>JBBELK010000019.1:0-1260897 GCA_037783545.1 Henricia sp. BOLD:AAB3569
TGGGGAGCGCGTCCCCGCGCCATCTTTGTTGCTGAGTTTGTCATGTAAAGACGTGAAAATACAGTGCTCCGAGTTTTGCAACCTGAGTTTGGTTTCCTGTGTCCTTTCTTTGCCGTGTCGAGTCACAGAACAAGGACAGACAAATCCTTGTTACAGTATACCGTTGGCCGAATTTTGCGTCGAAACTTAGATACTTAAAGTTGCACTGCCCGTGTTTTGGCCGATTTGGGCGTCAATTTGTTTTTAAAAAGATAAATAGGTATTTTTCTAGAATAGAAAAAGTTATCAGCTTTCATTTGGTACCAAGAACGCAAAAATCCGTCAAGGATTAATGCCAGTCGATTAAAAACAAGAAATTATTAAATGGCTGGCAGGTCAATTAATCGACAGGGTTATGACGTAAATGTACATGTGCGCGTACATGTGTACATTGTACACATACTATGTACATATGAGCGTACGCGCACATGTACAACATGTGAAGCACGTTTCAAGAAAAAGGCTTGTATCTCCAATTCCCGACGTCGGAAATTTAAGTTTTTGATATTTTTCGTTACAGAGACACGTAAGCTTTCTAAATTCGTTCGCTTGTGTAAATTAATTTTTTTAAATCCTTTCACCGAAACACGGGCAATGCAACTTTAAGGTTCCAATACGGACTTGTTATTTGTTCAAAACTTTATCATTCCAAGGGGCTGTGAGAAACCGCCATAACTGGGGGCCATCCAGTGCCATGAACTGGCGTTTTGTGTTGATAATAAGCTGTTACATAATATGTTGTCACTTCGAAAAATGTTGCGCGTTTACTTCGGTTACGGATTTGACCAAGTTGACGTAATTAGTCACAAAAATTAATTGCGAAGTTGTATCTAGTGCGCGAATTAAGCCGCCTTCTAGCTTAGAGAAATTATGAAATAAGAATTAAAAGGGTCTTAAAATCGATTTATTCAGACATGTAGGCACTTTTTGTTACGATTTTTCAGCTGTAATATAAGAAATATTCATGTAGAATCATCATCAATCAGCTTTATCGTCATAGCAATCGATTTATAATTAGTCAAACAAATTAATTGCGAAGTTGTATCCAGTGCCGGAATCAAGCCGCCTTAGTCCATGGAGGAAGATGCTTAATCTTAGAGAAATTGGGAAATAAGAAGGGGTCTTAAAATGCGATATATTCAGACAAGAAGGCACTTTTAATTTAGATTTTTCAACTGAAGCATACGAACAACTCATATAGAATCACAATCAACCAGCTTTATAGTCAAAGCCATCGATTTAATTAGTCAAAAAAAATTAATTGCGAAGTTGTATCCAGTGCGTGAAGCCGCCTTAGATATGTTTTGTGCACGCACATGCGTCGCTTGAGGCCGCTCTTTGCACCTCCTTCAAAATGGCCGCGAAAATGGCCTTGCTTACGAGCAAAAACAATGAACAACAAAGACACGTTTTGTGTCAAATTTGGGGATTCCGTGGCCTGCTTTTTGGAACAAGAGATGTTCGCCTGCTCGATCGTCTGTTCACGCCAAACTGAGCGGCGCCGAATAAGCCAGTTGGCACGATCGATTTTGCTTGCATTAATAAATTTCGTCATGAATCTTTGTGAACAACGTCGGCGCATGGTGGGTCGGCGCCTGTGGCCATGGTGGCTGTGCAGCTTCGCCGCCGAGTGGCTATACGCCTATAGTTAGGTAATGTTTGGTTTCGAGTCAACTCGGTCCCAAGTCAACTCGGTCTCGGTCAACTCGGTCCCAAGTCAACTCGGTCCCAAGTCAACTCGGTCCCAGGTTAACTCGGTCCCGAGTCAACTCGGTCCCAACGAACTAGGCAGGGCCCAGGACAACTCGACCGCTCTTGAAAATGTACAAGATTTCGGCACAACTATAGAATACAGGGCCCACTATACTTCAATCTTAACGTCTCCGGAGACGGAGTCACCGTCACGCACTGACACACATTCATATATTGCGCCCTCTCTAGAATGAAATCAAAACATTCACAGACGTCTCCCGTCTCCGCGTCTCCGCGTCACCAGATACCCTCTTGCCCAGAATAATCGAGTCACACACGTCACGCACTTACACATTCATATATTGCGCCCTCTTTAGAATGAACTGTTCAAGCCTATATTGCGCCCTCTTTGGAATGAACTGTTCAAGCGGCGCGCTCGGAAACGATCCCGTCGCCGGAGACGGAGTCGCGCACTTCTTTTATTTTAATTACCGACGAACTAATCCCCAAAATCCCCCCCCCCCCCCTCCCCCCGCCCATGGCGGCACGAGAGGGATGTTTTAAAAAAGGTAAATAAAGACCGGAAACAGTGACGTTTTTATTCAAAGTATTTTGGTGTCCAGAGAGGGCGCTTTTCTTTTAATTACCGACGGGATACCCCCACAGTGGATACCCCCCTCGAATTCAAAACACTCACAGCCGTCTCCCGTCTCCGCGTCTCCGCCTCTCCAGAGACACTCTTGCCCAGAAAAATGGCGGCACGAGAGGGATGTTTTTAAAAAGGTAAATATAAAGACAGGAAACAGTGACGTTTTTATTCAAAGTACTTTGGTGTCCAGAGAGGGCGCTTTTCTTTTAATTACCGACGGGATACCCCCCTCGAATTCAAAACATTCACAGCCGTCTCCCGTCTCCGCGTCTCCGCGTCTCCAGAGACACTCTTGCCCAGAAAAATGGCGGCACGTGATGGATGTTTTTAAAAAGGTAAATAAAGACAGGAAAAAGTGACGTTTTTATTCAAAGTACTTCGGTGTCCAGAGAGGGCGCTTTTCTTTTAATTACCGACGGGATACCCCCCTCGAATTCAAAACATTCACAGCCGTCTCCCGTCTCCGCGTCTCCAGAGACACTCTTGCCCAGAAAAATGGCGGCACGAGAGGGATGTTTTTAAAAAGGTAAATAAAGACCGGAAACAGTGACGTTTTTATTCAAAGTATTTTGGTGTCCAGAGAGGGCGCCTTTCTTTTAATTACCGACCGGATACCCCCCTCGAATTCAAAACATTCACAGCCCTCTCCCGTCTCCGCGTCTCCGCGTCTCCAGAGACACTCTTGCCCAGAAAAATGGCGGCACGAGAGGGATGTTTTTAAAAAGGTAAATAAAGACCGGAAACAGTGACGTTTTTATTCAAAGTATTTTGGTGTCCAGAGAGGGCGCCTTTCTTTTAATTACCGACCGGATACCCCCCTCGAATTCAAAACATTCACAGCCGTCTCCCGTCTCCGCGTCTCCAGAGACACTCTTGCCCAGAAAAAATGGCGGCACGAGAGGGATGTTTTTAAAAAGGTAAATAAAGACCGGAAACAGTGACGTTTTTATTCAAAGTATTTTGGTGTCCAGAGAGGGCGCCTTTCTTTTAATTACCGACCGGATACCCCCCTCGAATTCAAAACATTCACAGCCGTCTCCCGTCTCCGCGTCTCCAGAGACACTCTTGCCCAGAAAAATGGCGGCACGTGAGGGATGTTTTTAAAAAGGTAAATAAAGACAGGAAACAGTGACGTTTTTATTCAAAGTACTTCGGTGTCCAGAGAGGGCGCTTTTCTTTTAATTACCGACGGGATACCCCCCTCCAATTCAAAACATTCACAGCCGTCTTCAGAGTGTCCCTTCTCGGACACTTTGTACTTCGGAGATTTTTTATAAAAGTAGAATAAAGCCCGATAACAATTCCGGTAACGAATTCACGGCACATTGGTGCTTTCGACCACCAGAGGGCGCTCATCTCCCGTCTCCCGTATCGCCGTCTCTGCTAGATGTTCGATCACATCGTCTACGACGTCTCCATTCAACTTTGAAAAGGTGCTGTCGCGTGGGCCCTGTATTCTATAGTTACTCCAAGATTTCTAAGCAGCTCAAATTTTTTTGGATTCATTTGACGCAATATGCCGAATTACTTTAAATTTTTGTACATGACAAATTCATACGCGAGGGCTTGTGAAAGCGAACTTGACGCGAATTTGACAGTTTGTGCCACAAATTTGCTTGGGCCTATTATTATTAAAGTTCAACTTAAAATAGGGCCTAGGCGAATGTTTACTGCAAATTGTTTGACGTCAGATTTACGGGCAATTTTGGTGGGGCGCGGATTGCATTAAACGGTATCAACATTTTGGGTTGTACTCTCGTTTTAAGCATGAACCGTGCCGCAAACCTTGATATTTTCCTGGGCCCAATGTCGTGCGCGTGCGGCGTATTGGCGACTACGCCGATTATGATCTTCAAACTTTTCTTTTCGTAGCCTACATTTATTTGCCTATTTTGCCAATGACGGTCGAGTTGTCCTGGGGTTTAGTTCGTTGAGGCCGAGTTGACTTGGGGCCGAGTTGACTTGAGGCCGAGTTGACTTGGGACCAAGTTGACCTGGGACCGAGTTGACCGGGACCGAGTTGACTTGGGACCGAGTTGACCTGTACCCTGTGCGCACCTTGTACTGATACTGTATAGTTGAGAAGCTGACCCTGTTGACTTATTAAGCATCGTTAAAAGGGTTAACATGTGCAGATTTGATGGGAAAAACCAATATTTTGGGTGAGAATAGTTTAAGATTTTGTGAGGAAACACATTTTCCAGTCTGTTTGTACACGAGTTCTGAAGCCATAATAAACTTCTCAATTCTTTAAAGATGAGCACAATTTTTTTTTTGTATTTGTGATTATATACCTCATGCGTAGATTCCTGTCATCTGATTGGTTAAAAGTGGGGGCATTGAATCGGCTAGACCCGGCACGTATATGCCCACCGGGCAATAGTCTTTGCCATGCCCCGGGCATAGTCATTTAGCGGGTTCCGGACGCGCGCATTACATGTGTTAGCATAGCTGTGCACCAACTACGCAGCTGGGCGCTTCACGTAAACATTCATCAGGACGGTAATGGCGGAATCTCGACGTCTGTCGTACTAGATGATGAAGTCCTTAAGAAAGTAAGAGAAGTGGCCTACAGTGAAAACTGTGTCAGGTAAAATGTGCTACTAAAGTGTCAGGTGATTATGCTACAAATGTTTGCTGTAAATATACAACTTTTCCGCCGTAGACCAGCTTCCGAAATCGAAACTCGAAGGACCACTGTCATGACTGTATGATGTATCGTTACTTTTAACCAACCAGATGACAAAAATCTACACATTCGGTATAAAAAAAAAAAAAAATAATGACTGCTGTTTATTCGGGTCATGGTTAAGATTATAGGCCCTCGGTGATCTCGAAGCCATGACTATGCCCCTCGGCGTCCGCCTCGGGGCATAGTCATGGCTTCGAGATCACCTTGGGCCTATAATCTTAACCATGCCCCTCATTGCAGTCAATATTTGTATAATATATACTCTACAATTCTTTAAAGATGCTCGTCATACTATAGGGACTGCTATATAATGCTAACCCAATCCACATACACGCCCAGGATTCGAAACGGGTACGCCAGAGGAAAGGCGAGGAAAGAACCACTACGCCAACCGGACCGCCCTTAAGCAAATTAAATTTAAAATGATCAACGGGGGTTTTACTGCAGGTTGTTTCTTTCTTATTTGTTTGTTTGAATAAAGAAATACAAATAAAGCAAACTAACAAAACGGACAAAGTGAGAATTTTATCAATATAAATTTCTTTATTTAAATTTATAACAATTTAAAACAATGTAACGGTACAATCTGGACGATTCCAAGATTTTGGGTATCAGGCTATAAATAGTTTCATTATGTAATAATGTACGACTAACTAATTTTTTGACAAAATTAAAACCTCCCAGATATAGATGTTTAAAAATCATACACCTCAGGTGACAGACAAAAAAGGGGAACATAGTTAGTCACACGAATTTGGTCACGTGACGTCCGACTGTCACGTTCCTACATAATCATGATAATGCCGTATTCCACTCGTGCTCGCGGGATAACTAATATTATCTTCAAGCAAAATTGACGCACTAAACACGCGCACTCTGCAAGTACTACATGTACTCCGCGCATATGCGTAGGGACACAGTTATCTTGGAATACCATGGTGCATTACCGGTACGCAGAGTGCAATATGAGAATCGGAAGAGTATTATGAAACATTATCACACTGTTGGTTGCCATGGATCCGCCAATCAAAACGACTGATTCAAGTTTGCTTGAAGATATATTAAGTTATCAACATTTGAAGTTATACAGGGTGTATCAGAAAAAGTAGACACTCATAAAATTGTAGATAAAATGAAAATTGTAGTATTTTTAGAAAATTGGCTCACAAATATTGAAATATCGGTAGACATAGGTTTCGAGTTTTCATCATGTTGGGAATTTCACACCTGGCTGAACAGGGGCTAGTTTTGTAAACAAAGCTAAAATTAACTTGCGCATAAAAATGGAAGATGCAAAACAGGATCAAGGTGCACGAGAGGTCAATTTGACATGTCCTTTTTTTGCTATCAGCTTATCAGAAAGTATAGCTTTACAGAAAGTGTGTACCTTGAAGGGGCATCGGGGCCAACTCAGCAGGGCTTGAGGCCATTAGCCTTGGTAGCCTTGGTTAATGTCAAGGCCTGGGATAGGGTATGCTGGCCAAGTTGGCCTCAGAAAGTGTATATCTTGAAGGGGCATCGAGGCCAACTCAGCAGGGCATGAGGCCAACTCAGCAGGGCATGAGGCCAACTCAGCAGGGCATCAGGCCATTGGCTTTGGTAGCCTTGGTTAATGTCAAAGCCTGGGATTGAACCCTTTCGAACACGTGCGAATATGCCATTTTGGGAGTCGAATAATGCTGAGTCATTGTGGAAGCAATGTGCGTGCGCGTTGTGTGTGTCTTTGGTGGGCGTAACGCGGTTTAGTTCACCAATGGGAGCCTCATCATAGCGCGTTACGCGCGCTATGGACACACACAACGCGCACGCACATTGCTTCCACAACGACGCAGCATTGTTTTACTCCCAAAATGACGTCATTGGCACGAGCTCAACAGGGCATGATGGCCAAGTTGGCTTCAGAAAGTGTATCTTGAAGGGGCATCGGGGCCAACTCAGCAGGGCATGAGGCCATTGGCCTTGGTGACTTTGGTTAATGTCAAAGCCTGGATTGGTTGCATTTCTGTCACAGTTGCTAATTTTTGTTCATTATGTATTCACAGATTGGAGATGGAGCCCACAGACTGTGGAGCTTCATATTACACACTACAAAAATGGACGTGTTGCCATGGATACTGAAAACACAGGAGAGGTGAGTTTTTGGCCATCATTCTAATTTTATTACAGTGGAAATTCGCTATAATGAACACCAAAAAGAACATTCAACTACAGTGAACATCGCTCATGGCTCCCAATCATTTGTTCGCGTCAAACGCCACCAAAACAAACACTTGTATGGTTCAGATATGATGCCCATTTATGGTGACTTTCCACTGTATTAAAACTTGTCTAGCTTCCGCTTATAGCATGCATGGGTAGGGCTTCCTCAAAGATGATATAGCAGCAAAAGTGCAAGATAGCCCACCCATGCGAAATCAATTCAATAAAGTGAAGTATGTAAAGGCACCATTTTAGTAATAAGCAAACTAGACGCGCCTTGTGTCTGTTTGACATGCCTCTCGTAGTGTAATCTGTGTGTCGCGGCGAATAGTTACAGCGGCATCCACACTTGGGATGAGAGAAAAGTCGTAAGGGCTTTATCGGGATTCCAACCTGACACCTGTGACTCACTGGGCAGATGCTCTACCAGCTGAGCTATAAGGCACAGTAGTACATGTATACACCCTCAGATTTTCCCCAAGACCTCTGGCACACCAGGCAGATGCTCTACCAGCTGAGCTATAAGGCACAGTGGTATACTCCCTCAGGTTTTCCCCAAGACCTCTGACACACTGGGCAGACGCTCTACCAGCTGAGCTATAAGGCACAGTGGTATACTCCCTCAGGTTTTCCCCAAGACCTCTGACACACCGGGCAGATGCTCCACCAGCTGAGCTATAAGGCACAGTGGTATACTCCCTCAGGTTTTCCCCAAGACCTCTGACACACTGGGCAGACGCTCCACCAGCTGAGCTATAAGGCACAGTAGTATACATGTACACCCTCAGATTTTCCCCAAGACCTCTGACACACCGGGCAGACGCTCCACCAGCTGAGCTATAAGGCACAGTAGTATACATGTACACCCTCAGATTTTTCCCAAGACCTATGACACACTGGGCAGACGCTCCACCAGCTGAGCTATAAGGCACAGTAGTATACATGTACACCCTCAGATTTTTCCCAAGACCTCTGACACACTGGGCAGACGCTCCACCAGCTGAGCTATAAGGCACAGTAGTATACATGTACACCCTCAGATTTTTCCCAAGACCTATGACACACCAGGCAGATGCTCTACCAGCTGAACTATAAGGCAAAGTGGTATACTCCCTCAGGTTTTCCCCAAGACCTCTGACTCACCAGACAGATGAGCTACAGGGCAGATGCTCTACCATCTGAGCTTCAAGGCACAGTGGTATACTCCCTCAGATTTTCTCCAAGACCTCTGCCACACCAGGCAGATGCTCTACCAGCTGAGCCATAAGGCACAGTGGTATACTCCCTCAGATTTTTCCCAAGACCTCTGACTCACCAGACAGACACTCCACCAGCTGCTGAGCTATAAGGCACAGTGGTATACTCCCTCAGGTTTTCCCCAAGACCTCTGACACACCGGGCAGATGCTCTACCAGCTGAGCTATAAGGCACAGTGGTATACTCCCTCAGGTTTTCTCCAAGACCTCTGACACACCAGGCAGATGCTCTACCAGCTGAGCTCTAAGGCAAAGTGGTATACTCCCTCAGATTTTCCCCAAGACCTCTGACACACCGGGCAGATGCTCTACCAGCTGAGCTATAAGGCACAGTGGTATACTCCCTCAGGTTTTCTCCAAGACCTCTGACACACCAGGCAGATACTCTACCAGCTGAGCTATAAGGCACAGTAGTACATGTATACACCCTCAGATTTTCCTTAAGACCTCTGACACACCAGGCAGATGCTCTACCAGCTGAGCTATAAGGCACAGTAGTACATGTATACACCCTCAGATTTTCCCCAAGACCTCTGACACACCAGGCAGATGCTCTACCAGCTGAGCTATAAGGCACAGTGGTATACTCCCTCAGGTTTTCCCCAAGACCTCCGACACACTGGGCAGACGCTCTACCAGCTGAGCTATAAGGCACAGTGGTATACTCCCTCAGGTTTTCCCCAAGACCTCTGACACACCGGGCAGACGCTCCACCAGCTGAGCTATAAGGCACAGTGGTATACTCCCTCAGGTTTTCCCCCAAGACCTCTGACACACCGGGCAGATGCTCCACCAGCTGAGCTATAAGGCACAGTGGTATACTCTGTCAGGTTTTCCCCAAGACCTCTGACACACCGGGCAGACACTCCACCAGCTGAGCTATAAGGCACAGTGGTATACTCCCTCAGGTTTTCCCCCAAGACCTCTGACACACCAGACAGATGAGCTACATGTACAGGGCAGACGGTCTACCATCTGAGCTATAAGGCACAGTGGTATACTCCCTCAGGTTTTCCCCAAGACCTCTGACTCACCAGACAGATGAGCTACAGGGCGGACGCTCTACCATCTGAGCTATAAGGCACAGTGGTATACTCCCTCAGGTTTTCTCCAAGAACCCAATTGTTCTCTTATTGTTGCATGGGACCGCAACTGAGCAAAGTAACAAACACAATATTTGGTATGGTACCTAATCACCATTGAAATGAAACAACCAAACTATGGGATGAGAAAAAAATCAGCAACTGCGAGAGTCATGTCAAACGGACATGAGGCGCATCTACCGGTAGTTTGCTTACTAAAATGGCACCTTGAATTTCTACGGAGGTCAGCCCCTGGTAGAGTAGTCTATCTTGCAGCAGGCATTTAACTTTAATAGTTTGTGTAGTATTCAATTGTTCGTATTCAAATTTATGCAAATAAATGCCTAATTTACATATTACTGCACCATTAATTAATACTGACATATTGATGTACTGTTCTTGCCTTAATCAAAATTATGCAAATCTGCTACTTATTTACATGTCACTGCAGCATGCTAAATTTACTATTTTGCCCTTGCTCATGTACATGTATGGTGTTCCCCTGAAGTGGAGTTCCAGTTTTGTTTTTTAGAAGTCACATCATGGCCATGGTTTCATCATGATGTTACCCAGAATGCCCCAATATTTTCTCTTGTTTATTCATGCATGGTATCCCTCTAAAACTGAGTTCCAGTTTTGTTTTTTGGAAGTCACATCATGGCCATGGTTTTATCATGATGCTACCCAGAATGCCCCAATATTTTCTCATGTTTATTCATGCATGGTGTATACCCCTGAAACTGAGTTCCAGTTTTATTTTTTAGAAGTCACATAGTGGCCATGGTTTCATCATGATGCTACCCACAATGCCCCAATGCATTGAATGAAATGAGTTAATACTGACACCAGGTGTACTATCCTTATCAAAATTTTAATTTTAAAAATTGCTCATTTACATGTACATACCATATTTCCCAAATATGTTTGTTTCTACTACGGCATGTTACTCACAGTGGCTCAAGAGTCCAAAAACATTTACTTCCAGCCAAAAAGCTACAAGAGTTGAATACACCTTTCAAAGATTTTTGCAAACTTTGTTTTGTTGATCATCATGTCTCTGTTAGGGGCCGTCCATAAAGGAGGGGGGAGGGGGTTGTTGACATTGCGTACAGGGTGGCAGGGGGGAGGGTCCAAGCCAATGCGTATGTACGCAAACTGAAAATTTGCTTTTACTAAAACGAGAAAGGAATTGGACAAGTTGACAAACATATTAGACAGGCCACACATTTTTGTCACTCATCTCACATTTTTTTCACTCCTCAATTTAGGTTTTTCCCATTAAATCTGCAGTTTCTGATGCTTGATGTCATTTTATGTGTAAACAAAAATGCAAAAACAATCTCATTTATTTCAGATTTTGGAGGCGACATGTGAATCGTTAGTAGTATATAGCACTATACATGTAGTACTGAACCATTTACCAATGCTTACTAATGCTGAGGTATATGGAATGCGTATGCATACAGGGGTGAAGAGGTTGGAGCCACTGTGTACGCCATGCGTACAGGGGGGGAGGGAGGGTCTAAAAAGTTACTGTATTTCTAGCATTGTGTGCTATGATATCATTGGAAAGCCTGTTCATTTTGTTCAGTTTGTCCCGTTCGTTATGAACATAATTTGTGGGATGAGCACCATCAAACAAATTTGTCAGTATGTTTTCCTCATTTCTGTTACTTAGAAAGTTGGTTTTTCTGTTGAACACTGTTAAGCCTAGCGTCCATCGACATTGCAACTGGAAGCAACTCGACCATCAGTTGCTGTCGATGTGTGCAGCAACCTTGGAACATCCAGTTTTCAAAGCGCACACATCGACACGGCAAATTGGTAAAGCCTACAGTACATTGACCTTTCAACTGGAAGCAACTGTTGCTGTCGATGTGCGCGCACGTATTCAGACACACGCGTGCAACTGACAGCAACTAGTTGCAACTACGCGTGCATGTACATTGACGCAACTGACCGCAACTGGGTACAACTACAGTTGCCAGAAGGTAGAACATGAGCAACTCGCGGCAACTCCAGTTGCCAGTAGTTGCAAGTACGAGCACATCAACCTTTTTGAGCAACTGATCAGTTGCTCCCAGTTGCCGCGAGTGCTTCCAGTTGCCGGAAACACCAGTTGCCACTAGTTGCTTCCAGTTGCAATGTGGATGTACGCTAGGCTTTAAAGACCCACCCACATTCACAACAGAGTAATTAAGTAAACTTTACATACTCATGCATTTCATTTGATTTCCTTTTAACAGGACCAATTTATGAAGCTCCCTTGTGTTGCTGCCCATGCTTGGCCTCACCTGGACTATTGGACTCCACATACATGTCTCTCTCTTGTTGGAATTCATTTGTCATCATGAGCAGCTTTTAGGTATTGTAATCATCAGCTTGTTACTACTTCTCTACATTAGGAATAGCTTGCTCTTTCCCAATATAATCTTACAGCACCTTTGCTCAGTGCTTTCCCAAGAACTATCATTATGTTAACAATTTGTGCTTAGGTGGGATTCGAACCCACAACCTTCTGCATTCTGAAGCAGTTGCCTTAACTACTCAACCTCTCGGTGTGCTGGTGTCAAAGGGCCTGTTTGATTCTTGCAACATTTAGTATCAAAACTAATCCCTCGCCCTTTTCCGACAATTTATAAGAACAATTAAAAATATCAAAATGTGCTTGGGTGGGACTCGAACCCATATCCTCATTCTCCTACATTCTACTACAACAGTTGACTTGACCACTCGGTGTGCTGGTTCAAATCATGGAGCAGTTGGGACTGGAACCTAGAACAGTTGCCTCACTCATTCGACCACTGAGTGTACTGGTCTCAAAGAGCCAGTTGGTTTCACAACTAATCCCCTGCCTTTTTCTGATGCAATTTATCAGCACTTTATGCTCGGAGCTTTCCCAAGAACTCTGTTAAAACCTGTGCTTGGGTGGACTTGAACCCACAACCTTCTGAATTCTAGAGCAGTTGTTTTTAACCTTTCAACCAATCATTACGCAGGTGTCAAAGGGCCAATTTGAATCATGGAAGTTGGTATCACAACTAATCTAGAGTAGTGGCCTCAACCACTTGACCACTCAGTGCGCTGGTATCAAAGGGCCAGTCTGAATCATGGAGCAGTTGGTATCACAACTGCCCTTTCTTGGTCAAATTTATAAGAACATCAAAATGTGGTTGGGTGGGACTTGAACCTAGAGCAGTTGTCTCAAATTATTCAACTACTCAGTGCATTGGTGCAAAAGGGTCTATTTGAATCGTGGAGCAGTTGGCATCACAACTAATCCCTTGCCCCTTTTTGACGATATTTATTTTTGCTATGTGCTCAGCGCTTTCCCAAGAACTATTTTAGAACCTTGTGCTTTGGTGGGACTCGAACCCACAGCCTTCTGCATTGTAGAGCAGTTGTCTTAACCACTCGCCCACTCAGTGAGCTGGTGTCGGACTGTCAGTTTGAATCATTAAAAACCAGTGCTTGGGTGGGACTCGAACCCACAGCCGAGCAGATCTTTTAAGCACTTTTGTAAGGCACATTTTTGTATTTTCTTTTTTAATTACTAAAACATCTTTGAGCAAATTTCGCTCAAACTCCATAACATTTTCGGGCCTGTTGTCTGTTTTGGCACCGATTTGGCACCGTCATATTTAGTTAGATGATAGCATTGCTGCAGTTGTAGCAGTGTGGATGAACTAGCTAAAATAAACCATCTTTGGTTTGGATCAATTCTGCTTTCATAAAATGCATTAAGTTCATTCATACCTCCACACATTTTCCACTTTAGTGTTAGATATTTAGTTTGAAGTCTTACATGTAGCTCTAAGTACCGTAACTTAGTTAACTTATATATTTTCTTTCCCTTTTAGTCTGTGGCTACTGTTCATATGCACCACCCATCATGTTGAGATTTGCTGGGAGAAGAAATCTGGCCAGTGTTGACCTACAGTATCAGTAAGTCACAGTCCATTGTTCTGTTCATCTTTACTGCAAATCCATTTTGGGTAAATTTTATGACAATAATTGTTTTTAAAAATCACAAGGGGTTAGTCCAGCAGTTATTTGCACAAATCGGCATAAAAATATATGACTTTTTAAAAAATGTCTCAGAAGTTATCAGGAAAACAATTTTTGCCCGTTTCCAACCTGTTTTGGTACGTTTCAAAGTTAAATTCTGAATCTTTTTTGTCTTTGCTGAAAATCCATACTGATGTACCCCGGTAGGGTCGTCTCTACCATCCCAATCAACTCTGATTGTGAATGTAGCCTGCAGTTTATACAGTGAACACTCATTGGGGAAGATTCCACTACACATTCAAATATTTGCGGAAATGCCTCTCATCTTGCATTTTAATTGCTCTACACGTTAATTTCTCCAAAGCAGTTTATTTGTAAACTCCACCATGCGTGAGGCAATCCATGATTTTAAACAAATCAGATGTGAATATTTGTAAGCAACCTAACGTGTCTTCATTTTTCCAGCCAAATTTAAAAATTCATCAACTTTTAATTTTCTCTAAACTTGCAGCATTTTATAACGTAGTCGTTATGTTTTCTTAATTTGTGACAGATGACAAAGACGTGTGTGCCAAGCGATGTCGACCAGGAGCTGAATATTTTCAAGATCTGTTTTGGCAGACCTCACTGCATCGTCTTCAGAGTGGCCAAGATTGACCCACGGTGAGCGGGGAATTTTGGCAACACATACCATATTTTCCAGAAAATACCTTTGTCTGGTCTCAAAATAAAAGAAATAAGTTTCAGTTGTTCTGAAGAGATAACTTGGGCCCAAAAAGGGTTACAAATAGTGTGACAACATGCCTTTCTAAAAACCCTGTATACCAATTTCCAATATACACTCGTAACTGGGACGGCCTAAAATGTAACACAAGTGTCCGTCCCGGTTACGAGCGTATATTGGAAATTTGATCACAGGGTTTTTAGAAAGGCATGTTGTCACACTATTTGTAACCCTTTTTGGGCCTAAGTTATCTCTTCAGAACAACTGAAACTTATTTCTTTTATTTTGAGACCAGACAAAGGTATTTTCTCGAAAATATGGTCTGTATTGCCAAAATGCCCTCTTTACTGTATAAAGTATCTCCAGTTTTCGAAAAATGACCATTGGGCCTTCAGGAGTTGCAGTTTACAGGCATGCAACTTTTCCTCATCTGCACCATCGAAAATTAAAAAACACTGTACAAAGTCGGAGATTTGTTTGCATTTCCCTTGTAACACAGTTGCCTGCCTGAGTTTACAGCATAGAAAAACATGATCTGATTCAACAAATATGGAAATGTTGCATTTGTGCCATCTGTAGATTTACTATACTGTTTAAAAACTTTTTACTTTTCCCCCGCAGACACAAGTTGAAGAAATCAGGATGATTGAACCTTCTGCCACAGAGTTCCCAAAAAAACCCAAAGCAACTTTCCAACAAGAAGCTCTGCTGTCCAAGCCTCTCTCCAAAAACAGTTTGTAAACATTGAATCAACAGAAGAAAAAACCTTCTATCCATCCTACAGTCAGTTCCTAAGCACAACTCTTCAATGTCTCAAAAAAATGACTAACAGCTTGTAAACAAACAAGCTGTCCTAAATTTGTTCAAGCCTCTCTCCAAAAATTGATTAGTTTGTAAACATTGAATCTTCTATCCATCCCTAAGCACACAACTCTTCAGTGTCTCAAAAATTACTATCAGTTTGTAAACATTGAATCAACAGAAGAAAAAAACCTTCTATCCATCCTACAGTCAGTTCCTAAGCACAACTCTTCAATGTCTCAAAAAAAATGACTAACAGCTTGTAAATAAACAAGCTGTCCTAAATTTGTTCAAGCCTCTCTCCAAAAATTGATTAACTGTTTGTAAACATTGAATCTTCTAACCATCCCTAAGCACACAACTCTTCAGTGTCTCAAAAATTACTATCAGTTTGTAAACAAACCAAAACTTGCTCAAATTATTATCTCTCAAAAAAAATGACTAACAGTTTGTAAACATTGAATCTTCTAAGCCACAACTCTTCAGTGTCTCAAAAATTACTATCAGTTTGTAAACAAACCAAAACTTGCTCAAATTATTCTCTCTCAAAACAAAATGACTAACAGTTTGTCTTCATTTAGCAACAACCAATTGTATTTATTTCTCTTGTAGCATTGTTAAATGTACTTTAACAAATATAGTAATGTTTGTAAACAATCTTATTTAAATAGTGTTATATAGTTAAAGTAACTTCCAAAGTCAAAATAAAAGTCACTGACAACAAAAGTTTCATTTGTAAACAAGTCTCATTTTATTCTGTACTCCAATAAGTAAACCAAGTAATATATTCAAGTAAAATGTTCATTAACTTAATTTATGCAAGGTCCTAATTGCTATTGTCTTTACAGATAGTCCAGGGCGCGGTGGACCAAAATTACAATTTGAAAATCGAACAGGGGTTGCCCCCTGTCCGATTTTCTAATGTATTGAAGTGGAGGTTTCCCTCCTCTACCTGTTAAAGAACAAATTAATAAAAATGGTGTACAAAGAAATACAATTAAAATGATTTATTAAACATTCACTGTAAAACAAGAAAATATAATTACAAACGATAACTGCAATTTCAAGAAACAAATCAGTAAAACACAACATTTGTAACTTGGTAAATCACAATTAAGTTACATATTGTTAGTAACAACATGACGATAAACTGAAAATTGACTTTCTCAAGTTTTCTGTCTACATACCCAATTGACTAAAAATACTATCGGAAATTTGTTCCAGATTACGACGTACCACGGCACAAAGACATCACTCGCGAAAAGATTTTAAAACTATTCCGTCTGGAACCGAGGTTGTAGTCGAGTCCGTCAAACGTCCAGAAGCAAAGGATGAGCATGCACAAACGAATGCCTTTGTTGGAGTTCATTTGAGTAGCCTGTGACTTGAATCAAGACCCAGGGACTTGTGGTGGACTTGACTACAACCCTGCTTGCAGCCTCATGAGCTCCCATTTCTGAAAAAGAAAATTACAAAAATTAATTTCAGATCAACACAATTTACAATGCATTTTATACCAAAACAAAATGATTTTTGAGTTAAATTTCTCATAACTTATTCCATTTGCCTAAAACAATTTACCAGTCGTACAAAAAAGTAGCTTTTAGCTGGAAATCATGTGTAGCTTTTTGAACTGTATTATGTTCAATAAATTTCCTGTTGGTGAATACTTTTGCATTAATATACATGTAGCATGGAAGTCATCTACAGGGGTCACCTTATATAATAATACAGCATTTGTCTCAAATTTACTTGAAAATTTCTTTTTACAGGGAAAAAATGTCTGTTACGTGTGTGACATTTCTGACGTAACATACATTTTCCCCCTGTAAAAAGGAACTTTCAGATAAATTTGAAACAAATGCTGTACTATTATAAGGTGCCCCCTGTAGATGACTACCATGCTAAACTCCTCAAAAAGTTCGGAAAGTCAAGTTTGACTGACGATTTTTCTCTTGTTACTAAATCATTTCCCTTGAAATTTGTATCATTGGAAAGCCCTGTTATTCCTCTTTACAGTGATGTGTCATTTGTTATGATTAATCGATTGGGGGATGTGTAGTATAGCGGAATACAGGGGTGGGTGGAAAGTGAAATGTCACAAAATTCACTGCTATTGTCGTGCATTCCCCTTTTGCTTTGAGGATGGGAATGTGTCAATGCACTTTTTGACAATAGCAATGCATTTTGTGACATTACACCCGCCCCGTATTCAGCTGTACTGCACATCCCCCAATTGCTTAATCATAACAAATGACACATCGTAAAGAGGAATAACAGGGCTTTCCAATGATATAAAATTCAAGGAAAATTATTTTGCAACAAGAGAGAAATCGACAGTCAAACTTGACTTTCCGGAAATGCTTCAAAATGTCACACACATAGGTTTATTTAAACATGTCCAGTTTACGTGATCACTAAATGGGTTGACAGGAAAATTTCCACATGTTTAGTTTTATTAGAATGTAAAATGTTACAGCAAAAAATTTGATCAGGAAAAACCCAAAATTTACCCGAACAAATGTGACTTATTCTAAAATGAGTTGGATGTTGCACAGCCCGAGTCAAGTTTTTGCAAGTATAACTGGAAATCAGTGGCGGTTCTAGGCTTATGGACATTTCAAGCACTACCCAGATAGTGCCTGGATCCACTGCCAATTTCTAGTCATGATACCCCGGCTCATGGACATTTTAAGCACTACCCAGATAGTGCCTGGATCCACTGCCAATTTCTAGTCATGATCACAAAAACCTGGCCCAGGCCCATGGACATTTCAAGCACTACCCAGATAGTGCCTGGATCCACTGCCGATTTCTAGTCATGATCACAAAAACTCGGGTTTTCTGATGATTGAGTACTGAATTATTTCCTCATAAAACCAGGTTAATTTAGTTAAACTTTGAAAATGCACACAAACTTGTTTATGGTTTTTCAATGATTATCAATTTATAGGTAAGAATTAAGGTTTTTTTCCCTATAAAAAAACCAAACTAAATTTAAAAATTTGCTTAGAAACAATTTTTAGCCATTCTCGTGTTTTGAGCACAAACTACATGTTACACATTTCATTTTCTACAAAAAAGAAAAGGTCAATTCACGTGGCGTGGATTGCATTTGAGACAATAGAGAGGTTTCGCAAGGTGACGAATACGGATAACGGTAACCGTTCACGTTGATGCGCTCACTGATCTGGGTTTCGCACTGTGTGACTACGTGCATACATTCATCTGCTAAATATGCTCTGCGCTTGGCTTTGTTTGCAGCAGATTTTCCTCACTTTCACATGGGAATGATTCATTAAATTCGATCGGTATTCATGAAAGATACATCACAAAGAAACAAAATGCATAAAACTTATTAATCCATCATGGAAAAAGCGAAAAATCTGCATAACCGGTATCCGTTTTTATGCTACGCGTATGGAGGCCGACAACCGTTGTTCACGCATATGAAAACATGTGTACTATATACGGTTACGCGTCATGAGACGCGCATAAAGTCATGACGTATCGGTATCCGTGACGGTGCGAAAACCTCCCTAATGATTAGTTCTAAACGTGGGTTCTCTCCACCCAGGAGTAAATGGGTACCTATAAGGACAGTGAATGTTGATATGTTTGCTGGAATACATGTATTATAATGGCAGACAGTTCATGTTGTAACATGCAGTTTGTACTCAAATTTTAAACCACTTCAGCAAGTAAATTCATTCCCTTCGCACATATGCAATAAGTAAAGTTTGTTTAATCTACATGCCAAACATATTTGATTTTGTGCTGTACATTTACCAGCATGTCTGAATGAAAATCGTGGCCATGCACAACATGGAACCTTCCGATTTTTGACACAGATGAGTAGGTGAAGTCTGTACGATGTATGTATTCATGTAGCCTTTTTGCAAATTCAACTTGATGTGCACAGGTTTCAGGATGATATACGGATACAAATACGTTACTATATTTTCTTCTTTAATAGCATAGTGCAGGTAATTTGCAGAATGAGTTATAAGTATCGTGGCAGTTTGGGTCATTAACTTACAAACTTCAGGTGGAAACACCCGAAGGTTGTGGTTTTCAGACTACTTGAGGTACTTGTGCCCTTGAGCAAGGCACTTTACCCCAATTGCTCCATCCTGTGGATGGGATGTAAAGCCCTAGGTCCAGTATTGTGTAATGCATCTTAAAGATCCTAGAACATTCTTTCGGAAGAGAAGGGGAATTTTCCCAATGTCTCTGGCTTAGCCGCCACTTGCCGATCTACAATGTATGTATCAATATTGAGGTGGTTCGCATTGAGATGTCAAGAGACATGAAATGCGCTATTAAAGGACACCAGAAATTTATCAGTAAATTTATTTGTGTACACTGATTTTGCCACTGATTTCTCAAGCAATGAAATTGCGAAAAGGCCAATAATTTAGTTATTTTCCTAACTTAATTAGTTTTAAAATTATCAAAAACTAATGGTTTCCGGAAAATGCAGGTATTGATTTTCATCATCTCTCAAGCCAAGTTTCTTTCATGTCACTGCAGGGCCACATATTCCAGTTTTGTTTTAGTTTTACTTTATGCCACAAGATTTAAATTTGGAGGTTAGTTCTTTCCTTCAAAATATACGTGGGGTTCATTACCATGCACGGACACCCAGGATTTGCCTTTTTATGATCAATAAACCAAGTAAAAACACACAAAAATGTCTGGGCCAATTTTAATATGAAATTTAGATATCCAAACAGTCAAGTGTCATGTATTCAATACCTTGGTTAATTCAAAAGGTTGTAGATGTGCCTTTGGGCAAGGCATTTTACCATAAATTGCCTCTCCACACAGAACAATATAGGTACCTACTTTGGTGGTGAATGCTATAAAACTCCAGTACTATTTATATAATTAACATCAACCTAAGAATTGCATGCCCAGATATTCATGGTAAAATTGGCTCCAAGCTCAAACAATGCATCTTTAAAGTTACAATAGAGACTATATGATACTTACATTTAAACTGGACCCTTGGCTGGTGATTAAAAACCTGAGGTGAAAAGACAAAGTATTGCCGTTAATAAAATAAATAAAAGGTTCCCAAAACCCTAACCATGATCATTCAAAATGGCCTCATTTTGTTGAATTATTGTTTTGTGGTAATTTTAATTGTTCCTATGTGGATTAAATCATGGAGGTATTCCTACCTCCATGATTAAATAAGAGAATTCTAGTTAAGAGTTGAGAAGTTAATCAGAATTGTTTTCCTTTAAAATAACTTATGTCGCGCTTACGCAATGTATTTTCAATGTATAAGGGAAAAAATACCGGGAATTATTCCCAGTTGTCCGATGGGTTTAATTAGTGCAGGAAAGCTTATGTGATGTTAGTCTTTCGGAAAGACTGCCTTTTTGCGCGCAATACACGATGCATGTACATAGACTATTCACCATTGGCCGCCAGAGGTACATGTAGGTACGCCCTCTGGCGGCTAAAATGAACAATGTAGGGATCGCGAACTCTAACAGTAAATTCGGTCTTGCATCAAGACTAATGTGATGTCAGACTTGTAAATTCTTTCCAAAATTACACTATCCACTATAAAATTCATGTTTCGGTAAAAGTTGAGAAGATGATCAGAATTTGTTTTGGTATGAATTCCGTTCACTGGTTGCCACTGAGACGCCGTGTGTTAAATCTATGGAACAGGGCAGTATTTTCAAAAACATTTTTGAATGTTTGTTACTGCACAATTCACTTCCCTTTCAAATATTTTGATGGTTATTAAGAAGGAGAATAAGTGGCAGCCAGTAAACATAATTCTTTCCTATTTTACTTAAATACCTGCATTATTTCATAAAAAAGTGAAATTTTGTTGTGAAAATATTTTCACAATATTGTTCATTGTGAAGGTATTTTATAGGTTGAACAAAGATTTTAAGGAAATTACCTCTTGGAATCAACAGATAATCCAATTCTAAGATATACTTTCCAGTTTCCACATGCAATTTTGTCGCAAATGTTGCTTTTCTAAAGAAAAATGACATTTTCTTCTTCAAAAATTGCATTAATTTAGTTGGTGCACAAGATGAACCATGTACGCTTGAATGCAGCGGCCTCTATTGTATTACTCGCTGTGATTTTTGTCTTACTCTCTGCAGTACCGGTAGTTTTATTATTTATTTATCTCAGAAATGCAACATTTCCGACAAAAGTGCAAGGGGGAAGTATATCTTAAAATTGGATTATCTATTGATTCCAGGAGGTAATTTCCTTAACATCTTTAATTGTTCAACCTAAACGAATAAAATAAAAATAAAACCTTAATTTTGTTAATGAAGTCCATAAGACTTGTACAAAGAGTTGAAAGTGCAGTTATTAAAGTAAAATCTTTCAGGAATTTCTTCCAATTAAGAGTTTTAACAGATCCGCAATTTACCTTTTCCAAGAAGCCGCTGTCATACGGTAGTACACGACTCCATCCTGAAAGCGAAAACAACAATCAGATTAGAAGGATGGTTACTTGATTAAGCCCCATTATAAGCAAGGAATCATAACAAGTTCATTTCACTCAACCCTCGACAAGGTTACCTCGGCCCGAAATTGTTCATGTGGTAATCTTTTAGACAAGGACAGGTTACCTCGGCTCGAAATATTTCATGTGGTAGCCTAATCTTTTAGAGATTACCACATGAAAAAATTCGAGCCGAGGTAACCTAAGCTTGTCTAACCATAGAGCAAGGAACTGTTAATTCCTTGCTGACTATGGTCTAACTCAACCCACGTATTTTAAATCCCGAACCAACTACTTTTCCCTTCTTCAAGTACTAGTAAAAGACCCAGAAAAACTTTAATCTTTACCATTCCCACATAGCATGAAAACATAGGAATAGGATAACCGTTACAATCGTAGTTTACGTAGGCCTACCTAAAAATCCCACTTGCGTAGATTGTCGAGGACGTCCCGTATCATCACCAGCATCTTGACCGGCCGTCGGCAGTTCGTCTGTTGCAAAATCTACCTGCTGCTTCCACGGTTCATTGCGTCCGGAATGCGGTGCATGGTTACGTAACCGAAGAATGGAAACGCAGGCTTGGGCGACTCTGGACAGCATTTTTGGAATCGATTCCGATTCCAATCGATCGCAATTCTAGCTACCCGGAATCGATTCCATAAGTGGCACTGAGCGGTACTGAACATTCATGATATGATATCAGAACCAAGCCGAGTACTCTTGCAAAACCCCATCTTCCTTTCGCAAGAGTCTTTGCTACACCGGAAACTCGGTAACTCGGTGTGCAGCGTGCAGCAAAGACCCTTGCGAAAGGAAGACGGCAAAACCCGTGTATTTTGGTTCCGGAATTTCTAAGAATCGGCATTCGGCAACCTATCACTGGGGATCGAATCTAGATAAAAGGAATCGATTCCTGAAAATTTGGAATAGTGACTCAGATTCTTGAAGTGGAATCGATTCTACTCGACTCCAGCGTGGAATCGATTCTACTCGACTCCAGCGTGGAATCGCCCAAGCAGACGCCCACACAGCATCTGAGAGTACACCTGTTCCTATTGTTATTTAAACATCTTAGGAATGTATATGCAGCACGATGTGGCAGAGGGTATGCTCCCCCACCATTGTTCCCCCATTGTGTCTCAAACATCCAAGGAATTCCTTTCAGTTTTTAGGGGAGTTGGTGTGTTAACAGAAGGGAATTAAGGGCCAGTGTTAAAGGAACACGTTGCCTTCGGGTTGCGCTTTATTGGGCGTTTTTGGGCTATTACAAGCGTTTGAAGTATAATGAGCACGATATGAAAGATGTTTAAAAAGTAGAATATAATGATCCACACAAACGTGCCTTAGAAATGCTTCAATTTTGCGTAATTTCTCGAAGCACCACGCTCCGCCATTTATGGGAGTCAAAATCTTGACTCCCATAAATGGCGGAGAAATTATATTAGTCTTATTTCCAGTCGCAGCTGTTGAAATACTTCTGAACAATTATTTCATTAAAAAAAAATTTCCTTCCTCCGTTGCGTGTGATGTGCCTGTTTTTTTTATTCGTGTCTACAATAACCATTGGGTATAAATCATCGGTTTGTCCCATGACAATATTCTTACCCTGATTGGCGAGGTTTTCGTTTTTTCTTTTTTGACGCGTCTGCTGTGTTCTCTTGACGATCCATTTTTTGACAGCCAGTCGGTGTGTGTGTGTGTTTACATTTCACACATGTCTCGGGAGGCGGAGAATGGTATGGTACCTTGCGTTCATCTGATAGGTTTACCTGACCACTGGCTACGGCGCCAGCCTAACTCCTGTTCGTCGCTGCATTTTGCCCACTACCCGGACGATCGTATTGACGGCTTGAAATACGTATACATTTCGCGGGACATGTAGTGGGGGTCAGAGGTCAGTGTTTGTTTTTTTTAATTACCATTCACTAATTATAACACATTAAATGTGTTTTATTGCAAGAACAACTCTTAATAAGTATAAGGAACACCCTCAAACGTGAGATTTCGTGAAATCTGAAGGCAACGTGTTCCTTTAATATAAGGAGGGGTTTGGGGTGGGGGTGGGGGTGGGGGAAGGGGGTAGGGGGTGGGGGTAGGGGTGGGGGAAGGGTGAGATCCGTTTGTCACATATCGTGCTGGATATAGTGTGGGGTTGATAGACTACCGAAGTGAATACGTCATCTTTTGTTAGTTGCCTAGGCAATGGCTCTACACTAAAAATCACTGAACCGTGTTCCTGTGCTTTTGAAATGGTAATTTTTCCAACCGTCACGGTGTTCGACCCCTAGCTCGGGATTAAGTGTTAACAGCCAAAGCTTGTTTTTATGTACACGTTTTTAAGCAATTGCTAATCTAGGAAGCTTTTGCTTGCAGAAAATTAGTTCTTGCTTTTATTATTACTTCTTGGAAACCAATGATTCTTCAAAAGTGCCCATTGCACTGTCGCTCGCAAGCGTGAGGAAACCCATGAGAAGACGATGAATTAGATACGGCCAGAGACACCTGAGAATCCCCTTGATCTTCACAGGGGGAGGGGTGGGGGAGGGGTGGGGGGGGGGGGGGGGGGGGGGGGGTGGGGGGGGAGAGAACCAAAAAAAAATCACTTTCATTGAAAACCAGTCAAGTACGTGTGAGCAATTTATTATTTTAGCTTTTTTTTTAGCCATGCATAGTTTTTCTAACAATACACTGATTCTTTTAGCATCAATATTAATGACGTTCATACATGTACATGTATTAAAATGTTATCATTTGAGCACTGCTTGATCTACAATTATTATACAAAAGCCATTTAGAAACATCTATAATAAGGTCCAATTGTGCAAATATTTATACCATTTAACATTTTATTGGGCTATTTAATACAGCTTTTAACCTGTGGGTCAATCTCATAAACTGTTTAGCAGAAAAATGCTTCATGCAAAATCTGTTTGCTTTATAATAAAAATGGGTTATAGAATAAGATTAAGATTATTCATACCCAGGTAGGAGAGGAACCCAAACAAATCTTGGTCTTAGGTGGTGGCCCAGCCCGGCAGTTCATCTTCTTCTTCTTGCGTATGCTCTGCAGTAACTCTTCGTCACACTGCAGCTTAGTGGCGGCAAGCCATGCCCTCGTGTCGTCGTCCAGGGTAAATTCACGACGGAGAGAGACACTACGGGGAAAAAAAGCTGACCGCAACCGTCGTTGCATAATATTCCCCGTGCTGCTTAGGGCCTAAACCTATTTCGACCTTCACGACGACGCGTAATCAGCCACGTGACCAGAAAATGCATTGTCCGACGTCCTTGAAATACCCACGTCGCCGTTCTGTACACGACGCCAAAACACCCCAAGGCACGTCGTGACATTTGGGGGAAAACGAAGAGTTAAGGTCGCCGCATGCGCAGTAGATTTGTGTTACGTCATTACGTTGTGTTTCACGTCGCCGTCGTGTAATCGAAAGCTCCCTTATGCCGCAGTCGCATGCGGCAGAGTCTTTAAGTCCCCAGTCTCTCATGGTAGCGGCGAAACAGCCAACACCGGTTCAGAGACAGTTGTTGAGCGTTGTCTACTGTCTGCGTGGGAGGTCTTTGCCCAGCAGCTTGTCTGGCTCATCCACAAATCTGTGCAGCCTATGAGTGGTCTGCTGCCTGCCACTCTTCCATCTACATGCGTGTGAGCCACAGTCATTTGGAATACGGAGGGCTTCAGGCGCCAGTTCTTCAGATAGGTGGACAGAGTGTCCACGTCAGCCGTGAGCCCCGATGTCAAGATGGCAAGGGCGTCAAGATGGCAAGGTCATCTGCGTAGCTGTACTTCTTTGAGAGCGTGTCTAGGATGTCGTGCGTGTAGATGTTAAAAAGAATCGGGACGAGAACAGAACCCTGGGGGACACTGTTCTTGGGTCTTCTCAGCCTGCTGTGTTGGCCATCGCTGGTGTGGAGGGTGAAGCCATGGTTGCTTAGCATGTCCATGATGAAGCCCACCATGTGGCGGTCCGGTATTGTCAGCGGGAGCTTGAGATGGAGTCCGCGAAGCCAGACGGTGTCGTAGGCAGCGGTTAGGTCGAGCAGGACGACACCGGCCTTCTCCCCCCTCTGAAAGCTGTCCTCGATGTTCTGAGTGAGGAGGGTCACCTGCATGGTCCGCTGTTGACTTCCCGCAGCGGAAGTCAGCTTGCTCCTTCGGCAGTTGCGGGTCTATCACCGGGTCGAGGCGTGCATGCAGGAGCCGTTACATGATCTTGTACGGCTCGCAGAGAAGCGCGATGGGTCGGTATCCCTTTGGGTAGCCACCGGTTTGCTCGGCTTTGGGAGAGCGATGACCTTGGCGCGTCGCCATATCTTCGGGAGCTTGGACGTACAGATACAGACGGAGCAGAACGATCGTAGCCACTGTGTGGCCTTACTGCCCAGGTACAGGATGAACTCCGGGTGGATGTTGTCGATCCCGCGAGCTTTGTTTGGCTTCAGGTGTTTGATAGCCGACACCATCTCGTCGTTCGTGAAGTCTTCCGAAAGGTTGAGGTCAGCGCTGGGTGCCCTGCGTAGGTCGTTCACTTCGCCCGTGGTCTTCCTGGTGAAGTAATTGTCTGCGTCCGGGAACCTGCTGTTGCTGATGAGCTGGGCCGTGATGGCATCTGCAGCTATCGGGCAGGGTGTTGGTTTGGTTGCCTGGCCGGTCAGCTTGTTGATCGTCTGCCATGCTCGTCGACTGGAGTGGGTGAAGTCGATCGACTCTTGGTGTTCAGCCGGGTCAGGAGGTCGGTGGCAGCTAGCTGTGGCCCTCTCGTTGTTGCTTCTTGTTTCGTTGTAGGTGCGTAGGAGTTCTTCGCACACCTCGTCCCATCAGGGGACATAGTTCTTTCTGACACCCCGCAGGACGTGTTTCTTGGCGGCGTCCGTCAGCATTTTGCAGTACGCTTTATACACGTCATTAATTGATGTTGGAGGCGGTAGGTACTGGCAAAGGCAAGGCCTCGACTGCGGTGTTGACGACTCTCCCAAAGTCCGCCCAGTTGGCCTGGCGAAAGTTTCATCTCCGGACCGGTTTTCCCTCTGTCGACTGAACCAGCGATGGCGTTGTGGTCAGTGACGGGCGGTGTTGTGAGCGAGGGGGGCGCATGGCACCACGAGACTTTTTTTGGTATTCAGCAGGCGGTTCACACCCGCGTCAGAACCAAGTTCGGTATAGTATGGAAGTTGATAAGTTCAGGACCATCCGGGAAAGTCCTTTCATTTGTTATTTGGAAAATGGTGCTTTAATTTGTCTCTCTTTCTTTTGGTACCCTACAGGTGGGTTTTTCTTCTCAGGTTTTTCATTCAGTCTAGCAGGGGGCTCAAAACCCCACGTCACTTGGGTCCGGCGACTGGTCGCCGTTCTGCCCAGGGACCATCACTTGTCCCTATATTTCTTGGGGTGGTTATTATTTTCAGAGTAATATCTGAAATGCTGCATGCTCACTGAGCAGCCAGTATATTATTCGGATTTTTGGACGTGTCCCATGGGAAAAGGCCTGCTTTAATTGTCCTTGCTCCAAGTTGGCCTGGAATTGCACTGCATGTGTACAGTTCACCACATGTGGGGAGTACATGCAACTCAAATTACTTGTGTTACAGTTATAGTTTTCAAACTCACTATCCCTGTTTTGATGCATTTTGTGTGACGTCTGGTCACATCTTTGCTCCTGCTCGCCACACCCACCACCAAACAACTTTAAATTTAAATAGCCAAAAGTGTTATCTTTCCAAAAATACCCACCGAACAAATGGTCACTCCCCCTAAATTATAAATTGGCCCTGGCTCTTGGACAATTCTTTTTAAATCTGAATAAATCCGTTTTCTCACATCAATAAAACCTATTTGCATGAAAGCTTTGCTATTAGGGCATGTTCACCCATAAGTCTAGGTATGACAGAGTCACGACTGGTCAAGACTAAACGCCAAGTGTGAATGCATTTCAAAAGTGGGGCTTGGTTGGAGGAGTGACGCTCTATTATTGTCTGGTTCAATGTCACTCCTAAGTGTGAAATTTATAAACTGAATCGGGTGGCCAAAAACGCATCGCGCATAATTGGATTTAAGTTGGATGACATGACAATCTATGATAAGAGAATGAGAAAACGTGTCGAAAACATTGTTAAGGAAGTGTATCACCCAACTAATGAGTTCTTCCACATGATGCCTTCAGGAAGAAGGATGAGATCAATAGGTGCAAAAACCAACCGTTTCAGAGATAGTTTTATAGGTAGAATGGGGTAACTGGGACACTTAAGCATGTATTTGGTTGCAGTTTGTAGACAATAAGCTTTATTTATCAAATGAAAGGTTTTGTTGAATTACTAACACCTCTTGAACATATTTTGATCATATTTGTTTCCAAACAAGCATGTTGTGGGGAAGGAGGCGGCAAAACATGACGACCTGTGTTTGTCCCACTTACCCCGACACAATGGGGTAAATGGGACACCTAAATGGGGTAAGTGGGACGCACATAAAACACATGTAAACATATGGGTGTCAGCACCACAAACGCATGGCATTGCATTTGTTTAATCTGAATCATTAACTTGATCTTCTTTCACTATTCATTATTCATATTTAAGAAAAACAGGTCTTAAATTCTATTTGATACTGTTTCAAACGCGCTTAATTAGGTTCATCGTCTTTGCATTTCGCACATGCAAATTCGGTCAGTTCATTTGTTCGGCCGAACAGTCCAGTACATGATTCATGAAACCATTCCTCGCACTTGATGCATTGCCACCAGTCTTCTTTGTCCAAGTTGTCATCGTCTCCATAAAAACCACCACAATGTCCGCAGTAGTTTTCGGCGATATCGCGATCTACGTTTTCAGGAGTAGCGCGAGTGTTTTTTGTGTCCTTTTTTTTCTGTTTCTCCTGCTGAGCCGCTTCTCTGTTGCGTTTCTTTTCCTGTTGTCGCTGCTGCATTTCTAGTTTCTCCTGTTCTCGCTGTTCCCTCTTCTTCTCGCGCTCCACCTTCCGAGCCTCTTTAGCTGCAGCTTCTGCGTCTTTCTTGTTTTGTTTAGCCAGTTCGATATTGAAAACCTCATCGGAGGTGAGGCATCGCGCTTCTGTGACACGGCTAGATTTTTTGCCAGATTTGATGGTTTTGCTAACTACTGGCTTCTTGAGGACTGCTACAAATTTGTTGTTATCGCCGATTAGTGTAGCAGATATAGGGGAGACTGCGTTTGATGTGCTGGGTCCTGGTTCGATGTCCATAGGCTCAGGCTCTGGCTCGGGCTCGGTCTCGGGCTGTGATGGAATGGTTACCTCTTCCTGAACGGATGGTGGATCCGGTACCTCTGGGTTGGCATGGACGTCAGCAATGACTTCGATGATGACAGGCATAGACACGGTTGCTTCATCGTCTTGTGCAGGCTCGTCATCCTCATATGTCAGCTCTGTTTCCACAGAAGAGAACTGAAGGTGCTCTGGGGTGATAGCCAGTGGATTAAAGGGGTAAATCCCTGTTGACTTGAAACCACTGATGATGTTGGCCATTGTGAAAACATTATGATAGACATCAGCAAAAAGACCACTGAAGTCGTAGCGTGTGATTATGCGGTTTGGATTGTCGCGCATAAACTTGTCGCATCGCTGGTTGTAGGCACACTTCACCGACTTGAAAACTGACTTGTCAAGTGGCTGTGTGTGGTTCGTTGTGTGGGGTGGCAAACAGTACATGTGAACTGAGTTCTCACGAGCCAACTTCAGGGTAGAGATGCTGATGTGAGAACCGTGCCCATCAAGTACTAGTAGGACAGGGCGTACCTGTGGAATGGATGGCAGGAACAGCTTCTTGAACCACGTCTCAAAAAGCTCTGCGTCAATGAAGCTAGACTTGCTAGTGCCGAAGAGTGTGCCTGGTGGCGCATTAGCTGTCAGACCGGGATTGATGCGCTGACCCTTGAAGATAATGAAGGGAGGCAGTGTACTCCCTTGCGCATTGGCACATATTAGGATGGTCACATTCTCTCCGCGTTCTCCACTGGTTCTCGACTGCACTGTTTTTTTACCTTTCGTTGCGAAAATGCTTGATGGTTTGTGGACCAAACTCAAACCTGTTTCATCAAGGTTGTATATCTGACCTGGGCAGGATTTGAGATCGGCACTGTCCATGACATCTCCGAGCTTCTTGAAGTGATCGCCGATAGTAGTTGGGTTCAGCATCGAGGCTCGTGCAGCAGACAGGGCTTCCGGTTTTCTCAGGGACAGGTCAGGGTGGCGTCTCATGAACCCTTCATACCAGTCATACCCCGCACTCTTGTTGATGTGATTGAAGCGGTGCTTCATTCCGGCATGCTCCGCCATCTCGTAAGCAAGCTTGCAGACAGCTTTAACTCCAATGCCGAAACCTTGGCTCTCCAACTCTTTGATGTGGCGCACTAGTTGGCCCTCGTCGCCCATAGTGAAGACGGGTGGCCGGCTTGCCGGTGAAGGACTCCCCATTCCCTTGCTTATCCTTCTTGACAGCGTCGATTTCGGAACACCATACTGCTTGGCGGCCTCTCGAACCCCAAGTCTGCCGTCAGTTACAGCCTTATAAGCATCAACCATTGCTTCTGCCTTCCATTTGCCTTGCTGAGGTGTCCACGTTTTCTTTTTGCGTGCCATAGGTGATCTGTAAAAATATAAATAAACAATACAAACACTGTTATTGTTATGAAGTCAATAATAAATTACTGTAAAATTTACTTCACATGTACAATGTGGACATTGTTTTGAGAATATCTTAGTTGCATCTCAAAATAAAACAGATTTATGATCATGCTCTGTGAAAAATTGCGTGTCCCGCTTACCCCATTTACGCATGTCCCACTTACCCCGCTCCGATTGTGTAAAATTACTTCATTGCAGTATAATTTATCATTTGTATAAATGGTTAATTATTCCCATTCTATGGATGGCAATTTAAAAATAATAACCAATCCTAGAACCTGACACACTTTATTCTACTCATCTGTTTACACAATGACCCAAACAACATGACCAAAAATGCAACATGTGTGCTCACCTTATAAAATCAAAATGGCCACCATTGCGATGTGCAAGCCAAAATTATTCCAACAATTTCATCTTTTTTTACCTCCTACAAACATTTCAAATTGATACAAATGCTTTGTAATATATGTAATTTGAAGACTTCTTGTGTTCCTATATTTTTTTCATGGTTCTATTGATGATTTTAAATATATCTAAATGGAAAAGAAAACATCATGGTTTTGTACACAAACCCTTGACAACAACAATACTTAATCCTTGAGACAAATCAATAACATCTTGACGGCTTTGATTAAAAATTGCAATATTGACCGTATTTTTGTACTGATTTGATCCATGCACAAAATGCTTACCTTCACGGAAGTAGTCTTTACACAATAGAGTGAAGAAAATCGCCTCAAATTGCTTTTTTTCCTTCAAAATAACGCCAATCAGTTAGCCTCTATTGTTCTGTGAAACACAATTATTAGTATTTTTGAAGTCAGGGTGGAGGGCACTCGAGGTCGACGGAGAAAAACTCGATTTTGGACTCAGAAACACGCGAAAATACAGCTCAAAATTGCCACGTTGGTTGGAGGTGTTTGTTCGCATGGCACAGACTTCTTATCTCAAGTAATGATTGCTTGCTAAGGAAATACAATGAAAAAACATAGACTTGTCCCATTTACCCCACTGTCCCAGATACCCCATGTTACCCCTACCATCGGCCGTGCGGGTTTTTAACAATGGGGACTTTTAATGTATAAAATGTGTATGTACATGTATTAACCAACAGTTTCAAAAATAGTTTTTATATCATCGGCCGTGCGGGTTTTTTTTAACAATGGGTTTTTTTAATGTCTAAAACATGTTTGTATAAATCAACCATTTCAGAAATAGATTTTTATATCGTCGGCTGTGTAGGTCTTTAACAGAGGAAGCTTTTTTTCATTTAATTTTAAAAAAAATTGTTTGTATACTTTATGTAATTATATGTTTATTATTGTTGTTGTGCGAGTCCAACATTACAAATTCCTGTGATTGTTTTTTAATCATTGGCTGAATAAAGCAATCTAATCTAATATAATCTTTAAAAAAGTACCGACAATAGGCCTACTTGGAAAAGGGGTGGTTCAAAATAAAATGAAATTTCAAGTTCATACCTTTTAACATGCTGTTAAGCAATAACTGTCTTGTGTGTTGGGCCTTGCCAAGCTTACATTGTACATGTCCCATATGCCCCTTTTTTTGCGTCAACCCAGAGGATGTTCTATGCGCGACACCAATTTTGCTGATTTTTCACTTTGATAGTCTGAAGAAACAAATCCTGATGAAAAAAATACTTCTCAGAAGGTATGGTGTACATGTATGTACACTGGTTTAAAATCTGCAGAGATATGAAATTCTGTTTTACCGTACATGTATATCAGGAAGAGCATTATATCGGGAGGTTTTATAATAACAAGGGTTTATTACTGTACATATCCTGCGTGTCAAAAATTAATATGTCCTACTTTTAATCGTAAATAACTTTTAATTTTTCAACGTATCTGAACCAAATTTTTAAATCATGTAAATAAGGCCTGACAAATTTTATTAAGTGAGTTTCATCAGTTTTAGACGAGAAGGTGAGATTTAAAAGCCATACAAAAATAAATACTAAATTTAAGAATTTGCTACTTTTGACTGGCATCCTCCATTGTCAAAGAAATTGTGTACATGTGTGTCTGAGTTCCCTTTGCATCTCTGGATGACTTGCGTGAAACGATCAAGATCAGGGGCGGATCCAGGATTTTGAAAAGGGGGGGGGCGTGAAATTTTTAAGCATGAAATGCTGATGACAATGAAATAGCGAGCGCGTAGTGCGAAGTCCTGACGGCTTCTAGATGCTCTGTGGTGCGATCTGACGCAATATTTAACCACTTTAAGCAGAAAAAGGAGGCACAAAAATAGGTTTTGTTTTTTTTTTGGAAAAGGGGGCGGGCGTGCGCCCCCCACGCAACCCCCTGGATCCGCCCCTGAAGATGGTTTGCAATAACATAAGGGGTTATCCTGCATTTCTTCACAAGCTTTCGGCTGCAGCATGCACACCACCACCATCTCCAACAGTACATGTATATCGACATTGGAGGAGGCCAAGTCGAAAGTAGTGAATTCTGAAATTGATCTTTTGTTTTTGGTATGGCTTTTATATCTCACCCTCTTGGACGAGGCTGATGAAACTCACTCAGTAAAACTTGTCGAGCCTGGTTTGCATTCATGACCTACATGTGTAAACATATTTGTTTAAATCCAGTGGAAAATGACAAAGTTATTTTTTGACACAAAGTACTTACTTTTACAGTCATTGTACGGAACATGGTAGTACCTTTGTGTACTTTGACAAAAAATATATTGTACGCATATATGTAGTGACCGAAGGGAGTAAATACATACCGGTATGGTAATCAAAGTACAATGTATCTTAAACAGTGGAGCCTTGAACCTACTTTTGTAGTCTAAATACATACTGTACATGTGTCAATGTTACATTGTTTTGCTGTTTCGTGAGACATCCCACAAAGTAAGAATACATGTAGTTCTTTCTTGTTAAACACATTCCATATAGTACAGACAATCATTGTTCTGGTTATGAAATCCATACAATCTAACAATACAGTAAGTTGGTCCAATAACCACATCTGTGCAATGATTACATGTGAAACTTAAAGGGCCCCTTATTTAGGATTTTTATCAATGAAATCTATGCTTTAAAACCACTCTACTCAGTTAAAGTCATAAAAATCCTATTTGGAGCTTGCTTTGGGGGTTAAAACGAAGGTTTTTAGTTTTTATGCTGATGCAAATATGCATATTCATGACCAAGGTCACGATGTCACAAGAGGCACAGACAGGAAAATCACATACAATTGTGCACAAACGATTCCACTTTTTTCTCAATTTTCCTGAAACTTTTGTAATCCATGGCTGTTTGAGTTTGATTTACATGTTGCCTGCTGTAAGCCATGATAAAACTGGGGGTAGAAACTGCAGCAATTTGCCACAAGTCCAACTTGAAGTCTTATGTTTTTTCTTAACTTTTCCCGTCTGTCTTCCTTATGTGATGCACTCAAAACAGCGCCCTCTGTCTGTGATTTATTGCAATGAAATCTTCAAAGTTGCAAAAGGCCACTTTTTATTGATTTTACATCCAAACGAACAATAGTATGTCTTGCTGAACAAGTATTCCATCATTATGAAGCAAAGCTTAGGCACAAAGTTATTTTGGATGTCACAGGCCCTTTAAAGGCCCATTATGTCATTTGCAGATGAAATATTTTTACGAATTCCATGATCAACAGCATTACATAACCAAAGATAAACCACAGTTTGTAGAAATTTCAGCCACATACATGTACATGCAGTGAAAACCTTAAAAAGGTACCAATTTACCATAATGTGGTGTTTGTTACCATTGCTATTAACACTTTCAATCAGGTCTTTCTAGTCAACTCAAAGTAAAATTTTGGGTCACTGCAAATGATGTAATGGGGCTTTAAAACTGTTAAGGTACACTTTACCAAACAATCTCCGCAACAGAGCAGTTCCTACCGTACAGCGTTTGCCCTTAACTTTTTTCCCAACTGGCCAACAGGGCCAGTTGGCTTAAGTCTTCATTGGCCCGTCGGCATTTCAAGTGGCCCGGTTAAAGTTTTCGGTTGTTCTTTTTACACACAGTCGATCTTTAATGTTTGCAATAACCACATTTGAGTGAAAAAATTAGGAAAATTTGGTAGTCATGAAGTTCTCCCCAGTACAAGTTATATTTTAACTGGACAGCCGGACCATTTGGAGAGGCTTTCCAACTGGCCCGAGATGATTTCAACTGTCATTTGGCCAACAGACCAGTGCTAATTCGAACGCTGCCGTACATGTACATGCACATGCATAGACCACTTCCGCAGTGCCATGTTAGTCGGATCTTACATTTGTACATCATGGCTGGCACACCGTAAATTGATGTTCATTGTGTTACAACACTTCCTTGCAGGTAGTAGTTTGGGAATTCATGCATGATCTTCAAGGCTTCGTTGTGCAGAGTCATGTCTTGTAAAAACAAAAATACATGTATACTATAGTTAATTTAAAAGAGCGTGTTCAGATCACAAAAATTTAACCCCCTGAGAAATGAACAGAAAACTGACATACATGTAAGTGGGTCTTTCTATAAATTAGGGGTCCAAAAGTGTGACATTTGGTGTCCCCCGTTACACCCGATATGTGTTATTTTTCGTACAAAACTCTTTTAAATGGCTTTTAAACCATTTTGTATCAATTGTACTTTAAGTACTCACACTTTGAGATGGAAAGTATTTAAAGAATGTGTCCTGAATTTACAAAAACAAGATGTAAAATGTAACGGGGGACACCAACATTGGTCCCCTAATTTATAGAAAGACCCAAGTGTACTAGGCTTGTTAAAACATGCATCCGGGCATTTTGAAAATCGTCAAGCAGGAAAATAACCAGCAATCTGGCAACACAGTCATTTGAAATTTCAACATTATCTTTAATATCGTAAATGCCTCAAAAGTGCCCTGATCCAGGTAAACAATAAATAATTTACATATGTGCTAAATATGCTATTTTTTTTGTTTTTCACACATAAATTCAGAGCCGTTTTACACCAACTGTAATGCTAAACTACCATCATATAAAACTGCTATGTGGAAAATATCAGTCCACTGAAGTAATGTAAGAGCAATCAGTGAAATTGTTCACAATGGCAATGCTCATTAATATTCATTAAGCTTGCAAAAGTACATTTTATGGCTTCTGTGTGTTGTGCAGACCGACTGTAATTTTGGAATGACTCGGGCTTTTGTCTGAGCGCTAACGACACCTCTGATGATTTTGTCCAGGTAGCGCACCCAGACAAAACAGCCAAGGCCTTTTCACACTACCCACTTCTGACCTGTGTAACTTTCTAATGAAGGATTTTGGACTATCGAGATCGTGAAAGTGGCCCTATTTTGTACAATAGCGTATTCCAAAAATGAACGCTCCTCTGTTAGGCAGTTTTCACGTTAACCTGGGGAATCGTCTCAGGGCCGCCGTTAACCCCGAGACTGGTGGGTTAACACACCTCCAGACCAGGGCAAGAAATAACACAGGTTAAGTGGCATTCTTGGCCACTTAGCCCGGATAATTTGTAACCCTGAGATTTGCCGTGGGAAACGAGCACTTAACCTTAACCTATATTGGGGTTAAAGTGTTGTGGGAAAAAGCCTCTAGTGGATAACCGCCTGCCTTTAAGTGGCACAGATGTATTGTGAAAGTGTCCCTACCCGGTACATATATACTGTACATTTAACATTTTGTCCACAGCCGTTAAGTAGGAAACTTACCAAATTCTGCTTCCCCTATGTTAATGTACTGTGTACAGTTGATAACTCCTGGATTTTGGCTGATGTGCCCAATGACTTCTGTTATACCTTCTATCATGTCCTGCAACTGTCAGAGTAATAACCAGGAAGGATAAGTAACATTGAAGAAAACGACGACAAACAATGAAGAAATACAGTTTGTCAAACCCCGGATAAATCGGATCGAACGTGACCGAGCGATTTTATCCGACTTACGCGAGGATGAAAAACAGTCGACAGTAAAAAAAAACATGAATTCCAACACCAAATATGTTATTTTTACACTACATTGTCATTTTCATACATGTACTAATAAGGCAGAAAATTGTAAGCATCATTTGCCGGGTGCGATCATATAACATTTGTGCCTCGAGCGTCGCCATCATCTGATCCTTAGCCTAAAGGCATGTTCCCATTGGACTTTCTTTTCCGCTGCCTCGCGGGAAGTTACCGTGACCTTCGGTAACATTCCTTCGTGTAATATTCCCATGCGTTCCCATTTGCAATTGTTTTCAGTGCCCATGCGGAAAGCTACCGCGACCTTGCAGTAAACTTTTGCCGTGCAGGCCCATAGTTTACTGCAGGGTCGTGTTAATTTTACAGGGCGAAACTGTTCCCATTGGACTTTTCGATGGCCCTGTAAAACTCCCGCGGCTGAGCGAGAAAGTTTCCGCGGCCTCTCTCACCCTGTAAGTTTTACATCGTGGTCGCGGTAGCTTTACAGGGACGCTAATTCTCCGTGCGTCCCCATTGGACTAAATTTTGTTACTCTCCCGCACAACCACAGGAGTTTTACCAAAATTAGTCCAATGGGAACACCACTTTTCTCATTTCCTTTCTTGAATATGGCAGCACAATGCTCAAGATTTTTGTGAACAACGATTTTAGGTTCAGATTGGTCAGCATTCATCAGTTACCGGTATAGTCAAAAACAGTACACGTACATGTACATGTATTTCATGGTTTGCTTACCGGCTCTTGTAAGTTTACTTGCACATCAACGTTATCACAGAGGGCTAGGACAAATGATGTTCCGTTTGGGTCAATCTGTAAAATAGCAAATTTATGTGTGAATTATAGTCACTGTATGCACAATTGCATTACATGCAGCGGCATTTATGAAACTTGGCAGAATGATGGACAAATGAGTAATCATGGTAAAGAAAACAATTCGCATAGGCCTACTCATATTACAAATATTACACTGACCTTATGCAAAATTATCAACAATTTTTATGAGGGAAAAGGTCGGACATGTCGCCTCGGATGAAAATGTGCAGCTGGAAATGATCAGTTTCGAGAAATTCAGTCCAAAATCTAATGACAGGTACATGTATGTGTTCTATGATGTCATCAAAGTAAAATAACCCAGTGACAAACCGTGTAAGTCCTAAAAAACCTGATATTTCGAGGATAGGAGCATGTTAACGAAACGCTACCACACCGATCAAAACAAAAACGAGGCTACGAAAAGTTGGTGAGAGTAAGTCACAATGTTCACACATAGGCCTATCTATAGACCCGTGAACAGGGCGTTGTATACCTCCGCCCTGGCGCTGCATGTATACCACCAGTATGGCTCACTCTCCGCTCTCGCGCATGTGCATATTTGATTTGGGGGCAAACGACCTGTATTTTATCTCACGGAGGGTCTAAATTTTGCCCCACGATTTCACCGAAACGACATCGGATCGATGCGTACTCTTCGGAATATTTGAACGTTGGGGCGAGTGCACCTATTGAGCAGATATCAGACCCAAGGAACAAATTTCATTTGTATGAGTTTGCCACAGATTTTGGGTTGGAAACAGCGCCAGGGCGGAGTAACGCCCTGTTCACGGGTCTAGCCTAGTACTAGGCCTATAGTAGGCCTATAGTAGGCCTAACCTACTACATATGACAGCGTTCGCCCTTAACGTTTTTCCCAACTGGCCAACAGGGCCAGTTGTATTAAATCTTCACTGGCCCGCCGGCATTTCAAGTGGCCCGGTTTAATACTGTTAACATTTCTGGTTGTTCTTTTTAAACACAGTCGACCATTAATGTTTGCAAAAACCACATTTTAGTGAATAAATTAGGAAAATTTGGTAGTCATAAGGTCCCCATTAAAAGTTTGAAAATGTGTGGTACATTTTAGAGCTTTCTGGTGAATTTTAGAGCTATTCTGGAGTCTTGAAAGGCTCTTTTGTTATAAATTCTCAAGGATGCATGTTTTTGTGCACATTAACCCCTTCGGGACAGGGAACTGCATTTGCAGTTCTAAGTGTGAGTGTACTCTTGGGGGCAGTTATACAGAATTAATTAGCCCATAGTCAGCGTTCGCCCTTAACATTTTTCCCAACTGGCCAACAGGACCAGTTGTATTAAATCTTCACTGGCCCGTCGGCATTTCAAGTGGCCCGGTTCAATACTGTTACAATTTCTGGTTCTTTTTAAACATAGTCGACCATTAATGTTTGCAAAAACCACATTTGAGTGAATAAATTAAGAAAATTTGGTAGGACTTCATAAGGTTCTCCTCATTAAACGTTTGAAAATGTGTGGTACATTTTAGAGTTTTCTGGTAAATTTTAGAGCTATTCTTGAGTCTTGAAAAGCTCTTTTGTTATAAATTCTCAAGGATGCATGTTTTTGTGCACATTAACCCCTTCGGGACAGGGAACTGCATTTGCAGTTCTAAGTGTGAGGATACATCTTGGGGGGGGGGGGGGGGGGGGGGGGGGGGCGGTTATAAAGAATTAGCCCATAGTACTACCAGGCCAGAGCTGGTCTTTTTTCAACCTGTTGGCTTGGGTTCAAGTCAGTTTTTGGGTTTTGACATGTGACTTGACCCTGGAGAAAATGAAATCTTATTTCCTGGAGGAAATAAGATTGATTTACGACTTGAAATAAAAACTATTTATCAAGTCTCCAGCCCCAGAGACATACTGCATAACCAAAACTAGAAATGCAGTCTCTCACTCCAGGGGAATAAATTGGAACCGGCTGAAGAAAGATCAAAGTTATTTCATCACTCCTTTAAATTTAGTACGGCGGCGTGGGTCTGTTTTATTTCAACTGGCAGCCGGACCATTGGGAAGGCTTACCAGCTGGCCCGAGACCATTTCAACTGTCATTTGGCCAACGGACCAGTGCTAATTCGAACGCTGATAGTACTACCCCGGCAGAGCTGGTCTTTTTCAACCTGTTGGCTTGGGGTCATTTCAGTTTTTTGTTTTTGACATGTGACTTGACTCTGGAGAAAATGACTTGTGACTGGACTTGGGAAACAACTAACATAGATATTTGAATAACTATCAACTTCTAAGTTGAATTAGAAATGGCCAGAGACACCGGGGAATCCCTCCCCTTGCTCGTCACGAAAGAATGCTCTGGGATATCTTTAAAGTTCAGTATTTTGCTTCCACCATAAATGCAATGGCACGATTCAGATTAGACATTTTAACCATTTTGATTTGGAATTGGATGTTTTTGACAAGACATCGATAAATCCAAACTCACTTAAAAATGTCCTAATTGTCTATGTAGGCCTACACACAATTGCCCAAATCACAAGCTGGATTCAAACATTGTTCTTTGGTGTTTTTCATTCTGACCCCACACTCCTTTGTTGCATTCCTGTTCAGTGAAGCTTGCCATCATCATGATCTCTCTTGAGCTCTATTCCTTTGAGGGATATGTTCAGCTAAAATTTGATATATTATTTTCCCTAAAAAGCGATATTGTACTATTCGGCGTCAGTGCTCAGACTAGGGCGAAGTGGCAATGGGGCGAATAAGTGGTAGCCTAGGTCGTATGGGGCGAAGTGGAAACAGGGCGAATACAGGGCGACCGATGTTACGCGAATTGTAAATTCTTTCTGCATTATTTTTGCAGTTTAATTCAGCATGCCATAGCCTCAACTTACATTTTTTACTCGCCCTAGCAGACATACTTCATTTCCTTGATATTTGGGTAGCATGGATCCATTTAATCGCAATTTTGGCTGCACATCTTGATCCATAATGAACTATAGCTGGCCGCCGCACATGTGAAATTGAACCAACTCTACTTGTACCGTTTGTAGTTTACGCGCACGTACGTTGTACCAACTTGTCCGTTGACCAACTTGACTTCAAAGTCGAGTCAACTTGACCGTTTGCCAACTCGTTTGTTGCCAAGCGAAAAATTACACTGCGTTGTCATGGTTGTATCGACCAGGAAAGGAAAAGAAGAAACTTCTTCCACCACGCCAAAAGTTTTAATATCTTCACACAAAATCCCGCCTGATCCTCCCGGTTTAAATAGTCAAGTTTCTGCTTGCGCAGAGATTCACCAGAGAGATTCGCAGGAAAATGTTAGAAGAGTTGACTGTTCCCATTGAATGCGCAAAGGTCGAGTTGGTACAATGATCTTGATAACTTCTCCGCACGCCTGTCCACGGGTGACACAGAGTATACTGCGCATGTGCAAACGTAACGGCCGTAGATGTGTGTTTTATATTTGGCGCGCTTTTTGGTGTCGAAATCGTATATGTTTATAATCCTACGCAATGTTTGGCAATAATAAGCAATAAACAACCAGTAAAAATATGCAGAATGACTTTTGAAGTCCTACATATGTAGGCTACTTTAAATAATTAAAGGCAAACAAGTCTTTAAAAAGGCAGATATGACACGGAGTAATCAGGCCCGTAACCAGCGAGTTTTGCGGGGGTTATCGAATAGTGCCGTCAGGCACTAGTTTTGAAACAGTAAAATGCCGGCTATACATAACATTACATACATAACGAAGAATGCATGGATAAGTAGATTTATTCTCAATATCCAACTGGCTATATTGTGCGACGAAAAATTGAATTATTCGAATTATTGAATTTTTATTTTGTCGTGCGATTGTCGCAAGACAAAACAACTGACCATCGTACGAGCATCGCACTAAAGACCATCGTACGTTAAACATTAAAGCGGGCCTCCCACTGTGCGATTTTTGCTACGAATTAGGTACGATTAGCTACGATTTGGTACGATTATGTATACACTCTACACACAATCGCACCCAATCGTAGCTAATCGTACCTAATTCGTGGCCAAAATTGCACAGTGGGAGGCCCGCTTCAGACGGTATCCGGCGCTTGTACCCTCTCCAAAAAGTATGGCCATCCTGCACTTCTCCCGCAACATGGACAGCAACGTTAAAGCAACGTGTAGGCTATAGGCCTACTCTAGCTTCGACGTCGTCCTCATAAGGAGCGATTCACGGTCTAGGTAGGCCTACAGAAGATCCCTGCATTTATATATAGCCATTAGCCAGGGAGGTAGACGTCCTGCGACTGTTTGAGGATATTTTTGTCTTGCAATGTTCGCACGATAATCCTGCGATAATCGTAGGACCATCCTACGACATGTGTGCGATTATCATACGATTTTTAGGGCCTTGGAACTTTTTGGAAGACTTCAAATTTTCCTTGTTATAAGCAGAATGTTATTTTAACAATTCTTATTATTGAGGTTCGACTAGAGTATGAAGGATAAAACTACATGTATAAAGGATGATTATAAAACCTAAACAAAGTCCTGCTTTGTCCTCAAATTAACTTTCCGAAATTACCACAAAAGCAAGCTTTATAATAAAATACCTATTTAATGCCTTTATAGAAAGCCTTCTGTAGCTTTTGTGTATAGTTTGAGGTTGTAATTTAAAATAATGCCAAAATTAAAGCCAGGCAGAGAAAGTGAAGTGGCCCGTGATTTCAACAGCCGGCACAAGTGCATCCTGAGATCTCAGGGAATTTCTACTCTGCAAAGCGACGTGACAATACGCGACGTGACTGTACGCAGGAGTTAGGGAGTGCGTTAAAGGGGCACTGTTGCAAGAGGATGGCACAAGTGAGGATTGGGAATAGGCCTACTTCGAGCAACGATGTTCCAATTACAAGGCTGCCACATACCTCATCACAGCTCAAACAGTCCTCCAACTCCTTGAGTGTTGTGACGATCGGGGCACCCATGCAGGAAGGGCCTCACACGGGCCTTATTCGGTGCCCTGGCCGCGTAATTTTTTTTCCCAGGATGGTTAAGGGAAGATTGCTCCTGATTGGCCTTACCACATGCATATATTGCATACTGATGTGTTTTGTTGATAGCTGTCACTTAACACAACTGCGTGGGTTCGTCGAGAGTTAGACCTTTCCTCAATTAATGAAGAAAAAACTGTGAGAGAGGAGATTCGAACCTGCAATCTCTCGATTGATAGCCCCACGTCTTAACTACTAGACTACCAAACGGCTCGACAAACCCTTAAATGTTCTTTCTTATATCCCTTTTATTTAATAACTCTTGAGGGCGCTATATAGAAAATATGAATATTCATTTACAATGCACCAATCAAAAGCAGAGAATATTCTCAATGGCCTTTACCATCCTGGGAAAAAAAATTACGCGCCCTGGCCACCAGTGATGAGCAGACTATCTTACAACACGCGCTCTGCGGCAAGAAAACTTTATGGTACACAATACTGTACGAGCATTACACATACACGATGCGAACTTTCAGACAAAAGAGGTCCGCATAAACCACACAGCACCGTAACTGGGTGGACTTGCCCAGGTCCGTCCGCAGACGAGCTGTCTTAGCATTTAAAAAAGGATAAGGGAAGGGATCGGGGGTAACAAAAAAAGAGGATAAGGTGTGTAACGATGCCCTTAAACTAATTGTAAAGTTACCCCGAGGACGAAATCCTGCATTTTGATTTTGAGAAGAAAAAACAAAAACATTTCGGCCAAATTTGCTACAGTAGGTACACGCGAACAAAAAGAAGTCCGCATAGTGTATGGGGGAGGGGAGCGGGAGACTGCGTGCTGCAGCAGATGTGCAAAGACCGCGAAGAGCCAGTGTGTGCCTATCACAGAGCTATATATAGGAACTAGAGTGAGCACTTATCACGTGACCCCGTGCCCTCAAGGGTGCGTGGACGCCATTTTGTTAGTGGGCAAAAAGTACGTGCTAATGTATTGACGACATGCGTATTTTCAGCTTTAATTTTATTTTAAGATTATGCTTTCAGCGATAGGGGTGCAGAAAGATGTGGTTGCTAACTACAATCATCCTGACTGTCGGATCATTGTCCCATGTTTATATTTTACTTTAAAAGATTGAAACTTTAGTTAGGCCAAACACTTTTCTTTCCCCATGGGCCAAACAACATTCAAAATCGTCGCCCGGGTACTGTACAAGATTTGGGGAGTTGATCATAATTTTTTTTAATGACTTATCTAGCATTAGAATGTGCAGATTTGATGGAAAAACTCGAAATTTGGAGTGGGAAAGTTTAAGATTTTGTGAGGAAACACTGGATTTTTTTTCAGCCTGCCTCATCTATTTTGCACACAAGGTCTGAAGCCACGATCAACTTCCTAGTTCTTTCCTGCTACGTCCCCCACTGCTTTTTGCGTGTGTAGGTAGAGCATTCGGGTATACTAGTACCTCAGCCATTAACTTGGGGGAAAGTAACACCCGTTTCATACAGGCGCACGATCGTTCCGATTAAAATTTTGTTTCAGACAGGCGTCGGTATGCGAGCCGCGCGCACACTTAAGATCGACGTCTGAAACCAAGTCGCTGTTCAGTCGTTCGATCTTTCGACTTCTGGCGAACCAAGTCGCTCCAAATTGTTTCATACGTCGAACTTAATTCAAATTTCTGGGATAATTTAGTTCAGCGCGACTGTAAGGTGCAGGATTTCCCGGTGAAACCGACTGCCTAAGGGAAAAACTACCGTTCTACCGTTCACCATGCATTAAGTACATAGCATAACCTAGCGTTTTCAAGAGAAAAACTGTATTTTTTTCATTTCTAAAATCACGTTTCTAACAAAATTCGCACTTTTTGTGACATTATTATGTCATAATTAGTGGCAGAGGTGTACGTTACTTATACCTGCCTAGGTACAATAGAAAAAGCTCACTCATGACTGGCGTTAAACAGCCAATAAATCATTTAAAAGCCCATTTATAGCTGCCGCGCCGTTGACTGCAGTGGATACATCCGGGTATTTATCAATCATTTTGACCACTAACAAAATGGCGGACGCGGTCCCAGGGCGGCACGCCCGGGTACCGCGCACAGGCACGGGGTCACGTGATAAGTGCGCACTCTAGTTCTTATATATAGCTCCATGGTGCCTATACTCTGCTCGTCTCCGAGGCCATGTTGGTTGACATGAGTCCAGCATACAGTTCACATTTGGGTCCTTACATGTAGCAGGCCGAGTCTTCAAGTCCTCGTAAGTTTGCTTCGGGAAGTGAAGTATATTTCGAGTGCTAAAAAAAGTCATAATCCTTTCAAGCGGTTGAAATGAAGTATTTCACATTGTCCAAATAATTTTGGGCGCTCGTAATAATATCATTTTGTCAAGTGTCTTATTGCAAATTGTGTTTTTTCCCACTGGACTATGGTGGACTTGGCCCAAGTCAGTCCTTACCGTACCGCCCGATTCAGTCAGCACTTGAGTCCTACAGAGCGCTTTTTAACAAATAACATCGGTTGCATTCTTGTTTTAAAAGTTTTTATTGAACGTCAAACCAGCCCGTGATTTGGCATGGCTTTATAATAGTGGGCCCTTTTAGTGAGCCTTAGTCTGATCTGGTGAAACTGAAGACCAGTTGCAAGACCAGTTGGGACACGGTTTAGTTATTTTTAGTGTAGAGCAATTGCCTTTAGAAGCAACAAACGAAAGATAACGTATTCACTTCTGCAGTCTATTGGCAGTTTATCTTTTATCAACAAGACTCTTAATTATTATCACAATTTTTGCATAACTAGAGTTTATACTACAGGTAGTATTTATGTAGAAATACAATGTAGGCGAGGTTCTGGTTTTAATACATCACATGGATAGTTCGCAAGACCTTTCTAAAGTAACCGATAATTGCATACAACTTCATTTCAAATGACAAGCGTTTGCTTCAGTTTCAAATGACACCGAATAAGACGCAATTTTATGTGTTGTTTGTACAAAATTAGCTGGGAAACGTATACTATTGTACAGAATAAAAACAATCAGTAACTACAACACATTAAATCGCACATGCGTAAACATTCTGTACATTCATAAATCCGCTAGGAGTGTTCCGGACTGTTATAGGAGTACAAATAACAAAAAGAAGAAGAAACATTAAACATGGTCAAACGTTATCCACTACATTTGTACATACTCACTTTTAAAACGTTTTAAAACTTTGTGGCCTTACCTTCCATGCCTATTCTCTAATTTGTAATTTTCATCAGCAACATTTTATAAGACACATTAAAACTGCATGGTAAAGGGGTTCATCTGGCGACCAACATGATATTTTCATGCAAATGACTCTATCTTGCTTCAAAATACAAGAAATAATTTGAAACTGTTTTGAGATGATAACTTGATCCCCAAACAGTGACACTAGAAAATTTTCCATAACCTGTCAAATTGTCCACATATTCTGTAATTATTTATCTACATGTGTACCTACATGTAAGAACTACAAAGATGTCACACAAGTATGACTGTCTTAGATGCCAGGCAGCGAAATTTTTATTTCCGAAGGACATAGCATAGGCAAAGGATTCTGCGCCTTCTGATTGGTGCATTGTGAATGAATATTCATACTCTCTTTACAGGGCCCTCAAGGAGTTGTTTAAAGCCGGGCTGAAAGCTTGAAGCTATTTGGCGAGGAAGAAAGTTATTTTATAAAACAGATATTACTTGATAAAGTCGCGTTTTTCTTATCATTATTGCTGACTTTATATTAGAGAGAAAAATGAAAAACTAGACTGTGTTCGTCAACCGGCAACAGGCCAAAATGAAAAACGGGGTGAATCCGCAGTTCCGTGCATGCATACAACGTGTACGTGTTTGCTGCGAGGAGCTAGGTACACGACCATAGTCAGTAAAGCAGCTCTGTGTGTCTCCTCGCTATGACGTCACACACATAGCTCAATTTGATTGACGCGACCTTTCATTTTCAGTTTCGCATGAAATAGGTCTTAGAGAAAGACTGACATTTTCTGACTTTTCCAGGATGAAATTCTGAATATAATGTTCTTAGTACATAAAGGACTATATAAAAGAATACTGTTGAAAACCATGAAAGTGAGGGGAGATTTCCACCCAGCTTTTAATTCGGGAATTAAGGAACAAAATGAGAGGCTTTGGCGAGATGCTTGGTGGTCTAGTGGTAAAGCATGGGACTATCAAGCAGAAGGACCCGCGTTCAGTTCTCGCCGTTATCTTTTTCAGTAACCGAGGAAAGACTTAGAAACATTTCCAAACTGCAGTTGTTGGGTGCATTGTGCATTAGTATGTATGTGATCCACCAATCAGAAAACAAGATAAGAGGTAATAACAAAAATATTCACTGCCAGGCATGTACAGTAACGTATTGGGCCATCCATAAAGGACGTATGCACGAAGGAGAAGGGGGGGGGGGGGGGGGGGGGGGGAGGAGGGGGGTAGAGGCGGTGAGGGGGGTAGAGGCGGTGAGGGGGGTGGGGGTAGAGGCGGGGAGCGGAGGGATGGGAGGTTCGGGGTTCGAGCCAATTCGTACCTCCTACGTTAAAGCATATGGTTGACGTCACGAAATATGCATACAGGGGGTGCAGGGGTCTCAAAAGTGGGCATTTCGTGCGTACGTACTTTATGGACGGCCACTTTTTCTGTTGACCAAATATGGTAATAACATTCATCACAAAAAGGACTACTTGTGTATACTCTGTGCATAACCTGTATTACTACATGTATATTTGTTCATCAGAACATCTGTTCACATTATACCATCACACCGACTTGTTCCATGTTACACGGGAAATTTAAAGACCTTATTCACCGGGAAGTACAGCTTTTGTGTTAAATGTTGCAGTTTATATTTCAGGAAAAGGGTAGTTTTTCTTTATCCTATTCAATTTCTAAGCAGCGTATGGCACCATACAACTTACCGAGACACGCACGCTGCTTGTACAATGAACGCCGTATTTCAAGCCGGAACACTGTGTTCTTCTTCATCGCTCATCCATCGTTCAGCCAGTTTTTAGCATGGTGTGGAACTTATGTAACATATATGGTAACATTCATCACGAAAAGGACTGCTTCAGTATGCTGTGTGCATGATGTCATTGTGTCCCAAAAAAAAATTTCTACTTTTGATCTTAAAGAAACTGTCAATTTCCAACGGATTTTAACCAAAATTTCACATCATGCACACAAGGCTTGACAAATTTCATTGAGTTAGTTTCATTAGTTTTGACGAAGAGAGTGAGATATAATAGTCATATGAAGAAAAAAAAGGTCAATTTCAGAATTCGCCACTTTCCACTTGGCCTCCTTCAATGTCGATACACAGCTGGAGACTGGTGGAATATGCATGCTGGAGCCAAAAGCTTCTGAAGAAATGCAGGATCATCCCTACCGTTATTGCAAACCATCTTGATCGTTTCGCGCAACTCAACAAGAGGTGCAAAGGGACCACAGACAGACAATTGAATTGACAATGGAGTATATGCAAAGTCGAAAGTGGCAAATTCCGAAATTTAGGGTTTTTATTCGTGTGGCTTTCAAATCTCACTTTCTTGTCCAAAACTGATGAAAATCACTCAATAAAATTTGTCATGCCTTGTTTATTACCTGATGTAAAAATTTGGTTTAAATCCGTTGGAAAATACAAAAGTAGGACGTACATTTTTTTGACACGTAGTATATACCATATGGCAGCATATGACGCTATATAACTCATCTCTGATTATAGGAAGCTTCCTGCATGCAATGGAATGCGCGCATTTTACCAATTTGCCATCGATCGATGGGATGAAACACTTTGGTGCCTTTTTAATACCATTTCGCCCAGCAATGCAACACAAGGGAGTGTGGTGATGGGACGAGGGGACCCATTAATGTTACATGCCTCCGAGTGTCTGAGACACTCTTTTAAATGTACCTCTTTACTACATGTACATGGAAAGTCTTATTTACATACATGCACATTACATGCACATTTAACTGCTTTGAAACATTCTTGACTCACTACTACTGCACATCTGAAGCTAGTTGAAGTGATTTGAAGTCACAGCACCCTGTGTTTTGGTGGCAGCACATGACTGAGGAGACATAGTAAATTCCCCAGGTGGGTAGTTAGGAAGGAGAGGACAGAAGGCTGAACTATCACTGGGCTTGAGCTTGAAGGAGACCTTCTTGTCCGGACAACACTCATGGTTTCCTCCGATGAACAGAAGATTTTGGCTGCAACCATAATAAAATTAAGAAACACAAAGCAATGTTTAAAACATCAAAAGCATTAAGCCAAAATGCTCCACAATTATTTTGGTTTTTTTGTGAGACAGATCCTCGACACCCCTCCCACCTAGCTGCTCTCCCCCAACTTCAAAATCATAAAATACGAATTAAGTATTTCATTATTTAATTTGGGTTAAGCACACGAAACTAATATAAACCCAGCAAAAACGTTTCTGGACACTTATTAAAGTCTAAATACATGTATTTCAAATTACAATTTTATAGAAATCAAACAAATGTATATCAAAAGAAACAGACAATTCTTTACCAGCAATGCATGGAATTGAGAAGTGAACATTCATGCATGGCTTGTCACATTCATTTAACAATGGTAAGGGTGTATTAAAGGCACAGGCTCGTCAGCAACGCGCACTCGCCAAATTCGTGCTACGAAATACGCAGCTCCATGCCTTTGCTATGGAACTGCGTATTTCGTGGCACGAATTTGGCGAGCGCGCGTTGCTGACGAGCCTGTGCCTTTAACCCTAACACTTCTCAATCCTCCAAAATCAATATGATTTGACATGTACATACACACCTTAGGGAGTTAGGGTTAAAAAGAAATTTGCAAATAGTGAATCATGCAATCTTCCACATGTTGATTTAACAATGAAAACAGCTGTGAGCGGCAAATTGAAGGATTAAGCATTTAAACTGAGCTCAGAAAGCATGTTTTTGAGTTCTAAGCACTATCAAAATGCCTAATCTTTCAAACCAAGATCATGCACAAGCTTCAGGATTTCTTCAATATAAACAGTCTGCGAGGCGTGTTGCATGCCTTTTTGATGTGTCACCTTAACAGTATCTCTAATTTGAATCAATGATACACAGACCGGAAATGTCAAGGACCACCTGACAAGTGGTAGACTTAGGGCGTGTTTGTTTCGGACGAATCCGCCGATCCCGATCTGCGCAGATGGTTCAGCGCTATGCATAGTTGAATCTAGCTGAACCATCTGCGCAGATCTCGGGATCGGCGGATTCGTCCGAAACAAACACGCCCCAAAGGTCACAATGCTTGTAGAAGACCGTCGAATCAGGATATGTGCTCTGAGACGATATGTGACAGCAGCAATGTTGTATCCAAAATGGTTATTTTGACAAGTTCCTTTGAAAAAGTGCAATGAGATCTGTATGTTTATGAAAACCATAAATTTGAGAATCCTCATGCAATTTATTGATTTTGTGTTTTAACAGATCTTTGAGATAGACTGCTCCAAATGTGAATGACTGGAGTATTAATTTTTGCAATTTTGTTTCACACCCCTTGTCACTGTTGAATGAGTATGACCAGCGCATGGCTGGTCATATAGTATCCCTAAAGTAAGGTTCATCTGTGAAATTTTTTTAAAGAAGCTGATTTCAACTGATTTTGGTAGGTGTGGGTGTCAACATTTACCAAAAAAAAGTGAGCTGGGATAGGGGGTGGGGAAATTGCGTTTTCGGGGGTCAAAGGTCATTGACCCCAAATTTTGCTCAAAGTATATTGTGTTTGGTCTCAAATGAAAGGAAATTTAATTTTAAACACTGAAAGTGATATTCATTTCATCATTTAATACGTCTGTAAAAAGTTAAGCGTGATTGATGATGTGGCGCTGGTTAACAGGGTATTTCCCGCTATTCACAATTTAGGAAACCTTTGAACTCTATCATGACACATGAATATGTATCTTTGAAGATATACCACATTATTCTGAGGCTGCTGTCGAACAGTTCAGTGCACGTAAAGTACAAATATGCACTAAGAAATACAAATTACAGCTCAAAACTTACAGTAATGCACCTATCAATTGTTTCCCCCACCCCTCCCCCGCCCCCCGCACTACCCCACCTCATAGGTGGGGGTTTGGTCACATTTTTCATGCCCCAGGGTGGGGCATTTGGCCCATTATCTGTGCATTTTTGCGCATGTTTTGCACCCGAGGGTAGGGATTTTTGTCACCTAAATCCCGGCCCAACCTGAAGCCATCCTGGCCCAGCACGAAGACATCTCAGCCAAGCCCAATGCCCTCCCAGCTTAGCTCAAGCCCCCAAACCCCAGCTCTAAGCCATCCCAGCCCAGCTCTAAGCCATCCCTGTCTAGCCCGAAACCATGCCAGCCCAGCCGGCCCGAAGCCATCCCGGGCCAGCCCGAAGCCATCCCGGGCCAGTCTGAAGCCATCCCGGCCCAGTCTGAAGCCATCCCGGCCCAGTCTGAAGCCATCCCGGCCCAACCTGAAGCCATCTTAGCCAAGCCCAATGCCCTCCCAGCTCAGCCAAAAACCACAAAACCTCGGCCCGAAGCCATCCCGGCCCAGTCTAAAGCCATCCCGGCCCAACCTGAAGCCATTCCAGCCAAGCCCAAAGCCATCTCAGCCAAGTCTAATGCCCTCCCAGCTCAGCCTAAACCCCAAAACCCCAGCCATATGCCATCCCAGCCCAGCCCGAAGCCATCCCGGCCCAGCCTAAATCAATCCCAGCCCAAACCGAAGATACCCCGAGCCCAGCCCGAAGCCATTCCGGCCCAGCCTAAAGCCACCCCAGGCCCAGCCCAAAGCCACTGCACCCTGACCCAACGTAAAGACTTCCCAGTGCAGCCCGGAACCCTCCCAACCTTGTCCAAAGCCTTAATTTTCAGCTCTGCCCGAAGCCATCCCAGTTAAGTTCAGCCCAAAGCCATCCTGGCCCAGCCCGAAGTCATCCCACAGCTTCAGGCTGGACTAGGGTGGCCTTCAGACTTGGCCTGAGGGCTTTGGGCCGAGCCGGGGTAGCTTTGGGCTGGGCCGGGGTTGCTTCGTGCTGGGCTTTTGGGCTTTAGGCTGGGCTTTTGGACTTCAGGTTTTTGCTGGGAGGGCATTGGGCTGGGGCTGGATGACTTCGGGGTGGGCCGGGATGGCTTCGGGCTGGGGTTTTGGTGTTTGGGAATAACTGGGAGGGCATTGAGCTTGGCTTAGATGGCTTCGGGCTGAACCGGGATGGCTTCGGGCTGAACCGAGATGGCCAAGTTTGTTAGGTTTTTTATCCTGATTAAACATGCATGGGCCTGACCAGACTTTTTGAACCCCATGTCTCAAAAACAGCCCTAGAAGTGCAGGTTGTCAGGGAGGCAATTCTGGCAGGGTGGCCCACCCTGCCTCAGCGGCTCATATGGTGACTGGTGCAGCCAGTCTTGCCACAGTTATACACATTAATGAATAATAAAATTAGCTATATCTGACATCAGCAGTTATATTAGAGAAGTCATTCCCTTCCATGCCTGTAAGGGTTTTTTTTATGTTGGAGTATTTTGGTGCTATATTGACCCACATATTTCCCACGTTGTGGCAGAAAGCCTTTCTACCAATATAATCAAATTAACCTGTATTTATATGGCGAATAAAATACGTTGAGACAGAATAATATCATGTTATAGTAAAACTTTATTAATTTACACGTACAGTTTTGTTTGATGGCGAGGATTATCAAATTTAGCGAAACTCCATTTAAAATTGACCTTTTGACCTCCTTACTAAATTAAAAGACATAACTCATGTACCACTGTGTAGAACTCACCAAGACCTACATTTTGAGTGGTAACTTGTATCTCTACGATCTTTACGGAACAATGGATATTTGAATTTCCCCTAACCCTAAAATGGACGTCAAGTCTTGGGCTTGAGGGTTCATGTAACATCCAAAATCAACTAGTGAGTCTCAGCTAATCTCATGTTAACATGTCTTAAAATGAAGTACAGATGCAAACCTACTAGAAAAATTTTGTTTAGTCATTTCTAGAGAGGGTGCACGTACGTGTACATTTTTGTTTGATGGCGAGGATTACCAAATTTAGCCAAACTCCCTTTAAAATTGACCTACTTACTAAATTAAAAGACATAACTCATGTACCACTGTGTAGAACTCTTTGGTACAACAATTTGGTGAAGAAATAATTTGGTAAGGATTTAGTTCCCAGATTTCGGCAATATTTCCTGACTAGTACCAGTGCTTCTCAAATAGAGCCGAAGTCGCTTTTTTTCATGGTGCCATACGAGAATTGATCACCAACACTAGGCCCACATCTTCAATCACGCTTAACATTTTACAGAAGTATTAAATGGTAAAATTAATATCACTTTCAGTGTTTGAAATTAAATTTCCTTTAATTTGAGACCAAACACGATATACTTTGAGCAAAATTTGGGGTCAATGACCTTTGACCCCCGAAAACGCAATTTCCCCACCCCCAATCCCAGCTCACTTTTTTTTGGTAAATGTTCACACCCACACCTACCAAAATCAGTTGAAATCAGCTTCTTTAAAATTTTTTCACAGATTGGCTAAAAATATGTTTAATTTGGGGTTACTAATACTCATGTATGAATATTCACATCATACATGTAATTCCATGCAATACTGAAGACTGTTGTCTGTTCCTTTTGATATACACTTTCTATTAATTTGAAATATTTGCACTTAAATAAGTGTCCCAGACTTTTTTGTGGTAATTTCGATCAATTTTCATTGGTCTTCTATATGGCCTTTTTTTAACGAAAGTTAAAGCCAGTTGGCCTTGCTATCTAACTTCCCATTCCACATCAGCATGCAGACCTAAACTGACTTTTGCTGTACAAAAACATGACATTCGTTTGAGAAATGAGAAATTCTTTGTTAAAGGCCCAGTGGATCATTTGCAATGACCCCAAAAAGTAATCGACGAGTTTACAGGGGAAAAGTTCTGAAAGTAAAGATTTAATTAATAGCAACTATCCAATGAAGGGTTTTCGCTCAAAATGATATAATTTTACCAGAAAATAAGCCGTAAAGATGAAATTATTTAGATCGTTTGCAAACGATTTACTTATTTTTGGTTCGCATCTACGCGGTCCAAAATGCATGGGCGCTGTGTACTCCGTGTGCGTGTTCCAACGCGATGCATTTTTATGGATCGCGCGCACACGCAGTATGTGCGCCACAGAGTGCATGACGCAAGCCACATAGTACCCGATCAACTGAGAACGAATATTTGAAACACCCCGCCAAGACCAGGAAAATGCATATGGATTTCCATGGTTTTTTTAAACGTGGTATATTTGACAAAGCTGAAATTTCTTCGGATGAGTTTGTTGATGTCTTTCTTTTGATTTATAATGGTTTTATTCGCAGAATCGCTCAAAAACAGATCATCTACAGGGCCTTTAAGTGAATATAGTTGTAATACACTCAGTTGGCGGAAATGAAAAGAATTTACAAGTGTTTGAAAATTAAATACGTGTTTGTTTAAGTCAAACTCAACTTCTAAGGGTTTTCAAAATACATGTATATACATGCACATGTAAGAATGCAATGGTAATATTTTGAAATGTGTATTAATGAAGTCACTATAATGGGGTATGGTGCTTACTTAAATATCAAGATGATAACAATTTCGTGCATATTCATGTGCTCTTTTATACATTTTATAGACCAAGAAACGAAAAAGAAAGGCAAAGAAACAATTTAGACCCATAAACAGGGCTTCCGTGAACCTCCGCCCTGTCGTTGTTTCCCACCCAAAATCTCACAAAATTGAAATTTGTCGCTTGGGTCTGATATTTGCCCAATAGAAGCACTTACCCAAGCGTATAAATATTCTGAAGAGTATGTGTCGAACTGATGTCTACTTTCGGAGAAATCTTGTGACAAAAAATCTGACATGGGTGTACTAAATTTAGCAGTTTACTCCTAAATCGAATGTGAAAAGCGTAGGTCACGTGCGACATCATGTCAACCAATAGCGCATTGCCGGGAACCAATTTTTGTAAAAAATATTTTGGGATTCGGCTTTAGGTTCGGTTTTACTTTATCTGTGTGTAATTTATTTTAGTTCATCATATTAGCTTAAATGGAGGTAAACATTCAAGTTAGTATTGAAGTCTAATGCTTATTTTTCGAAGTTACTATTTCGGGGATGCCGGCTATGATGCACACAGCCCGAGTTGGAACGAAAGTCGGCCGTTTCGAAAACTGCTAGATCATTTTCGGCGCAGTGCTATTGGGTGACCTGTCCCACGTGGCTTCTGCGCTCGTCATTTCATATTCGATTTGGAGCAACTGCCAAATTAATGGAATTTTTGTCACAAGATTTTTCCGAAAGTAGACATCAGATCGACACGTACTCTTTGGAATATTTATACACTTGGGTAAGTGCTTCTATTGGGCAAATATGAGACCTAAGGGACAAATTTCAATTTTGTGAGATTGCCATAAATTTTGGGTGGGAAACAACGACAGGCCAGGGCGGAGGTTCACCGAAGACCTGTTTATGGGTCTAGAAACAATCGTGCAAAACACCAACTAACCTTGGCTCTTCAATGGAACGAACTTTTTCACAACCATCAGGTGGGTCTCTGGTTAGCTGGTACGACTTGTTGTGACTTGGAGATGATGCATACTTGCTGCCATGACAATCTGGTGATGATTCCCCTGAAATAAAAATTTTATTTATGCAAATATTCCTTATTTAAATTAACAGATGAAGCAACATATACATGTACCCTGCCTTGTTTCCAACTAACAAGGAAGCCCAACACTGCAAGTTAGTGAATGCATGTTAAATGTGCGTTTAATTTTCTTTTGCTGGGCATTTTTTTAAAGTTACATGTTTCCAATGGACACTTAATACTAAACCGGCTCATGCATTCAGAATTACATTAGCAGTACTCCACTCCATGGCTTAAAATGTAACACACATGTCCGTCCCGGTTACGAGCATATATTGGAAATTCGAACACAGTGTTTTTAAAAAGGCATGTTGTCGCACTATTTGTAACACTTTCTGGACCTAAGTTCTTTAGAACAACTTAAACTTATTTCTTTTATTTTGAGACTAGACAAAGGTATTTCCTTGAAAATATGGTCTGTGTTGCCAAAATGCCCCCTTTACTGTGGAAACACCCACATGTATGACAGCATAAAGGTTTGGCTATTTTGGCCTACAATTTGCAAGCTGGAACACTGACAATAAGTTTTCACCAACCTTTCTCTCCTTTGACCTCAGTGTGGTTCGCTGAGTTAGACCTGCTGTATGGTCGGGATGGTGAACCCTCCATTTGGAAGGTTGGGGATGCCGAGTGGCTGGGACTCCCATATTCTCTGCTGCCATTCTCTTCGCAGTTGCAATCATCTTGATTCTCTGCAGGGGTTTGGGTACCGGTGTCAATACTGTGTAGAACAGGAGGTGGAGCGCGCCGTCCATCTGTTGGCACTTCCTGATGAGTTTGGACTATGACCCCTCTCTGTCATGACATAAGGGAGCTTGCACGATTACATTTGAGAATATAGAACAGAAACTTTAATTGATTTTGCTCGAGTCTCAAACCAAGTCAAGTCAAACTGCCTTCGAGTCCCAAGTCAAGTCAAACTGCCTTCGAGTCCCAAGTCAAGTCAAATAGTCACGACAGTAAATTTATTCGAGCTAATTTCAAAATGAGTCCAAACACTGAAACTTGCATTCATGTAGGGTATTTTTGTTACTTTGGACAAGAATGCTTAGCGACATGACAAAGCTTAGTCCCAGGTTTCTGGAGTGCTGAAATACAACTCGGTCCTCAAAATGACAAAAAAAATGCATAAAAGTTTAATTCTATTTTTTGGCAGACTCGAGTCAAAACGTCCAAGTCAAGTCATTTGAGGTTCGAGTCTCAAGTCAAGTCAAGTCAAGCCAAGTCAGTGAAAATCGGAACTCGAGTCGACTCGAGTCATTACAACACTGATTTTACATTATTATGCATCACAAATAAGAGACTTGGTTGAAGTTAATGTTTTCAGTATATTCTGCCCAACATTAGGCAGAGATAGAACCAGGTATCCTACTACCGTAATTATCGGTTTACAGGCATCCTTAAAGAAACCATCTGGTGTCAAAGCACTATACTCCAGCAGAATTGTGTGTATACTTTTTTTCCCACTGCCATGCAGCATGGTTAGTTGCAGGGCCAATAAATATCAAATTTGCCTAAAGATTGTTCAATTACATATGAACTGGTGATTGTATTAGCCAAACTATGACAACCTTTTTTTAACCCTAAAATGTGGCTTCATTTGGAAAATTTATCACTAAATTTCTCAAGTATGGCGAAACAAAGGTCATTTGGCATTGAGTTAGCACAAAAAAGTAGCGTTTAGCACACATTTTGCCTTAGCAGAAAACATGTGCTTACATGTGGGTCTTTCCACAGTAAAGGGGGAATTTTGGCAGCACATACCATATTTTCTAGGAAATACCTTTGTCTGGTCTCAAAATAAAAGAAATAAGTTTAAAGTGTTCGGAAGAGAAAACTTAGGCCCAAAAAGGGTTACAAATAGTGTGACAACATGCCTTTCTAAAAACCCTGTGTACAAATTTCCAATATACGCTCGTAACCGACGGTCACTTGTGTTACACTTTAGGCCATCCCGGTTACGAGCGTATATTGGTAATTTGTACACAGGGTTTTTAGAAAGGCATGTTGTCACACTATTTGTAACCCTTTTTGGGCCCAAGTTATATCTTCAGAACAACTGCGACTTATTTCTTTTATTTTGAGACCAGACAAAGGTATTTTCTGGAAAATATGGTCTATGTTGCCAAAATGCCCCCTTTACCGTGGAAAAAGTCAGTTATGAAATTGAGCGGAGTGGAGAATTGAAGGCGCCCAGGCAGCAAGACATCAATGCATATGCAGAAATAATTAACAGCAACATTAAGAGTTATTTGCAGCAATTATTCAAAAATATTCTTTAAAACTAACCAAAAACTCTCCAAAGGAAAAATTTTCCCAAGAACGATACCTTTTCCGTGTCATCTTCTCGTCGTCCTTGTAAGACAAGTCGTTCAATTTCTTGATTGAGACCCTCAACACTACCCCTGATCTTTGGAGCGGGTGCCTTTAAGGAGTTATTAGGAACGGGAATTGCAGTTGAACGAGGCAGTGTGTGATTAGCTGGTGGTGTTTGACTACTGCAGGGTGCTGTGTATGTGGTTGCAGTGGAATGATTAGCATGTACAGGTGAGGCACGCTGTGTGCCAACAGTGGCCTGGCGACTCCCCTGCTTGCGAAGCTGTCGAAGTTTCTGGGCAAATATACAGCAGAAAATGTATGTTTTAGAATGGAAGTTGTGTTCAGTGACACAAGTATGAACTTGCAGTCAATTACATTTGCCCTGATGGAAAACTTGTAAGTCGTTTTACGAGCCAATTGGCTCATTACGGCTGGTACTCATCCCCGGTTTCCGTGGCATGGAGTGACTAGGAGCAATGCTACATGTACTCCTCTTGGATGAGATGCCAGTCCATCGCAGGTCTACCCCCAGCAACTATTTGGGTTTCCCCAACCGTATTTGCTGGTACCCATTTATACACCTGGGTGAATTGGGACAACGTGGAGTGAAGTGTCTTGTCCAAGGACACAACGCGGTGCAATGGCCAGGTTTCGAACCATAGACCTCTCGACCGAATGTGCCAACACGCTATCCACTAGACCACCACGTCTCCACAATGGAAAACAGGGATGTCAGGAAAACATATTGTCAATTGAGAAAAAGTCTCAAAATTGACGAAATGTCTGATACTTGTGATACAAGTCTTTCTCTCAGATTAAAAAAGTCTGAATTCGGACAAGTCTGAAAATCTCATGTATGTGAAAAGCAAGGCAATTATTGCCGTGCCCCTCTGAACATATTAATTTGAGGCATGAAACATAGACAGTCATGGACAGACAAATTGACAGTTTAATAAGCCAGTTCTGGGTTAGCCCATGGAGCGTTGTGACGTCATTGGTCAAATGTCGTTTGTACATAGAAGCAGGATCTTGTACACAAATCTATGGGCTTCCGGAGTTCTTATCCACTTCAAACTCGTAAAACGCGGTGAATTTGTGTTTTTGACACAAAATGATAACTGGTAATATAGAGCTCAGATACAGATTCAACCTACTGTGCCTCCGTTTTGGGGTCATATGGGCGTCTAGGGGTGGAATTGTTGAGATAACTGTCGAAAATCTGTAGTTGCATGAAACCGAGCGACTCCAACCACGCTTGGCTTCACGCAATACCGTAACCAAAGATTTTCGACAGTTATCTCAAAAATTCCACCCCAAAAATTCCAATGCCTATATAACCCCAACACAGATATACAGTAGGTTGAATCAGTATCATTGTGTGTCAAAAACACAAATTCACCGCGTTTTACGAGTTTTTTCATCGTAAAACGCGCCTTTCACAATGCATTTGTGCACGTGGATCGTGCGTTTTTGTACAAACGACCCTTATTGCAGTCAAATTACAATGTAGCTGCCGTGCCTTCATCACCTGGTTTTTCCCAAAGCAAATCATTTTTTACTTCATGCATCTTTAAAAATACAAGTATTTGCAAATGTCAGGCCAACTCTTTGTACAGTATATAATCCAAAACCACAAACAGGAGCAAAGAAGTATTCACTTTATTTGTAAACACACGGACAGCTAATGACTGTATTCCTACTACATGTATAAAAACATAAAATTCTCCTTTTTAATTTTTTGCCTTTAACATGAAACCAACAATTTTAAAAGCATCTTAAACTTCTACGCAAACCTTGGAAATTCCTATGCAATTTTCATTTTGCATAGTATGTAAATTTGTAGCAACTTTTCCAACGGACTTTTTGCTACCTAAATTAGTCCCTGTATTAAGTGGCATAATCACCTCTTTTAAATTGTCCGAACTTCCCCAGGATGAAGACCTCTTGTGGGACGAACCTCTTCTTTCAATTTCCTCAGTCTGTAATAATCAAGGCCAGTATGTTACCAGGTACACCGTGTAAACCCAGAGAGTTAAAGCCCACAAAACAAAATGCCCAAGTTACATGCGTGCAATAACTTTAATGTACATGTACACATGTATGTACATGTACTGTAGTACTGTACATATACCTATAATATCTCCTCTCCGGGTGTTTGTCCACATGGGTGTCTAGATGAACCTCTCGTAAACAACTCCGACAACTAGTTCTTTTGAAACACACATTACGAAGGGTATCGTACAATGCCTTCTTAAAAAATTGCTGTGAGAATTCTACCCAAGATTCACCATTTGCGTGCGATACTCCATGTATATTTGCCATGTCATGCGCTAGCACGATCATTCCCCCGCAATTTGAACTAAAGCTTGTGCCCAAGTACGCACAACCAGATCATGGGAACACGAGTACCGGTATGTGTATGTATAGTTACTGTGCATGTGCTTTGCGCCATTGAAGGGTTGATGAAGTCTCAAGACCCGGAGCCTACAGAGGTATTTGGCCACAGAATGGGGCTACTATACAGTGTACGTCAGATCGCAGAAGCAAATACATGATGTGGAGCATGCATCATTTTTTAGTGTAGGATTGTTGCCAAAGTGAGCCATATTCACACACCAAAGCTTATCAGAAGTTCTTTAAGGCCTGTCGACACAAGCCCACATTTGTTGGCCAACATCTGTCTGACGATGTCGGCCGACCGAAAGTTGGATGGTGTAAACACCACTCCAGACAACGTCTAACATCATCCAACAAGTTGGTCCATGTTGGAACATGTAGCTATCGCCCGACTTTGTTGGAGCTTGTTGGAGAAACGGGCCAATAACAGATTAGAACGCCTGTCTAATGAAGGCGGAAACCAACTGACGTTGAAATATGCTGGAACATGTTGGTTCGCACGATCGACCGCATCCATGCACCACCCAACAAGTTCCAACTTCATGTTGGTCCTTGTTGGCCAACAAATGTTGGCTCATGCAGACAGCAACACAAATACATGTACAGTACTTTTTATCTTCTTAGTTCTAGCATCTATGGACATCAGATTATGACAACAAATGCAAATGTTACAGTAAGGGCTTCATCAACATTCACTACTCACAATAAGTTAGGGATATTGTGGGGTGTACGCAGATATTTTATTAAGGGTATTAGGGATGTCAGTAGGTGGTAAATTTTGCCTGAATCTTAGGAACCTTTGCCTGAAATGTGTATAAACATATGCAGTTACGAACAAAATGAAAAAGCCTGAAATCAGGCAATTGCCTGAACTCTGACATCCCTGGGGTATGCATTCTGCTTGAATGATTTTGTATATATGACTAGACAATTGTGTCTGCATGACGTACACGCCTTGTCACAGGAATAGGTAAAAACAGTCATTTAGAAATTGAACCACACCAATATCCCTACATGTGTGTAATTTATTATGAGTAGTGTGTACCAGCATACATGTACCTGAGTTGACTGATCTTTCTGTCGAGGCTCGTGGCTGTTGGAGAATGAAGATAATGAAGCGGCTTCTGTACGTGGCCAGTAGCCTGACAAGTATGGACCCGTTATTGTATCAAGGGAGTTCGTGCGACGAATAGGACTTGCTCGAACAGCCTTGGGTTTCTCAACTGAACAAAAAGAAAAACAAACTGGAGATACTTTGTCTGTTGATAACAGTGCAATATAGCACCAAAAATACCATAACCTCAAAAAATTGCAACAAATTGTTTTATTGTAATTTCCTGTACTTTCAAGCATGCTGAACAACATATCAAAAGTTGGACAGAAATGGAGCACAGGAAAGTGAACAAATCTGATGTAAAAAAAATGGCCGCTATTTGTAAATAATTTGATGTATATATATAGTTATGGAAAAGAGGAGGAGGAGGGGGGGGGGGGGGGGGGGGGGGGGGGGGGGTGAACTGGGTTTGCTTGTACATGTTGATTTTGTCCATCATGTAAAAACACAATACCCGTTTATTGACTAGTTGTTGTTTGGTTTGTTGTATGTTGTGATTTCAATGTCTAGTTTTGATGTTTTTGTTTTTGATGTTTTAGTCTTTTATATTTTATTGCCGTTTCATATTGCATTTTTACTGTAAATATTGTACATGTCAGCATTTATGCTGTTGCTATGCAATATTAGTTTTAATAATAAACCAGAAATAAAAATAATAAATATTTGGAGTAGAATAGTGATTTAAATGTCTACCCTAGGGTTTTCAGGGCCAGGGAAATCACTGGTATCCATAAAATTTCAATGCAACTTTCGACGAACAATAAAAGCCACAAACTGGCGGTCATAATTACAGGCATGGGAGGGGTAGAGACAATAACTTCTCTAATCTACATGTAAGTGCTGATGTCAGATGTACCGTAGCTTCTTTTATTGGTCAGTAATGTGCATAACATGATCCCCTCCTGTGGCAAGGCTGGCTGCATCAACCACCGTACGAGGCTACAAGCTGCTAAGGCAGGGTGCACCACTCTGCCAGAATTGCCTTCCCGACAACCTGTACTTCTAGGGCTGTTTTTGAGATGCGCTATTTAGGAGGTCAGCTCACCACACGCAGGTTTAATCAGGATAAAAACCCCAACAAACTTTGCCATCCCAGCCCATCGTAAGGCCATCCCAACCCAGCTTGTGGCCATCCTAGCCCGGGCCGAAGCTCCACCTCCCGCCCCCCCCCCCCCCCCCCCCCCCACCCCCCCCCCACCCCCCCACCCCCCCCCAGCCCAGCCCAGCCCAAAGCTCTCCCAGCCCAGCCCAAAAACACGCCAGCGCAGCCCGAAGCCCTTCCAGCCCAGCTTGAAAACCCGAAGCCCAGCTCGAAGCCCCAAAGCCCAGCCTGAAGCCCTCCCAGCCCGGCCCAAAGCTTTCCGAGCTCAGCCCGAAGCCCTCCCAATCCAGCCCGAAGCCCTCCCAACCCGGCCCCAAGCCCTCCCAGCCCAGCTTAAAGCTCCGAAGCCCAGCCCGAAGCCTTCCTAGTGCAGCCCGATGCCCTCCAAGCAAGGCCCGAAGCCCTCCCTTCCCAACTTGAAGCTCAGAAACCAAGCCCGAAGCCATCCCAGCCCAGTCCTAAGCCCTCCCATCCCAGCTTAAAGCCCTCCCATCCCAGCCCGAAGCCATCCCGACCCAGTCAGAAGCCATCCCATCCCATCCCAGCCCAGTCCAACGCCGGCCCAGCCCAGCCCAGCCCCCCAGCCCAAACTCCAGCCGACGCGAACTTTTCCTGTTCAACGCACAACAGTCAAGTTGGTACAGCGGTCAAGATGGTCAAGTCGAGTTGACCTGCACCCATATACCGGTAGGGTACATGTCTAACACTTCCCACGCTCGAGTGAATTGGCGCGGACGGACAGTGTGACAGTTTTTGCAGGGTAAGGTCGTGAGCAGAAATGTCAATTGGACGTGCTTCCTTCTCCGTGATTGACTACTAGAGATACGACAGACGACTAAGGAATCCAGCATGACGATAAAATAGAGTAGCACGCATTTTACGAAAAAATAGGTTATTGATTGGGCGATGTACCTTAGCTACATGTTTGCATGTTTTACATGTTTCTATGTACATGTATATTACGATCAAGGACAGACGGTTCTCAATCCTACGTTCAAGTGCTTTCTCTAGGGGAGAGAAGTAGAGTACAGGAACGAAAGGAAAAAAAAGGATTGTCCTCGGTCGTAATGGTAAAACACAATGGGTGTGTTTGTTTTTTCAAATGTTTGTCCGTGTTTGTGTGAACATGTCACACTATAATGAGCCACCTTCTTTTTTGTTTTTGTTAATGCAGCGGCATAGGCAAGGGGGCGGGGCAGGGGGTGGAGGGGGGGGGAGGGGACGCACCCCTCCGCCAGCAGCAGGGAGTTCCATTTTGGTTTTCTTTTGTCATGATACATGCAAATGACGGATTGCTTGCAACATATGAGAAATTGGATATTGTTATACGTAACCTTAGGCACTGCTAAACATTTGCAACCTTCAGAGGCAACATTTTCTAAACACTAGTGACACAACAATACCCGTTTCGAAACATGCGCATGCTTAAGCACACTGCGGCCATGAAATAGCCTTAATCAGCACAACTATTCTGGTACAGTAAGCACACATTTCAGCTAGCGCTTAAGCAGCGCCATGAAATTAGCCCCTGGGCCCAATTTCATAGAGCTGCTTAAACGCTACAGTAGCTGAAAATGTGTGCTTACTGTAGCAGAAAAGTTGTGCTAACGTTAAGGCTATTTCACGGCCGCAGCGTGCTTAAGCGTGCACGCGCTTGGAAACCGCCATTGTTGCGTCACTATCTTAAGCAAAATTTGGCTCTGCGGTTAAGGCAGGTTTTCCAGATGCTTACCGTTAAAGAAACAGCCTGACGCTCGGTTAACGGAAAATGGGCTGTTAAGCAGCGCCATGAAATTAGCCCCTGGTCACAGGGCGTAGGTTTTAGTTTATTTAGCCCTGTTGTCTATCCTCACAGTAGTTTGAATAACTTGGACCTAAATATCTCTTTTTAACATGGGGACATGACGGTTTGTACATGTACATGGTCCAGGTGGGTTAGCAGGAATCGAGTTTCCATTAATTCTCAGCCAACACATGCCCAACAATACACTTGAACACACCATCTGAGATACATTATCAAAAAAGCTGAGGTACATTATACAATCATGGAGGAAGAAACTCTTCCTCCATGATACAATGAATAACGTACTACATTATCACATAAGATTTACTAATACAATATTTGAATGCAGTGCCTGTCGCATACAGGATGTACATGTAGTTGATGCAAAGTCGGCACGGCATCCGCGAGGCATTCGTAACAGAAAGAAACCGTCCCAAATTCGGACAGAAAACTGCACTTTCTGTAAGAATGTACATCTAAGTCACTGTAAAACAGCTTAAAACCTTGATATCTAACGTAAATGTCGGCATACATGTGGTCACCAGGTCCGTGACCTCGCCAGCCTATTGATGAATAATGGCTGATGAATAGGGTGGCAAACCTCACAGACCTGGCGACTATGCCGACATTTACGTTACTTGTGTAGATGATGCACTGTGTCAAGTTATTTGTAGCAATTTTTAGGGTAAAAACCGTTGCCTTTGTTGGTGGTGTGTGGGTCGGAAATTAATGGAAATAGTAGAGTCATTTTCATGGAATCCGTTTGACCATTTTTAGCATACTTTTTTTCTTGATGGATTTGATGAAAAGAACCAATTTTAAGAAAAAGTAGCTCCCATACACCTCCCAAAAGTGACGGCTAACTTTTTTATAGCACGTTTTTCAAAATGGCCGCCGACGCCATCTTGAAAATCATAAAAAGTAATATCTCTGGAACCAGTTGAGTCATAATAACAGACGAAGTGTCATTCCCTACTAATTCCAGTATCACAAATCTGTTAGGATGGTATTTATGACATTTGGGGCCATCTTGACCTCTAAATCCAAGATGGCTGCCGACGCCATCTTGAAAACATAAAAAAGTGTTATCTAATTGGAACGAGATGAGTCATGAGAACGAACAAGGTGTCATTTTCTACTAATTGTAGCATCACAAATCTGGTAGAATGGTATTGATGACGTTTAAGGGCCATCTTGACCACTAAATCCAAGATGGCTGCCGACGCTATCTTGAAAATATAAAAAAGTGGTATATTTTGAAAGAGACGAGTCATGAAAAAGAACGAGGTGTGATTTTCTACTAATTCTAGCATCACAAATCTGCTAAGATGGTATTTATTGCGTCTTTGGACCATCTGGACCTCTAAATCCAAGATGGCTGCCGACGCCATCTTGAAAATGTTATTTCTGATTAATGTTGGCATATGGCAAACTCAATGGAAGTACACCGGCAGGTACACCAGCAGGCAGACCACTGGTGGTTTAATTGCTGCTGGCTGCCGCTGGTGGTCTGCTGGTGGCTTGGGAGCGGTAAAACGCTGTTCGCATGCCACTTGCGAGCAATTGGTGGGCCGCCGGTGGTTTTGGGTCAGCGGGCCGATGCCGACCAGCCGCTTCCCAGCCGACGGCGGTCAAACGGTGGCTTGTGCACTTGGGAGTAGCCATCAACCCACGAGTACAGACATGAAGTAGTAGAAGAAAATTATAACGCTGCCCACAATATAGTGACACTCCAAATCTGTTGACTTGAAAGCATAGAACGGAGAGATGGTTCAGTGGTATAGGGAACATTGTCCGGGTAATATTTTTTGCAATATGCCTTTTTGATGGGGTTAGGTAATTGGCTGGTACCGGTATATCATACGGTTTGGGTCAATTCCCGAGAAATTTGTAGTATATATGAGACAGAAGATTGTTTTTCAAATCCTCCGAGTAGCAAAAAGTAATCTTCTTCGTTCGTATGATCCCCTGAAGGGATCTGGTTGCTGAGATTAGCCGACTCAAGTCGTTGCCCTGTATAGCCACCTAGGAGGTTCTTCAGCATGCCCACGAAGTGCAAGAGAACAGGAAGACATTTTGTGGAAAACCCACGGAATCAAGCAGGGACTGAGAACCCAATCTACATACTGACCCGGACAGGATTCGAACCAGGGCCACAGAGGTGAAAGGGGAGGAAAGAACTGCTACGCCAACCTGATTCCCCCAGCAAAAAGTATTCTACCTGAATAAAACGAATTTGACAAATTACAAACTGGAAAATGGAAAACTATCCCAAAATCCTTTGAGCATACCATACGTGTAGTTGATGTGATCATAAATTATTGTTAGACACCATTAAGGTTTTCGTATTGGATGTGTATTATTGAAGGGTAAAATTTACTTTCTGTGGATACCAATGAATTCCTTGACCCAGAAAACCCCAGGGTACACATTTAAATTATTGTTCTGGGGGTGGGTGGGGGTGGGGTGGCTGGGCTGTGGGAGGGAGTTTCGGGCTGGGCTAGGATGGCATCGGGCAGGGTTGGCCACAGGCTGGGTTGGGATGGCCTTACGATGGGCTGGGATGGCCAAGTTTGTTGGGGGTTTTTATCCTGATTAAACCTGCGTGTGGTGAGCTGACCTCCTGACAAAAACAGCCCTAGAAGTACAGGTTGTCGGGGAGGCAATTTTGGCAGAGTGGTGCACCCTGCCTTAGCGGCTCGTAGCCTCGTACGGTGGTTGATGCAGCCAGCCTTGCCACAGGAGGGGATCATGTTATGCACATTACTGACCAATAAAAGAAGCTACGGTACATCTGACATCAGCACTTACATGTAGATCAGAGAAGTTATTGTCTCTACCCCTCCCATGCCTGTAATTATGACCGCCAGTTTGTGGCTTTTATTGTTCGTCGAAAGTTGCATTGAAATGTTATGGACACCAGTGAATTCCCTGGCCCTAACAACCCTAGGGTAGACATTTAAATCACTATTCTACTCCAAATATTAAAGAAGTTAAAACCATTTCAGCGATTTTCAAGGTCAACGGCGGCCATCTTGGAAGTGACCCAGATTTAACCAACTTCCGGTGGCTTAAATTTGGTAGATTTTTCCCTGTCATTCACCACACCCCGTAGGACCAAAAACCGTTGGAAAACGCATTTTACTTAATCCTCACGCTCTCACGCACGCATGAAATTTGACTCAGTGTTGGCAACCCTGTAGGGTATCGTGTGATGCATACTTTCCGAGAAATTACAGCGGGAATTTCAACCAAGTTTAACCGTTTTGTGTGCAAACTCGCATCGTACAGCGGACGGTAGTGGGCATACGCGTTGTACTGTGAAAGGGTTAAAGTAGACTGGTTCCCGCTCCACATTCCACACACTTTATTATATCTTTTGGTCCGGGAACCAGACTAGGGAGTCTGGTTCCCGGATTAAAAGATTCTGACTCATACAGTATTCATTTGATGTGGAATCAGTATAATAAAGTCAGTGTATGGAATGTGGAGCGGGAAACAGTCTACTAGGGTTGAACCATAGTCTGGTACCCAATCGTTGTATGTGGAATCAGTATAATAAAGTCAGTGTGTGAAATGTGGAACGGGAACCAGTCTACTTCAACCCTTCAACAGCGCAACGCGCATGCCGAATACCGTCTGCCGTACAATGCGAGTTTGCATACAATTTCGGTGAAACTTGGTTGAATTCCCACTGTAATTTCTCGGAAAGTAGGCATCATACATGTACCTATGCATGTATACCTAATGCATACTTCCAGATAGCTGAAAGTATCGGCCTTTTTTTTTAAATTAAAAAGATGTTATTAAAGCCGATACTTTCAGTAGAACTATTTTTTTCCTTATCAAAAACGTACACATGTAGCTCCAAACGGAATCTTTAACCAAGTCTTTTTACAGGAAATTGCAATTTTTTGGTAAAATCAAAAACGGTGAATTTCGGGCGTAGGCGTGTTCGTTCGTTTCTGCTGTTTGAGCCCGTGTCCTGTGTAGCCCGTGTCAAGAACAGATTAACCCAACTTCATCGTTCATTGTGATTATAGCGCCATCTTTCTCCTAAAAGTGACCAACATGCGGACACGTGACCAAGCTCGCACGATAGCGTTTCGCAATTTTGACACGACCGCGTTGTCCATGGAGGTGAATTCGTCGATTGTAGAAAAATGAAGGTGTGTACGCCAGTTTTGAGAGTATTACAGCCAGGGCGGTATGTAGAACGTGTAGAGATTTTGATTTTACCCAAAAATTGCAATTTCCTGTAAAAAGACTTGGTTAAAGATTCCTTTTGGAGTCACGTTTTTGATAGGAAAAAAATAATAGTTCTACTGAAAGTATCGGCTTTAATAACATCATTTTCATTTTAAAAAAAAAAGGCTGATACTTTCAGCTATTTGGAAGTACCTATTATGCGTATCTTTTTAGTGTGAGGTATATAGGTAACAATAGGGAGCTTTCACAGGGGAGAGAACAATAGAGCCACATGCTTTTCTGCTAGCAGCCACGTGTGTTTCTGTTGTTCTCCCCCGTTCTGGAAGACAAGCAATAGTGTAATCCGAGCGACATTTAGTGAACCTGCCCTCTTGTGGTTATTCCATTGTTACTGCGGTGTATTTCTGTTGTGACGTCATGTAAACACCCTGGAGATACACCGCAGTTTTCATTCGTCGGATTAGTCTACAGACCATATCGCCAATTGTGTTTCACCAACAGAGGGCGCCCTTCTGCAAAGCACTATGGGATTTATTAGGGGTCAAACCATTGATAGTAGTTTGACCCCTAATAAATCCCATAGTGCTTTTCAGAAGGGCGCCCTCTGTTGGTGAAACACGATTGGCGATATGTCTATAGTGACCTGTGAAAGCTCCATATAGACCTTTATCACGGTGCGTCCATCTTTGTCTTGTTCCCCATAGTACGTGTCGGGCACGATCGGTGCATGTGCGCAATCGTGCGATAGCGCATGCGATCTCCCGTTGTTTTGAGAGAATCACTGTCCGCGCTGCGTGCATGTAATTGTGATGCAAACAATGAACATTTTCCACACGGGGCCAAACTATCTTTTTCTGCAAGCCTCGCTTTGGTTACGTTCATTTTAACAGGGAAAAGGGAAGATGGCCGCACCGTGATAAAGGTCTATAGGGTGAGGGTAAGAGTTGGGAAATTGATCAGAAGTTTTTTTTCTTTAAAATGACTCATCTAGCATTGGAATGTGCAGATTTGATTTTAAAAAAACAAATTTAGAGTGGACAAAATTTAAGATTTTGTGAGGAAACACTTGACATTTTTCAGCCTGTCTCATATGTTTTGCACACAAGGTCTGAAGCCAGTTTAAAAACACCCGATTTGTTTGTGAAAGGCCAATCTGGAAGTAGCTATGGCCAATAAACCCTTTCACAGTTATCGACGCCATCTTGTTCACGGGGCACTTCAAACACGCGTTGCTGTGTGCGTGCGCGGACCGTAGCTATAAATGCACAGTGACCCAACAATGCATTCGTATACGATCCACGCACACACACAGCAACGCCTTTTCGAACTGCCCCGTGAACAACACGGCGTCGATAACCGTGAGAGGGTTTATTATAGAGAGCAGCGTAGTCTTGGCCACAGTTTGGGGCTATTGATCACACGCCATCTTTGTAGGAAAAAAGCGCATCACAAAAAAAAACGCTCAAAATCATGATGCACGTGGCAATTTGTAGGAATTAAGTGACGTCATTTGAACTTGATCAATTCAGGGCCATAGCCTAGGTCAATACTCGTAACTATCCTCACCCACCCCTAAAACCTGGTGTGCTGGGACTCCTTTCTGGGGATGCTCTGTGTTCAGGTGATCGCCTATGTTTTACTTTGTGGTCGCTTGAGGTGGGTGCCCATGGCTGTGTAGGTGACGACGCTAGGCCAACGGCAGGGCTTGTGCGTCGCCCGTTGCTAGCCCGCGTGGGACTGCTTTGTCTGACTTGCAAGGTAACGGGCAATGTTGCACGCATGGGTTGCGGCCCTGCTCTGGGTGAGGCATTTCGTCTTGGTCGATGCGGTGGTTGTGAGGACATAGTGCAAACTGAAAACTTCTCCACATTTGAACAGTTTATGGCTTCAGTTTCAGAACACCTTATCTGCACGAGACCAGAATTGAAAGGATTAAACAGCCCTCCCTTCTCTGCTTCTCTACCACCACGACCATCGCATAAACCTCTGCTGCAGCTAGCTACATGTAGCTAGCTCTCTGCGACTGCGATTACTATGTCGCGCGCGTTATAGTGCAGCGCTGGTGTGACAGTCGATCCAGTCCGGCGTTGATCGAGTCCGGACCAACTCTGCATGGGTTCAACCGATTGCGTCCGGCGGTTACTACTTTGGATGGACATACTAAAACAGTATTTGGACCAAAGCTACTTGCAGGACTAGTTTTAAGTCTATTAAGAAAATAACTGTTAAAAATGATTTGGGTCAGCGCCACAATTTACGAGTTAGTAGTGCATAGCGTGGAGAATGTTGTAGTCGTGCGGGCAACACGCCGTGTATTTTGCAATTGCAGGCTAGGATTCTGGATCGTACATCTTTAACTGTAAACACAAGATCAATATTTCCGAAGAAGGCGTCTTTTCCATGAGTCTTAAGTTCCATGCACTGCCCTACCCTCAGCTCACTGCCCCTCGTCCCCTCCCCACCAAATCCCACTCCCTGGCCCCGCTCCTCCATCTCCCTTCTAGCTCCCACGTACTTCTTGCTGCCGCCCGGCCATCCCCATCCTGCCCTCTTCCTGTCGGATTCCCGTCCTGCGTCCTCCATCAAGTTCAAGTGTTTTAAAACAAGTTATCTTCACTACAGCAAAAAAGTCACACCTTAAAAAGTTCTGATGATTTTTGGTGGGAAAAACATTGTCAACAAATCTCTTGTCGAGTCTTTTGTATTCAAGTTGAATTGCTTATTAATTAGAGTTGCCATTTCTGACCAAGATGCCGCTTTTACATGCGTTTAAAAAAAAGAGTAACATTGCGTTACGTTATTCTTGTTAAACGTCGTCTTCACTTGAAAGAAAAAGCTGGACCACAAATACTGCGCCCGGACTATATCACACCGTCCGTAAAACACTTGGACGGACCGTACCGTATATCATCTGGTGTCTATCCTGTCCGGTCGGACGCAAATCAACCCGGACTAGACACACTGTCACACCGGCGCAAATGTATGAAATGCAAAGAGAGGGCGCTTCGAGCAGCGACTCACTGTAATTTCTCGATTATTTCTCCAATTCCCTATAGTATACAATTAAGTACTAGATTTTGTGACAAAATCCAATCCATCCTTGAAAGCTCTCACTTTTTTTCAAACTTCCCACAAAACCGATTGCTTCAAAAGCTATGTACGGACCAGGGTTGTAGTCGAGTCCATCACGTACACAAGGCCTCACAAGTCCACAAGCTATTTCAAATCAAGCTATTTAAATGAACTCCAACAAAGGCATTCTTGTGCGTGTTCCTCCTTTGCTTCTTGTAACTGGACTTGTGCGGGACTTTCACGGACTTGTGATAGACTTGTGAATAATGTAATGGGCTCGACTACAACCTACTATAGTCCGGGAGCCCAGCAGGATTTCATCATAATTTTGAGTGCAAAAGGTTTGAAGTGTGGGATTGGTAGAAGTAGCTGGGACATCTCCCAAACGGGCTTTCTTAAGTGTCCCGGGTGGTGCGTTGGGAGGGGGCAGCCCCCTAAAGTCACCAAAAAATTCGGTTTCATCATAATTGAGAGTGCAAACCCAATTTTAGCACGGATCGTAAGGCCAACCTACACTGATTGAGTATTCGTTACTTAAGAAAGATATATTTGGTGCGTTAGCCACTTAAGAAATTTAGCGGTTAATTCGCGCTAATTAGACGTTTAATAATAATTCTGAGTGCAAAGACAAAACGTATGTCTATGTTCACCCTACACACGAATTTCTGGTGGTGCGAACCCTACTTAAGAAAGGGTCAAAGGTTAATTAGGTCAAAGGTCACCAATATTCAAAATACGAAGAGCAAATTTCAAACGTGTTTGGATTAAAAGTTTATGACAAATCAATCACTGATTAACCATTTAAGAACAAGATATGTGGTGCTAAGTCTAATTAAGAAGGCCTCAATTAGCACTAATTACACCTTTAATCATAATTACGAGTGCATCATTGAAACAAGTGCCAATGTGTTCCTATAACCATACAAAAGCAAAATCACCCGCTTAAGAAAATGGTCGGTGGTGCGAACCCTGCTCAAGAACGCCTGGAAATCCTGAAGCTCAGGGTCACGTGTAACAGTAAGCCCCGCCCCCTGCGTCTTCCCATTCCCGCCCTGCAGCCCGGCGCACTGCATCCCGGGCGCCCTGCACTGCCGACCCCCACCTCCCGGACCGCATGACCCAGGCGCCATATGGTCCCCGGTTCCCTCTCCCGGTCCTGATCCCCACACCAATCCCCCTCTCCCCCACCCCCTCCCCCTGCCGGTCATGATACCTGCAAGATACGGATATGTGCTGTTGTCAAACACGATTGCCTAAAGCATATATGCCAAATTGAAGAATAATGTCGAGGTGGTTACGATATATAAAAGGAGGGCACCAGCGCACCCCCAGACCCCTCCCCCGCTGAGCTACATCAGACCATAGAGCAAGGATCAGACCGATATCATCACCCAACCCGACGATCTGAGTGGGCTTGTCAGGAGTTGAAGTTCCGCTTTCATGAAATCCCCCCACCCGACTAAACCAGCCTACGCGCCACTAACTGTTTGTGATTTCCGATAAATCTTCAGCTCAACAAAACTGCAGCTCTTCACATCACAAATTTTTCTGCTAAACAGCAAATGGCCCCTGGAAAATTTGTTGGCAGCCTTGTTTTGTGCTGTTTTGGACTTCCAGCAGTTGCATGGTCCGATCAGCAAGATATGTGACAGAGGGACATCTTGCATATAGGCAAGGCGCCGTTCCCAATCGGCTAGCAGAGGGCGCCAGCACCAATACACGGTTAGGCCGGCTGACGAGCTGAGGGCGCTAACACGGTTCCACGGAGCCGGCCGATCGGTTGGCGCGAGCCCCTGCTAGAAGGTTGGGACACCCGTCTCGGCGGGAGACGTTTCCGGAGCGCCATCTTTGTTCTGGACGTTGTTGAATGAAGAGTGTTGGAATAAACGTGGAGAGTTTTGTGTCTGAATGTGTGTTCCTGTGTGTTCTTCCTTGTGTCGAGTATCAAATAACAAGTGAGAGTAAATTCTTGTTACACTGGTGGCAGCGGTGGGATGATACTGCATGGGAAAATGTTAGAGCCTGAGATTGTAGAGGGGAGGCCGGTACGTACAGTACGGCCTGACCCTGCCAATCCGAGTAGTTTTTGCAGGGGGTTGGATCAAACCAGCGACCCATGGACAGACCTAAGTTCGACCCCGGTGCAATTTGAGCCGGGAAAGTTCCGGTGGGTTCCGGAGGATCCACCCCGCACCATAAACGACCACGTGGCACCGCTCTGTTTGGAGCCCTGCACGCTACCAGACTACGGAGCGGAACCTCCGGATCGACTCCGCGCCGCACACGACCATGTGAGACGGCTCCCCTCGGAGCCCCGCATGCCACGTGACTACGGCGCGGAACCTCCGGATCGAGTCAGCACCGCGCACGACCATGTCGGACGGCTCCCATCGGAGCCCCGCATGCCACGTGACTACGGCGCGGAATCCCCGGATCGACTCCGCACCACACTCGACCAGGGAGAACAGCTCCGCTTGGAGCCCCGCACGCTACCAGACTCCGGATCAATTCCGCACCGCACACGACCATGTGAGACGGCTCCCCTCGGAGCCCCGCATGCCACGTGACTACGGGGCGGAACCTCCGGATCGACTCCGCACCGCACACAACCATGTCGGACGGCTCCCCCCGGAGCCCCGCATGTCAAGAGACTATATGGGGCGGAGCACCAGAATTTGCCCGTACTGCACAACCCTATGGGGCGGAGCACCAGAATTTGCTCCGCACTGCACAACCCTATGGTGCGGAGCACGAGAATTTGCTCCACACTGCACAACCCTATGGGGCGGAGCACCAGAATTTGCTCCGCACTGCACAACCCTATGGGGCGGAGCACCAGAATTTGCTTCGCACTGCACAACCCTATGGTGCGGAGCACGAGAATTTGCTCCGCACTGCACAACCCTATGGGGCGGAGCAAGTGAATCAGCTCCGCACTGCACAACCCTATGGTGCAGAGCACGTGAGCCAGCTCCGCACTGCACAACTCTATGGAAGAGAGCTCCCCTCGGAGCTCCGCACTGCACCCTACGATGCGGAGCAAGTGAATCAGCTCCGCACTGCGCGCACAACTCTATGGGGCGGAGCACGAGAAATTGCTCCACACTGCACAACCCTATGGTGCGGAGCGCGATAATTTGCTCCGCACTGCACAACTCTATGGGGCGGAGCACGAAGAATTGCTCTGCACTGCACAACCCTATGGTGCGGAGCACGTGAATCGGCTCCGCACTGCACAACTCTCTGGAGGAGAGCTCCCCTCGGAGCTCCGCACTGCACAACCCTACGATGCGGAGCAAGTGAATCAGCTCCGCACTGCACAACTCTATGGGGCGGAGCACGAGAAATTGCTCCGCACTGCACAACCCTATGGTGCGGAGTGCGATAATTTGCTCCGCACTGCACAACTCTATGGGGCGGAGGACGAAGAATTGCTCTGCACTGCACAACCCTATGGTGCGGAGCACGTGAATCGGCTCCGCACTGCACAACTCTACGGAGGAGAGCTCCCCTCGGAGCTCCGCACTGCACAACCCTACGATGCGGAGCAAGTGAATCAGCTCCGCACTGCACAACCATATGGAGGAGAGCTCCACTCGGAGCTGCGCACTGCACAACCCTACGATGCGGAGCAAGTGAATCAGCTCCGCACTGCACAACCCTATTGAGGAGAGTCCCACTCGGAGCTCCGCACTGCACAAACCAATGGGAAGCTAGGAACGCCCTCAGGAGGTCGGAGACCAATAATGCTCCCAGATAAGTTTGATGGAGTTTCTTCGTGGGCCGATTACCTGATCCATTTTGAAAGCGTCGCAACAGTCAACCAGTGGGACGAGGCTGAGAAGGCAATGTTCCTTGCCCCGCACCTGAAGGACTCGGCGCTGGAGGCCCTGGCTGACATGGCACCAGAGGCGCGAAATGAGTACCCCGCCTTCTGGAGTACTTCGAACAACGATTCGGGATCACGGCCCAAATCCAATTTCATTGGGCCCTGCTGTTGATGCGCACCAGAGGTCGGGACGAATTTATCAGCAGCCTGGGACAGTCTATACGGCGGTTGGTTTCCAAGAGCTACCCGAACTTCCCCACGCAAGCGCGGGAGGACCTGGCTGTGGAGGCTTTCAGGAATGCATGAGGCGAACAGCTGCAACGCCACGTCTTTTCGAGAAAGGCGACGACCCTGACCGAAGCCATCACCCTGGCCACGGAGATGGAGGCTTTCCTAGACTCCCAGGTGCAGAATAAGAAAGGGAAACAAGGAACCAGGGACGTTAGGTCGGTGGTACAGCCAACACAACCTAAACCAGAGTCGAACAACGATAATACGGGCTACGTGCGCAGGCTATCCGATCGATGTTGAAGTGTTTTGGGTGCCACGGAATCGGTCATTTTCAGCAAGACTGTCCGCACAGGAAGCCTAAATCGACACAGCAGACAACCGATGGAGGACCCCCAGGACAGGACCAGACGACCCAGGGCAGTATTCACTGCCGGCACTGCGGGAAGCCGTTCAACAAGTCAAGCAACCTGCGGAGGCACCACCGAACAGCGTGCCCGGCGCTACACCCGACGATGCCGTTCGAGTGCCCGTTCGGTTGCGGGAGGAAGTTCTACCGGGAGGACATGCGGCAACGCCACCTCCAGTACTGTGCCTGGCGACTAGGGAGGGTGGCGACTAGGGAGGGTGGCGACCGTGACAGCCACCGACGAACTGGAAGTGTACGCCAGCCGCTGCGGCACTCCGGCCGGAGTCCAACCTGTCGGAGCTGCCAGTTTGTGGGGGAGATAGCACCACCTCGGAGCAACCCCCGGTCGCTGCTGCACCCCAGCCGACTCCACCTTCCCCCGGCCGCTGGCACAGGGGAGAGGACCACGCGCGGAGAGCCCCGATGTCGCCCCCATCGGCACCACGAGGGGTCCCGGACGAGATCTCCGCCGCGTCTGCGAAGGCAGAGCCGCATCCGGCCGGAGCGGTCCCCGAATTCACCCCCATGCGTTTCTTTTTCTAGCCATGCTACCATTTGTAAAGGAAGCGTCTCCCCGGCGAGACGCGGGGTTCGCTGCCTGCTTTGGGGACAAAGCAGGGTCCTCGAAGGGGGCTGTGTAACGCCGTTTCCAATCGGCTAGCCGAGGGCGCCAGCACCATTCCACTGTTAGGCCGGCTGGCGAGCTGAGGGCGCTAACACGGAGCCGGTTGGCACGAGCCCCTGCTAGAAGGTTGGGACACCCGTCTCGGCGGGAGACGTTTCCGGAGCGCTATCTTTGTTCTGGACGTTGTTGAATGAAGAGTGTTGGAATAAATGTGGAGAGTTTTGTGTCTGAATGTGTGTTCCTGTGTGTTCTTCCTTGTGTCGAGTATCAAATAACAAGTGAGAGTAAATTCTTGTTACAGTAGTCTTGGCTACAAGACCTTCGATCCTGGTTTGGTTTTCCCCGAGAAAAACACTTGTATTGATTCCCATACCGGTAGACAATTCCCGACCTAGCTCCAGGTATATAGGTAATCATGCACGGGAATCGATAACAAATTCAGAAAAGTAACGATTAATATAAGGCTAAAAGCGGGAATGACATGTTCAGAATGCTGAGCGCCAATTGGTCAGCTCGACAATAGCAGGAGCACGCTACTGTGCATGCGCAGTTAGATTACGTGAGCGTGTGAAAAAAATTCCTTCTGACGACACAACACAGATTTTGTGAAGTGTATGAATGTAGCCTCGAGCATGTGCAGATGCATGATACGTGCTCTGGCCAGTAGTGAACTGTTGTTCGCTGTATTATTTCGAGCACTCGGAGTGATCAAGCAAGTGTTGTCCTACAGCAGGTGTGCATTTTGGCCTGTGTGGCAGCTTTGCGAGCGTTCTTGTAGACACGCGACGGCCGTTTGCGGGAAGCAGGCATGTTGCTGCGGATGAAGGATGAAACATGCTGTTTAATGCGATCCGCCAGTCTTTGAGACGTACGACCTACGTACCGAGTCTCACATCGGCACCGAAATTCATAGGTAACATTGTTAAGTTGTGTGGTAGGTAGTACGTCTTTAAGTAACTTACGCCCAGTGAATATTACACGCGGCTAGCTGAACGGTGTAGTAAGCGCGCGTCACGGCTTTTATTAGTTGTTCGAGTGTTTGTGAAACTTGTCCTCTCCACGGTACTTTAAGATACACGGGAGGTATCGGTTTAGAGCATCTGTATCTGTATCTGTCAAATACTGCAACAATCTCCTCGTCGGGATATATCAGTTGCAGGCGCAGGCGCAGCTGGTAGACTAACATTTTAATAGTGGGCCCCCCTTAGGAACGAGGACAGCTGCATCTCATTTACTTTGGTCTTAAAGATCTCAACTGAAACAGTCTCACGAGTCGTTGCAGGCAGGAGATTCCACTCAGCAAAGGTTCGAGGAAAGAAGGAGTATTTAAAACAATCTTTTCTTGTTGATGGGTGGATGAATGAAATAGCGGATGATATTCTTGTAGCAACTAGCCCTCCAGGTTTGAGTTGACAATGATCAGTATCGATGGCCACGTTTTGATGTACAGATTTGTACAAAAGCGTCAGTCTGGATACTGCCCTACGCTCTTCCAATGACTTCCATTCAAGATTGCTAATCATCGACGACACGCTACTCCTGCGCCGGAAATCACTGCAGACAAATCTGGCTGCCCTACGTTGTACGGCCTCCAGTTTATCCTTTTGGTCTTGGTGGTAGGGATCCCATATACTGGCACAGTACTCAAGTTTGGGTCTGACAAGTGTTTTATAAGCAATCTCCTTTACTTTTATTGAACAGCTTTGTAGGTTTCTGCGAAGAAGTCCTAATATTTTATATGATTTTGAGGTTACACTACTTATATGATCTGCCCAACTCAATTTATGGTTTAACTCTACCCCCAGGTAGGTATGACTCTTGACAGTCTGCAGAGGTACATGATTCATTTCGTACGATGACTGGAAGGGTTTTCTCTTATGTGTGATGGACATAGCATAGCATTTGGCAATATTGAATTTCATTTGCCAGCGGGACTCCCACTTGCATAGTGTATTTATATCATTCTGCAGCTCCCTGCTGTCTTGTTGGCTTTTTATTTCACGGTACAAGATGCAGTCGTCTGCGAAAAGTCTCACTTGTGATGTAATACCATTGGGTAGGTCATTTAAATACAAGATGAACAATAACGGCCCAAGAACCGTGCCTTGTGGTACCCCTGATGTTACATCGATGGATGATGATGAAATCCCCTCTAGAACGACCTGTTGAGACCTCTTTGTAAGAAAATTTCTGATCCATTTATGAAGGGTACCAGAAATACCAGCTTGTTTGAGTTTAAGCAAGAGCCTTTGATGAGGAACTAGGTCGAAGGCCTTGCTGAAGTCCATGATTATGACATCAGCCTGTCCCTGGTTGTCAAGAATTTTGGCAAGGTCATTTACGGTTAGGGCTAGCTGAGATTCACAAGATCGGCCTTTACGAAAGCCATGTTGTTCGTCATTCAGAACAGCATGGTCTTCGAAATGAGTCATAATATTGGAGTAAATTATGTGTTCGAGTAGTTTACAGGGAACAGATGTCAAGGATATCGGTCTGTAGTTTGCTGGATCGGAGCGGTTTCCCTTTTTAAAAACAGGAGATACATTCGCCTTGAGCCAATCATGAGGTAGCTCCCCGGTATGTAATGATTTCTGGTAAATCTTCTGCAGCAGTAAAGCGACACAGTCGGCGCACTCTTTTAGCACCTTAGGGGTGATGTTATCTGGACCCGGTGCTTTCTGTGGTTTTAACTCTTTCAGAAGTTTTACAATGCCATCCGTTGAGATTTTAATGGGAGGCATAGAAGGAGTTTCCCCACTACTCATGGTCGGTATATTACTACAGTTTTCGTTTGTAAAGACAGACTGAAATTGTCTATTAAGGGCATCTGCTTTCTCAAGTGCAGTCATAGCGATACCACTTGCAGTGTTAAGAACTGACACACCAGTAGTACTCTGTCTCAGACTCTTTATGTAGCTCCAGAATAGCTTGGTGTTCCTAGTAGTCAGGTTTTCACCCACTTCCCGTAAGTGTTCACTACGAGATTTTCTAAGACTGCGGTCAGAGAAACGACGAAGCTGTCGAAATTTATCCAAATCAGAGTCCAGACCTGCCCTACGTTTTTGTCTTAGCAATCTAGTATGATTCGAGTTAAACCAGGGTAGACTGTTGTTTGGTCTAATGAGCTTGGATGGAATATGGCGATCCATGGATGAAATCAAGGTCTGCTTAAAACCATGCCACAGTTTGTCTGCTGAGGAGGCATTGTAGACTTCATCTGTAATGGTATCTGCATAGTTTTTTAGGTCCAGATTTATTCTGTCGATGTTTCCCTTCTTATACAAATACACCTTCCTTCGAGGTTGTTTAATTCTCCTGGCTGAAAAAAGTATCTCTACAGATACAATATCGTGATCCGAAATGCCAGGTAAAATTTTAACGTCTTGAACAAATGCGGGCACATTTGTAAAAAATAAGCAGTTTGCGAGCGAGAGGGATACATGTTTGCTTATTACCGATTCGGGATATCCGTTTTCGCGCTGGATTGACTTGATATAGTTTATTTCGTCGTGTAGCTTACACGGGGAACAGATGTTTGCTGCTCTATTAATACCAGTACTTTGATCAAGCCTATTCTGTACCGAGTAGCACTAAATGAGTCCCATCGCGTCGGGTGTACTGTCTATGTCCTGTGAACGTAGGTTTCCGGTACACAGAAGTGGTAAAGCCGGTGGGTGTTTTCTCAACCAGAACGTCTAGGAACGGAAGAGAGCCAGATTTCTCCATCTCGTGGGTAAACTCGAGTGCGGATGGAGACCGTTTAGCCTACCGTGCACAGAAGGCTTTGCATGTAACTCATGATCAAAGTGAACGCTTTTGAAGCACAAAGGAATTTTGAGGTTTTGATTTGGCCCTCTCGATCGGTTTCTTCATTTTGTATTAGCTAGGTACAACAATGTATATATTTTTTTATTGTAAAACAAAAAGACATCACACAAATAACAAAAAAATACAAGCGTGGGAGATCCAACATTTTAATACCATATTAACCCTCAGCCAATGGTACAAAATAATCAAACAAATTTTTAGTTGTGTTACCTTTATTGACACACACGAGACCAGTAATTATAATTCAGTTGAAAATAGGAAAAACTAAGACAATTTGATATGAATTTGAATGAATCCCTGAATACATTGTGACAAGCAGGACTTCTAGGAAGGTCAACTTGTTTAAAATACTACAGGCAACCGTATAGTATACTGCCATCAGTAGACTAAAGCCGCATTGTTTCCTTCCACCATGGTCCCACTTAGGCGAAAGTCTTTACGACTCGTGACGATTTGAGATCGCCGGTAGTCGCAAGCTATTCGTAAAGACATTCGTAATCATTCGTTTACTATCGCTTAAAGTCGTAAACGATCGACACATCGCTCTGAGTCGCCGCCAATTTCAAAATGTTCAAAAATTTCGCAAGCCGAGGTGAATATGGAATTGTTCGTAATAATTCGCAATTGTATCGTAAACATGTCGTAACTATTCGTAAATGCAACATAATGCCGTCGTCACCGCAAGTAATCTGCAACAGCAAAATCCACGCGATTACGATTTAAAATGATTTTCGAATGGGGCACTGGCTGATGGCACGTGTACCTCAAATTGGCGCCGCGCGTGACAAATTTTTCGCGACAGTGTCTCAACAGCATCGCAAATACTCGTGAACACGTCGTCAACCATCTCAAGTATTCGCAAGTTATCGCAAGTGCTTCGCAAATAGTTGTAAGTGCATGGTAAATGCTCGTAAAGACTTCGCAAATAATCGCCTCCAAAAAGAACTAATAAAAAACTGCAAAATGACACAAATGCTTCGCAAGTGTTCGAAAATCCTTCGCAACTACATGTAGTCGTAAATATTCGTAAAACTTCGCAAATTCTCGCCTCTGTCAAGTTAAAAATTAGTTAAAGTTAGGCGAATCATTGCTACGCTAAGATCGCAATGGTTCGTAACCGTTGAACTATAGCTTTAGGTCAAATATAACACTGGACAAAATAATATTCACACGTACAGTGTATAAGATTCAGAACAGGTTATGCTTTTTTTCTGATGCACGTATAATTCAACATTTCACATACAGTGGATGGTTCCTCGTATGTGCATCTTCTTAAAAATGCACATATTAAAAATAGTCCCTGTTATGGTAAAGGTACACAGTATCAGCATGATTTGCTTATTGAAGTGTGCACTACATGTACATTTTCATCTGCGCAACAAAGCATTTCTCTTTAACTTTGCCAAAAGGCAACACAATGCCACAATTTTCTATAAATCGAGATACGGTACCTACATTATACTACCTCGGACATTTATTTCGAGATTTGGAGGTGAAGAAAGTGCTAAGTTGAAAGTGTGCCAGTGGATTTCAGAAAACAATGTATGTATGTGTACAGCAAAGTTAATGTACATGCCTATGTTACAACCCAACTATACCAACAGTCCTGACTCACTGTTCAGCCTTTTTCAACAATAGGTCAGGGGCCAATTTCATAAAACATGTTATGCTTAATCAAAATTTTTGATTAAGCGTAGCACGAAAATTTGCTTAAGCGATGGCGTTAGCATGCGATTATGCTTAATCAAAATTTTTGATTAAGCGTAGCACGAAAATTTGCTTAAGCGATGGCGTTAGCATGCGATTTGGCTTGCTAAATAAGGGCTTTAGGCAAAAAAACGACTGCTTAATTCTTTTATGAAATGCCATCGGCCGCTTAATGCGCCGCTTAATCAAAAATCGGGTGCTAACATGTTTTATGAAATTGGGCCCAGGACTGTCCCAATCAAGGATATTTGGGCCAGCTCTAACTTATTGTTGGGAAAGCTTGAGCAATAAGTTGGCCTATACTCATTAGCCTATAGTTGAGGCGCAACACCTACATGATGTCGTGCAAGTTTCTTTGAGCATGGTATGTATCTGTGCACTTGAGGAATTTGGCATATAGCCAGTGTTGTGTACATAGAATAGTACATACACACATTGCCAAATGGCAGTTGGTCTCAGCCTTCACTCAATTTAATCAACCAGCACTAACAAACAATTTAGTCTTTCCAACTCGAAGTGAAATTGAGGCAAAGATGCCTTTTTCTTAGAAATTTAAAAATCCAAAGTATTCTTTTATTTGCAAAACCAGACCACTTACATTGTTAACTTAATACAAAATGTGAAGTCCAAGATATTCAAAATATCTGTAATTTAGAAAAGAGGTTTGCGGTAGCACCATGTGAATCTCTTTTGTATATGTGTGGTTCTGAAAAGAACCGGTGAGTGTGAACTCAACGTTTTGAACTCCTGATTACGAACAGAGCACACTGTTCGCAATTTTTAGAACCACACTTTAAACAAAATATACAAAAGAAATTTACATGGTGTTACCGCAAACTCATACACCTAGAAAAGAGGTACTAATAAAATGAGAATGTCTCTAACCCCATGGGGGCCGTCCATAAAGTACACACGCACAGAGGTGGGGAGGGGTGTTTAGAGCAAATGCGTACACCCAATGTTAAAGTATACGGGTGACGTCACAAATTTTGCGCAGGGGGGTGGGGGCGGTGGTTAAAAGGTGGGCATTTCATGCGTACGTACTTTATAGTCGGCCCCATGCCATAATGCCTCTGTCTGGCACCATGCAGTCAACCTCAATTCAGCCAGTAACTTCTGCAACTACAACATGGTTTTCTTGCAATATGTCCATAAAAAGAAAATAGACCTAATGTACAATTTACATGATTGTCGCGAAATACCAATTCTCCAAAAAAGTTACTGTTGTGGGAATTACATGCCACCCATGCCCCCCATACCACCCATACCGCCCATGCCACCCATGCCACCCATATCTGGAATTTTGTCGTCTTTAGGAATCTCGGTAATAATTACCTCAGATGTAGATAAAAGGGAGGCTACACCAGCTGCATCAACTAATGCTGTTCTCACAACCTATAATAAAAATAAACAAAAAAATATAGTACAAATATACATTTTTTGACTTAATGAAATTTCAACAGACCTAAAGACTTACGGATGTCATGTTTTCTTTATATGCATACTTTCGTATGAAAGCTGGGGTGTGGGGATCCTTCCCCCAGTGTCAAACATTAACAATATGCGATAACAAAATGCATGCGTACAAATTGTGTCAAATGACGTAACACTAGTGCTGTAACGATGTCCGCAAGTTCGGGTTCGGTTTGGCAAAAGTTTGAAAATTTGTTTGGTTCGGGTTCGGCAAGTATTATCGGGTTTATATGTCGTAATAAACAAGATAACGGCTTTGGTGAGTTAAAATTGACCGAGGAAACTGAACGGAATCCGCAGTCGGGCAGCACGGCACTACGAAACTTTACTTGCGGTGTGCATGCATTTTGTGATTTGTACCACATGCAAAGTGTATGCACAGTACCATTGTGAGATGGCACTTTTTCCTAGCCAATGTGATTCATTTTCCGACGATTGTTTGTAGTGCCCGCAAGTATCAATGTGTTTCTGTAAGGTGGCTTATTAATTTCTGCCAAAATGCTTTTCATAACGTTGTGCAAATAATTCTGTCCAAGAAAATCCGGTAATTTTAACACTCCCGATACGCCATTTTCAGTATGCCACGCTGCTAGAGGGCATTTTCAATCGAACCGTTCCGATCAATCGACAGTTTAACAAATCGTGCAGATGCACTTCGGCACGTTTCGGCCGGCGATGAAGCCAATACAAAATTTGATCGGCATCGATCGAGCGACGTCCGTGTAGATATCGATCGTGAAGTCGTATGGATGGAGAAAGGAAAGTCATGTCATGCATGTCGTTGGGCGCCGGACTAAAAATATTGGGTCCGATTTGGCACAGGAATTGCTTTGTACAGTGCATGTGACGTTTGACGGTTGATTACGAAGCATTTTTGCAAGTATAGGAAGTCTTTTCAGTGCGTTTTCGACATTCAGAAAGCCAGCTCCCTTTCATATTTTTCATTTAAAATACGTAGGATGTGAAATCCAAAGTGAACCACTCCCGAACAGCCGAACTGAGTGAAATGTTCGGTTCGGTCCGGTTCAGAAGTGCCAAGTTTGGTAAAATCCTGTTCGGTTCGTCTGTTCAGTTACAGCATTATGTCAAAGTGAACCTGGGGTCAATTTCATAAAACTGTTTAGCAAAAAAATGTGTGTGCTTTATAAAAATTGATAAAAATTTGGATGTCAATGCGTGTTCTTAGCAAGAACAGCATAACACCAGACATTTGTAATACACATCACATATTGTGACTGCTAACCCATTTTTATAAAGCAAAGAAATTTTTGATTGAGCAAATTCTTCTGCTAAACAGCTTTATGAAATTGGCCCGTTTGAACAAAATGATTCCTATGACAATGAAATTTGTAATTTCCTGTTCTTGGCAGAATTTTGTAGTTAAAGGCTCACAGAAAACCTTTTTTGTTTGGTTTTCAACCCTTTTAAACCTATGTGGGATGAGCTGACCCCTGGAGCCACACGTCTCAAAACAGCCTCAGGAGTGCAGGAGCTTAGGAGGCATTTTCAACAGAATAGCGCACACCCTGCCTCAGTGGCTATTACGGGGACTGCTGTAGTCAGCCTTGCAACAAGAGGTGGTCATACACGCTACTGACCAATAAAATATTACATCTCATAGTTTTTTTCGGTCAGAGTACAATTTGCATTTTCTTTAAACGATCGTGTCCAGATCACATTTTTGACCCCCTCATTTTCACCATGGGTTTTGCAATTTTGACACCATATCATTTGTCACATTTTTCTCTTTACCATTCTCAAATTTCGCATTCTCAGTCCATATACTTTCAAGGATACATGTACCATAAAAAAAACCCACTGCTGTTTTGTAAACTAATTTATCCAGTTCCATAAAGCAGTGCATTAATTTCGCCAGCCCTTCTGCTTCCACATCCAGATTGGAAATTTCAAATTTCCTGTTTTCTTTAATACAATGGATAGCATTTTGGGAAGGTATTTTACATGATTGTTAGGTTCAGGAATGCCAGTGGCTCTTACCTTCAGGGCCGAAAATAAAAATACACTATCATAACTGCATGTATGTACAGTTGAAGTCAGAAGTTTACATACATGTACACCACTACCATCATCACCCAAAATGGTAAACAGGACTACCCGAACCATTGTAAGGTGTGCAAGCTATGTTTTAAGTACTGCAAGCACGTGAGGTTCCACAAAATCACGACTTTAGTAAAGACTGTTACAAAAATGGTGACAACGCAAGTTTAAGCACACCAGTTCTAACACAGTTGTATGTAAAACTTCTGACTACAACTGTACATACGTACGTGTGCACATGGACTTGCCAGCAAAGACACTGTACAGTATGTACATGTACATTGACAGTGTGCAATGCAACCACTGCTGTATGGATACAGCGCCCTCTATATGTACTTCTGATCAATAGTCTGGTTTCGTGGTACTTTAGCCGTGAATGATTATGGCCGGGATACAGACATACTGCATGTGTGCAAATCATGTACATAGGGCATATCCGGACACCGTTGATCAGTAAGTTAGATAATTTTCCACGTTTTTTTTTACTTAAATAGTTGAAAAAAATATTTCCGGCCGTTTATTTTTCCGGCCTGGGAAAAAGGCTTTGCCGGATTTCTTTTTCCAAAATAAGAAAAAGCCGGAATTCCGGCTATAACCGGAAGACTGGCATCCCTGTAGGTTAAAACTAAATCTATTTTGTCGAAAATCTGAACACGCTCCTTTAACCATATATACTTGGACCCGAGTAATAAATGTACTTAACTAACTGATCTGAAACACATGTACTTGGTACATGTACAAGAGTAAAAATACCTTGCATTACTGCAACATTATTCAAGAACAACACGGTTCTTTGAGAGACTTACTTTGGTGGGGTCAATAATCCCAGCCTTGACCATGTCCACATACACCCCGTTCATTGCATCGTAGCCAATCTCCTTGTCTGAACTCATGATCTTAGCTACTACCAAGGAACCTTCAGCACCAGCATTGTTAGCCAGCTGAGCACATGGCATCTGTAGTGCTTTGCGAATGATGTTTACACCTGTAAGTACAGTACATGTAAATACATGTACACCATTACCACTTTTGAAATGATCTACATGTAACACCGTCAAAACTTACAAAACTGTACTGTACAATAGACCTTTATCACGGTGCATCCATCTTTGACTTGTTCCCCACTGCATAGTACGTGAACGTGTCGGGCATGATCAGTGCATGTGCGTGTCTGCGCGATAGCGTGTGCAGTCTTTCGTTGTTGTTTTGAGAGAATCAATGTCCGCGCTGCGCGTTTTCTTGATCGCACCGTGATGCACACAATGAACATTTGTTAACACGGGGCCAAACTATTTTATTTCGGCAAGCCTCGCTTTGGTTACATTCATTTTAATAGTGGAAAAAGGGAAGATGGCCGCACCGTGATAAAGGTCTATACAGGGGTACATGTAGTGGAAAACATTGAAGAGTTCATTTGCAAAACATAAGCGCCATTTAATATTTTTTATGTACCTCGTGATTTCTTGTAAGTTGTTGTACATTTCAGAAAATATCAAGCAAAAAGTAAAAGAAAGGTATTTATTTGGTAAAATCAAGTCACTTCTACTAATAGACCTTATGCGTAGCGGCCATGATAGAGGACAGGTTTTCATATTTAAATGATGTGACAATAAATCCACAATGTGCCTACTCGTGCATGACGCACTGACAATGTGACTGCGCTCTATCATGGCCGCTATGCATAAGGTCTATTGAATGCCTCAGAACTGAATTTTGCTGGGTATTTTCTGGAAGCCACAACAGAAAATCTACATAAGGTATTTTGTAAGGCACTTATCTGTTTTTGCAAATGAACTCATCAATTCTTGAAAACAAGTCTGAAATTGCATATCACCTGGACGCTGATAATTGCCCTCGCCTATGGCTCGGGCCATTATCACTCGTCCAGGCCCCTAGCCGGTTTCAAATGCATGTTTAAGACTGGCCAAACCCACTTTTATTGCCTAATAAAAGTACCGTCTTCCTTTATACCTGTGGCTTGATCAGTATTGTCAGTTTTAATGTCATCTAGCGATGGAATGCATCTCAGCAATGCTACTCCACCACCGAGCACGATTCCCTCTTCCACAGCAGCTCCTGTTGCATTCAATGCATCGTTTACTCTATCTTTCTTCTCATTCACTTCAATGTCACTTGATCCACCAATCTGAAACAATGACAAACACCAAGTAATGAATGTATTGTCACACTGTGCAAAGCACAAAACTATAAAGTTGGAGTAGCAGACAAAGGAATGTATTGGAGATTAATATTAATCTATGTTAAATAAAACCCTCGCTATGGCTTGAGGAATAGCATCGGCACTCTACTAAATTACCCTTCTGGTCGTGGTAAGGTCACCCTTGGAGATCGAGCCTTTCAATATTATGCACCAATTCTCTGGAACAAACTCCCACCCGTGGTGAGAAATACTTGTAGTTTAGATGTTTTTAAAATTCAGCTTATAACACATTTGTTCAAGATTGCTTTTGCTGAATATGTGTAGTTGCATATACGCGTGTATGTGTTTGCAAGTTTTAACTAACTAGTTTAATTTTACTGTAATAATGTAAAGCGCAGTGGGTACCTTTTTGGTAGATTTGTGCGCTATAGAAGACCCCTTTATTATTATAAATAATAGCTGGGCAGGGGTTTGGGTCATATCTTACATGATCTTTGGGAGTTGTAGTTATCTCATTTAAGGGTTTATCCCTCTGTAGGGCTGGTTAAGCTCATGTGATGGCCAATCTCAATCGGTGAGAACAACTGCAATACTGTGTTTCGAGACCACCAGTAAGCATCATAGATCATTAGCGGAAAGTTCGCGGTTCGAAAACCAGTGGAGCCAAGTTGTTTTTTACTACATCTAGATTTCCCAAACACAGACATTGGTCCACATTTCTACAATTAATGGTTGTTCAAACATACCTTCAGGACTGCCACTCCATCCGAGAGCTTTGCAAGTCGCTCATTTAATTTCTCCTTTTCATATTCCGAGGTCGTATTCTCCATATCATCTTTGATCTGGGCAATTCGACGATCGATTGCTGCTCTGTCGCCTTTCCCCTAGGTAATTAAAAATACACATGGGCATTTTTACGAAAAGTGTGACACAGATTCCAAAATTTGAAATTGCCATTTGGGTGAAATCCACCTCTCAATATTATTTGATCCCACAATAAAATTTGGTCCCCTGTCATCAACATCAAATATAAATTATAAAGGAAATTCATTTTTTGACAGTGGCCAACATTTAAAAAAAACTTTGATATTTAGTCTCCTACTCTTAAAGACACAGGCTCGTCAGCAATGCGCGCGCGCTAAATTCGTGCCAAGAAATATGCAGCTCCATAGTAAAGGCATGGAGCTGCGTATTTTGTGGCACGCGTGCATTGCTGACGAGCTAGTGCCTTTAATATGAGAAGGCCACTTATTACATTGGATAGAATGGAAAGAGAAAGTGAAGGGGAACAATGCATGAATAATGTGCTTTACCAGACAGTATATACTCACTTTTAGTACAAGTGTATCATCTTTAGTGACAGTTACTTCCCCGATTTGCCCGAGATCTTGCAACTGAACATCTTCAATTTTAACATCTATGGCCTCATCTCCAAATACCTATAAAAAAAAGGCACCACATATAAATAAATAAGCATAAACCATGATATGAACATTTTTTAAAGATTGGTGCATTCAAAATTCCCTGGCGAGGATATAGACCGTATCGAATAGCTACCATATCATGTAGGGCAGTTTTTTGTTCGTTAAAGACATGCATGGTTGTATGCTTACATTGTTGACTATTTTAAAAATCAAAAGTTGTCCTACAAGATGGCAGCTATTCGATACAGTCTATACACGAATCCGGTTGCTAAGGACTCCTTCCCTGCACGTCCGACATTACTGGGGGCCATCCACTGCCATGAACTGGGCTCTCTGTGTTGTTGAATCGAATAGCGCACAACGCGCGCCCTTCGCGTAGACGGGCTTCGCAAGCTTACAATAAACGTGCAAAATACGTGCCTTTACGGTTCCCCCACAATTCACTGAGCACGGTACATGGTGCAGTGCATGATGGGATACAAGTCTAGTACGCTTTGCCTCGGTGTTCGATTTTCTCGTGTAGAATCAAAAGAGAATTGGCAGGTGACTATCTATCGGCCGCTTCAAACTCGTAAAACGCAGCGGATTTGTGTTTTTGACACAAATGTTCGCTGGTAATATAGAGCTCAGATACAGATTCAACCCACTGTATATCTGTTTTGGGATTATATCGGCGTCTAGGGGTGGAGTGAGTGAGATGACTGTCGCAAAATCCGTTGTCACGGTAATCCGTGAAGCCGAGCGAGTGTGTGTCGCGAGTGCCGTGGGACACGGTAACTGCTTTTCAGCTCGTATGTTTTCGTATAGTAATGTTTGAGTTGCAATTGTTCAGCACGTCTTTTGGGTATACTTCTACTTTAAAGCAATAAAATATGAGTTCTTATCCTCGTTCACAGTACACACTAGCTATTGTAAATGTTGCACTTGGCTATCAGGGTTGGGTTTCCATGATGTCCTCACTGACCTATATAATATGGACTGGGTAGGCCACTCCCTGATCGAAGCCACCATCTGTCTGTACCAGACTAAATGTTAATGTTTAATACATACCATTCCTCCTGTTGCAATGGCCATGTCATGAACCTGATTCTTTCTGTTATCTCCAAATCCTGGGGCTTTTACAGCTACCACTTGCAAACCAACTTTCAACCTGGATTTTGTGGAATGAGGAAATACTTAAAATGCGTTCTCAAAATAAATCGATCAAGACCAAGACCAAGATTAATAGTTGAAAGCCGAGACCAGAGGCAAGACCAGCCAGGCCGAGACCAAGTCCTAGACTAGCAGTCTAAGTCTAAGACCGATACTAATAAGAACAAGACCAGGCGCTAATCTGATGCTTTAAGTGCTAATTGGTACCCTTCCACAAAATGTAACGTAACAACCGGGGTATGATAATGCACACTTTTTCTTTACTTGCAAATCAGATTCCAGTCACCATGATTTTGGTGGTCGCACGACTGGGCTTTCGCAGCACCGATTTCTGCATTGTCGCCCCCCCCCCCCCTCCCTCCGCACACGTCACGTACATGGTGTACATTCTCAGCAGCAGAATTGTTACACCTACATGTACATTCACATAAAAGTTGCCTCGCTGAGCATCAGGCTGGAAAAGTCTGTGTGCTCATGTAGACTATGGCATTTCCCCAACAGCTACCTAAAATATCACTCGGATTGACGAAGCAATTGAGATTAAGTGTCTTGCCCACGGACACAAAAGCATTAGCACATCTGGATCATGAGTATGGCGGTGTACCCACAAAACCACACGCGGTCGTTAAAACACCGGGATTTCCCAGCTAAGAATAGACCAATTACAATGTGCCTCTGACTATTTAATGCTGTAACCGAACGGACGAACCAAATGAGATTTTGCCGAACATGACACTTCCGAACCGAACATCTCCTTCAGTTCAGCAGTTGTTCTGAATAATCAATTTTATGTTCTCTACACATTTTTCTGCAAAATAAATAGCAGCCTTTCTTTACTGAGCAAGCAGGCACTTCCGTGTAATGTTTGTTTTTATCAACGAGTCTATTGTGCAAGGCATCCATGGTTAGACCCCAGAGTCAAATTTGCATATATATATATATATATATATGCAAATGTGTGGGGTAGTGCCTATTGCCACATTTTGGTACAATGTACATAGTATGTCAAGTGCTTGGGGTTCAAATGTGTTAAGTGCAATTTTGGCAATATTGAGTAATTTGCATATTCTTGGATAATTTAGGATGCTCTTTTCAATGCACACATCAGTTTAAGTGCTAATAACACATTGTCATGGTGAAAACTGCATGAGAAGTATGTGCAGATTGTCAATTGCCCAAGCTAGTTTGGTGCACAAACATGTTAACTGCTTCTATCACAGATGTGTTAAGTACTTTTTTAGTAAATAACTTTGGCTTTTAATTAATTTTATGACCCATGTCATATTCAATCCAAAGTATATTATTACAAGAAACACCATTTGTAAAGGAGGAGCATGTGGAGTACACCCCTGATTGTTCACAACTATTACAACATTCAACTGGATTTATCTAAAAACTATAAAATTGCACTTAGCACATTTGAACCCCAAGCACTCGATGTATTCCTTGAAGCTATCTGGTTCCTTTACATTAATACAAGACTTTACACGACACTCCACACCATTGACTACATACTGTACATTACCTATTGAGAACCAGTGTACTGAGTGCTTCTCCATCCACGTCTTCAGCAATGATGACCAAGGGTCTTCTCTGAGCGTTGGCCAATTCAAGGGCAGGGACAATACTTTGTACACTGGAGATTTTCTTCTCACTTATCAACAAAAGGGCATCTTCAAACACTACTTTCTGACCTAAAAAACGGTGTAAATTAACCACAAGTATTTATTAATAAATGCCATGACCCTTGTTTGAGCAGACTTCCAGTGTCTGTGCATTTCTCACTAATTTTTGTTTTAATTTGCCAAATTTTCCTACTGTAACAGCGGAAAAATAGCTTTGCGCGCGCCTGTGCTATTGGTTTGTACAGGAGCTGATTTTCTGCTTGTGCGCGGCCTACATGTATTACGACGCGCAAAACATTTTGAGCTGGGTCAAAGTTCAAATTGGTTGTAGTTTGACCACGGTGCGCTCACCTTTCCAACATGCAGCCAATGAGAGACGCCCCAAGTTACCGGTGTTGAATTTTCTATTTTGGAAAGATCAGTGATTGGGAGCCCATGCAATGCCATGGGCGTAGCGTACAAGAATTTGTTTTTCCGCGATAGTGTGAACGCCCATTTAGTCTTGACATAATGCAAATGAAAGGAAAAATACAAAACGGATCCTTAGGATATCAAACCTATCTAATGCATTCACAGCGACCCTTTCTTACTCCAAGAGGTTTCCATATTAACTGTAGGAAGTCACTTTAAATGCATTTAAGAAAGCAATCGTACTTTTAGGCCCAGTGCTGCTTGCCTGCGGTCTGTACAGATAACTTCTAGATTCCATTCACGCATCACTTGTGGTTTTTTTTTGGTTCTACATATTACCGCTGGGTGAATAGCTCAATTAATCGCGAGTAGTAAACGGTACTCGTAACCGTGACTATCATTTTTAAACAACTCGAATAATCGTGGCGCCGCGGGTACCGTTACTTACTCACGATTAATCGCGATTATATGCTGTATTGTTACACTGCAACAGGCCTGTTTCCCAGCACACTTAAAAGACGACCTGTGTGCAGGTGACTTAATTGTTGTCGACTATTTCAGTTCATTGTGTCCTTTGTGTTAGCCGAAAGTCCAACAACCACAACGATGGCAAACCTATACTGTCTAATCGCGGAGCAAGACCGTTTGATTTTCATTACTAAAAGGTAATCGAGGTACTTCTTTATGAGAGAAATACAAAATAATCCTTGCTGAAGTTCATCATCTTGGAAATAGAATTGGGGCGGCACAGATAAGGCAAATTTCCGCTGTACGGTTGGTTACTTGTACACACAGACGTGCATTTTGGTTTTTCCTCCCTTTTGATACTTTGCCAACTACTCGCGAGTAATTGCTGCAACTACTCGCTAGTAGTAAAATCCACTAGTCGCCCAGCGGTACTACATATGTACATCATGTAACACAATTAACAAACAGTGTGCATCTGCAGAATATACATGTACACCATTGAAATAGTTTTATCAAACATGTACATGTACATAGATGCACGCATTTGTGTTTGGAAATAGTGTATTGTTAGCCTACAATGTACATGTACTTCAGACTTCAGAAAAATGCCAACAATAAATCACACAATATTGTAAAAATATTTTGCACCACCATTATTATCAATAAGCTGTGCTTGCAACCTTTACATTCAAGTAAGAATAGATAAAATACTAGGTCATACCTTTGGGAGTGTTTATGAAGTACGGTGAGATGTATCCCCTGTCAAACTTGAGGCCCTCAATGACTTCCAGTTCATCATGTAACGTCTTGCCATCCTTAACCGTGATTACTCCATCACGACCAACACGTTTCATTGCTTGCGATATCAAATCACCTATAGCTTGGTCACCATTGGCTGAAATAGTTGCCACCTATGATCAAAGGGAAAAAAAAGCTGTGATTCTTACAGTGTTCTTGTCAACAGTGTTTTCCATTTTGTCCTAAATTTTTTATTTTACAAATCCTTCGTACTTTATTGTTTTCATTCCTGATAATACAAGGTTTCTCTGCAAAGTCTAAAAGGGCCTAGTCTTATTAACCACTTGACGCTAGAGGACGTGTAAACATACCAAGATTTCCCCATCGGTGTAGCCGATTACTAGTAAACACGTTTAGGAGAAACTCGTTTGTTACAGTCGCAGTAATTTCCGAGAGAAATGGCCAAAAAAGTTTATAGCAAAGCGACATTGTGGTGTACAATGACATAACAATACTTCACCGCACATGGTTAATGAGTTCAGTTGTTTTCCACCCTCCATAATTCTACTAAAAATAAACCCACGCAGCAATGTTTAAAATAATCCCGGCGTTAACTGGTTAACAAGAATGGCTGCAGCAAACTGCACATTTTTGTATTTTGTACAAGATTATACGACAAATTGTAAAATTCAGTCATTTAAAAAGCACGTTCAAATGTAACACTTGTTACATTTTAGTCCGTCCCGGTTACGAGCGTATATTGGAAATTTGTACACGGGGTTTTTAGAAAGGCATGTTGTCACACTCTTTTTGGGCCTAAGTTATCTCTTCAGAACAACTGAAACTTATTTCTTTTATTTTGAGACCAGACAAAGGTATTTTCTGGAAAATATGGTCTGTGTTGCCAAAATGCCCCCTTTACCGTGGAAAGACTCTTATACCAACCGATTTAAATTGATTGATTTGGAATCGATAGGCCCATACATGTACATGTAAATCATATTGTTTCACATTAATTAAGATTTCATACCTGTGCAATTTCTTCTGGTGTGGTAACAGGTTTAGAAAGCTCTTTTAGAGCATCCACGACCTTATCCACTGCCATCATGACACCTTTCCTAATCTCGACTGGATTGGCTCCTCTGCTGATGTTCTCAAAGCCTTCTCTTGCTATGGCTCTCGCTAGGACGGTAGCTGTGGTAGTACCATCCCCTGCCTCCTCGTTGGTATTGTTAGCGACATCTTGCACCAGCTTAGCACCCAGATTCTTTTGTTTGTCCTTGAGTTCTATTGCTTTTGCCACAGTTACTCCGTCCTTGGTGATTTTGGGACTACCCCAGCTTTGTTCTATTATCACATTCCGTCCCTGTTGGGAAAGAGAAGTCAGAGATCAATTTATCAACACCTTGGTCTCTATTTTAACTTCAGTGTCTCACTTGTTAGCAGTTGGTGTGCGATAACCAGTTATCTTATTAAATTGCAATTAATTTATTTGGTGATTAGGCACCACACTAAATATTCAGTTCTATACCAATAGCAAGAACTTAAACACTGACACATGTATACTTCCAAATACTGAAAGTATCGGCCTTTTTTTATGGTTTTTATTGAAAATTATATTATTATTAAGCCGTTACTTTCAATAGAACCATTTTTTTCCTATCAAAATCAGTGCTCCAAACGGAATCTTTAAGCAAGTCTTTTTACAGGAAATTGCAATTTTTGGGTAAAATCAAAATCTCTACACGTTCTAAATACCGCCCTGGCCGTAATACTCTCAAATACAGGTCTTCAAAACCGTAGCAGATGTTAGTCCATCTAAAAGAGTCTTTCAAAATGGCACTATCTACCAAGCTTGGGCGAACTGTGCTCGAAATGTCAAAAGAGGGTGCTATTCAATCGAGTCGGACAGTCTATTCGTTCCAGCGTTCATTCCTGCCGTTCGGGCCCGTGTTGTGTGGGGCCCGTGTTGTGTGTGGCCCGTGTCACGAACAGACGGCCCGACTCGATTGAATAGTGCCCTAGCTCTTTCGACGTTTCGAGCACAGTTCGCGCAAGCATGGTAGATAGCGCCATTTTGAAAGACTCTTTTAGATGGACTAACATCTGCTACGATTTTTCTTGGAAAAATCGGTTTTGAAGGACGTGTGTACGCCAGTTTTAAGAGTATTACGGCCAGGGCGGCATGTAGAACGTGTAGAGATTTTGATTTTACAAAAAAATTGCAATTTCATGTAAAAAGACTTGCTTAAATATTCTATTTGGAGTACCGATTTTGATAGGAAAAAAAAATGGTTCTATTGAAAGTAACGGCTTAATAATAATATAATTTTCAATAAAAACAATAAAAAAGGCCGATACTTTCAGTATTTGGAAGTAACACATGTATTCGCTGCATTTGGGTGCTTAATGCCTGGACTTGCTTAGCCAGGTTATCGATCTGATTTTGCATGGTGATGACTCCCTCACTTGGTATGAATACCGGTTTAGGTGCCGAAACGGCCGCTACTTGGGTCGAGTGAGACACTTAGATGATTTTGTCAGCAAGGTCAGCCAGTTGTTCAATGTTCAACGTGTCGGCATTGGAGGCGAGAATCGACTGGGCAGTGGTTGGAAGACACTGGAGAAAAAGTTGTTTGAAGATTTTCTCCTCCATATCGTCCGGGTCACCATTTGTGGTGTTGTATAAATTGAAGCTAACCACAAGAAGAAATGCATGTACCGGGTAATCTACATCTTTAATTAAAGGGACAGTCAATAATGGTCAGTACAGCATCTAGTCAGTCAGCTTTCCTTTCATACAGTGGATTGTTGTCATTTTGCCTCCAAATTAGAATCACACCCAACAATGTCCTCCTAGTTGTGTCCTGCAGTGGTTTCAGATGTCCAGGATTGGAAAATGATTGAAAGAAAATACTTACAACACCGTTTTTGAAGCAAAGATTTTCTCCCAAATGCAAACTGACCGACAGATTTCCATGTTGACGTGTTAATAATTCTAGGGTGGAGAACCAGCCGGAACCTAGCACGAAACCCGGGCCGGAATTTCGGCTGGCCGGATTTTGTACATATTGTTATTTTTACGGCTTCCGGAAATGCTCGAAAGGTCGATGGAAAGTTAGGCACAATTCTACGCACAGATGCCGCGCTTTTTAGATGATTTTGTAAAATCGTAAAAAGGAAAAATTCCACAATTTTTTTCTTCTAATCGGTAAAGAATATCCTCAAGTTTATTTTATAAGCGCCCCGAAAGATTCTGGCTGGTTCTCCACCCTAGAATTATTAACACGTCAACATGGAAATCTGTCGGTCAGTTTGCATTTGGGAGAAAATCTTTGCTTCAAAAACGGTGTTGTAAGTATTTTCTTTCAATAATTTTCCAATCCTGGACATCTGAAACCACTGCAGGACACAACTAGGAGGACATTTTTGGGTGTGATTCTAATTTGGAGGCAAAATGACAACAATCCACTGTATGAAAGAGGTACCTTCTGTCCCTACGGGAAATCTCGTAGGGACAGAATTATTCTGTCTATACAGCATCATGAATTTCCTACATGTATTTGAGGGGACCAAACATGGATGAGAGAAAAATCACATGGGCCCCATCGGGATTCGAACCCGAGACCTCTGACTCACCGGGCAGATGCTCTACCAGCTGAGCAGTAAGGCACAGTGGTACATTCTTCTATCATGTGATTTTGCTCTCATCCCATGTTTGGTTTTTTCGTTTCGTGATTAGGCACCAGACCAAATATTGTATTGGTCATACCAGTGTTGTGCCGTAATCAACTGTAGTGACTTCAGGGGCATGTTCAATAACACAACATGTGTATGTATACCGACTACTTTTAGAAGGCTAAAAGTGTTGTTTTGGACGTTTTATATTGGGACGTTATCATTTTCTATATACACTTTTAGCCCCTTAACATTTTAACCACCTTCGATCGTGTGGACCGTTCTTACACGCCCTCAAGAGGCCAGATACACATGTGTAATATCGTACCGTAAATTCCAAATCAGACATTTAAAAACTCACCATCGGGGTCCTTGTAATCTCAAGACTTCTGTACCCTTGTCGTTCACTGTCCATGATGACTCAAACATCAAAAAAGGATAACAGGGAGCAAAATTATGAGTAAAATCGAAAATTTTCAGGCAGCGCGGTACACAGACTTCATGCTGAGACGCGTCAAAAGGAAAGTAGTCCCACCAACGCGGATGGATTTTGTTTAGCCTAGACTGGACCCCTGTCCACATACTAACTTCCCCACGCGTTGTATATGAGCGAGAGCAGCGTAGCGCACATAGACAGGGGGCAGATCTAGGCTAAACAAAATCCATCCGCGTTGGTGGGACTACTTTCCTTTTGACGCGATCACATGGGTAGCGAATTCAACATGCATGACGTGGTCAAGTCTCCCGTCTGTCCAAATTTGTCGATTTTACTCATAATTTTGCTCCCTGTTATCCTTTTTTGATGTTTGAGTCATCATGGACAGTGAACGACAAGGGTACAGAAGTCTTGAGATTACAAGGACCCCGATGGTGAGTTTTTAAATGTCTGATTTGGAATTTACGGTACGATATTACACATGTGTATCTGGCCTCTTGAGGGCGTGTAAGAACGGTCCACACGATCGAAGGTGGTTAAAATGTTAAGGGGCTAAAAGTGTATATAGAAAATGATAACGTCCCAATATAAAACGTCCAAAACAACACTTTTAGCCTTCTAAAAGTATATACCGACAATATTACCTTCAACGGCAGAAGGAAAATACCCAATACCGGCATACGTATTGCGTTATTGAACGCGCCCCTGCATTTACCTTAGGTCCAAGAGTCACTGCTACTGCATCTGCCAAGAGATCAACTCCTTCAAGCATGAGTGCCCTTCCTTCAGCACCGAACTTTATGTCTTTGGCATAACAGCGCACTGTTGCTGTAACTCTAGATGAGGGGTATGGTGCCAAAGCTCTAGCCATCAAAGGCCTCATCACAGATGGTAGACGAAACATGATTACTGCAATATCAAGATTCATGATAAAACCCATATGTTGGTTACGAACATATGTAGAATTTATTTGTGAAAAAGAGTCATTCTCTTGTCCTACTTATGCAGTCAACGATATTGACCACAATGCTTCACCATGGAAAAAATACCGCACTTTGTTGCTAATGTTGCTTTTCTAAAGAAAAATCAAATTTTCTCCTTCAAAAATTGCATTCAGTTAGAGCACAAGATGAACCATTTATGTGCGCATGCAGCACCCTCTATTGTCGCGCTTACGCACGGAGCACTCGCACCATGATTTTGTCCATTCTCTCTCCAGTAATGTTATAATTTATTTATCTCAGAAATGCAACATTTCCGACAGAAGTGCAAGTGGGAAGTTAGTCTGTGAACACCCCTTTCATGTAGTGGTTGGTTGTTATTTGGGGTATTTTTTTAGTTTAGGCCATCGGAATGAAAGTCATAGAATACCGTCCGGAAGATTTCAAAAACACATGCGGCTTTTTTTCATTATTCATTTTTCATTATTTTGTAAAACAGGTGCCCGAGGGGTACATAGACAATGATAGAGGTGCACTTCCGTCTTCAGATCGTTTTCACGTCTGCCATCATTGCATGACAGGCAGACACCGATGAGACATCATTTTTCATTGGCCAAAATTCGATGTCGCTATGGCAACAGCCAATCAGATGACGGAATACATACGTGTACAGAACGTCCGAAGATTGCCGAAGTGAGATCGGGGGCGCGTTCAATAGCACATTACATACGTACGCCGGTATGGGTATTTTCCTATACCTTCACCGTTGAAGGTATTGTCGGTATGCATACGTATTGCGCTATTGAACGCGCCCCGGGACTTCAGTCGGATTTGCAGTCTCGCGCGGCTACACTGAAACACGAACAGTGGAATTGTGTGTCAGCACTTGGATCTCGCGCTTAAGACTATCTGCCGTCTGATTTCGAAAAATCTGGTTGATTGGTCGGAATTTCTCGGTTTGGCGCCATATATATCAATTTCTTTCATGAACAAGTATTGAAAATACGTTGGAGTTCCAAATTTTTTGAAATAATGAAAAATTTTGGAATAATGAAAAATTTTGGCGGCGGCCATTTGGTCATGCGGGCGGAGGACGGTATTCTATGACTTTCATTCCGATGGCCTTATGCCACAACTCGAATTTAAGGAAAATAATTATTGGAATCGATAGCTTGGACGATTTTAGAAAAGAAATACATGCATTTCCGTCGCAAAGGCTTAGTTTTAGAGAAAAATCACGGAAAGAATATTGCATATTATTGCACGCAAAGCGGCCGGCCAGAAACCAAACGGATCATCACGCGCACGCCCTCTTTCTTCGCGCGCTTCACACACTGCCTCGGCCGGCAGCAGTTTCACACACTTTTGTATAGACCATATCGCAAATCGTTTTTCACCAACAGAGGGCGCCCTTTGCAATGCACTATAGGATTGAAAATGGGTCAAATTTGCCCCATTTTCAATCCCATAGTGCATTGCAAAGGGCGCCCTCTGTTGGTGAAAAACGATTTGCGATATGGTCTATGGAGGCGGGCGTGACAAAAACACAGAATTTCATGGAAATGCAACATTTGCGACGGAAATGTCAATGGAAAAGGTATTTCAAACTCTGATTGCCCTTTAGGATTTTGTGAGGAATTTTTTTTTCACTTTCGGCCTGTCTCAGTCATGACAAAGTACTCAATTCTTTCCTTTCGGAATACCCCCACATTTACCCTACCTGGCAGTCTGGGTTACGAGGAGGAATGCAGTAGTTGTAGGCCTTGGTTTATAGAACAAGACAGGTTAAATCATGGAAATCAAGTGTTGGAAGTGGACGTTGATGCTCGACGAAAGTGCGTGTAGGGTACGTACGTACGCTCGAGCGACTGCAGACCACGTGGTGGATGGAGTGTGCACTGACTGTACGCACACATGGTACACTGACTGGAAATTTCTAGAGATCAGTAGACTAGCCAAACGTCTTGTTTTGCAAGAGGATGTTCTATACTTGTGCAGATCAAAAATTTTGAGCAAATCAACTATACCACTTTACTATTGCTCCAGAAATATAACCACAAATTTTCTTCAAGCTATTCAAACTTAGTCAATGTTGCCTGTGTGACCCGCACTAAAGGTCGAAACAGCGAGGGGAATATTGCCAGTCTACTGAATTTTCCAGAATGGCCCATCGCCTCATTTCGGGCCTATTTTATCCAACCTCGATTTCCAGTCTCACTTCCATTGTTCCTTTTTAAACTACATACATTACAGGGTGGTGTAAAAAAAAATGGTACAATGTTGTTGTTGTTGTTGTTGTTGTTGTTGTATATTTTATGGCATCTTCGGCAACTAAGGCCCTTTATGCCATCAACTATACGGTTTTAGCTTTAACTATACTATATTATCAACTTGAGATGACGAAGAAGGAGTTGCAGTTTTAGAAGTGGGAGGAAAACCCCCAGAGAAATGCCCCAGGGGAAAACCCACGCGGTCAAGTAGGGACTGCAAACCCAATCCACATACACGCCCCGGATTCGAACCCGGGACCCCAGAGGTGAAAGGCGAGGAAAGAACCCGTACGCCAACCCGACCGCCCCTGGTACAATGTTTCTTCTGGCCAAGACTTTATTCATTTTTAACCCTCCCATTTTATTGCATGGATGTTAAAATTTGATACCATAAACCCTAAAAATACTATCCATGGGAAGAAAACAGGAAATGGTATTTTTTTCGTATACATTGAACAAAGATTTTAAGGAAATTACCTCCTGGAATCAACACATAATGTAATTTTAAGATATACTTCCCACTTGCACTTTTGCCGCAAATGTTGCTTTTCTGTAAAAAAATCACGTTTTCTTCTTCAAACATTTCCTTCAGTTAGTGCACAAGGTAACCATTCACGCGCGCGCGCAGCGCCCTCTGTTGTCGCGCTTACGCACAGACCGCTCGCCGCGTCATTTTGTGCATTACTTTATGCAGTAATTTTATCATTTATTTATCTCAGAAATGCAACATTTGCGACGGAAGTGTCAGTGGGAAGTATATCTTAGAATTGAATAAGCTATCGATTCCAAATCCGTGTTCAATGTATATGAAAAAAAATACCCAGGAGGTTTGCAATCTCCAATTTGGATGTGGAAGCCAAAAGGTTTGTGTAATTATTGCACTGCTTTTTGAAACCAGATAAATTAGTTTACAAAACAGTAGTACGACGATATCCTTAAAAATATACGGATTGAGAACGCGAAATTTCAGAATGGTAATAAGAAAATTATGACAAATGATATGGTATTTAAATTTTCAAAAATGGTATTTAAATTTTCAAATATGGTATTTAAATTTTCAAAAATGCGCTGCTCAGCCCATGGCTATGGTAATACAAAAGGTCATAACGTATTCGCGGCAACGCGTTGTGGAAAAAACCACAACGCATTGTCGAAATTCCTCAACACATTGCTGTGCTATTATTCAATCAGAATACATGTACTGTATTCAACACAACGCGTTATAAACATCTCACAACGCATTGCCGATATCCACAAGTACCACAACGCGCTGTGACCGGGATGTCGTAACGCGTTTTTTTGGACACCTCGCAACACGTTGTGAGAAATACAGTACTCTGATTGGATAAAAATAGCACAACGCGTTAAAGAATTTCGACGCGTTGTGATTTTTTTGCGCAACGCGTTGCCGCAATACGTTATGACCTGTTGGCTCCCTCCCGTCGCATGGTGTCGCTATCATATGCTGCGACCATAGAGATATATAGCTACATGTATATGGCTGCGACGCCTTGGACAAAGGCTAATTAGGGCACGGAGAGGACAAGTAACCCTGTAATGTATGTATTCATGAAGGCTCGGGTAAGTTTTGAGCTCCCTCGCTCCATGAACCACGTGGTACATGGTCCGAGTATCTTGCCAGATAGACACGTGCGTGCGCGAAGTCGTGTGCAGTGCTAGTGGCAGAGTGACTTGCATCTACGGAATGAAATCAGATTTTTGTTTGTAGGCTCAAGTCTAGTCCGAGTACACAAAACAGCAGTACACGGCGTTCAACGGTAAGATTTTTAGAAGTTGATCAATACAATAGTTTTCATTAAAATGTCTAATTTTCAGAATGGACAACCATGGAGCTAAAGAAGGAAAAGACTATTTAGTTAGGCCTACATCTCTGCACTTTTATTTAAGAAGCGTGGTGACTGTCATGATGACTGTAGGCCCTACCAAAATGTAGGCCTACCAAAATGTACGACCGACCATGGAGCGACGCTTTAAGAAGCGGGCGTGCTGCACTGCTGGTGTGAAGTTGGACGTATTCGACGTTCGACGTTCAATATTCAATAAGGAGCTGTTACTCAACATTCAATAAGTTCAAAGGACATGAAGGAGCTGTTACTTATGCACCTATCAATTCTTCCCCCCCCCCCCACCCTCCCCCACCCCCCTGCCCCCACCACCCCCCCTCTCCCCTCCATGCACCTCCCCCCTCCATGCCCCTCCCCCCTGCCCCATCCCCAAGTAGGGGTTTGGTCACGTTTTTGAAATAACATTTTCTGTGCATTTGTATGTCGAATAAGTAACAGCTCCTTATTGAATGTTGAATAAGTAACGGCTCCTTATTGAATATTGAACGTCGAATAAGTAACCAACTTCACACCGGTGCTAGCTGCAGACATTGCAACAACTGAATGGTGCCCTGATTTCAAGAAACAGATAAAGACAAGTGCACAAAAACACTAACCAGTGGCAACGTAACGTTTGCGAAACTGAAACTGTAACTGTGTATCTACATGTTATTTACATGTTATTTACATGTTATCCAATGTTAAAATTATCATAACTCAAAAACTGTAGTGCCCATCCCAAACCTTTCTTGAAATTTTCCTTATATGGGTCATTCCGTGTGAAATCACCTAGAGGTTGTCAGGGGTCCGACTCGGATTTGGACAAAACTTTTTCTAAAAATACTTCAACCTATGTCATGAACATGTACAAAATTTTAAAGGCCAACTCCAACTCATTACTGAGATATGACCTCCAGAAAATGCCTACCCTACCCACTTTTTCCCAATCGTAGCCATGCCATTGAAGTTTTTTACATTTTTGGAGGCCTGTAGCTCAAAAATGCTTGAGAATTTTTACCTGAAAATTGATATACACATAGATTGGCATCCAATCTGCATGATTCTGTTATCAAAAGTACGTTACCACGTTTCCTTTTCGAGATGTCGCTCCCCGAAAACTCTAATTTTTGATTATCGTGGTAACTTTATTTCATTTTTGGCTCCCCATGGTGCCCACATGGATGGTCGGATTGACTTCATATTTTATATGCACACACACTAGGCACATGGGTTTGCTTCACATCAAGGACAAAGCAATTCCACCCTTTTTGGGGGCGTGGTCAAGGTTTAAAAGTGGGTCCGCAAAGAAAAATGGCAAAATGAGCCTCCTCTTCTGAGGGGGGGTTCCCCCGAAAGGTCACTACCCAAGCGATTGAAACTTACATATCTTAAAATACTGTATCCAATCTACCTTTGGTATAAAATTTGGTTTGGTATCTTTTTTCCTTCATGGTTTTTTGAATTTTTGTAAAAGGTCAATATATTGCTCAAAAACGCTAGTTTTAATTGCATTGTACATGTATACAGTGTACAACATGTTACTATGAGAGCAGTCTAATATGTCATATTTAATACCTGTTCAATTCTACAGGTTGTCGGTTCAAATCCAGGTGATGGCAATGTGTGTGTGCCCTTGGGCAAGACGCTTTGCTATGGACTACCTGGCTTCACCGGGAGCAAATGGATACATGTACCTACATGTACATGTATGAGAGTAAAAGTGTTCTGTGTTTGATTGTTGGGCTCTCATCATGAGAGTCTAACAGGCAACCAGTGCTATACATGTATGCTCTCCCAGTGACCAGGGGTAATCATGTGGGCACCTTGCTTATACATGTAGTAGATTTGTGTGCGAACTATAATATGTTATTGGGGCATGCACGACAACTGAGTGGTGTACTGTAACAGACTGATGAATCTTGAAATCCCAGGTTGGTGGCTGGAATCCTGGTCTCTGTGGTACATGTACCTGGAAGGGTACATGTAGTAAAAAGTGATGTTTCATTACCTTAAGTTTTACCTTGGAAAGATGCATTTTCCGTAAGGATCATCAAGATCCTAGGAGAGAGTTTTTGATTATGCTTTGATTATGTCATGAGCTTTGTGTGCATATTGTTCATCAGACTGGTCATAGGGGGGAAGGTGATCTCTCTGTATGCCATGTGCATTCTAACAAAAAAAACACAAAGAAATTTTTAAAAAAAGACGACAAAAGATAAGGCCCTCTGGTGCTGACACATAAAATATCCCCACCCCCTATAGACTGTTAGTCTCGTTTCAGGTCACACTTCCGGAGACCTGTCGGGAATGGCATTATGGGGTTTTAACTTTGTGACGATATCCTGTGATTTTTCATCTCCTTTGATTTTTCACCGGAAATCGCAAAGACCGTATAAATCCGAATCGAGTACTTTTGAAAACGGCCATAATGCACTGAATTCGCGGCAACTACACTGCGGCAAAATGTTTGCACCAGTTGCAGTATACCAGCGATGCGGTGTCATGGCGGTATGGTTTTTCTATTACGTGTAGGGTTACCAGTTTATGTCAGACACAGAAATATTTAAAATTTTATTAACTTTTTGCTCAATCAACATTTTGCACAGGTGATAAATGAGATTTTAAGGATTTTTATAGTGGACCCCGAATCGGTAATTTTGAGGCGGTGTCAAAATGGTAACGAAACTGTCCCCACGCGTGATATAATTTATATCTAAGATCTCCGGAAGTCAACGAGTCTCGCAGAGTCCCGCTCGTTCTCGAGGTCAACTTACACGGTCTATTGTGGGTGCACGTGCCCACTTTTGAAGGCATACAGAGTTCATCCCGCATACAGAGTGCACCCCACCACTCAGTTGTCGTGTCCCAATAACATATTATAGTATGCACACAAATCTACTAAAAAAGCAAGGTGCCCACATTATTACCCCTGGTCACTAGGCTCACTGGAGAGCATACAGCCCTGGTTGCCTGTTGGACTCTCATGATGAGAGCCGAACAATCAAACACAGAACACTTTTACTCTCATACATGTACATGTAGGTATCCATTTGCTCCCGGTGAAGCCAGGTAGTCCATAGCAAAGCGTCTTGCCCAAGGGCACACTCACATTGCCATCACCTGGATTCGAACTGACAACCTGTAGAATTGAACAGGTATTAAATATGACATATTAGACTGCTCTCCTTTTAATAGTAACAGGTTGTATACTATGTATAATCCAATTAAAACTAGCGTTATTGAGCGAAATATTGACCTTTTACAAAAATTCAAAAAACCTTGAAGGAAAAAAGATACCAAACCAAATTTTATACCAAAGGTAGATTGGATACAGTATTTTAAGATATGTAAGTTTCAATCGCTTGGGTAGTGACCTTTCGGGGGAACGCCCCCCTCAGAAGAGGAGGCTCATTTTTCTTTGCGGACCCACTTTTAAACCTTGACCACGCCCCCAAAAAGGGTGGAATTGCTTTGTCCTTGATATAAAGCAAACCCATGTGCCTAGTGTGTGTGCATATAAAATATGAAGTCAATCCGACCATCCATGTGGGCACCATGGGGAGCCAAAAATGAAATAAAGTTACCACGATAATCAAAAATTAGAGTTTTCGGGGAGCGACATCTCGAAAAGGAAACGTGGTACCGTACTTTTGATATTAAACAGAATCATGCAGATTGGATGCCAATCTATGTGTATATCAATTTTCAGGTAAAAATTCTCAAGCATTTTTGAGCTACAGGCCTCCAAAAATGTAAAAAACTTCAATGGCATGGCTACAATTGGGAAAAAGTGGGTAGGGTGGGCATTTTCTGGAGGTCATATCTCAGCAATGAGGTGGAGTTGGCCTCTAAAATTTTGTACATGTTCATGACATAGGTTGAGGTATTTTTAGAAAAAGTCTCGTCCAAATCTGAGTCGGACCCCGACCAATTTTCTGAAATTTTAGGTGATTTCACACGGAATGACCCATATCTTAAGCGGGCCTCCCACTGCGATTTTTGCCACGAATTTCCTACGAATTGCTCCGATTATGTATTGACCCCTTTCGAACACGTGCGAATATGCGCGTTACGTGCGCTATGGACACACACAACGCGCACGCACAATGCTTCCACAACGACGCGGCATTGTTTTACTCCCAAAATGACGTCATTGGCACGAGCTCAATAGAGTCTATAGATATACACAATCGTACCAAATCGTAGCTAACCGTACCTAATTCACAAATACGCATTTTGACTGAGATCATCTCAAATTTAGTCTATATAGGCGACCATTTAGGTGGATGTACACATACGGTACATACAGCGCAGGCTGATTTATTGGTCTAATGCTTGATGTATTTCTTGTTATGACGTCAAAAGGAAGTAAAGATAATGGTGCCTTGATAGGAGATTCAGTAATTATTTGATGTATTTTTACTTTTACATCACACTGCAAATATTTCCTGAATTGTTTGGTATCTTGCAGGTTCTAGAGTTCTTACTGTGAGCAGGGGAGCAGGTACTATACACTATTCACATGGTAAGCCGATGTCAATTTTATGTTGTGCTATTCACCGTTTCCAAAACTGTTCGTCCATATGCATTCGTACAATGCATATGGGCAGTTGAAGTAACAGGTACGTGAACAGTCAAATCTTTTTGGTGGCCGACAAAATTGACCACTCATCAAACCAATGAATTTCAACCTTCTGACAGGATTACCAAATAAGTTTTACAAGGCAGAAAAAGATTTGAATTATCAGTGTCAGTTTACGTGTATTTAATCCACAGGCTGGAATACGGAGATTGAAACCTCTGTTTGATCGCATTCTGGTTGAAAGATTTGCCCCCGAGGTGAAGACAAAAGGTGGCATCATGATTCCTGAGAAGTCCCAAGCTAAGGTTCTGGAGGCTACAGTATATGCTGTAGGCCCAGGTGCAAGGAACCAGGTATGTGCCCGTTAGATCTATGGGTAGCCCATGTTGGACGTCGTCTTCATTGCATTACAAGTGACATTCAGGTTACGATGACTGAAATTTGCACAAACGTTTTTGAGCTATTTCACCTTTTAATGAACATCAAATTTATGTCCATATATCCTTGGCTTTTTTTCATTTACAGGAAAGGGACGTTTAAAAGTCATACACCAAATTTAATGAAAATATGCTGAAATTAAAAGCACAACCTAACGTTACATTGAGATTCCTTGGATGTTTGAGACACAATGGAGGGGTTGGGGGGAGCGGTGCCTTGGGCCACATATCGTGCTGCATATGTGTAAAAATTGTTCTGATGGAATTTGTGTGTTGTAGGAAGGAGAAACAATGCCAATCAGTGTGAAGGTAGGGGACAAGGTGTTGCTGCCAGAGTTTGGAGGGACGAAAGTCAGCTTTGAAGACAAAGTAAGTTTCTCTATGGCATTGGTGACAATAATTGACCATTCACAACCAGTCTTTCTGATTTCATAGGTGTATTTGCACACTGTTGGCCAACAACTTTGCCACAAGTGTGAAGAAAAAGCACACTTGCATGGAACTTATCTCTGTGAAACCCCATTAGTGCCACGAGTTATCTTGCGGCCACAAGTTTTTAACAAACATCCCCACCCTTTAAAAGACATGCACCACTTTGTGAATACATACCAACTATGGCCCAATTGGGGCTTCATTTGGTGTAGTTTTTACATACACCCCATTCCTAGTAGCCTTGTCCAAGGCTGTGATCTCTTCTTAGTGTGCCGGCAATGGCCAAGCCGGCCGTGGAGAAAGGCCCAAGGGAAAACCCGGCCAAGCAGCGACCACGTGCGGCGAACATTGAATAGACTGGTTGCCGGAATCTCTTGGTCTGTGTCTAAAGCACAGCCTTGTTCCATCCGCACACGGCGTGGTTATGTGTTTCTTTGGATTTCCAATGCAAATATAAAGAAAAACATAACCGCGCCGTGTACAGAGGGAACAAGGCTGTGCTTTAGCCTACTGTGGGTAGTCTGGTTTCTAGACCAAGAGATTCCGGGAACCAGCCTATTCACTGTTGGCCACTGTTCGCCACATGAGGTCGCTGCATGCAACCACGCCAGGTTGGCTTTCGTCAGGCCTTTCTCCACGGCTTGGCCATCGCTGGCAAGGTAAGACAAGTCACAGCCTTGGATAAGGCTACAGTCCTGGTGGTTTGGTCAGAGGCATGTTCACATGCTTTAGAGGACTGAAAAAGAAACGTGTATAAAGTGTGATTGAAGACCCTGCAGCATTCCAATGATCTGATTATTTTTTTATTGTCCGTCAGGATTACTTTTTATTCCGGGAAGGAGACATTCTGGCGAAGTACGAGGAATCTGCATGACACCGGTTACCCTACCCCTCAGTAGTTACATGATATGTTAGTAAACTCATCATAAACCATTTTTGTCATTGTGCACTTTATTTTGGTTTCATGACACTCTCCAATCTTTGATCCTTGCACTGGCGGCACTCATGGACCATAATTGTCTTTGAACACATGGACATTTATGGAAACCTTGCAGGCATTTCAACTTTTACGGGCATAATCTGCCCTTATTTCCCCTGATTTTTTGCACCTTCAAATAAGCTTGTATTCAGATCTAGGAATGTTAGAACTAAGAATTACGACATGAAAATGCATTGCTATTCCAGCTGCTATTAAAAGATTGGCCTGTAGGCCAAAGTCGTTGATATAATATAAACCTGCTGAAGGTATTATAACTTAGCCACCAAGCTCGAAAAGTTATAAGCAGTGTACGGAACAGGAGATGGATATTAGGTAATGCTATGAGAAAATCTTTGTCGGACAGTTATACACAGTCAGACGGGACATTCATATTTAAGTAAATAATCATATTCTACTTTTATTTTGGACCATCTTTTATATCTTGAGTCAGTTTCAGGATTTGCATTTTATGACCCATAAGTGGCAAACCTCGGGCAGAATTACCTTCTTCTTGAAATGATGTATTCATGACTTCAACATGATCCTATTCTTCTGGATGTGCTTTTTCGTGGAAAGAATGTACCTTATTGAAACGGTATTAAAATATAGTATGCATGACTTGAACACAAATCACGATGGCCATAATGATATTTCTCCTCCTCTATTTGGTACATGTAGTTTTGCATTTATATAAATTCAAAAACATTGCTAAAGTGTCCTGTGTTTTTTTTTCTTAGCCGTGTTGTAGGTTTAAAAAAATAGTTATCAAAATGGGCTTTATTGGCAAAGTGAACAACCTTGGCTTGCTATCACAATAGCACAAATAGGAAGGTTTCATTTGGTTTTATTTTCTTGTCATCTGGAAACCGACCTCAACCACGAGCATCTGAACCCTTTGATACATTGTTTTGGGCGGTCGCTAGAGACCGCCCTGTGCACCAAAGGGTTAACATTAAAAGAAAACCTAGTATTTAATAGCATTTACAGATTTTTCATAGGCTTGATTTGCACTCTGGGCTTTCAAGCATTTCTGGAAGTGTGGTAAGGCCAAAAAAATATAATTATATTTAGCGTAGAGTTGAAGTCTCCCGAAATAATGTGGTGCCACGGCTTTTTTTCCGCAAGTGAATTCCGAGCGATAAAGTCGAGTTGATATGAAGCCAACAGTACACGTATTTAGTGGCCAAAAGTACCGGGAAAAGATGGCAACGTTTGTCATCGTGAAGTTAGAGCCCCGACTGCTGTAAACAGCTCGACAAGATGGTGGATGTCGAAGTGCATTGTGTTTTTGAAGAAAACAAGCTTCGACGCGCAGGGTTTAAAGTGACGTTAACACTAAACAGTTCTTTTTAGGGCCTGTTTGCAAATAAACAATTGCCCAGGCAAGAACTGGGTGGGTCCCTGGTGAAGCGTCACACAGGATTCAAAGACAATTTACAGGTTTTTTAATGATCCTACTGGCATACAGCTGGGATCCGTCTCGGGTTTTTTGCCAGCTCATAGTTGGGTTCCCCCAACAGTTTTCCAGTACCCACCTGGGCTGCTTTCGAGCGCTCGTCCCTGGTGCTCCCAGGTGGTGTAAACGTTACGTCATGGTGCTCGCCCGAAAGCGTGTGTAAGCATGTGTGTGACGTAACGTTTCCACCACCTGGGAGCACCAGGGACGAGCGCTCGAAAGCAGCCTTGGTTGGAGCAAGACAGTGTGAATCGGGGACAACAGTTGCCGTGTCAAAACCTTGAATTTCTTGGCTGAAGGAAAAAAACACATGTGTACTTATAGAGCAACCTGGAAACTAGCGACTTCTTCTCTGTACGTTTGCCATAGCCAGGGCCATCTAGTGCATGAACTGTGCATTTTGTAATGATGCCGAGCTTTTACGTGCATGGCATCTTTGTCATTGTAGGCCTACTTTAATAGCAACGCTGTAGGACTCGAGTCCCGATTTTGGGCCGAGTCCACTGAAAAAAATAAATAATATTTTACAAAAAGTACATTATACAGGCGCCGAAAATTATTTGAAGTGTCTATTTTATTTTGGGGCGGAAAGTATTATGTGCATGTGAAGTAAAATTATGAGACTGTAAAATAAATAATTTCTACCGCTTAAAATAATTTTGAACACTCGAAATGTAGGCCTATCTCGCGTCCCAAATAAACATTTTTCCCAGCCTAAAGCAAACTTACGAGCTGCCAAAGGCACGATCATTGACGCTTGAAATTAAAATAAGGACTCGTAAAGTGGGGACCCTGGTACTTACAGCTTATGGGCCTACTTGTTGCTTGATCGAACTTGCTCTATGATGATGTTCCATGAGGCGAAATGTGCAGATCGGACATCAGGGGAAGCCCGTCATAGTACAGCCACCTGTGATCCGGCCCAAAGTTAAGTTCCAGAAGAGGGAAGGTTGGGTTTTGCTAGCCCAACGCCACGAGGATGCATTGGCGCCAGAGACCTATCCGGATACCAGGGCTGCGTTCCAAATACGCGAACGGTTGCGCTTGTTCTCCCAAACAATCGTGGACGTTTTAGGGAGGTCTAAAGCGGGCCTCCCACTGTGCGATTTTTGCCACGAATTTCCTACGAATTGGTACGATTATCGGAGACAGCCTATAGACTCTACACACAATCGTAACCAATCGTAGCTAATTCGTGGCAAAAATTGCACAGTGGGAGGCCCGCTTAACAAAGAGAACAATATCGTCCGCGATTCGCTCCTGTACAAAACCAACGAGAGTATAAAGGAAAAATAGACAATGTCCAAACAGAAGAGGAACAAAGAGACGTCCGCGATTGTATGTGGATTCGCACCTGGCCGGATGCGTTTGCTCAATGTGGAATGTATTGTTTGCCAAAATACATTGTCAAGATGGCGGCGCCCACAGTCACAGCAGTCGTACCGACGTTGTAATGTGGCTCTCCGCTGCTTACCAATTTTTTTGAGGAAATGTGACACGTTGCTATTGATTGTGTATCGCCAGCAATAAGGGAGAAACCCACGAAAGGCGCAATTTATTTGTTATTTTCCAAACTGCAAATATATCGTCTGTCATCTTTCATGTCGCGCACGGCATTTTAAAATGACTCGCGAACATCGCGCGCGCCAACAATCCAAAAGTTTGTTGGCGATGGTGGTGCACAATTCGTTCCACTCGAAATTGTTGGCGAACGTTGCCAACGTTTGCGTATGTGGAACGCAGCCCAGGAGTCGCATGATGGAATCGGAGGCTGCCTCAACCATGCTCGTCATTGAATGCTATTACCAAATATACTTGCTGACATGTTAAATATAATTCACTATCAACTGCAAGGTTTCTTTCAATTTTTAAAGGATAAAATTATAAAGTGCGTGCTTTCTGTACAAGAAAACGTTTATAATACTATAAACCATAATGTTGAGACTACCTTGGTTGACCAGGCGCTTTTTGTCACATAAAGAACTGGAGTGCAACATTATTGTAAACAATCAGAGCTAGACTGAAACACTACACCCTTCAAATATTTTTTAAAAATCCAGCAATTTCAGGGTTTCTGAGAAGGAAACATGATTTGGTTGTTTAATTGTAAAAAGTTAAGCTATTTTAAAGCTGAAGTAGTTAAAAGCTGACAAAAAGTAATACACATACTTTTTTTGTATTAACCAACATAAAATAAAGCCAAGTTCTCACTTTCATGGTTTGGGTGCCGGAAGCCCACGGTTTTTAGCTATCTGTGATTATCTCTGGTAATTTCCGTAGATATGACCGTGGTATTCCAGGATAAACCCTCGTTATTCCAAAATAGTGTTTGTCCAATCTGGATATTGCGAGCTCTGAATATCACCCTGTGTTGACTCGATTTAACCAAGTGAATGCATTCTTTTTGAATAACACTTTGGTATAGTAAGACTTGAGGCTATGCATGGTGGAAATCAACATGTGTATGGGTTTACGGTATAGCACCATGTGAATCTCTTTTGTATGTGTGGTTCTGAAAAAGAACCGGTGGGTGTGAACTCAACATTTCGAACAGCGTGCTCTGTTCGTTTTCAGGAGTAATGCCGGACTCGTGAGCCCACTCGCAAGCCCACTCACACAGACCGGTAGGCCTATCTCCACAGCTCTTCATTCCATCACCCGAGCATCAAATCCTCGGTCACTCTTGTCCTGGTACAACGGGCGTACAACATATGCGACCAAGAACGTCTCCGAGCAGATCTCCACCACGGCACCACAGCACTTCAACGCAACGGTTACAAGAGAAACCAAATCAAGACCCAAGACCTCTGACCGTCGGGTCTCCTATAACCAAAGTCAACCCATCACCTATAAGGCCACAGTTTCCCTTCCGTACATAGGGAATGCATCTCACAAGAATCAACGGATTCTCCACCAAGCCAAGATCAAAGTATACCAACCAGGAAACCCCAAGGAACCATACAAGTACAAACAAGACCACCAGGCTGGAGTCTATATAGGATCCCTGTGAATGTGGGTATGTGTACATGTGCGAGACTGGGAGGGACCTACACACCAGACTCAAAGAACAGAGCCCACGGCCGCAGAGGAGACTATGACAAATCACTCGTACAGCGAGGACCACGTCATCAACAGGAAGGCCGAAAAACTGATAGCGCCCATCGACAGATGGTACCCAAGACGCATAAGGTGCTACCGTAAACTCATACACACGAATAACACTTTATACGTACGTCATAGCTCACTAGCTAATGCAATATTCATAATACAAGTCAATAGATCAGTCCGAAAAATTACATTACAATTGGTAGCCAAGTGGATAATCCTGGAGCAAATTTGAACAACAAGTATAGTTTGGCTCAAATAAAGCAGTTTAGTCAACAATAAAGTCCCTGTGATCAAGATATAATATACTTGTGCACCAGCTTAAGATCTTCAGCACAAAGAGTGCAACAATTGTATTCCTAGGAAATAATATTCATGAGATTTGTGTGAATCCACTTTGAGCTGGTCCATTAGGTTTTGTGACATACAGGTATCTCAAAAACGGTCTCATTCAAGCCCATACTTGAGTCACAGGTGCAGTTCCAGAGGAGCCCGAGGGGTTTTGGGGTTCAACCTACCCCCTCCCCCTCAAAGAAAAACAAAATGTAATGCATTTTTTGTGTGTCCGCCTGTCCCCAAAATTGAAGCACAAATTGGGGTTGGGGGAGAAGAGGGCACCCCGCAGCCCTCCCAAGAAGTGATCTTTGCAATACAGAATGCCCCAATAATGGTCACATTTATACATTTATACATGTATATATTACATTGGCAGTCAGGATCGATACAGCACATTATGTTATATACTGAGCTAAAGTATTAACACTTGTCTGTAAATTCTTTCACGTGTGGGAAATTTGCACTGTCCTTTTAATATATGTGCACATCAAACTAACTGCAAGGATCAAAACTCTGTTTTGCCGTTGCTGATACAGCACTGTACAAGCAATGTATGCTTCTGCAACGCATACTTCTGCAACGCATACAGCACATACTCAAGCAATGTATGCATCTGCAATGCATTGTTATACTGCACTCCTCCCGTGCTTGCACGGTATTTGCACCTAGTAGATCCATTGCATACATTAGTTCGCAAGTGCATAATTTATTTTCGAGGAGTGAGAATTGTTAATTATCTTACCAAGACTTGTTGATGCTCGCCCAACAGGTCTGGACACTAACTGTCAGGGCTCAACGCTAGTCTCAACGTCAGTCTCGACGTCAGAACCTTTCACAATATGCATCCGACAACAACAGAGCTGTCATCGATAGTATGCACATTGCCAATGGCTGTTCGATAAAATCAGCACGCTGCAAAAACCGTGTGAAAACGACGCCACTAGACTGTCTGTGTTTAAAAGTGTTTTGTAAGCAAACTGTTACGATTGCATTTGACAGGGTTTGGGGAGGAAATTCTCCTTGACTCGGCATTCCTTGACCCAGAGCATTCTTTCGTGAAGGGATTCCCCAATGTCTCTGGTCCTTTCTAATTCTAATTCTTCATGGGTTTCCTCACGCTTGCGAGTGACAGTGCAATGAGCACTATTGAGGAATCCTGGGTATGAATACCAGAAAGAAATAATAATAATAATAATAATAATAAAGGTATGTGTTTTGTTTCTTATGTTTGTTACGGTACTAGTGTGTGTGAAGTCTCCCCGCTTTGCCGCTGTGCTGATAAGCCAAAACCTTTGTAGAGTTGCAGACTGAAATTCGATGTCATCCAATCAGCAATGAGCCTGCATGGCTAGTGTCCAGACCTGGGTATGAGATTATTTGTTAATCTCCGTCAGATTGACAGTGGGGAAACTACCTGGAGTTGGCTCAACTTAGCTATGTATTGAGGAATGGCCAACATAAATACGACCACTTATAATATAAGCTGCTAGAGCTGTTAACTATATACATATGTACAGCCCATCCAGAACAAAGCAGGCCAGTGGGGCAGGTAAAAGCCGTTATCCACTCACTTCTCCTCGGGTGAATTGGCACTAGATCGCCTGCTCGTCATTCCTGCAAACCAACAAACCCAACAAGCATTTATTTTCATGAAAATTATTTGTTTTAAATTTTAAAAATGCACATGCTACGTGATCACTCTTAATTTTTCCTCCACCCTATACTCGGCGATTTTAAGGGTGGATTCACTCGGCATTTTCACTCGTAAATTTGACATGTATCGATTTAAGAAAAAGCAGCATGGTGGAAATTTGGAGAGAAATGATGTAATAAAACCCTAGAATCAACTTGGTCAGATAGTGATTTTGTAATTCTGTAATAAATTTACAGTACGTTGTTTCACTCAAAATTCCCTCCACAAAGTTCCCTGGTCAATTTTCCTGGGTAGCAGTTGACCAAGAAAGGTAACCGCTGGACTCAGGAAACCTCTACAACCTCGACAAATTCTTCAGAAATATGGCACGAAATAGTGAACGAATGACACCGTAGTAGGCCTATATGAACAAACCCCAAAACGCACGCCTAGCCTATAGAGCATGCCTTAGCTACGCACACTGCACAGATTCGGCGTTACCAGGCAATAGCTAGCTTCAATTCACCACGCGCATGTATATAGACACCACCCGATTAGAAATGCCTTTTATATGTACTTAGACTAGTTCCGGCACCACATATTCAGCAAACATGAGATTCGTGTTCGTATGTGGAATATGAGGTCCGGGAAACCAGTCTAATCTGTATTGCGCCTGGGATACATATGGGCATACGTATTAATTGGGCCGCGCGCGGCTAGCTCTGGGTTACCAATTCCTGCTCGACACGCGTAGGAATCGGGAGGCAGTTTGCGTGCAGTCCACACTGTCTTTATCGAGTACTGCTATTCGAGTACGAGTACTTGGAGAGTGGAGTACAGTGCCGAGTCCGAGTATTTAGCTTACTGAGTATGAGTACGGACTGTTCGAGTATGAGTATTTCGACTTTCGAGAACGAGTACGAGTACTCTCACTCTCAAAATGGTAGTCGAGTAGTACTCGAGTACCGAGTACCGAGTACGAGTACTACAATGCTGGAGAGGACCTAGGGTATAGGTGACCCATCTGTGTGGTTGGGTAATAGGGAGTGCCAGATATTGCTGATGTTGAAGCCAATGTCCTGGGGTACTGTATTGTGCTTGTGTATTTCGATGGCTTCCCTGAGATCAAACCACAAGGTTTCTGTAACCAGGGCATTAAATGTTAACATTGTGCCATGTGCATTATACAGGGATGTGATTTGTTCCGGTTTTTCCCGGAATAATCTTTGTCACAAACCAATGAGTCAAAAGAAATCTCTAAGAAAAACCAGAACAATCACATCCCTGATTATAACAATTTTCCAGTGTAATGATAATCTACGCCATTGATTTTGGAACACAATGAAATATTTGTTGCCAAATACTTACCAGCTGGCCGAAGCACCAGAAAGTTGAGCAAGTCTGACAGCGATACAACACCAACAACGTGGCTCTCACCGTCAACCACAACCAGGCGATGCACCTTGGTGTCAAATTATAAACGGTAATGACTGATTATCAAATCACTCACATAGAAGTAATGAACAAATTCAGGATTCCATAAAGTATATATTGACATCTCAATACGTCATACCCATTCAACAACAAAAAAAACAACACAACTCTGTAACTCTAATAAACATTCGCCTCAAAAGTACAACAGATTTTACCATACATACACTTAATAAAGGTAGAACACATGATTGGTAAACCGTTACAAATAATCTCATCTCCCTGTGTGATTGAAGATATGCATGATTAAAACCAACCTGAGTAAAGTAAAAGTCAGCTCTGTACTTTGTCTAACTTCTGAGAAAACAGTCAAAAATTTCCCCCACTTCGCCCCTGAACCGAGGCCTGCACACGAAGTGCTTTTTGGACAAAGTGGCGTTTGGACCAAGTGGCGTTTGGACCAAGTGGCGTTTGGGCGAAGTGGCGTTTGGACAAAGTGGCGTTTGGGCGAAGTGGTTTCTGGGCGAAATGGTTCAGGGCGAAGTTGTCCAGGGCAAAGTTGTCCAGGGCGAAGTGGTCCAGGGCGAAGTGGTTGTGGAGAACTTTCCTCTTCCTTGTTACAAGCCTACATCACCTCTAGATATTTGGATGGTGGCAGCATGCCAGTAGTGCATTTGGCTACAGATTGTTTCTTTAGACCTACTAAAAAGTTCACAAGAATTGATCACCTCTGCTTTGATAATTTTCTCCATGATGGTTTCTAATTTTTCAGTAGCTTGGCATGTGTGAACTCCTTCAAAGTAGGTCTGTCTGAACTGCAGCGCTTGCTGAATCGTGATGTCCAGGTTATTGTAAGACTTCTCTGCGGCAAGGTTCTGGAAAATCAAAACAAAATTTAAGCGGAATGGACACAGTGTACTTGAACCAAAAATACTCTTCTCCCAAATCGAAATGTAATTTCCCTTAAAATATGAATTCTTGATCAGAACAGAAGTTTGTTGACATAGTTAACTTGTGGATAACTTGTGGATAACTTGTGGATAACTTGTGGATAACTAGGCACTGACTGACCAATATTGGAATCACTTAGTGATTTTGTCCAGATCCAAGCAGACTTGTTTGAACAAAGCGATTCTCTCAGCAATGAAGTGTGACATCCAGACCTGCCAACCCTCCCGGATTTTGGGGAATACATCTGGGAAAACAGGTTCATTCCGTGACTCCAAACACATCTAAAAATCCCCAAGGTTGTTAATTGACAATCCAGGAGGGTTTTTATCACTGCCAGGACTCACAAAATTAGTCATTTTCTAAAGAATCTGTGCAAAATCCAGGAGGGTTGGCAGCTCTGGACATCCCATTTCTGGGAGAATCCTGCAGTTAAGGACTCTCGGGAAAACCCGTTTTGTTGGGTTTTCAATTTGATTTAACCAGTTAACGCCGGGATTATTTCAAACATTGCTGTCTATAGGCGGGGGTTTATTTTTAGTCGAAGCATGGAGGAAGGAAAACAACTGAACTCATCAACCACGCGCGGTAAAATATTGTTATGTCGATTCACCGTCATTGTACACCCCAAAGCCACTATGTTACAAACTGTTTTGCCCATTTTCCTCGAAAATTACTACAAGTGTCTATGATGTCAAAAGCAGTAACAAGTAAATTTCTCCTAAACGTGCTAACAAGTCCTCCGCTACACCGATGCAGAAATCTTGGCGCATTTAAACGTCCTCCGGCATCAAGTGGTTAAACATGTGTGAGATGAGCCGATGAGCATGTCATAATAACGCGACAGGGATGTCAGTCTGTGTAACCCGATTAACCGGAAAGTATCATGGGAGCATAGTTGAAGTGAGCACATTAAAAAAAACTTACAATGACGTCAAACTTTGCGTAGATGTCAATGATTTTGTTGCTGTCATCAATCACGGGCAACGCTGATACTCTGCGTTCAACAAAGATCTGGAGGGCTTTGATGAGTGGTGTGTTAGGCCTGGCCTGAAAATATAATGAGCAACTAATTGCCGTCAATTCATTACATTATACAAGACTGGTGTATAGGAAGCTGCTGCTAAATACATGATGAAGACCATTAAAGAGTGAATCAAAATTTGAAATCCTAAAAGGTCTTATTTGGGTATTTCCATAAAAACAGAAGCCAAAGTGTGCATTTTGATGCTTTGTAAAAATGGCCTTTTCAAGTTAACAAAATTGTTTAAAGAATTTCTGTGCAATTTCTAAATAATGTAGAATATTTAAAATAATTCACAAACGGTTAGACATGTCTTGGTATCATGGTCTTGAAAATATTCAAAAAAATTGTTTCAAGACGTAAGGGGTGACTCCAAGGCATTTTCCAACTTTTTTTGACCAGTTTCTTTCTGGAAAAGGTAGTTGCTGATTTTACCCAGCTGTAGAACCTGGACTTTATCGATTCAAATTACATTATGAGCGAAACTTGTTTCATTTTTAGCGAAAAATTCAAAATGTCACTTGCATTTAGAAGATCACACTAGTTTATTGAATCGTTCTCATTAAGTATTGGGTAGTATCAACAAATAAAGGTGGTGTTTGATTCATGAGGTCATATATTCTTTATATGCTGATGGTAATCTTCTCTGAAGAGGGGTAATTATAAAAAATCAACTCCAGAAGTGTCACGACGTAAGGGGGACACCGTGTCCCGTTTTCATTGAATGACCAATTTCTGAAAATTTTGATTGAGTGGGGCGAGTTGATTGTTTCTCAATAGAATGTAAAAACTAATTCTCTTCTCTGTTTATAGGTTAATGTGGTACCTTTTTTGCTGCAAGTAGGGTATAAAAAACATTAAAATAAACCTCCCAATTTTACAGTCAAGGAGTGCATTTGGAGACTGAGAATATTTTTGTCTTAAAAATGCTTTTATCTTCTTTGAAAACATAAGAATTAACTTAAATTTGTGCCGAGAAGGGTAACAGATCAAAAACGTCCCTGTAAAATTTCCCATTTACGTGACAAGGATAAACAAAGATGTTACACAATTACAAAGAGCATACAAAGTCCCAAAATGCAATAGGCCATATTCCTGAACGGTGAGGGTGCTGTCAAGTGGCCCGCGCCCATCTCACGTTATGTTCTAACACAAAGAGCGATATGCGCACACGCCTCCCAAACGTTTACTTTTAATGGAAATCAGTGCCTGTGCGCGCCACAGGCCCGCGTCGCATATGCGACCTTTTCTTACGTACGGACGTATAGACCTTTATCACGGTGCGACCATCTTCCCTTTTTCCCTATTAAAATTAACGTAACCAAAGCGCGGCTTGCCGAAATAAAATAGTTTGGCCCCGTGTTGAAAATTTTCATTGTGTGCATCACAATGACATGCGCGCAGTGCGATCAAGAAAATGTGCAGCGCGGACATTGATTCTCTCAAAACAACAACGGAAGACTGCACGCGCTATCGCGCAGACACGCACTGATCATGCACACGTACTATGCAGTGGGGAACAAGACAAAGACGGACGCAACGTCACAAAGGTCTATTCCCTCCATTTTCCACTGTCTGCTATGGCCATTTTTCCCAAATCGCCTAGTTCGAGCGCCCTCATGCATTCAGGATTACAGGCTATTCAGTAGTCACTTACAGTTGCAATATTGTTGTACGTGCCAATACCGAGCTCTTGAAGGCTTTTCTTCAGGAAGGTTGGACTTTGAATCTCATTTTTCTAATGTTAAAAAAACAAAGGCCATCGAGACATTTGAGAAAAACCTTTAAATACATTACATTACAATAGAACACAAACTTAACTACTTTTCACAAAAATAGTACACGTGCATGCAATTATGTTATTACGAACCATTTTTTAAAAACCACCAAAGTAGTACACAAATAATTTGTAAATTCACTTCCCCGAAAGTGATTGGGATAATTTAGTCAATTTCCAAAAAGGAAATTTCTGGTGTGCTTTAAATTACCACTTTAGCAAATTACAATTTTAGCAAATTTTCTTAAAGGATTTTGCCTGCATTAATAAGTCTTTCTTGAGAGTAACCTTTAAAACAGTAAGGGGCTGTATTGACAAAAATCGATTGAAGCATGGTATTTTAGGGCCTCTTAAATCTAGGCACTGAAATGTGTATTCCCAAAAGATTTAAATATCACATTTACTATGGCCCACTGAGTCGTTCACCTAGGCATGTTCACATTTGACGCCGAGTCCTGAAAAAAAGCAGGCAACTAAATGAAAATGTATTTTTAGGTTTTACATAAATTCATTTCCAAAAATATGGTATCAAAATCTCGACACCCATGAGAAAAATGGGAGGGGAGAGGGAAAAAAATGTGATGTGGTGAAGCACTTATATTACTGATTTAATAAATTTGTTTTCGGGAAACAGTACCTGAACTGTAGATTCTCTAGCTCAAGACTAGCCTGAATGCCTCTGGCCGTCTGAAGATGGCCAGAGCAGTAAACCTCCCCTAGCGACTGGACTTTTTTTGGTGCGTCGCATGGGGGCGCACTACGCGCCCATTCCATTACAACACGGCGAGGCCGCCACCATGTTTTTTTAAACGTTAATGGAGAACGATATTTTTGGACCTTACGGAATGATCGTCGCCTCTTGGCCAGATGCTGGGTGAGAGGAAAATCTCGCTCAAGGTATGTAGCAAATTTAGTACAAAAAGTCTGGCCGCTGGGGGCGGTTCACCACTCTGGTCATCTTCAGGCATTCGGGCTAGCTCAAGACCAACTTACCAACAGACCAAGAAATTTGAGTATCCTTTTGTGAGTAAGAATGTAGATGACGTTGCCAGTAACTGAATCAAGGACTGGCAAACGGTGAATCTTGGAATGAATCAGCATCCGCACTGCTTCAAACAAACTGTAACGTAAACAGAACAACAAGCATACAAAATGAATTTGTTGTACATGTATGATCTGCAAATGATGCTCTATCTTATGGACTAAAAAACCTCAGTATCTAGCCCATCAATCCTTTACTTCGACATACTTTTAACGGGTTTCCTGCCATTTCTGAACATGTTGTATATGATTCTACGAACACTCCAGAAGCTCTTCAAACCCCTTATTTTGGTCCAAAAGGTCATTGTTTACGGGGATTTCAATGTTTGTGATGCAGGATGGAGGCAACACAAAACACATTAATGGCAAGACACTCAATGAGGCCAGTTAACTTCAGGTTGTTTTTGTTTGATTGCACGCATGTGTACGCGCACGCACAGTCTGGTAACCTTCTGCGATTTGTCACACTGTCAAATTCGTTTTCAGGTATGTGCTGTTTTTGTTTGCATGTGGCATTTTCCATGCGCGCTGAAAGTGGCTACAGCTGGCCCACAAAGTGTTTAAAACCAACTGGTCTTCATCATCCGTTAAAGACTCAGGGGCGGATCCAGGGGTGCCGTAGGGGGTGCCATAGGGGGTGCCGTAGGGGGTGCCGTAGGGGGTGCCGTAGGGGGTGCCGTAGGGGGTGCCGTCCCCCCCCCCCCCCCCCCCCCCCCCGAAAGTGGCTACAGCTAGCCAACAAAGTGTTTAAAACCAACTGGTCTTCATCATCTGTTAAAGACCCAGGGACAGATCCAGGGGGGCCATAGGGGGCGCAAACCCCCCCCCCCCCCTCCCGCTTAAAGCGGTTAAATATTGCCCTAGATCACACCACAGAGCATCTAGAATCCATCTAGAAGCCGTTAGGGCTTTGCGCTATGCGCTTGCTATTTCATTGTCATCAGCATTTCATGCTTAAAAATTTCACGCACCCCCCTTTTCAAAATCCTGGATCCGCCCCTGAGACCACCCACGCGACATGCTCTCAGTCAATAGGAATGTACGTGTAAACTGACATAAGTTTTTTTTTATCTAACAAAATGGAAATTGGGTTCCTGTAATGCTACGTTTACACCATGTCCCCGGCAGTCCCGGCGCCCCGGTTTGGCCAAAACGTGGCGTGCCGTGGAACTTTTATTGTCTTTTTATTACTTTGGCTCGACTTGGCCCTAGTTCGGCCGATGTGTTGCGTTCTACCACGGTGCGTTACGTCCCTGTACGGAAAGCGTGGCGCGCCGTGCCGGTTCCGGGCCGCGAGGCGGACGGCGCGCCCAGGAACCGGGACGGCGCGCTACGTTTCAAGCGCCGTTCCACTACGGATGGGTCCACGTCCCAGGCCGGCCTGCTAAGTTCTGATGCGGTGCCTCACGTCCGTCCCGTTCGTGTCACGTTTGTTGTCCCGTTCCCTACGGTGTGCGAGGGTCTGCTGCGGCGCCCTGCGACTGAACGTGGCAGCTGTCACGTTTCACGCCCCGGTGGTCACCTGGTGAGCCCCGGTGGGTATAAATAGTGCGCTCCATAATTTCATTTTCACTTCGTCCTGGAGCGCGACGCAGTGAGGCGTAACTGGCCGTGAGCAACAACCGTCACACACCTTGGCGCACCGCAGTTCATCAGGCCGCATTCACACCATGCTGTGGCCACTACCGTGACGGGCCCTGGCAGACCGTGGGGTGCCAGGCTTCCAAACGTGGCGGAGCGCAAGGCACCGGCCGCGATCAGAGGTCCCCGGCACCCCACGGTGCCACACCACGGTGAGTCAAGGCACACTGCGGTCCGTCACGTCATGTGACGGAAGCCCCGTCCCACTGCGGCCCAGGACGATTCTCATTAGTGCCGGGACTGCCGGGGCAAATTTTTTGACAGAGCTGCTCACTGGCCGGTGGCAAGGGTGAGTTACGGTCATTCACGTTTCGCCACCCCCGGTCCCCTACGCTCCCCGACGTCCATCCCGGTGCCTCCCCGGTGCTCCTCTACCGGGGCGCCAGGACTGCAGGGGACATGGTGTAAACATAGCATAATTTGAAACAGAGTGTGAGTGCTGTTCATGTACTATACATGTACAGTTGTAGTCAGAAGTTTACATACAACTGTGTTAAAACTGATGTGCTTAAACTTGCGTTGTCACCATTTTTGTAACAGTCTTTAATAAAGTCGTGATTTTGTGGAATTCCTCACGTAGTTGCAGTACTTAAAACATAGCTTGCACACCTTGCAATGGTTCGGGTTGTCCTGTTTACCATTTTGGGTGATGATGGTAGTGGTGTACATGTATGTAAACTTCTGACTTCAACTGTATGTATACGAGAAAACACGAAAGATATTTACCTTGCATCTGGGTCAATCCACACAAGGGGCCTGGCTTTCTTACTGAGGACATCTGTCAAAAGAAACAAGTGCATTTACACTTGCTGGATAAAAAAAGTCATTGCTTTTAAATACAATGTACACTTCACCTTACCAAGTAGACAGTTCTGAAAAATTTTCGGTTGGTGATTGTGTACATGTGCAAGAAGAAATAAACATCAATGCCAGTGGAGCCTAATGAGCCACTGAACTAAAATAACTACTAAACATGTATTGGGAGGGGAAATTGTGTGGTTCTCAGGTTTTTAAAATTTAGACTTCTGACATAGTACATGGACTGTGCAACACTTTGCCAGTTTAAGTTTAAAAGTACACTCGTGTTGACCAGAAATGTGCAATAAAACAAGGGTGTGCACGTATTAGTACAACACTCTGTGCATTAAATATTATCCTCTCTTCCCGACACCACTCTGTTAATGCACTGAGTAATTACAGCTACACAATGCTTGTCTTGTCTAAAGGCTAATGCATGTTGGCTAATGTGGTGTTTGCACACCGTGATTGAGATTATCACATCGCAACGAGGCCCAGTGGTTTTAACCTCTCAAATATCAGCGTTGTAGCACATTTTTCATGACTCGGACTCGACTCGAGTCACATTGGAAAATGACTCGGACTTTTGCTAGGCCCTCGACGCACAACTAGCTTGGGCAACAGGTCCGCCAAATTGCTTCGTCGAACGAAGGGAGCCGTTCACATTGCAAAAAGTGGGACATACCAGACCTTAAATATGAGTAATATTCCAGCCCAGCTACTTTAGTAAGTACATGTATATTAAAAAAGAAACGCATGTTACACTACAATAGAAGTATTTGTATCACACTAACAAAACTACAGACCTCCAAAATGTACTTGTAGGATTCTTGGGGAAAACACACTACGATGCGTGATTATGTACACTGCCGAACCAGGCCGGCAAGGAGCGCACGAGCACGTCATCATTTCACATATGTGAACGAAACTACAGCAGATTCAATTTCATTAATTTGAAAGGGGCTACCTTAAAAGTTGAAAAAGGCTACCTTTGATTGATTTTACATCAAAACAAACAATAGTAATATCTTGCTAAACAAGTAATCCATCATATGCAGCAAAGACTAGGCATAATGTTGTTTAGCATGTCATGGACCCTTTAATATTTGAGCAAGCATCTTACGTCTCCACGTGGCTATCTTGTGTTCTTCCAATTCATCCATCTTGACCTATTTACATAAAAGAGATACCAAGGTTAATCTCAACACATGTGCAGTAAAGTCAATTCATGTTTACATTATGCTGGAGTGTATTTAAAGGCCATGAGTTGACAAGAAAAAAAAACTTACTGAAAGTGTTGTAAGCAATGGTAACAAACACCACATGAATTTATTTACATTCATTTATTAAGTTACAGGTTTTTATAGCTAAGCCATGTTTATCCAACTTTTAACTCTTACATTTCTTCCTTTTCAAGGCACAGGTTCATCTATGGTTATTCATCAAACTTACATTAAAGGTAGTATACATGATTGGTAAACTGTTTAATACAAATAGTTTTATCCCCCTGTGTGATTGAAGATATGCATGATTAAAACCAACCCGAGTAAAAGTCAGCTCCGTACTTTGTCTAACTTTTGAGAAAACAGTCAAAAAAGGGTTTGCTGTCATTTTGTCCCAAAACCACTTCGCCCTGAACCATTTCGCCCTGAACCACGGCCTGTGCACAAAGTGGTTTGGGGATGAAGTGGCATTTGGGCGATGTAGTGTTTGGACGAAGTAATTTGGGGCGAAATGGTACTCGGGCGAAGTGGTTTGGGGCGAAATGGCACTTGGGCGAAATGGTTTTTGGGCGAATTGAATTTTTGTCTCATGAGACGAAAAGTAATTGTTTTACTCATTTCTCAAAGACTATAGCACTTCAGACAAAACCACTTCAGGGGAAGTTTTCTACGGTCATCATGTTTATATTGTGTAAGTTTTTCTGATTTTCGAGATTACCAATGATGTATACTGCCTTTAAAACACCACTTACCAATGGGGATTTATAGTAGTACTGCAAGATGCGGATGAAATCTGTAATTGTTAACATGCCTGCAAAATAAAAAAATAACAAATTTAACAGAACTGCAACCTTCAAAGTTCAAATGGTTTGCCCAAATGCAAGGGCCTTTTACACTAGAGGTCTCTCAGAACAGGTTTTACACAGCCCTGGGTCACTGTGGAGTTTTGATTTTTCAACCCACGTTCAACCAAGTATACTGAAACGCAAAAGAAACTTACCACCTTTTAAACCTTTAAATAGCAACAATAACACTGCGTGTATGTAGTAAAGTGAACTTATTTGTGGACAATAATGTCCTCACTGTCACACCAAACGGTGTCTGAAGGACACTTGAACCTTCAATGGTCACTTCATGGCACAACTGTTGAACAGCTGTTTTGACTGTCAGTGATTAGTCAAGGGGTATGGGATGATTGTAATGAGCTGCACGTGATGTCTTAATGTTGGCTTTAAAAAAGCCAGTGCAAAATGGGCATTTCAAGCAACATGCCACGATTGTCGGGGGATCAACGGCAGTATGCGCCGACGATGCACTGCCTGTATCCAAATCAATGCTATTGAAAGGGACTGACATTGCACCCTCTTCTGTTCTTTACTGTAGAACAAACTGATGAGATGGTGTATCTTGGTCAAAAACTTGACATGTCATCAATAAAATGCCAATGTTTCAATTAGCAATTGTTGGTTTGTTTTATTTTGAACTGTTACAATTTCATTACATTTTAAACAAGTGGTAAGTTTCTTTTGCGTTTCAGTTTATTATTTCACACTTGATTCATGCAAATAAATCAACATAGGGGAGTTTACATGTAACACTGCCATTTTTCAACCAGAGTGGGATTTTAAACCATTGTCTGGAGCAGGGTTGAGTTCAACCAAGGAGGAAACCAATCTCGGGGTTGTCAAAGAGTTGCATTTTTTTACATCTGAAATGTAACTTGTTTTAACTCCATGTCAACCATGCGAAATGTCTAGTTTGAAAACCCAGAGGGTGAAGTTATTTATAATAATTCTAGATTTTTAAAACACGCTTAAGAGCCATATTCTGTAACTATGGACCAATTTCTACAAGGGGGTGATATATCACCGTTCAGTATTCCATCCAATTTTTTTTTGTGGGTAGATATATCATCCAAACTGACAAAAATCACGTTTTTTTTCGGAGAAACTGCTCCGGTTGAAAAATACGGCCATGTTTAGGGTAGGGGTCCGAATGGCCTATTAAGTGCCAAAGTCAAAATCTGGACTTTGTCCTCTGAATATCTTGGTGCGCCCTCAAAAAGCCTCCTTGATCTTATGGTATATGAATATATGGGTGGAGTTGTTCTGAAAAATGTTAACATTTTCGAGGCTAATTGAGGGCGCCACCCATAGGTGGCGCTTCAAATCGCAACTTTTTGCATTTTAGACCATGTTTGAGCCCCTCCCAGTTCATGCGCCCTCATAAAGCCTTGCTTGTTCATGTTTATTTGGACACATGGGGACCTTTTCTTCCCAAAAAAACATAAATGGCAGAGGCTTAGTGAGGGCGCTTGTTAATAGAGGGCGCTTTTTGCCGTAAGAACGCGATTTTTGGCAATTTTCTTCGGGCTATATCTCAGTGCGCCCTCTATGGAATTCAGTGAAACTAGTTTTATTGTGTTCCTCTATATCCCCACTATTCATAATAAAAATAACCAGGAGGCTTTTTGTCTTATTGACCCTTTATGTGCAAATTCATGCACACCAGATCACCACTTTTTGAAAAACAACACTTGGTTCTCGTACACACCTATAGGTGGCAACAATCATTTGGGAGATTTATTTGAGCATTTTCAGAGCATAAAAAGCATAACAATTTATTAAAATCAACAACAATTTATTGAAATATACCCAAACTTTAAAGAAAACAATGAACAAGGCACCTTTGGTGCTGAAAAAAGGCCTGAATGGCCAGCAACTAAGTGAATGACATGCTTGGTCAAAATGTTCTCATGATAGCCCCTAAATTAGAGTTAGCACAGTATACTAGTTCATAACCAACTGAAAATGTGGACCAACTTTCAAAACTATTTACTGAAGGTTATACTTGTCCAAAAGTTCTTGCCAAGGCATTCTCACAACAAAAGGTGACAGTCAACGTGCTTATGCCTACAGAAGCTCTCCATGAAAAGTTCATGAATGGAGGTATTTTTAAATTTCTGACAGGCTCTTCTTAGAAAAGAAGTAATGTCCACATCTGCTTCCTGAAAGAAAGGTGCATCATTGAAAATGTTATCCTATTTTACTCAAATAAAGATGTATGATTGGGCTGATGTATGATTGTGGCTGCAAAGATTACATTAAATGGGGATACATTGTATGTACTACAGGCTTACGGTAGGCTTGGGTTGGAATGCCACAGAATTCCCAATCGGACATCTTTATTGGAGTAAAATAGGATAACATTTTCAGTGATGCACTTTTCTTTCAGGAAGCAGATGTGGACATTCCTTCTTTTCTAAGAAGAGCCTGTCAGAAATTTAAAAATACCTCCATTCATGAACTTTTCATGGAGAGCTTCTGTAGGCATAGGCACGTTGACTGTCACCTTTTGTTGTGAGAATGCCTTGGCAAGAACTTTTGGACAAGTATAACCTTCAGTTATTCTTTGAAAGTCGGTCCACATTTTCAGTTGGTTATGAACTACTGTACATGTACATGTATGTGCTAACTCTAATATAGGGGCTGTCAGGAGAACCTTTTGACCAAGCATGTCATTCACTTAGTTGCTGGCCATTCAGGCCTTTTTTCAGCACCAAAGGTGCCTTGTTCATTGTTTTCTTTAAAGTTTGGGTATATTTCAATAAATTGTTGTTGATTTTAATAAATTGTTATGCTTTTTATGCTCTGAAAATGCTCAAATAAATCTCCCAAATGATTTTTGCCACCTATAGCTGTGTACGAGAACCAAGTGTTGTTTTTCAAAAAGTGGTGATCTGGTGTGCATGAATTTGCACATAAAGGGTCAATGAGACAAAAAGCCTCCTGGTTATTTTTATTATGAATAGTGGGGATATAGAGGAACACAATAAAACAAGTTTCACTGAATTCCATAGAGGGCGCACTGAGATATAGCCTGACGAAAATTGCCAAAAATCGCGTTCTTACGGCAAAAAGCGCCCTCTATTAACAAGCGCCCTCACTAAGCCTCTGCTCCGGTTGAAAAATACGGCCATGTTTAGGGTAGGGGTCCGAATGGCCTATTAAGTGCCAAAGTCAAAATCTGGACTTTGTCCTCTGAATATCTTGGTGCGCCCTCAAAAAGCCTCCTTGATCTTATGGTATATGAATATATGGGTGGAGTTGTTCTGAAAAATGTTAACATTTTCGAGGCTAATTGAGGGCGCCACCCATAGGTGGCGCTTCAAATCGCAACTTTTTGCATTTTAGACCATGTTTGAGCCCCTCCCAGTTCATGCGCCCTCATAAAGCCTTGCTTGTTCATGTTTATTTGGACACATGGGGACCTTTTCTTCCCAAAAAAACATAAATGGCAGAGGCTTAGTGAGGGCGCTTGTTAATAGAGGGCGCTTTTTGCCGTAAGAACGCGATTTTTGGCAATTTTCGTCGGGCTATATCTCAGTGCGCCCTCTATGGAATTCAGTGAAACTTGATTTATTGTGTTCCTCTATATCCCCACTATTCATAATAAAAATAACCAGGAGGCTTTTTGTCTTATTGACCCTTTATGTGCAAATTCATGCACACCAGATCACCACTTTTTGAAAAACAACACTTGGTTCTCGTACACACCTATAGGTGGCAACAATCATTTGGGAGATTTATTTGAGCATTTTCAGAGCATAAAAAGCATAACAATTTATTAAAATCAACAACAATTTATTGAAATATACCCAAACTTTAAAGAAAACAATGAACAAGGCACCTTTGGTGCTGAAAAAAGGCCTGAATGGCCAGCAACTAAGTGAATGACATGCTTGGTCAAAATGTTCTCATGATAGCCCCTAAATTAGAGTTAGCACAGTATACTAGTTCATAACCAACTGAAAATGTGGACCAACTTTCAAAACTATTTACTGAAGGTTATACTTGTCCAAAAGTTCTTGCCAAGGCATTCTCACAACAAAAGGTGACAGTCAACGTGCTTATGCCTACAGAAGCTCTCCATTAAAAGTTCATGAATGGAGGTATTTTTAAATTTCTGACAGGCTCTTCTTAGAAAAGAAGTAATGTCCACATCTGCTTCCTGAAAGAAAGGTGCATCATTGAAAATGTTATCCTATTTTACTCAAATAAAGATGTATGATTGGGCTGATGTATGATTGTGGCTGCAAAGATTACATTAAATGGGGATACATTGTATGTACTACAGGCTTACGGTAGGCTTGGGTTGGAATGCCACAGAATTCCCAATCGGACATCTTTATTGGAGTAAAATAGGATAACATTTTCAGTGATGCACTTTTCTTTCAGGAAGCAGATGTGGACATTCCTTCTTTTCTAAGAAGAGCCTGTCAGAAATTTAAAAATACCTCCATTCATGAACTTTTCATGGAGAGCTTCTGTAGGCATAGGCACGTTGACTGTCACCTTTTGTTGTGAGAATGCCTTGGCAAGAACTTTTGGACAAGTATAACCTTCAGTTATTCTTTGAAAGTCGGTCCACATTTTCAGTTGGTTATGAACTACTGTACATGTACATGTATGTGCTAACTCTAATATAGGGGCTGTCAGGAGAACCTTTTGACCAAGCATGTCATTCACTTAGTTGCTGGCCATTCAGGCCTTTTTTCAGCACCAAAGGTGCCTTGTTCATTGTTTTCTTTAAAGTTTGGGTATATTTCAATAAATTGTTGTTGATTTTAATAAATTGTTATGCTTTTTATGCTCTGAAAATGCTCAAATAAATCTCCTAAATGATTTTTGCCACCTATAGCTGTGTACGAGAACCAAGTGTTGTTTTTCAAAAAGTGGTGATCTGGTGTGCATGAATTTGCACATAAAGGGTCAATGAGACAAAAAGCCTCCTGGTTATTTTTATTATGAATAGTGGGGATATAGAGGAACACAATAAAACAAGTTTCACTGAATTCCATAGAGGGCGCACTGAGATATAGCCTGACGAAAATTGCCAAAAATCGCGTTCTTACGGCAAAAAGCGCCCTCTATTAACAAGCGCCCTCACTAAGCCTCTGCTCCGGTTGAAAAATACGGCCATGTTTAGGGTAGGGGTCCGAATGGCCTATTAAGTGCCAAAGTCAAAATCTGGACTTTGTCCTCTGAATATCTTGGTGCGCCCTCAAAAAGCCTCCTTGATCTTATGGTATATGAATATATGGGTGGAGTTGTTCTGAAAAATGTTAACGTTTTCGAGGCTAATTGAGGGCGCCACCCATAGGTGGCGCTTCAAATCGCAACTTTTTGCATTTTAGACCATGTTTGAGCCCCTCCCAGTTCATGCGCCCTCATAAAGCCTTGCTTGTTCATGTTTATTTGGACACATGGGGACCTTTTCTTCCCAAAAAAACATAAATGGCAGAGGCTTAGTGAGGGCGCTTGTTAATAGAGGGCGCTTTTTGCCGTAAGAACGCGATTTTTGGCAATTTTCGTCGGGCTATATCTCAGTGCGCCCTCTATGGAATTCAGTGAAACTTGTTTTATTGTGTTCCTCTATATCCCCACTATTCATAATAAAAATAACCAGGAGGCTTTTTGTCTTATTGACCCTTTATGTGCAAATTCATGCACACCAGATCACCACTTTTTGAAAAACAACACTTGGTTCTCGTACACACCTATAGGTGGCAACAATCATTTGGGAGATTTATTTGAGCATTTTCAGAGCATAAAAAGCATAACAATTTATTAAAATCAACAACAATTTATTGAAATATACCCAAACTTTAAAGAAAACAATGAACAAGGCACCTTTGGTGCTGAAAAAAGGCCTGAATGGCCAGCAACTAAGTGAATGACATGCTTGGTCAAAATGTTCTCATGATAGCCCCTAAATTAGAGTTAGCACAGTATACTAGTTCATAACCAACTGAAAATGTGGACCAACTTTCAAAACTATTTACTGAAGGTTATACTTGTCCAAAAGTTCTTGCCAAGGCATTCTCACAACAAAAGGTGACAGTCAACGTGCTTATGCCTACAGAAGCTCTCCATAAAAAGTTCATGAATGGAGGTATTTTTAAATTTCTGACAGGCTCTTCTTAGAAAAGAAGTAATGTCCACATCTGCTTCCTGAAAGAAAGGTGCATCATTGAAAATGTTATCCTATTTTACTCAAATAAAGATGTATGATTGGGCTGATGTATGATTGGGCTGATGTATGATTGTGGCTGCAAAGATTACATTAAATGGGGATACATTGTATGTACTACAGGCTTACGGTAGGCTTGGGTTGGAATGCCACAGAATTCCCAATCGGACATCTTTATTGGAGTAAAATAGGATAACATTTTCAGTGATGCACTTTTCTTTCAGGAAGCAGATGTGGACATTCCTTCTTTTCTAAGAAGAGCCTGTCAGAAATTTAAAAATACCTCCATTCATGAACTTTTCATGGAGAGCTTCTGTGGGCATAGGTACGTTGACTGTCACCTTTTGTTGTGAGAATGCCTTGGCAAGAACTTTTGGACAAGTATAACCTTCAGTTATTCTTTGAAAGTCGGTCCACATTTTCAGTTGGTTATGAACTACTGTACATGTACATGTATGTGCTAACTCTAATATAGGGGCTGTCAGGAGAACCTTTTGACCAAGCATGTCATTCACTTAGTTGCTGGCCATTCAGGCCTTTTTTCAGCACCAAAGGTGCCTTGTTCATTGTTTTCTTTAAAGTTTGGGTATATTTCAATAAATTGTTGTTGATTTTAATAAATTGTTATGCTTTTTATGCTCTGAAAATGCTCAAATAAATCTCCCAAATGATTTTTGCCACCTATAGCTGTGTACGAGAACCAAGTGTTGTTTTTCAAAAAGTGGTGATCTGGTGTGCATGAATTTGCACATAAAGGGTCAATGAGACAAAAAGCCTCCTGGTTATTTTTATTATGAATAGTGGGGATATAGAGGAACACAATAAAACAAGTTTCACTGAATTCCATAGAGGGCGCACTGAGATATAGCCTGACGAAAATTGCCAAAAATCGCGTTCTTACGGCAAAAAGCGCCCTCTATTAACAAGCGCCCTCACTAAGCCTCTGCCATTTATGTTTTTTTTGGAAGAAAAGGTCCCCATGTGTCCAAATAAACATGAACAAGCAAGGCTTTATGAGGGCGCAGGAACTGGGAGGGCCTCAAACATGGTCTAAAATGCAAAAAGTTGCGATTTGAAGCGCCACCTATGGGTGGCGCCCTCAATTAGCCTCGAAAATTCTAACGTTTTTCAGAACAACTCCACCCATATATTCATATACCATAAGATCAAGGAGGCTTTCTGAGGGCGCACCAAGATATTCAGAGGACAAAGTACAGATTTTGACTTTGGCACTCATTAGGCCCTTCGGACCCCTACCCTAAACACGGCCGTATTTTTCAACCGGAGCAGTTTCTCCGAAAAAAAACGTGATTTTTGTCAGTTTGGATGATATATCTACCCACAAAAAAAAATTGGATGGAATACTGAACGGTGATATATCACCCCCTGGTTGAATCTTACAGAATCTGGCTCTTAAAAGTGAAAAATTGTTATTCAATATTACCACACCTCATACATATTCATAAACGAGAGTCGTGTTCTCACTGGTCCATTCCCTATCATGTGCCAGTAGTTATTTTTGCTATTTATCCGTGTGCATGTCAAAAGCGCAAGCGTAGTAAACTACTCTTGGCTGCCCAGGAAATAGTTTACTGCGTACGCGCTTTGCGAAGCATTCTTTCTCGGCAGCCCGGGGGAGGGTTTACCACGCAAGTGCTTTACGATGCAACCGGGCGTAGCGCGTATAGCGTGCAGTACGCGACAGCACCGCGTGGGTCAACACGCGTGCCGCACACGAGCTGAATGAAGATGGCTGCGGTCAGTGATTTTTTCGGCCTCGGGATCTAGCGTGTCAACTTCCAATACCTCGGGGAGCTAATATCGACTATTCACCCTCAAACCACGCGATATTTGTATACTATCCAATGTTTGGCAATGTGTGTGTGGCAACTTTTTTCCAAAGATATGTACAGCGAAAAAAGCCTTTCTGCGTCAAACTTTTGGTGGCGCTTGTACATACATGTATGCCTTGTGTAGTGCCTATATTGCACCGAACTTTAAGTTAAAATACATCACCTTCATCGCAGTGGTCCATTTGCAACATCCAATATCTTGATTTTCTGGTTTTTTTAAAAATTTCCCAGGAAAAGATTGGCTGATCAAGCAAACAAAACCAGGAGATCTGCAACCTTTTCACTGTGGCAGTTATAGTTTCAATGTGGAAATTTTGTTTTTAGAGAGTGATGGAACTTTATTCATTAACTGCACGAAATGAAATTCAGTTTATATGGCCTGCAGAGAATGTACTGCCTTGTGCCGAATTCTGGGATTGCGTCTTTTGAAAAATGTACAGAGATGAGGTCGCATGTACATTGCATTGATGAATAGCTATACAGGAAGTGTACAAATTGTACATGGGTCTGTCCACAGTAATGGGGTACATTTGAAAATTAAGTCAATAATTCCTTTCAGATGTCTTTAGTTTATCTCAAAATTAAAGACATTTCCTTGTACTGTTCTCAGGAGATAACTTTTGCCCCAAAAAGTAAGAAATTGCTGCCACAACATACATTTTTAAAAAGCAAGTGTACAAATTTTCCTATTACGCATGTAACGTGGAAAGACAATTTTTTTGTTACATGCGTAATAGGACAATTTGTGCACAAGGTTTTCACAAATGTATGTTTTAGGACTATTTTTCTTACTCCTTGGTGAAAAGTTATTTGCTCAGTTTAGCTTGATAATTTAAAGATAAAATTAAGACATTTGAAGTGAACTGGGAACTAAGATCTTGAATGTTACAGAAATGTACCCCATAACTGTGGACAGACCCACATGTACATTTTTTAAAAGGTTTGACACGACCTGTCAAAACATTTGTTTATAAAACTTACCAACAAAATCCTGCTTCTCACTGTCCCATAATGGAGCTGCTCTGACTCCATTGTACACCAGGGCAAAGAATGCTTTTTTAACCTGACAATTAAGACAGTAAACAGTACAATATTTATCATTGGACAACTGATTCGGTACAATTTTAACAACAGCAATCTCAAATTGAGCAAAAAGAAATAACTCAAACCAAAGCTTGACTGAACTGGGATTTTATCCTGATTCAGCAGTCTTCTTCACTCCATTTGTTAAAGGCAGTGGATATTCTGCCGTCGCCAGTAAACGTTCTAATACGATATTCTGCCGGTAGCTCTTCTCTGATTGGTCCATATTTATAAAGTCAGCGTTGCCGGCAATGCCAGTCGAGAGCTATTTAACCATTGTACTAATATGATTGATAGCTGCTTTTATGCACGGCGGCAAAAGGGCCTTACTCAAATAACATACATGTATGTTTGTACACAAATCAATGGGCCTAGGCTTGAGGCCAAGATTCCCCAGGGTGGACCGGATGGGTAATTGAACTCAACACTAAAGGCTTACAACACTAAAGGCTTACAACACTAAAGGCTCAGTTGAGGATTACATGAAGTTTGAGCAGAATTGGGGCAAAGGTTTTTTATTAATTATAAAAATACAAAAATGTGCCTTCCAAGGGTTGAACAGAATAGACCGATCCAGTAAGCTCCGCCCATTTAGAAATTGCCTAGCAACATGCCACACGTGCGATGCACGTGTGCAGTAGAGTCGCTTGACCTTGCCGTGCGTCAGCGTCCGCACCCTGGTCAGCGCCCTTGAAACACGCACACGCACACAGAAACTGCACGCTCGAAAGCAAAATGTGCACTTAAGTATCCGGTCGTATGCGTGCACGTACAAACACGCCTGCAATACTCGTAACGCGCGCCATCGAACAAAAACATCTCGACACACATCTAGAACGAAGTGAATGCACTACTTAGCATGACACTAGCTAATTTTGGTACGTTTTTCACGTTTACACAAAACACATTTATGAAGAGATTAAAAGTAGGTTAGGATAGTCTTATACAATTTGTTTTAAACCCGCTAGGCCTCCTCTGCGCTGATAAAAATGGTGTTTTTGCGTCACTCGTGATGCATTTGCCGTAGCTTTGTGCACACAATTTTGAGGACTCGGGTAACCAAAATGGAGTTCTGCTTTTTGGTTACCTGAACCTGAGGCTGTGATTAGTCAATTTCAAAATGGACGGAGCTTACTGGATCGGTCTATTGATTAACAAAGTACACAAATTCACAGATCAAATGTAATGGTAATAAAATAAAATGCACTCACCAGCAACTGAACGTCACACACCACGAGCTTGGCACTCATTGGAATGATCTCATAGCATTTGTGATTCTTCATGAATTTTACAAATGTCATCTCTTCAGCTTCTGTTGGGAGAAAAAAAATTACATTTTATTTTGACACTACCACATTAAGTGCAGTTAAAGGAGTGTGACCAGATCGCTTTTTTTTACCCATAACTCCCCGGGACTTACCTTATGGGTCATGAGATTTTTATATCATAACATCCGTTATATTTTTCTGATTACGAAACTGAAACTCCCACGCTTCTAGGCCGCATATTTTCGAGGATAATGTCGAAAATTCACCGATTATTTGTAAACTAATTTTCAAGTATCAACGTTTATCCGCTGAAAGCATACTCGATAGTTTTGTTCAATTTTTTACTGGAAATTGCGAATGTTTTCTGGTTTTTGGGACATGGGAGGTGTGTATGGGAGTTACTTGATAATATTGGTAAGTTACATCGAAAACTATTTTCCAGAAACTCTGGTCACGCTCCTTTAAATGAAAACTACAGCCTAAAATTATAAATACAAATAGTCAGTACTTAGTCAAAATGCAGCTAGCAAAAATTGTGACAATTGCCAAATTTGTGACTTGAGACTAAAAACCAGTTAATGTGCAGCCTACTTTTAAGTTCATGAATGGTCAAAAGACATTGGAGAATCTCTTGCACAAATTGCATTAAGTGATTAAAGCTTAAAGGGACACACCGGCTTTGTTGGGCTATTTTGGGCTCGAAATAGACCCATACATTATTCTGAAGCGCTTTCCAGAGTAAATTAGATATACCCTGAGAAGATGCCGTCAAATTTGGTCTTTTTGAGCATTTTTCAAAAAATCAAGGTCACGTGACTTTTCGGAACCAGATTCTGGTTACGAAAAGTCACTTGGTCTTGTGAGTTAGTTGTATTTTCAGCCGTAGAAACCAGCGCGAAGTGCGAGTTGCTTTTGTCATTTGCGGTTGGTTTCTCTTCTTGTTGGAAAATAATACGAACACTATGTACATACCGTATTTTCCAATTTGTACACAAATCTGCCAACAGATTTCATAAGGGTTTCTGGATGTCTTCGCTTAGCTTCGCGTTCGCGGCGATAAATAAATCCAAAGAAAAAAGCAGCATAAGCCTATTGAGGGCGCTACAGACACCAAAATGTTGCGTTCGAGTTGCTTCCTCGAGTCAGCGCTGACCTCAGGGATCATGCAAGGTGTGATGGGTCAGGTAAAACAAGGAATCGAAGTTAAACACGTGTCTACCCATATCGAACGCCACCTTTATTTACAAACACATGATACATAATACATCGCGACGGCTGGTAAAGCGTATAGCCCAACATTTGTCTCTTTTGTTAATTTTAAACATTTCTAGCTAATTACGTGACATTTTGATAATTTTTTTCACAACGACCATCGTAAAAATTATTGTCAAGGATGCTAAATTGCTACATTATGTAAACAGTTAGCCGGTGTGTCCCTTTAAAGCAGCAGTCTTGCTGCTTCATTGTAATTTAATCGGAAAATAGTATTAAGTAACGACAAATTCATGCTAAAGCAATTTTCGTCTTGCACTCATCAGAGCAAAACGCAAGAATGGCGTGGTGACGCTAACAAATAATAGTATGAGGCTAAAGAGCATGCAGTATCATGCATACATGTATATCTGCACATGCTCGAGGCTACATACATTCACTCACAAAACCTGTGTTGTGTCGTCCATGTAATCTAACTACGCATGCACAGTAGCGTGCTCCCTGCTGTTATCGAGCTGACCAATTAGCGCTCAGCATTCTGCACACGTCATTCCTGCCTTTAGCCTTATACTATTGTATGTTAGCGTCACCACACCGGTACCATTCTTGCATTTTGCTCTGACGAAAAGTGCTTTAGCATGAATTTGTCGTTACTCAATACTATTTTCCGATTTTGCAAACACTTATTCATACGTGTACATGTATGTAAACTGTCTTTTGCATAATATTGAAAGCAGTTTTTGGTGTCCCAGTTATGTCAAACAGTGTAAATTGCTTGTTTGGATTAATACACTTGGTGCACTATTCACATCTGCCAATTACAAGTGCTGTTTCGACAACATTATGTAAACTTGTATAGATCTCAAAATAAAAAATAAAAAATTAACAGAATACCTTTTTAATTTCAAGAAGTACAATATGAATTATGCTCTAAGGTTCAGTTGTGGTACAGAAATCAGAAAAAGAGTGAGACCAAAAACGCCATAATAGCTTGTGTAGAACATCTTTGTGGCACACCTTGCCAAAAGCTTTCCAAACGTCAAAGACAAGTCATGGCCTGGTGTATTAGAGATAAACAATTTCTTTTCAATAATAAAAAACTAGTGCAATGATTATGAGCAGGCGTCTAAGCTTACTGCAAAATTGGTGTAAGTGTGTAGTGGGTCGGAAACCACGGATGTATGTTATGACATGTATGATGGAGGGGTCTAGCTCTGCTTGAAAAAAAGGCTTTGAAAATCCCTGATGTACTTGTGCTTGTCACCTTGGATTTAAGGCCCCCCAAAAAATATGACATGAAGAATCTGATGGGTCTGACACCCCCTCTCCCTGGAAAAAATTACTGGATCTGCCAGTGCATATAGACTGCTTTACTTATCTCGGAGCAAGAGCGAACAAGACAGGAGCTGAAGATGACATCAAGATCAAGCAAGGAAGGGACAGAGCAGCATATATCAGGCTGGGAAAGATTTGAAGAAGCAGCCAACTGAGCATTAGAAAGATCGGGATATTCAAATCCAATATTCTGGTAGTGCTGCTGTACGGCTCCGAAACATCAATGATGAAATGAGAAAAGAATCTGGACACCTTCCCCCATGGAGTCGAAGCAAAATCCTTATATCCAATGGGAAACAGATTGTGCATCAGCACAGGTGATCCTATGTTGATGTATGTCGTCAATTTTAGATTTTTAAATATTTTTTAAATGATTGTTTTTTACCTATTCCTGTGACAAGGTGCGTCTGTCATGCAGATACAATTGTCTAATCATATAGAAAATCATTCAAGCGGAATGCATACCCTCAATAAAATATATGTATACATCCATAATATCCCTAATAATTGAAAGTAATGTGCATGTAGAGAATCTATTTTGGGAGAACCCGAAGTGTGGTTCCGAAAGTAACTGAGAACCACAATTTCTCCCCAAAGTGAGATTCTGTACACAGTGGTATCATGAAACATACAATATTCTACATGCGCACCACATATTCCCACCCCAAACTATCCCCACAGCCCCACACTGGGCACACACTATGATATGATACTGATGAGTGGTGCATCAGGAAAAAGGGGATTGGTGATCTGATGGAAAAGGGTCTCGTGGTAAAGTGCAAAACACCTGCAGAATGTTATGGGCTGTACCTTGTAAATATACGCAATAGTGTACATGTACTGGACATGACAATACAGCCAGCACACGATTCACGGTCACGATCACATGAAAATTTAGGTAATGAAACACTGAAAACTGTTAAATATGGTAGGTGGAGGATTTGTGCATTCACTCAAACAAGTTTACAGCTGCATTCATTTGATTAAATTTTCCCAGCAAAACTTAACATTGAAATACATGTACCCACGTAACTGCTTGCCAAATAAAAAGCTGACGTGTCAGGGTCCCGAGGGTAATTTTTGTACTTGCATGGAACCGCCAGGTTAGAGGTACTTTCTGTATTTGCCAGGATGTGCTTGGGAATTGGATAGTACTACTGAAAATTCCCCAAAAGACTGACTTGCGATTCCGATTCTCAGATTAGAACAGGCTCTAAGCAGCTTCACAATAGAATCCTATGCCAATTCACTCCGTTCCATTTCCATGGTGCAGACTGATGACTTTGTTGTAAGGATCCCTCCCAACTAAGAAGGATGATGGGAAAAATGTGTCTCACCACTGAGGTGTTGTGAAACCACATTACAAACGCAGCGATTCATTTTTTATTTTAATTTTTTTTAAACATATTCCTTAGCGTGGAATTTTACTGGGTGTCCATCCCCAGAGTAACGTTTAACACCTCTAGCCATTGGGTCAAATCAGTATTATGCATTTTGACACCAAACTTCTCGCTTCGGTCGTCATGGCCAAAGCAGTGTTATACATCCTCTCAGTTAGCAAGTACAATCAACACACATTACTGTGGGGGTCAGGGCGATTCTATTGCACTCACTTTATCTGTAGAGCACAATACCAAATAGCACGAAGAATGGTTGGCGAGTGCGAGCATAAGCCATGAAAAGGGTATGAACAAGGCACACAGATTGCAAGGGGACCAATCTTCAGCTTGCTATACAAAGTAGTTTTTGATAAATACTCAACCCTAAGGGTGGGCGAGTTTAATACAGGGTGGTACTGCAGGGTTATGTGGGGTGGTTGACAGACTCCGGTGGTGCTAACCTAGGGCTGCTCTACTCGTCCAGTGGAGAAAAAGCCTGGTTCCAATTTGAATATGGATAGGCCAAATGCTCAAATTTTGCTCATCTGGCAAGCAGTTATCACCACAAAGAGAGGCCGTCTTTATCACCACATTAAGAAGCGTAGCCTTTCCATCTGGTTCGAAATGAGATTGCATAAGTGCCTAGAGAAGTTGTCCCTTGGGGGCCTAGACAAAAAAACATGCCTCTAAGCATATGGGTTAAGGACGGAGTCCGATACTGAAGATCGACTGCAAAGACCCTCCTGAATCCCCACGATAGTGGATCTGTAGTTCTTGACTGTGCGCACTGATAGCCCGGACTGGTAAACACTCAAGATGGACCAGAAAATTGTCACAGTTACACTGGCTGGATCTGCATTGTCTACACCAATAGCAAATTGGAGAAGTTGACTGTTGAACTAAGCATGTGGACTGCCAACTGCTGACTGCTGCAATAGATGTAGCATTCTTTGAAAGGCCTGCCTGATGGAAGGTGTTTTGGACAACAGCCAGCAGGTCAATAGACCGATCCAGTAAGCTCCGCCCATTTAGAAATTGCCATTTAGTGCAGTAGAGTCGCGTGGCCGCGCCGTGCGTCAGCGTCCTGGTCAGCGCGTATTGAAACACGCACATGCACACAGAAACTGCACGCTCGAAAGCAACGTACAATATGCCTGCATTACGCGTAACATGCGCGATCGAACAAAAACATCTCGACACACATCTAGAATGCAGTAAATGCACAACACAGCAAAACGACAAGCTAATTTTAGTGAGTTTTTCCCGTTTACACAAAAACACATTTATGAAGGGATTAAAAGTAGGTTTGGATAGTCTTATACAGTCCGTTTTAAATCGGCTGGGGTCTTCTGCGCTGATAAAAATGCGTCACTCGTGCTGCATTTCGCCGTAGTTTCCCGTGACCCCTCTCGACATGTACATTTCACATCATTGCAGCAGGGAAGGCCAGGGAAGCTCGTTCTCCGTCCCCATTGGACCTAATTTTGTAATTCTACTGTACAACCACAGAAAAGTCCAATTGGAATACCACTTATGTCACGCTTTCAGAGCTGGAATGCTCTCCTGACCAGACAATCAGACAGTGTATCGGGCACTTAGGTATTGGCGTACAAGACAAGGAAATGTCTTTTCAGAGAATACATACGTACATGCTGATGTACATATTACATCCATAGTGATTTTCTGTGTAACTGTTTGCGTGTTGTGAACTTGGTTGAGAAAGTTGTGTGGATAGACGGAAGAGTGCAATTACAGTGAGATAAATACAAATGTGAATGACATTATTGTCTCTACAACTAGAAAGCTGCATGTTTTGGTTTCAGGCAGCAGCCACTATAAATCAAGCTTTTGGCAAAGGGAAACACAAAGCAGGTATTCTATTAAAGCTATCATTAGTAGTGCCTACATGTAAATCTATTGTGTTAATAAGCTCAGGCAGTTTCAGACTAAGAAAAAGTAATCACAAAAGTATCTTGTATTCAGAAACAGGCAACTTTTTTGAGCCACTTCCCCAAAAACGTTATTGGTGTTTTCTTTGCCTCAAAGTACCCAGTACCCATTTTTAAACAATAACTTTAATATTCCAACCAAAATTGTAATTTGTACTTAAAATTCCCACACTGAAAAATGTGGTGTCTGAACCTTGCCAAAAAACACCTTTTCCATAATTGAGACTCCGAGGACTGTTATTAACCCAAATAAGTGTGGTATGGGATGTCACGAAAATAGTTCCCGTAGGAATTTCGTGCTAAAATTTTGTTATTTGTTTTTGCTTTATTGGGTTGATTTGAGGTCAAACTATGGGAAAATGATGGGGTTCAATTTTTCCGACCACTGGATGACGCCCTGGGGGCGGGTCTTCATTTCCCCCTCCTCCAGACCAACCAGGCACCTATTTTCGGTAATAATGAACCTATTATCATTTACACAATATTAGGGTCGTTTTTCGAGGATGTCAAGTCCATTTATGACACTTTCAAAGTGACCGGAAGTGGCTATCACTGACGTCCAGTGGAGAACTCTCGTATACCATTACCATCATCATCCACATCAGATTCAAGGTCATTTTTACATTACCCTCTGAACATTTTGCTACCATCAAGCCATATTGCTGAAACCTAAGACACTACTTGCACAGGCCAAGCTTTAAGATGGACACTGAAATGACGTAATAGCCATTAAAACACTTAAAAACTGGCTCGGTGGATACTATCTGCATGTCATCTTAAATTGGCCAATGACTCTTTGTACCTACAGTATGTCTGCTTCATATAAGCATCAACCTTGGTCGTATTTGTGATAGTACGACGAAATTTGGCAAATGGGGAAACTATGACCAAGAGAAATCCCACCGCTGCCACCATTGTGGCGAAAACAGAAAGCCTGGACGGAAAGAAAGGGAATAAGGACCACGACAAATCCCACCGCTGTGGCGAAAAGGAGAAGGGGCCAACCAACTCCATGGGATCGGTCGGTCGATACAGTATCCGACAATACTCTACAGTAGTGCTGCCACCAGGCGAAATAGTTCAAGGTCTAAACGTACGGAGTTTCACCTCTCCCGAAGGTGGCCGATGCGGGTCCAGTTTCAACCAATCGTAGCAAGCCTTAGAGTCGATTGTTACTGGTTCTTCAGTTCCCACTCTCCTAGACTGACCAGGTGCCTATTCTTGGCAAAAATTTACTGATTTACGCAATATTAGGGTAATTTTATATGTTTTTTTAGGATGCATAGTCTATTTGCGACACTTTAGAAGTAGTTATCATTGACTTCCATTAAAGGCCGACCATCTCCAGTGACGCCATTTGGCACCTTTGTCATAGTAGTAGTAAACCTAGTGATACCTGTTTTTAGTTTTAAGGGTTTAAATACACGAGAAGTTGACTAGCGCAATCTATTTTTGTATATGGTGTGTATAGTGGCTTGGAGCTTTATGGTCGATAAGCGTTATACCTTGATGTCAGCGTGGTTTTAAAAGAATGCGTTGAATCTTGTGAGAAGCACTTCTTATGTAAGGGAGGGAGACTGTGGTCTTATATGTAATTGGCCGACTTTGGGTATAGGGGATCCGACAGCCACAGAGCTTCAGATTTTGGGTCTTGGCTTGTCTCTAGTAATCGTTGAGCTGGAGTGCTGTGGTGAAGTTCTTGAATATGTTCTTGGTCGTAGATGTTATAAGCCCGCTGTACTTGGGGTGCGGATGGTCGAGAAATTGATTCTAGAATGATGAAATGAGTTGTGGAGATACCAGTCTGTGAGTTGGCTTGCAGACGTCATGCCCGAGGGTACCGTCTGTACGTCGGGAAATCTGGACGTCCAGGAGGAAAATGGGATGTCATTGTTCATGTTCCATCATGAGCTTGATACTGAGATGCAAGTTGTTCAGATGGTCTAGCAACAACTTGAGGTTTTTTTGGTAATGTAGCCAGATGATGGTGCCTGGGAAGCGGTCTGCTGTGAGGAGTGTTGAGGTTTTAAACTTGATGAGACGCAGGTGAGCATCCCGTCATGGATCTGGTCAAGAGAGAGGGCTAGCTGTATGCTCACACCTGTTGGGTCTCACGATGTTGGGTCTAACTGGCTTGAGAACTTGGTGGATTTTCATGCGGAAATTATCTGCAGCCGTTTTGTTGCAATGCCTCCAATGACTGAATTGTCAAACTGGGATCCTCTCAGGTAGGATGGCAAAATTCAGTGCGGACGTGAGAATATAAAAGATTCTATTTGGATAAAAGGGTGGGTATGCATGACAAAGCTGATAAAATGTCCTGATCTGCTTGCGATAAGTGGCCTTGTAGGGGTTGGTTCTTGATGACTCGGTGAGGGCTTAGATCTTGGAAAAAGTTGTAAGTTCACACTAGTGAGTGTGAATTCGATCTGCTATCTCGTTGTCGCCTCAGAGCCCACACGCTTTCGAAAGCTCAACCAGGTTAAACTCCGTAGGTTTAGGCCTTGAACTATTTCACCTGGTAACAGCACAGTAGGGTATCGTCGGATACCGTATCAGCTGACAGATCCTTTTTTGCCACAATGGTGGCAGAGGTGGGATTTGTCGTGGTTGTTAATCCTATTCTTTCTGATTTTGCCACAATGGTGGCAGCGGTGGGATTTCTCTTGGTCGTAGTTTTCCCGTCTTCCCGATTTTGCCACACTATCACAAAGACTACCAGGGTTGATAATTACATGAAGCAGACAGGTACATATACAAAGAGCCATGAGTGCATTTTAGACAACAGGCATGTAGCATCCACCGAACCAGTTCTTAATGTTTTAAGTGTTTTAATGGCTATTATGTCATTACAACGTCCATCTTAAAGCTTGACTTGTGAATGCAGTGTATTACGTTTCATCAATATGGCTCCATTGTATAAAATGTTCAGAGGATGGTGTGAAAATGACCTTGAATCTGATGTAGATGATAATGGTAATGTTATACGCGACTTCCGATCACTTTGAAAATGTCATAAATGGACTTGGCATCTTCGAAAACATCTAAATCAGTTCATTATTGTCGAAATTAGGCGCCTGGTCAGTCTGGAGGAGGGGGAAATGAAGACCCCGCCCCAAGGGGATCATCCAGGGGGCTGAAAATTTGAACCCCACCATTTTCCCATAGTTTGACCTCAAATCAACCCAATAAAGCAACAAAAATAAATAAATAAATTTTAGCACAAAAATCCGACGGGATACACTTCATACCGCACTATTTAGTGCACAATAGAGTTCTAAAACAATCTGTGCATCAAAAGGTTACCCAATGACCAAGGCCAAGTACATATTTTGCTTTGAAGCTTAATGTTTGAGACTGCATAATGGAACAGACAGGTTTTTGATAAATAAATTCCAGACTTTGTTCAATCAATTTAAGTCCAGTTCAATCTGAAACGTCCACTACATTTTATCAGTCTTTTCCGTTAGTAGATTTCCATTTTAGGGATTGCATAAAACATGTACAATGTAGAAATGATTACTAAAAATGGTACTTTAGCTTTCCCATTAATATGTGATCACATGTGACCACATACATGTAATAAAAACTTGGAAAGTATTTTTTTCTTCAGATTACACTTATTAATGCACAAAAGCATTTTACATTGGTGTTCACTTTTGACTGCTGATGCGTTAGTTGTGAAAATGTGGAAATGTTATGTATGTGTTAGGATGGGATGTGGTACAGTATATTACCTGCAGAATCAACTTCCACACTTCCTAAACCATAATCAGCAATTGCCTGTAACTGCAGTAACAAATGAAAAAAAAAGGAACAAACAAAAAGGTGGAAGGGTCACGAGGTGACAAGATTAAAAAGTGAAACACCACTACAACGAACATCTTGGAAGCAGCACGGTGTGAACAATAACGGTTGCTTGTTACTGCAGAGGAAAGTATTACATGTAGCAGGGTTGTAGTCGAGTCCATCACATGTCTATCACAAGTCCAGAGCAGATAAAATCACAAGTCCCGTAACAAGAAGCAAAGGCTGAACACGCACAAAAGAATACCTTTGTTGGAGTTTATTTGAATAGCTTGTGACTTGAATTAAGACCCAGGGACTTGTGGTGGACTTGTGAAGGCTTGTGATGGACTCGACTACAACCCTGACATGTAGTGCAGTTTAAAGGCACAGGCTTGTCAGCAATGCGCGCGCGCCAAATTCGTGCTACAAAATACACAGCTCCATAGCAAAGGCATGGAGCTGAGTTTGGCGCGCACGCATTGCTGATGAGCCTGTGCCTTTAACGCCGAAGAGTCGTGTTCGTTATAGTGGTACTCACTGAATGGTCAATGAAATGAAAGAGCTGGTTTAGGTTACATGTACATGAAGGCGAGTGACTGCTTAACAGTGGAATGGTGGGAACAGGAAGTCTAAAGCGCAGTGAGAACGAGGCATATCACTGAGAGGCAAGTCATTCCGCAAATACATGAATGGTACTGAATGGTACATGTACAAGAGGCACTCGATAACTGACCTTTGACTTTCACATAAGACTCTGAATAACACCTCTGAAACAAAGAATAGTTAGTGCAATTAGTTTACAATGCACACTGGTTCTTCCACATTTTTAGAATTTTGTACACCATTTTTCTAACAAAAGCTGCAGAATTATTTTAGAGATTTTTGGTTTTTTGGTACTTTTATTTTAAAAAGATTACAATACAATTAACGTTAAAAATGTTACCCTGCTCTAAACCAGGATAGAAAATTCAAGATTTATACCTTACCCTTGTGACAATTTGTTTTTAGAGTGGTCTTCTTGTTCCGGGACAAAGGTACATTTGCTTTTAACTCATTCAGTGCCAGCGTTTTTTCAACATTTAACTCTAAAGTGCCAGACTTTTCGTGTTTTTGGTAATTCTTTGAAATTCTGTAAAAAAAATTTTTAAATAAGTTGTAATCACCAAACTTGTTGTATATTGTTCTTTTATAGGTTGTAGAATCAATGGTATTGTTTTATTGAGTGATAAATACCAATGTTTTTCACTATCCGAATCCAAAAAATACTCAAAAAAAACTTTCTCCGCGGAGAAGCGATTGCATTTTACTATGGACGCCGCCATCTTGGCTGCTCAGAACTGCTCACACTTTGCGCCCTCTCGAGGAACTCCGACGTCGTACCTCGATGATATTGCATATTATGCTAGATCAATGCACCCTCTAGCAATATTTCTAGGTCTAACATGTGCGGCAGTTGGGTGTTTTTGAAGAAAAAAAATTGTTAAAAACGATATTCTACTATTTGTACATGTACAACATTGGCACTTTCAGAGTACGTACGATAGATCGTACTTGTACGGCCTTGGCACTGAAAGAGTTAATTAGGTGAAGTGTAAAATCTCTTCTTGTGGTGTGCAATTCCTGAATTTTTCAATCAAAATGTTAGTAACTTTTTGTATACTGGTACATGTAATTAGTCAATTTAGACATTTTTAAATGCATAGAGTAAATGTTTATTCCAGTCTTTTATTCCAACATTAGTATATTTGTACAAATTTGTATACATTCAATAGACCGTATCGAATAGACCGTATCGAATAGCCGCCATTTCGTGGGGCAGTTTCTTTGTTCCTTGAGGACATGCATGGTTGCACATACCGGGTACTGTGTTTCCATTGTTGAACGGTTTAAGTAACAAAAGGTGCCCCACGAAATGGCGGCTATTCGATACAGTCTATAGCCAAAAGGTCTGTGCTCACCGCATTGCATGAGCTCCCATTCAGCGATCTTCCCAAAATAGAAGATTCCACTCCGGTCGAAGTTCTACAAATTTGAACTTTCACCCAGCTCAAAACGTTTTGCTCGTCGCGAGAGGCCGCGCACAACTGCGCACAAGCGGCAAACCAGTTTCTGTACAAATCAATGGCACAGACGCGCGCAGAGCCATTTTTCCAAGATCGTGTGACCCTTAGCACTTGTAATGCAATTTCAATTGCTTACAAGCCATAAGAGCAATTGTGTTTAAGTGCCTTGCTAAAGGACACAGGTACCACTGCCGGGTATCAAACCCGCAACACTAAGTTTTCACCTGAGTGTCGCAAGTCAACAACCGAACCACTCAACCAAAGCACCTAATAGATGCCTGATCTTTTAAGAAATAATTCATAAATACCTTAGACAGTTTAAGCATCCCTATTGGCTGAGAGCACGTCACGTGAACAGTCTTAAACAGACAATAAAGGCCCCGCCAGTCTTAAACACTTTTTTTCAGTTGTGGCTCCAAGATTATGGAATGGGCTTCCTGTGAATATTCGAGATGCCTCCACTTATGAGTCATTTAAGTCCTTGCTTAAAACTTATCTTTTTAGGGATTATTTTTTTTGTTAGTGAGTTTCGTGGTGTTATTGTATTTATAATGACTTTTTTGTAAAGTGTGCAGAGATATTTATGTTGTGCACTTTAAACAATAAATGATTAGATTAGATTAGATTAGATTAGCCTGGCTCGTGGCTACACCCTCATAAGTTTCAGCGCGTATGGAAAACACGCACGCACACAAAAACCGCACATGTGCAGAAGCAAATTTGATGCAGTATATTTACCCGGCCGTGTGTATGTGCATACAACACGCATGCCTGCAATGCACGCCACAGGCGCGATCAAACCAAAACTCATTGAATAACGCTAAAATACTCTGCAAAATGGCCAAACTGCGACATTTATTGCCGAAGAATTTTGAGAGTTTTACTGATTTACACAAAAAGTTACGGCTTGGGCCATTGCACTGTGCATTAGGAACATGTATAGTACATGTTTTGTAATGTACATGTAGTGAAGCTTACCGGGTGAAAGCTTGCAGGACCAGGATGCTCCCCTTCAGAGAACTGCCTCTGCAGATTTTTGCGCGGGGTGCGTCTCTCTGGTTCCTTCTGATAATCTTTCAGTTTCAGTCTTTCCAATCCCAGTGTTTGAGGTGAATTCCCCGCTGCAAAACAGCAAATAAGAATTCTTTCAATGGGTTATTCCGTGAAGTTGGGATACAGTGTGCCCTGCAGGCCCAGAACCAGCGAGTTTTGCGGGGGGGGATCGAATAGTGCCGTCAGGCACAAGTTTTGAAACAGTAAAATGCCGGCTATACATAACATTGCATACATAACGAAGAATGCATGGATAAGTAGATGACCCCCTTTCAGATATGATCACTGTGTGATATACAACAACATAATACAATAACAACTGGCTATATTGTGCGACGAAAAATTGAATTATTCGAAATATTGAATTTTTATTTTGTAGAGCGGAACTCCCTGTTCCGCGGGGGGGATCGTCCGATCCACCCGATCCCCCCCTGGTTACGGGCCTGCCCTGTAACATGGTATACCTTTTTACCCTATATTTTGGGCTTATGAATTCCAATAGTAAACAGTACTCAGAAATACCATCACTTGAATGAGATACTTTAAAAACCTCTATTAACTGTAATAATGAATGTTTATGAGTGCAATAGGAGGAATATTTTCATGAGGTGAAAGATGGAATGTTCCATTCAACGAGGCGAAGCCGAGTTGAATGGAACACATTCCATCTTTCACCGAATGAAAATATTCCTCCCATTAAACGAATTAAAACATTCATTATTTGTTTTATATAACGCCCAAGTAGATTCTTGTCATCCTACTTTGTTTAAACAAATTATTCAGGCTTACTGTTTGAATTTATTTCATCGTCCGTCATAATGTCCGAAACCCGCCATGTCGCTTGTGAGTTGTAGAAAACGTTTTTGTGTCGGGGGCCAGTCGGGTTTACTGGTTGCGCTCGCGTCATACATTCGACACGCACATCGCATACAATACTGTACGCGCGCACAGTGGGCGCAGACGCAACGTGCAATGGAAAAACGTATGGAAAAAAATTGCAGGGCAGATGGAACAAAATTACAGTGACGTAGCATTAAATGGATTAAATATTAAACGACATGTGACCTGCTATCGTCTAATCAGATCACAAGGATCTACTTGGGCGTTATATAAAACAAAATTTAGGACATCAGTCAACTAAATTGAATTTTGTGCAAAGGCAGGTAGGACATTGTGTTTTTCAACAGATTTCTTTGAACCACATACAATTTCAAGTTAGAAACCCATAAATGTAGATTACAAATGATTGTTTAGATCGCGGACTGTGTGCTTATGTCAGATTCAATAATATAATTTCCAGGGTCGGAGTAAAAATGAGAAAAAAATTGGCGTGGCGTCCCCGATACATCGGTAACCATAATTCTGTCAAATAATTCAAAATTGCTAATAAACTCCATCAACAATTATCACAGAACAGGCAAAGCAATCATTGTGCAGCATCATTTATAGATGTCATATTGCTGCTCACTTATTGGCTCTAAGTGTCACACTATTGTGTCCCAACTTCATGGAATGACCCTACACTCCTTCAATTGCATCCCCATCTTGTTTATTGTCCAGTCCCAGACCTGCCTTTGTTCGCTTTTTGGTTTTCCCACTCCAACCCTTCTTTCTGCCTGTCTGTTTTTCTCTGTGGGTTCCTCCAGAATTGTGTTTGCATGTCCTAGTCATTTTGCCTTTGACGAAAACTTTGCTGGAGTCAGTATGTCAGGCCACTAATTTTACAGTTTTATTTTACATTATGGCATGCAAGTTCTTATGTACCCTAACAACAAGGGTAAAACCCCACACATCTCATGGGCCCTGAGCAGATGAGTCACGGCCATGACTTTTAAACTGGATGTGGTTCTGTCCAAGCATGTATGTCGAGTTAAAACCCAAAACTGTCTCTGAAGACTGCTCCTCCTCGGTGATTTATGTAAACCAGATTAAAACCATTATTGGCTCAGCCTCCCCAAAGAATTTATGTATACGTAGACCTTTCAGACAGAATTGAGATCTGGGGTCGATTTCACGAAGCACTACAATTATTCGTAACTTTAACTGAGACGCACGTTACAGTGGTTTACCCATCGCAACTGGTGTCACGAAGGATTGCATCGCTTCGTGAAATCAGCCCCTAGACCATTTCTAATTAAACCAAAGAACATATTTTAGTTTTTTTTAGCAGAGTGTACTGTCTGAACTAGCCCTATGACTTGCTATTATGACTCGGATCAGAGCTGAGGACTCCTTTTCTTTATATCAGCCATAGCTGGGGGCTTCCATTGAATGACATGTATGTTTTTTGCTGTTGCTGAGGTGTTGCATTTTGTCACTTCGAACAAATTGCTCGTCTTTGTAGGATTGTGAATGCAAAGTGGGCGCGTCGCGTGCATGTAATGGATGAGCGCTTTTCGTTCCAACAGCAACACAAAACGCACAGTCCATGCACTGGAAGAAACCCCACACTACCCCGACCCCCCCCAGCTATGGCGGATATACAGGGAAAGAGACCTTAGTTACCGGACTGGTCGATACCTGTTCTTGGCTGGGGACTGGTGTACATCACCTTCCCTGGTAAACTGGATGTCTGGGCAGTAGGACCACTGTTCCATCGTCTTTTGATCTAAAACAAAATTTAGCCAAAATGCCCAATATTCGAAAATCATTAGAACTCAACTCTCACAGCGTCGTAACAAAAGGCAAAACACTCCTTCGAGTTTAATCGTTTCAATTCTGTTCAATATTTTAGGTGGAGTCAGTCACTTTTATGCAATAATTTTGACTTGAAATAAAACCAACCCTTGCACGTGTGAACATTGCCAAACAGACCAGCGTCCATACACTACTAGGCAAAAATATGGCCACTTTTAAGAAAGAAATACCCCACATCATGATAACAGGCAATTTCTACACTAGATCGCATTCTTTCAGCTCTCAGCTCTCAACTCTCTTTAGGGAGCACGTGTGGCCTAGTGGGTACACAGCCGTGCTTGTAATCGGAGGGTTATGGGTTCGAGCCCCACTTGTGCCAATGTGTCTGTGGGCAAGACACTTAGTCTCAATTGCCTCGTCAACCCAAGCGATATCTGGGGAGCCGTTATGGGGAATGCCACAATTTAAACTGCTGATAGAGTTGTGCGCCTTGGCCAGGCTGCCAGCCTAGTTGAAGTGAAATGATTCTGGTGATTTCCTGACGGCAGCGGTAATAATGGCAACAGCGCCATGATCTATATGGAATGGCGCTATGTATGTAAAAACCTGCTATTATTATTATTATTATAAAAACAAGTTGAGGGCACACAAAACATTAATGAGCGCACCTACACGTATCTTTGAAAATTTAGTGGGGTGCACCCCTGCAGCCGATTTCACGAATCCTTGCGCACTGCGTAAGCCCGCTTGTGCAACTTTTTATTGCGTAAGCTGCGCAACATTCCTGTGATAATTAAACGCAAACCTACATGTATGGGGCTTATGCCATTTTCAAAAATTGCGCAAGCTACGCACTTTTTCGTGAAATCGGCTGCCGATGTGTGCATTTTTACTTACGGGTTTATTGGGATTGGATGGAAATGTGTATCTTCTGGACTCCAGAGGGCTCTGTGGGGACGAGGAGCCACTGTGACTTCCCGTTGCACCAGTAACAAGAGGCTTCTTCTCTCCCTCTGGTTCTTCTAATTGTTCTTCACTCTCCAAGAATGGCATGGCAAAGGAACTCAGATCCTGCAGTTACAGAAGATGACGGTTAGCTTGTATTATTCAAATTTAATTTACATGTTGGCTGTTACTGACCAACAAAGTAATTATGTCATGTATGGTTACTGGATCAAGCCTCATTTGTGTGCCAATTATGTCAGGGGTGTGAGTGGAGAACCCCCAAAAATCTGAAAACAATCTGGAACTGTAATCGTTAAGATGAAATTGCAGGCACGAAGTCCGAAGCTCAAACGGCGTGGGGTCCGGGGCCCGCTTAAGTTGCACTGACATCTTAATGAATTAATGTCCCCAGTTGGTATATTTTATGGCTTCGAGGAATGGAATTTTGTACTGAATGCTGGCTTGCACATGGCGTGTGGTAGCAAGTATACTGTAAAAAAAAAGCGGAAAATCAAATCAACGATTACGCATGGGGGGCGGAAGCGGAAATATGTTGGGAGAAAAAAAAACTGAAATTAAATTTTGGCACATTAAAAAAAAAGCTGAAATCAGCTAAAAATCTGAAATTTCACACCCCTGTTATGTGTGGTGAATGTTTGTTCTGTGTTCTCCAAGAAGACAAAAATTAAAAATAATGGTCACTCCCACTTGTAAGTTAAAATACACTAGTAATATATCCTTGCAGAACAGTGCAGTTTTAATCCTCTGGTTCCGTGTTGAAAATACTAGATGCAAACAGCATGATCCATCATTCATAAATACCTTAGTTTACGCATCCCTATTGGCTGAGAGGACGTCACGTGGCCAGTCTTAAATGGACAATAAAGGCCCAGCCAGTCTTAAACACTTTTAGCCTGGCCCGCGGCCATGCCCTAGTCATATGGAACACGTGCACGGACATACAAACTGCACACACCTGAAAGCAAATTTGATGCAGTGTAGTTTACCTGGCCGTGTACATGTACATGTAGCATACATGTAGCACATACAATGCACGCAATCAAACAAAAACAATTTGACGCACAGCACTTTCAACAACGCGCACGATGCATGTACCGTAGGAAAACACTCTGCAAAATGGCCAAACTGCGACATCTATTGTCGGTTACTCAAGTCTACGAGCTGGACTCACAAGTGAAGTCAAACCTGAGTCACAATATGTTGAGACTGTTATACATGTACGTCATGTAGTAAACTACAACATCAGAGATTCTACATTTGTACTCCTACTCTTGCTGGTCTGCTATGGCTAACAGGTAGCTCGCTATGGCCAACAGTTAGACGGTAGACCGCTCGAAACCGTCCAGCTCGAGCTGTCTAAAAACTACTAAGGACTAGCCATAATTCACTGCAGTTCTGTGCACGATCTAATGTGGAAACCCCCATGGGTGTAATAACTTTAAGAGCTCCTGACCAGCAACAGTTAAAACTGCCCCAGCTGTTTGGTGTAGTTCGACTGCTATGCAGTGTGTAGTGAAAACGGTTTTGGACGATGGCTGTAGGCCCACTGACACACACATGGATTCTGAGGTAGTGGCACACTGGACGGTTTCAAGAGGTATAACAGTAGGAGGGTTAGCTAAAAGATACAAGTACGTGCAGCGTAAAATCTCCACACCAAACAGTGTTCTCCACTACCGGTTTTGTCCGGGCGCGCCGGGCGCGCCGCCCGGACAAAATCATCAGAGGTACCGTTAGCGCCCGGACAAAAATTTGCCGCCCGGACAAAACATTGTGCCGACCGGACAAAACATTGTGCCGCCCGGACAAAAAAAAAAAAATTTCTCCTCCAAAACACTATGAAAGTACAGCCGAGTCATTCCAAAATGCGGTGTATATTCACCTAACGTGAATCGGTAGTCACTGGTGTCATTATCGGTCATTTACCACGCAAATCTATCGGATCGACGACCCAAATTCGCATCGATAACGGCCATGACAGTATGCATTTGTTGAACAGCGCCCTCAAGAGCCGTTTTTTTTTTACTCTTGAGGGCGCTGTGGCTAAATTGTTTGCTGCTTTTGAGAAAAATGAACTACAATGTACATGTATTTCGACTCTATCATACTCAAAAGACTGTTTTACAAACCAACGAAGCAAAAACTATACAAAATAGCATCTACCGGTACCATAATGAAGTGCCAGTTTACGATACAAGGCTGCTAACATTGAGTCGATTTTCAGAGTGAAATTTTGTGAGTGAGGGGAGCACGCGGGACCGAGGGAGAATCGCGGCTGAGGGGTGGGGAGGGTGTGGGAGGGGAAACGATAGGGAGCTTTTGCATTTTTAGGTACAAAAATGGTGCAATCTGGGGCATAAAATGTGCTGGCCTCTCGCATGTACCGGTATCCCTCCAGTTGTTGAGCAGCTTGTTTAGCTCTAGTATTAACCCTTTGAACACTAAATGCCACATTTGTGACTTCCCGTGAACAAGGAATAACCCGATGAGCCACTAAATTGTGACTTTTAAGTGACGTCTTCATAACCGGTTGACAAACCGGTGTCATTGCGCATAAATAATTTAGGGTTCAAAGGGTTAACAAATTACTAGCCTTCTCATGCTTCAAAACTACTTCATCTAAAGTAATACACAGTGAAACCTGCTACTAAGGCCACATTGATAAACAGGCCATTATGTGTATAAGGCTTAAGAAACCTCTATAAAAAGGCCACCTCTTTATAGTGGCCATTTTTTTAGGGTTCTGAGGGTGGCCACTATAGACAAGTTTCACTGTACATGTATGTGTAGTGCTCAAGTAAAATTATGGTGAATTTTCGCAGATGAATTTTGATCAGTATGAATTTCGTTTCGCTAAAAAAAACCAAACTTTTTTGGCGCTCCGATTGTTTTGTGTACACTCCCCAATCTTATAATAATAATAAATAAACACAGTTCTTATATAGCGCATTTCAGATCCGAGGGATCTATCAATGCGCTTTCTGCATTATTACCCTGGTCATTGGGCTCAGTAATATCATTCCTTAATCCTTGTTTAGCTCCTATTAACCCTTTGAACACTGAATGTCACATTTGTGACTTCCCCGTGAACAAGGAATAACCCCAAATAGTCGGGTGCCGTCCCAATTACTGTCGCGGCAACGTTATTTGAATAGGGACTGGCAGTCTATAGGTTCTTTACATGTATGTCTGTGTGTACCAGCGACCAGCGGCTGAGCTGCACAGTGTGTGTGTATACCGGTACATGTATGCGATCATACACGGTAAGATCGATCGCCGTTACTTTTTTTGGTAAGCACGAGAAAATGTCATGTGTGTGTGAGCGTGAGAATGAAGTAAAATGCGTGAGTCTCATGCTCAATGTGCGAGTGTTGGCAGCCCTGCCGGATATGAAAAATGGCTCAGACAAAATACGGCTGATACTCCATGTACCGGTATGTTTCCAAAAAATACGTTACCAGATATTACAGAGTTTTAAAACACTCATACTAATAAACACACCCAATATCTACATTCTATGAAGCACACAGCATGATACGTATTGCACAAGCAAAACACAGCAAAGCACACGGCACAATCAATGGCATTTCTTACCAGACTTTGTGTGTTTGTGTTTTGATCCTCTGGGTTTTGAAACTGTTGATTATCCTAGATTTAAATAAGCAGATTGAACAAACAATGAGCATGCATCGGTCACCATTATTTAATTCAAATGCCAAGTACCTGTGGGGAAATGTTTGCAGTAATCGAAAACCAAAGTTTCTGTAAATCAGCAAATGTGTAAAAAGATTGGTTAATTGTGTGCGAAGATATACCGGTACATGTAGTTAAAGATAGTATACATGATTGGTAAACTGTTACAAATAGTTTTATCCCCCTGTGTGATTGAAGATATGCATGATTAAAACCAACCTGAGCAAAAACCAGCTCCGTACTTCGTCTAACTTTTGAGAAAACAGTCAAAAAAGGGTTTGCAAAAGGGTTTGCCCTGAACCACGGTCTGTGCACGAAGTGATTTTGGGGCGAAGTAGCATTTGGGCGATGAAGTGTGGGAACAATGTAATTTGGGGCGAAATGGCACTCGGGCGAAGTGGTTTGGGGCGAAATGGCACTTGGGCGAAATGGTTTTGGGGCGAATGGAATTTTCGTCTCATGAGATGAAAACTAATTGTTTTACTCATTTCTCAAAGACTATAGCACTTCAGACAAAACCATTTCAGGGGAAGTTTTCTACGGTCATCATGTTTATATTGTGTATGTTAGGCGTAAATCTGTGAAAATTTCTGATTTTCGAGATTACCAATGATGTATGTATCACAAAATATGCTGGCTGCAGCCGAGAAATTCTGTAACAGGCGAGAAATGTTCTCAGCAATCATAGTGGATATTTGAAGATCAAGAAATGTTTACAGCGATCATTTGGAAATGACTGCGGCAAGAGGGGGCACTTCCCAATGGGCTCCACGTACATGACAATACAATGTGAAGTCCATGATGTACTATTGTAATAAACCTTGTCGACATTCTCAAGGAATCACAAAATTGGATGACATACAAGGTTGACAATCGGTACACAAACTATAGGCCTTTTCCCACTAGTCCACCCTTGTTTGTCATCCAATGTATTGATGCATTAAGAGCGTCAACAAGATTCTGCTGGACCAGCCTTACCTTGCTTGGGCTGTCAAACTCAAACTCCATTTTCTCTGCCATTTTTATTCAACTTGGATTCGATGACAATATCAGCATACAATTTGCATGTAGTGACCGTAGGCTAGGCCTACGTCTCACCAGCTGCAAGAATTGCTAACACTGATACTAGTACTGCATGTACGTTGAAGTCCTACAGAATGACAGTAAAATGAAAAATAATGCTATATCAACAAATTTCTGAAAAAAACATATGACTATATCTGGCTTATCACTACTTTCGGTATTTTTTTTGTATACATTGAACAAAGATTTTAAGGAAATTACCTCCTACATATGTAGGCTGTATTGAGGAATAGCAAGTGACGGTGATCGCAACTGACCAATCACGCGGCGCGCATGTTGCTCGGTCATCGCGATGCCGATATACTAAAGCGCGCATGCACGTAGCACGACATTCAAAATTGCATCATAGCTACAGACGCTGTTGCCAACAGCAAGAGCCAATCACGCGCCTCGTTCCGTTTAGTAGTAGCGTCCACTTTTACGCTGTATTTCGCTGTATTGCGCTGTTCCCTGTATTTCGAACAAATTTCGAGCAACACGCGCGCGTGTTTGGAACGTGTTCCAGCGTGTGCGTGCGCGTACTTTATATGGCGTTTATTACGCAGTAGCATTTTCCCCCCCGAAGATGGCCCAAAAGTCAATACATGTAGGTCCAATATTAACAAGATTTAATTTGAGTGCAGTTATTTAAAGCAAGAATCAAAGTTGACATGTTTTTGTTTTGTTTTTTAAAAATCTGAAATCCAATTTTAATCAGTTTTTTTGCCCGTTTTCCAAACGCCCTGTATTGACCCCCTTCGAACACGTGCAAATACGCCATTTTGGGAGTCAAATAATGCCGAGTCATTGTGGAAGCGATATGCGTGCGCGCTGTGTGTGTCTCTGATGGGCGCCGTAACGCGGTTTAATTCACCAATGGGAGCCTATTGTGCGTTACGCACGCTATGGACACACACATGACGCGAACGCTCATTGCGACATTATTTGACTCCCAAAATGACGTCATTGGCACGAGCTCAAAAAAATACAGGAAATCAAAATACCATCCTCGCCAGTTGAAATTTTCTCACTGCGAAATTCATATTTAGGCCTACACTGGCATGACTGGGGTGTTATCGTGTCATATATCGTCAGAACCCCTAAATCCATGCGGTCCTATTTCTACGCACTCACCTTAATGTTTGCCGGCCAATGCGCGCGCGTGCATAAGCGTTAGGTGTGCAGATTATGGAGGATCGAGGATAGACTAAAGGAAAACAGTTTGCTAAAAGCTGTGGGAACTTGCCCCGACTGAACATGCTGAATCGTTAAAAAAGTGGACGCAAATGAGACCTCACTTTCAAATGACACCTCAACGAAAAAATATACGAACGGTTATTTATTAGACTCTTTTCCCTTTTTTTTGACTGACTGCCGGCTATAAATAGCATAGGTGGGGCGGGGCGAAGTGCTAATGGGGCGAAGTGGTAATGGGGCGAAGTGCCGAAGTGGTATGGGGCGAACTGACATGGGGCGAAGTGGAAATGGGGCGAAGCGTCCGACAACCATTTAAAGACCATATTGGATGGCAAACATGCGATTTATTTCACTTTTTAGAAACCTCAGTCCAGTCAACTTACCACCAATGTGTTGTTGGATTAACTGGGAACATTAAAATTGTCCACTTACTTCCGGATGGACGATTTCAACGTTGATTTTATTGGATATTTGTAGTGTTGGTGCAAGACGATTCTGTGTGTATTGTTTACTAGCCGCCGCGTACACTGTACCGGGGGAGGGCGCCATACTACTTTTACTCCAGTACAGGCGCGATGTCCTAGGTCGTTTTGCATCGGACTCGACTCGGAAAAACCTGTGAAATTTAAAGTGAATGGTAAACATTGCACCAAAAAAAACACTGAAACCAACGTTGAAATCGTCCATCCGGAAGTAAAGTGGACAATTTTATTAATGTTCCCAGTAAATCTAAGAACACTGGTGGTAAGACTGGACTGAGGTTTCTAAAACTTAAAGGTGAAATAAAATCGCATGTTTGCCGAGTGGTTTGGGTCATTGACTCGCAATCTTGATCTTGATCTTGATAGAATAATTGGTATTTTTTTCGTATACATTGAACAAAGATTTTAAGGAAATTACCTCCTCGAATCAACACATAGGCCTAATGTCATTTTAAGATATACTTCCCACTTGCACTTTTGTGGGCGACTCAGTCAGGGGGCGACTCGGTATTAAAGGGGGCGACTTGGTCCCCTACCATGGTCCCCTACTGATTTTTTCCCATGAACCTTATCGCAAATAGTCAGTTTTTGGCATTGCGCATGCACGCGCAAAGGACAGTGGGTAATTTTGTGGGGAAAAAAAATCAAAGGATTTTGTTCATTCATGTCGTTATGCACCATGCGGCATCAGCCGATCTAGCGCACGTTTTTTAAACGCAGTGGCTATAGTTTAACCGCAACTGCGTAATTACTGTAACTATAGCAACGGCGTTAAATTTTCCCACTCCTAAAAAGAAATGTTTGTTTTTCTACACCTAGGCCTATCTTTTAAAGAAAAAAAATTTCTTTAAAAGAAAAACCGGATTTTTTTTTCATATAATACATTGAACACGGATTTCTGTGAAAATATGGAATCGATAGCTTATTCAATTCTAAGATATACTTCCCACTGACACTTCCGTCGCAAATGTTGCAAATTTCTGAGATAAATAAATTATAAAATTACTGCATGAAGTAAAGCACAAAATGACGTGGCGAGCGGTCTGTGCGTAAGCGCGACAACAGAGGGCGCTGCGCGCGCGCATGAATCTTGTGCACTAACTGAAGGCAATTTTTGAAGAAGAAAACGTGATTTTCTACAGAAGAGCAACATTTGCGACAAAAGTGCAAGTGGGAAGTATATCTTAAAATTACATTATCTGTTGATTCCAGGAGGTAATTTCCTTAAAATCTCTGTTCAATGTATACGAAAAAAATACCGAAAAACCATATTCATGATCACCTTCCTGCTCAATTCTTCAACTTGGTACACTTTTAGAGGGAATCCGACAGAAGCTCACAAGATTAGAACTGTTTCAGACTTTTGCAGAGAGAAATAACGGTTGCAACTGCAGGTACATGTATAAATGGCAGAATTTCCTAATTGCACACAATATTCAATCTGCAAATGTTGCACACCACTTGCGCAAAAGGGTGCTCTACTTTGGCACAGAAACGTTTCTTCTCAAGGTGTTCTTACATACCGAAGCTATAGCCTACTGTTGAGCGCGTTGCAAACATAGTGGTGAGAATCAAACGGTTTTGGCGTTGCGTCGGGCAGGAAATGCACCAGGCGTTGCGTCGGGCAGGAAATGCACTAAGCCTTGCGTGCGATATTTGCTGTTAATTAAATGACTGGTTGTGCTCACGTGTACATGTCGGCAAAAATGTCTCGGTTTCTGGCAGACCTAGCTTGTTGTCACGTTGGTTATCGTCACGGAACTTTTACGCTACGCGGCAGTGCCAGGGCATGGTCACAGGCACCCATTGACGATGTGTATAGCCATTTCACGCCGAATTTTCTGACTTTCTTTTGGCATTAATTTCATTTATACTGGACAATACATGCTCATTTGGTATTTTGTAATTTCTCTTTTCGTGTTTTGTTGAATAAAATGACTTTTATTAAACTGGAGTGATTTTAATTGTTTTTGTCACTAACCTACCTTTGAACATGTTGTAAGGCTTACCAGCTATAACACCCATCAAACAGCTTGCTTGTACATTTATATTAATACAATGTATATTTTGATATCTTTACCAGGATAATGCTGAAGATTAAGCTGCAGGATCCCGCAAGATGACTGGCCTGCGTCTACGCTGTTTCTGCTGTGGTATTGTGGCCTCTTCCGTCATATGGGTTATTATCATTTATGCATTTTTGAATGAAGTAAGCTATCGTGAGCATAATGCTGTCGCTTTGCAGGGATACAAGCGCCATTCACATCGTTTAGTCGTCAACCGTCCAAATGCAATTGAAACTGGTGACTTCCCAGCAAATATGGAGGGCCATAAAAACAATATTTTCTCTGACTTAAACTTGAATAATCCAAAGGATGGACACGGAGAAGAGAAGAAGTCAATGCAGGGGAATGAGATGGACCTGGGAATGATCAGAACTGATGATGATAGACGGTTAAGGGATGAGGGATTCAGGCAACATGCCTTTAATGAGTTAGTCAGCACGCGAATTGGGTACCATCGCAACATCACAGATTCACGCAATTCATTGTAAGTACATTTCTACTTAGTATTGACAGTGAACATTCCTGAAAGGAAATTAACAGCATTATGGTCAAGACAACTTCTAAAAACAAGAACAAGAAAGTCTGAGACCAAGACCAAAAGTCTGACTCGGAGATCAAGACGAACAATCGGAGAAACCGAGACCCAAGACTGACAGTTCAAGACCAAGATTGTCTATTCAAGACTAAGGCCGGGGTCACACAAATTACGATATCCCAATTTATTGTAGTATTACTATAGTACAATTACAAGATTTTGTGCGTGTGACCCCAGATTTATTGTAATTGTATCACAATCGGTCAACGATGAGAATTCTCATCGTTTGATTGTAATCGTATTACAGTAAATTGGCAAAACACGCGTGTGACCCCATCTCGTAATCGTATTACAATCCCCTGCGGTAACCTTCCCCACAGGCGTGTACTTTTAGAAGGCTAAAAGTGTTGTTTTTGACGTTTATATTGGGACGTTATCATTTTCTTTATGCAAGAAGCTACAGGTACATGTACATGTACATGTATGCCTTGATTTCTGTGTTAGTACGTGACCGTACAGGTTGCCCTTCTTTAACGTTGACGCTCCTTCGTACTGGCAACATTTCGTCTTGCAGTATCTCAGGAGGGGCAATGCAAGGATGTACAGATGTTCAGTGGATGTTGGCCTTAAACATCCAGTAATCATGTGGCATGTGGCATTAAGGGCTGGATCCAGCTTCTTAGCATGTGGGGATCTTTCCCATACAGGGCTGGCATGTTCAGCAGCTGAGTAGCAGAGAGCTAAAGCAGTAGAACGCACAGTGCCTGGACTTGCTCCCCATGTTGTACCAGTAGGCAGACTGATCCAGTGGTAATTTTTATTATATAGCATTGTACAAGAGTAGAATTGCACACATAATTCAAATGTTGCATTTCACACTGCCTTATATTTCGCACCAAATAGATTGACACAGACACAGTGCTCACATTGGCCACTTGTTTGCTGAAATTGACCTAGAAAACCTATATTACAGTACATTGAGGTGCATGCCACTGCCAACAAATCACAAAGTGCGATATATGCATATTTTGTCATATTTCAGATGTAAATACAAAGTATACAGCCGGGAGCTACCCAGCGTTAGTGTTATCATATGCTTTTTCAATGAAGCCTGGTCAACGTTACTACGCACTGTATATAGTGTGATTGCAAGGACACCGCAGAAACTTCTTCATGAAATAATTCTCCTTGACGATTTCAGTGATTTGGGTGGGTACTTCTACTTTAGTAGAGATATGTACGGTACAGTATGTGATTCAAAGAATTGTTGGTGTGAAAAGGTATACATACATACGTGTACATTTGTGTATTTTTTGGGCTATAAATTAATGGGCTATAATTCTCCATCTTCGGAAACGAGAGGTCTCTTCTGTGCGACAGATTTCGGGTAACTCCAAAAATACATCTTGCTCATTAAATATACTTTAGTATTTAAAGGAGCGACCCACCCATTTTGGGTGTTGAGATTTTGTACCATATCAATTGTCATATTTTTCTCATCACCATTCTGAAATTTCGCATTCTCAATCTGTATATTTTCAAGGATATTGTCAAAAAACTACCAATGTTTTCTAAACTTATTTATCTGGTTCCATAAAGCAGTGCAGTAATTACACCAACTTTAGCTTCCTCATCCAAATTGGAGATTGCAAATTTCCTGTTTTCTTCCCATGGATAGTATTTTGGAGAGGTATTTTATATGATTGTTAGGTTAAAACATAATTTATTTTTCTGAACACGCTCCTTTATTAACCAGTGTGTCTGGCTGCCTAATGCACATTTTACACGAAATGTATTTTGTTGTTGAGTACTTTACAGATCATTTAAAGACGCCCCTTGACGAGTATGTGGCACAGCACCTATCTCCTTTAGTGAAAGTGCGACATAACAGTCAGCGTGAAGGGTTGATTAGAGCTCGTACCATAGCAGCAAGAGCGGCTACAGGGGAAGTGCTTATGTTTCTGGATAGTCATTGTGAGGTATAGTGGACAATCCCTATTAGGAACTGGGAAGGAATATCACGGAGGCCATAGTTTCAATGTCTCCCAAGACCAACCCCAAATTTTGTAACGTTCATCAAGCCCAAGACCAGGGGCCAATTTCATGGTGCTGGTTAAGCGCTAGCTGAAAACATGTGTTTACTGTAGCAGAAAAGTTGTGCTAACTTTAAGGCTATTTCACGCCTGCGGCGTGCTTAAGCATTCGCTTGCTTGGAAACGGGCATTTGTTGCGTCACTAGTGTTTAGCAAATTTTGCCTCTGAAGCTAGCAAACGTTTGGCAGTGCTTAAGGTAACAGTCTCTGTGAAATAGCCGGAGCTTCCGTTAGCACAAAATCGGCTGCTAAACAGCTCCATGAAATTGGCCCCAGGTCACAACCATGATGTACTGTATGTTTTGTAACTTTTGCCTGAAGGTAAATGAGAAATGGTTGGAGCCCCTGCTGGAGCGTATTCAGCAGGACAGTCATGTGGTGGTGTGCCCCATCATTGACATCATCAATGCAGACACGTTTGACTATCAACCCTCGCCTATGGTCAAAGGTGGATTCAACTGGGGATTGCATTTTAAATGGGAAAATTTGAACCAAAGTCAGCTTAGAGGAAAGGAAGATTTTGCTAAGCCATTCCGGTAATTATTACTTTCTGCATTATTGGAGTACATTGAATATGTCTGATCTTTATTTTCAGCATGGAAAATGACATAAGCAAGTGATAATCCCTATACAAAAAATAACCGGGGCATGAATTGTTTTTTAATGTATTTAACTGTTAATTAACTGTTAAAAATGTTATTTCAAGATAATTTGGTAGTTTTGCCTTAAGCTCTTTGCAAATGATATATACCGCCTTTGATAAATTGTGTACAGGTCCCCTACTATGGCGGGAGGCTTGTTTGCCATCAACCGTTTGTACTTTCATAAACTTGGTGCTTACGATGAAGGAATGGACATATGGGGAGGAGAAAATCTGGAAATATCCTTCAGGGTAAGATGGCAACATTGTTTCAGATGGTATGGGGATAAAACATGAAAAAACTGACAGTGAAAAACATTAATTTAGTGCTCAAATGTAATTTGTTAAAACAATGTTAGAATAGACTATTGTGTACATTTTCATGAATTTTGCATGATTATGTCATCCAAAATGGCCGCCCAAAGTGTCAAATTACAAAATATTTGGGACACACATCTACAAACTCTGAAATTCTTTTTCGTGCACTCCTGTAGACTACAAAAGTGAAAACGTCACCCTTTGTGTGTTGCCATGGTTTTTGGGTCTACACTAAAACCAGTGAACTGTTTCCCTGCGCTATACCAATGGGCGTTTCAGATTGCCAGCGAATCATGTGTAGACCCAATTACCATGGCAACCGACGTCATACTTTAGTAGTCTATTGAAACTCATGATTTCAATTGCGACATTCATCTCACAGACCTCAGCATCTGTCTTGAATGTTGCGGCTTATTTATGTTTTGGCAGTTCTGTGTCCTGTCAGTGATTTCTAATTGTGTTTTACGTATACATTGTATTCATAATACAGATATGGCAGTGTGGTGGCACTTTAGAGATTGTGCCATGTTCAAGGGTTGGGCATGTTTTCAGGAAACGTCGGCCCTACGGATCTCCATCAGGCAAAGACACTACACTACACAATTCATTACGGGTGGCACATGTTTGGATGGATGAGTATAAGGTACCATGCTGTAATAATATTCATCAGGAAAATAATCATTTGTATAACCAGAAATTTTGTATATAATTAGATGCCTTGAACTGTGGTAGCTGGGGTGCTTTTTAGTCTGGTGGTTGTTGTGTGTGCGACATTGAGTGCTTTGTACTGCAGTGTCGCTCAAGAAAGACCACCAAATTACATGTACTTTTAGAATGCGTGGTTTAAAAGATGCCAATTTGTTTTTGTTTTGTTAGTATTTTGTTTGGTATTTTATTTCCGCACGTATGTACCAGTTCAAACTCACTACGTGTTTACCTTGAAATTAATTTTTTTATTTGTTTTGGTTTAAATGAATGGGTTTTTTTTCGGATCAGTTTAGAAAGTTTGCAAGTGATACTCTGGGTCTTTAAGGACAGTTTGAAAATGGTCTCATGAAAACAACTGCAAATCTTCGTGATGCAAAATCTGCATTATCTGCTATGACTTCTGTCTGATTTATCTACTTGTATTGCAGGAGTACTTCTTTCAGATTAATAAACAGGCTCGCAGCATGGAGTGTGGCAATGTTTCGGACAGAGTCCACCTGCGTCAGAAGCTTGGCTGTAAATCATTCAAATGGTATTTGAAGAATGTGTACCCAGAGTTAAAGTTACCCAATGAAACCAGTCTTCATGCTGGAAATCCTGCTGTGCGGGAACACAGACGGCCGCCTGCTGCTGTCAGAAAGGGATTGGTAAGCTCATGTCATTCTAAAAACAAGCAAAAATAAAAATCAAATAGAAATGATTTGCAGTGGTGTAGGACTCGAGTCCTGGACTCGTACTCGAGTCAGACTCGACCCGACTTGACCATGATGACACGGACTCGAACATGGTTACGTTTTTCAATAAAAGAAAAAAGATATACATGTATAATCACATACCAAACGCAGGATTCTTTAAGAAGACACAGCACGACACATGATTTTGTACACTGCCCTACCAAGTCGGCATGGAGCGCATGAGCACATCATCAGCATTTGAAATAAGGCAGGCCTCGAAATTCATTTTCAAAAGGGCACGGCAATTTTCTCTTAGTAAAGGGCACCTGAATGAAGAAATGGAAAATTTGTGTTAGTACTTTTTAAGGGCAACACGGCAAAACCATAATAATAATAATAATAATAATAATAATAATGAATATTTGTAATGCGCCGGTATCCATCAGAAAGATGCTCAGGGCATTGATGGCAATTTACTGTGGTGCCGTGGGTTATTTCAAGGCCTGATGATAAGGGTACCATTTGGGACAGTTGCAACATTTGGCATTAATCCTTGTTTGAAATACAAAACTAAAGCAGATTCACTTTCATTTATTTGGTGAACAATTAAGTGACTCGTGATTCGGACTCAATGTTGGTGACTCGACACTGATGATTTGAAGATTAAGGTACATGTATCATGTCTTTGTTGGTTTGTTACACAGCTTTATCATGTACTCTCCTTACTGTGTATGGTAGCAGAAACTTCAGCAACTCAGAAAGGAGGGAATCTGATATTAGACAAGTGCAATAGAAGGGACAAAAATCAGGTAGGTGTACATGTGACAATCCTTTATCTGATACATGTCCACACACAATGATTTCTGTCTTACATGTACATATAAAACTTGGGATAAAAAAACAAAACATATGGGCCTTGTCAGGATTCGAACCCGAGACCTCTGACTCACCAGGCAGATGCTTACTAGCTGCGTTATATACGTATAAGGTAGAGTGGTATACTCCCTAAAAGGAGCGTGTCCAGATCAAATTGTTTAGCCTCCCCATTTTTTCCTATGGATGTTGAGATTTTGATACCATATCATTTGTCATATTCTTCTCATTACCATTCTGAAATTTCACACTCTCAATCTGTATATTTTCAAGTATATCGTCAAAAAACAACCTATGTTTTCCGGTAACATACATGTATATACAGCACTGCAGTGATTATATCAATTTTTTTGCTTCTGGAAAAATTGCACACCTTTTCGTGCGCGTGCGACGGCCTTCAACATCGTTTTTTGACAATAAAAAGTTCCCATAAAAAATGTATAGAATTATTTCACGAACCACGATACATAATAATGAGCATATAATGATTTTTATCTTTAGGGCTCGGCGTATAAGCCGCCCGGTTTATAAGCTGCCGGGAACTCTTTTTTTGGCAAAATCAACGTATAAGCCGCGGCTTATATTCCGAAAATTACGGTACATGCCGAGGTCACAGGTTTAAAAATTCAAAGTGGCCACCATTAACCTGTCTAGAAAGACAATCTGTATATAAAGGCCACTTTCCCTGTAGTGGTCTTTATACACAGGCTTGACTGTATTTCAATTTTTGTGACTGTAGTTATGGTATGAGACAGCCGGTCATGAACTACGCCTTGCTGACCGTCTGTGTCTGGATCAACCTGAGAGTAACAGTGCTGCATTACCAAGACTTATGAAATGCCACGGTGCGGGAGGATCACAAGAATGGAAACTCAAAAATCAGGTGTGTATGCACAGACCATCATTTGTATGGGGCTGTTCACAGTACAGAATTTTTGTCATGAAAACACTGTGAAATGGTTGTGAAATAATACTCTCTGGATGTTTTACTACATTTTCACATAGTGTGTCTCAATAGTTTTATTTTCACTTTATTTTTACTTTAATTTCACTTAAAGGCCCTGTAGATGATCTGTTTTTGAGTGATTCTGCGAATAAAACCATTATAAATCAAAAGAAAGACATCAACAAACTCATCCGAAGAAATTTCAGCTTTGTCAAATGTACCAAGTTTTAAAAAAACATGAAAATCCATATGCGTTTTCCTGGTCTTGGCGGAGTGTTTCAAATATTCGTTCTCAGTTGATCGGGTACTGTGTGGCTTGCGTCATGCACTCTGTGGCGCACATCATATACTGCGTGTGCGCGCGATCCATAAAAATGCATCGCGTTGGAACACGCACACGCAGTACACAGCGTCCATGCATTTTGGACCGCGTAGATGCGAACCAAAAATAAGTAAATTGTTTGCAAACGATCTAAATAATTCCATCTTTACGGATTATTTTCTGGTAAAATTATATCATTTTGAGCGGAAACCTTTCATTGGGTAGTTGCTATTAATTCAATCTTTACTTTCAGAACTTTTCCCCTGTAAACTCGTCGATTACTTTTTTGGGGTCATTGCAAATGATACACTGGGCCTTTAAGGAGTAAAGGTGTGTTTGGCCAGTCTTAAACTGTACATCTAAGATGGGCTAGGGACTTGGGGCCAATTTCATCAAGCCTGTTAGCACTGTCTTGTTTTCTGATTAAGCAGCGCTCGCTCCGTTTCATAAAACTCATTCTCTGCTTAAGCACCTATCAAACCAAACCGCATGCTAACCCACCAATTTTTTTCCTAACACCACGCCGTCTTCTATCGTCACCATACTCTGTAAATTACGAGACACGACTTTCAGCTGTTGTTGAAATATCCCAGTCAGTGACAGGCAAGGGTCTTCTGTGATAGTGATAATCATTCAAAAATGGGTACATTACTGATGATGGTACATGTACTTGAAAATGTTGAACAAAACAGACGACAGTGCTGTACTAGTCCTTCATGCATTCATGTGGCAAAACACAAAAAGGTGCCCCATTGTTTTTTAGATCTTTGCTGCTAACTAAGCAACTGTTACTTTATTCCCCAGCTTTTGTATCATCCAAGTACAGGACAGTGCCTAACGACTAAGACGGATGGAGTAATTACGTATGCAGCTCTTCATATATGCAGTGAGGATGCCAAGGACCAGGAGTGGATTTTACAAACGTGATATTACAAAAAAAAAGCTGCATTTTTACAGAAACTTTAAACCACGAAAAATGAACTTAATTATGGGAAACTGCCCAAAGTGACTCGCAGTGAGGTGGGGCATCTACATGAGTGATTGCAAGCCAGGACTTAACCATTGACAGGGGTGATGTTGCAGAATGGTTTTTAGTGCCTTCCTAAATCAGAACATACAATGCTGTGTTAGATATTTTGCAGGGTTGTTATTTTTGTGATTTCATGAATATACTTTGAAATTGTTTTTCTCTATAAAACACCAGAGTAAATCTCCGTCGTCCGATGGACACGTCGTCAGTCACATGTCAAGTTATTAAAGGAACGTGATCAGATTTTTCCAATTATATATAATAATACCTCCCCAAAATACTATCCATGGAAAGAAAACAGAAACAACTTGGTTGTGGAAGCAAAATGGTTGGTGTAATCACTGCACTGCTTTATGGAATCACAAATTAGTTTACAAAATATATTGGTGATTTTTGAAAATATTCTTGAAAATATGCGAATTGAGAATGCGAGATTTCAGAATGGTAATGAGAAAAATTTGATAAATGATATACATGCAGTATCAAAATCTAAACACCCATGAGAAAAATGTGATCTGGACATACTCCTTGAATATAGGGCATAACCAACAGCCTGGGTCCGGCCATGGGCTAATAACTGTTACACAATACATGTGAAAAATAAATGTACTGACGAATGGTTGGGTTATCCTATTAAACTGCATGTTGGATGCTAGAAGTAAACCGTCATTTGTACTTCCCGAGTGGGAACTTATTTTGGTGTTTTATAAAACAAATAACGAATGTCTAAAATTTTAGCAATGGAAAGGATATTTTCATTCGCATTTGTATCATCACAAATGATAGAATTTGCCTTTTAACAGTGGTATAGTCTTAATAATCGTGAAGGCATAAATAAATGTATTTAAAAGCCTCTGCAATAAGCATACATGCAATTAAGTATCCCAAGATCCGACTGCAAGAGTGAAACGGGGTGGAAGTAATAAGAGCTGTTAGCTTATAAAGTGTTGTTACTTTGTTTTTGTGTTTAGCATCAGATGCATTTTATTCAGACAAATATTTAAGTCGCAGTACAAAAGGATAAAATGTCGAGGATATAAATTCGTTTGATATCAACTATGGGGTACGTGTTGGTGTCATTTTAGACTTGATTATATCGTGTATATTTCACCAATTATGGAAAGTAGGCCTCTTTAAAATCGGTGAATTATATGCATCCCCAGACTTAAAGGGCCTGTGACATGCTAAACAACTTTGTGCCTAATCTTTGCTTCATAATGACGGATTACTTGTTCAGCAAGACATACTATTGTTCGTTTGGATGTAAAATCAATAAAAGGTGGCCTTTTTCAACTTTGAAGATTTCACAGCAATAAATCACAGACAGAGGGCGCTGTTTTGAGTGCATCACATAAGGAAGACAGAAGGGAAAAGTTAAGAAAAAACATAAGACTTCAAGTTGGACTTGTGGCAAATTGCTGCAGTTTCTACCCCCAGTTTTGTCATGGCTTACAGCAGGCAACATGTAAAACAAACTCAAACAGCCATGGATTACAAAAGTTTCAGGAAAATTGAGAAAAAAGTGGAATCTTTTGTGCACAGTTGAATGGTGATTTTCCTGTGTTTGCCTCTTGTGACATAGTGACCTTGGTCATGAATATGCATATTCGCATTAGCATAAAAACTAAAAACCTTTGTTTTAACCCCCAAAGCAAGCTCCAAATAGGATTTGTATGACTTTAACTGAGTAGAGTGGTTTTAAAGCATATATTTCATTGATAAAAATCCTAAATAAGGGGCCCTTTAAGTCAACAAAACAATTTACTTTGCAATTTTCGGAATATAAACCGCGGATTATACGTTGATTTTTTTTCCCAAAAAAAGTTCCCTGCGGCTTATACGCCGAGTTATGAAGGAAAAAAATTACATGGACATATGTACCAGTATATAAAGAAATGTTTTTCTAAAATAATTTATCAATAGTTACCTGAGGGGATGTCAGTTAAGTCGACCGAATACCAACTCGACCGGGAAAAAAATCGATCGTCAACCAACTCGACCGCGTACCAACTCGACCGCAAACCAACTCGACCATGCAAAACAGGAGACGTCGCGTCGCTGGATTCGGCCGTTGAATGTCGGTACGCTCGCACACTGAACATGACACGCGGCCGCGGGTTTGTTGGCGCGTCTTTGCCGGCGCCCGGGTTGCTGCAGTCGGCGGTGACTGTCGGCTCACGGGCCGCTGTTTAACGGTAACTGTCGGCTCGTGGGCCGCTGTCAGCGGTGACCGTCCGCGTGCATTCACACTTGGTGTTGCTGGGGCAAACAGTAGAGCCTAGAGGCGCGCGGTCGAGTTGGTTCGCGGTCGAGTTGGTACGAGTCGAGTTGGTAAACGGTCGACTTGACCTGACTCCACCTGAGAAATTTATATATTGTCAAACGTCGCACAAAAAGGTATTTCAAGAACTGAAGTGCGATCATGCGTGTTCGTTGGCGACTCATATACTTCGATGTGACACTGGCAACCTGCAGGCATAGCAGGGCTGCGTTCCAAACACGCGAACGGTTCCTTGTTATTAAAAAAACGTTGGCGCCAACGTTTGCTCATGTGGAATGGATTGTTTGCCAAAATACATTGTCAAGATGGCGGCGCCCACAGTCGCAACAATCATAGTACCGACGTTGTAATGTGGCTTTCCGCTGCTTTCCAAATTTTTGAGGAAATGTGACACGTAAAATTGCTATTGATTGTGTATCGCCAGCGATAAGGCAGACCATGGAGGAAGTTTGTTTCTTCCTCCATGGGCAGACAACCACGAAAGGTGCAATTTATTTGTTATTTTCCAATTTAATTGCAAACCATCGTCAGTGGTCTTTCATGTCGCGTGCGCCATTTTGAAATGCCTCGCGAACATGGCGAACAACTTAAAAGTTTGTTGGCCAACGGTGGCGAACGCATGGTAGCGCATAGTCTTTCGGAAAGACTGCCTTTTTGCGCGCAATACACGATGTACATAGACTATTCACCATTGGCCGCCAGAGGGCGCACCTGAAATACAGTCGAAAAGACAGTCTTTCATATTCCGTATAAATCGCTCGCAAAATACCGAGCGAATTCCTGGCATACCTTTGTGTGACACGTTGAAATGCGTGACGTCATCTAATTTCCATAATTCACAACAGCTCTGGTCGGTCTGGTACCCAGAGTACACACTGGACAGGACAGTGCATACAAATGTCGCTGCTTTTCCAGTCGCTGATCGATCGATCGATCAGCAGTCAGCAGGCAAACATGATATGAGGCAAACACGTTGTCCACGGACAAAGCTATCTTGCGCGTTGCACTCAGTGGCTCGCCTGTACCGTCGACGCGTCCGGGCCTTGCCGCTTGCCGGCCTGCGTTGCTCGTACGGTCGGGTTAGACCCGTGAACGGGTCTACGGTCGGGTGTGATGATTGGGCGGCCAGTGAAGATGAAGCATTTCGTTCCAAGTTGGGAATCGAAAAGTTCAAAGGCTATCAAAGACTGGCATTTAGAGATTTTCTTAGGGCATTTTCTGCTTGGTCACGATTTTTTTTCATCGCTTACGCATGGAGGAAGAAAACGACTGGGATTGTTTTCTTCTCCTCTATACTATGGCATGCTTTTCATATTATTGGCTTCGGTAAAAAAAAAAGTGCTAAACGATTTCAGAGAAGTTATCCACTACTATTTTTCCCTAAAATGACTTGCAAGCATCAGTTAGTTCAGATATGATAGAAAAAAACCGAAATTTAGGAGTGAATTAATCTGAGTGAAGAACCACCCACTTTCTTAAAAACTACCAATTTCACTCACTATCACATGCTTTGTACACAATGTTTAAAGTATTATAAATTGTTTGGCAGATTTTAAAAAATTTCAAAATGCCCTTATTAAATTTGTGTAAGTTTAATGTTGAAAGGAGTCTCTCAAAGCCACATGGTTTTACAAAAGTAATTGTACATTTTCTAAAGTCAAATATGACCCATTTGATTTTCATTTAGGCCAACAAAAAATAAGGCAAATTGTTGTGACCCAAGGATCGACCTTTTACGGCCTATTTAAAAAAATACTTTTTTTCTGATTCTTCGTGCATGTTTTTGTTTTTACAGCAAGCAGAATTGCAGAAAATTAATTAGAGCAACTTGCTTGCATAAGCCTCCGAAAATATCCGACCACTATAAACGTCTTTATTCTGTAAATGAAAAATAAACAATGCATGTTAGAACAAGTTTGATGATAAAAATGAGAAATAAATTATGACATGTCTGATTTTAGGCCCCCAGCCTGGATTTCCATTGTTATAAAACCATGTAAAATTTTAGTTTAGTTGTAAAAACCATGGTGTAAAAACTAAGAAAGAGAAATTTTCATGCTTTTTAAATTTGTCCACTGCTGTCCAACATTGTCCAAGGAAATGTTCGTCAACATTGTCTGATTCAATAGTTCAATATTTGACTTCAAGTGCAGAAATAATTTGAATTTTTAGGTTGAATTCCATATCCGACCACTATAAACGTCTTTATTTTGTATTAAATGAAAAATAAACAATGCATGTTAGAACAAGTTTGATGATAAAAATGAGAAATAAAATTATGACATGTCTGATTTTAGGCCCCCAGCCTGGATTTCCATTGTTATAAAACCATGTAAAATTTTAGTTTAGTTGTAAAAACCATAGTGTAAAAACTAAGAGAGAGAAATTTTCATGATTTTTAAAAAATTTTCCCACTGCTGTCCAACATTGTCCAAGGAAATGTTCGTCAACATTGTCTGATTCATTAGTTCAATATTTCACTTCAAGTGCAGAAATAATTTGAATTTTTAGGTTGAATTCCATATCCGACCACTATAAACGTCTTTATTTTATATTAAATGAAAAATAAACAATGCATGTTAGAACAAGTTTGATGATAAAAATGAGAAATAAAATTATGACATGTCTGGATTTCCATTGTTATAAAACCATGTAAAATTTTAGTTTAGTTGTAAAAACCATAGTGTAAAAACTAAGAGAGAGAAATTTTCATGATTTTTAAAAAATTTTCCCACTGCTGTCCAACATTGTCCAAGGAAATGTTCGTCAACATTGTCTGATTCAATAGTTCAATATTTGACTTCAAGTGCAGAAATAATTTGAATTTGTAGGTTGAATTCCATATCCGACCACTATAAACGTCTTTATTTTGTATTAAATAAAAAATAAACAATGCATGTTAGAACAAGTTTGATGATAAACATGAGAAATACAATTCTGTTATGTCTGATTTTGGGCCCCCAGCCTGGATTTTCATTGCTATAAAACCATGTAAAATGTTAGTTTGGTTGTAAAAACCATGGTGTGAAAAATAATAGAGAAATTTTCATGATTTTTAAATTTTTCCCACTTCTGTCCAACATTGTCTAAAGAAATGTTCGTCAACATTGTCTGATTCATTAGTTAAATATTTCACTTCAAGTGCAGAAATAATTTGAATTTTTAGGTTGAATGCCATATCCGACCACTATAAACGTCTTTATTTGGTATTAAATGAAAAATAAACAATGCATGTAGAACAAGTTTGATGATAAAAATGAGAAATAAAATTATGACATGTCTGATTTTAGGCCCCCATATGCAGCCTGGATTTCCATTGTTATAAAACCATGTAAAATATGTTAGTTTGGTTGTAAAAACCATGGTGTAAAAACTAAGAGAGAAATTGTCATGATTTTTAGATTTTTTCCCACTGTTGTCCAACATTGTTCAATGTTTTGGCCATGGCATTGGGTCTTACTATCTACACGGACAGGCACCCCCGGCCGGGGACAGGAAGTCACCGGGCTGGGCTGGGCGCGCACTCGTACCGAGAAATGCCGCTTCTAATTCTCGGCAGGCCATGCACCACGGTCACTGCACGAAAACGGCCCGATATCATTTTCGCGCGGCACGGTGAATCACTGCACACGTACAAATGTACACGGCAAGTTACCATCCCACATGACTATTTATGGAGGCATCGCTTTCTCTTCTACGCAGGCGCCCATAATTTTTGACCTTGCTGTTTAATTATTCATGTGCTTCCATAAAGGTTATCGAACTTTTTTCTTACGGAGTAATCAAGACCGAGTTTTTGAGTTCACGTTGTAAGTGTAGGTACGCCCTCTGGCGGCTAAAATGAACAATGTGGGGATCGCGAACTCGGTCTTGCATCAAGACTAGGTAGCGCACAATATGTTCCACTCAAATTGTTGGCCAACGTTGCCAACGTTTGCAAATGTTCGCGTATTTGGAACGCAGCCCAGTTCTCCAACGTTGACGATCGTCAAATGCAGTTCGGTGATGCATAAATGCCGCAGCGTATACGGTTTTTCTCAGTGCAGAAAAGAGAAAGGACAGAAAAGACAACGAATTAAAGTCCTTTTCAGGGCTACCAAAAGAAAAAAGATATAGCTGGCATTTGCATGGTGATCAGATCCAGGGGAAAAGATCAATGTTTTCGGGCTTTAGTGCAATTCACGATTTAAATAGAAAAGTTCTGCATATGCCATTATGTGCAGACAGCGAGCGAGTGTCAGACAAGTCGACCGTTGAGACAACTTGTCTCAACGGTCGACTTGTCTCGAGTCGAGTTGTCTCAACGGTCGACTTGTCTTTCCATTTATCGCACATACGGTCGAGTTGTCTCAACGGTCGACTTGTCTGACCCCCTAACCACTAATGCGTGCACTGTCCGCCGATGTACGGCACTGGCGGCGGATTTTTAGGACGCCACAGCCTAGATTGGTTCCCGATCCCTATAGATTGGTTCGCTTATTGCTATATTCTCATGTGTGGAATATGTGGACGGGAACCAGTCTAGCCACAGCCTACACAATGGTGGTGCGGCTTATGTTGTGCTCGAATCTTGTTTTGGGAATTTTCGGGCTCTGCATGCAGCATACCCCGAAAATTACGGTAATCATGTTGTAATAATACAAAAGTGTTAATATTTCATATTTCTTAATTGAGAGCCACGATGAGCACTACAGAGGATTGGGTTGTAATTCCCAATTTTTTGGTGCTTCAATTTAAGGGTTTGATGTCTATTTGCTCAGGTCTATTTCATCTTGAGCGAAGTTTTTTTCCATAAAAATAGACCAATGAAAATGATGGTGCCACACTTTGCTGACATTTTAAAGAAATGCTCGTGTTGATTTTTGGACCATATTTTCGCAGGTTGTGGTAGGCCTATCATGCATAGTTTCGATCAAGATTACCCAATTAACCCAGCTCACTCAGTTACTGTTGCTATGCCTCACAAGCCATCGCAAAAATTGCGATACAAACAATAAAGCAATAGGACTTGCATGAAAGCACAGATTCATTGGGAAAAACTCAAAGGTATAGGGTCGACAGTTAGTGTAGCATCACACACCAAGTAATAAAGGACTACTGACATGGATGTCATTGCGCACTTTACCAGGTTTGAACAGCGAATCACCAGACAGACAGTTGTGGCATGCTGCATGTAATGATAAAATCAATTCTCGCAAAAATATTTTTTTCTTTCTGAAAATAGTGGTCACTACATAATCTGTTAATGCAATGTTCAAATTCTTTTCCAGAGCAGTGGCTGGTGTGCAGTCATGTATTTACTAGTCATGCCCGCACATATGCTTGTGTTAGGCAATTATTTATTTAACCAGGCAAAACCACTTTGTACAGCAAGTCTGTGAACTGGCAATGATGGGTCAGCAGGCACCTCTGACAAAGAGCAGATTTTTGGCCAAAATATGACTCAGTGATCGAAGTACGCAATTATAGGTCAGTCGGAATTTCCTCGTCCGTGTAACACCCAAAATACTTAAAGGGACACACCTGCCTACTGTTTACATGATTTAGTGATGTAGCAGCATTGACAATACTTTTTTGATGGTCGTTGCAAAAAATATTTCATCAAAATATCCCGTAATTTACTAAAGAAGTGCAAAAATAACAAAAACGGTCAAAAGACGGGTTATACGCTTTACCAGCCGTTTCAACTACGCGAGAGCCTCACGACTTTGTTACAAACGATTCGCTCTTTTCCTGCTCAGGATATCTCAAATTTTCTGCTCACGATTTCACTGGACAGCCCGGACGACCGAATAGGAATTTCCGTTTTTTTGTTGAGGAGTTGGCATCATGTTTTTTTCTTCACGAACGTACGTACGTGCACCGAAGCAACACGCCTACGTACATGTACGTACGTGTGCACTTTGCCGTGCATGCTGCGCGGGGCAAATTTCTACACTCAACGGTAGCCTGCCGTAGCACGCGCTCGCTCCCGTTCTCCGGACTCTCGAAACAAACCATTATGTTCGAATTTTCATACTTATGTTTAACTTTGTTTCATACCTGTATAAATAGTCTCTCTTTTGTTAATTACTTATAAATATTGAGGGGAAATCAGAGTTGAATTTGGTGCAGTTCTGCAGTAACAAACTTTTATACGGCTGGAAATACAACTAACTCACAAGACCACGTGACTTTTCGGAACCGTAATTTGGTTCCGAAAAGTCACGTGACCTTGGATTTTTCAAAAGTGCTCAAAAACGGCCAAATTTTACGGCGTCTTTTCAGGATATATCTAATTTACTCTCGAATGCGCTTCAGAATAATGTATGGGTCTATTTCGAGCCCAAAATAGCCCAACAAAGAAGGTGTGTTCCTTTAACCACACTCCTTATTCATTGGTAAAAACATTTATCGATGTTAAAAAGAAAATTGAAGGGTCTTATTTACGTTTTTTTCTGGTTTTGTATCTTTAAACTACTTTCTTCATATCGGATTAGCAATGAGGTCTTCGCCGCGCGCCCAGAGTAAAGGCTCTCGAGTGTCATTGAGCGACGGATCGTACCATTATTTGTAGGCTATGCAGTTTATGAAAGTTCAAGTACGCCGCCAATACATGCGTCATATACCCATTGAAACTACATTTAAATGTTTTAAAACCGTGTTGGGAGTGGAATACATTCTTCATGTTTGAAAATATGAATATTTGTTGCGTTTGTTCGTATTGTGTAAAATTCGGCCGCCCCCGTCCATATATTACGTGATCCGTCCTTTCGGATACGGCGCTAGACTAGGTTCCCGCTCCACATCTAAAAAAAAAGTCAATCGGAACGGACGTGCCACTGAAGGGGAAAGCCCATGGATTTTCTTTGCTTTATTTCCACAAACCGAAAAAGATCAGTTAAAGTTGCATTGCCCGTGTTTCGGTGAAAGGATTAAAAAAATTAATTTACACAAGCGAACGAATTTAGAAAGCTTACGTGTCTCTATAACGAAAAATATCAAAAACGTAAATTTCCGACGTCGGGAATTGGAGATACAAGCCTTTTTCTTGAAACGTGCTTCACATGTGTTGTACATGTGCGCGTACGCTCATATGTACATAGTATGTGTACAATGTACACATGTACGCGCACATGTACATTTACGTCATAACCCTGTCGATTAAATGACCTGCCAGCCTTTTAATCATTTCTTGTTTTTAATCGACTGGCATTAATCCTTGACGGATTTTTACGTTCTTGGTACCAAATGAAAGCTGATAACTTTTTATATTCTAGAAAAATACCTATTTAACTTTTTAAAATAAATTGTACTCCCAAATCGGCCCAAACACGGGCAGTGCAACTTTAATCGAAACATTCTGAACCTCAAAAAGTACCAAATACCAAATCACACATGGTTTTGGCTGGAAAAAATTTTAAAAAGTAAATAAACTTTGTGCTGAGCACATTTCTGTACTGGACAGCTCCATGAAATGTGTACCTGGCGCTGTTTAGCACAAAAATTTGCTAAGCACAGATTTTATTAATGAATTACAAATTTTGCTGGTTCCTCATTTTACAAAGTATTTCAAATTGTGCTTAAAAACAGTATCAACATTTTAGTACACATGTGGGTCTATTTAAAAAATCAGCCAATAATTCCTTTCAGATGTCTTTAGTTTATTTCAAACTTAAAGAAATTCCCTTGTATACTGTTCTCAGGAGATAACTTTTGCCCCAAAAAGGTAAGAAAATGCTGCCACAACATACATTTCTGAAAAGCTTGTGTACAAAATTTCCATATACGCGGTATGTAACGGTGGACAGACAATTGTGACAATTTTCATTTTTTTGATGGAAATACCCAAATTTTTGAGTGAGAAAAAAGATTGTGAGGAAACACTCAGTCTCATATGTTTTGTGCAAAAGGTCGGAATACATGATGAACGGTATAAATACCGTACACATTCGCCACTAATTCTTCCTAATAATGTCATGATCATAATGCCCAGAAAGTGTAAAATTTGGTTAGGAAACACGATGAAAAAATAAAGTTTTTCTTTGAAAACACTTAGGATTTTTGTTGTCCTGCTCCATAGACTTAAGCTTAGTGCATGGAGTTTCAACTGGCGAACGTGCATGGTAGTTTTTCCATTATCAACCACCAAATTCTCTCCGAATTTTTCGACCGTGACCGGTCGAGATGTCTAAACGGGACGACTGTCGGTGTCACTTGTTCATTGTATACCGTGTACACTGCGCTGGTGCCTGCAATGTGTTTTTCAGTTGTGAATTTATGCCACTTAAATCACGAATTAGCAAACATGGCCGCTTGCAACATCCGAAAAGACAATCAATCTGCATAAAGCTTACTATACTATTTTTACCTTCATTACTTACTTTATTTTTACGAGTAATTTGTTGCTCATACACACAGCAATCTTTCGCAATCCATCGATGATGTACGTTGCTGGCCGGCCGGCGCGCGCATTTTTTTGTTACACCACTGCGAGGGGTAATCCTTCGTTACAGCGCACGTACAAAGACGACGAAAAAGTCGCGCATGCGTAATAAGCCAATGATTGCAAACCGCGTGTCTGTCGACCGACGATGATACCGGTGACTTTTCACCACAGAAAAAAAATGAGGGGTAGCCGATCTTGGCTTCGAGATCTTGTATGCAAAACATAGTACGTAGGGTGAAAAATATGTGTTCCCTGTGAAAGTCTTCTATATTTTCCCACCCTCAACGGGGTTTTTTTCCATATCAAATATGCACCTACTGACGTGACTGATTTGTTTTACTGGGTAATTTTAAAGAATTTTACAATTCTCAACATCAGAATTTTCGGAGTATTTAGAAGAAATGATTGAAAAAGTGTTTGGAGGGAACTTTTGAAAAGGGACTTTGAAACATGCTCTGATCCTTTGGCTGATATTTTAATATGTATGCAGTTCTTTTTTTTCCCTTTCTAATCAATAATGAAATTTATCTTATTACATGTACAGTACGTACGTACACAATCTACATGCACCACTAATGTACAGCGCATTGTATAGCACAATATACGTACGGGGAACTTTAGTCTCTTCACCAGCAGTGAAATGGTGCGTTTTCTGCCAAATTCCCCTCGCAGTGGTGTAAAAAAGAAATGGCCGGCCGGCGCCGCGCGCGCCGTACGAAAAGGCATTTTAGTATGGCTCTCTGACATGACGTTAAAATGCCGTATATTTATATTTCACAGGCCTGGATCCCAGACTTAAGGGCCAATCATCAGAGTGGTCGATTTTATAGCAGGAAAAGCACACTTGAAGAAAAATAATCACAACAACGATTTAAATTTTGAAACTAGAATTTTGAAACAGCATAATGTCAAAACATTTTAAATGTTATGAGCTACGATTTGGATGGTTGCATAATGTATACATTGACAATGTGCTTCAATTTTTATAAACCACGCACCCCACACATAATGGTATGGTCTGTCGCGGTGTGACAATCGTATTCCTGTTTAATGGCGACGCACTCGTTGTGAATCCGGGAAAAACAAAGTAGCTCCAGCGTCAAAAACGCGAAAAGGACCCTCAGAATTTCTTTTTAACATCGATTTCTACTTTCAACAATAAATAAGGACTCAACTTGTTTAGGTCTGGTTAAGTATTAAATTCCTACACGGACGACGAAATTCCGACTGACCTATTAGGTTATGTGGGCGATGACATTATAGTTACTTTGATAACAAAAAAATAATTTTTTTAAAACATAAGTAGGACTATATCTATAAAACGGACATGCACTATTCTTTCAGACATGTTTTTGCTTTAAAGAGCTAGAATCCCCATTGTAGGAAAATCCAGCATTTAGGCTTTTTTTGATAGTCCAAACATCCCTCTTGCCGACGTGGGTTGCTTTTTTTTTTAATTGTCGGTTTTAAGTGGATAAATATTGCAAGCGAAAATGAGATTTTCGCGATTTCTGAAACGCATAAGGCATTCATGATATGCGCGTGACCCCGTGACGCAATCCTGAGAAAGAGAAGTCAACACGATTGTCAGCTCCATACGTTACGTTTTACACGCAAAAGACTCGGGAAAACCGTCTCTGTTAGATGGTGTTTTTTAAGAATTTCTTTCCGTCCAAAAAGTCAGAGATATACCCAGTAGTTGCGTGGTTGTATGTTTTACCAGACACTATGGAAAAAAAGAGCAGAAACGTTTGTTTTCCCTTATTTCCAAGAATGAGAAAATGAGTGCATTTTTACCGAGTATAGGCTGCCAGTAGCTGTGTGTTGGGTTATTGTACGTACGGTACGGGTATGGCTAGGCTGCCGTGTGTGCGCGCGCGCGTAGGGACCGAAACGGACTGTGTGCAAGACATCGGACGATTCCGCACGTAAATTTGACGCATTTTAACAAGCATAAAACAGCAACCACTTTATGCATTTTTGCAACAAAGATATTTTTAAAATCTGTTGCAACCTGTCTTTTGTGTGAAAGTGGTTTTTACTCAAAATATATATTTTGATTTTTTCCCCAAGTCGCTAACGACGGTCGAGTTGGTTCAATTTCGAGTCGAGTTGGCAAACGGTCGAGTTGACTCCTGAAACCAAGGGACAACTCTAAAAAAAATTCAAGATATCTGGACCGTTTGCCAAGTGCCGCTGTATAGCACTCATGTGTTTTGCTTCAGTAAAAATCATAACTTTGTTTGATTTCAGTCGTCTTTTTTTCCAATGGTTTACAGCTCATAACAAGATGTGGAATTCAACTTCTAAATTCATACCCAATGAAAATTATTTTATTTTGTTCAATTTCAAGACGGCCGTTCGTGTCAAAACTAACGGCCGCGATTCACTGAAATTTACTTTAAAAATTAAGAGCGTCAGTGTGAGCCACAATTTCATTTTTTCCCACAAAATAAATTGTTGTCATATTAGGCCTACATAAAGTATTTTTCACGTTTATAATTTGAATTTATACAAGGACGAAACAGGCTAGACAGAATTATTCTGTCCCTACGGGATTTCCCGACGTAGGGACAGAATTAAGGATCGAACCCCTTTCATAAAGTGGATTGTTGTCATTTTGCCTCGAAATTAGAATCACACCCAAAAATGTTCTCCTAGTTGTGTCCTACAGTGGTTTGAGATGTCCATGATTGGAAAATTATTCAAAAAAAAGACTTACAGAACCGTTTTTGAAGCCAAAATTTCCTCTTGCGTGCAATCCGGACGAGGATTTTCTTCGTAACTGTAAATTCTGTTATGAATGCTGTTATGAATTAGTGGCTGTGCTATTACTATGCTGTTTCTAAGGACCTTTATTGTCTGCCCATGGCCACAGCAAAAGCCACTAATTCGTAACAGCGCCCTCTAGCGTCCATAATTTACAGTTACGAAGAAAATCCTCGTCCAGGTTCCACGCAAGAGGAAATTTTGGCTTCAAAAACGGTTCTGTAAAGCCCAATTCATACTCGCTCGGCGACCTACGTGCAGAACGGAAATTTTGTCCGCCGAGTAGGGTCAAACGAGTTCAACAGTGCGCGGTCAGTATTAACTCTGCAGCGACTACACTCGGCGAAAGTGCGGCGAGTATGCGGCGAGTGAGTTCGGCGGAGAAGTATGAATCTAGCTTAAGTCTTTTTTCGAGTGATTCTAATTTCGAGGCAAAATGACAACAATCCACTTGAAAGCTCACTGAATAGAAACAGGCATGATGAACGGTTACCCTGATGAACATACGTGCTTTACAGTCACTTCGCCCAAAAACCACTTCGCCCTGAACCACTTCGCCCTAAACCACTTCGCCCAAGAGCCACTTCGCCCAAAAACCACTTCGCCCAAAAGTCACTTCGCCCAAAAACCACTTCGCCCAAAAGCCACTTCGCCCAAACCTAGTAAAAACGAAGAGACAATTCCTATATTGCATGTCTTGGCTAGTTTCCTTCCTGGTAGTATTATCAATTTTCCGGAAAAAAATGAAACGGGAAATACCGCTTCATTGTTTGCGAATACAAACTCAACTTGTCTTTTCCGCGTAGCAACTCGACCGCAAACCAACACAGAACGCTGGTCGGCGTGTCTTTGCCGGCGCGGCCCCCGGGTCGCTGTCGGCGGTGACTTTGTTTTTACCTTCTCATTTGTGAACCCGAAAAGTGTCACGATCATGAACTCAATCAGCGGGCAAAAACAGTAGGAAACTTGACTAATTCGTTGGGTCTTTCGCACGAAGTGGTTTTTGGGCGAGGTGGTTTTTGGGCGAAGTGGTTTTTGGGCGAAGTGGCTTTTGGGCGAAGTGGTTCAGGGCGAAGTGGTTTTTGGGCGAAGTGACCGACATCGGAACATACACTTCGTATATTTTCCATACAGCACGGGCTGTTTTGTGCATGTTCTTCTCAGGATGACGTCACAACCCTGTTTGTAAACAAACCAAGTAATCTCGAGCGTTTCAGAATTTCGGGTGAAGAGGGTCGGAACTGAATTGCGTTTTAAACAAAAGACTGTCGGTTTTTGGCGGAAAACACGTTGTAATTAATCGCCTTGTAGAAACATAAAACTCCGTGATAAACAGTTAAACTAGAAAAATGTGGATGGGGGAATATAGCTGTTTAACGTTAACATTTAATGCTATCATACAGTGCAAAACAGTCAATTCTTCCAAAATATAAATGTATAAGTGCAATTTATACAGAATAAAGCCTGCAATACAATAACTGACATTTTCCCAATATGTACATATTTTTCTTTAGCTACAGTACAACAAAATATACCATTCATACTATAAAAATACGCTTCTACATACACACGACACCTTGTCTTTTGTTAACATTAAGAATTATATCCATGGTATATTCAAAAAATTTTGTGAATTCCTTTTAACAGTACAAATACAGGATGGAATATTATATAATCACACACCTGAAAGTTATTAAAGCTTGTATAATATTTTGCCCCAGAATCTCAATATTACAATTCTCCCATGGAATAGCAGTTGATTTCAGAAATGTTGGACCAACTTTTCTCCCCAAATTTTTGCATAAGTGTTCTAGCACTACATGTATTGTAAATTGATAATGGCATCTTATATAGCGCACATCAATCCTGTGGAACTCATGGTGCTTTACACATCACCCTGGTCATTTGGCACAACTCCCTGGGGAGTATATACGCAGCACCGGCAGCCTGATACACAAGCGCTCAATGGCTGCGACTCTTGCAGGTACCCATTTACTCCTGGGTGGAGAGAGGCAACTTATGGCAAAGTGCCTTGCCCAAGGGTACACTCACCTTGGTCGCGGCCAAGATTCGAACCCACAACCGTAGATTTTAAGCACGGTCTTGAATTCAATGCACCAAACCGCTCGGCCATGGTACTCCATTATATGTACATGTATTGTAATTGAATACATTTTTATTAGTTTCAAACTAAGTGTAAGGCTACTTCCCAATATGATCAAGACAATTTTATAAAGAACACGTTGCAGAACACCAAACAAATTTTTGGTAGGCTACCGTCTGAATTATCAACATTTTAAAAAGACAAAACCACAACTGATTATTAGCATATATACACCTAAATCTATGCAACAAACAGTACTAGACTCATTAATATATAGGCACTGCTAATGCAACATTGTGCAAGTAAAATAAATGTACAAGATAAAACTAAGGTTTGAAATTTTTGGTTTTCCAGAATTAACTATTTCAGACACCGGTAAATGAAGAGAAATGAGGCAAACTACTGCTACTGCATATAATTCACACCAATAGATCTCATGTTCAATGTTGACATTTTCTGATGTCACATGCACAACCTCTAGAGAAACAAATTGTTGGTGTAGTATTTAATGAAACCAAGTACAGGTCGAGAAAACAAATATGCATGGTTTTCTTTGTGATTTGAATCAAAGACCTCCGACACACTCACACTGGGCAGATGCCCTACATTGTACCAGCTGAGCTACAAGGCACAGTGGTATACACCCTCCGGTTTTCTTTAAGAACCCAACGTTTCTCTTGGTGTTGCACGGATGTGCAAGTGCAACTATAACCAAGTAACAAATTTAATATTTGTTGTGGTACCTAATCACCATAAAAAGAAAACCCAATATGGGACAAAAGAATTAGCAGTAATTTGCTGTTCAGTCCAGAAAAACTGTAATAAGCAGTATTATATAGTAGCTGGGCTATTTCACAATAAGTGGTCATTTGAGTAAATTACAGTATAACCCATCCTAGATAACTTTATCAGTGCAAATACATGTTATGAGTGATTTTATATGATGGGTAATAAATTATGAAGGACAAGCTACAAAACTATTTTTACATAATTCTACGAGTTATTCGTTTTGAATTTCTCTATTTACATGCACTTTTAACACCATTTTGGAGTCTCATTTCAAGTTTTACATTAGTTTAAGTGGAATCATTTGTTGATGATGCATTATTGTGGTGAATTTGGTGATCAATCATGGATATATAGTGTTCAACAATATTGTGAAACTGGGGTTGGTGTAATTCGGTCCAAAAATTTTAATTTTATGAACATTTCAAAATAAAATGGAATTCCCGTTAAATAAAATATGGTAATGTCCTCTCCAGGACAAAGTATTCATGACAATGGAATAGTTTGGAAATATGTACTCACAAGTATGTTTGTATCATCTACAGGACACATTTGATGGAGTAAATATGACAATTTGATCGTGGGAGAGATTTGAGTAAATATGACAATTTGATCATATTCAGGGTTGTGGAAAATCCGTTAAACATTTGTCCTCTCCAGGACAGCAGTTAATTGTAATATAACATGTCAACCATGATTGAAATATGTTATGTTATGTTTGTAAAATTAACAGTACCATTCCTTCTAACAGGACATTGCATGGCATTACCATTTCAACATTTCGTCTGCCCATTATATTGTGATATTCTGTGTTTAACAAAATGTCCTCTCCAGACAACCAATTACAAATCGTGATTTCATTGGAAAAAATAGACATGTTAATCATAATGCACCGCTCTGATATTTTAGGAATTATTAGTATACATCCTGAAGTTTTTAGATCAACAGAGTTTTTGTGAGTTGGACAAGTTTGAAATTTGACCCCCATTTGCCAGTGAGACTGAAAGTGTACACTTATTGTGAAATAGCCCAGCTATCAATTAAGCAGGTTAAAAGCTAAAACCCCTCATTTGTATTGCTAAGCAGTGAATTCTGCGAAACATCTCCATCAACTTCAATGGCATCAAAATAAAGCATATTTGACCTGGCGTGGCTGTTTGACTTTTCTTAAGATTCATTTCAATACTGGTGTGAGCCAAGATGGCACTGTACCGCATGTGCATACGTGTACATGTATGCTATCGGTATACACGTACATATATACCCTAGGTGGGGCAAACCCTTTTCCCCCCACACATCATGGTAGGCACAAACTACCAGTACGTGTAGCAGGTACAGGTTCAGTGAACAATGTATGGGTAATTCCCAAAATTAGGGGTCCAAAAATCGCCACTCTTGGTAACAAATTCTCAGTAATAGACTGGCCTGTGGTTATAGGGGACATCATCATATTCTTGAATATTTTGTTCTCCGATTACTGACAAATATTCGAAACAAAAGACCATAAAGGCTCATAATTTGTTCCATGATATTGAATAGGAATTTGGTGTCCCGGGTTACATACGCCAATGAAAAATGGCTGTAGAATGAGGATGCACCTGGGTACTTTATCCACACACAAACATTAAATTTAAGTGGCACTTGTGGAAATAAAAATAAATATTTTCTGCTGGGAAACCACTTTCAATCACTAAAAACACTTGAAAATCTTTAAAAGCATGTCACACGTTTGGACCCCTAATTTTGAGAATTACCCTTACTTACGTTAGAACTCCTGCTTTACCTTGTGAAAATAGTTAAGTACTAAAATAAACTTTAAAAATTGAAGCTCGTAAGTGCTGTGCATAACAATGTAAAACAAACAAATGCAAGCTTTTTAAACAAAACAAAATACACACATTGTAACTCCAACTGTCAAACATTTCCAGACAATTTTCCAGCTACCAACTAGGTTTTGGCGCATCCTCTCTTAAATTATAATCGATTCAATTCCCATTATTTTAGCAATTCTAGGAGGTATCCAAAGATTCTCAATGTTAATGGAGGACAACACTTGTTTGAAGTTATTGACGAATTTAATCAAAAATGTTACCGATGTATTGCCCGGTGCATAAAAACCTTCATGAGAATCAGAGAATCTTGTTTTCAACGTCGCCAACCCAATTAATTTTTATGATAAACTCTGCAACTAATGCAACTATGTGCTGCGCCATATTTGAAATTGATGATGATGTCAAGTGGGAAAAATGAAAGATATTGTGAGGAAACGACATTTTTCAGCCTGTCTCATACCGTATGTTTTGCACACAAGGTCTAAAGCATGCATGATCAACTTCCCCATTCTTTTCGTGATTAAAAAAAAAAGTTCATTCACATTCCTGGTATCAGTTGCAGAAAACATGTTTAGAAGCTTAAAAATATGGATGACTAAAACGGCAACTTAAGCTTGGTAATGTGCAAAGCAAACTTAGTGCGTGAAGTACGTGTGAAGTACGTGTGAAGTACGTGTGAAGTGCGTGCCAGGATAAAAACAAAATTCTACTGCATCTATGTGGCTGAAATTTCTACAAGGCAGTTTATGAACGTTCTTTAGTTATGTAATGCTATATCTGTTTTTAAAAGTTTTCCAATCATAACTCTATTTAAAAAGAAAAGTTTGTATTTGGTGTGCCTCGTTGCATGCGGGAGAGAGAATGGAAACAGACCAAACCTGTTTTAAAGCAGAATAATTACCGCAGTGCATTGTATATTGTATATTGTAACCAGTTGACTAAAACAAGTCTACTGTCATGATACTTGCACTTTTCATTGACTTGATTTGGGACGACGTTTCTGGTTACAGTTGTAGCCAGTATGAATGGATTTCTATGCATTTTGGGCCGGGCACGGATCGTGCGACCTGGGCGAGTCAATGGTGTTATTCATTCGGAGTATGACATTTCTTAAATATTGTTATCATTGTGTCCAATCTGGTATTGATTGCACAACAATTTTAAAGCCAGTTGGCTCTTTATCTCATTAATTCTTTGAAAGTTATTGCAGACTATTTAAAGGCTCAAATTTGACATGTTGACATCACTAGTCCAATGGCCATTGAAGACTGCTATGGCACCCAAATACATGTATCTTGGTTTGAAGGGTTATGCGTTTTCAGTATGTTGGAGATATATGACTGCAGTTATGTAACGCTGCATCTGCAGCAAGCATCGGATCCTAAGAAGGTCATCACTTCTCTTTGTGAGATTCTTGGTAAAAGAATCTGCTTGCAACAACTGCTGCAAAAGATGCCATGTGACGCGCGGTGGCCTCTTAAATTTGAACCTGTTACCCCGTCCCTTTGACTCCCACAGCATCTGTTCACTGTCTGGCTGAAACTGCAGATACCGTTATCAATTGCCCTGCTCCACCTTATCTTGATACTGGTTGAACATGATTAAATGTAGAAGTTTGTTTATTTAGTACTTTTTTAGTAGCCAACGTTTGCATTTTGTGTATGATGTAAAAGCCCATTGTGGATATTTACTGATGCTATTTATTGCTCTCGATGTCTTTGTAACTGCTGTTGGCGGTGTGTTAGTGTACAAGTTGTTGGTTTTATGTTGCTGTTTTTGGTCTATGATTTGTTGTAATGGTTAAGTGTAGAAGCATGTGTATGCAAGAAGCTTTGATGTGCCCTTTGCAAGACCTGTTGAAGCCCACATCCTGGGCGAACATCTGCACCTATAGGCATAAAACCAAAGCCTGCCGAGCCATCAGGCCCTGTACCTGTGGCCCCACAGCCTCCAGAGCAACCCACATCCAGCCCATCCTCGCAGATACATGTATGGGACGTCAAGGGTTCACAAGCGTAGGTTCCTAACCTACCGCAACAAACCCACTGTTTTTAACCCGACAATAAATATTGGGTGTCAAAAGCATTCTTCCGGTTCTTATCGGAATCCTAATGCCTAATTGGTTGGCAACTATGGCCAAACCTGGACGTGCATCCGATGCAGGGAGATGTGGCATGCTATTAAAGATTGAAACACTGTACAATGTTACCAATGTGGGTTGGGGCAATCTGCTTCCAAGTGTCCAAAATGTGATGAAGAAACGGAGGATTAAAGTCAATGCTGTACCAGTGTGAGTGTGTTTGATATGTCACAAGATGAGGACAATAACCAAAAATCCAAAAGCAAGCAAAGTGAAACTACAGTTGTTGTGTCTACAACAACTGATGTCAGTGCCACAGAAGACGGCGCTACAATTAAACATAGTCAAAGTAAAGATGGAATACTGGAAAACACTAATTACTTCGGCTACTATATGTACGAGGACAAGGCCACGTAAAGTGGACTATACAAGATGCTTTGAAGATTTTTAAAATGCTATTTTTGTCCACAACAACTCCAAGAGATGCAGTGGGATTGGTAGCATACTATGTGAGACAACGGCAGCAAAGGGGAAGTACAGGGGCGCGTTCAATAGCGCAATACGTATATGCATACCGACACTTCCTTCAACGGTGAAGGTATACTATAGGAAAGTACCAAATACATTTTTATTAGTTTCAAATTAAGTTTAAAGCTACTTCCCAATATGATCAAGACAATTTTATAAAGAACACGTTGCAGAACACCAAACAAATCTTTGGTAGGCTACCGTCTGAATTATCAACATTTTAAAAAGACAAAACCACAACTGATTATTAGCATATATACATCTAAATCTATGCAACAAACAGTACTAGACTCATTAATATAGGCACTTCTAATGCAACTGTGATAGAGAAGAAAATGTAGTCTTTTAATATGTATAATTTTCCCTTTTTCCCAATAGGAGTTTTTCCCCCTTGTGTACTTTGTCTATGGACCCTCTGTTTTCTCTTGTCTGTGTCCCATCTTTTTGTGTGTAACTTGTCCTTTATCACCGCGTTTACACTCGAATCGGCAAAGGTGGATACAGATCCAGCATTTTTATTGCGACCACAAAACTGACCATTTGCCGCGTTTACACTACACCCCAAATCGCTTCAACTCGCTTCAGAAACCGCAAAAGTCACCACTAAATGTAACTGCAGCGCATGCGTGAGCTGTTATGTTGCTGCACTAGTGCCAGATTGGTCAATTATATCTACTACACTGCGGGCACCGCCCCAAGGACACTCAAATTGCCGAATCTGTATTCGGGTAGCGTTTACACTACAAGCGACCTTGACGATTGCAGGGTTCAACCCCGCAATTGCGGGGTTCAACCCTACCCCAAAGGTGACTTGAAAAAGGCGAATCAGACCCGGGTCTGATCCGCCTTTTTCAATTCACCTTTTGCGTTTACACTTAGTGCCTAACCGGCTTCAACTCCCCTTTTTGGAAATTGCGGAGTTCGATTCGGCAAAGGCGAATCGAGTGTAAACGGGGTGTAAGTAGTGTGTCCCCTTTTATGTAAATTAGTCTGTGGTTTTGAGTAGGTCACTGTCCTGTGTCTGTTGGTCAGTGTACAGACTGGCAGCACAGAGAAAAGACCTGTTCTCTCCTCGATCTGTGTGTTTTAACTATTTAAGCATTTCTTCCCTGCCAGAGAATTTCTACTTGTTTCTGTACCCCCTGCTGGTGAGTTCCTACATTATTTTAAACCATTTTGATTACTTTTTGTTTCTTTAAACACTTTTTTTGTAGTAGATTGAAATACTCTTTTTGCTAGAAGTTTCTGGAAAAGTTTCTTAACATTCTGGTGACTTGGGAAATTGTTGCTTTTAAAATAACCTTTTGTATTTTTTGCTTATGTTACAAGTAATTTTCTTAGTTACCCTTTTAATTTATTTTTGACATTCGAGTTACTTGCCTTTGCCCATTTTTATACAATTTTTACGTAGAGTTTAGACCATGTGCTTCAAGTTTCTTTGTTGTCAGCTTGGCCACATGAGTCCATGCATGGCCTGCTGGCCTTGTAAAAAGGATTAAGTTGTTTATTCTGCCAGGCCCAGAGAATAGTTTATTACCTATGAATATTCATTAGCTACCCTTGATACATGTACATAGCCCCTAGATCATTGCCCACTTTGTTTGTGTATTTTATTCCAGTTTCTTAATTTGCCTTTTTCTTATGTTTTGTTGACAGGTTTCCCTGATAGTTCCTCCAGTACTTTTTACTTTACACTGTGTTGGTTTTTATAGTTGGTTTTTATAGTGTTGGTTTTATAGTTGGTTTTATAGTTTGGTTTTATAGTATGTTTCTAGTGTTTGGTTTTTAACAGGTTTCTTATAAGTTGGTTTCAAGTTTAAGATTTTAGTTTAGTTTAATTTTAGTTGATTATTTGGTCTGTTTCATTTTGGTGTCGTTATTCATTAAACCTTTCTTTAAAAACAGTTCGCGACTTGGTCCTTAGGTCCCCGGGTGTCATTTTTATTGAGTTTTATTGAGTGATTTCCAGTGTGTCATTTTTCACGGTTACACAACATTGTGCAAGTAAAATAAATTTACAAGATAAAACTTTGGTTTGAAATGTTTGGTTTTCCAGAATTAACTATTTTAGACACCGGTAAATGAAGAGAAATAAGGCAAACTAATGCATACGGAAAATATACTTCACAAATGTTTGCATATAATTCACACAAATAGACCTCATGTTCCATGTTGAAATTTTCAAAATCTGATGTCACATGCACAACCTCTAGAGGAACACATTTTTGGTGTAGTATTTAATGAAACCAAGTACAGGTCGAGAAAACAAATATGCATGGTTTTCTTTGTGATTTGAATCAAAGACCTTTGACACACTGGGCAGATGCCCTACCAGCTGAGCTACAAGGCACAGTGGTATACACCCTCAGGTTTTCTTTAAGAACCCAACGTTTCTCTTGGTGTTGCACGGATGTGCACGTGAAACTACTGATGTCAGTGCCGCGGAAGACGGCACCACAATTAAAAATAGTCAAAGTAAAGATGGAATACTGGAAGACACTAATTACTTGGGCTACTATGTACGAGGACAAGGTCACGTAAAGTGGACTACAAGATGCTTTGAAGATTTTTAAAATGCTATTTTTGTCCACAACAACTCCAAGAGAAGCAGTGGGATTGGTAGCATACTATGTGAGACAACGGCAGCAAAGGGGAAGTATATGACCCACATTGTTTGTCTCCATTTTCCTGTTTGGCACCCATAAAGTATGTACGCAGGGGGAGAGGGGGGTCCAAGCCAATGCGTATGTACGCAAACCGAAAATTTACGGGCACAATCGCATTGGTACCCATCAGGTAGTAAGTTGATGCAGCGTTTTGCGTATAGGAGCAGTTGTCTAACCGAAAACGTTCGCATTGAATGTAGGACATGTAGAACGTTCGCTGTTCGGGAAAGCGAGTAGATTGTGCAACGGTTGTACGTGTAGGTGTACGTTTGTGGCCGTGTTGTTCAAGATTTAAACATCGAAATTGGGGGAGGGGGGATGGGTGGGTCAAAACACTATTGAAAAAAAATCTAAGTTTGTTTTCACATTGATTATTTTGAATGGCCCCTTGGCGAAAAAACCTGTATGTCTGAGGTTGTGGCCTGTCGGTAGCTTTCTTTTGTGAACCTCTCAATTAGTTTCCAGAACATGTGCTTACCATTGAGACAATCCAGCCTTGGTATTATATTAAAAACATTTCCTAATTGTCTTTTTATCCATAGGAAGGTGTCCATCCACACATAAAAGGCGACAAAAATTGTCTGGAGCGGTGCGAACATTTTTCCATTGTCGTGGATGGTATTGCGCTGGCACCCACAGAGAACTTAAAGGGCCCCTTATTTAGGATTTTTATCAATGAAATCTATTGTAACGCTGTTTTGCGGTTCTAGGCGTTTGACAAGCAAAGTTAAACCATATAGATGGCTAACGACCAGAGCAGGCTGTTAATTGTCAGATAAACTTAATAATTGGAGACGCCAGAAAATAAAAGGTGGACAAGGAAACTTAAATACCGTCTTGGTAACATCTGATCATTTATTCTCAATAAATAAAAGAACAATCACTTACAATCAAGTCCACGTTCTTGGTGTTTTTCTTAGTCAACTTTACATTAATTTACAAAACGACGTCGTCTCGACGGATTCCCAGAACTAGACTGCCACGTGCATTGCGCGTCCCTATCGTGGCGTCCCAAGGCTCAAATACTGCCTGGATACAAGTGCTATAAATAGCACGCGGCACGTGACTGGCGAAGTGTTTCCCTCATGTAAAACTTAAAGCACGCCCTCAGCCACGGTCGCTACATCACCCCCTCCTTTAAGAATAATGTGTCCCCACATTATATAACAGCCATTTTAATTGTCGTGTCAAGAAGTGGACTGATTCGCTTTAAAATAACTTTAACAATACATAATCAGCTTCTCATTAAGAAAACTCTCTTTTAAAAACTTTGAAAAACGCGAAAACTTTAAACTTGGAACATCAAGCGTCGGATCTTGAGTCTCGGGGTTACTCATATACGAGACGCTCCCTCGTGACTCTGGCCACCACGACCTTGCCATCAAAGAGCTCTTGTGTGGTGCGCTCAACAACTCGTCCTTCGCCGCACTCTGTCTGGACTCCCTTAGTTTCGTAGCGCCTCTCCATCGTCAGCACTCTTCGTACGGGAGGAGGGGACCTGGTCCGGCTACTCTGGTCCTTTTCCACAGCTCTCCGGTCGGACTTGTCGGGATGAAGGCTTAAGAGGTCGAGATTCCGTCCAGGTGTGGGGGGAACCTCAGGATCTGGTTGGGTCTGGTGTTGGGCCTCCCAATGGCGGTCTAAGTCATGCTTGCGACGGAAGAGGCTTGGACAGTATGGGCATTTCATCTTCTCTCTCCCAATATGTTGCTCATCTATGTGTCGTCTTAAGCTAGCTGCATTGGCAAACGGTTTCTGGCAGTCTTTGCATGAATGTTCGGTTTTGGGGGAACGGCTCCTGTCTCGGCCCATCTTCCTGCAGGTAAGGTAAAGAACAGTAAAGAGAACGTTAGGTTGTCTTTTTTTTTTTTTTTTTTTTTTTTCCGTCAGTCTTATTGCTCATTACTTGACTACTAATATTGCCATTCGCCATATCGTTGCGGCGGCCGACGGGGGCGCCCGTGCCTTGATACCGCCATTGGACTGTTGTCCGGGACCTGCGCGGAGTCGGCACTTGGGGAACCTGATGTATTACTTCCCAGGTTTCCATCTGTGGGCTCTGCTTCACATTCGCTCGAGTTGTGTATATTCGGGACATCACTCTGACAATGCCAACTAGACTCGTCTAAGTCAGAGTTATTGTGTACTGAAGTGCGTCGAGGGGAGGTGGATCCCGGGCTGGGAGGAATGGATCCGGGGCCGGGGGAGATGGATTCGGGGAGCAATGCCTCCTGTTTTTCTCTTCCAGGTTCCAGCCACGATCGATCTACATCTCCATGGTACGGCTTCAGTCGGTTGACGTGTACCACTTTTGGTTTGTGTCTGGCGCTCTTGCGGATTCGGACAAGTACATCACTGAGTACTTTTGTAACGAGGAAGGGACCGTCCCATCTCGGTTGCAGTTTGGGAGATAGACCAATCTTTTTGGTTCCCACTCGTTCCATTACCGCGCTTCCAACCACAAAGCGGTCGTCACTGGCCTTATGGTTGTAGTGTTTGCGCTGATACTTGGCTGCCTTTTTGAGGTGTGTCCTGGCCATCTCGTGTGCAGATTCAACCCTCTGCTGTAGCCCGTCAACATAGTCAGTGGGCTCGAACCCGGCTTCTGAAGAGAGGCTACATATTTGGTCAAGTGGAAGTTCAACTTCTCTCCCGAACATCATCCGATTTGGGGTCAAACCAGTGCTCTCGTGCACAGAAGCGCGATACGCCATCAAAACGAATGGAACGTGGAGGTCCCAATCCTTTTGGTTAGCCGCGGTATAAGACGCCAACATGGCCCTCAGAGTCCTATTGAAGCGTTCAACCTGTCCGTCGCTTTGCGGATGGTAGGGGGTTGTTCTCGTCTTGTCAATACCAAGTAAAGTGCACATCTCTTGGAACAACCGACTTTCAAACTGCCTCCCTTGGTCGCTGTGAAGCTGGCAAGGTGTTCCAAACCTACAGACGAACTCTCTGACGAAAACCAAGGCAACTGTCCTTGCATCCATGGTGGCTATTGGATATGCTTCGGTCCACTTGGTGAAGTAGTCCGAAACCACCAAAATGTACCGGTTGCCCCCGTCCGTCAACGGAAATGGACCCACAAGATCTAAGGCCACTCTCTCCAAGGGCACCCCAGAGATCTGTTGTTTCAGCAACGCCTTCCGTGATTTACTTGGCGACTTGTGCTTCGCACACTCTAGACATTTCTTGCACCACTGTTCTACCGAGTCCCTCATTTTCGGCCAGTAGAATCTGGCCTTGACTTTTTCATACAGCTTTTTGATCCCTAGATGTCCTCCCGTGGGTGAATTGTGCAGTCGATGCAGGACATCTTTCTGCATCTCGCGAGGTACCATCATCCGGTAACGGACTTCACTGCCGGTGTTGTCTTCCCACATTTTGTGCAGGACACCCTGGCGTAAGTAAAGTTGGTCCCAGATGCCCCATAGCGTCTTTACTTCAGCACTTTCTGGAGAGACTTCCACCCATGGTGGTCTTGATCCCCCAACTTCGAGCCACCTAATGGCTATTTTCAAAGCGGGATCCTGTAGCTGTTTTTGACGCATGGTTTGAGCATCAATGCCTGTACGCCAATTAGACTCGGATACCCTGGCTACCGCCAGTCTCACCGACGATCCTTTAGGTGGTTTGGCGATTCCACTATCACTCTTGGGTTCTTGTTCCCTACTCTTGGGAATGTCGGTTTCCGTGCCGGGGTTGGGTATTTTCCCAGTGGTGGAGCGGTCATTTTGCTCTGTTTGGCAATATATTGTCTCGTCAGGCACCCGTTCGCATTGGCTACATGGCCTCCTTGACAAGGCATCGGCGTTTCCGTGCCGGGGCCCAGGGCGGTGTTCCACCTCGAAGTCATACTCTGCCAAAATTTGGAGCCAACGTGCGACCTGCCCAACGGGTTCTTTGAAATTAAACAGCCATTTCAGGGCACCATGGTCCGTACGGATCTTGAATTTCTGTCCATACAGGTAAGGGCGAAATTGCTTCACGAAGGAAACCAGGGCTAACAATTCTTTTCTCGTGACACAGTAATTTCGTTCGGATTTTGTCAGGGCTCTACTAGCGTACGCTAGGACCTTCTCCACTCCATCTTGTTTTTGGGATAACACTGCCCCGATTCCAAAATCACTGGCATCTGTATCTAGAATGAATGCGCCGGTAGCTGAGGGATATGCCAGGATCGGAGCAGATACTAGTCTCAGCTTCAATGTATCAAACGCGGCTTGACTTTCGTCGGTCCAACCGAACTTGCTGCTTTTCTCCGTGAGTTTGTGGAGAGGTCTGGCTGCCGCGGCGAAGCTTGGAACAAAACGTCGATAATAAGAAGCAAGGCCAAGGAAGCTTCGGACTTCGTGTACATTTGTAGGGACAGGCCAATTACGCACCCTCTCGACTTTCTCTGGGTCTGTCTTCACCCCTTCATTCGAGACAATATGTCCGAGATAGGACACCTGTCGCTGTAGCACATGACACTTTTTAGGCTGCAGTTTCAAGCCGGCTTCTTGAATTCTTGTCAGAATTTTCCGCAGGCGCTCCACATGCTCGTCAAACGTCCGACTGTACACAATGATATCATCTAGGTAGACTAAGCATATCTGCCATTGTAGGCCATGGAGAACTCTCTCCATGAGCCTTTCAAATGTAGAAGGGGCGTTGCACAACCCAAAGGGCATAACTTCGAATTGGTACAAGCCACAATGGGTTGCAAATGCCGTCTTCTCCTTGTGGTCATTGTGCATCGGCAACTGCCAATAGCCAGATGCGAGATCTAAGGTGGTGAAGTACTGAGAACCCGACAAAGTATCCAGGGTGTCGTCGATGCGTGGAATGGGGTACGCATCCTTCCGTGTCACTGCGTTCAGGCGCCGAAAATCTATGCAGAAACGTACACTGCCATCCTTCTTCCTGACCAGTACCACGGGTGAGGCCCATGGACTCGACGCCGGCGTTATGACACCCCTTTTCAGCATCGACTGAACCTCTTCCTCCACCACGGCCCTCTGTCGGATTGGCAGCCGCCTGGGAGGTTGTCTGATGGGTGTAGCACATCCGGTTTCGATACGGTGCTTGGCTAGCTTGGTACAACCCAGGTCCTCCGAATTGGCGGAAAACTGATTCTGGTACGTACACAACATCTCCCTGAGTTGTACCTTCTGGTCGCAGCTTAAGTCTTTGGAACTTCTCTCGTATAAGTCTTCCAGATGAGCTGGTACGGCAGATAGACGATTATCATGACAAACATTACTCTCCGCACAGGAGACCAGGCTGACACGCTCAGTTTCACTGGTTTGGCTTCCCTGATCCACGTCTATGGCGGGCCCGATAGCATCTACGGTTTGGAATGTCCCTGCTGTTGCACCTTTATAGAGGGTCACGTGATTACTGGTCGGATTCAACAGTCTCAATGGCACTGTCTCTTTACTCGTATTTACCACCAACGGGGCTATCATGAGGTTCTCTCTTTGAACCAATCCACGTGTTGGTTCTATCAACCCATACCCGACGTTAGCGGCGGTTCCATCGAGGTACCCGGCTACAACCATCTCTGTTTGTGGTGGGACAATAACTGTTTCCTTCACAGTCACGCGACAGCGGTGCAGTGGTTCCGCTGTACTTCTGAGAGATATCTCAATCCCTCTCCACTTCAGATTCTTTCCACTGATGTCTATACTGCAGTCCTCCTCCCGTAGGAAGTCCAACCCTAACAGCAAGTCATTGCCGACATCTGCTACAATGAACTTATGCGTTATGAGTTGACCTCCTAACTGGAGTTCCGCTTCTACCTCCCCGTTTACCGGCAAGTGTTTCTCGTCGGCAAGGTAAACCTTGACATCAGTTGTTGTCATGCCAGCTTGCACCTCGACAGGCCATTGTCTCACGACTTTCTCAGCAAGAATAGATGCTGTTGCCCCAGTGTCAACTAGAGCCACCACATCCGTTCCATTTATTCTCATGTCCACGTACAGTCCCTCTCCAACGACATGTGCATTCCGTGCCAAACTTGTTATGGGCCCGCTTTTACCAGCTGCGTCTTGGGCCGCAGACACAGCCTCTAACAGTTTTCCGAGGACTTCTCTGTTCTAGGTATATGTCCAGTCACCTCCCCCTTGTCATCCCTGTCATTGTTGTTAAGATCGGGGCAATTTGGTTTGATATGACCGAACTTCTCACACTTGTAGCATTTTGGTCCCTTCCCGTCTATTCGGCGGTATTTTCCTTTATTCCTGGTATAGAGGGCTTTCTGCAACTTTTGCAGTTGATCCGCCATTGCTTGTACTTGTTCCTGCAATGTGCTGTTCGCGGACGGTTGGCCAGTTGCCTGGTTACTTCCCATTTCTGGGGCTGCTGGCGTCGTCGCAGCGCAAACTCTCCTAGGCTCACTGGTGAGGCGGGCCTTTTCAGCCTTCTTCAGAGCCTCCAGTTCCACAGCTGATGCGACTGTGTCATCAAGAGTAGTCGTCCGCATCTGAATAACGCGAATTCTTACGTCGCTATCCTGTAGAGCGTCTAGAAAATGATCCCTGCCCATGCGGTCTCTTCCTTCGGTTGGCAGTTCAACGTAAACTTTGTCAACCAGTCGCCTTATGTCGTCTGCCATTTCTACTAGGCTCTCCGTGTTCTTCTGTCTTCGGCTCCGTAACTGCGCTCTGTGCAGTTCCAGTCTTCCTGTTGGATCAAATCGCGCTTGCAGGGCTTTTACCAACAGCCGGTAGTCACTCGTGGTTTCCTTTGGTAAGCTGCCTAAAATCTGTTGAGCAGATCCATTCAGCAATACCGCAAGGTACTGCATTTTATCATGGTCATTCCACCCATTCAACTCAGCACATAACTCAAAGTGTTTGTGGTAAGCTGTCCATGGCGTCTTCCCATCATACCGGTCTGGCTTCATCAACGGTCGCTCCTTTGATCGCCCTACTGCCTTTTCCGAGTTTTGGTTTTGCATACCAGACTGTTTCCAATTTGCTGAAGGAGCCTCGGTCGGTCGTCGTTCAATTACGGGAGTATACCCTGTTGCCCTGTCCAAGCCAGGACGTAGTTGAACCTCGGGAATAAAGGTCGGTGCCCTCGGACCTCGTCCGAGGGGGGGTTCAGTTACATAACGACCAGCATACCGGTTGAGCGACGGGGACATATTCATTGGTGCACGTCTTACCGGAGGGTTTAGCCCGGTTTGAGAGGCGTAACCAAAGTCGTCCGCGCCATATGCCCATGTATCATTAGGGTGACTTCCCTTCTTTTCAGTATAAGGCACCGCCGAGGAAACAAAATTCCGGCGATATCCGGCCGGTTCAGTCACCGCGGCGCAGTCAGATATGACTTCCTCGATTGGGGACTTGTGGCTTGACACGTACGCTCCGGCCGGCTGATGGATGCCGAAGATCTGGTTAGCCAGATTGGGTTGTTCGCCGGCAAAATAATGGCCATTGCCAGTATTTCCGTCGGCGAACCCAGAGGCAATTTCAGCCGGAACGGTGTTCTTCTCAACTTCGGGCCAACTCGTGGTCTGTTTTATGTACGCACCGGGACCGTGGGCCGGTTGAACGAAACGCTGAGTCGGGTCTTCCTGAGTAGTAGTGCTGCTACCTCCAATTGGCTGTATGTTAGCCACAGTACTGGATCTTGGTTTTAGGCCTGGAGGAGGGGAGGCGCGGCTTCGTTTCATGGTCCAGTCTGGTAAGTTACTGACTTGGCGTGTCCCACTCGACCGGATATTCTCCCTTGGAGGCTCACCCACCCATGTGGCAGGATATGGTAATGTCCTGGGATCCCGAAAACCGTAGGGAGTGCTTTGTAATGGCAAAGTGTAGTTCCCGGGTTTAGCTGATTCAGTCCGGCTGTTCTCCGGTAATTGTCTTGCCTCCAGTTCACCGGCAATACTTGCCGACAGAGTTTCAATTTCCATTGCGACATCTTCCAGCTGTTGGGTAAGCATGTCGTACAACCGTCGTTTCCCAGTCGGTGATGAAACGAGTCCAGGGTTAACAGCGTGGTTCATCATAAATGACATGGTTACCAATTCACTGTCTTCCACTAATTACCTGTACTACCTACCTTTTCCGGCAGTAGAAACGGAATTCCGGTTTTCTTTCCGGCTTTCCACGTTTTTCCGGACCGTCAGTCGGCTATGGTTTCCCGGACGGGATGTGGTTTCCGGCCGGCGTTCTGGTTCTTCAGGCAGTCAATAATTTCCGGCCGGTGGTCTGGCTCTCCGGGCGGTCAAGGAAATTTCCGGCCGGTGGTCTGGCTCTCCGGTCGGTTACAGAATCTCCGGGAGGTGGTCTGGTTCTCCGGGCGGTCAAGGAAATTTCAGGCCGGTGGTCTGGCTCTCCGGTCGGTTACAGAATCTCCGGGAGGTGGTCTGGTTCTCCGGGCGGTCAAGGAAATTTCAGGCCGGTGGTCTGGCTCTCCGGGCGGTCGAGGAAATTTCAGGCCGGTGGTCTGGCTCTCCGGGCGGTTACAGAATCTCCGGCCGTTGTAGCCTTTATAACCGTGTTAGTGACACGTACGGAGCGTTTTGTCCTGAAACTCTCCCTAAAAATCAATATTTAAGCCTATCGTCTGATCGTCCCTGAAAATTATCACACCCTGGGTACGAAAATCCCACCGCTGCCACCAATGTAACGCTGTTTTGCGGTTCTAGGCGTTTGACAAGCAAAGTTAAACCATATAGATGGCTAACGACCAGAGCAGGCTGTTAATTGTCAGATAAACTTAATAATTGGAGACGCCAGAAAATAAAAGGTGGACAAGGAAACTTAAATACCGTCTTGGTAACATCTGATCATTTATTCTCAATAAATAAAAGAACAATCACTTACAATCAAGTCCACGTTCTTGGTGTTTTTCTTAGTCAACTTTACATTAATTTACAAAACGACGTCGTCTCGACGGATTCCCAGAACTAGACTGCCACGTGCATTGCGCGTCCCTATCGTGGCGTCCCAAGGCTCAAATACTGCCTGGATACAAGTGCTATAAATAGCACGCGGCACGTGACTGGCGAAGTGTTTCCCTCATGTAAAACTTAAAGCACGCCCTCAGCCACGGTCGCTACACTATGCTTTAAAACCACTCTACTCAGTTAAAGTCATAAAAATCCTATTTGGAGCTTGCTTTGGGGGTTAAAACAAAGGTTTTTAGTTTTTATGCTAATGAAAATATGTATATTCATGACCAAGGTCACTATGTCACAAGAGGCAAACACAGGAAAATCACATTATACTGTGCACAAAAGATTCCACTTTTTTCTCAATTTTCCTGAAACTTTTGTAATCCATGGCTGTTTGAGTTTGTTTTACATGTTGCCTGCTGTAAGCCATGACAAAACTGGGGGTAGAAACTGCAGCAATTTTCCACAAGTCCAACTTGAAGTCTTATGTTTTTTCTTAACTTTTCCCTTCTGTCTTCCTTATGTGATGCACTCAAAACAGCGCCCTCTGTCTGTGATTTATTGCAGTGAAATATTCAAAGTTGAAAAAGGCCACCTTTTATTGATTTTACATCCAAACGAACAATAGTATGTCATACTGAACAAGTAATCCGTCATTATGAAGCAAAGCTTAGGCACAAAGTTGTTTAGCATGTCACAGGCCCTTTAAGGTCCGCTTTTGCATGTTATCTTGCTTGTTACTATGTTTTTAACCTGTGGCCTATCCTTTGGCTTTGAGAAAGACATTAATTTTTTTCCAGAAAGTCATACTCAACATCCAGGATAGTGTCAAGATTGATCGGTCAGTGACTATACCCTTCTTGACAAGCTAAATCAGTTTCTGAAATAGGTCTTTAGAATAAACCCACTGAAAAGAGGATACAAACTTCACAAAGAATGGCAATTGCAATGATAGCTCATAGTTTGGATGCCGGCATTTTGTCTAAAAAAAAAACAAAACAAATGGGCATTCCTCACCCTGTTTTTGGACAAAATGGTGGCGTCAATAGTACAAGGCATCGGTAACATGTCGGTAAATAGCGGGAAACGTGAATTTTCTAGTGAGCCGCTCTATCCAGAAAAGAGCCAAGCTTGCTGGCCTTCCATCACGCTTTGTGGATTTGCCGGGTAAAGGTCACATGCAGGGGTCAAGCAGGTGCATAGACTGCCAAAGTGAACACGTCATCTTTTGTTAATTGGTTGCCTAGGCAATGGCTCCACACTAAAAATCACTGAACCATGTCCCTGTGTTTTTGCAATGGTAATTTTTCCGACGGCAATGTTAGTTTATAACTAATTGCCATGGCAACCACGTCACACTTCGGCTGTCTATTGGAACAGTCATTGTGCGGTCACATGTTTACGTTTTCTCCCCTGTATGCGCACTCGGGCGGAACGGTGCATGTTTCTATTGCCGCTTATCGGATAAATTCCCCTGCATTTTCCTTCCTCGAGAAGGAAAATTGCCGGGAAAAATTCTCCCCGTTATTTACCGGAAAATAGCGGATAAGACCCGTTTCTACTGCATGGGCACATTTTCCGGTAAATGAGTGTCAATAGAAACACGCCTTTAGTGTGTAATTTGCAGTGAATCCCACAAATTTGAGTTAAAGGGAATTATACCCATATACAACAAAAGCAACTTAAATTATTTTAATGCAAAGAGCAAGCTGAAAAGTAAAGACGAATGTCACAAAGGCAATTTTAGCGATGTGTCACACTAAGGGCGCCGCCATTTTGTCCGATACTAGGCAAAGACTGACGTCTTTGCGTACAAGTCCTTCATGCATTCCCATGCATGGCAATACACAAAAGTTGTCCGCAAAAACATTATTTGCTCAGTATTCGGACAAAATGGCGGCCCCCATACTGCGAAGCATTGCTGCAATTGTTCGTATCAGCTTTTCAGTAGGTAACATTTCTTGTTCTTTGCATTCATAGAAAATTGTCTGTTGAGGTTTTGTTTCTTGGGTATAATTCCCCTTGGGTATATTACATCATTTGACGTGACCCAAATTGTTTTCATGAGTTGATAACAATGGTACCAAACACCACATGAATTTCTCTCCAAAATAGTATTTTGTGTGTGAAATTAACTGAAGATGGTTTTCTACAAAGTCTTTTGCAAAATACTTTTTTAGCATTCAACTCAACACAAAAGCCATGAATGGATTATTCAAGTTTTCTGAAATATTACTGCTTGTATATGTGGCAGAAATTTCTACACGGCAGTTTTATCCACATGGCTTTTAATCACGAGTGAAAATAATGTCCTTTGTAACAGTTTACCAATCATGTACTCTACCTTTAAAGTGGATCGTACTGTTCTTTGAAATGTATTTTTTTAACGTTTTTTGATCCATGGCTTTACAGAAATCCTCGCTTTAGATGCTGGGCTATTGTACAAGTACATGTACTGTCATGTGCCTTTTTATTTGTACATTTTATCACCCAACAAAACAAAAACCACTGAGATGACAATTTGAAGTTCTGCTATGGATATTATCTTTAGCTACATTTTCATTTCTGGAGTATTGAGTAAAGCCGAACATTAAAGGGCCTATGATGTGCTAAACAACTTTTTGCCTAATCTTTGCTTCATATGATGGATTACTTGTTCAGCAAGACATGCTCTTGTTCGTTTAGATGTAAAATCAATAAAAAGGTAGATTTCATTGCAATAAACCACAGACAGAGGGCGCTGTTTGGAGTGCATCACGTAAGGAAGACAGAAGGGAAAAGTTAAGAAAAAACATAAGACTTCAAGTTGGACTTGTGGCAAATTGCTGCTGTTTTCTCCCCAGTTTCGTCATGGTTTACAACAGGAAACATGTAGAACAAACTCAAACAGTCATGGATTACAAAAGTTCCAGGACGTTTAAGAAAAAGGTGGAATCTTTTGTGCACAGTTGAATGTGATTTTCCTGTGTTTGCCTCTTGTGACATCGTGACCTTGGTCATGAATATGCATATCATTAGCATAAAAACTAAAAACCTTTGTTTTAACCCCCAAAACAAGCTCCAAATAGGATTTTAATGAATGTAACTGAGTATATTGGTTTTATAGCATAGATTTCATTAATAAAAATCTCAAATAAGGGGCCCTTTAATTCACCGATATATTTTTTAGAAGGTTATGGACAAAGCAGCTCCAATAGAAGCCTTTATACATGTATTTTGTAAAGTGTTGAAATAATATAAACAAATGTTGTACATAAATGATCTATGGGAACCAATGACTTGATTGTGGAAAATGTTTAAAAATGTGTAGTCAGACACACGACTATCTGTAGCTGCTTGAAATATCAAGATACGTGAAAGTTGATGATAGTTTGGCGGGTTGGAGATAACATAACGGTAGATAAAAGAAGCTTTTGTTAAAGGTTTTATACTCTGTATAAATCAAACGTATGTTTACTGCCAAATGTAGCTTTATAAAGAAAGGTTGATGTTCACACACTGCAGAATTTAATTTTACATTATCTAATATTTTGCCATATTTTGCCATACATGTACATGTATTATTTTGTTAGATCTTTGCCCACATTATCTTGCACCCGTCTTGCCTATACTGTCAGTGTGCCGTTTTATGGTGCTCAAACTTAAGTAAATTGTTTTCCATTATTTTGGAAAAACATTAACGTATTTTATTTTATCAAAAACATGGAACTAAACGGGTAGGCCTATACAGGGTGTCTCTATAAAAAGTATACCCATTTTAAAATTCAAATTATCGCAAAACTACACAATATTTCAGAAAAAGAAAAATACCTGTGGAAAGCTTGGAATGTCCTCTGTCCATTGGTATGAGGTTCATTATGTCACTGTCATGGATGACTGAACAAAAAATACAGTTATGAAAGGTGTCGAAATCAGCACTGTGACAAGTTGTTTTCTGGAATGACAAAGCTCAGACAAAAAATTCTTTGCTGTTACGTAAGACTTCATAGGTCAGGGATGTACATTTATGCATCACATTATGTAAGTATTCTTGGATGCACCAAAAGTGTTGCATGCCACAGAAAAAGTTCATACCAACAGCAAACATGGTGCAGCTCACAATTCAACAGAGGACATTTGTTGTCAAGACATACCATGAGACAAGAAGTTTCATTGCTGTCCAAAATGCCTTTAGGGACCACTTTCCTGAGAGGCAAGTGCCAACCAAAATGACTATTTGGAAAAATGTGAGAAAGTATGAAGAACACGGGACAAGCTTAAACCGTAACAAAGGACATTCTGGGCACAGACGAACTGGAAGGTCAGAGGAACATATCAACGTGGTTAGAGAGGCGATCGAAGGTAACCCAACGCTAAGCACCAGGAGGAATGATACAGGATTACCTCGTGCTACCTTCAACAGGATCACACGTCTGGATTTGCATCTCCATCCTTATCACATCCATTTTAAACATCAACTCCTACCAGCTGACCTTGCCAGACGACTTGCCTTTTCACAATGGTTTGTGGATAAATGTCACAGAGATCCACAGTTTCTGCAGTTCCTTAGTATCGGAGATGAGGCAGCCTTTTCCATGAATGGGAAAGTGAATTTTCATAACGAGCACATGTACGCTGAACTGCATCATCCACCGGGTTTTTCTTATGACGTGAACATGAGTAGGGAGAAAGTTAATGTGTGGATTGGACTTTGTGGTAATGGATCATTGTTAGGACCACTTTTCTTTGAAGAAAATTTGAACGGACAGGCATACCTGAATATGATCAATGACTTTGTGGTACCAGAGATGGATCAGATCTTCCATAGACAGCGACGTGGAGCCTTCAGACGGGTGTGGTGGGCTCAGGATGGAGCCCCTGTACACAGACTTATTGCTGTGAGGAATCGTCTAGCAGAGCTTTTTGGTAACCGGGTGATTGCATTATTCCACCAGGTTGAATGGCCTGCAAGATCACCAGACTTGACACCATGCGACTTCTTCCTGTGGGGTCACTTAAAAGGCAAAGTGTTCACCACACCCCCAGCTAACATTCAGGAGTTAAGAGCCCGGTTAGTGGATGAAGTGAATCATCTCCGCCAAGATCATGGAATGATAAGGCGAGCAGTAAGAGACATGACACGAAGATGCCAACTATGCATCGTCAGAAATGGTGGGCATGTGGAGGGTACAGCACCCTAAATGTGTCGGGTAGCCTACATGTAAATACCACAATTAAAGGAAAGGATCAGAAAAATGGTGTTGTTTCTTCATTCATTGTCCGGTCACCACTGTCTACAAACTTGTCACAGTGCTGATTTCGACACCTTTCATAACTGCATTTTTTGTTCAGTCATCCATGACAGTGACATAATGAACCTCATACCAATGGACAGAGGACATTCCAAGCTTTCCACAGGTATTTTTCTTTTTCTGAAATATTGTGTAGTTTTGCGATAATTTGAATTTTAAAATGGGTATACTTTTTATAGAGACACCCTGTACAATGTATTGGCACATGTTTAAACTAATAAGTTTATTTATTTATTTACCACATTTATTTATTTACCACATCCAACAGCGGAGAGACCGCCAATTACAGGATTGGGAGCAAGTGTGGTTGAGTGCCTTGCTCAAGGTCACAGGTGCCACAACCCGTCGCGGCCCGGATTCGAACCTACATTCTATGTAGGTTCGAAAGGAACTTAAGTTCGACGCACTAGACCGCTCGGCCATAACACCCCACAAGTTATTTATGTTCATCAGTTTAATGAAACCCATTAACAACAATAAACTACTGATGAGGGAAAAGCAATTACCTGTGTAGTTTCAGTTCTTAGTCATTTGACTAATCAGGTTGGTCAGTGATTTCAATGACTAACAACAAAGGTCAGGTGACTAACTGGTTAGTCGTATGCGGCACCACTGAAATTAGTCACAAGACTAATGTAACTAAGTCAAATGTTGACTAATTAAAACTGGTCACATGAGGCACCATGCTGGACGAACTTAAACTAGTCAAATTGACTAATATATGTTGACAGTGTGACCATATGGCCAAAGACTGAAGCATGCAAGTACCACAAGTGACTTAGTCTCGGGTATCTAAAGCAAAAGGGGTCCGGATCCGTTCGCGGGAAGGGGAGAGGTCGTCCAAGTTTATTTTTTAGAGACCTCCCATGCTCAGAGCGAGGAAAGTTATTACATCTGTTCCGTTTACAGAGATTGCTTTAGAGATCTCAACACTGAAGAGTCCGTGCGGAGGTTGATCTTGATCAAAACAACATCTGAATGAGCAGCTTGCTTCTGGTGGACGAGTAAGGATCCGAAAGATCTATGACGATCGACACGAGCATTGATGAAACAACAGATGACGAACCCGATGGGGAACTTGCTACTCTTTCGATTGAAAAGGTAAAGCTGGATAACAGTGTGTTATCTAATGAACAACATTGTCAGGTGATAAGAATTAACAAGTTGATCATTGTTGTTATGAAGCATAAGTATTAACATGAGATTTAATGGAAAAAAACTCATATAGGAGTGAAAAAGTAATGAAACACTTTTTTTCAGCCAGAACACGAGGACTGACAAAGCAATGGTAAACCTCTGTTTTTTCCTAAATGGTGAAGTAATCTGTGTCAAAATATCAAATAAATTGTTAAAAACATATATTGTATTTTTAAAAATGTCTTAATGCAACTGCCTGTGAAACACTGTCATGCTTAAAAACAGTACCCATGTAGTTTCATTCTTCACTCCACAGCTAGCATTGGAAATCTGTATCGGTGCTTGCCAAACATATGTTAAACAGATGCAAAGTACCTTGATACATTAAGGGTTTAATCTAATTTGATCCTGAAAATTCCTGCATGTATTTCTACCTGGTGGCACAAGTGTGAATTAACCAAAATAAAAACAATACATGTGAATGAATTATAAAGATGCAGGTAAGGTTTTAAAAAGGTGAAGAGGTATTTAGACCTAAAGTTTCAATATTTAAAAACATTTAATGAGTTGTTGATCTTTACATTCTTTCTCCAGGTGGGTGTTTCATAAAACCTTCAGATTAATCTTATCTCCTGAAAATAGATCTTATCTCCATTAATCAATCTTTAGAATAAGATTTATCTTATATCTGTTTCATAAAAACTTTAAGAGCGATATCAATCTTAAAATTCACTGGTGATCAATCTTAAATTTACAAGTGATCACTTGTAAATACAAGGTTTTGTGTGTGGAATTAATCTTAAGATGGCCGACAGATACATGCATGAGCATTTTTCATGATGGCTGTGCAGTTTTACTTTTATCAGCAGCACAACTGTCGTGCTCTGAGGGCTCAAAAGGTTTTCAGAGACAGAATAAACCCTTTGGACAGGTACAATGATACAGAAATGTACAAAAGATACAGATTTACAAGGCAAGGGTGTATGCACATCATAGATATCCTTGAGGCAGATCTACAGCCCAATTCAGCCAGGAATCACGCAATACCAGGGAGCATAAAGGTATTTACTGCCTTAAGGTACTATGCCACAGGGTCACTGCTGACTTGTGCAGGGGATCAATTTGTAAACCCAGTTTCCTAATGACCCAGTTAAAAGGAAGGAGGAGGAGGCCAAGTTCACAAAATACATAAGCGAGAAATTGCAGGACGTTGTTAGATCCCAGCAGTGGTCTGTTATTAACTCCAGCGCTAAATCTGGAACTGACTGAATGCAGGGTAAATCAAAAAGGAAGTGACCAGGTTGTTTTCTTTCTACACGAATTACCGTAGACCTAAAGTTTCAATATTTTAAAACATTTAATGAGTTGTTGATCTTTACATTCATTCTCCAGATCAATTTGTAAACCGCCTGATGACCCAGTTTCCTAATGACCCAGTTAAAAGGAAGGAGGAGGAGGCCAAGTTCACAAAATACATAAGCGAGAAATTGCAGGACGTTGTTAGATCCCAGCAGTGGTCTGTTATTAACTCCAGCGCTAAATCTGGAACTGACCGAATGCAGGGTAAATCAAAAAGGAAGTGACCAGGTTGTTTTCTTTCTACACGAATTACCGTAGACCTAAAGTTTCAATATTTTAAAACATTTAATGAGTTGTTGATCTTTACATTCATTCTCCAGATCAATTTGTAAACCGCCTGATGACCCAGTTTCCTAATGACCCAGTTAAAAGGAAGGAGGAGGAGGCCAAGTTCACAAAATACATAAGCGAGAAATTGCAGGACGTTGTTAGATCCCAGCAGTGGTCTGTTATTAACTCCAGCGCTAAATCTGGAACTGACTGAATGCAGGGTAAATCAAAAAGGAAGTGACCAGGTTGTTTTCTTTCTACACGAATTACCGTAGACCTAAAGTTTCAATATTTTAAAACATTTAATGAGTTGTTGATCTTTACATTCATTCTCCAGATCAATTTGTAAACCGCCTGATGACCCAGTTTCCTGATGACCCAGTTAAAAGGAAGGAGAAGGAGGCCAAGTTCACAAAATACATAAGCGAGAAATTGCAGGACGTTGTTAGATCCCAGCAGTGCATGGTCAGTTATTAACTCCAGCGCTAAATCTGGAACTGACTGAATGCAGAGTAAAATCAAAAAGGAAGTGATGACCAGGTTTTTTTCTTTCTACACAAATTACCATGACCACGGGTTTTCGACAGTCATCTCAATAAGCCAGTTGCGTGATAGATTTGCCTAAATCCTAAAGTCCTGCCTCTGCGCTATTGCGCTCGCATAATAAGAGAGTTATGCACCAGACTACCAGGCCGTTGGCAACGGTTGCCAATTGGCAAGGGGGTGCACTCTAGAACAGGTTAGCCGGCGCGAAAGTCTGTACGGTACCTGGAATACCTCGCACATTACTCAATGTATTTTGAAGCTGGATTATCTGAAATTACATGTTAAAATTAGCATGTTGAAACATGTACTGGCCATGATGAAATTTTTGTCGGCTGTCCCTTCAAAGGTTCCAACTAAAAACAACGGATTAATTGTGGGCCATAATCAAAGACAAGTATCTGGAATGCAGTGATCATGAGACAGCAATTTTACCCTGCACCTCGAGAAGAATGTACATGTAGATACGAAGTTCATTACTGCACTGTCTGGATGGTATTGTGTGTTTAGAGGTCTGCAAGACAAGACCGAGAAGTAAGTATAAGGAACCAAAAGCGATAGAACTGATTGCGATTATACGGATTAGACAGATGATCGGGTATCTTCAGATGTTGATAGACTTAGTATAAGAGGGTTTTGTAAAGTAATTAAGCTGCAGTCGGTTATGAAAGATTTAAATCGGCTTTTTGGCCAGCATTGTAGACAGGGCAGAATGGGAAGGAGTGGCAGATTAAGACTGCCAACATTGAGCACTAATCAGTTACAGGACTCATTTTTGTACCTTGAAGCAGTGTGTAATTTATTTTTTGTTAATGTATTTATGTAAAGTAATATTTTTTGTTGGGATATTTTCTTTCAGAATGTCGTCAAAGGCAAATCAGTTCGGCATGCCTTGTCACTATGAACATCTAACAATAGAAATTGGGCACACACCATTGTTACAATGAACATGTACATGTTTTTGCTCATAGTGATGTGCTGTTTATGTCAAACTAGACAGCAAGGGACTGCCAAGTGTTTCAAGGATCTTTGTGAGGTTGGGATAATCCTGAAAGACCAAAATAGAGGTTTTCAGCTACTCTCATGCAGGCAAGGGATAAGAAATTCTCTTCAAATATGTTGCCTTTGATACAGGAGAAGTTGGAAGTGGGCGATGCGAGTGGTCCTGGATGGCTCTGAAGTCAACTATACTGGCAAGAATGAGACACTGACGGACTTCTTCACGGAAGTCTACTCACGAAGGGCAGTCGATAGAGAGAGTATCAGTGTCGATTCTGGACTCGTGTTCCCGGACTCCGCCCGTGCCCGAGAGTCTGGATCGGATCTAGTCCGCTCAGTCAGGCAGGAGGTTTCGACCTGCCTGGGCCGGATGTCTAATTCTGCCCCCGGGAAGGACCAGCTAGAATATCGCCATATCAGGCAGGCCAACGGTTCGTAGAGAGTTACCGTGACGATATTCAACCGGTGCCTGCGTGACGGGACGGGAGAGTCCCCACCTCTTGGAAGGTGGCCATTACTGTGCTGTTGTACATAAAGGGCGACCCGGCGGACCCGGCCAGCTTCCGTCCGATTGCCCTGCAATCGTGCCTAGGTACAAGTTGCTGATGGCGATCTTGTCTGATCGGCTCACACGCTGGGCTATGGACAACGATCTCATCAGTGATGCTTAGAAGAGTACCAGGCCTGGTGAGGGTTGCTATGAGCACACCTTCCTGATGTCTATCGGGGCAGATGCACGCAAAAACGGAAAGAAATTGTGCGCTGCGTGGCTCGACTTACAGAACGCTTTCAACAGTGCACAGACACGATGCAATATTCGCCGTGTTGACCTCCATCGGACTGTTACAAGTGTCTCAAGGTCAGACACTCGGCTCCAAGTGTCCCAATCGTGTGTGCTGCACCTTTTGCAGGAAGGAGGGGCACATTGCTAACAAGGGGAAGCTCATCAAACAGTGGGCCGACGTAGTGGAGCAGCAAAATGCCCCTCGCCCTTAGCCTGTACCTGAGTAAACTGCCGAGGCTCCGGCCCCGGTGTGGCCTAGGCAAGGCTTACAGGGAGTGATGCTGGCCCTCTCTCCGAAGCTGTTCTTATGAAAGAGCTTTTCGGGGATCCTTTCTCCTGCCAAGTTTTTGGGCTCAGCCACTCCTGGGGGTGATTTTTACACTCCCGTTTTTAAGTTAGGTCGGGCATCCTGTGTAAGATGCCAACAGGTGGCTGCACCCATGAGGGGCCGTCGCAGTGGAGATGTTTCCACTGTGATAATGCATTTGATGGGGATAGCCGTTTTTCCTTTGGTTGGCTGCATGGCCTGTACCGGTGTGAACACACCAATAGTTGTGGTCTCAACACGCTGGATGCCGGGCCGTCACAGCCGACAAAGTTCACCCCTTTCAGGTTGTTGAGGTTAAGAAGGAGAAGAAGGGGAAGGGAAAGAGGGGATGCCCTCAAAGTTTCCGTTTCCTTGGACGCCGAGGGGGCAGATATGGGGGACTCTCGTTCCTCGAGCCCATCCTCTCGGTCTAAGCCTGGCCCCCTCACTGGCTGAGGGATGTCGGCTTTCCAACTGAGCCTTCAAGGGATCGGCAGCTTAATACTGAGGACGAGGACACCTTCATGTCCTCACCTGAAAGTTAGCCCGAGCTCCTGGCAGAAGTGTTTCCCCGGAAGTTTAATTTCCTTTGCAATCGTGGCTGCTGTTCTTTCACTAAATGTATATGGTATGCACGACCCCGCAGAGCATAGACAGATTTTTGAACTCTGTCAAGGTTACGTTTCCTGTCTTCAGGAGTGTCATGTCTCGCCAGAATCCGATTTTGTTTTATGGCAGGCGGAATGGAAGGGGAAGATGTTTGCCAGTTTCGGCACTTCTTCGTGCGGCTCCATTTACATTGTTATGTACAATGTAAATGGATTATTGCATCGAAGGATTACTTCATGTGTTGAAATAATATACATGTTTAATTATGTGCTTGTTGCCAAATCAGTAGGTAACCTGAAGACCGAATGGATGAAACGCAGCTGGGCATTATTAGTGCAATAAAATATGATACCAGAGCATCTCCTCATCCTTTTGTTTTATTATATATATACAATATACATGTGTCTTGAAGATGTATTAAAAAAACAAACCAAACCGGCTTTGTTACATGTAAAAGCAATGTCGGATGGATTTAAGCAGCATAAGACCAAGCCGAGGTCAAAGACAACCTACACACGCTATAGTACATTCATACTGGATGTAGCCGATGATGATCTGATTGAGGGATTCACCCAAGGAAAAAAACTTCCACATTTCAAAAACACCACAGTTGTCCCACATAAAAACAGTTCAGGCTCAATGATCCAAGGCTGCTTCCCCGAGTGGTGCCGATGGTGCAGAATTCATACAGGTGTAACAATTAGAAAAAAACAAACTAGGAAGCGATACAAAGTCTGTAGAAAGAACCGGTGTCCTGGGGCCGATTTCACTAACGCTTTGCGATGATCGCTAATGCCCAAATCAATCGCTAAACTCCAAATCCATCGCAACTTTGCGATCAACTTCGAAGAGGGATTTCACAAAAACTTAGCGATGGCGTTGGCCATCGCCAGTTGTTATTTAGCGATGAATATTTAGCGACGACTAATTTGTCATCGTAAATGAAAACATTCATCGCTAAAATACAATATTGCGCCATTTGTTTAGTATTTTGAAGGTTTGGTGATTTTTAGTGTGTCTCGAAATGGCGTTTCAGTTGTACAAAACAACGCAAGAGCATTACCGAGAGAGAGAGGGTTTTCAGGGACAGGACAAATTCTTTGGATTCATACAATGACAAAAAGATGCACAAATATTATCGGTTTACGCGAAATGGTGTCATGAGAATTATTGACATTTTAGAGCCACATCTCCGCCCTTCAACCGTTAGGAGCCATGCAATAGATGCAACCGTTCAAGTATTAAGCTCTCAGGATGCTTCTATTCCACAATATCCGAGCATCATGGCATATCTGTCGCTATATAGTGTCTGCGCTGCAGAATCGTGCATCAAGTCACCGAATTTCTGGTTGTTTACGCGTTACTAAGCGATCGTCCTCGTCCAATAAATGTATTTATAATTAATACTCATCGCTATTGCGACGGCTTTAGTGAAATGCAAAATCCATCGCCATCGCAATAACGATGGATTTGAATTTAGCGATCATTCTAACGATGATCGCAAAATATTGTGTTAGTGAAATCGGCCCCTGGCCTCTGTTTAAAGTACATGCATCATCAGGGTGTGGAAAGAAACATGATATCAGTACCAAGTAGAACTCCAGCACCAACAGAAACGAGATACGAGTGATGAAAAGAATAAACATGAAGTCAAACATCGCCAGAACCATGGAGCTATAGATGCCAGAACAAACATTTAATTAATAAGACATTCCTTAACAAATACCAAATTTGGCTAAACACGTCATACCAAAAACTGCTAATTAGCTCCTTGTAAAGGTTTAGAAAACATGTCTGCCTATTGCCATACAGATGTGTGCAACATTTCCCAACAATGAGCTCAAAAATGTCTGTCATGTTTGTTCTGAAAACGAGAGATCCGCATGGAATTGATCTTCTATAGGAATAAATTTTGGTGGGCTTGGATGGAAGAGGAAATTACTATACACGGCCTATGTCTGGCAAACTTTTACGTTAAAATTGCTTCAGCAGGGAAAGGTAAATGTATAAAGGTTTGTGAAAAAAATCGACTAGTACATGTACAAGACCAATTACAAGAAAGACTGCTGGCCCACGTGGAAAAATAAAACATGCCAAATCCCTGAGAAGTTATTCATGGACTTGGTAAGAATTTTTAAAGGAAAATTGAGGAAAAACTGGAATGAATAGAATACTAGCTCATACCCAGCCACTGAAGATTTATGTTGTTAATAAGGGCTTTTGCAGTAGTTAAGCGAGGAGCTGTTTTGAGTGTAAATACTTTGAATGGGTCTACGAAGCAGCTACAATGTACGTATGTACGTTGAAGTATATTCGTAGTATTTTGTCATGTGTACACTGATTTATAAACCAATTTTAAAGACAGATTACATAATTGGAAAACTTTTAAAAACAGGAACAAGAGCATTAAGTAGCTACAGAATAATATTGATAAACTGCCTTGTTGTTCTGTCCCCTGAAAAGGGAAACAAATTCAAGTTGGTTTACATCAAATTCTGTCCATGTTGCATATTCTTGAGGTGATGCAGGCCAAATTTATGCGCGCAACACATGGAAAAAAATCATTGCAAAATGAAACTGCCCTAGTACTCCATTATATGATATTTTGCAGACATCTTGAAAAGTGTCCGCTGTGACAGTGCTCTTACATGTATGTAAATGCATGTTGGATTATTAGATTGCTCTACCTTGATTCACTTTCTAGCTCTGATCCTTTGTAAATGCAGTGCAGTCAGTTAGTTTAGAGATTTTTCCCGTTTATGTGAAATATTACCCTTGGGCATCAATTAAGGCGAGTTTCCATTAAATTTCACACAATTTCCATGCGTATCGTGTACGTCATTTGTTTCAATCGCTCCATGGAGCGCATTAAATTTAAATGGATTTATAACAATATGAATAGCGCAGTGCGCAGTATGGATACACGGACATATCCGCGTTGCTTTCATCACACTGTTTGCACGACACAGGAGGGGTACATGAATTTTTGGACTAAAGGGCTATCCATAAAGTATGTATGCACGAAATGCCAACTTTTTAGACCCCCGCCCCTACAAATGTTTTTGGCAAAATATGCAACGTCATCCATTTACTTTAACATTGGCACACGCATTGGCTTTCACACCCCCCCCCCCCCCCCCCCCCTCCATCCATACGTATACATACTTCATGACGGCACCTAACAGGACAATGTTTATGCCTGTACTGCTGAGGAATGATTAACAGTTACCGGTAGAGAATTGGCTGCATCCACTGCAGGCGGAGTGTCCTGAACCTGTGGGACAGGTAAACTGACCTCAGAAACGGCAGGCGGCTTCTCTGGAGCACTGCTGGCCTCGGCTTCCATATCGCCACTGATAGTCACAGCATAGCGGTCTTCGTTGGACACATTGTGGGTAGAATCCTTCTTGAAGAAATGACGCAACTGAAAGTTGATGAAATAATTGACTTTCAAAAGTGGCCATGACAGTTGGGCCTAAAATGATGCAACTAGTGGCATGTTTTTTTTTGTGGGCTTTTTTTTCACTTTTTTTTCTGTGTAAGTTTTGTTTTGTTTGCAAACATTTATTTAAAAACACCTTCAGTTGGCAATTTCTCCCAGAAAAGTACCATTTTACACAGAAAAAAAAAATTGTGTAGCATTTGTTACATTTGCTATCTACACTTTTAGTCCTGTTTTTCTTGTCAACTCATAAAGTAAAATTTTGGGTCACTGCAAAATGCTGTACTGCGGCTTTAAAGATATCGACTACAGCTTAGTTGATAATCTCACCTCAATAAGGAGCAGCCCAGATGGCGACATTGGGTGGGTGTAGCTGTAAGCAACCCACAGAATGAAACCAATGATTGAAATTGTGAACGCAATGGCAAAGATGATACCAACCCCTGCTCCAGCAGACAAACCTGTAAAACAACAGACAACATTTAAAGATGATTACATGATTCAAACAGTGTTAAAAACAACATATCAATGTGTGATTGCGAATGTGTATGATAAAAACCACTGTGTATAAGTCGGCTCAGTGTACCAACATCTATGTTCCAAGAAGACTATGAAAAACTGTTTCCGTGCCTTCAAATGTGCAAAACCCTGTTTATACAGGTTGTCCCAGAAAAAGGAAACCGAGATTATATTTACAGGGGTTATAGCTGAGTCCATCACAAGTCTTTTACAAGTCCAGAGCCAATAAAAATCACAAGTCCAAGACAAGTCCAGTAAACAGAAGCAAAGGATGAACACGCACAAAAGAATACCTTTGTTGGAGTTCATTTAAATAGCTTGTGACTTGAATTAAGACCCAGGGCCTTGTGGTGGGCCTATGGGGTGGGCCTATGGGGTGGGCCTTGGGGTGGGCCTTGGGGTGGGCCTTGGGGTGGGACTTGGGGTGGGACTTGGGGTGGGACTTGGGGTGGGACTTGGGGTGGGACTTGGGGTGGGACTTGGGGTGGGACTTGGGGTGGGACTTGGGGTGGGACTTGGGGTGGGACTTGGGGTGGGACTTGGGGTGGGACTTGGGGTGGGACTTGGGGTGGGACTTGGGGTGGGACTTGGGGTGGGACTTGGGGTGGGACTTGGGGTGGGACTTGGGGTGGGACTTGGGGTGGGACTTGGGGTGGGACTTGGGGTGGGACTTGGGGTGGGACTTGGGGTGGGACTTGCGGTGGGACTTGCGGTGGGACTTGCGGTGGGACTTGCGGTGGGACTTGCGGTGGGACTTGCGGTGGGACTTGCGGTGGGACTTGCGGTGGGACTTGCGGTGGGACTTGCGGTGGGACTTGCGGTGGGACTTGCGAGGACTTGCGGTGGGACTTGTACAAGTGATGGACTCGTGATGGACAACCCTGCTAGGTGAATGACTTTTCACAATCTGTGCACTTTTGGGTATGAGGATACAATTGCACCCATCAAATCAGGACGAACTAATTTTGAGTATGGACAACTTACTTCAGGTCCACAAAGACTAGACAGCCACTTTAAAGGAAGGGACAACACTTGCAAAGGGTTGCCTAACACTTTACGTTTCATATAGTTTGCCATCTTTTGTAGTTCGGCGCTTGGACTTGAGAGGGCGCGAGTCAGGACAACAGATTTCTACATACTTCACAGCATATGGGAGTCAGGAAACAAGGCATCAATCTTGATGTCATCTATGCAATCGTTGCATGGTTGACGTCATTATCCCTTTCAAAATTTCAAATAAGGCGCAGCACATAGTTGCAGTTTATAATCAAAATTAATTGGGTTGCCAACGTTGAAAATCGCCATTGGCTGAAACAATTGTGCAATCTACATCTAAATCGTAGTTGTTGGCGTCTCTGCTCTTGGGGAAAGTGGTAGTGACACCACCCAATAATTGTGTGTGGCAAAAACTTGATTTACATGAAACAATATGCACTTCCTTCTCGTTAAAATGTAAATTATTAAATAATTAGACCACAATAAAAATATTACCTGCTGTTGAACAATGCGCCAAGTCAGTATGTTTCTGAAAGATAAAGAATTGCGGTAATTTACAATTTATCAACTGTACAAGATATATGGTCACTTCAATGGTTGTAAAAATGTATTCACTTTATTCTAGCAGGATTCTTTTAGTGAGCAGTCAAACTAAATTCTACTGTATTAGGTAATGTTTTATATGATTCAAATAGCAAATGAATAAATGAAATTGAACTGAAATTGAAAATATGAATAGGTAATTTCTTTTAGGGATGACCCAGGAACCACCAGGGTGAAATTTGATAGAAATACGGCCAACTGTCTGTGAGTTTGGGGAATTTGAATGCAGTGGAAAATAACTTGGCTCCACCATAATTTGAACCTTGGACCTTCTGCTTAATATGCAGACACCCCACCAACTTAATTTTTGTTTTTATTTAATGGGTTTAATAAGCTTCAAATTGCATGAAGCTTAGAAGTATTTTTCACCTAAACATCGAGATACATGGTGGGCTATAAAGCCAACTGGTGGTCTCCAAACACGGTATTGCAGTTGTTCCTTACTGGTTGGGATTGGCTATCACATAAGATAACCACCCCTTTCAGAGATCATTTGAGATACGACTCAAACTCCTGCCCGGCTTGAATAGGTGATTTCTTTTAGGGATAATGACCCAGGGACCGCTAGGGTGAATTAATTCAATAGAAATGTGGACAAAAAACCTAGTGTGCACGAGTTTGGAAAAACCATTGCACAGTGTTCCACTTAACATCGTTTTGACCGACGCAATAATTCCTTACTTCATGTAAGTCACTCGCTGTGGGACCTTCTAACCCGCCAATCGCCATCGGCATGCTCGGTGGTCGAGTGGTTAAGACGTCTGCCTAGTATGCAGGAGGTCGTGGGTTCGAGTCCCGCCCAAGCATGCTATGTGTATGAGTTTTTAGCGTGTTCTTGCTTAACACACTTTATAGTATGAAGTGCATACCGCGTCGTAAATGGGCAAAATTCCTTCCATGTAACATCGTTTGGACTGACACTATAATTCCTTAATGAAATTCCTTAATGAAATTACTCTAAATGGTCAATTATATTATATTTCCGATGAACATAAACTTAAAATATGTGCCAACTTCGTTATCACGTATGGGCTTCTCACCTCGTCATCACATTTGGCATTCAGCCACTCCGGCCTATTGCGATCAAATCCAGACGAACACGTATTCAAGGCACTGCACCAGCCACAATTAAAGTTAGCCAGTTTTCTGCCCAGACATGTTTCACATGATTGGCTGAGCAGGTTACAAGCTGTAAAAAAAAACCCCAAAAAACAAACTAGAGTCTTGCTTCAAGCTTATCTTGTAATAAATTAATTTCAAATTACATTCAAAATGTTCAGTGTATATATATATCCTCAAGATGCCGATGTGTGTAGGATATTTTTATTTCAGCAAACCATTAATTGCTTGTCGAGTCTGCATTTGGTTAAAGGTCATATATGAAATAAGGCTGTACCTAATGAATTGAATATTCAATTGTCCATCAATATTTGAATAGCATTTTACCGAATCAAATATTCGGTATGTGCTTTCCACTCCAAAGCAAATATGTCAATCAGTTAAAAAAAGGTGAAAATCCATTTCTGTTGCTGAAACGGCCGCTTTGATGTCACATTTGCGTCCAACTACAGTCCAGTGTGCAAGATGCAACACATCGAACACAAGGTCTATGGTTAGAAAAGACGAAGATTTTTGCAAACACTCTTTTGGCGAGAGACCATTATGCAAGTTACAACATAAAGTCTATATAGTTTGAGCCGAGATTAATTTTTGCAAAAACTGAATGGGCGAGATAATTTCACGGCAGACTTTCAAAATATCACGCATCGAATAAAGAATACTCGATCGGGAATAAAACTAAATTAATAGTAAATTATTCGAAAATGCACAGGCATAAAACAATACTCATTTCACAAATGTATGTCAGTGTTTTAAAAAAAATGTTTAATCAGACCAACCAAATTCAGTCTGAACCGGCCATTTAAGTGGCAGGGGTAAAGCAAATGCCCAAACCTTTGGTATCTTGGGTTCCAACTAGAAAAGTTGAAAATACAGCCAAAATTTCAGCAAAATACACACTTTGCAAGCCAAAATATTATTGTAGCCAATTAGAATTAAAGCCAAAATTGTTAGAATTACTCATTTGGCTGAAATAACAGTTTGAAACAAGTCTGCTGCCGTTAGGAATTGGTGAAATTAATTAATAAAATGTATTAAATTTAGTGTATCCTTACACAAAGATGATTCCACAATATCAAAATAAATAACTTGCCAAGGCATCAAAATGCGAAACTAAAGTGAAAATGCGATACCTCATGCAGCTTTGACCACGATAGAAAACTTACTGGGGAGTGGTGTCAGGACAAAGGCAGTCTTGTCTCGCACAAGTTGCTGATCAAGGTCAACAACATGGTAGCGGTAGAGGTAATACTCGGTCCCAGATGAACCTAGGGGTGGGTTTAACAAACAGGCAACAATGACTCTGACGTGTCTTTATGTGTCCGTTATACAGGGTGTCCCCCCCAATACACAAAAAATCAACACTTGAAAAAAACTCACTGAAAAACCACAATACAGTATTTTGGTCACAAATTTGTTATCATAAAATGCGCTAGGGTCTAAGCTTCATTTTAGTACCAATTTCAAGTTGATCACTTTCTGCATGACTGAGTAATTATTGTTTGACTGAGGTGGGGCAAAATGACAATTGCTGCAAGTTACAAACTGATTTAAGACCAAACAAACGTGGCAACTTTTAGACAGATGGTATCTTTATAAAAGTGGCCTTAATAGCAGGTTTGACTGTACCAGTATAGCTACGACCCTGGTTTTATTTAAGAGCTGGAAGTCGTACAGGTTCTGTTCACTTTAGTACAAAGTTTGTTTAAGGTTTTGTTATCTATAGCATCTTTCCAAAATGTACTTGTACATGTAGCTTACCTCCTGTAGATTTCTGAATGTAGAAGCCATCCGATAAGCCCACTGTTACTTTATGACCATTACCACCACCGATGCCCAATGGTGAAGTAGGGATCTACAAGTAAATAGGAAAATATATCATGAATACAAAAATGTACCTTGGACTAATAAATATTTATTCTCATTAAAAATGCACTCTAAATCATCAAAACATTACCGCTGGGAGAATAGCTTGATTAATCGCGAGTAGTAAACGGTACTCGTACTCATGACTATCATTTTTAAACTACTCGATTAATCGTGGCGCCGTGAGTACCGTTACATACTCGCGATTACTCGCAATTGTTACACTGTAACAGGCCTGTTTCCCAGCACACTTAAAAGGCGATCTGTGTGCAGGCGACTTATTTGTTGTGTATGCCGACTATTTTAATTCTTTGTGTCCTTTGTGCTAGCAGAAAGTCCGACAAGCATGTTTTGAACCACAATGATCGAGTACAATGAACTATATGGATCTCCACGTGTCATCTGCCGCATTGCGGTACTCGCACATTCGCAATTACTCGCGATTAATACATGTTATGTTACATTATGTAACAGTGGCTACATGCATGGGTTGTATTGAAGGAGAATTATGGCAAACTTATGCCGTCTAATCGCGAAGCATGACCGTTTAATTTTCATTATACTCGAAGGTAGTCGAGGTAGTTTCTTAGGAGAGAAATACAAAATAATCCTTGCTGAAGTTCACCATCTACCGGTATGCATTGTTGTAAACAGAATCGGGGTGGCACAGATTAGGCAAATTTCCACTGTACAGTTAGTTACTTATACACAAAAACGTGCATTTTATTTTTCCTCCCTTTTGATTCCTTGCCAACTACTCGCGATTAATCGATTATTCACGAGTAATTGTTGCAACTACTTGCGACTAGCAAAATCCACTAGTCGCCCAGCGGTACTCAACATTATGCAATTCAACTTTATAATAAAGTTGGAATTTCTGCTAATATAAATCTCTTTCAACGATTTTAAAAATGTATACGAGGTTGCAGCAAAGCGTTTGTTTGATGGTGAAATTTAAGGTCCGATTTAAGGTAGTTTGTGTTACGAGACAGACTTGAGAAACTGTCGACTGTTTGGGGACATTATTATCAGTGTTTTACATGTATTCTTGTAAAAAGTCTATGGGCTAGTTAAATTGCAGCTGCCTTTAGCTTGGTGAGACTTGTGCCTATCCAAGATGCAAAAATAATTGTGGTTTTGTTTGTGCGTGATTCTCTACATGAGCTTCCCGCCGCGTGTGTGCGTCAAGTTTGCTTGAAGATAAATTTGTTATCCTACTTGAGCTCATGGAATACGGTATAATGTAGTGCGTATGCCTCCCACTCGGCCTTCGGCCTTGTCGTATATGGAACGGCCTCTTTGTATATGGAACGCAGACGCACTACATGATGCTGTATTCCACTCACGCTCGTGGGATAACTAATACCGGTAATACATGTCACAAAACGTGACCCAACTTTATGGACAAACCCACATCTACGGTACCACGTACCATACTTACATGTTTATAGGCAAATATAATGCGTCCATCTTTCATAAGGGTGGTTTGGAAGGTAAAACTCCCAGCTGTATTAGGCAAGCAATGTTAGACAAAGCAAAAGAGAAGTGAAGATGGTTAAATAACATGCGGGTGAAATGACAGTATACATGTATGCATGATGTTACATGTACATCAAATACATGTCGTGCAACAGTTTCACAATTTGGTGAACTTTCTATGAGCATGCACATACAGACTTGGGTATTTTTTTCTGTATACATTGAACAAAGATTTGAAGGAAATTTCCTCCTGGAATCAACAGATTATCTAATTCCAAGATATACTTCCCACTTGCGCTTTTGTCGCAAATGTTGCTTTTTAAAAAGAAAAATCACATTTTCTCCTTTAAAAATTGCCTTTATCAGTTAGTGCGCACGCAGCGCCTTGTCGCACTTACATGTACACACGGAGCACTAGCGCTGTTCATGCCGTTTATTTACATTTACCGGTACTCTCTGCAGTAATTTTATCATTATTTATCTCAGAAATGCAACATTTCCGACAAAAGTGCCAGTGGGAATCTTAGAATTGGATGATCTGTTGATTCTAGGAGGTAATTTTCGTCAAATCTTTGTTCAATGTACATACAGAAAAAATACCCAGTCTTGTTATAAAGTTGAACCTCAAGGGAATGGATGAAACATTCCGGACCGGAGACGACATACGATTTTACGTACGTCTGACGGATGAAATGAGTGCAGTGTGAACCCACCTTAAAAGACATGATTATTAAAAATTAGACAAGCAAATATGTTTATAAATTGAATTACTAATATGTACCGACCGGTATCTCTTCAATTTCATTGTTTGATTTGTGACAAAAACAATATTAATGAAATGCAGGAATGCTATATGTTCGTGAAGTACAGAAAAAATGCAGGTTGTGCACATGCAGCATGCATAATAAATCAGTAAAATGAGGCTCCACGTTTACATACCGTACATGAAAGTTAAATGGGGGTTTAATTGAAGGATTTATTTAAGGCATGCAAAGTGTCGGAAACAAAATGCAATGTTTTGTTCTTATTGTAGTACGGGTAGTATACAAATATCACATTGTTTGAGAGTGAATATTCCATATTTCTACTCACGAACTATCGTGCTAATATCGACTATCCACCAGAAATGAATTATGTGATATTTGCTTAACCATATACCTCATACACTTTCTTTCCCAGTTTGGAATTATCACTGACCGCAGGAAAACGAGTAAAATTTGCTTGTGCAGCCATCTTCCTTCATCAACTCATGTGCTTGCACGCGTGTTGTACCCGTACGGTGCCGTCGCATACTGCGCGCTATACGTGCTATGGCTACGCCCGGCCCAGTCGTAAAGCATGTGCATAGTAAACTATTCCCGGGCTGCCGAGAAAAAATGCTTAGCAAAGCATGTGCGCAGTAAGCTATTTCCCTGGGCAGCCAGGAGTAGTTTACTACGCTTGCACTTTGATGGGGAATGGACCAGTGAGAACGCGACTCTTCTTTATGAATGAGGTATGGTAATATGCATTTTGTAAGCAACGTGTACAACCACCATTTGTGGCAAGGCTGACTGCACAGGCGTCTGTAAGAGCCGTTGAGGCAAGGTGGTTTTCTGAGACTGCAGGATCCTCCCAGAAACAGGTCCTCTATCTTGGACCTGGAGGAAATCCATGAAGCAGAGCACTCTTCCCACAGTGTTTGTTTGATCAATGCATTGCAACCCACAAAAAATTACTGTATTTAACTCTTTCAGTGCCAGCGTTTTTCCAACATTTAACTCTAGAGTGCCAGACTTTTCGCAATTTTTGTAATTCTTTGAAATTCTGTAAACAAAATAATAAATAAGTTGTACTCGCCAAACTTGTTGTATATTGTTCTTTTCTAGATTCTAGAATCGATGGTATTGTTTTATTGAGTGATACATACCAATGTTTTTCACTATCCGAATCTGAAAAATACTCAAAAACGTCCTCCGCGGAGAAGCGAGTGCATTTTACTATGAGCGCCGCCATCTTGGCTGCTCAGAACTGCTGGTTTGCGCCCTCTCGAGGAACTCTGACGTCGTACCGCAATGATATTGCATATTATGATAGATCAATGCGCCCTCTAGCAATATTTTTAGATCGTACATGTACGAGGGTCGGCGTTTTGAAGAAAAAAATTGTTAAAAACGAGATCGAACTATTTGTACCGGTACATGTACGACATTGGCACTTTCAGAGTACATAGGATAGATCGTACTTGTACGGCCTTGGCACTGAAAGAGTTAAAAAACCTCTGTTCCCTATCATAAGTTGATATTATGGTACTGGTAGGCCTATAGAAAAATTGCACTTTTTTTTAAGAGAGTAAAAAAATTAGTATAAAAACATGCATCATTTCACAAAAACATAAAGACAATTTACACATACAGGTACAGTACATACTTTTTGGAATGAAAAACATATCTGGGCAGCATTATATTTCAAAATGATTGAATTTTAAAGAGTATGATTTCGCAAGGAAGCGTACTCTGCGCGCTGTATGCGCTACACCCGGCTTCTTCGTAAAGCGTGTTCGTGATAAACTATTCCCAGGTTGCTGAGAATGAGTTACTTCGTACAACGCATGTGTAGTTAACTATTTTTACGGTAGCTGGGAGATAGTTTATTACTACATTTGCGTATTTTCAGTAAACAGCTAAAAATAACAATTGGCACATGACAACAGGACTTTCATTTGTGAATATGTATGAGGTATGGTAAAAGCAAATACACCCTGTCCTGTTCCCTTGAGTACATCATACTGAGCATGTGCACATTATGTCAAACATAACTGACTACGAGCAAGTTTGATTCACGACTAGTTTTGACCACTGGTCGAACGTCATCCTGACAACACACATGCGCATTAACGTGCAAGTGCAAATGCCTTTGGTTAGTCAATTGGTTCCGTGCAAAACACTGCATCAACTTAACACCAGGGGCCAATTTCATGGCACTGCTAAGCACAAAAATTTGCTTAGCACAGGATTTGTTTGCTTTATAAAATGGATTACAAGCCAAAATTATAAGCCAATTTGTGTTCTTCGCAAGAGTAGGAGAATACCTTTCAATACACATCACTCACGATTTTGGCGGGCAATCCATTTTTGCAAAATAAAGCAAACAAATCCTGTGCTAAGCAAATTTTTGTGCTTAGCAGCGCCATGAAATTGGCCCCTGATGGGTACCAGTGACCAGCGCGACCGTCGAATTATGGTGAATTATGGTTAACTATGGTCGTCAATCGAAATAATGGCTTACCTTGAATATTATGCTGCACATGAACACCATCCCATTCTACTGTAAAAGCAGTTCCTTTTGGGGAAAAATCATTTAACGCATAAACGAATGAGCCGTTCTTTAATATGCATGTGATCCTTTATTATTGAAAGAAAAGAGTTTCAACTTTCAGATATAGAGACTGCTAAAATTTCTTCAGAACATTAAATTTGAAAGATTGGATTTAACAGCATGATTGATAGAAGCTATTCTGTTTGCACCATAATGCATAGTTCCGAGATTGCCCAGTTAACCCCACCCCTTAGATATTGTTGCTATGTGCTCACAAGCCATCGCAAAAAAATGGCGACACAATGTACAAAGCAACGGGACTCGGCATGGAAAGCACAGATTCATTGGAGAAAACTCAACAGTATTTATGTTTTAGGGTCGACAGTTACCTTAGCACACACTGAGCGAAGGGCTAGTAATGCAGGGATGACATATATTTATAAAAATGCGCTTTCCTACCTTTGAACAGCGAATCGCACCGACATTGAAACCAAAATTCACCCGGTCACTGGCGCATACAACATACAAACTGTATGGGCAGAAAATCGCGTGATTGTTGTGATGATTGCATCACTTTGACCTATGTGGGCGCCGTCTGCTAGCTCTGTTGTGATTGGTCGGCGGGTTCGGCTTGATTGACAGGTCGGAACTATGCATTAAATTCCACATGGAATAGATGCAGCAGATCAACCATACCACAACATTTGTAAAATGTTGGCCAGTTCATTTCTTACAAAAAAAATCTCCATTTAGTTTTTTTACATCGCACAAAGGTCAACGTAACAGATGGAATATAGAACAGTCACTGTGCACAGCATGGTTGTAGTCGAGTCCATCACAAGTCCTTACAAGCCTTCACAAGTCCACCACAAGTCATGCTTTGGTACGTGCCTAATATGAAGTCCTCACAAGCCTTCGTCCATTATAAAGGCGTGTTCCCATTGAACTTCTTTTTTCGCGCCCTCGCGGGAACTTTCCGCGACTCCCGTGTAAACATTCCATCCTGTAAATCTCCCGTGCGTTCCCACTTAACCTTATATTTTACATGACGCGAGCAGAAAATTTAGCTACTCGGCTGGCCATATGTGGTCAATTGAGGGCGTGGTTTACATAACCTTTGACCTAACAGGATGTTTGACATGCCATGCGATACACATATTGGCGCGAAATTTTTAATTGTGTGCATGCTGCACGAAACTCAATCAAATTTCGACCTTCGATTAAACTTGCCATTATATTTGCGAAGAAAAGAGCATGAAAAAACACGTGCGTACGTACATACAGGGCCCGTACATAATAACCAGAATTTGTTCGCGCAATGTGTGGTGGGATTGCACGATGCAGGAAGTGACGTCATCCATTTGGCATTTTACACAGTGGCAGCGGTAGTTCTACAGGGCGGCGCTGTTCCCATTGGACTTTTCGAGGGCCCTGTAAAACTCCCGCGGTTGAGCGGAAAGTTTCCACGGCCTATCTCGCCCTGTACGTTTTACATCGTGGTCGCGGTAACTTTACAGGGACGCTAATTCTCCGTGCGTCCCCATTGGACTAAATTTTGTTACTCTCCCGCACAACCACGGGAGTTTAACCAAAAATAGTCCAATGGGAACACCACTTAAGTCCCTGGGTTTTAATTCAAGTCAGAAGCTATTCAAATGAACTCCAACAAAGGCATTTTCATGTGTGTGTTCATCCTTTGCTTCTTGTTACTGGACTTGTGACGGACTTGTGACAGTAGACTTGTGCGGGACTTGTCACGGACTTGTAATTTTATCGGCTCTCGACTTGTGATGGACACGATTACAACCATGGTACACAGATAATGTTATGTACGTACTGAGCTTGCACATGCAGAAGAACATCTGTATCACTTTGCAAATATGCAACTTAAAAAATTTAACTCCTACGATTATTTCCACTAACCATTATTTGCATAGCGTATAATAGAAGAATCATTGATACTGGGGTCAAAGTTGCCCATTAGTGGAGCCACATACTGCGTCGCTGATAGCAAATCATGGAAAAATGGACCCAGGTAGATAAAACCTGATGTAAGAATGATACAAAATCAACACACATTTTAATTACATTTATATACAATGTAGCACAATTTTCATATGAGCACAATATAATTGGTTAATGAAACTTTGTTTCACAGTCTGCAGTCTGAATTGCAGAAAGCTGACACATCGAGATACAAAGGTGGGTGGTGCCATTGGCAGCCGACGGCCAGAGACACTGGGATCTTTTAAATGTTTATACACAACACACTGGACCAACAGCTTTACATCCCTTCCAAAGGATGGAGCATTACATGATCGTGCAGTAAATAATGGGTGTGTACTGTAAAAGCCAATATTTTCACGTACAGATTTGCGCGCATTTCAACATCACTGACATTTTCGCGAGTTGTTATTTTCGCGGATGGAAATTATGTCACCTTAACATTCACAGAATTGCCTCATTAAAATTACATTTAGTAAGAAAAACACTTTCAAGAATGCAGGCCTACGTACCATCGATTAATAAATAATACAGCGCGTCAATCGTAAGTTACCAAGCACAGTAGCGCTCACACAGTGTGCGACCGTGACCTAGTTTAATAGGCAAGCCTAAACACGCATGATGAGGTGATTGCCCTGGGTGATTGCACGTTGCGGTCTAGCGAGGTGTGCAGCTATAGGCGCGTGAAGTGTACACAGCTATAGGCGCGCTAGGGGCATGCAACACGTGTCAAGTACAGTACAACAAGGTCATGACATGATTAGTATTGTATCAGGTTGCCGACCTTTTGTTTCAGGGATCGCCACAATTGTTGCAAACAATATTTTCGCGGGTTATTATTTTCGCGGGCTCTGTCTGGTGCGCGAATAGCGCGAAAATAAAACCACCGCGAATATTTCAGCTTTTACAGTACATGAAAGCTTAAGTTAAAGTGAACTCGCAGAATCTTTCCACACGGGCATTGAAAACACGTGACAAAATGGGAATGCATGGTAAGATTACACTGAGGAATATTCCCACAAGGTCACAGTAACTTTCCATGATGTAGTGGAAAGCGATGTCCAATGGGAACACGCTTTTAGCAACACAACTCACCTCCAGTTGCTATGTAGGCTTTGGTTACATTGTGTCCATAGAATGTGAATGTAAAAGGCAGGTTGACTACCTGCAATGACAAGTGAGAAACAGGTTGCACAACACAAACATTATTACCACAACAAGCTACACCCAACAGTTTAAAGACAAATTGTACTACATTTTGATGTTTGTCAGTTTGAATAATTCATTTCCAATGAAGCACAATTTTAGTTCTATTTGAATAGCCTTTTGTAAAGGCATCCATGTTGAGGTTTGTTTTGCATGCAGTCTTGCTAGGGTTTGAGGAAAGACAAGCATGCACGGATTTGATGAAAGACAGACTGTCTGCCATGAGTGCCTTTTTCAACCCGGCTTGCATTAATAAATAATACAACACCACCACTTAAATTTTGACCTACCAAAAGCGGCAAACTTTTGGAATACTCCATTTACATGTAAATGTAGCTAATATTCACATAAAACTTTTCAAATTTTGCATTGGCTATGATTTCTGAACAGAAACAGTATCAAAAATTGGTGTAAATAACGAAAGAACATAAGAAATTCATGTGAGTTAAAAAAAAAAAGCTTAAGGTTTCGCCACCCTGCGCATGTAGACTACATTCAAAGCATTGATTGCTTTCCGGTGACGTCACGCCTTCCATCCACCATTTTGGTTGTCATTTTTCATGACCCACGTGGCTCGAGTGATAACTGGCCAAAAAAGCAATAAAAGCGCATTGGTTGCACTTACCTCTGTTACTTAACCTTGCTTTATGTTGTTGCGCCATGGCTGTTGTATTGATAAAGATAAAAACGTATTTCTTGATAGAAGCACTTTCGTTTTTACGAGCTGAGTGCATGCTCAATAATTTGAACGGATCGCAGTGCGCGCGTGCGGCATCTTCAAATGAAAATACGCTGGTGAGTATTTTTTACGCATGTTCATGTGCGTCTATTGCCGCGCACGTGTACGCGTGTGACTGTTGACCACCAAACATTCCCGGATGTTCTACGTCATGGAAAGCAATCAATGAAAGCCACAGTGGCCTCGACAAAAGGATAACATTACAATAAAGGAGCAAAGGTTTCAAGAAACTTACAGCTGCAGTAAGATGACTTTCAGACAGTTTGGCATGTGGTATCACGGTGAAGGATTCTTCAGTTTCAAGGTCTATGTAATGTTTGGTGTCCGCCACAAAATATGTCGAGTTGTAATATTGATGATTCTTGTCCTGTTCAAAACAATAAAACTGTCATTGGTTTTTCAAAATTTTGCCCAAAGGGGAAAAAAATGACTGCAACAACATTTCTGACTAGTCCATGAGCAAACTTTCCACATTGTCTTTGTTGATGGGAAAATGTACATGTTGGGGGACTTTCCTTACTCCATTTTACCGAACAACTTCATGACATTTCTGTAATTGAGAACGGAAACCTATTACCATTTTACATGGGGGAAAAATGTATGTGGTGTTTCAGTACAATGAGGTGGCCACAAGAGGGCGGGCTATCTCAACCGTGATTTGCCATGTTCGTTCATCTGTAAAATGTCGCTGTTCGCTCCAGTTTGCTAAGAAAATTTGAAGAAAAATTACGTTGGACTAGTTTTTTCCTGTTTAGAAGAATCATCGGGGAAAATGGACCACGGTACTAAATTCTGGAAATTCCAGCGACTTCCATGGTAAGTTCTTCAATGTTTAATTTTGACTGTAAGGTGAAATTTCACTTTAGAGAAAGGCCGCCATCTTGGTCGTGCAGGAAAATTCAACATGGCGAATGGGGTTCAATTGGTAAGGGGCTAAAAGTGATTCATAGAGTCCAAATGTAAACATCCGAAAATCACTTTTAGCCTTCTAAAAATAGAGGATGGCACTGACCTCAATGATCATAGAAAGAGGAGTAGTTCCCGGTGCCGCTTGACGTTTACTCCTTGAAGTTTGATCTAGGTCGGACCACTCGGCTGATACAGAATGTTTCTTTTTAAGCAGATCACCAGTCAGAGTGTAGCCAGGTATTTGAAAATCTAGAAAACAATCCATAAACTTGAATATTTAGTATTTTGTAAGGGTTCACTACCATGCACAGACACCCAGGATTTTCCTTGTTATGAGGTATAAACCATGTAAAAACGCAAAATTAGGAGGGAAAAGCTAGTGTCATGAATTTTCTAGGGAAAAACAGGGTATTGTTTTCGTTCACATTGAACGTGGAGTTATTTAAATTTATATATAAATTGATATATTAGAATCGATAGCTTATTCAATTCTAAGATATACTTCCCACTTGCAATTCTGTCGGAAATGTTGCATTTCTGAGATAAATAAATTATAAAATTACTGCATAAAGTAATGCACAAAATTAAGGCACGAGCGGTCCGTGCGTAATCGCGACAACAGAGGGTGCTGCGTGTGCGCGTGAATGGTTATCTTAATGAATGCAATTTTTTAAGGAGAAAACGTGATTTTTCTACAGCAGAGCAACATTTGCGACAAAAATGCAAGTGGGAAGAATACATGCATCTTAGAACTGAATAAGCTATGGATTCCAATATACCAAATTTCGTGTTCAATGTGAACGAAAAAAAATACCCTAAATGAGAGTTGTCACATGGGTTTAGCGCATGGAGTTTCAGAGGGTGTCTATGCATGGTAATCTTTCCTATTGTAATAATTAAAATTTTGTAAATAAAAATCATACGGTGGTCAGTCAATGTAAGCTCTCATAGGACTTCCTAATATGACCCCAGAAAAGGTAAATTTGGTTAGGAATATCATGTTTTTCGTTGAAAATAGGGTATAAATATCAGGTTTTGAGTCATTTCGGACCCAAACCAAGTCGGACCTGGACCAAGTTGGACCCACGACTGACACGCGGACCCAAACCAAGTCGGACCTAGACCGAATTGGACCCAGACCAAGTCGGACATCGACCAAATCGGACCCGGACCAAGTCGGACCTAGACCGGACCTAGACCGAATCAGACCCGGATGGAACAAGTTGGACCCATGCATGACCAAGTTGGACCCATGACGTGTGCGGTGCCGTTGTCGCTGGACTTTGTTCCAACCACTGCTAAAACATCGGGAAAATCTGCGAGCAGTAGAAAAATATTAAACCAAAAATTTAAGTGGAATCTCTATAGGCCATCCTTCTAGCAGCCAAACGGCAGGCGATAAACAAGTCGGGCACGTGCAGGCCAAAACCGGAAACGTATAAAACACAGCCTAGCTAACAATGAATTGAAGGATTTCAAGGAACACCACTTTTTGTAGCAGTGCCACTGCCAGTGAGAAAAAGTTTTCCACTTAGAATTTTATGTCATGCTCCATAAACTAATAGTGCATGGAGTATAAACTGGTGAAGGTGTACGGTTTTTTTTCCCCGAAAACAGGTAGGATTTTTTATGTCATGCTCCATCGATCCAGTGTCCATGATACATGTATTGAAGGCCTATGCATGGAGTCAGTATGGACATGGTGGAGTCTATCCAGCCATGGAGGAAGAAACTCCATGATCCAGCTAGGCACAACCACAACGGACGAGTTATTTTGAGTCGAATTGACTTAAACCCTTTCCGAAACATGGTTTACCGTGATTGCACCAAGTCCTTATAAAGAATAAAGAAGCTAAAAATAAAAGTACAGAGCTTCCGAAGGAAAACAGCGAAAACGCAGTTGCCATGATGACATGGAATGGATGAAAACGTATTAACAGATTAAAGGGCGCGGCATGCATGTTGTACGATCACATACGATACGGTGTCGGTTATGCGCGAACAGCGACCTCACGAGGCCATCATCATCTGTGGCAAATCACGCATGGTCGGCATTTTTCTTTTTCACGAAGTGACGAATATGTTTTAAGCAAAAGTGTTTTTTAATTAGACAATCAATACAATAAAAAAGTATATTTTAAAGTCATTTAACTCCTACTAAAAAGTATCACCTAAAAAGACTGACGACTTTTCATATAATAACCGGCGAAGATGGAGTTTTAAAAAGTGACCAACTTCAAAAGCGATTTTCTCAAAACAAAGTTTTACTACTGCGTTCGCGGATATTTACGTCACTTCGGCGTGGTGCACCCGACGGTTTTTAGTACATGCGCGGTCGCACACATTTTTACTGAGTTGACTGTGTCCAACGAGACGCAAACTTCACACCCAGATTCCTTTAAGGCTTACAAATAAGCAGGAGGGTTGAATTTGTGTTTAAATAATGCATATCAACGAGGCGAAGCCGAGTTGAATGGAACATTTCATCTTTCACCTCATGAAAATATATTCCTCCCATTGCCCGAAATAAAACATTCATTATTTGTTTTATATATTTGTTTTGTATATTAGATCCTTGTTTGTTTTTTTATTTTTTATTTAGGCTTACCATTTGAATTTATTTTGTTTACGGGACTTCAGCCGATTTCACCAAGGAGATTCCTTATGTGCCTGGCGTTCCTTCCACCGCGGATCAACAGATAGCCGATACCTCTGCTTTGATGAAGTCAGGTTCAATCAACGTAAAGACCAAAACCAGTTTGCAGACGTCTTCTTTGCTCAGATGGACTCGATCGTTCCTCATGATCGCACCCGGGCCCTGCAGGCTTGGTCCGTACTTTCAGATGGAAGGAGGTTTTCATGAAAGCATGTCATAAGGGTCATATTCTATAAATTTGGGGTCCAAATTGAACGTGTGACATTTTTCTGTCCCCGTTACACCTGACATAGGCCTACTGCTACTAGTATTTGCCATACAAGTATCATTAAAAATGCCTTCAAACCATATTTTTATGAATTGTATTTTATGTAATCACTCTTTGAAATAGAAGGCATTTAAAGAATATGTCCTGAATTTACAAAATACAACATTTTACAAGATGTCAGATGTAACGGGGACAGAAAAAGTGGACCCCAAATTTATAGAATGACCCATCTAGAGTACAATTGGGAACAACAGCGTTACAATATTGCTTCATTCGAGTGGGGAGAAAACGATGGATACGTTAAAGGTGACAGAGATTGGCTTGTGAAACGTTATGAAGACGGAGCATGCCCTGAGATTAAGGTATTTAATGTAAAGACTGAAACCGGCCATCAAATCAAATTAAAGAGCGAGTTGGGCCAGGGGTCATTTTTTAGTAATGAAAACAGCTTAATTCTGTGTTAAAAATGGCGTAGTGGTGACCGGATTCAAAGACGGCGTCCGGGCGTTTAGCGTGAGTACGGGGGAGGAGCTTCGGGTCATGAAGGGCCACAAGGCGACTGAAGTCGTGGATGTCTTTTTTGATGGAGATACGATCGTCAGTCGAGCTGAATCTGACAACGATATACGTGTGTGGGATGTTGCAGATGGAACTTGCAGACACGTCCCCAGCATGAGTCCTCCAGAAGACAGAGATTAAGGGACTTGATTACCGAGACAACATGGTGGCAACTAGCGATGACTGTGCTCGACTGTGTAACATAAGGAGTGGAGAGTGCTGGCACACTTTGAAGAAACCAACAGCTACCGAGACTCCATCCTCGTATAAACCCGGGCACCATACATGATGTCGTCTGTTGGGACGAAGGAGGATAAAGTGATTTACATATGGACCAAAGAGTCCGGTGAATGTGTGGATGCATTTCCTGCGGATTTTGAAGGCGAAGGTTTCATCCACGATTGTTACTGCTTTAATGGACTTGTTATGGTTGAATCACCTGGTAGTTACCCTCTTTTTGAAGTGGAATTTATTTTCGTGCCGTGTGTACGATGTGTGTATCGTCGCTGTCACCACGAAGTGACACCCAAGTGAACTTCAGTTACAGTTCGTGAAAACCGCACAAACAAATTAAAATGTTTGACTTTTTGTTTCCGGTTTGCAAGTACTGCCTATACCTTTATGCAAGCTCAGGCTTGGTGCGTCTCAGAAATATTAATGTGGCTAAACAGTCAAATACCTGGTTTGAACGACAGCCAACGTTCACTTCTATATTGAGAGTAGATAAAACCACCACCAAAAACCCAAACAAATAATGTACACATGGTCAGGACGGAAATCGCAAAGTCCGTCTGATTTGTCCAGTCTGAAGCCGAATCAAGAACTTGCGGACTACCAGCGACGCGCTGTGGTGGCTGTGTGGTTTTTATATTACGTGTAGGGTTACCAGTTTATCTCAGAGACGGAAATAAAAGGTCAGATTTAAAACTGCTGCTGAATTAACGTTTCTCACATTTTAAAGGAACACACCGGCTAACTGTTTACATAATTTAGTGATGTAGCATCATCGACAATAATGTTTTGATGGTCCTTCTGCAAAAAGATCATCAAAATGTCCCGTAATTAAGGTGACTTTTCCATTTGTTGGTGTTTGGGCGCTAACAAACGCGGTACGGTAAAGTGATAATTCAAAGAAATTCGCCAAACCCCATTGCTATTCCGTGACTGGTGTCCGAAAGTGTGACCTGAAACGAGACTTACACGGTCTATTTCGAAATATGTACAAAGGTGAAACAAATCGGGAGATTCCCGGACTCCCAAACGAGCATGACGTCATGTGATATTTTCGCGGTGGGTTTTCCCCACTGATTCATACACAATGGAGAGGTTAGGTGACTCCCCTCTAGACTGGTTCCCGTCCACATATTCCACACAGGAGAATATAAGGACAGGTAAAGGCCAGGGCGCTTCATCTTGATCTGTAATTGGTCGTCTTTGCGCGTGCGCATTGTGTTTTTTATATTTAAAAATTGGCCAAGCCCTTTGTTTTAGGCAATGTACTTTATTTACATAATTGGATATGTTCGACACGCACGGCCAAGTTACAAATGTCAATGTAAAATCTGCGCACTAGACTAAAAATAATAATAACCACGTGACGGGCAGAATTCTGCCCGTCATGGCTGCCCTTTACCGATCCCTATATTTTCGCAATAAGCGAACCAATCTATAGGGATCGGGAACCAATCTAACTCCCCTCCTGCTATTTAGTACTGCAGAAAAGGCCGCCTGGCAGAATGTACGTTTAATATACATGCATGTACTAATTTCAAGAGATGATTTAAGTTACATGATTTAAGTGGAATGCAAGTGATGGTATGGACTTCTCGTATAGCCTATATCTCTTATAGACACTTTACACCAGCGGCCATGACAGGGGGCAAGTTTTCATATAAATTATGTAACAATAGTATCCACAAAGGGCCTATACTGTGCATGACGCACGGCGATAATAGGGACCATTAGAAATAATACGCGTACGGGAAACGTATGCGGCTCGGAAAAACTGGGTGGTTATATCACCATTTTGCGTGGTTATTTTATCTGAAACAACACAAGTAATGAGAATTTCACACCAATATGCCCCTGAACACATACGCACATTTTGTGAATAACCACGCAAAATTGTGATATAAACACCCAGTTTTTCCGAGCCGCATACGTTTCCCGTACGCGTACCATTTCTAATGGTCCCTATTAATGTCATGGCCGCCCGTGCAATGAGTCCAGCATTGTATAATAGGCCTATACATACTTCCTCCATGGCCTATACATGTAGAATCAGTGGTTTCCCACGGCCATAAAAGTTTTGTTGTTTCCTTGCAGTGAGCTGAGCTGCCATCTCCACCAATCACATCTGTACACACTAAAGACTTATTGCGTTTTGGTGTTGCGAAAAACTTGCGATTTCAGTTTCGTTCTACGACTGTGATCAACCAACGCTTGATAATAAGATTTCATTTGAGTTGATGACGCGGTTAAATACATGTACTTCAAACCAAGCAAACCAGCATTTTCAAGTTGCTCTGCACGGAACACCAATACGTGCGTTAAATGTTGAAGTGCATATTTTGTTGTTCTTGCTGATCTGCTCAAGCCTCAGGTGAGGGTAAGACGTTTTTGAAGCACATTGTAGTGCAAACTTGAAATATGAAATCGCTCTTGCACAAGGAAAAACAGTCAAAGCAAGTTTAGAGGGTCCATTTTGTGTTTGTTTTAATTACAATAGATAAGACTTCATTTCTGTACTTATGTCCAGTTTTTTAAATTTTTATTAGCCCTTTGCGTGTTTCGGATGAATTGCGTCTGGTATCCATTTGACCAGACTAATTGTTTTGCTATGTGGTGCACAGCACGGCAGGTGTGAAGTACAGAATAAATACCGTGTTCGCCGTAGGAGAGAATGGCATAAAGTAACCATACTGTTGGTTGCTGGGCAATGATGTGCACCACGTAGGAACAGCAGCGTAGTATAGTGACTACTTAATTGAAAGTGAAAAATTCGGGCCACCAGCATATGCACCTATCAATTGTTTCCTCCTCCCCCCCCCCCCCCCCCCCGAGCTGCACCTAAGAGGTGGGAATTGTCACTTTTTGTGTGACAAAATCCCCACCCCTGGGGCAAAATTTAGGTGACAAAAATCCCCACCCTCGGGTGCAAAACATGCACGCCTTGCTATTTATGCACAGACATTTGTATTTCAATGGATCAAAATCCCCACCCTAGGGCACGAAAAACGTAACCAAACCCCCACCTAAGGGGTGGGGCAGCGGGGGTGGGGGGGGGGGGGGGGGGGGGGGGGGGAGAACATTTGATAGGTGCATTATGCAAATGTTATATGCAAATGGTAATTATGCACCTATCAATTGTTCCCCCCCCCCCCCGCGCTCACATTTTTCATGCCCCAGGGTGGAGCATTTGGCCCATTATATGTGCATTTTTGTGCATTTTGGGGGATTTTTGTCACCTAAATGTTGCCCCAGGGGTGGGGATTTTGTCACGCAAAAAGTGACAATCCCCACCTCTTAGGTGGGGTAGCCCGGGGGGGGGGGGGGGGGGGGGGGAACAATTGATAGGCGCATTACGCAGTGATCTCTTCTGCTTTGAAAGACAAGTACATATGGGTCTGTCCACAGTAATGGGGTACATTTGAAAAATAAGTCAATAATTCCTTTCAGATGTCTTTAGTTTATCTCAGAATTAAAGAAATGTCTTTGTTTTGTTCTCAGGAGATAACTTTTGCTCAAAAAAGTAAAACATTTCTGCCACAACCTACATTTTTGAAAAGCAAGTGCACAAATTTTCCTATTACGCATGTAACGTGGACAGACAATTTTGTGACATTTTTTTCCGTCTTTGTTACATGCGTAATGGGAAAATTTGTGCACGAGGTTTTCACAAATGTATGTTGTAGGACTATTTTTCTTACTCCTTGGTGAAAAAGTTATTTGCTCAGTTTAGCTTGATAATTTAAAGATAAAATTAAGACATTTGAAGTGAACTGGGACCTATAGGATCTTGAATGTTACAGAAATGTACCCCATTACCGTGGACAGACCCATATGTAATCCATTGCATTTCATGCGGATAATCTGACTGCAGTGTAAACCTTCCTCGTTTTTCACTTAGATATGAAGGCGACAAACGTAACAAGCAAGAGTGGTTGCAGCTTGTTGGAAAAAGTCATGAGCGGACCCTCCGACTGCGGAAACAGAAGTCTGAATCTCAGTTCCATGATAAACGATTCATCCCTGAGGCGGGCCTACTTGACCTCCGAGGCGCACGGCGAGCTGCCGACCAAACGAGCACGGGTCTTGATCCTAGCCGAACCCCGAGTTGGAAAAACCAGCCTGCTGAATCGGCTTCTAGGACGGGCGTTCGACATCCACGAACGTCCAACGCACGGCATCAATACACGCATGTGCCACGTGACGAACGCGGACAGCAACTGGAACGAGTCGGGAGACGCCAATGCAGACGACATCCGAGAATGTGCCTCGGCGGCGACAGTTTTAAGAGATTTTTCACCAACTTATTTCAAAAACACGATCAACCACCAAGATTCTAACAAGTTACTCTTGCTATCTGACATGTATGCTCCAGGAACTGGTTCCGCTTTGGTGAAATACTTTCAAATGCTGCAGGTTTTTATCATAATAGCCGCCATTTACATGCTCGTGATGTTCAAGTATGGTTTTTTTCCATTTGTTTGGTCTTCCATCATTGCACTGTCTTTGATAATGGACTTCAACAGCGCTTACAGACTAGCCACGCCCTTCTCGGTTTTCGTTGCCCTGTTGGAAGCAGTGTTCCGAATCAACCAACCTCTGCAAGAGCTTGCTTGTAAAGCTGACGGCCATATCGGAAGTGTGCCACCATTCCATTTCATACCCATTATCTTTATTGTCCTGGTGGCTTCCATCTTGGTGGGGTTTTTCTGCAGTTGTGGCTGTCGAACGGGTGTTGTTGTGGCTTTCTTTCTCTGCGCGCACCCCTTTGAGTCAGCAACACCCCAAACTCACTATGGTATATGGGATCCTTGGACTTTTTTAGTCATCAGCGTTATATTTGGAATTAGTGGGTTTTTCGGTTTTTCGAGCTACATATACTGCACGGCACAGGACCAGTGGCACAAAGGAAGAATTGTTTTCTGCTGTTGTTTTATCCTGCTCATTCTTGGTTTCTATCTTTCGGCAGAATGCCATTCTCGGCCCTACTGGTTCACCTGTCTCATCGTCTACGTCGTGGTCATTGGAGCGGCATGGGGGTCTGTATTCGGTCGGCGAGCCATCCTGAAATACGGCTTCGAAGCGAGTTATGTAACCAAAAAGACCCTTGGCCTCGGATTCGGTTTGTGTTTGACATACGCTTGCGGCTGGACTCTCAAGATACCAGACACTAATCTACACTCGGTAGCGTTCTACATCTTGTCGGTCAGTTCGCACCCACTGTGCGACTTGTATAATACTTACAAGATATGGCGGGCGAAACCTTCATTCCCTTTAAAGGTGATTCGAAAGCAGATGAAGGCTTTAGTTAAGGGGCATCCTCTCTTGGAGACCAAGCTAAGTCTGTGGGACTTCGCTGGGGATACTCTGTACCACTGCACACACCATGTCTTCATGCCCGACAGAGCTTTGTACCTGGTCGTCTTCAACCTCAATGATGCCGTTTCTCAAGAAGATGAACAGTTAAAGAAGATTCTCTTTTGGCTGCATTCAGTCTGTGCGCATGCTCGTCATCCCGATGCCGTCATCATGATCGTTGGAACTCACAAAGCAAATGTCTCGGTTGCCAACAGATTGCGTTTCACAGAAACGTTTCATCGTCAGGTGACACCCTCCTTCTGTAACCGGCTTGTGTTTAACCCGTTCAATGACAAACCTCTTTTCCTAGTGGATAATTCCCAAGCAAGCGACAGAGATTTCCAGCAATTGAGAGCAGAGATCCTTGAACGAGTCCAAAACGCCGAGTATGCTCGAGAGAAATATCCCATAAGATATCTTCGCTTCTATCATGAGATCCAAAAACGAAGACGACGGGCGGAGGTGGATATGGCCGAAAATGTGATGACTCTGAGGCAGTTGGAAAATCTTGCAAGACAAACATGCGACGTCAGTGGAGGGGACGATTTGAAGAACATGCTGCGTTTTTTCAGTGAGGCTGGAGAGATTATATACAAAGGCGACGACGAAGTGCTACGGCAGCATGTTGTGCTCGACCCCCAGTTCCTGGTAGACGTCATGAAGAAACTGGTGCAGATTCCGCGAGCGCACCAGCGATGTCATCGCCTGGCATCCGACTGGATACACTACGAAGACAGCGCAGTCATCACTGAGAGGCTACTGAGACACATTTACCGCGACATGTCTCATCTAATTCCGCTGCTTATCCAACTTCTGGAAGCTTACGACTTGATGTGCGCAGTGGCCCCAGGTGTCAACATTACCCACTCTCAGAAATCCTTCTTAGTACCAGCCATGTTGCATCCATATCGGGGAAATCCAGATGACTTTTGGGAATCCATGGACAACGAACAAGTCTTTTATTTCGACTTTGGCTTCTTTGATCCAAGCACTGTCTACTATCGTCTGTTAACTCGCTGCTTTACCTGTCTTGAGAAGGTCAGCCCCAGCAACGCACAGTCTTCGAGTCTGATCTTCGCCGATAGGTGCAGGTTTCATATCGGCACCAGCTTGATCTGCAAGTTACAGCTGGAGAGGAGACATGCTCAACAGATGCTCCTATCCGTCACAATGTTGTCATTCGACGAAGCCAACGACCTCCCCGCCAAACTCCTGAGTTGCCTAATGAGTATCGTCAGGAGCATAATCACGCGGGATTACCCCCATCTGACATTTAAGTTTGGCCCTCGGTGTCCCTTTTGTGATGCCAAAATTAAGTCAAAGATGTTGGACGATGACCAAAAGGAGATATGCAAAGAAGACAGTCTCGATGAGGTGATGCACGTCTTGAAGATGGCAGGGCACGACCAGCCTTTCCCAATCACTTCGTCAGCTGTGATGCTATGCGGACAGCGGAGGTATGAACTAAAACTTCCAGGATGCAAGCCTGTGGTAAGTGCAAACCTGCAAGTATTAACTTAAACCTCTATAATTATTGGTTTCGAAAATGTGTAAAGATGATAATTACTTGGCATTGTGTTCTGATTTTGTCATTGTTATTATTTGCACGACAAGGACGCCAAGCGATACACTGCTCACCTGCCTCACTGCGTTGAGTACGACAGAGACACGTCCATCAACAAGCTACCGCCAGACATCTTTCAAACGATTTGCCGGCTTCTTAACAACGCACCGGGAAGAAGAAACTGGAAAACTTTGGCAGGTATAAAATCAATAATACATCTTTTATGATAGACAGAGCTGTATTTGTAGAGTTTGTGGGGAATCGTGTGTCCGTTGTTTGACAAGTTAATTATTATCCCTTGTGTCGCCGTGTTGTTTCAGATACAATTTTGCAAAGGCTGGATCTACATTAGCCCAGGTTGGACTTCGTACCGCATACTGGGGACGCAGTGCAATGAAGACGACGTCCAACCTGGGCTAGATCTACATGTACCTTATGATTTAGGAGTAGTAGGTGTGCGTTTGTGTCAATTATTCGTATTTACTTAGAAGACACAGCCGCCTGCTTAAATACGAAAAGAAGTCGGTGACATATCACATCGAAAAATGCAATTTCTATTTTTTCCAGGGGAGCTTGGGTTTGACGTGGAGTCAGTGACGTCACTGGACAGCGAACGTGTGGCTAATCCCACCGAGTGTCTCCTGCAAGAATGGGCGATGACCGACGGAGGAGTAGCTGTGAAAGACTTGGTCGAGGTGCTGGCAAGACCTTCCCTGATGAGAATGGATATTATTCATGAACTCTGCGTCAGAATGACGACAGATTAACTTCGTTATGGAATGGAGATGGGGATTTTTAGAAGAGAGAAAAGCCAAGAAGGTTGTCTTGAGTCCATTTTTGAGGATCGGGCTCACGATGTCCGATTTTGTAAATTTTGAGCTTTTCTGTACCTTCAGAACGCCATCTTTAATGAAGTAACATCTGTCGAATTCACGTCACTATTGGCTCGGCGAAACAAAGTTATCATTCTGAAGTTATTCAAAATGATAGCGCGGACTTAATATTTTTCCACAGAAATAAAATTAAACCACAATGCAGTGGTTTCCGCCATGTTTGTTGCCAGTAACGTGTGCGATGTACGTTCAGCTTGTTTTGTTCTCACGCGTGCAGGACGCGCGCGCCGCGACATGTGGAATTGTTGTTTGCGTGATATGGAATCGCCCGGGCGCCGCATGCATTTCCAAACTTGACGAGGCTGCACGCGCAGTTCGCATAGCAACCACTCACTATACACCAATCCGGTAACTAAGATCTCCTCCCTGCATATCCGCCATAGCTGGGGGCGTCCAGTGCATGGGCTGTGCGTTTTATGTTGCTGTTAGAACGAAAAGCGCTCATCCATTACATGCACTATTTGCACAACCGCCGACGTTGAGGGCTGCGTAGGAATCTACGCAGTCTCGAGTATACCAACCCGTCGGGTGGACGTGTGTGTGATCGCTCGGGATAATCAATGGTTTTGAATTATCATCCATTAGCTGATATATTTCGAGGAGAATGAAAGTGCAGCAGTGTGTTACCTAGCGTCGAGTTTGGGATGTTTTGTAAGGCGAAATCAGGTAACCAGAGTAATTTAGAGGCATTTAAACATTTGCGAGGTGTGGGCAGCACCGCGCACCGGTATCATGATTACGCAGCTTCAAGCAATCGCCGTTACCGCACGCATGGTTGGCACTACGTTGGGTAAGCCTACACGTACGTACATAGTCAAATTGGCTCTTTCTCAACAATGGTAGAGCGCGCTCCAGTAATTCCCTTTGACTTTTCGCGTGCCTTAAGCAATGCACCCCTCATTGGGCTTGCGTGTGTATTATAGGCTACAGTGCCAATATGCTGTGTGCGGGTTATGCTGCCTCGTCGTGTTTTATGTACCGGACAAGTTTCCAACTACATGTACGAGTTTGCTGAATGTGCTGAAGATGGACATGATTTACGTCTTAGTTGAGGTACGAATTGCTTCAATGCTTTATATGTCATAAGATATTATTCAGTTTTGGTAAAACATCTGTCAGGCCCATAAATATGGCGAATTAGGCCTAGTAGTCTCAGGCTCGTATTTTATAGGTATCACCCGTGTGGCGACGGGGGCCCAGTCATTCGACAGGTATACAGGTATACAGCCAAATATTTTGTACGTATACAAATGCATACGACTCTTTAATTAAGTTTGGGCTACTAAGCCCACCATGCACAAGTACGCATTATAACAATTTAAAAAAAAAAAAAGGAAAAAAAATAAAATAAAATAAAAAAAGAAAAACCAAACAAAAAAGGCTAAGGGCAGTTTAACACACGCGTCTCCGAAACAGTGCTTTTCTCCGCCTTTTCATGGAGCCAGGCGGCCAAGGTACAGCGTGGGTCGGAGAAGGCATGGGCAGGTGAAATGTTTTCGATAATAGGCGTTTACACAAACAGTTTCCGAAATTTCAACTTTCTTTGTTGCTTTTTTCGTGCTCCCTATAGGAAACGGCGGATGCCAAGGATGGTTGGCAAGACATCGACCAATTGCAAGGTCTGGAAGACCGCTGGAGGGAGAATTTGTTCACCTTGGCGTCCTATGGATCTATATGGAGGACAACGCCGAGATCTGGAGCGAATGCTCCAACGGGTAAACAAGGCTCAGGGTGCAATGCTAGCATGTTTATAAACGGGGCACGCCCTTGAATCATGGGAATTAAAATACCAGTTTGGCAGGTTCGTTAGATGATAGAGGGCGGGCCTCTTTCAAGATTCGTAGTTCGGAAAGTGCCCTCACAATTCTTGTTTTGTTATTGCTCGAGCATGTATAGCGAGCGCAATATAACAATAAAAAAGGAGTCGGCCTAGCATTTGGGAAATCTGGTTCTGGCCTTTTGTTTCAAGGTACCTGTGTTAGCGCCCTCATAGGTAATGGAACAGGCCCTAAGTGGCAAGTGAATGGACTCTTGCTTACTAAATGTATGAAGTGGAGGACGGGCCCCCAAACGCGCAGTTTAAGCGCATCTTTTGTTAGGCAATTTACGAAGCACGGGTTGGGCTTCCGAGTATCAAGGCCTAGATCGTATTTCTATGGACCAGGACTGGTCCCTGAGTACATGTGGGCTATTTCACAGTGGGTGGTCATTTGAGTAGATTACAGTTTAACCCATCCTGGATAACTTTATCAGTGCATATACATGTTATGAGTGATTTTATATGACGGGTAATATGAAGGACAAGCTACAGAACTATTTTTACATAATTCTACGAGTTATTCGTTTTTAATTTCTCTATTTACATGCACTTTTAACACCATTTTGGAGTCTCATTTCAAGTTTTGCATTAGTTTAAGTGCAATCATTTGTTGATGATGCATTATTGTGGTGATCATTTGGTGATCAATCATGGATATATAGTGTTCAACAATATTGTGAAACTTGGGTTAGTGTAATTCGGTCAAAAAAAAAAAAAAAACAAACAAACAAACAAACAAAATATGGTAATGTCCTCTCCAGGTCAAGGTATTCCACACAATGGAATAGTTTGGAGATATGTACTCACAAAGATGTTTGTATCATCACATGACACATTTGATGGAGTAAATATGACAATTTGATCGTGGAAGAGATTTGAGTAAATTTTATCAAGATCATATTCAGGGTTGTGGAAAATCCGTTAAACATTTGTCCTCTCCAGGACAGCATTCAATTGTAATATAACATGTCAACCATGATTGAAATATTTCGTTGTTAGGTTTGTAAAATTAACAGTACCATTCCTTCTAACAGAACAGTGCATGGCATTACCATTTCAACATTTAGTCTGGCCATTATATTGTGATATTCTGTGTTTAACAAAATGTCCTCTCCAGACAACCAATTACAAATTATTATTTCAGTGGAAAAAATAAACACGTTAATCATAATGCCACGCTCTGATATTTTTTGAATTATTAGTATACATCCTGAAGTTTTTAGATCAACAAACTTTTGTGAGTTGGACAAGTTTGAAATTTTACCCCGATTTGCCAGTGAGACTGAAAGTGTACACTTATTGTGAAATAGCCCATGTCTTAATTTCCAGTTCCTTCGAGGAGGCAGAGCATGGGCCTCTGAATGCCATGCTGTTGTTCGTGAGCACGTCAATTATACTGAATGATAGATATATGTGTCGCCATTAGGCAGCAAGCATAGATGCACTGGGGGTTTGGCTTGACAATACTTAAAGTTTCGTCATAACCCCAGTCAGAATTTGTATAGGCCGAGGACGGGCCTCTAAAGGGCAAGTTCAAAGTACCCATAAATTACATGTGTACTTGCCGAGATCGGGCCTCTGAATACTAAGTGGTAATACATATTCCACATGTACTCGGTACTAGACAGAGGACGGACCGAGTAAATATTGCCCACGTACTCTATATACTAGATAGAGGGCGGGCCTCCCAATGCCAAGTTTAATATGCTCATAGCTTGCATGTGTACTAGGCAGAGGAGGGCCTCTAAATGCCAAGTTGAGATGCCAAGTTCTGATGTGACGCTAATTTTGGCATGGGTACCCTTTACTAGACAGCCGACCTCTGAATTAGCGTATCCCTATTAATATGCGCTCTTATTTGGTATTGGTACATAAGGGCGTGTACATAGGCAGAGGACGGGTCTCTGAATTCAAAATTTTAATAAAAATAAATTTATGAATGCCAAATTTTAATGTGCCCATGTTTTCTATGTGTATAGATACAGGTACTAGGCACAGACGTGTCCCTGTATGTCAAGTGTAATATACCCATAAATGGCGTGTGTGCTAGAGGACGGGCCTCGGGACACCAAGCTTAAAGTTGCATTGCCCGTGTTTCGGTGAAAGGATTAAAAATAAAAATTAATTTACACAAGCGAACGAATTTATAAAGCTTACGTGTCTCTGTAACGAAAAATATCAAAAACTTAAGTTTCCGACGTCGGGAGTTGGAGATGCAGGCCTTTTTCTTGAAACGTGCTTTTCATGTTGTGCATGTGCGCGTGCGCTCGTATGTACATGGTGTGTGTGCAATGTGCACATGTGCGCGCACATGTGCATTTGCGTCATGGCCCTGTCGATTGGGTGACCTGCCAGCCATTTGGTCGTTTCTTGTTTTTGATCGACTGGCGTTGGTCCTTGACGGATTTTTTACGTTCTTGGTGCCAAGTGGGGGCTGATAACTTTTTCTATTCGGGAAAGTTACCTATTTTACCCTAAAAAAAAAATACAAAAAAAAAAATTTGCAGGTGCGATACACAGAGGGCGGGCCTCTGTATGAATGTACCCTTGATTTGCATGTGTACTCGGTACCAGGCTGAGGGCGTGCCTCTGAATGCCAGGCTTATGGTACATGTGCAATGTAACCATATTTTGCGTATTACAATCGGGTCACGGTCTTAGATGAGAGACATTCTATGATTTGAAGCAAAAAAGCCCCTTTTTCCCTTGTCCAATCAAAATGTTTCATATATGAGTGGGACGGGAATTTTATGTAGTTTATTCATAAGTGCGAGTTGAATCTGTGTGTCACAGAGAACGACCGTGCTGTTAAATCCAGTGAGACAACCTACTGAAAAATGATCAGTAATCGTGTTGACCTCCATTGACTTTGCCGATTTTGAGGTTCAACACCCGTTCTTTGAGTGAAAAAAGCCCCTTTTCCCCGTGCATCATATATTTTATGAAATAATAACCAAACTAAAGGTAATACTCTGTACTTTGAAATGCACAGCGAGTTGGGGAGAAACATAGACGTACTTTTTTTTATGTACTCACAAAAGTTCGCAGTGAGGAGCTGTTTTCCGTGTCATTTTCCTGCGCTGAGCGTAGGGTCACGGAGCTCAGCGAGCAGATGCGCGCAAGTTCATGGTGCAAATGTACTTGGCAGAGGACGGGCCTCTGAATGCTATGTTTATGGTGCAATGTATTTGCCAGAGGACGGGCCTCTGAATGCTATGTTTATGGTACAAATGTACTTGGCAGAGGACGGGCCTCTGAATGCTATGTTTATGGTGCAATGTACTTGGCAGAGGACGGGCCTCTGAGTGCTATGTTTACAGTGCAATATACTTGGCAGAGGACGGGCCTCTGAATGCTATGTTTAAGGTACAAATGTACTTGCCAGAGGACGGGCCTCTAAACGCTATGTTTATGGTGCAATGTACTTGGCAGAGGACGGGCCTCTGAATGCTATGTTTGTGGTACAAATGTACTTGGCAGAGGACGGGCCTCTGAGTGCTATGTTTATAGTGCAATGTACTTGGCAGAGGACGGGCCTCTGAATGCTATGTTTAAGGTACAAATGTACTTGCCAGAGGACGGGCCTCTGAACGCTATGTTTATGGTGCAATGTACTTGGCAGAGGACGGGCCTCTGAATGCTATGTTTGTGGTACAAATGTACTTGGCAGAGGACGGGCCTCTGAGTGCTATGTTTATAGTGCAATGTACTTGGCAGAGGACGGGCCTCTGAATGCTATGTTTAAGGTACAAATGTACTTGCCAGAGGACGGGCCTCTGAACGCTATGTTTATGGTGCAATGTACTTGGCAGAGGACGGGCCTCTGAATGCTATGTTTGTGGTACAAATGTACTTGGCAGAGGACGGGCCTCTGAATGCTATGTTTATGGTGCAATGTACTTGACAGAGGACGGGCCTCTGAATGCTATGTTTATGGTACAAATGTACTCGGCAGAGGACGGGCCTCTGAGTGCTATGTTTATGGTGCAATGTACTTGGCAGAGGACGGGCCTCTGAATGCTATGTTTAAAGTACAAATGTACTTGGCAGAGGACGGGCCTCTGAATGCCGTGTTTGTGGTACAATTTACTTCTATTTTGCACATATGCGCGCTATACTTGGCAGAGGACGGGCCTCTGAATGCCATGTTTGTGGTACAATGTGCTTCTATTTCGCATACTCTGTATTTGGCAGAGGACGGGCCTCTGAATGCCATGTTTGGGGTACAGTGTACTTCTATTTCGCATATATGTACTCTGTACCTGGCAGAGGGCGGGCCTCTGTATGCCATGTTGATGGGCCTTCGCTAGCACGCTGATTTTAATGTGGTCCAGGGGCACCTCTTTGTGCCATTTTGTGAATCCCAAAGTTCAAGTACCCCGTTCGCAAAGTTTTGCTAAAAAGAAAAAATTAAAAAAAAAAAAAAAACCAACCAGTACCATTGAGTACCAGTGGTATTTGAAAATGCTGGAGAGTCATCTGTGTGAGAGAGATTTTGATCAATCTTTGATCCCATCGCTACGCACGCAGCGAAGCGGAAACGAGGCACCTCCCAGTGGGTAATTTTCAATGGCAAACCAAGTGGCTTGCCAGTCCCCTTTATTACACCCACCCCGCCTGAAGTTCTCTCTGGTAGACTACAGGTAGATTTATAGGCGCTCGGATTCAGAGATCCAACTATTTTGTAGCCGGCACATTAAGCAATGATCCTGGTGCTTTGGGACGATATCTTAGCAGAGTCACCCAATAGGGACGAAGTTCATGGTTGGCTTCATCATGGAATTAGTCTGTATAATTTTTTCCAGTCGTTTCATGGCAGATACAGGGGCAGGAATTGCTGTTTATAATTGCCCACCGAAAGGTATTTTAAATGCGCTCGTTTGTCAAGATTATGTCGCCCTTTTCATAGACACAATCACCAGGCGGTGGATAGAGGGCTCTATATACGTTGTGGGTAGGGTCAAGGAAGTACAGCCGCCGAAATGTGTGACTGCCTTGACAGTCTGCTTCTATATCAATGAAGGGACCTAATCTTTGGCGCAAGGACACACCCTTCAGTGTGGTACCTTTAGGCAATGTTGTCAGACCCATAACCAAAGCCGATATTTTCTCAAGTACCGACAACAGCCAGGGATACAAGCAAATCTTCTTGACCAAGGAGTCCAGAACCTTTTCCGGCTTCGAGTGGGTTTGGTTTAAAAAATAAAAAAAACAGTGCATAAGTTTACTTATCCATTGGCTTTTGTCTTCCTGCATGGCTTAAGAACAGAGGTATACATACAGAAATATGGATAGACGACCGTTTCATTGGCAAGTGCCATCCCAGCGATGGAGGGCCAAAGTATACGAAGGTTTAAAACACTTCACTCGTGTTTGTTTTATTGCGGTGTGAACAGGACATGCATGGGGACGGTTCCTACATCACAGCTCTAAGGGCCGTTTACGTCGTACGCTACATACAGTTAAAGCTCGGCTTGTTCAGCAACTTAAAGAAAAGTCATCGTCAGCCATCGAACAGCATGGTGCATCTCGGGTTCGGCATCTGCTCCAAACCCTATCATTTCCGATTCCTGAGCATAAAAAGGTATCATTCGCTGAGGTACGAGAGACAATTTTGCGGGAGGATAAAATGCTCTAAAAACAGATGCAACGTTTTGTGGGCAAAGGCCAAAGTTTTGCTCTGGTGTTTGTTTGTTTCTGAGGGAATGCTCCTCCTTCATATCTACACTTGATATGATCTCGTGCCTACGCCTCTGTCACCACAAGTGCGGGAGGAGATTCTATTTTTGAGGTTTGTCGATAGCTTCTCGCAGCTGATCCCTTGAAGTCAAGGCCGCCACCTTGCTATCGCATTGCACTGTCGGCAGACGCATCTGGCTATAAATAGGGCGGTACCCTAGTCTTACCAGACGGTAGTGTAAGTTTCTGAGATTACTGGTCTGCAGACATTTTGGGACACACGGGTATGTGTCGCAAGGAGGCCCTTGATCTATATTTTGTGTGGCTCTCAGTCTTTGATTCGCTATGGAACTTGATGGTGGATGTGGTTGGAGATTCCAGAAATGTGGTGGATGCTTGGACTGGCCTCCGAGCTAGGTCTAAACCGCTTTCAAAAATGTTGAAGTTTAAATTTTTGTTTTGCCCTCTCCTTGGAGGCAAATTTTTCGCTCAAGTTGACCTAGGTCCCATCTGGTAGTCCCACAGGTTTTCACCTTTGATTTGATGGCACTTTCGTCAAATGTCCCGGCGCGCAGGAACGGGTCTCCACTCAAGTCCTTCCTTTCGCCTGTCAGAGGCAGGTCAAGCAGGGTTTTTTAGAATACCCGTCTTCTACGGGATATGTCCCGAATTTTTCAAGGGCTGGGGTTTGAGCTCTGGGCCTTCCAGTGCTACTTCCCACGTATTGTCACCCCCCGAATGGATATCGCTTACGCTAAGCGTCACCATGTTCTCCTTGTGTCCGACTCAATGTTCAGAGGGTTCAAAGGATTCGGCTGGCCCAAGGCATTGAGCGTGCAAATGTTAGCCAACGGAGGCACAACAATGGCCCCGTTATGTAGACATCTGGTGGTATCTTGCAGGGCTTTTCAGCCGGAGGTGGCTGTTCTGCGCGGAGGCATAAATGATTTCAGCCGATTGACCGACCCTTCGCAGGGTGTACTTGACGTGGTAGGGGTTTTTCGCGCTGTTGCCCAACTGATCAGGGAGAAAATTCCCAATATGCATATTTGTTCTTTCCTCAAGGTGCCAAACCAAGATGGTGGACATCAATCGCTCAGTCGCCGTAGTCAACTCATTATTGAAAGAGGTCTGTCATGAATGCTAGCTGGCAGTTTTTCTCGAACGATTACATCGTGGAGCAGGATCTTGCGGACATTGTGCACCTATCGATGATGGGATATCTAAGCTCCAGCGCAGGCTGCGGCCGTTTTCAGATCCGTTTCGGGCTTGCCCTCGGGAATTGCGATACAATGCTAAATTTCTTCTTCAATCATGCCCTCCCCTTCTTCACGAAAGCGTTTTGGTATCTTTTTGAAGATGATCAGTGCGGCAACCAGGCTGACAAAACTAGGAAACGAGTTGGATACGCAGGGATATGGAGTGCAAAAGAGCAGACTTATTTGCAGCATTAGACCGATTTCTGCGGGAGCATCAAAGCAAATGATGCTGTACTGAAGGGGAGGATCTGGAGTCAGTGACATCACTTGACATCCTATGCTTTTTGATCAATCGTGACTCAGAAGGTCGCACGCAGATTCACGGCTTAGGGTGAAAAAATTTGGGTAAGCACGGGATCTGCAGCCGATTTCACGAATCCTTACGCACTGCGTAAGTCCGCTTGCGCAACATTTTATTGCGTAGGCTGCGCAACATTCCTGTGAAAATTACACGCAAGCTATAGGGCTTGCGCCATTTTGCAAAAGTTGCGCAAGCTGCGCACTCTTTCGTGAAATCGGCTGCCGCTCTTGTGGGTGCCCGCTTATATTAGCGGCATGCACCGTGGACTCTTATGTTGGGCAGATAAGGGCATACTTTAACTCATTCGGTAAGACCGAAGTCTGGCGAGTGGGATAAAAGTTCGCAAACCCTTGCATCTCTCACCAAGTTCGTAGATACATGAACGCAATGCAGCTGGAGCAGGCTGAGTCTCACATTACTTCAAAGCAGGCAATCCCATTGTTTTCTGATAAGTTACGATGGTCGGTGAAAGAGATCACTGACCGATCCTGGAGACTTGGCAAAGGCGAAGGTCTTTTCCCCTAGCGCTACGTGGTACAACGAGACTTGGCCCTTTTCCTCTGCCTATAATGGGCCGGAGACAGAGCTGGTGACCTAGGAGGAATCGGAACCTGAAAAATAACAAGGATCGAAGGAGGCGATTTTTTATTCAGCCACACTATTGGCAAGACGGTAAGTGAGGGTGACTCATCATTGATAATGATTCCAAAGTTGCAGGACCAAGGAAAGATGGATCCAGTCGGCGCAGTTCAAAGTCTGGTTGATCTTTCGCCCCTTGGCGGCCAATCGCAGAGTCCTCGTAAACAAACCCTTCGCCTGTTAACGGACCGAATTCACGGCTGAAGATGTATTTTGCCGCAACAGACAACCCTGAAAACCAGCTTTTGAGAGCGCACAACAGCCGTGCCATGGGTAGCAACCACACTGCGGCTCCTGGATGCATCGGACGAGCAGGTGATGGACCACCGCCAATGGGCGTCGCGGAAGACGTACAAGCACTATACCCAGGTTGAGAGAGTTATGAGGCGTCAGAGCACGGTCCAGGTATTACGCGACGCCGTCTCCACAGCTGAACAAAGTCCAATGGCAGATATCGTCGGACAATTCTATAGGCGTCTGAACTCGGGCCTCGGGGCCCGCGTAGCTTTCCCGCCATCTACATGCAGCTGATATGTCTAAAAATGCCATCACCTACTAACAAAACTACCCATTTTGTTTTTTAATCAATTTTATAGGCAGCGACAGCTTGAGAAAAGAAAAGAGAAGAAAATAAAATGAAAGAAAGGCAGCAAGACAACTAGTCCAGTTTTTCTTTCCTTTCTATCTGATACAGTCTCCCGCTTTCGTTTGAGGTTTGGGTAAGGATTGGGGTGTATTTGGGCAGGTTTGGGGGTTCTCGGCGGCCTAAGAGGGCAGGTTTTGGCGAAATCCATCTAACCCATATCTAAACCCTATAGATGCCGGAGTCGGACGGAAACAAAGGCGTTGTGCAAATAGGTTACTATTTGCACAACCGCCGACGTTGAGGGCTGCGTAGGAATCTACGCAGTCTCGAGTATACCAAGGTGGCAGGTGGGGAGTATTTGGACGAGAAGGAACGAGTCGGCAGAGGACGGTGTACGGTTGTATGTCTCAACGGTGGTAAGATAATAGTTTGGCCTCGGCGGCCAGCTTCTGGTGAGTATTATTATATATACCTTTTTTTCCCCCGCCCACCCGACCTCCTTCCTCATTGCTGAGCTTTCCTATGGCTTCGGTTTCTATGCTCAATCCATCTAACCCATATCTAAACCCTATAGATGCCGGAGTCGGACGGAAACAAAGGCGTTGTGCAAATAGGTTACGAACGAGCCTCCTTCGCGTATACGCGACGCGCCCGCCTTTGCGTACACGCGACGCGCCCGCCTTGGCGCGCACACAACCCTACAAAGACGCGCAACTTGTTCGAAGTAAACAAATGCAGCTTCAGCAACAACAAAAACATACAGTTCATTCAGTGGAAGCCCCCAGATATGGCGGATGTCTAGGGAAGAAGACCTTATTACCGGATTGGTGTATACCTTGAAGTATGGCGGCCAAGAATGACGTCAATAATGGCGTCATGACGTCGATTTCCAAGCCCTATTCGCTGGCAGAGTGTGACGCGCTTACTTCTTTGACAACGGTTCACGCTACTTGCATGACAACGCGTTTCTCCATTCGTTTTGCACAGGAGCCACGTCAACACGTGGAATATTTTCTGTTTAGTTTTTCTGTTACAAATGAACATCACAAAATAAGGCGGTATGGTAGCGTATCGCTATGAGAGTAGGTATGAGCAAACCATTGGAAGTCATTATGGTCCTTATTTGTTAATATTTTCTTCTAAAAGAATAACAATAAAACACACTGTGCGCAAACACAATGGATGTAAAACGTGAGCGTGAACCATGGTTACGGTCCGGCGCCCGCAATGTGACGTCACGACTCTGCCAGCGAATAGACTGCCGAAGTGAATACGTCACCTTTTGTTGGTTGCCTAGGCAATTGGATCTAAACTAAAAATCACTCAACCGTGTCCCAGTGCTTTTCCAATGGTACTTTTCCCGACGGCCATGATAGTTTAGATCCAATTGCCATGGCAACCACGTCACACTTCGGCTGTCTATTGCTGTTGTGATAGGTTATCAGTTAGAGGCACAGGCTCGTCAGCAATGCGCGCGCGCCAAATTCGTGACACGAAATTATACGCAGCTCCATAGCAAAGGCTTGGAGCTATAGCTGCGTATTCCGTGGCACGAATTTGGCGCGCACATTGCTGACGAGCCTCTGCCCAAGTTAATTCTTCTGGCTCATATGGAATTGTTTGTTTTCAAAACGTCAGAAGACTAGTCCTATAGACCTTTATCACGGTGCGGCCATCTTCCCTTTTCTCCTATTAAAATTAACCTAACCAAAGCGAAGCTTGCAGAAAAAAAATAGTTAGGTCCCGTTTTGAAATTGTTTATTGTGTGCATCACAACGGCACAGGCGCTGCGCGATGAAGAGAGCGCGCAGCGTATCTCAACAGGGGATTACACGCGCTATCGCGCGGTAGCGCAGACGCACTTATCGTGCCTGACACGTACTATGCGGAACAAGACAAAGATGGACGCACCGTGATAAAGGTCTATTAGATAAGCTTAAAGGCCCAGTGGATCATTTGCAATTACCCCAACAAGTAATCGACGAGATTACAGGGGAAAGTTCTGAAAGTAAAGATTGAATTAATAGCAACTATCCATTGAAAGGTTTTCGCTTAAAATGATATAATTTTACCAGAAAATAATCCGTAAAGATGAAATTATTTAGATCGTTTGCAAACGATTTACTTATTTTTGGTTCGCATCTACGCGGTCCAAAATGCATGGGCGCTGTGTACTCCGTGTGCGTGTTCCAACGCGATGCATTTTTATGGATCGCGCGCACACGCACGCATGCATGCGCCACGGAGTGCATGACGCAAGCCACATAGTACCCGATCAACTAAGAACGAATATTTGAAACACCCCGCCAAGACCAGGAAAATGCATATGGATTTTCATGGTTTTTTTAAACGTGGTACATTTGACAAAGCTGAAATTTTCTTCGGATGAGTTTGTTGATGTCTTTCTTTTGATTTATAATGATTTTATTCGCAGAATCGCTCAAAAACAGATCATCTACAGGGCCTTTAAAGGCACAGGCTCGTCAGCAATGCGCGCGCGCCAAATTCGTGCCACGAAATACGCAGCTCCATGCCTTTGCTATGGAGCTACGTTTTGTATATGAATTATTTGAGAATAAAGACCTTAGCCTAACTCTGTCGCAAACAAAAAAATACATAACATAACGTCATGTACTTGAATAATACATGTAAATTAAACCTGTAAAATAAAGCGGAGACAAAACCAAGATTATGAAAACATAGCCAAATAATTGAAAACACGGAAGTGATATATATGGAGACAAAAAAATACTGCGGGAAATATAAAAAATACTAAAAGCTTACAAGGAACCAGAAAACAAATCACGTTGGATATAATTATGCGGGCGACTGAAGTGCCATGAACAAATGTAGAGCAGATTGTATAGTTGTTAATAGTTTCCTTCTGTTCTCATAAAGGTCGTCCATTTCTGTTAGGCTATTTAAACCAGGAAGATCAGAAGCAATACAAAGCTGCGCACTCGGCACAAAGTTCATCGTGACACATTCGTTTTCGATTTCGATTCAAAATCCGAGGTACTGTAGGGCCTACCATGTGTGACGTCCTTTACTAAATAATAATATACAAATATTGACTGCAATGAGGGGCATGGTTAAGATTACAGGCCCAGGCAAGTAGACCCAGTAACTGAGTCGTTGGCCCCGTTTTTTAACGACTCAGTTACTAGGTCTAAGGCCCAAGGTGATCTCGAAGCCATATGCCCCGAGGCGGAAGCCGAGTGGCATAGTCATGGCTTTGAGATCACCGAGGGCCTATAATCTTAACCATGACCCGAATAAACAGCAGTCAATATTTGTTTTATATACCGATTCATGTGTAGATTTTCGTCATCTGATTGGTTAAAAGTAACGATACACAGTCATGACAGTGGACCATTGTAGCATAATCACTTGGCACTTTAGTAGCACATTTCACCTGACCCTGTTTTTACTGTAGGCCACTTCTCTTATTTTCTTAAAGACTTCATCATCAACGACAGAGGACAAAACTACTTCGTCGAGATTCCGCCATTACCGTCCAGCTGAATGTTTACGTTAAGCGCGCAGCTGCATAGTTGGTGCACAGCTATGATACATTCGAAACCCGCTAAATGACTATGCCCACGGGCATAGCAACGACTGTGACGAACATGGAGCGCCAAGGGCGCCCTCTCTCCGACAAGTTAACCTCTGACTAGTACAGGATTGTGAACTTTGACTGCTTTATTCTCATTCCTAAGTCGTGGGTGGACCACATGAGGTAAAACTATAAGAGAAAGAAGTACAAAGAAAATACACTAAGTACAAATAACAACGTGCGTGAATTTACACAGGTTGGCAAGAAATTAAATACTAAAAAATCAAGACATAAAATATAAATGAAAAGTTCAAAGATAAAGTCAAACTGATGCATGTATATGTATAAGAAACATCGCAATTAGTAAAAATATAAATCATCTTGAAACAACTTCAAGAGATTGTAAATGTCACATGAGACAATCCATGAAAATTATCTTACAGAACTGTACTCTCCAAAAGATGAAGTGTCCTCAAACTGCCTATGGGTCTGGAATACTGAAACCAGCAACCTAAAACCAAGAAAAACGCATATAGTTCCTGAATACACTGTTAACTCGCAACGGTTGTAGACTTTCCATTCATAACTACGCGATGCCCAAATATGGTAGCATACTCATGAATATTCATGCGGCCAACAATAAAAATGGCGAGTGGATGTCTTTAGGCAAGTCCCGGTGAAGCGCAAAAACTAAGTTTCTAACTCGCAATATCACACGCTAAACGAAGTCATACAATCATAAAATGCCAAATTACACATCTTTTCTTAAACGTTAAACTTCACTGAACACTTTGGCAGAGACGTATAAACTACAGACATCGATATTTAGAGAAATTCCAACGCACAAATGCAAAACAGTTTACGTGAATTCAGAACCAAACAATCGGTGTGGAATTTCGGCGGCAAAACATGTTCGTAAAATACATTACTAATTACTCCTCAAATTGTGAATGACAGTCTCAAACATAATCATAGATAGATTCACAAACTTACCAGCATCTTCTGGTGTAAGGTTTTTGGAACAAAGTGGTCTCAAAATGATGGAAAAACGGGCACTAAAATGGACCAAGATTTGGTGTGACTTGAACAACTGCGTAACCTCAGCAGAAAAAACCTGCGGATCAAGAAAGGGCGCTATACTACTTGAACCGCGACTCACACCGCCAGGGACAAACATAACACTCCCCCCGTGGTGATACCATCACCACGATACAACAAATAAAGTTCTATAACAAGCAGAACAAGTAAATATGAAAACAGCTCGTAAACACTTAATACGCGGTGCCTACATGTCTAAGTAGCATCTGATAGAGTCAGAGCTTCATGAGTCCCGCTGGACTACGGTAATCCGTCATTCCGAGGGCATCAAGAGAACCAAGTCCCTTATCGGCCGCAACAACGTCTTCTTTGTCAACTCACGGGCTGGTCGTAGAAACAGGCTCCTCTGGTCTGTGGCTACCATCTCCACGCTGACTTTCCTGACACGTCCATCTCCACTTGCTTCCACACCAACAACCCTGCCCAGTGGCCAGTCGTTTCGCTGGTAGTCACCTTTGACGATGACAACATCCCCTTCCTTCATATCTCTCTTCGGCTGCTGCCACTTGGCTCTGGTCTGTAACAGTGGAAGTATAGTCTTTCCGCCACTTGTCCCAGAACATGTTAGATAGGTGCTGGACGCGTCTCCATGGCTCCTCATGAGATCTTTGGGATCAAATGGCCCTTCCGGGGCTGTCACCTGCGACGGCTTCATAGTGAGCAGCATATTGGGCGACAGGTTCAGGGGTAGCTCTGGGGTGTCGCTGTCTGGTAGTAACGGTCGGGAGTTGATAATGGCAGCTACTTCTGCCATAAGAGTCGTAAAGACCTCGTGGGTGAGCTGGCTAGGCTTGACATCTCGCAGGATACTTTCTAGGATACGGCGGGAAATGCCGATCATTCGCTCCCAAGCTCCGCCCATGTTCGATGCGTGGGGAGGGTTGAAAACCCACTCACAGCCCCGGGTGAGCAGATACCTCTTGATAGGTTCCTTGTCTTGGAGCCGTTGTCCGATTTCATTACAGGCACCAACAAAATTGGTACCGCAGTCTGAACGGATCTGCCTGGCTGGACCTCTGATGGAGAAAAAACGCATTAGGGCGTTGATGAAACATGAGCTGTCCATTGCTTCCAGGACCTCGATGTGGACACCCCGTGTTACCATGCAAGTAAACAGGGCAGCCCATCTTTTTGCGCGACTGGTACATGCTCTGGTCGTCCTGCTGTTGACTTCAAATGGGCCGAACACGTCTACCCCGATGAAGGTGAACGGCGGTGCTACCGTGACTCTCTCTTCGGGGAGATTAGCCATGATCTGATCTTGACGCTTACCTCTCAGCCTCTTGCATGTCACACAATCTTGGATCACCTTGGTAATCTGCCTCTGGCCACCAAGAACCCAGTAGCCTTCGTTCCTTATCGTACCCAAGGTAATGTGCCGACCTTGGTGGCTGCACTGCTGGTGAAAGTGCTTGATGATGAGCTTTGTCACGTGGTTGTTCTTTGGTAGCACCACTGGATGTGCGGTTCTCTGGCAGTTGAGCTTTCTGCAATCTGCCTCCGACTCGGAGTATACCGTTGCTGTCAAGGTAGGGGTTGAGCGAGGCCAGTCTGTTCTTCTTGGTCACCTTTCCACTTCTAAATTCGGCTAACTCAGTAGCGAAGGCTTCACTCTGCACACTCTTTAATATGACGGTTTCAGCTTGGAGTCGCTCTGTGACGGACTTCGCCTTCTCACAGACATGCCAACCTTCACAGCCGGATTCTGCTCTGAATGAGTTGGCAATGTGGATCAAGTTGGTAGTGGCTCTCATCGCTGAATCCCAACTTGAAAATCTGGTCAATCTCTCAGTGCCGAGGGATGCATCGGCCAAGACAACCTTGTTGCAGCTAATGTTCTCTAGAGACACCTCTGGGTCGTCCTGAAGAATTTCTACCTCTCTCTGCTCGTGGCTCGTGGGCAGGTTCTTCTGCCTCAAGCACTCTGGTCCGGTAATCCAAATGGAACCACTTAACTCTGCAGCCGGAATGTATCTTGAAGCTAGGTCTGCTGGGTTTCTCTCTGAGGGGACATACGCCCACTGCTCAGGCTTGGTGGTTTTGAGTAACTGATTTACTCGGTTGCACACGTAGGTGCGGAAGCGACGTTTTCTGTTGGTGATGTACCCCAGGACAACTTTACTATCAGTGTAGAACCTTGAATCATCAACTTTGGTCTGTAGTTCCTGAGTGACGTAGTCTTCGATTTCTGTGGCCAAGACTGATGCGCAGAGCTCAAAGCGTGGTATGCTGACGGCTGCTTTAGGTGCGAGCTTTGCTTTACCCATTACCAACTGGACATGGACTTCACCGTTGATGCCAACAGTCCTCAGGTAGCAGACTGCGCCTATGGCCTTGTTTGAAGCGTCTCCAAAAGTATGAATCTCTCGTCTTACTGCTCCTGTGGTTGGGAATGGTGCAAATGAGCGAGGAACTCGCACATCCATCAGGGCGATCAGGGACTTTCTCCACCTCACCCAGTCTTGGAGCAGGTCCTTTGGGAGAGGATCATCCCAGCCACCACCATTTTGCGTCATCTCTCGCAACAGCATCTTCCCTTTGATGATCACAGGTGCTGCCAACCCAATCTGGTCGAAAACTCCATTCACTTCTGACAACACTGCCCTCTTGGTGCACGCGCTGACATTCGGTTCTGCTAATTGGAAGGTGAAAGAGTCTGACTTCAGGTCCCAGGATACTCCCAATGTGCGCATTATGGAACATTTATCTCTGATGGAGAGGTCAGCTTCAGCCAGGTTCGGGGCCAACTCGCTTGGCTCAAATGCACTCAGGACATCAGCATCGCTGGAAGCGAACTTGTGCAGACGTATATTCGCAGTGGACAGGAGATTCTTTGTTCTCTTCAGCACGTCGACTGCCTCTTCCTTGGTTGGTGAGGACTTCAATAGGTCGTCCATGTAGACATTTCTTTCTATCAGCTCCTTCACATCGGTTCCAAACTCTGCTTCACCTTCTTCACCTGTCTTTCTTAGGCCACTGCATTATGGCCACAGCTGGGGATGGCTTGTTGCCAAAGACATGCACTGTCATGCAGTAAGTGACAATGGCTGCGTTTGGGTTGTTGTCCTTATACCACAGGAAGCGTAGGAATCTTGTGTGGTCTTCTCGAACCTTGAAAGCATAAAACATCTGCTCAATATCTGCGGTGACTGCAACTGGCTCCTCTCGGAAACTGATCAGGACTCCAAGCAGCTGGTTCATCAGATCAGGTCCGCTTAGCAAAACATCATTGAGGGAAATGCCTGAATGGACAGCACTGGAGTCGAACACCACTCTCAGCTTGCCTGGCTTCTGGGGGTGGTATACTCCGAAGTGTGTGAGGTACCAAACCTCTTCCCCACCATCGGTTGCATCATCTCGAACCTGCTTAGCAAGTCCCTTCTCCAAGATCTTTCTCATGAACTCGATGTAGTGCTGCCTTTTGTTTTCGTCTTTAGCCAGGGAACTGGCCAGGGATTTCATTCTGGATATTGCTTGGGCCTTGTTGTTTGGTAGCCGCCTTCTATTTTTTCTGAAGGGCAAAGGTGCACACCAGTAACCATCTCGGTCTTTCTTCATTTCTTTGGTGATCAACTCCATGAACTCTCTGTCGTCGGAGGACGGCCCAAGACGTTCATCAGCACTGGTGCTAAGAAACACATCTTCCCCCAATTTAGCTGCTTTATGACTGGTGTGGAAGACCTGCACTGCCCGGTCGCATGGCTGGAATTGGGCGGAATGGCGGCCGTTTCTCAAGACCTGCGTAAAGTAGGTACTGATTACGTCTTGCTGCAGGTGGGAGATGTCTGTCCGGATGTGGGCGCCGTTCAAACAAACCTCGCCAACAACGACCCAGCCTAGATCGAGACGGTGTGCCCATGGCTGATCATCTCTGCCGTTGATCACCTCCCTCACTTTGTGGAACTGTGGAGCATCTCTGCCGAGTAGTACTGCTATTTCTGCATCTTTGTTCAGGGTTGGTATCATCGAAGCAATCGGCTTTAGGTGATCGAAGGCTGCTGCCGCCTCCGGTGTGGGAATCTCCGCTACATCTCCAGGAATATTGTTGCACTCGAACAATGTAGGCGCTGGAATGGAAACTGTGCCGTCCATGCTCTCGATGACCAGGCCAGCGAGTTTTCTGCCATGGACTTCCTGGAGGCCATTTACCGTCTTGACGGCATACGTTGACTTCTCCTGCTTGACTCCTAATCTCTCAAGAAGATTCCCATTGATGAGGGAACCATCGCTTTGGTCGTCGATGATGACGTACGTGGCGATAACACGGTCCGGCATCTCTTCCAGGTAGGCTTTTGCCAAACAAATTTTGGCGCACGACTGGCCTTTTTTACCGTTGCCACATACTCTGGTGCATTTTGGTGTGACAATTACCTGGGGCCGGTTGTCGTACTCTGCGGTAGGGGGTGTCGGATTTGCCGCTGGTGGAACTTCCTGACTGGGTGCGGGCCTGTGCATGACTGTGACATGGGACTTGCCACAAATGTCGCATCTCACTGGGGTCTTACAGTTTTTAATGGTGTGGCTGGTCCTCAAACATCGGAAACATAGACGATTCTCTTTCACAAATGATATCTTCTCATCTGGGGATTTCCTTCGGAAGGCCCGGCAATCCCGCAAATCGTGTGCTGTGTTGTGTACTGGGCAATTGGCCGTCTCCTTTGCTGCCGACCCTTCCTTTACCCAAGTTTTTCTTACGGTGAAGGAAGGCTTTGACGAATGCCGTTCAGCTGAACTCTTGACAGCTTCGGAAAACTGGAAGCTCGGGTCGCCTTGCACTCTGGCATGGTGCTGGATGAGCTTTACGAATTCCTCAAAAGGTGGGAAGATGACCGCATATATGCTTCTTCTTGTATTCTGACCCCTTCTCTCGCCACTTGTTCTGTAGCCACTCTGGCAATTTCTGCACTAGGGGCTGCAATCCCCTAGAGGAATCCAAGGCCAGCAACCCTGGAAACTTTTCCGACTCCTTCATGTATTGGACCTCAAGGAGAAGATATCCAAACTCTTCCAACTTGGTGCTGCTCTTAGGTGGGATCTTTTGGAACCGCTCTAGTCGGTCAGTGAGATCTAGTTCCACTGCCTCTGGGGAGCCGTGTTTTTGCTCCAGATACTCCCATGTTCGCTTGAGGCCCACTTCTGGTCTGTCGACATGGATGGCGTAGATCCTTTGGACAAAGGATCTTGTCTCGCCCTCGAGGGAACCCAGGACCAAGTTTAACTCCTCATATGGCTTCAACTCCAGGTCCTTTGTTGCTTGTTGAAAGCTGCACTTCCACGCTCGGTAGTCACCCGCACTGCCTCCAAATTTTCTGATTCCACTCTTTACCAGCTCCTTCTTCACCAACATGTTACTGATGGAGTTGAGACTCTCCTTGATAGGTGGGCTAGGGGGGTCCGGTAGCTTGTCATCTTTGGAGATAGACTGCGATGGTAGTCCGAGCTTGGTTTCAGCACACTCCGTTTTGCCTGATATCGCAGGCTGAACTTCTGGTGGGGACTTTTCTTCAATGTTGATCGCTGATTTTTCTTTTTCAGGCAACTCTGTCTCCGGCTTCTTAAAGTGGTGGGATATATAGCTGCCGGTGCGAACAGCGGAGTCAACAACTGGCAACTGCAAAACTTCTTGGATACTCGCAGAACCTTCCTTCAGGGCGACTGACTCTAAAAATTCCGCTTCCGCTTTTGCCATCGCATACTCCTTTTCCGCCCCCAATAGAAGAAGTGCATTGGCGACATCTTGTTCTTGCCGACGAAGACCCGCCTCTTTCTGCGTGAATTCAACTTTTTGCTTCAAGGATTCGGCTTTAGCACGAGCAAGGATTGCTGCTGAGCTCGTGTTTGACTTCAGGGAATTTCTGCTGCTTCTACGAGATGCCTGTGTTCGTTGAGAACTGGCACTGATTGCATCGTCTGAGTCGAGTACTTCGATCATCTTGAATAGTTCTTTTTACTGTGACGAACATGGAGCGCCAAGGGCGCCCTCTCTTCGACAAGTTAACCTCCGACTAGTACAGGATTGTGAACTTTGACTGCTTTATTCTCATTCCTAAGTCGTGGGTGGACCACATGAGGTAAAACTATAAGAGAAAGAAGTACAAAGAAAATACACTAAGTACAAATAACAACGTGCGTGAATTTACACAGGTTGGCAAGAAATTAAATACTAAAAAATCAAGACATAAAATATAAATGAAAAGTTCAAAGATAAAGTCAAACTGATGCATGTATATGTATAAGAAACATCGCAATTAGTAAAAATATAAATCATCTTGAAACAACTTCAAGAGATTGTAAATGTCACATGAGACAATCCATGAAAATTATCTTACAGAACTGTACTCTCAAAAAGATGAAGTGTCCTCAAACTGCCTATGGGTCTGGAATACTGAAACCAGCAACCTAAAACCAAGAAAAACGCATATAGTTCCTGAATACACTGTTAACTCGCAACGGTTGTAGACTTTCCATTCATAACTACGCGATGCCCAAATATGGTAGCATACTCATGAATATTCATGACGCCAACAATAAAAATGGCGAGTGGATGTCTTTAGGCAAGTCCCGGTGAAGCGCAAAAACTAAGTTTCTAACTCGCAATATCACACGCTAAACGAAGTCATACAATCATAAAATGCCTAATTATACATCTTTTCTTAAACGTTAAACTTCACTGAACACTTTGGCAGAGACGTCTAAACTACAGACATCGATATTTAGAGAAATTCCAACGCACAAATGCAAAACAGTTACGTGAATTCAGAACCAAACAATCGGTGTGGAATTTCGGCGGCAAAACATGTTCGTAAAATACATTACTAATTACTCCTCAAATTGTGAATGACAGTCTCAAACATAATCATAGATAGATTCACAAACTCACCAGCATCTTCTGGTGTAAGGTTTTTGGAACAAAGTGGTCTCAAAATGATGGAAAAACGGGCACTAAAATGGACCAAGATTTGGTGTGACTTGAACAACTGCGTAACCTCAGCAGAAAAAACCTGCGGATCAAGAGAGGGCGCTATACTACTTGAACCGCGACTCACACCGCCAGGGGCAAACATAACAACGACTATGCCCGTATTGTCAATGATGATACATCACTAAATCATGTAAACATTAGGCCGGTGTTTACCTTTAAACAGATGAAACGAGGGTCACAAAAAACGGGGTCGACCACTGGGTTGTGGAGGCCAGACTCCTAGTCTCGTACCCAGACCTGCTGGGGTAGTCTGGTTCCCGGACCAAAATATTCCGACTGATTTTAAGGTCCGGCAACCGCCAGTATACATGGCATGTATGAGATTCTGGCCTACATGGTCCTGGACCATTATTCGTTGTTATTACAGACCATATGAGAATCTAATTGAACGTCTTGAGAATTAGAGACTAGGGTATGGGTGAAGGGTTAGGTGTCAGGGGTTAGGGTTACGGTTGAATTCATTAAAAAGTGATGAGCCTGCAGCGAGTTCGCTTGGTGTAGTGACGGACTTCTGTTATGAATGTCCCTGGTAGTCGATTCCCATTTGTGACAGATTTTGTGCAATACTCGTTACTTCGTTTTAAAAGATAAAGTATAGTTAGAAGCTTGGAACCACTTTGAGCCAGAAAAAAATGGTAGTCTTTGTTCCGAGTGTTAAATGTGTTAAAGAAAAATGAGAAAATCGGGCTTATGGTACAGGACCATTATTGTAGGCCCAAAACCCACGCGTGTAGTATACATGTTAGTCCGCCATATTGGAACAGGAGGAATTCCAGGATTTCAGTTTTGTTAACATATTTTTAATTTAATTTTGCAGATTAACATTCCCTTCTTTTAAAAGTACACTGTGTTAATGAAAACCCTCAATTCAAGAATACTCATAATTGATTAGTTTTGTGTTTCACATGCATGTTGAGACACTAATACATCGGACTTCTAAATTTGAAGGAATTGACTCAATGGAGTGCTCTCTTGCAGTTTTGCTTCACACCCCATGACATTTTTAAATCAATGTTCTGCAGGTCATATAGGCCTATGCAATTACTGGCTGAGGATTGTTGTATCAAATATTAATTTAAAATGTTTGAACTTGAATACATGTCCAGAAACTTATTTTGTTGAGTCTGTATTGAGGTGGCATAGTCATAAAGTCCCCCGGCCTTTTTTCTACAGGAGGGGAAAATTTCATGTGAATTGTGTGCCTGCTTATTTGCACATTGCAAAAATTGTATGTTATCTGAAAGGCCCCTTCAAAAATACAAATGGAAGGATTGAAAACCAATCTCATTTTCGAAAAGCGCACTTTTGCTTGCAATTTATCCACTTAAAACCGACAATTAAAAAAAAAAATCCACGTCGGCAAAAGGGATGTTTGGACTATCGAAAAACGCCTAACTGCTAGATTTTCCTTCAAGGGAGATTCTAGCTCTTTAGTTCAAATATCTCTGTCTGAGAAAAATGCATACGTTCCTGACATACTTGGTGTATATAAAAGACAACTAAAACAATACTTACGTATGGAAGTCAAAAGATTAAACCGCAGGGATTTTGAACAAATTTACACCCAAAATAAGGCTATTTGTTGGACGGATGGGGAACTTGTTGCGGACTAGGACCCCAAACTCTGGCGCACGGCAGAAAGTGTTCAAAAGACCTTAAACTCGCCTAAATAGTTTCAACGCAAAACAACTCTGAAAGGTATAACGATTTCATGACAAGCAAATACAATTCAGTAATTATTTATTAATAAATAAAACGTCATGCATATTGAGCAACTTGCTTGGGCATGCTAGTTAGCATAAGTCAGTATAAAATAAGCAGCAGTAATGAATTAATTATGGGCCAGGCAAACAAGTAAAAACAATCAGCAAATAATTAAGCTAAGCAAAAGTAAAAGTAGCAGTACAGCAAATTAAATCATTAGTTAGCAAGTCTACTGTAAATGCAATAAGCAATTAATATAAATCAATTAAGTGGCAAAATTATATCCGGCCGAATATAATTACCTAACTTGCTCTTCATGAAGAACTAAACAGGATAAGCCCGCCCGGTCAGTGCCCCTTGAAGGTTTAGTGAAGTGAAAATTATCAACCATGCAGTCGTTTTTATACACGAATCAAAAGATCAAAGTGTTGCAGACAAAGAGGCAAACTCAAATTTGTTTTCATTTCGGACAGAAGTGACCTCTTCTCTACTTTAAAATTTTCTTGACAGACGAGGGCGCTGTTTATTGCTAGTCATGGAGGGAACCCACAGTTGAAAAACAAAGAAAGAACATTACATTTCAAACAGCACTTATCCATTTTTGGCTCAAACAAACTTGTCAGGATTGTTGCAAATGACATACTAAACAAACTCGATCTGTTAAAGATCATAACACCAAGAAGTCACTGAAAATGACAACAACTTTTGTACACAAGTCAATGGAGATTTCCTCTGTTGTCCCGAGATGACATCACGCCATCACGGATTTGCTCATGAATATGGAAATTTCATTAGCATAAAAATAGAAACTTGCAATTACACCAAAACGGAACAATCAAATTTTCTGAAATTGACCGAAATGTGTAAAACACACCCTCTACTATAATTATATTGAATAAAAACCCTATTTCACACTAGCCAACGTCTCCGAGAACATGTGATGCTACATGGTAGTTCACGGTAGTGGTAGGGTCAGCCAGACGGGTAGGGTTAGCCACGACAGCCCCGGGTGGAGTGTCAGCACAGCATCGGTCCGTCCAGCCACGACATCCGCGTCCAAAGGTAGACTACAACATGGAGACGTTGGTTCCGAGCTGCACTTCCGAGATACTAGATCGTTCGCACATGGTACTAGGGCACTACCGAGAACGTTCAAAAAATCTTCGAGCCTTTATATAAGGTTATACCCACATGTGTTCACTCAAGCTCAACATTCCAAAGAAAGAACTTATGGAATTCCAGCCAGGCTGTCTGATTCTATTCAGGTTCGTAACAACATGCGTTTCTTTTTCTGTACATACATGTACATATAAAGTAACTTAATTATGTACGAAGTACATAGATTGTAGATACTGTATGCATGGAGATTAATGTGTAAATTAATGGAGTTTAAGTCCTTTCAGAAAACAGCTGGTTTCAAATGGTCGACCAGACACAACTAACTCGTTGACTACACTGCGTTCGGTTGCAAATAGTCGAACTATATGGTTAACTGTGGTCGTGAATCGAACTTGCTCCTGTTGTCTGTGTTCGACTTGCGTTAGTCCTTCGGTTTGATTTGCACTTTGACTTTTTGTAACTTTGTCCCCTTGTTGTTTTGTCTTTTGTTTGATTTTGACTTAGTCTTTCTGTAAATTGGTCCTCTTGCCATTTTGTTCTTTTGCGGTTGTTTTGTCCTTTATATGTTTTTCACAGTATATGATGAAGATTTGTTTTTGTTTTTGTTCTTTTGGCCGCCCATATACTTTTGCCGTGAAACTTTGCCATTATGTTTCTGTCGTTGAACCCCTGGTCACGTGACGTCTCTTTGGATATAACGAATAACTCGCTCGCTGTGCAGTTTCGTCCAAAGCTTCCTCTCGTTGTAAACGTCGTGGACCAGCATGGGCAAGATGGGTCGGCGGGTGAAGGCCTTATCGTAGTAGTGCAAGGTGAAACGGGAGTCGTAGCCAAAGCCGTAGACGGCTACCGTGTCACAGAGATGAACGGCCAGTAGTACCGTTACAGCGCCTTGGAAGGAATATAAAAATGTAATTAGAGCAAAAATAGCAACTGTTTTGAAAAAAATCTTTAAGAGCCGTGTACGAGATTTGCCATGTTAGAAAAATGTAATCAACCATTTTACCATAAAAACCTGCCTTAAGTGGAAGATCAAAGTGGTTCCAAGTTTCCATTGCAATGATTCCGCCCGATATATCTTTTTATAAGAAAATGACAATTAATGATGATTTTAAACATGTGTGTGCATACCCATTTCTTTACAAGAGTGCCCTCATGTGAAGGAAACTAGGCCCCTATCACATAGACTGGTTCCCGTTCCCTACGTAGTCTCCAGACGTCTTTTAGACGTTGTCGAACGTAGGTATCACAGAGTTACATATAGAAAACTAGAGTGTGCACTAGCTATTCAAGTCACGTGTGTGGACTGTGCGCGGCGCCATGTTTGCTTAACGCTACGGGTGCAAAGTGGCACGCGTGGGTTTTGGGCCTACAATAATGGTCCTGTACCATAAGCCAAATTTTCTCATTTTTCTTTAACACATTTAACACTCGGAACAAAGACTACAATATATTTTTTGGCTCTTTCAAGCTTCTAACTACTTTATCTTTTAAAACAAAGTAACGAGTATTGCACAAAATCTGTCACAAATGGGAATCGAACCAGGGACATTCATAACAGAAGTCAATCACTCTAACCACTACACCAAACGAACTCGCTGCAAGCTCATCACTTTTTAATGAATTCAACCGTAACCCTAACCCCTGACACCTAACCTTTACCCCCTACCCTAGTCTCTTCTCAAGACGTTCAATTAAATTATAATATGGTCTGTAATAACAACGAATAATTGTCCAGGACCATTATTGTAGGCCAGAATCTCATACTTGCTGCAAAGTGGGCAACACCAACACCGTTCCCCTTTGCCCACCGTGCACCCATAGCGCTAAGCCACAATGGCGGCGTCCATATCGGCACATAATGGGAGTGTGCACTCTACCCCTATGGCCACTATAAAGTATGCACGACCGGTCGCGTTCAAAACGAGGCTTTCCTGGCATACTTCACAATATATGAACCGCTCTGGAAAAAGGTATACAAGTCGTGCAGGCTACAAAAGGTCGGGTTTTTGCGACTGTAAGAAGAATTAGAAGTCTGCGGCAGATCTATGCTCATTAAGGAAATTCCTGGCGGTGTCTAGATACCGTCTGGAATGTCCGTGTTCCGCCTGGAATTTCCAATGTGTTTTTGCATTTGGACAGACCTGCCACAGATTTCTCCGTATGGTCGCGAAAACTCGACCTAGCCTGCACGACTTATTATATAGGCTTTTTCCAGAGCGGGTCACATTTTACAATGAACAAAAGTCAACGTCACAGCAACCGACATGGTAACGACGCAAGGGAGTCATCATTGTTCATGCAAGGAAGTCCTTGCTGCTTTGCCAATATGGCGGTTGTGTGCAAGTGGTGAATTGAATACCGTAGTATTTATGCCTCCGTTTTTTGTGCATTATATAGCCGAGAAACCAAGACGGAACTTTTGCATGAAATATTCTTGAAAGTATTGACACAGTTAATTGTTCACTTTCTGGGAACGTGGATAGGGTGCTGAGCTTATACTCGAACTCATACACACGTTGGCTTTTATCACACACACAACAATCTTACATGGATATTTGAAATAGTTTTTCATCGTTGTATATCTATCTTTAACAACACAACTGTGCGTTGTGCAACATCTTTTCCCATGACATTTCAGCTCCACCGATGCAGTACAACTGTGAAAATCTGTGCCTGTTTGCAATGCATCCATACTGTCAAAGTTCATGAACGTATTACAAAAATGGTGTTCGCACTCATTTATTTATAACAATCATTTTCAATTGCCCTTTGTTCCAAACGACACGACCTCAGGTGAAATTAATTCATAATTTTGGTATTTGAATTGGGAAGGTTTCCCGCTACAACTCGTTGAGGCAGACTTTGCGTCATTGCAAATTAATGAAACAGCTCTATATTATTGTGTTCTTTAAAAAATAGCAATTTTTAGGTATGCTGCTGTTCTTACCAGTAGTCGGTCTCCATGATTTTCCGTCCAGAAATCGGGCAAAACTGTAACGGAAGAAGTCAGGGTGCACGATCTTGACTCTTCTGAAATCGACGTCCTCGCTCGTCCTTGGCCTGAGACAAGTAGAATCACCAAACTATCAACAATTTTTGTGTCACCCAAGAATTGCGTATTTTTCATCGGAACAATGAGCACACCGGGCATCTAAGACTGTGATACCTACATCAGACGCATCATACCTGGAAATTTTCAGCATTTTGGCTGCGTAGTCGACGTCAGATGCCTTGTAGATAATGTAGATTAACGTCACATTCTGAAGAGTATCGAGAAAAGTAAAGTTATAGTTCCAATTTTGAATCACTTTTTGAATGTTCCAAAAGTATCAAGATATTTGAAAGAAACAACGGATGGTGGTTTTAAAAAATATGCGTGCACTTAACACAAATAAAATGCATGGAGAGGAAAAGTTTAACAAACGCATTCGAACAACAAGTGACGAAGGCCGTGACGCGCGCCTACTACACCGTTCAGCCACGTGTAATATTCAGCAGCGTAGCTATGGTTCTCTCCATAGGGGGAGACAGGGGGGCTGGACGTTTTTAATAAAATACAAATACGGCAGCATAATTTTTTCACGTTTGCCAAACTTCCAGTGGGGGCCGCTGGTAATATTCACCACACAACTTAACAATGTTATTTATGAGTTTCGGTGCCGATGTGAAGCTCGGTACGTAGGACGTACATCTCAACGACTGGCGGATCGCTTATAAACAGCGTGTTCCATCCTCCATGATCCGCAGCAACTTGCCTGCCTCCCGCAAACTGCCGTCGCGTGTCTGTAAGAACGCTCGCAAAGCTGCCACACTACAGTGAGCCCCATGAGGTGTGGAGATATATTCCGAAAACAATTAGACATAAATCACCTTTCTTTACTTTGTTTGCTTAATGATTACTACAATGTAATATCATTGGTGGAAAATAGTATGGTGGAAAAAATTCCCCCGCAATGAAATGTTTGCACACATATACATGCAGGCTAGGCCGTGAATAACAGGCACGGCCTGCTTGCATTGTCTGCACGGACAGACTGGTAAAAAGAGGAAATTCAAGAGCAAAGAAGAAGAAATTTGAAAGCAAAAACAGGTAGTTTCAGGCATGTTAAACTTCCTGTGAAATGTCATCTTTTTCAGTCTTTTTTGCTCTTGAATTTCCTCCTTTTTTTTCTTACGTTGTAATTTTGCGATTGGCACGGTGTTGGCTATCATTTGGTACCGGATTTATGCTTTGGGCGCGAAAGAGAATTAAAACGGGGGGCGGGTGGGGGGGAGGGGGGCGAGTGGGGGTTGGGGGGGCGGGGGGGGAGGGGGGTGGGGGGCGGGTGGGGGTTTGGGGGGAGGGGGGTGGGGGGGGGGGAGGGGGGCGGGGGGGGGGGGGGGGGAGGGGGGCGGGGGGGGGGGGGGGAGGTGGTTCGTGTCCCCAAACGCACCACTCCCGTTTTGTAAGAATTGCATTACGTTTTCACAGTTATCACGGTCCGCATTACTCATTTTAACAGTCAAACCTTTTTGGGCAAAAACGTCATATATTAAATCACACCTAGCTCCCGTACTATTTATGTTTCCAATGCATATTTACTTGGTCCCAGACGTTCTGTATATGTGCCGATTCTGGGAAGAAAGCGTAGAAATGTGTTTTGGATCCGACGTCCTGGGCGTACTTGCCATGCGTCAACGCGGTATTTAACCTGGTAGAACAGAAAAACGAACAATTGCAGTTTTAAAGTGTACGCCTATACAGAAATTACAGTCTACCAAACGGTATTTTTTATCCGCACGAGATGATTTTTTTTGGTGTTAATTATATATATTTTTTGCCCTTACCCGACGTAATTATTAACACTGTATACCGGTGCTTTCCCGAGACACTATGAAAAAACGTCATAGCGTGCTCGGGTGGGACTCGAACCCACGACCTCCTGCAAACAAGGCAGACGTCAGTCTCCCCGACGCAAGCTAAATAAATTACTGATTAAAGGCACAGGCTCCATAGCAAAGGCATGGAACTGCGTATTTCGTGGCACGAATTTGGCGCGCGCGCATTGCTGACGAGCCTGTGCCTTTAATTGCAATCCCCGTTGCGAAATTAATGATTTTTTTTAAAAGAAGAAAACGACAATTGAAGATGGATTTATATAAATGCGTGTGTGCACACATTTTTAGGACGAACAAAACTAGTTTTCTGACTACTACCGTACGGTGGTATTCGCTATCAGAGAGTGCGTCCTCGCGGGACAACACGTGCCGACATAATATAATGTATTGTAGTACATGTACCTGCGCCGTGATAGCATTGCCGATATAGCCGTGGCGTTTTGATGAGCGGTGCTATATCACTAATTATTTATTTCTTTATTTATTCCATTTATTTACCAAGGGTGTTCCTCAATTGCTGATATGAATATTTATAACAACTCGGATTTCCAACGCAGATATAAAGAAACACATAACACGTCGTGTACAGAAAGAACAATGCTGTGATTTAGCCTCGCGCGTGAAGTCAGGATTTCAGACGAAGATATTCCGGTAACCAGACTATTCGGTGGCTGCAGTTCACCGTGTGAGGTAGCCTTTTGACAAGGCCTCGTGAATTTGGGCGATTTGGTGACTTGAGTAGATCTTAAACGCCGAGTGTCTCATTCACTTGGCCTTTTTTGTTTATAATCGCTACCGAATTCGGTAGCAGAAATCAGCCAGTCACGTGCAGGTCACCCTATGCAAATTACGTCGTGAGCTCCTACAAACAAGGGAGGTACAGGCTTACGCTTTTGAATTCAATAGGTAAATTAAACAGCAAATAAATCAAATCAAATGGAAATTATATTAGTTCCGTATAAAACTTGGATGTAATAAACAATTTGTCAAATTTAAACGCATTTACATGGAGCTCAATGGGGTATTTTCGAAGTAAATGTAAGTGCCGTACCTACATTGATAATGAACGAGTCCACAACGCCTCAGGCGATTTGATTGGTCGGATTGTCCTGTGGGAACTGTACGTGATTAGACTCGATGACTTGCATCACACACGCGCGTTTAAAACAGGTTCCTAGCGCTCATTGGCTCAGTTTACAGTTTGTTTTCGATCTGTTTTCAAAATCTTTACGTGTAGTAGAGTGAGGCATGGGTAATGTTGTTGCATGACGTTACACGTTCGGGTCAACTATTTGCATGTAATGAATAATGTAGCATGCAGTAGCCAGTTCGAAAAAGGCTTTATGGCAAGACAGAAGGCATAACGTTCGCACAACCTTGGTATAGGCCTACTCCGCTCAAGACGCCCAATTGTCTCACATTTTAATAGACTACTAAAGTGAAAACGTCACCCTTTGTGCGTTACCAAGGTTACCGGGTCTACACTAAAACCAGTGAACTGTTTCCCTGCGCTTTAACAATGGGCTTTTCAGATTACCAGCGAATGTTTAGACCCAATTACCATGGCAACTGACGTCACACTTTAGTAGTCTATTACCAAACAATATAACCCCAAAGTCATAAGGCCTTGCCAAAGGCTACGTGTGAGGTCGCTAATGATGCCACCGCGCTGGAATTTAGCTGTAGTAGGATACGGGCCAAGATTTTGGCAGCGACCAACGTAAGACCAGCTCACGCGTACAGGCTTGGACAAGGCTATTCCTGTGACTACACAATAATATGTCAGGACATCCTCCTGCACTATACATGCACATATATATTTGTTAATGCAGCTGACCTGAAGACAAAGTCATGCGAGTCGATTTCTGCACCCAGACGAGATCCATTTAAGATTCCACCGGAGCCAACCACAGCACAAGTTATGCAGGTCCCGTTGCGCAATCTTAAATCCAACGGTGGGTTCTTGAAGTTCTCATGTCGCAGTAAAGAATGGATTACTGAAAGATAAACAAGTAGTTAGGCTCGATGTTGTTGTTGTTGTATATTTTATGGCATTTTCGGCAACTAAGGCCCTTTATGCCATCAACTATACGGTTTTAGCTTTAACTATACTATATTATCAACTTGAGATGACGAAGAAGGAGTTGCAGTTTTAGAAGTGGGAGGAAAACCCCCAGAGAAATGCCCCAGGGGAAAACCCACGCGGTCAAGTAGGGACTGCAAACCCAATCCACATACACGCCCCGGATTCGAACCCGGGACCCCAGAGGTGAAAGGCGAGGAAAGAACCCGTACGCCAACCCGACCGCCTAGGCTCGATGGTTAGGTCGGCGTGTATAACTACATGTAAAATGGGACAATGGCGTCGGCGTGTCCGGAAAAAAACCATGCCTGCACCATTGTGTCTGAAAAACCTTTATGTCCGCACCAACACCTGCGTCCGGAAAACCATTATGTCCACACCATTGTGCGTGTCTGAACAACCATTAGGCCTATGTCCGCACCGCTGTCTCCGAAAACTACATGCGGACACAATGGTTCAAAGGAAAGGTGCATGGACAGTTGGAGCAGCAACAGAAGCAGCATGGAAATAGGCCTACAATAGTCTGAGAGCCCATAACGACGATTTAATTAGAGTTTTAAGCACAAAAGGTTTGATGGTGTCGGTGGCTAGGTGGGGGTGTCTAACCTTCAGAACGGCCATTCTCAAGTGTCGCATCCAGTGCGTTTGGGAGGGGGAACCGCTCAAAGTACCCCAAAAAATGACTTTTAATTACAGTTTCGCGCACAAGCACCATTCTAGCAGGAATGCATAGTATTCGATGAGCTGATCAATTTTCAGTATTTGCGCATGCGCAGAATATACATGTATACGCAATGTGTGAGTACAGTGCGCGCTATGCACGTGTATAGGTTGTTCTGTCCATGCACCTATTGTTTCCTACACCTGTACCCAACTCCCCTCGTCATATGCAGCACGATATGTGGCAGAGGCCCCCTACCATTGTTCCCCCATTGTGTCTCAAACATTCAACACTTTTGATACAGGGCACCAACAATTTCCAGAAGTTGTTTTCAGGTTGACAACTTAAATGTGGGCAGAGAGTGACAGAGCGGAGCTGGGTGTTGAGCAGAGCAGGGTTGGGAAAGGTGGACAGAAAACAATAATTATATGATTGCACAAACACTTACATTCATGGTTTTCATTCTTAAACCCAAAAGGCAGCACATAATGCGATAAATTCCTGATGTTATCAGCATCGTGTTTTTCCAGAAATAGCTTGATGTTGGCCTTGAACCGCTCTCGGAACCAATGTGAATACTTGGGCATAGATTGTATTCCCCCAAAACATCTCTGAAACATCAGCAATAAGAAACATCAGCAATAAATTGACTAATCTGTAAACAATTAGTATTTCAGCAATAAATTAGTCATACAATTCGTGATCTGTTATTTAATTCGTCTTTCGGAACTTAGATGACTAACATGATTAGTAATTTGGATTTCTTACCAAAATCTGCATTAGTCTTTGCATAAACTGAGATTATAGAGCTAGTATATCCCCTTTGAAGAAAAATCCAGCATTTGCACCTTTTTCGATAGTTCCCCTGCTGGCTATATATCGCAGGTTTTTTCTTCAAATTGCCCTTTTTAAGCAAAAGTGCGGTTTTCGAAAATGAAATTTTCGCGATTTCTGAAACGCTCATTAGGCCTATAGGTATTAATGATATGCGCGTGAGCCCGTGACGCAATCCTGAGAAAGAGAAGTCAACACGATTGTCAGCTCCATACATTTACACGCAAAAAACTCGTCTTCGTTAGATGGTATTTTTTTAAGATTTGTTTTCGTCCGAAAAGCCTGAGATATGCCTAGTAGTTGCGTGGTTGTATATGTTTTACCAGACTTTATGAAAAAAAGAGCAGAAACATTTTCTTTCTTATTTCCAAGAATGAGAAAAAAATGAGGAGCGCGTAAAAAAGGTTCGAAGGAGTAGGCAAACTTGTATCGGCTAGTTTGGGTGTGTGTGTGTGTGTGTGTGTGTAGTTATATGGGTTCAAACTTTGAAATCTCTTGAATTTCGGATACGAAATAAGCATGAAATTATTCCTCGCATGTGCACAAAGTCACCAATCCGGTAACTAATAGGTCTCTTTCCCTGTATATCCACTATAGCTGGGGGGCTTCCACTGAATGAACTGTTCAATGCGGTTCAATGGGAAGCACTACCTCCAGACCTCTGGCGTTGCGATGGGTACTCGTATCGGTCCGAGTTACGCGTCTCTTCGTCATGGTTTACCTTGAGGATAAATTGATGTCTGATTTCCAGGGACCCAAGCAATTACTGTACAAACGCTTACGCTACGTTGACGACATAATCGGTGCTGCATCAGGGCCCAAGGAAGATATGTTGGCATACGCAAATAGCTACCACCCTGCCATCCTATCTGACAAATGCACAACATTCAACGTTTCTATCAATGGCAAGTCGCTCACGACAATGGTCCACTATAAACCTACTATATAATTCTCATACACTACCAGTCGTCCGACCCTATATAGGAAATGTAAAGATGCCATCCCCCTACATTCCCCTTGCGCCGAATCTGCAATGACGACTCGGATTACGAGCAACGCATACAATAAATGGTGGGGTTCTTCAAGAAACGTGGAAACCCCAACTCAACAAACTCTGCCCTTCACAAAGTGTGTTCCGTGAACCGCGACGATGCTTTGTTGCCCGGCCCTGCTAAGAAACAAGATCGCATTCCACTAGTTCTGACGTATCATACACTAAATGTACCAGTGAAGAATATCATCCTCAAACATTTCAAGATGTTGCAGAAAGAACCAACAATCAGGGACATGTTCAGCAAGTCCACTACGCCGCTCTGCTCCTTCAGACGTGACCGCTCTGTCGGCAATAATGTAACGGGAACCCCCTTATTTTTGGGGGTTCGTTCGCCAGTTACGGATCGGAGAGACATATCATCCTCAAACATTTCAAGATATTGCAGAAAGAACCAACAATCAGGGACATGTTCAGCAAGTCCACTACGCCGCTCTGCTCCTTCAGACGTGACCGCTCTGTCGGCAATAATGTAACGGGAACCCCCTTATTGTTGGGGGTTCGTTCGCCAGTTACGGATCGGAGAGACAACTCAAAAATAAATGAATGCTCACAAACTGTTTCATAACAAATTTAGTAAATTATAATTTCATCTTTTCGGGCCAAATATATACAGCTTCTAACAAGCCCAAAATTAAATTAAGTCACAAGTACTTTGCAAAATAATTTTACAGATTGACTCGTCAATAATAAATAAACAAACATATCCTGATGAAAAGAAATACTGACGAACGGTGGAAAATTAACAAACATAATATTAGCTACGACAAACTTCTTGTAGCAAACTCAACATTATACATGTACATAATACACGTATAAGCGCCGGTCGCCAGCAGAGCATGTGTCCCCAGCCACATTGATCCTGAAATGCCTCACCCAGAGTAAAGCGCAAGGCCTTAAATACCGGTAGTCAAGCATTTAGCAGACTGCACCCCAATTGATCTTTTGTATTCACAACAATTACCATGCTCCAGCACTAGTAGTAGTACAAAAGAAATACCAACAGACTAGTACTAGTACAATTTACCAACAGACCCCAGTCTGTACAAAAGACATACAAATGACTGTGTAAGGAACCACAAATTACAAAAGCCAGGCCCTAGAGTGAACAAATTAAAAACTGGAAAAGTAATGTCAAACATCCAAACATATGGCTAGGATATGGCTGTATTAAACAGTGGGTATATACAAAAAATAAAGTAAGTCCTTTTTGTTACATTTACCCTCCCCATTGGGAAGGCACACCCTCGTGCCTAATTATCACAATTACATCACAACCATAATTATACACATTTATAAAAAGGTAGTTTACATGCAGGTGTAGAAACATTGTACTTGATCTATATTAAACTCGATGCATAATATAAAAAGTACAGGGATGCAAACTTACGCGATAACTGATTCTTGATAATTGATGACACAGGCGACGACTTGAAAATTAGCTACATTTAGCTAAATTCAATTATCTTCTTTTCTTGTTTAAAGTGTTCACACTGGTCTGCAGCCCAATGGTACTATCAAAGATTGGCATTTCTATAGCAGTCATAAACAGTTCACATCACATAATTCCCCGTCCGCATCCAGGCAGGAGGTCTACACTGGCGACGTGGGCGATATGTCCGGCTGGTCCAATCGTCCACATTGTCCAGCTGTTGCTCTTGCTCGGTATAGGTACATCCCGGTAGGCTTATCCATTCCAGGCATCATGACGTCCGAGTCTGAGTACGTTCCACTCCCATCCCTTGGCCTTTAGGCGTGTATCCCACGTCTATCTCTGGCTATGTCCCATCCGATGCACTGTGTGGAATCCCGTCTCCCTCTGGAACGTCAATGCGTCCGGATGTCGTAGTTCTGTCCGGTGTGGCTATGTTGCTGTTTTCATCGCCTGTAGGCAGAAGCTTCTCAGAAGAACTTGAAAGACAAGGCCTAAGTCTATTAGAATGAACTATACAAGTCGTGTGTTGGTTTTTACATTTTTGATTCTATACACAGCATCAGAAATTCGCTTAATAACAATGTACGGTCCTGTCCAAAATGATTGTAATTTAGGACCCAGACCAACTTTCCTTAAAGGCCTATACAACCAAACTTTGTCATCTGGTTTATACGGATCACCTTTTAGTTTCGCATCATAAACGTTTTTGACGTTTCTGTTCACCGCTAATATGTTTTCTAGCCATTTCAAACGCCTTTTGCAAACGATCGTAAACTTCTGAAACTTCCGAATTTGCATATTTTCAGAACCAGTATGTACTAAAAGATCAAAAGGCAACATAACTTCTCTATACCGAACATTCTGTTAGGGCTAACACCCGTTGTTTCCTGTTCGCTAGCCCGATAACTCATCATTACGTAAGGAATATGAACATCCCAATCTGATTGGTCTTCGCAAACGTACATGCTAAGCATCGTTTGAATGGTCCTATTGAATCTCTCCACGAGACCATCAGATTGCGGATGATATGCTGTGGTTCTTGTCTTATTGATACCCAACAATCTACACATTTTGAAACAAATTACTCTCAAAATTTGAACCTTGGTCTGTATGGAGGCTTAGTCTACCTCCATGCTTAGAGGGACACCATACCGGCAAATACACTGTTCTATAAGCAGTTGTGCCAGTCTTTCCTTCCTGGTTTCTCAAGGGATATGCCTCGGCCCATTTTGTAAAGTAATCCATTATCACCAGTATGTAACGGTTGCCTCGTTTTGAACATGGCAACGGGCCAAGGATATCTAATGCAGTCTTTTAGAAGGGGGCTCCGACCAAAGATGGCTGAAGCGAACTGCGTAATATGGGAGACGGCATTTTTCTTTTGGCACAACTTTCACATCGTTTAACCCAACTGGCTACATCATTTCGATAACCGACCCAATAAAAGGATCGCTGAATTTTACTGAAGGTTTTTGTTCGGCCTAGATGGGCCCCTACTTTGACATTATGTGCTGTATACAAAACTTGTTTTTGCAAAGACCTAGGCACAACAACTTGCAGAAACGATGACAAATTATTCTCAAAATGTCTGTACAAAATACCTTCTTTTAACTCCAGCTGATCCCAGAGATACTAATATGCTTTTGTCTCTCGGCTGTGACCTGCAATCGAACTGCCAGGTGGCCTTGCAGCAGAGTTCTTTTTCCAAAGTATCACTGGAGCCAACGCATCATCCTTCTGCTGGGCCCCTCGCAGCTCGACCAGGTCCCAACCTGGAGAGACAGTACTCAAAGAAAAACTAGTAAGTTTAACAAAGATAACCGAGTTTTCTTCAATCTTATCCATTGGCATTCTGGAAAGTGAATCTGCATTTTTGTGCTGACTACCTGGTCTATAACTAATCTCGTAATCAAAGGCACTTAATGTTTCAATTCACCTAGCCAGTTGGCCTTGCACGTCTTTGAAATTAAAGAGCCACCGTAATGAACCATGATCAGTACGTATTTTTAATTTTCTTCCGTACAAATAGTGCTTAAAGTGTTTGACAAAATGCACAACAGCTAAAAGCTCTTTCTTAGTTACGCTCGCTTTTTGACAACTTACGACTACTGTAACTAATTACTCTTTCTTGTGCTCCTTGAATTTGAGATAAAACTCCTCCAATACCAGCAGGTCACTAGCATCAGTATATATCTAGGCCTAGTATACATGGGTCTTTCCACAGTAATGGGGTACATTTAAAAAATAAGTCAATAATTCCTTTCAGATGTCTTTAGTTTACAGTATCTCAAAAATAAAGAAATTTCCTTGTACTGTTCTCAGAAGATAACTTTTACCCAAAAAGGTAAGAAATTGCTGCCACAACATACATTTTTGGAAAGCTTGTGTACAAATTTTCCTATTACGTATGTAACTTGGACAGACTACTTTGTGACATTTTTTTCTGTCTTTGTTACATACGGGGTAAATACACCTGCTTGTTGCACGGGGTTTTTACAAATGTATGTTGTAGGACTTTTTTATACTCCTTGGTGCAAAAGTTATTTCCTCAGTTTAGCTGCATAATTGAAAGATAAAATTAAGACATTTAAAGTGAACTGGGACCTAAGATCTTGAATGTCACAGAAATGTACCCCATTACTGTGGAAAGACCCACATGTAAATGGTTTGGAAAAATCTTGAATTGCTAGGATATTTGCCAAGGTGACCCTAGTCTTTAGTTCCTGAAATGCAGCATTACATTGGGCTGTCCATTTATAAATTACATCTTTATGTGTTAACTTGTGCCCTCAATAGGCCTATGCTGTTTTTTTCTTCGGATATTATTTATCGCCGCGAACGCGAAGCGAAGACACGAAAATCTGAGAGATTCTCTCGTCTATCAACACCCAGAAACCCTTCTTATGAAATCTGTTGGCAGATTTGTGTACAAACTTGAAAATACGGTATGTACATATAGTGTTCGCGCGATCGTAGGACATTATTTTTCAACAAGAAGAGAAACCAGCCGCGAATGACAAAAGCAACTCGCACTTCGCGCTGGTTTCTACGGCTGGAAAAACAACTAACTCACAGGACCACGTGACTTTTCGTAATCAGAATCTAGTTCCGACAAGTCACGTGACCTTGAATTTTTGAAAAATGCTCAAAAACTGCCAAATTTGACGGCTTTTTTTCAGGATATATCTAATTTACTCTGGAAAGCGCTTCAGAATAATGTATGGGTCTATTTCGAACCCAAAATACCCCAACAAAGCCGGTGTGTCCCTTTAAAGCAAAAAAAATTAATGAATCTAAAAAATATTTATGGTAATTGGTATATTTGTAGCGAATTGTATTATGATAATATCCGCGAATCAGGTGATATGCGACATCGTATTTTCTAAATAATAATTAACCAGGAAGTCAAACAAGCCGGTTAATCTCATTTCAGTCTGTACGTGGTTCCAAAGTTCAGTTTGTGGAATGCTAATAATCGACAGATGTAGGCATTTTAATTAAAAATCATGGCTTACATGCATACACCTGTTTACACATAATGTACCTATCAATTGTTCCCCCCTCCCTCTCCCCCCCCCCCCCCCCCCCCCCCCCCTCCGCCCCCCTCCCCCGGGCTACCTCATGGTGGGGATTGTCACTTTGTTTGTGTGACAAAATCCCCACCCCTGGGGCACAATTTAGGTGACAAAAATCCCCGCCCTCGGGTGCGCGTCTTGTATACAAATACACAGAAAATGTTATTTAAAAGGTCAAATGCCCCACCATGGGGCATGAAACACGTGACCAAACCCCCACCTATAGGGGTGGGGGGCGGGGGGTGGGGGGGGGGGGGGGGGGGGGGAGGGTGAACAATTGATAGGTGCATAATTATCATTTGCAGTATAAAGCTTTAACGATTCCTAAAACAACGGCAGAGGCGGAACCTGCCTCATTAAAATACAGGAATACAAAAAACGGGAATTCAGAGGGTCGGACCCCCTGACATCTATTGTATTCCAATGAGGCTGGATCCACTACTGCGTAACGGCATAACATTCAAGAAGGTGTATATATATTAGGTATTGATAACCGCAATTTTCTCGTGTTTCTAAATTTATCTTTCAAATAAGAAGAATGTTGGTAAACTATAGCCTGCAGAAATTTCAGCTACATGGATGCATAAATGCTTCATAAAATTATTAAAATCCATGCATGTTTTTGTACAAATAATGTCTGCAAAGGTAGGTTTGCATGCTATTGTGTGGTTGAGGACTTGAGGAGCCATATAAAGGACAGCTCGAAAAAGAGCTGTCCTTTATATGGCTCCTTTGTGGAGTGGTTTTTCCACTCTTTTTGGAGTGATTGCCACTCTTTTTACAGAATTTCACTCTTTTTAGAAAGATTTTCACTGTTTCCGAGTGGTTTTATAAGGGAGTCACTCTTTTGAAGAGTGAGTTTTTCACTCTTTTACATTTAGAGAGTGGGATCGGACTGCCCACATGTTGCCCATGCCTAATATAAATGGGACTTACATGGGTTTTCCCCATATGGGCCCCACATGGGTAAAACCTGGGCACAGTATATGTGGGATTTTGTAGACCAAGCCTATATTGGGCCCATCTAGGTAGCACCTGGGTCAATGCATCTGGGCTTGTACAGGGCAGATCCAAATGGGCCCCATGTAGGAATGCCCACATGTTGCCCATTTCCAATTTAAATGGGACCCAGATGGGTTTTCCCATATGGCCCCATATAGGTAAAACCTGGGCAGAGTATGTGGGATAATGTACACCCAGCCCACATGGGGCCCATCTGGTTAATACCTGGGTCAATGCATCTGGGCTGGTACAGAACAAACCCATATGGGCCTCATGTGGGAATGCCCACATGTTGCCCATGCTCAATATAAATGGGACCCATCAGGGCTTTCCCTTATGGGCCCCAGATGGGTAAAACCTGGGCACAATATGTGGGATATTGTAGAGCCAGCCCATATAGGACCCATCTGGGTAACACCTGGGTCAATGCATATGGACTGATACAGACCGAACCCATATGGGCCCCATGTAGTAATGCCCACGCCCAATATGGGCCCCACCGTATGGGGAAAATCTGGGCAAATACGGTAGACCCAGCCCATCTGGGACGCATTTGGGTAACAGCTGGGTCAATATGCATCTGGGCTAGTATGACCATACCAATATGGGAACCATGTGGGAATGCCCAAAATGTTCCCATAACCATTATAAATGGGTCCCATATGGGTAGAACCTGGGCAAAGTATCTGGGACAGTGCAGACAAACCCATAGAGCCATATGCATGGGTAAATTCGGGGTTGTAATATCCTGGAGGGCTTCCTCCATGGTAATATCTAGGCATTGTAAATATGCCATGTTGCAGAAAAAGCTCCCGTCAAAATAATGGGCAAATACTGCGTTAAAATTAATGTAAAATGAAATTAATTTTAAATTGTCTAGTAAGAGTCAGTTTAGGCCTACTAGCTGACTAGTTCCCCAAACTTTCATGTTTAATTAACCTAAAATATGTATTAACCTCCAAAAAGGAATGAAACAAAGCATGAGCAGACATCACATGCATATCACATGCAAGACTAATACACTTGGGTTGCGTGGGTGATGTTCATTTTAAGAGACCGATTTGTATTTAAAAAAATACACTTTACAAAATATACAGAAGAAGCTCAGTTTAATCTAAATTAGTTTTCTTTCTCTATGCACTGCAAACAATGGGGTGTTAAAATCTACACCACTAGTGTAAAATTTGATTCTTCGTTGGTATCCATTTTGGGCAAGGATTTGGGTGTTAAGTAACACCAATTTGGGAATCAATATTTGTTAACACCAAGAAGAGTGTTAAACTTTAACACCCCAATCCGGTGTCAACGTATTCTTCTCGGTGTTTATTTTGGGCTAGAATGTTGGTGTTAATTGACACCTGAATGTGAAATTAAATTGTAACACCTACAGTTGATTTAATCTTACAGAATTAGAAGCCGACACCAATTGGTGTAAAATGGGAGAACCACTTCAAAATAAAACACGCACTGCAAAACCTCTGGTGTTACATTTAACACCCATGGTGTAAATTAACACCAGCATTTGGTGTTAAAATATTTCAACACTGATCTGTTCATGGTGGAACAATAATGAAATTGGCAAAATACCATTGTTTTCATCATGTTTTTTTCATGATTTCTTCACGGAGTAAGAAAAATAAATCAGATAGTCTAGCCATAAGTACAACGTGATGATTACGGGTTTGTATGCTCAAACGCGGTAAAATGATCAGAAACGCCTGTAGCCAATCAAATAGCTGGATTTCCGCGCATGCTCTCTTAGCATTATTTTTTAACACCAAAACATTTTTTGGCAGTGAACACGTGACCGACATCCCATAATTTTCTCGAGATCAACCAATGGGATTAGAATACTAAGCGTCATGCATTGTGATCATGCGCAGTTTATCAAGTTTAACACCATGCAAATTCTACTCCACTTTTTCTGCTGATAATCTATTACACCGGTGTTCGTTTGACACAAATGTAACACCCAAAGAATTAAAAAAAACCTTGGTGTTAGAAATTTAACACCGCATTTTTTGCAGTGTATGCCTCGCCATTTCGTATTCACATAATGACTCATGGAATTAATAAACATGTCCATAGTTATTGCATACCGTCACCCCCTGCTGAAGAATAGAATATTCTATAGCACTTTTGCATATGGGTCATATTCCATGAATTGAGGAACACGGTAATTCATAGTGGTTAGGGCCTTTGACTCGCAATCATGGGTGAAAACTTGGGGTTGCGGGTTCGAATCCGGCTGCGGTACCTGTGCCCTTGTGCAAGGCACTCGACCACACTTGATCCATCCTTCGGAAGGGATGTAAAGCCGTTGGTCCAGTGTGTTGGGTAATGGTAACGCACTCTAGAGATCCCAGAGCATTCTTTCGTGAAGAGCAAGGGGATTCCCGGTGTCTCTGGCCATTTCCAATTCTAATTCTTCATGGGTTTCCTCACGCTTACGAGTGACAATGCAATGAGCACTATTGAGGATTCCTTGGTATGAATACCAGAAAGAAATAATAATAAATAAATAAACACTATGTCATGATAGTTGCAGCGTGTACAGAAACTCCGCACATGCATGCGACCTTGGCCTGCCAGCCTAGCTAGCTAGCTGTTAACACTAAAAATGGAAATTGGGCACAAACCATTGTTATTAACAATGGTGTGTGCCCAATTTCCATTGTTAGTTGTTCATAGTGTACGTAAAGATATTAACATTCTAATGGCAATAGCTCCATGCTGGATACATGTACATTGTACTTCGGTCGGTTATTCTGTCGGTACATCCTGGCACTTCTGTGACCCGTGTCGCGTTCCTTTGTATACGGGCATAACACCGTGACTGGAGTGAAAACAAATTCGTTCATGCTTAGATACGTGTACGTGTTGCGTAGAAAACGGCTTTGTTCTTTTACTGGTCGCCATGGCACAACGTTGTTTTCACTCCAGTGACGTTGCGGCGGTCAACAGAATTGTGTGATACTTGATTTTTTAAAAATATGTTCATTTTGTTTCCACCTTCAGGCTCTTGAGATAAATTCATGATGCACAACAACATATAGGTCTAACGGCCGGCCTTGCGGGACCAGCTTGTGGCACTGTTGCCCTGAAGATCACAAGCGCCCCTCCCACCTTTCAGTCATGAAATTATTCACTCGTTCACCATGAAATTATTCACTCGTTCACCATGTCACCGTCTATCTGACAGTCTGAGTATGGCTTATACAACTCTATGGATAAGACCTATGTATTATGCTATGCTACGCAGAATATTGTTTGTGGCACGAAGGGCACCCAACTGCCGAATGTGCCATTAAAACCACACCAACAACAACAACAACATATGTCTAGGCATGCAGAGTTCAAGGATGGCAGTTCTTCGCAGGTGCAGACATGGGCCACAACGTAGGCTACAATATACATGGTGACATCACTGATTTGATTTTTTGTTAATGCTAGACTAAGAATCTTGACGGTAAAATCCATTTTAATTGAATCTGAGTCACATCATTGGCAACAGGATTTATTTTTTATTTACATGTGTTGTGATTTTGTTTTTTATTTTGAGTAATTTATTAATTTTGTAAATATTTGTACTAAATGTATTTATCCTTAAATGTATTTATCCTTAAATGTATTATCCAATTAGTTTGGAGAGCCCCTCGATAGAAACTTGTTTCTTTTGGGCAATCCTATACGGGAGCTATTTGGGTACTGTTTTCTGTTCTGTTTCCAGTTTGTTGTATGTGTAATCTGTTTTGTCTGTAATTCAGTAATTTTTATATCCCGGAAAATGAAATAAATATAAATATAAATATAACATAGTTTTGATGATCAACTTGTTAACAAATTACCAATGTGTCGCACCCTATTTCAACTTCCCGCTTAAAGGGAGGATGACGTAAACCGTCGAAAATGCCGTGAAATATAAAATACTGCTGTGGCCTCGCTTGTGTATTTTCAAGTCGGAGCACCAAACTGCAAAACTTGTAACATGAATCATATTTAGACAAAAATTATTTTCTGTGCCATATGGAACAAACTTTCAAGTTGCTGGTGATATCCTAACATGGGGGAAAATAATTAAAGATAGAGGACAAAATACTTGCAGAACACTTCGTAATTTTTCAGGAAATTTCATCATTAAAGTGGAATAAATGTTATTTCAGACCATATCCCTTCTAACTATTTAAACTATTACTTATAATTATTTTCGGAAATATTTTTGGAAATTCCATGGACTCTCTCTGCCACATATCGTGCTGCATATGATATCCTTTGTACAACTCTATAATTTTAAGTACAGGTCTTACAAATGGTTTTATGGCGCCATTTTGTGTTTGGCGTGACGCCCTATTAATTAAGAATGGTTTGCCGGCTTGCCTGTTTACTTGGCATCCGGCTTTTTATCCGAATACAAAAAATTGGCCGTGACAGAATCGCAAATATTTCTTGTTTAATTGGATAATTTGAGTCCGAGTATAAAGCTAAGTTATATCATCATCGGATTTGGAACACAGTAGGGTCTTTCTATAAATTAGGGGTCCAAAAACTGGACATTTGGTGTCCCCGTTACACCTGATGTGTGTCATTTTTTGTACAAAAAACATTAAAATGGCTTTTAAACAATTTTTTATGAATTGTACTTTATGTACTCACCCTTTGAGATGGAAAGTATTTAAAGAATGTGTCCTAAATTTACAAGAACAAGATGTAAAATGTAACGGGGGACACCAACATTGGACCCCTAATTTATAGAAAGACCCAGTAGGCCTACGTATTTACGGCATATTATACAACGTATTGTAGAAGAAAAATAGGTATATTTATCATCAAATTGGGGAATCAAGGCATCCAAACCCCAATGTCTCAGCAGCGCCCTGACAGGAGCATCGGCCATCTTGCAGAAAAGGAAGAGATTTGCGCATGCGCATTATGGAATTTTCGACCACGCGGTCTGCGCGTAATCGAGTCCGCGAGGTCGTGTTTACGCAGAAGGAAAGTACTTCACTTAATGTTGTTGTTGTTGTTTATTTTATGGCATCTTCGGCAACTAAGGCCCTTTATGCCATAAACTATACGGTTTTAGCTTTAACTATACTATATTATCAACTTGACGAAGAAGGAGTTGCAGTTTTAGAAGTGGGAGGAAAACCCCCAGGGGAAACCCACGCGGTCAAGTTGGGACTGCAAACCCAATCCACATACACGCCCCGGCCGGATTCGAACCCGGGACGCCAGAGGTAAAGGCGAGGAAAGAACCACTACGCCAACCCTACCTCACTTAAAACGTCTTGCTGGTCAGCACTTGACCCAATATCCGAGGTTATCTACTTTTTGATACCGGAGTTGCTACTAACTCGTTGCATTTTTTCCGGTGCAATGTGGAGGTAAAAAGTACATCTTGCGAGGTACATGCAAAACAGTCCATTTACCCAATATTGTCTTGAAAACTACGCAACTTTTGTACCCAACACTTTTACGCAACAATTGTTTGCACGGATCCCTTTTTAGTGTAATGCTTACACCAAACCAAACGCCGTGCCTTGTATCCATATTGACAAAATGGCTTGCTGGCGCGTTTCTTTGTTCCGGGGCAGTGAAATGGATTAAGTCGGATAATAGACTACACTTGTCGTCCCTTTGAACTCGGTCACATTACGCGAACGGCAAGTCAGCAGTCCGCATGCGCGAATGGCCATCAGTCAAGTTGGCTGTCTCTCTCATTGACCCGAGTGTCGATCGTTAATCTTGCCTTTTGCGATCGCGCGCGCAGGAGTATACTCGTGTTAACACGAGTACACGTGTTCTTCTCAGGATGACGTCACAACCCTGATTGTAAACAAACCAAGTGACCTCAAGCGTTTCAGAATTTCGGGTAAAAAGGGTCGGAACTGATTTAAAAATATTTCATATTCAAGGACAATTAAATCGATGTCAATTTTACTTTTGTATTTCATCAACAAAAAAAACACGGACAAACACAGAAAAATCATGTAAAAAAGTAGAGTGCTCTATTCAATATCTCTGGAAATACAAATTGCTGTCGATTGCTGCCTTAAATTATATTCTTCCTAAAAGCATAAAAACACAAGAACATTTTAAAACCAAATTTAGCTGCCACGACATGCATGCCACATTGGAAAATAATGTTGTTTTTGTAAAACCCACACTGAACTACTACTTGCGTGATTGACTGGCTGTATTCTCTTGATTAGGCATCTATTCACATCGTCTGGCCTACCAGAGACACTTCCGAGGGACTCACAGAGTGTGTATAAAGTGAAAAATTAAAGAAATTACCTGTCAATATTAGGCTATATCGAGCAATATTTTATAAACCCCTATGCCCGCTTCGGGAGTTTGTTTTAAAACCGCATAGTTTATGCAAAAAACGCGCCCATAAGACAGTTCTTCGATAACCAATAATGAACCTGAAAATCTTTGTTGAAATTTACTTTGAGCAAACTGTCAAAATAGCACATGAACTTTGCTGTACTGGGTGTTCAAAGTTAGACACTTTGTGTTTTCTTTTGGAAGCCCCCTGTAAAAATGCCCAATTTTATGCTGTTGCTTGGCTCAAAACAGTACGTCCTGAGTTTAGCTAGTGGATTTTGAAAGTTCCTTTTTTTCTGAGCTATGAAGGTAGGGCCTACATTAGCCCAGGTTGGACGTCGTCTTCATTACATTACCCAGTATGCGGTATACGGAGTCCAACCTGGGCTAGGCCTACATGTATATTTCCTGCTAAAACAGCAGCATGAATTTGAGCCCTGGGGCCAATTTCATGGCGTTGCTTAGCACAAAAATTTGCTTAGCACAGGATTTGTTTGCTTTATTTTGCAAAAATGGATTGCAAGCCAAAATCGTAAGTGATATGCTTTGAAAGGTATTCTCCTACTCTTTCGAAGAACACAAGTTGGTGTATAATTTTGGCTTGTAATCCATTTTATAAATCCTGTGCTAAGCAAATTTTGGTGCTAAGCAACGCCATGAAATTGGCCCCTGGTCCTGTATGGAAACACGCACATGTGAACACAATTTGTCGGTGTTTGAGTCCACTATGGGAAGCATGCCTTTTGACTACACGAAATAAATGCTACATTACAATTGAACTCTGACCTCTGAGTTTTTGTTTATTCTTTACATGTACATGTACAGTCATGAGTGCTTGGGAAATATATTTTTGTAGAAAAGACTAGTAAATTTATGTATGTGCCTGCATTGATGTAGCAACACAGCAAGCTGTAATAATTGCGGAATAGACCAGTGTTTGGGTGTTTTCGCACACAATGGAATTAGCCATGATATTCATATATTTTCGGTACAGCTGGCCTTTTTTTTATGTATAGGCCTACAATGGTCATATTGTTTATTGCTAATTGCGGAATATAATAATAATAAAATTAACTGTGTGTGGAGATTTTGCGCCAAAATTTTCTTCCGTACTGGACGAACTTAACATGCTCGTCTTGGTATTGTTAGATTGTTTATGTCGTGTTCTATTTAATGACGTTGATTTCATTAAAGTAGAGTTTAAAAAAATGTTTTCTTCTCACATACAGTACCTACACCATGTATACTCTTTCTCAGGTAATCGTAGGCCTATTTCAAAGAACTAAACTTACCGAGCCAGCAAGATATTTCGTTCTTCTGTCATGTCCACCGATCTTGCTGCCGACGAGCCCTTTTGGTACCTCAGGCAGCCTTCTACTAGGCAGTTGTGTATGTGATTCTGCAAACTCATTCTCGAGAAGAAACTTGAGGTACGCGGTTTCCATGTAGTCCTGCACTTGCATGATGATTGGGATGCCGATCAGCACTAAAACCACTAGTGCCTTTTTCCACCGCCAGAAACTTAGGAGAAGCTTCGTCGCGCAATTCCTTGAACACCAGGACATCCTCCTCATTTCGTAATTTGTATACCGGTAAGTGAGACCCACACGAGTCTTTAGAGACTGGGAGAGGTTTTGCAAGGTGACGAATACGGTCACGAATACGGATATGATAACGTTTCACGTCGATGCGCACTTTGAACTGGGTTTTGCACTATGTGAATGTACGTGTACTATATAGGCTATCTGCTGAATCTGCTCTGCGCTTGGCTTTGTTTTCAACATATTTTCCTCGCTGTAGCAAACGGACAAAAGCTCTGCATACATATTTTTGTGTAGCTGTACACAACGTAGGCCCACTGTACGTATATATACGTACGTACGTGTGTGTACGTGTATTACACCAAATAGTTCCGCGTATATATGGAGCGCGCGTGCGCGCGCTAGTTTTGGAAAGTTCCATTTTACGGAGGGGGAGGGGAGGATTAAGGGACTGACCGGCCAAGTTGGACGAATGCATATAAAGTGTACCCAAACTCGCTTCAAAATGTTTGATGTTTTCTTAAAACGTATTTTTATTAGGGTCTTTAGTGTCTATATACATTTAACAATGTTTTCAAATGCACATTCAAAGCAACACGGGCAGACGTACCCTCGAACAGCTGGAGTTGTCGCGCGCGTGCCAACCCTACGGCCTACGGGCAAACCGTATAGGCTAAATAATCAAAACACTGATTAGATAGATTTTTTTCAAGCAAACATGGTCGTTATAATTTATTGTCCAATAGGCATGCTTTTTATATCAACGTTTGGAGAATTTTATCAACTTTGCGAATCACGTCACCCCAAGGAGTTAAAAAACTAGTGTGTGCTTTGTAATAAACGGGCATGGCACTTAATAGTGCGACTGTGTTTTTTTAAAAACAAAAATGGTCGTTATTTGCCGAGCACTGGCAGGTACAATTTTTACTCCTATAGAAAGCTGAATATGTCTTCTTTCTTATTCTGATCACCCCAGATTTGTACGATGTTGGGTTTTAAAGATATGTCTGTTTTAGTCTTGCAAGAAGGCACGCGCATGCATACTGAACGTGTACGCGCAATGTTCCGACGAGCAAATGGCCAAATGTCCAAAACTTTTCAATATACGGGCATCACACATTAAATATGATCTATATTCACGGATTATACATCAAAAAGAAATAAAATGCATACAACTTATAAAGCGAAAAATCTGCATAACCGGTATCTGATTAGGTCGTATTCCTGAACGCGTGAGGGCGCTGTCAACTAATGTCTGGGGGTAGCGCGCCGCGCGAAGCCACCTGTCTGATCATGCGAAGCTGTTGCGTGCCTCATCTTTGTACCAATGATCGCCACAAAAAAGTACTTCAAATCTGCGTCGAAGCACACGACAATATGTAGTGAACATTTTGAGTGAGGACGTAAGGCTGACCAGGACGCTATTCTAACTATTTTTCTGTGGACAAAAATAAATAAGCCGCGAAAACCGCCCGCAAAGAGGGAAATAAAGCCACCAACAGAAAAAAGACCGGCTTCCTCATCTTCTAGATCAACTGCTGCTCAAGTCTTAGAATCTTGTTTCAGTCGTGTTGATGTTGAAATCCAAACTGATGTTTCACAGCTAGAACGTAACGATGATGTGATCCAACTGAAGAAAAAACTGTACTTGAAGTGTCGGGAGTGTTTATTTAAGACTTGGACGGGGCTGCAAAGAATTTTTAACACTAAATTCGGCATTGAAAACAGAATCAGGGTATCATGAGAGGAAACGCCAAACAACCCGCAAATGTCGACCAGGTGAAACGCTACCCGCATGCTCCAAAACCCAAAGCACAGCCTCAACACAACAGAAACGCGAGTCAAGCAGCAACGACCGCACACATGAGCACGTCTAAATGGTGTGCCCGGCAAAGGATGCTACATGCGTAAATTATCAAAAGAAAGGCCACTTGTAAGCAGTGTGCCGCAGTGCGCCCTCATATACCGGTACAAAGAAAAGCACAAGAGTACACGAAATACAAAATGAGCCGGAATCCGATGATGATTTGCCATTCCTCGGGGAAATCTTCGGATCAAACGACTACTGGAGTGCTGACATACTGCATGGTCAACGGACACGAGACCCGCGTCAAGCTTAATACCGGAGCAACCGTGTCGGTACTCAGTGACAAAGAACCGTGGCTCACTGAAGTGAAGCTCAAGTCCGCGACTAGATCCCATACGTGGCCCAAGAAACACGCACCTTAAAGCCCCTTCCCACATACAGGTATAGTACGTCGTATCGACGGCGGATGCCCACCCCTGCTCATCCGGGAGACATCCCTGAGGATCCCCAGTACACCCCTGGGCATCCCTAGTAGCAGTGGCGGATACGGCGAAGCCGTGGCCACGCCGCGAAAATTTCAAACATGTTTGAAATTTCCGGGAGTCTGCTCCCGGTAAGACACACCCGTAGCACAGCCGGCGGACATCCGACGGCATACGCCTACACCCGGCGGCTAATCCGGCGCATACGTGAACAGCCGTGGCAGACACGTGGCGTGTGAAGTCGTCGGATCCACCACGGCTCCATGCCAGGTGTGCAGGGATGCGTCACGGATGGGTTCACGGCTGTGACGGGTGTACCAGGTATGAGGTACGTATGCGACGGATAGCGCCGGCTGATTGGCGGATACCACGTATGATCCGACGAGTGCACTACGGCTTGAGGACGGGTCCACTACGGTTCGGAGGTAGTATAAATAGGAGTGCGCTGGCCCAGAAAAGTCATTCGTATCTCTGCTTTCGACGAGATCACATCGACGTGTACGACAACATAGTATACAAGAATGCCTAGAGTCAGAGCTTCCAAGAAGTCCACAACTGCTGCTGCTGCTGCTGCTGCTGCTGCTGCTGCTGCCAGAAGAGAGCAGGAAGAACAGCCACTCCAGTCAACGCCTGCTGATGAGGGGCCTGCTGAGGGGCCTACCGAAGAGCCTGCTGAAGAGCCTGCTGCGGATCCTGCTGAGGATGTTGAGCCAGCCAGTCCGGTTCCTGGACCTCCTTCGCCAGTTTTGGGCCGGACCTCCAGACCTGGATCATCCTTGTCTCAGCGCAGCTCTGAAGACCCAGCCAGGAGAAGACATGACAAGCTGAACCTGCCTCCCGAAGATGAACAGAAGGTGGCTGACTGGTTCGAGGATCACCCTATGTTCTATGACAAGGCCCGGCGTGACTACAAGGACACTGCCCTGAAGTCCCGGAAGCTGGAGGAGATAGCTGCCTCTCTGTCTGTTCCCTGCTCTGCCCACGCCTTGAAGACCTGGCTGGATTCCATGCGGACATCGGCTGGCAAGCTTCTGAAGCAAGGTCCTTCTGGAACAGCGAAGAAGAACCCAACGGAGAAGGAGTCCTGGGTGATCCAGAACTTTGGGTTCCTCGCCGACCACATCAAGAGGGTGCCCGGCAGACAGGCTGGTCGGATCGTGCGGCAGAAGAGGACCTCCGACTCCAGTTCCAGCGAACAGCGCCAGTCAGATCCCGAGGAGGAAGAGGAGGAGGAAGAACCTGAGGTGGCCTTCATCGAGGAGCCTGTGGCCGGAACCTCCAGGGGGAAGGGGAAGAAGAGGAAGACTGAAGGACCTTCTCCTATGGTCCAGCGACTCGTCGATGCTGCCCTGCTGACCTCCCAAGCTGTGGAACAGAGGACCAAGGTGGAACAGGCACCCAAGGACCCCCACAGCCTGCGTGTGAAGAACTGGTGCCAGTACCTCTACACCGAGGCCATTGAGCTTGAGAAGGATGACTACGAAGACTTCCAAGCACAAGTGGTCTCCCTGCTGCACCAGGTAAAGAGGACTGCGCGCCAGAGGAAACAACAGCAGCAACACCAGTTCCAGCATCCACCGCAGCCCACCATGATGCATCCCATGCCCATGCAGCACCAGGGCTATGGGATGGCATATGTGCCTATGCAGCCGCCTCCTGCACCTTACAGGATGCCACAGCCAGGGACCCCGACAGCCCAGCCACAGCAGCAGCAGGCGGTGCCTTCAACATCAGGACCTGCAGCGACCGACACCGGCCCTCCATCCATCGGCAGCCTGTTGGCCTCTTTGGACAACATGACTCCAGGGACTCCAGGGACTCCATTCTCCTTCACCAGTCAGAGGAGCCCTACAACAACATCACCAGCGAGGTCCAGCAGCAGCCGTTACCAGTGAGCAAGTCTTGCTCCAACTGAAACCCCCGGCCCTTTTCAGGGCCACCAAATCCTCCAAAAAGAATAAACCAATCATCACAGTGTGTTGGCAAAAAAAAAGTTCCCTCAGTCCCACTTGCTAATGAAAAATCCCCTATGCACTTTCCATTTCAATGACCTTTTCCCTTCAACTTTCTTTTCTTACTTTTTTTTTTCTCTGATACCACTCTCAGAATTTTATTTTCTTTTGGCCTAACAACTGAAGTCTTTTATTTAATTTTTTTGGGCCATGACAAAAGCACTCTTCTTTTTTGCGGGGCCTGACACAAGTACAAGTGTCTACTTTTTAAAATGGTAATAATTAATGAGAAGCACATGACAGCAATAATATGTACAAGTTTTGACAACACACAAGTAATATGTACAATTTTCTTACTAGTAATACCTATATACATTTAGGAATTTCTACTTACAATAGCTATATACATGACATATAATACAAATATACAAAGCGAAATCCACAGGTGCAGAGACTAGACCATGTCGCCCTGCCACTCAACACTGCCAGCTTCCGAGTTGAAGTACTCCACCAGGTACAGTCTCTGTCTCTTGGCTTGTGTTGTCCCATAATTGCCTCTGGGTCCTGGAGCAGCATCTTGCAGTTCTCCTACATCCCTCCAGGTACCTGGGATGACTTGATGTGTGGCTCCGTCTTCTCCATCTACCTCGTTGTGGGTCTGGGCAGGGAACCGGATTCGCAGCAGGTTATGCAGGCAGCAGCAGGCCAGGACGATGGACTCCACAGTCTTTGGTTGCTGTGGCATAGTTGTCAGGAGACAACGAAATATGGCTGCCAGGATGCCGAAGGCATTCTCTACCACACGTCTGGCTCTGGAGCATCGGTAGTTGTAGATGCGCTGCTCCATGGTCATGTTGCGTAGAGGCAATGGCTTCATCAACCAGCTGCGAAGAGGAAAAGCGGCATCCCCCAACAGGAAGTACGTCAAAGGCACTTGGTCACCAGGAAGTGGTTCTGCAGGGGGTAGCCCCAGAGTATCACTTTCCAACCCTTCCCGGAAGTCCGTCTCAGCAAACACCCCGCCATCGGATCCAGCTCCATTCGCTCCTGCATTCACGTAGATGAACTTGTAGTCAGCATCCACTACAGCCATCAGCACTATAGAGTAGAAGCCTTTGTAATTGTAGTAAATGGAGCCGGACTTCTTGGGACATCTCAGGGCGACGTGCTTGCCATCAACTGCACCTATGCAGTGGGGGAAGTTCCAGCGGTCCTCAAACTTCTTCGCCACCTGCCTCCATTCATCTGGTGTTGATGGGCAGACTATCACCTCCTCAGCATAGGCGTCAATGATAGCCTCGCAGACCTCCGGAATAAACTTGGAGATGGTGTTGTGGGCCACTCTGAAACCATACATCAGACCCTGGTAGCTGCTTCCTGTTGCCAAATATCTCAGGGTAATAGCAAGCTTCAGGCCAGGCTCCAGTGCCTTCCTCCAGAAGGTGTTCTGTCGCTGTATCTTCCCCTGGATCTTCTCTAAAATTTCTTGCCAAATTGCAGCGTCGATGCGCAGGAAATTCCTCAGTCTGCCTTCATCTTCTCTCTGCAGTTCTTGAAGTAGAGTGTGGTAATGGCCCTGCTGCACTCTGCGAAGCAACCATGGTCGCACCCACCATCTTCTTCTTGCTGCTCTACGGGCTGCCTGTTGTTCTCTTTTCTTTCTGCTCCTCTCCCTTTCTTCCTCGTCCAGAACCACTACAAGGGCAGTCGTACAAAGGACCTGGGCACTGGCAAGGTAGACATCTTCATCTGTTGTATCCTGGGACATGTTGCCTCTCTGAAGTCTTGTGAACGAATGACCAGAGGCTGTGCGGCAGGTCCTTTATATATGCGACTGGCCACAGTCGTGTTGTATCCTTCGGACCAGCCGTCATAGTCGGCGGACAGTCGCCGTATTAGCTGTCCTTGCCGACGAGTCCCTAGAGGCATCCCTACTGTACTCCTTGTATCCGCCGACTGATCCGTACAACCCGACGGATCGTCCGTCACAGCCGGGCCGAACCCCTGCTCGTCTGCACCGATTTCGGCGTATCACCCGCCTGACAGTCGCCGGGCAGTCGGCGGACATCCTGCACACCCGGCGACTCACCCGTGCACTGCATTTTTCCCGTCGCATCCGCCACCAATCCGCCAAATTACGTTCCGCCCCGCATCCGCCGTATTATACCTGTATGTGGGAAGGCCGCATTAGGCATGGGAGTGTTCACGGCTACATTGCAGTATCGTCAAAAACGGATCAGCGAGGAGGTGTACATCATCAAAAATCCACAATGCTTACTCCTCAGCAAACAAGCCTGTGTGAACCTGGGACTGATAAAGAGAGTTAATGAGATTGATCACAACTCTCCAGATTTCCGTACTGGGCTTGGCAAACTCCATACAGCTAGGTCAGTCGGAATTTCGTCGTCCGTGTAGGACTTTAATACTTAACCAGACCTAAACAAGTTGAGTCCTTATTTATTGTTGAAAGTAGAAATTTATGTTAAAAAGAAATTTTGAGGGTCCTTTTCGCGTTTTTTGACGCTGGAACTACTTTGTTTTTCCCGGATTCACAACGAGTGCGTCGCCATTAAACAGGAAACCGATTGTTACTTCGCGACAGACCATACCATTATTTGTGGGGTGTGTGGTTTATGAAAATTGAAGCACATTGTCAATGTATACATTATGCAACCATCAGAATTGTAGCTCATAACATTTAAAATGTTTTAACATTATGCTGTAGTAGAATAAATTCTTCTAGTTTCAAAATTTAAATCGTTGATGTGTTTATTTTTCTTGTGCATTTCCTGCTATAAAATCGACCACTCTGATGATTGGCCTTAAGTCTGGGATCCAGGCCTGTGAAATATAAATATACGGCATTTTAACGTCATGTCAGAGAGCCAGACTGAAATGTCCTTTTCGTGTATGGCGCGGCGCCGGCCGGCCAGCAACAATCATGATTTTCATCGATGGATCGCGAAAGATTGCCGTGTATATGAGCAACAAATTACTCGTAAAAATAAAGTAAGTCATGCAGGTAACAATAGTATAGTAAGCTTTATGTTGCTAGCGGTCCGTGTTTGCTAATTCGTGGTTTAAGTGGCATAAATTCACAACTGAAAAACACACTCCAGGCACCAGCGCAGTGTACACGGTACAGTGAACAAGTGACAGCGACAGTCGTCCCGTTTTAAGACATCTCGACCGGTCACGGTCGAAAAATTCGGAGAGAATTTGGTGGTTGATCATGGAAAAACTATCATGCACGTTCGCGAGTTGAAACTCCATGCACTAAGTCTATGGAGCATGACAACAAAGATCTTAAGTGTTTTCAAAGAAAAACTTGATATTTTCTTATCGTGTTTCCAAACAAAATTTTACACTTTCTGGGGCATTTATAATCATGACATTGTTACTTTTATTAGGAAGAATTAGTGGCGAACGTGTACGGTATTTATACCGTTCATCATGTCTTACGATCACGACCTTTTGCACAAAACATATGAGACTAAGTGTTTCCTCACAAAATGTTTTTTTTCTAACTCAAAAATGTGGGTATCTCCATCAAATTTGCACTTCAAAAAAAGAAAAACATTATGATCAACTTCTCAACCCTCAGTGCCATTTATTATTAATGTTAACTTGTTATTCATTTTTCAGTTCAACAGTGAAGGGGACAAGGCACCAACCACCAGGTGCATTAGGGGTCAGGAAGTGAAGATTTCACTTACCTGAACAGTGATTTGATCAAAACTGTCAAGGAGCGAAGACTTCAGATGCAGCACATATTGTCCACACCTGTACCTACATGTACATTTGAGGCTCGAGGATAAACAGGATGACATCGCCGGTGAAACCAAACGTATGAGCAAGCGTCAAATGCCAACCAGGTATTCATCAAGTGATCTACAATTGTATTACACTTGTTTCAACGTCTAAAATTGTTTTAACGTCTGTAGTCTAAGCATCGATTTTGAAGAATGTAGATATGGATATTAAACAATTGTTTTAAAATTAGTTAATTGTTTTTTTTCTCCCTAGATCATTCTCCCGAAGAGGTGTATTTGGCATTTGGAAGAGAGCATCCAACCCATGTCCACTCATTCCCAATAGGAGATGGACCCCTGAAGGTGAAAGTCGTTCCCAAATGGCATGATGGTGATACCCACCAGCAGCAACTTCAAGACATTATTTACGTGACTGGAAAACTTTTAAAATTAGGAACAGCAGCATTACATAAGTGTTACAGTACAAGTAATTAATTGTATTTCCTTGTTATCTACACTACTTGACTCGCATTCTTGTCATTCCATTCCCTCATTGTGTGTATTATGCAATCAGTTCATTTCTCCATTGTATGTGTTGTGCAATCACGTACAGGTACAATACGTTCTAAAGAAATCACTGAATTGTCATAATAATGCTTTGCGGGTTGAAGCTGTTTAATAAAGTGTTAAATAATTTGGAACATGTTTTATTTCCCCACAATTACAGTCGTAGTAATATGTTGATAAAGAGCCTTGTAGAAATTTAAGCCAATGCATGAAAGGTAAAAAAAATATTCAAAACTTAAAACACCTTCAGTTAGCAGTTTTCTTCCACAAAGATACCATATCATGTGATTGTTACCTTGCTTTCAACACTTTTAGTTTTCTTTTTCTTGTCTGCTCGTGAAGTAAAATTTTGGGGCTTTAAAGATAATGAAGACTTTGATGACGACTGACATTGCAAAAGATGAGGACAGCAGTGATGGTGCAATGAAGTATTCAAAAAAAGGGAAAAACTTTCTGAACTCCAGGGGCCAATTTCATGGCGCTATTGGCACGAAACATTACTTGGCACATAATTTATCTGCTTTATATTGCAAAAGTTGATTGCCTGACAAAATATTGTGATATGTATTTACATGTGCATTAAAATGTTGATACTGTTTTTAAGCACAATTTGAAAATACAAATTTAGCTGGTCCCTCATCTTACAAAGTAATTCATTAATAAAATCTGTGCTCAGCAAATTTGTGCTAAACAGCGCCAGGTACAAAGTTCATGGAGCTGTCCAGTACAGAAATGTGCTCAACACAAAGTTTATTTACTTTTCAAAATTGTTTCCAGCCAAATCTATGTGTGATTTTGTATTACGATTGACTTGTATCCAGGTACTCAAACCTCACAAAACGTCCAAAATTGTTTTGTAAATTTTGAGGTTCAGAATGTTTCGATTTACTGATCTTAATTTTCGGTTTGTGGAAATAAAGCAAGAAAATCAATTGATCTCGTTCAAATGACGTCACTTCCTACAAATCGCCACGTGCATCAGAATTTTGAGCGTAGTTTTTTATGACGCGCATCGGCTGCGCCGTATATCGAAAAAAATTCGAGCAACACGCGCGCGTGTTTGGAACATGTTACAGCGTGTGCGTGCGCGTACTTGATAGCGTTTAATACGGAGTCGCATTTCTTCCTACGAAGATGGCTTTCCCATTCAGTGGCACGTCCGTTCCGATTTTTAGATGTGGATCGGAAACCAGTCTAGCGCCGTATTCGAAAGGACGGATCACGTAATATATGGACGGGGGCGGCCGATTTTAGCAGGGATTACACACTACGGACAAACGCAACAAATATTAATATTTTCAAACAGGAAGAATCTATTCCTCTCCCAACACGGTTTTAAAACATTCAAATGCAGTTTCAATGGGTATATGATGCATTTATTGGCGGCGTACTTGAACTTTCATAAACTGCATACCCTACAAATAATGGTACGATCCGTCGCGCAATGACACTCGAGAGCATTGTCAACTGGGCGCGCGGCGAAGCACTCATTGCTAATCCGATAGGAAGAAAGTAGTTTAAAGATACAAAACCAGAAAAAAACGTAAAAAAGACCCTTACATTTTCTTTTTAACATCGATATATGTTTTTACCAATCAATAAGGATTCTTACTGTGTAGCTCTGGTTAAGTATTTTGGGTGTTACACGGACGAGGAAATTCCGACTGACCTAAGCGTACCATATAACACTACGCCCTGATGCCAAGCCAATATGCCTGTACACGCCGAGAAAGATACCGCATCCACTATAGTTCCACAAGCGGACCGTGAAATCAAGTCCATGCGCGGAGCAAGGCGTCATTTCACCAGTTACCGTCCCAACAACCTGGTGCTCGGGCATGGTTTTTGCCCCAAAGCCGAACGGAACTGTAAGGATCTGCGTCGATTTGACACACTTAAATAAAGCCGTACAGCGCGAAATACAGCCAATGTCTTCAATTCAGTAGACAACTGACTCGCTAGATTGGCGGGGAGCAAAGTGTTCACAAAACTTGACGCTAAAGGTGGATTTTGGCAAATCCCACTCGACGAGGAGTCCAAGCTACAGACGACTTCCATCACCCCGTCTGGCCGCTACTGCTTCAACCGCTTGCCATTCGGGATCAGTTATGCGCCCGAAATCTTCCAACGAACAATGTCCGACATTCTGGCAAAACCTTGATGGCGTCATCTGTCACATGGATGACATTTGGATCCATGGCAAGGACCAACCAGAGCACGATCTGAGTGTAAGGGCTGTTCTCCAACGAATCCAAGCGGCTAGACTGACACTGAATGATAAGTGCGAGTTCTCGCACCATCACCTTCCTCGGACATGTCGTTGATGCGCAAGGAATACGCGCACACAGATCCACGTGTAAGCCCAAATAAATGATTTCACACTCGGGCAAGGATGCATATGTGGAATGAGCTTTAATGAAACGCAACTCCAAGTACAGAGAAAACCCCTGTAGGCGAACAAAACAGAAAATAATACAAATTTAGGAATATTAAAAAAGCAGATAAAACATGAACACTAATGGTGCCAAGTCAAAACACTCATTAAATTTAACAGTCACTTTTCCAGCACAGCCTTTAATTCTCCATTACAGAAAACTCAAAAAAACCTAACAAGGTTGTACTGTGAATTCGGTCACCATTAACTTGAAAACAACTGCACTGTTGTTTGGGACTGTGGTCAAATGAAATAGCCAGTACCAGACAGTCAGAACATAAATCACTCAGGGTCGCACCTGTTGCCAGTACTAGGATGATTACATATCAATTTCACCTCTCCAACAAAATGCCATACAAAAAGCATATAGTGCACTTATCATATCGATAACATCAGTGCAGACTATATTGATAATCACACAGCAATAATTGCCAAGCTCCAACTATGCACAAATACTCAGCCCCCTTTGGACTGATACAGCACATTGTGTCTCACTGAAGTGGAGACTTTTCAAGGATACAAAAGTACAAAAATAATGCAGTTAACTTAAGGGTAACATCTAAACAGTCTATAAAACAATATCTCAAACAATTAAACATACCCCATCCAGCAGACTACACTTAGCTTAATAAGGCTTCTACATTGACAGACGAATCTTGTGGCCACCCATCGTAAACCAGGGACTCTGTAACAAATTACATGTCCATAGGTGCAAGGCACAGACTGTCCGTTGCATGTAATTATCGTGTAGGAGTGTAAAACAATGACGGAGTAGTGACAAAATATGCTAGATTCAAATAAAGCTTGCAACAAGTGTAATAAAACAAAACTATCTAATTTTCCTTTGAAAAAATATGCGTCATTATATGCCTCTAAATACAAAAGTTATGTTAAAACTAATTACTATAGGAGTAAATACAATCAATTCTCGGTAGGTCCATGGAGTTTCTTCCTCCATGGTAGGTCAAACTTGGGCAATTCAAAATTGTTCCCCTAGCAAACGTAATATCAGTAGAACCCAATTTACCATGTTTGACTCAGGCTTCTGTTCAGTAATAAAATTTGATATCCTTTGGCATTTTGAGTTTAGCAGATTTCACTTAAATAATTTGACTGAACCAAGACAATTCCTACTTTCATCAAAACCCAGTTATTAGATTAAGGGATGAAATTAAGGAAAACAACATTTAACTTTGTGAGCGAACATACTTGATCAGTCACAAAAACACGGAATTTACTTCCAGCCTGTTTTTTAACATGACATGTTTCAAAGTTTACAAAAGATCAGTTTTCCAAATTATCTAACAAGAGAAATGCACATTGTAAAACTCACCATGATCGTTGGGCTTGACAAGGGCTGAGGAGAATGTGTCTTTTTAAAAGAAACGGCAGAATTGCTCTTCGGATATGTATACATGCACCTTTCTCATGCAGTGCCTAGGTCTGTGAATGCACAGATCAGCACTTTGTGCCAAACACATGTGGCCGTAACAGCCTACCCCAAGATACTGTCTGAGACAAAAGTCAGCCCAATCACACACAAACAGGGAGGGAATAAAATTCATGTGGTCAGCATAATTGGGCAACGGCTGGAAAGAGGGCCAGAAAGTGGGGCTATGCCAGAAGTGCTGACAGACGAGAGGGGGATTGTTTCTGTATTGTAAATAATTATAGACCTAAAGTAAATTTAGTATCAAAGAAAAGGAAATTTACCTACAGTATATACTGTAGCATCTTTTTTGATGGATACCGGCGCATTATAAATTTTCATTATTATTATTATTATTAAATAACAAAATGTGTAACGGGAGACATTTCACCCCGTTACACACGCAAAACACGAGCAATCTCCGAATTCCCAGTCCCCACTAGCTGAGGTTACTGCAGCTCTAACTTTATCATTTATTCGGATGTGGTTTTTCAGATGTAGAGGCGAGGTTACTTATCAACATGAACACTATATCACAAATTCAGTCTGTGCACTGGTAGTCTGGTAATCGACCGCGCATTGCCATACCTTTGTACACGGATAGACACATCGTACACAAGACTTGAATTTGTACACATCGGCTGTCATTCCATACCTCCTATTTTACTGCAATTGTAGGCTGAATCTCCATCATGGCTTATTTCCGTGAAGGACCTGCGTAGTGGTTATGCCTGACAAGGTTTGGGTGAGTCCCAGGGAGAATTAGTGTGTCACGGGGAGAAAAATGACACTTGTTTCGTGACATTGTGTTCATAAGTAACCTCAGCTCTACATCCGGAAAACCACATCCGAAAAACCACATGATAAAGTTAGAGCTGAGGTAACCTCAGCTAAGTCCCCACCAACATCACTGAACTGCAACGTTTCATGGGGATGGTGAACCAGCTTGGAAAATTCATTCCCGGGTTGGCAGACATAAACGAGCCGCTACGACAACTGGAATTGGAGCGAGCATTGCAACAACGATCATTCGAATGCGTAAAACAAATGCTCACTTATTCGCGAGTGGTGCACACACTACGGATGTAAAGCGCGCCCCACAGTAATCGCGGCGGACGCATCTTCATTAGGCATCGGATGCGTCCTCCTAGCTAGTACAAATACAAGATGACGGTTCTCGTCGCCCCGTCTGCTTTGCATCGCGCTCTCTCAGTGACACTGAGAAATGACATGCAGTCGTCGAGAAAGAAGCGTTGGCTGTAACGTGGGCATGTGAAAAGTTTTTTCGACTACGTAGCGTACTGGGTCTGCACTTCACAGTCGAGACAGATCACAATTGTGCACAAACCCCTCGTGCCACTTCTACAGTCAAAAGAACTATATGTAACATGCCACAACGCATTCTGCGCTTTCGACTCCGTCTGATGAGATTCAGTCCGGTGATAGAGTACACACCTGGGAAACACCAGGTGACCGCCGACACGTTATCACGCGCCCCCGTGAGCGCAGCAGAGAACGATGACATTGCGCTGGTTGCCCAGGTAGAAAAGTTTAGGAGCCAAGTCCTCGAATCACTACCTGCAAGTACAAGTACGCGACGAATGGACGAAATCTGAAAAGCGCAAAACGCAGCATAATCAACCACCAAAAATCGTAATCTATTCCTGTAATTGGCGGTCCTTCCGCTGTTGGATGTGGTGAATAGATAAATAAATTAAAATCATTTCACCTTCTTGTATTTGTTTTATTGTGTTTATCACAATGCACGGACACCCAGGTTTTGCCTTTTTATGATCTATAGGCCTAAACCATGTGTAAATGTTGTTTTGATGACAAAAACAAAATAATTAAGAGGGGAAAAGTCAGTTTTAATTAATATACTAAGGAAAAACAAAAATTTTCAGAGTTGTCTCATACTCATAGGTTAATAGGGTGTGGGGTCCCACTGAGTGTCCGTGCATGGTAATCTTTCCACTTTGTACACAGCACATGCTTTGTACATGTACTACAAATCAAATTTCTTTATCCTTCGTTTATGTTTTTTCTTCTTTTCAGACCCACAAGGCACAAATATTAGCAGAGAGGTGCACGTAGTTGCAATAAAGCATATGACCTGATGACATCCAAAATTAATCTCTGGCAGCAGCAAAGTTTTCCTGTTAGGTAAAATATGTTGTATTTCAGGGAACGTTTTTCCTCAAATATTACAATGCCACTGGATAGCAGTCAACCACTTTATAACTCATGCCCCTGCCAGTCTGGCACACACAGTGTTTAATTGTTTGAGATATTGTTTTAGACTGTTTAGATGTTACCTTTAATTTAACTGCATTATTTTTGTACTTTTGTATCCTTGAAAAGTCTCCACTTCAGTGAGACACAATGTGCTGTATCAGTCCAAAGGGGGCCGAGTATTTGTGCATAGTTGGAGCTTGGCAATTATTGCTGTGTGATTATCAATATAGTCTGCACTGATGTTATCGATATGATAAGTGCACTATAGGCTTTTTGTATGGCATTTTGTTGGAGAGGTGAAATTGATATGTAATCACCCTAGCACTGGCAACAGGTGTGACCCTGAGTGATTTATGTTCCGACTGTCTGGTACTGGCTATTTCATTTAAAGGGCCTGTGACATGCTAAACAACTTTGTGCCTAAGCTTTGCTTCATATTGACGGATTACTTGTTCAGCAAGACATACTATTGTTCGTTTGGATGTAAAATCAATAAAAGGTGGCCTTTTTCAACTTTGAAGATTTTATTGCAATAAATTACAGACAGAGGGCGCTGTTTTGAGTGCATCACATAAGGAAGACAGAATGGAAAAGTTAAGAAAAAACATAAGACTTCAAGTTGGACTTGCAAATTGCTGCAGTTTCTACCCCCAGTTTTGTCATGGCTTACATCAGGCAACATGTAAAACAAACTCAAACAGCCATGGATTACAAAAGTTTCAGGAAAATTGAGAAATAAGTGGAATCTTTTGTGCACAGTTGAATGTGATTTTCCTGTGTTTGCCTCTTGTGACATCGTGACCTTGGTAATGAATATGCATATTCGCATTAGCATAAAAACTAAAAACCTTTGTTTTAACCCCCAAAGCAAGCTTTAACTGAGTTTAACTGAGTAGAGTGGTTTGAAGCATATATTTCATTGATAAAAATCCTAAATAAGGGGCCCTTTAAGTGACCACAGTCCCAAACAACAGTGCAGTTGTTTTCAAGTTAATGCATGGTGACCGAATTTACAGTACAACCTTGTTGGAGTTTTCTGTAATGGAGAATTAAGGCTGTGCTGGAAAAGTGACTGTTAAATTTAATGGGTGTTTTGACTTGGCACCATTAGTGTTCATGTTTTATCTGCTTTTTATATAATCCTAAATTTGTATTATTTTCTGTTTTGTTCGCCTACAGGGGTTTTCTCTACTTTAATGAAAATTGATGCCGTAGAAGGCAAAAAGATGCATTATTCTCCCCAACAGAGTGTCTCCCCCGCGACACTGGCCCTCCCCATGCTTCTAACAAAGCAGTGGAGACCCCAGATGCTAATGTTGAGCACCCCTCGCAGGAAGCTACCTTGCCGGGTGGATTGTCAGAATCTTGTGACACAATTAATCTGCACTGTCCTCCCCAGCAGAGTGTTTCTCCAATGACACTGGCACACCCACATGCTCCTGATGAAGCAGTGGAGATTGAGAGTCCCCCAGTGCCTCATTCTCCTTCAGTTGAACCAGTTGAGAGTGATGAGACGCTTGCAGCTGCTAGTCTTTCTTCAGTTGGAGAGGAAACCGTGGGACCAAGAAGGTCCGCGCAGGCCGCGCATTTTTTTTTACACCACTGCGAGGGGTTATCCCTCGTTACAGAGCACGTACAAAGACTACTAAAAAGTCGCGCATGCGTAATAAGCTCCAATATAAGCCAATGATTGCAAACCGCGCGTCGACGATACCAGTGACTTTTTACCATAGGAAAAAAATGAGGGGTAGCAGATCTTGGCTTCGAGATCCTGTGCAAAACATAGTTTAATACCACATGTAGGCTGAAAAATATGCGTTTCCTGTGAAAGTCTTTGATTTTCCCACCCTTAACGGGGTTTTTCCATATCAAATATGCACAGTCTACCTATGCTTTACTGGGTAATTTTAAAATCAGAATTTAAAAATTCTTATCAAGTCTTATTTATCGAAATATATAGTTGTTCTCTCGAAATACATTTTTTTGCGGGAACAAATTCGGAGTATTAAAATAAACGATTGAAAAAGTTTTTCGAGGGAACGTTTGGAAAGTGTTTTTAGGTAACAAAAAATGCTTCAAGGGAATAAAAAGTTTTTCGAAAAACGATCGAAAAAGTGATTTAAAAAGTAGTAATGGTTGCGCGGAGAAACAATTTATGGTTATCGTCGCCAAGGTAAGCAAACTTTATAAAAAAGGTCACAGACATTTAGTTAACGACTTTACACCCAACTTGTGACAAAAGCCAGTCGAAGGAAGGCGAACCTCTTGTGAACACCATGAGACCAATCAGTATTTCTTCAGTCCAGACGACGACATTCACCTGGAGAAGTTACTCGGTGAATTTCCAGATGTCCTCACGACAAAGCCTTGCTGTATCAATGTTGCCGTGCACAATATCAACACAGGCGATGCACCACCCGTTCATAACCCAGTTTATCGCTTGTCCCCGGACCAACGCCAATCGTTGCGAACCCAGCTTGACGAGATGCTGGCAGATGGCCTCGTAGAGCCCTCCTGTTCACCGTGGTCCTTATACCAGTCGTAATGGTGCCAAAGAAGACGAAGGGCGAGTATCGCATGTGTATAGACTATAGAAAACTCAACAATGTCACAAAGCTAGACGCTTATCCAATGCCGACTATGGACAGCATCTTAGAGTTACTCCACAGAGCCACAATCTAGAATAACTCTAAAGGAACTACAAACAGCAGAGAAGAACATCTTGCAGTATGTGCAAAGCAAAGTTTACGCCGATGAGATCAGAGCCCTATCCCAGAATAAAGAAGATAGAGAGGGCAAACAAAAGATCAGAGGAGTAAAGAAAAGCAGTTCATCTACAGACTTGACCCAGTCATAGATGGAGAGCGGTTAAGAGTTGTGGAGGAAGATTGAGCAGGGCCTCATTACCAGTTGATGCTAAGCACCCCATCATCCTTCCCAAAGTCAGTCACGTGTCAACCTTGATTATAAGACACATTCATGAGACGTCCGGACACAGCAGGAGAAACCACATTCTCGCATGTCTCCAAGAGAAGTATTGGATGCCAGGTGCCAACTCCAGTAAGAAAAACAGTTGGCAAATGCGTGATGTGCAGACGTCATGGAGCCAAAGTCATGGAACAAAGAATGACAGATCTTCCGGCAGACAGAATCAAACCTGATGAGAACCCCTTCACGAGAGTCGGAATGGACTACTTTGGCCCACTAGAAGTGAAGAGAGGTCGAAGTGTGCGGAAGCGGTATGGTGTGATCTTATTAACCTGTCTAACTTTATGTGCTGTATACACATTGAAAAGGCCAACTCCCTGGATACAGACTCATGCATTGATGCCTTCCGACGATTTGTCGCTTGCCGGGGAAATGTGAGGGAGATGAGATCGGACAACGGCACCATGCAATCTTGTGGGTGCTGAAAGAGAACTGAAAAATGAAATTGACAATTTCGAACCAAGTCTAACTGAACAATGCCTTGTTGCAGAGACACATTCAGTGGACCTTCAATCCGCCTGGAGAGTGTCTTTGAATGTGTCTTTGGTATAAAGTCGGAAGCGTTTAATAAAACTAGCGGCATCATACTCCTCTAAAGGATTGCTCCTGTCTCTAAATACTCGCGGCATACGTCTTCGGTTCTCATTTTCAATTTCGTTGGCCTCTTGTTGGGCATATATGCAGCGCGTCCATGCCAAGTTTCTTCGTCTACTGGTTGGTTTAAAATGGCGCTAAATGCCTGGAAAACTATACCCCATGCCCAATTCCCATTGTTCGTTAAAGACGGGCGTTTAACAGGGCATGTTAGTTTGTCCGCGTGTAACAATAAAACTGCTTCGTAGTTGGCGACTTAAGTTAAGCGCATGTTTTAGACGGACTTCAGCAGATTTGTACGCGTACAACTGAAAACACCTTTCGTAGTTATGACCCTTGTAGTTTATTTGTAATGCACATAAAAACGAATCAAGTGTACGTACTGTTTGTGCTCATCCTAAATGTAAATTGTATGATCACAAGTCATGAATATAGTACATATTTGTTATGGGGGGAGGTTCAAACCCGCAACCCCAAGTTTTGACCCGTGATTGCAAGTCAGTGACCCAAACCACTCGGCCACGGTATATTTTCCAGATACCAAATAGTTTGAGTCTTTTTCTTTTTGCAATATTGCCATATAGAATCTACAAGTTGAGTATGCAAACTGCTAAAACTGTTTAATCCATATGCTGTACTTGGTAACAGAAGTAATTGTTTGCTGTGATACAGTGCGCAATTCTCATTTTTTATGTATAGGCCTATAGAATGTGTAAATAAGCTGATTATTCACAAGTACGTAGTTTGGACATGTGTAATAAAATTCTGTATTTATATTGTGATGCTACATAGAATATGCATGGATTGTACAGTTGCATGTAATTTTCTTGAACAAAATTTTCCCCTTTTTTTGTTTGAAGGCAATCATTCAATTCATTGTATATTCTGTGAGACCAAACATTTGTAGAGTGAATTTAAAAGTGCCACGAAATACACAGCTCCATGCCTTCGCTATGGAGCTGCATATTTCGTGGCACGAATTTAGCACGCGCGCATTGCTGACGAGCCTTTGTCTTTAAAATGAAAGTGACATTTTGTTTGGACTAATTGCTCGTATTGTTTTCTAGATGGATATATGCTAGTGATGACTATAATATTTGCAATTGTATTTTCTTATGACAATGTTAGTTTATAGCGTCTATACTAGCACGTGAGTAAAAGTTATGCTTACGCAATACGCAGTATTTTTTCTTTTCCCAGATTCGCAAGTGAGTTTATAGACACAGTTACCAGTAAGTAAGCAAGCAATTCTTAAATTACAAGCAGGTTTTGTATCAAAATTTAGTTTATTAGATCGATTAAGTGTATTTAATTTCGATTCCAAGGAGTTTGATGAAGTATTGAGTCAGGATCTTTTTGTAAATTCAATCACTACGTACAGCAAGTATTGCATTGCTTAAGCGGGCCTCCCACTGTGCGCGGCAAAAATCGCACAGTGGGAGGCCCGCTTTATACGCTGCAGATGTGTTAACTGTGTTAAATGTATTAGTTTGGATTTGTAGAAACATAAACAAATTCAGATTTTCTTATGTCAAAGGAGTTTTAAAGGAGCATTACCAGAGTTCCTGGAAAATAGTTTTCGATGTAACTTACCAATATTATCAAGTAACTCTCATACACACCTCCCATGTCCCAAAAACCCGAAAACATTCGCGATTTCCAGTAAAAAATTGAACAAAACTATCGAGTCGGCTTTCAGTGGATAAACGTTGATACTGGAAAATTAGTTTACAAATAATCGGTGGATTTTCGACGATATCCTCAGAAATATGCGGCCTAGAAGCGTGGTAGTTTCAGTTTCGTAATCAGAAAAATATAACTGATGTTATGATATAAAAATCTCAAGACCCATAAGGTAAGTCCCGGGGAGTTATGGGTAAAAAAAAGTGATCTGGTCACACTCCTTTAAGGTGAAAGTTTGTTTCATGCAGAGTTGTCATATGGGGTATTGCCAGGAGTTCTGAATCTTAATGGAAAACTTATTTGTACATGTATAGTTCTTGCATGCAGACTTGCTTTGTGAAACTGCATTGTTTAGATTTAAGCCTAGAGGTTACATGTGTTACCGTAGCTATGTTGTTTATCGTTATTGTTAATTCTGGTATTGTTGTTTCACTTTTGTAATTAGATTTTGTTTAAAAAGAGGTAATTCAATTAACAGGAGCTTGTACAATTAAGCGGCCAAGATGTTTGTGAAACAAAGGGGCAATCGTGAAATACAAGGGCCCATAAATAGGCACGTTCACATGCATAGTAAACTTGCATGTTTGACATAGGAGTGGACCTGGGCATGAGTGCACTGGTAAATGGACCAATGAGAACGGGACTCTCGTTCATGAATATGTAAGAGTGTGGTAATAGTAATCTGGTCACATGACATCTCTTTTGAAAAGACGAATAACACCCTCATTGTGTAGTTTTTCCCAAAGCCGCCTCTCTCTGTAAACGTCATGAAGAGGTGTGTTCCAGCTAAAGTGACGGTCAAACTTCTTATCATAATAGTGCAGTGTAAAATGTGAATCATAGCCGAATCCATAGAGGGTGACCGTGTCGCACATATGGGTTGCCAGCATGGCCATTACAGCACCTTGGGTGGAAAAGACATTGTTAAAGCTTTTGTAAAATGAAAGTTAAAAATGGATTATATGACTGGAAAACTGTTTTAAAAATAGTAAACATGATTGGTAAACTGTTACAAATAGTTTTTATCCCCCTGTGTGATTGAAGATATGCATGATTAAAACCAACCTGAGCAAAAACCAGCTCCGTACTTCGTCTAACGTTTGAGAAAACAGTCAAAAAAGGGTTTTCATTAATTTCGCCCCAAAACCATTTCGCCCTGAACCATTTCGCCCTGAACCACGGCCTGTGCACATAGTGGTTTTGGGGCGAAGTGGCATTTGGGCGATATGTAGTGTTTGGACGAAGTAATTTTGGGCAATATGGCACTCGGGCGAAGTGGTTTGGGGCGAAATGGCACTTGGGCGAAATGGTTTTGGGGCGAATTGAATTTTCGTCTCATGATCGAGACGAAAACTAATTGTTTTACTCATTTCTCAAAGACTATAGCACTTCAGACAAAACCATTTTAGGGGAAGTTTTCTACGGTCATCATCGATCATGTTTATATTGTGTAAGTTAGGCGTAAATCTGTGAACATTTCTGATTTTCGAGATTACCAATGATGTATACTGCCTTTAACATGACCCTCCAGTAAACAATGGGCTTGCACTGGGAAAGTTTATTGCGCCATGTTTACACTAAGAATGCATCAGTGTTAACTGCAATGATTTTGATGACAGAGTGCCGCGTTTACATTCTGTAGTTGATCTTGAGCAGTCAAAGGTCATGCTCTATGTGTGCATGTACAGAACCATGGTCATGTACAGTATGCAAGGCCGATTGAATTTTCTGGGCTTTTCTCCTGCAACGGCTGTGGAGCGGATGCGATAAAGATGATCTAACCACAAACTGATCCCGAGCTCAGGGTTCGACCCTCCACCAACACGAGACCAAACCTCGGGGTCCGATCTGGGACCAATTTTGGTTCTGAGAACCGTTTATACTCAGTTTGTGATCCGGAGCTGATCCCGAGCTCGGTGTTCGACCCCAAGCTCAGGATCAAGAGTAAACAGGGTGTTGGTGGGTTGCAGTAACTTTCCACATGTCTACTGAAGATAAACGGCAAATAAAAATCCATTCATGGCAAGATTACACAAACAAATATTCCCACAATAAGCTCACAATAACTTTCAGTAGAGCAGCGGAAGGGAAAGTCCAATGGGAACATAGGTTTTAATGTTGCACTCACCAGTCGTTGGCCTCAAGGATTTTCCGTCTAGAAATTGTGCGTAAATGTAACGGAAGAAATCAGGATGGACAATCTTAACCTTGCCAGGAGCAACTTTCTGCCATATACTTTGCCTGCGACATGAAAAAATAGATGTAAATGTGGTGGTGATGGGGGGTGGGGGGGGGGGGGGGGGGGGGGGGGTGGGGGGGGGAGGAGAGGAGCATAATCCCATCATTCAAGAGTACTAACAACAAAATCAGCTTTTAAAATATAGAAATTTTAAACTTTAAAAAATACAACAATATTCACATTAGATGTTAAGACAACTATGCAGATGTGGTGTTAGGAGTGCCGAGGACGCTATACCAAGCATTCATATGTGCATTTTATCTACATTAAAGATGTGTTGTCCCATGTGTTTTAGGTGTGGCACCTCGGAAAATAATTTTTTTTTCTTGAATTTATATCAATAAAAAAGGTGACCAACATTTAGTTATCGAACAATTATTGTCAATTTTTCAAATTATTGGCGGTCTGCCAATAATTCAACTCACAGTAAGGCGTAGACTTGCCCAAGTCTGACTTCTTGTGTTTGCTCTGTAATGCGCAGCTTACAGCACGCCCTCTGGACTAGTGGCCTGTCTAATCTGTTTTCTTCTTTCTGAGACAGAAGACAGAAGAAAAAAGATTAGACAGAGCACTAGTGCACGCTGTACGTTCGCATCACAGACCAAACATGGGAAGTCAGACATGGGAAGTAGGTATAAGGCGCAAGAAACGGCCATATAAAAATGGCGTTTGTCACAGGGTTTCCGATGTCTAAAAAAAAGACTAAAATACAAAGTTTGGTGTTTTTTATTTAAAATATTATGCTTTAAAAATGTGTTCGGAGAAAAAAAAAAATTGAATTTGCTGAGAACCACGGACAATATAACTTCAAAGATTTGTACTTGATTAGAAGGTGTTCAACCTTAATAGTGATAATTTGATTAGTGATTATAGTCGAGATTATGATGATGTGGTTGCCAGTTGGTTGCTATTCGCTGTATCGCTAAACTACGTCCCAAACTATACTCATTACTGAACAACATGCCTTTATTCTGCTGTGCAGTTACACAGCAAAATTAAAACATGAAAGACAGCATGTATCGACAGCCTCAGGGAACTCAGTTGAATCATACCTTGAAATTTTCAGCAATTTTGTAGCGTAATCCACATCATATGCTTTGTACATGGTGAATAAATACGTCACATTCTGAAAGGAGTATAAAGATCACTCACGTTACCTTCAACTATTTCAGCAATATGTTTTTTTTTCCATAAAATCGGGAGCCAAAGTGTGACATTTTGATGCATTTGACTTTTCCAAGTTTGGAAAATCTATACTTTATCAATTCAAATTACACTAAAAGTGAAATTTAAAATCTGTTAATAAATTTTCAAAATGTCACACTTGCATTTAAAAGATTGCCCCATTTTATTGAATCAATCTCATCATGTTTTAGGTAATATCAACAGGAGTTGTTTTATTTACGAGGCCACCATTTATATGCTGAAGGTATAATGATTCTCAAAAGCCTGGTACATGTATTTATCAAAAATCAACTCCAAAATAGTCACGACGTACATGTAATAAAAATAACAAACGCAATATCTGGTATCGTGCCTAATCACCATTGAAATGAAACAACCAAACTTGGGACGAGAGAAAAATCATAAATACCTTATCGTCATTCGAACCCAAGACCCTTGACTCACCGTGCAGATGTTCTATACCAGCCGCGCTATAAGGCACAATGGTATACTCCCTCAGGTTTTTCCTGAACCCAATATTTCTCTCGCTGCTGCATGGGAGTGCAACTGTTTAAAGTACCTAATGCTGTATCTGGTATGGTTCGAATCCCGATAAGGCCCTTACAATTTATCTCTAATTCCATGTGTCCCATTTTCATGGAATGACCCAAATATACGAAAACACATGAACACGAAAAAGGTATTTGTCTGCTAGATGCAATACGTGTACAGTATGTCTGTTACACGTTTAGGATTATCAGAACAGCAAAAATTAAAAAACAGGGTGGAAAAAGATTTGTACCTGGTTTTGGACATGTTGAGCATAATTCGATTCGGGGTAAAAAATGTAGAAATCTGTTTTGGTACCGACGTCCTGTGCGAACCTGCCATACCTTACAGCGTGATTTGACCTTAAAGGAGTAGAAAAGTAAACATTTCAAACTTTCCCCTTTAAATACCCTGCGACTGAAGGTACATGTACTCTGTAGGCTTGGGACGAATCCTCTTGTGATCTTAAGCCGTGTCCGCATTGGACTTGTTTTTCAGCAGGTTTTACTGATTTTACTGCTGTCCGCATTTGGACTTTTTCGAAATGGGAAAATTTTACCAAGACCGTGGGAGGGCATGCGCAGTGTCCCTTCGCAGTATGACCTTCACGGCCTGGACGTACGCTTTTAAAGCAGTTTTACCGACTCGATGTGTCTGCATTGGACTTATCGTCTCGGGAAAAGTTACTTGGTAAATTTTTCTAGGCAGCAGTTGGCCTGGAAAAGTAACCGCTGGACTCAGGAAAAGTTACTGAGAGGAAAACTTCCTAGGCTGCATCCCAGCAAACACAATAACATTGTAATAACATTTTTAAAATGTTTCCGAAAATGTTATAGCAATGTTTCAAAAAAATGTTTTTTTAACATTAAAATGTGTGGTTTTAAAAACGTTATAATAACATTTGGACACAACGTTTTATTAACATTGTCAAAACATCACGGAAATGTTGTTAAAATGTCAAAAGAGGTAATTTCAAAGACGTCTTTTCCTGACGCCTCATACATTACTCATACATTACATGACTCATACACTACTCATACATTACACTACTCATACATTAGCTTTATGCGCGACTTCTATTTATGCTCCACAAAAACCTGTAACCATGGTTGGCACACACCTACTAACCGAATACCAAATTTACTTCTAATCTCTCGCCACTTTGAGTTTGTTCATCCCCGACAATTGCCAATTTGTCTATTATCAAGCAAAAACCCATTTACAAACATCAAAACAACTGCCAAAACTGAAGCAAATTAGCCTTTTTACACGGTAAATCTGTTGAGTTACATGTAATCCCACAATGCATTGCATTTTTTTAACAGCTAGAAAAAGACGTCTATAAGACGTCATTTTTTGGTCAAGACCACTGTATGACGCACGACTCGAAAACGACTGAAAAAAGACGTTCCTTTACGCTATTAAAATTTTTTTTGTATATTACTTTTCAAGAATGTTTTTGAATGTTATCAAAATAACGTCTTTAGCCTGCACAGTTTTAACATTTTCACAACATTATACAAATGTTATTGAGAAAATGTTTTTAAGTAGACTGCAGTTTAACGTTTTAAGAACGTTATTTTAACTGCTATACACAAAAGTTTTCAGTGACCACGAAGTAAAACATTTTGATAACGTTTCTTTTACTTCAGTTTAACGTTTTAAGAACATTATTTTACTGCTATACGCAAAACGTTTTCAGTGACCACGAAGTAAAACATTTTGATAACGTTTCTTTTACGCTATTTAAAAAATGTTTTCTATATTACTTTTCAAGAATGTTTTTAAATGTTATCAAAATAACGTCTTTAGCCTGCACAGTTTTAACATTTTCACAACATTATACAAATGTTATTGAGAAAATGTTTTCAATTAGCCTTCAGTTTAACGTTTTAAGATCATTATTTTAATGCTATACACAAAACGTTTTCAGTTACCACGAAGTAAAACATTTTGATAACGTTTCTTTTACGCTATTTAACAAATGTTTTGTATATTACTTTTCAAGCATGTTTTTTGAATGTTATCAATTTAACGTCTTCAGCCTGCACAGTTTTAACATTTTCACAACATTATAAAAATGTTGTATAGAAAATGTTTTTAAGTAGACTGCAGTTTAACGTTTTAAGAACGCTATTTTACTGCTATACACAACGTTTTCAGTGACCACGAATTAAGTAAAACATTTTTATAACGTTTCGTTTACGCTATTTAAAAAATGTTTTGTATATTACTTTTCAAGCATGTTTTAAAAATGTTATCAATTTAACGTCTTCAGCCTGCACAGTTAACATTTTCACAACATTATAAAAATGTTGTATAGAAAATGTTTTTAAGTAGACTGCAGTTTAACGTTTTAAGAACGCTATTTTACTGCTATACACAACGTTTTCAGTGACCACGAATTAAGTAAAACATTTTGATAACGTTTCTTTTACGCTATTTAACAAATGTTTTGTATATTACTTTTCAAGCATGTTTTAAAAATGTTATCAATTTAACGTCTTCAGCCTGCACAGTTAACATTTTCACAACATTATAAAAATGTTGTATAGAAAAAGTTTTTAAGTAGACTGCAGTTTAACGTTTTAAGAACGTTATTTTACTGCTATACACAAAACGTTTTCAGTGACCACGAATTAAGTAAAACATTTTGATAACGTTTCTTTTACGCTATTTAAAAAATGTTTTGTATATTACTTTTTAAGAGTAGAATGTTTTTGAATCTTATCAAAATAACGTCTTTAGCCTGCACAGTTTTAACATTTTCACAACATTATACAAATGTTATTGAGAAAATGTTTTCAATTAGCCTTCAGTTTAACGTTTTAAGAACATATTTTAATGCTATACGCAAAACGTTTTCAGTGACCACGAAGTAAAACATTTTGATAACGTTTCTTTTACGCTATTTAAAAAATGTTTTGTATATTACTTTTTAAGAATGTTTTTGAATGTTATCAAAATAACGTCTTTAGCCTGCACAGTTTTAACATTTTCACAACATTATACAAATGTTATTGAGAAAATGTTTTCAATTAGCCTTCAGTTTAACGTTTTAAGATCATTATTTTAATGCTATACACAAAACGTTTTCAGTTACCACGAAGTAAAACATTTTGATAACATTTCTTTTACGCTATTTAAAAAATGTTTTGTATATTACTTTTCAAGAATGTTTTTAAAATGTTACCAAAATAACGTCTTTAGCCTGCACAGTTTTAACATTTTCACAACATTATAAAAATGTTATATAGAAAATGTTTTCAATTAGACGACATTTTAACGTTTTAATAATGTTATTTTACGTTAGTTTCACAATGTTTTGCTTACAACGTTTCAACAATGTTTTTAAAATGTTATGTGTTTGGTATTTTAAAAATGTTTTCTATATTACTTTTTAAGAATGTTTTAAAAATGTTATCAATATAACGTCTTTAGCCTGCACAGTTTTAACATTTTCACAACATTATAAAAATGTTATAGAGAAAATGTTTTCAATTAGACCACATTTTAACGTTTTAAAAATGTTATTTTACGTTAGTTTCACAATGTTTTGCTTACAACCTTTCAACAATGTTTTTAAAATGTTATGTGTTTGCTGGGATGTCTGTACTGGATTAAAATGGGAAAAGTACCCATCGTCTCGGTAAGTTTAACCCAAAAAGTCCAATGCGGACAGGCCTTTTTACAATTATTTCAAGTTGTAATTCAAGTTGTAAAATATGATATATAATTTTCCTACATTAAATCCAATTTCATAATATATATTGAGTAGGGTCAAGCAATTTAAAGAAATATATTTTTGTTATGGCAAAATTAAGTTTGCAAAAGTTTGAAGGTTGTATTGGCATAGTAATGATTTAAAAAAGAAACGTAACTTGCCAAATTAAGAAATAATATAGAGATAAAATCTGCATAAGTCTGCATAAGTAATGAAAGGGATAATACATTGCTGTACTGTTTACCAGTGAGTTTCAATATTTATAGGGGACTTGTGACACTTGGGATATTTGACAATATCCCTAGAAATACACGGATTGAGAGTGCGAAATTTCAGAATGGTAATGAGGAAAATGTGACATAGATATAGTTATCAGAATCTCAACACCACCGGGAAAAATGGGGTAGTCAAAAATGTGATCTGGTCACGCTCCTTTAAATGCCAACCTGAACACGAAGTCATGAGAGTCGATTTCTGCACCCGCTTTGGAGCCATTTAAGTTTCCACCAGAGCCAACCACAGCACAATCTATGCAGCCCTTTGTCTGCCTCAGATTGAGTGGTGGGTTTTTGAAGTTGTTGTGTTGCAGTATAGAACAAATTACTGTAAAAAAAAAAACAGATCAGTGGATAACATTTCTTATACAAGGAACAGAATCAAAAACGGTAGTAATAAGAGCACAAGCTTTCAGTGAAAATAAAAAGTAGGCGTGGGTGAATCTGATCCATGCAGGGGTTGATGAGAATTAATTATGATCAAGGAAATGGAATTGGGACTTCTTTTTGAGTATAAAATTACATTGTATTCCCTGTACTATGTTTGATTCCCAAGCACATTCCAGCAATGGGAGATTTTTGCAACATAACGGTCTCACCTAATCAGTCTACTTTTGTTTGCATAATTTTAAACATGTGCACTATTGCATAAGAATGGGGGGAGGTCTGGGGTGGGAGCGGTGCCACATGCTTTCACCCCCACAAACAGTTTTTGAGCTCCGAGCCCTCGAACTTGCCCCTCTTTCCCTGGAAATGTGACACACAAAATATAAAGTTAGACCTGTTGTAATACAAAATATGCGAAACAGAGTGCCTATCCACCCGTACCCCGTTGTAACATCTTGCACACCCACTGAAATATTCAGACCGCCCCCTTCCCATCGCCTCCTACAGGATGAACCCTGGCTACGCCGCTGAATATAAGGTTAACATCAGACTTACATGTGTGGTTTTCATTCTGAAACCCAAAAGGCAGTATATAATGTGATAAATCATTGATATTATCAGCATCGTGTTTGTCCAGAAATAGCTTGATGTTCGCCTTAAACCTCTCACGGAACCAATGTGAGTACTTGGGAAGAGTAGATATGCCATGGTAACACTCCTGAAATACAAGCAGCAAAATAGTTGCAACTACAACCATGCATATATTAATTAGTGCTATTTCACATTAGGGAAATCGCTTAGTTTGACTACGACCCTGTTCTCACTAGGGAAATCTCTTCGACGAAGATTCGACAAAGATTCGCCGAAGATTGGAGGAAGAGATTTCCTAATGTGAACACATTATAATCTGTCATTTGACGAAGCAAATAGCTTCATTTGACGAAGCAAATAGCTCCATTCGAAGAACAGATCGCTTCATTCGTCAAAACAAATTTGAAATGTGAACACTCCCTTCGTTTGACAAAGCGATTTGGCAGGCCTGGCAGAAACGCGTTGTGCGTCAAGCGCCTAGCAAGCTTAGTTTTTATGACGCACCGCTCGAAAACCACACAGTGCGTCAGACACTTGCAGCTTGACGCTGGACACGCGCGTGCAACCAGGCACTGTGGCCTCTCACAGCTTCATTCGATCTTCATTAGTAGTCACCTAATGTGAACGGTACCGCTCTTTGTTCGATCTTCGTTCAATCTTTAATAAAGTGATATGTGAACGCACGCTTCATTAACTAACGACGATGATTGACTAATCTTCATTGAACGAAGTGATTTCTCTAGTGAGAACGGTGTCTGAGACTTGACAATGATTTAACGAAGAAATTTCTAAATGGGAATTTTCAAATGCCTCTCAATTCGTTCATTCGACGAAGATTAGAATCTCTTTGTTTGAGGAAACAAAATAGCTAAAGGAATACTGTTGGAAGATGATAAAACGAAGGTGTGTACGTCAATTTTGAGAGTATTACAGCCAGGGCAGTATGTAGAACTTGTAGAGATATTGATTTTACCCAAAAAATTGCAATTTTCTGTAAAAAAGACTTGGTTAAAGATTCCTGGTATTTTTTTCCGTATAGACCAATCCGGTAACGAAAGTCTACTTCCCTGTATATCCGCCATAGCTGGGGGGCGTACAATGCATGGGTTGTGCGTTTTGTGTTGCTGTTAAAACGAAAAACGTTCATCCATTAGATGCACGAACACGCCCCCTCCGCGCGTGCACGCGACGCGCCTCCTTCGCATACACGCGACGCGCCCGCCTTCGCGTACACACAACCCTACAAAGACGCGCAACTTGTTCGAAGTAAACAAATGCAGCTTCAACAACAGCAAAAACATACAGTTCATTCAGTGGAAGCCCCCCAGCTATGGCGGATGTACCTTATAGTTACCGGATTAGTGTATACATTGAACAAAAATTTGAAGGAAATTACCTCCTGGAATCAACAAATAATCTAAGTTTAGGATATATCTTCCCACTCGCACTTTTGTCACAAATGTTGCTTTTCTGTATATAAAAAAAAAAATATCACATCTTCTCCTTTAAAAATTGCATTCAGTTAGTGCACAAGATAACCGATCCCGCGCGCGCAGCGCCCCCCTGTTGTGGCGCTTACGCACGGACCTCTCGCGCCGTAATTTTGGGCATTACTTTATGCAGTATTAAATTTTATCATTTTATTATCTCAGAAATGCAACATTTGCAACAAAAGTGCAAGTGGGAAGTATCTTAAAATTGGATGATCTGTTGATTCCAGGAGGTAATTTCATTCAAATCTTTGTTCAATGTTAACTGGGCTTAAAAAGAAATCTTAAAATCCTGTCAAAATGAACCAAAATGACACACCGGATTACTTCAATACGTACTCTACTCTAAACACATGTCAGTAACCAAGCAGTTACTCAACTGACAGAACTGAAAAATGCACTAGCATGGAACCGCTTGCTGTATCACATGTCACAGCCCAATAATTCCATTCAGAGATTAATGTTCAAAGCTGTTCAAGAATCAAAGCACACAACAGTGAAGGCCAGATTCGAACTCATCACCTGTTTGATCCTATTGTTGTGCATGAATGAGTTTGTATGGCAAGTACACTATGAGCAACTAACAATGGAAATTGGGCACAAACCATTAATAATGGTGTGTGCCCAATTTCCATTGTTAGTTGTTCATAGTGGTATGGGGTTGTATGGGGTGTTCTCTGTGAAAAATTATAAGTTTCTTTTTGAGCCCAGTTTTCTTGTTTATAGGAATATTCTGTTGTATTGTTGCTTGTGTTGGCCGAATAAATAATAATAATAATGAAAAAATACCAGATTCCTTTTGGAGCAATGATTTTGATAGAAAAAAAAGGTTCTATTGAAAGTATAGGCATTTTAAGCAATATATCATTAACAATTAAACCTACTTTCAGTATTTGGAAGTATACAAAGTAATAGGCGCGCGCGCGCATGTGATGCAGTCACTCACCAACCGGAGAGGCAATTCAGCACGTCTCCGTGTAGATTCAGTTGACAACTCTGCAAAGTCATACTTTAGAAGAAACTTGAGATGAGATCTGGCCCGGAAGTTTTCCACCATCACGACGACAATGATAACAGTTAACAGAAAGGCCAACAGTCTTCTCCTCCAATACCAGCAATAGGAGAGAAACTTGGAGGTACCGGTAATGAGGCATTTGCAAAGGCAGCAGCAAACATTCCTCATCTTTGCGCTTTAGAATCACCAAGCCTTGGCGACAACCCTGTCTCAAATCACTACTTTAGTAGGCCTAAGGGTACGTCTGCAAGAAATGAAAATGGAGAACCTACAGTAAAAATATTATACAAATATAACGCCCCCCCCCCCCCGCCCCCTTTCTGCTCCCCGCTCAGCAACCTCTCCCCGCCCAGCCCCCCTCCCCTGCCCCCGCCCTATCCCCCGCCCTATCCCCCGCCCCCAACCCCCCTCACATCCCCCGCCCCCAACCCCCCTCACATCCCCCGCCCTGGCCTGCTCCCCCGCCCCGCCCCATCTAGCAGCGCAGGCAAAAATAAGAAGGTCTGGCTCTTCATGTTCTTACAGCGCTTTGTCACTTTTTTAGCAACCTCAGTCCAGTCAAGTTACCAACAATGCGTTCTTGGATTTACCGGAAACATTACAATTGTTCACTTACTTCCAGGTGGATGATTTCGACATCAATTTTCGTCGATTTTTCGTCCATATATCCAGTGCCGGTAGTTTGCGAGACGGTACTCTGGTATATATGGCGCCCTCTCTTGGTAATTGATGGCGCGGCCGCAAATTGACGCAATGTTTAGTCGTCTTCCACCAAGAAGATTACAAAAAATCCTTTAAAATCAACGTTGAAATCATCCATCCGGAAGAAAGTGAACAATTGTAATTTTCCCAGTAAATCCAAGAACGCATTGGTGGTAAGTTTACTGGACTGAGGTTTATAAAAGTGACACAATTCGCATGTTTACAATAGACCTGTTCGGGGTTTTTCGCACACAACGGAATTAGCATAGGCTAGGCTAGCCCTACAAATAGGGCTGTAAATAGCTCACTTTTGAAATCTGACTTTTTACACTGTCGCAATGGCGACAGTGTAAAAAGTCAGATTTCAAAAGTGAGCTATTTACAGCCCTATTTGTAGGGCTAAGGCTAGGCTAGCCCTAGCCCAGGTTGGACTCCGTACCGCATACTACATGGGGATACGGAGTCCAGGATATGAAGTTCCAAAAACAGGGTGAAAATATTTGTAACAGAAAAAATCAATATTTCTACCTTGTGCTGGAAGCCGGCAATGTGCTAACAAAGTTCCATGTGTCCTAATCTTTGGGATTGCCGGTTTTAGAAATCCACTACACATCACCGAACTGCATATTCCGGAGGAAAACGGCAAAAAGTCACGCTAATTTGCTATATATTTGTGCACAAATAATCCACTACAACAGCCATGCAGCCAAGTTACGTTCAGCTTATTTTGTTCTAACCGGGCGCGTATAGTCCCGCGTACGCGTGCTGGCCGGCCGTGCGCGCGTCGCAACTAAACTAGGCCATGAACTAGGCCATGGCCTCGGCGCATTGCTGCCTAAAATCGTGGCGCCGCACGCGCAAGCCTATCCAAACTTCACGAAGCGTGACGCGACGGCAGCTGTTATTTATTTCTCTGAACTTTAACGTTAGGTTGTGCCTTAGATTTCACTATTTTGTTCATCAAATTTGGTATATATGACGTTTAAACCTCCCGTTCCTGTAAATGAAGACGTCAAGCATATATGGACATAAATTCGACGTCCATTAAAAAAGGTAATATAGCTTAAAAATTATGTGGAAGTTTCAGTCCCCCTGTTTAGAGACATCGTGACCTGGACGTCACTCGTAATGCAATGAAGACGACGTCCAACCTGGGCTAGGCTAGCCCTAGCCCCGCGAGCAGTGCTTCGGTTTTCGGAACCTCAGCCCTGTGTTCTGATATACACCAAATCTGTGGCAAACTCACGCAAATGAAATTTAGCCCACGGCTCTGATATTTGCTCAATAGGTGCACTCACCCCAGTTTATAAATATTCCGAAGAGTACGCATCGATCCGATGTCTAGTTTCGGTGAAATCAAGGGGACAGTTTGAGACGTACTTGCCATCAAATTCACACTCTTTGACCAAAAATCAAATATGCGCATGCGCGAGGGCGGAGAGGTCAACATAATAGCGCCATCTCGCGACGGCGTCGTCACGTACCAGCTGCACAGCGGCTGTTTTATGAGACAGCACATCGACTCTATCGCGCGGTACGTTCTAGATCTACAAGTACAGCGCGCGCTGCAGGCGATGCCATGCCGCCAAGCCAGACGTTTGATCATTTTTGACGAGTAAAAGAGGTATCCTCGATCCTCCATATTCTGGTTTTCGTGATATTCAGTAAAAAGGTTGCCGTATGGCCTGTCACTCTAGGTTTACACACACTTTATATCTATTAAAAGGTATTAAATCGTCCGTACTATTTTCAGGTAGATATCGAAGTTGTTCGACATCATATATTGCAAAGATAACTTTGATTTGCGACGTCTCTTGTACGCCACCACAGAGTCGATGTGCTCTCTCATGAAACAGCCGCTGTGCAGCTGGTACGTGACGACGCCGTCGCGAGATGGCGCTATTATGTTGACCTCTCCGCCCTCGCGCATGCGCATATTCGATTTTTGGTCAAAGAGTGTGAATTTGATGGCAAGTAAGGTCTCAAACTGTCCCCACGATTTCACCGAAACTAGACATCGGATCGATGCGTACTCTTCGGAATATTTATAAACTGGGGTGAGTGCACCTATTGAGCAAATATCAGAGCCGTGGGCTAAATTTCATTTGCGTGAGTTTGCCACAGATTTGGTGTATATCAGAACACAGGGCTGAGGTTCCGAAAACCGAAGCACTGCTCGCGGGGCTAGGCTAGCCCTAAAATTAAGGCTGTGAATTGCTCGCTTTTCAAATCTGACTCATTGAGTCGCTAATTCACAGCCCTAATTGAGGGATGTACGACAATACTAAGTCTGAAACTGCTCAAATCTGACAAAGTTCTACTAAAAATATCGTCCGAAGCACATCAGACCGAGCACTTTCACATATCCTGCAAGCACCTAAATTCGCGCGCACGTAATTTCGCGCGATGCTGCTTTCCTCGGCGTATCTTCTCAACAAAATCACGCACCGACGTCAAATTTTTCTTGAAAGTTGTTTGTCACATCATCTTTCAATTTGCATTCAAATGAGAAAAATTAAGGGTTTCTCAGTAAGTAATTTAATAACTGTTAATTCAGGGTACAAAATTCTACCTTATACTAGGTACAAAATACTACAATCAAAATGGTTCTGAGAAATCTTTAAAATTCACGAAAACTTTTACCACCGATAGTCTGCTCAGTCTCCAGGCACTAAAAAACAATATTGATTAGGTTTTACTTTCCAAAAGAGGGCGCTTTGAAAGGTACGGGGCTTAAGGAAAGACATGTGTCTTATAGCTTTTCAATTCGAAATTATACTGCTTAAGAAATTTGAGTCAATCATAATAATTTACTTATAATTTACAATTTCGTGTTTTTTTCTCATTCCACAAGGGAGACAGACCGAGAGAATAAAAATAATAAAACATGATAAAAAAACAAAAAAACAGAAGGCTTCACATTAAAATGAAATCAACGGCAATATAGCCCATTCCGCCCTCCATTAGTCAACTTCACTGCTGGTTTTGGTAATAGATGTCCCAGAAAAAGCGTGCAGTTTATATGACTTAATCATCTCCAAAACTCCAATAATCTTTCAATTATGTCCTTAAGTAATGTACTGGATCATAGACTATTAGAAAGCACTTCTTCTAGAAGCATAATTTTCAGATACTGGGCACAACGGGGACACCGTAGTGTGACATTATTATTATTATTATTATTTCTTTCTGGTATTCATACCAAGGATTCCTCAATAGTGCTCATTGCACTGTCACTCGCAAGCGTGAGGAAACCCATGAAGAATTATAATTAGAAATGGCCAGAGACACCGGGGATGATCCCCCTTGCTCTTCACGAAAGAATGCTCTGGGATCTTTAGAGTGCGTTTCCATTACCTAACACACTGGACCAACGGCTTTACATCCCTTCCGAAGGATGTGACTAGGGAGCGAATTAACGTCACGTAACTTTGGCAAGTCTACTTTTGCATGTGTTTGCAAAAACAAAGCTGGCGTCGTACGGCGACGTTGCCCTTTCTTGAAATTTTACTCCCAGGTAGGGTTGGACATAAGGAATCTGACAAAGGAGCCAAAATGTTCTTTTTGGTTGCTTGATTGTGATCAAAACAGTGACAAGGCTTATGTGCGCGAAATATGGTAACCCGAGGATACACCATTGTAATCCTGAGAGTCTAGTGTTTCATAAAATAACAGTAACGCTTACGGAATCGTCAATTTGGCCATCTACGATGTCTGGAAACATTGGACAAATTTCGGACAATGTTCTGAGCCGCATTCCCTGGGTGACGCCAATTTAGCTGATATGCTGGACGCGTGGTGGCGCTTCTCGGTCAAGGAGCCCGGCTGTGCAATATGCATAATTCATATTGACGTCCGTGTGTTTATCCCAGCTGGCAAGTACGTCACTCGCACAGTTCGATAACTAGCTGCACTGCGCGCGTGACGTACTTGCCAGCTGGGGTAAACACACGGACGTCAATATGAATTATGCATATTGCACAGTTAGCCGGGCTCCTTGACGTCTCATGATCGAGAAGCGCCAGCATATCAGCTAAGATGGCGTCACCTAGGGAATGCGGCTCAGAACATTGTCCGAAATTTGTCCAATGTTTCCAGACATCGTAGATGGCCAAATTGACGATTCCGTAAGCGTTACTGTTATTTTATGAAACACTAGACTCTCAGGATTACAATGGTGTATGTGAAAGTGCTCGGTCTGATGTGCTTCGGACGATATTTTTAGTAGAACTTTGTCAGATTTGAGCAGTTTCAGACTTAAGGCGAATTCACACTATCGCGGAAAAATCACACTTTCGCGCTGCGCTCACCGCATTGCATGAGCTCCCAATCGCCGATTATTCCAAAATAGAAAATTCCACTCTGGTTACTTGGGGCTTCTCTGATACCTCATTGGCTGCGCGTTGGAAAGGTCAGCGCACCGCGGTCAAAGTTCAACAGATTTGAACTTTGACCCAGCTCAAAACGTTTTGCGCGTCGCAATAGGCCGCGCACAAGCGGCAAACCAGTTTGTGTACAAACCAATGGAACAGTGTGATTTTTCCGCGATAGTGTGAACGCGCCTTTAGTATTGTCGTACATCCCTCAATTAGGGCTGTGAATTAGCGACTCAATAAGTCAGATTTGAAAAGCTAATCAAATAAACCTTTATATCATTATCAACATTCTTAATCAGTCAATACATCATCGGATTGATGACAAATATTGCCCGGCGAAGTGTCCGTAAAAAACCTATAAGGTGGAGGCCAACTCGGCAACTTTTTCACTCATTTTCACGAAAACCATAAAGAGTAAAAAATTCACCTCTTTCATCTCCTTTTGTCATTTCCCATGATTTTGTCATCTCCCATGATTTTGTCATCTCAACTTGTTCCTTCAAACACAAGCTACCCGGTATAACTCAATGGCATTGATACTGGCACCAAACCATTTCTGGGCGAGTTTAGAGCCTTAATAATCCATTTCTAAATGGCAGTTTGTGTATGTGTAAAGGATTGTATTTTTCCTGGATTCAATAATGAATAATAAATAATGAATAATGAAAAAAACCGAACCCTCACCAAAATTTGATAAATGGTTGCCGAGAAACTAGTAATCTAATTTCATTGGCCTTATTGCCATCAATTTTGACTACATGTGTACATGATGTGTACACATCTGCCTTACCAAGCTTGCGTAATATACATGTAGCACGAAATCAAATTCAAAGTGATGATGAATTAACATTTTCTTTTCAGTTGTATTAAGACTACAGCTTAATCATGTACAACTACAACCAGGGACGATATGGTGGAGGTACAGGTGGGAGAGGTAGTTACAGTAACTTGGGAAGCAAAGCGTACAGTGCTGTGCCCCATGCGAAGCCTGCTAGTGCTCAATACTCACACACGCAGTATATGGAAGCGATGCTAAAACGCCATCGCACAGAAACAGAGTAAGTATGATACTCAATGGTAGTCCGAGTAACTTGGACCCTAAATATCGCTTCTTTAACATGGGGATGCGATGTGCGATATATAGGGTCCAAGAGGGTCGCAGGCACGAGGCATCCATTAATTTCTGGCCCAATAAAGGCAAGAGTTCTTACCCTCAAAATAGCTACACACTTGACACACCATCTGAGGTACATGTACAAGTACATGTAGATATCGAGGTTTAAGCTGAGGTACGATGACTTACTTACATTTTTACAGTACAATTTTCCTTTAGATTTTGAAACCGTTTTTTTTCTCCCTATTACGAATGCTTTGCATGATGCACGCAACGCTGCGTGCTGCATTCAAATATGGCTGCGTTCCCTAACAGCCGGTACCCGGCGCTGGGAATTAATGGATACCCGATACCTACTTTTAGAAGGCTAAAAGTGATTTTCTGAAGTTTATATTGGGACTGTATGAATCACTTTTAGCCCCTTACCAATTGAACCCCATTCGCCATTTTTAATTTTCCTGCATGACCTTAGTCGTCTTACTCGCTTGGACCCTACCGGTATATATTGCAAGTCGCATCCCCATGTTAAAAAAGCGATATTTAGGGTCCAAGTTACATGGACTACGGTAACTCGATGGCAATTTTAGCTCTAAAATTCTGGTGGTGCCAACTGTGTGTCTGTGGCCCCACCAACTGTGATATTTTACCACGTTCTACTAGAATTATGTATACACACAGGAAATTTGTCAGGTCTTGGAATGAACACAACTGGTTTTGGACCCATTTGGGGATGTTATAGTTGAAGAGAAAAATGTGTGCACTGATTAGATTCGGTATAAAAATATTGAAGGCAGTTTTTTAGGGGAAAAAAGTAATAATAATTAGGTGCCTCTAGCGATTGCAAACCGACAATCGCTGAAATTTATTTTTGCAAAAACTCGGTTGAGACTTTGCCACATCCAACTCATTTTGCACAGTAGGGTCACATTTGTGTTGTTTTTCTGTGTATTCCGTGTAGATATTTTGAAGCAGACAGTGATGAGGAAGAACCAACAACAAGAAAGAAACAAGACGACAGCGAAAGTGAAGAAGACCCTTTGGATGCATTCATGGCTGGTGTTAAGGTTAGTCTTACTTCCTTAAAAAAACAAAATTAAATAAATGTTTTCCTTAAAGGGCCCCTGAAATGCTAAATAACTTTATTCACAGTTTTTGCTGCATATGAAGGATTACTTGTTTAGAAAGACAATACTAATACTGATGCACCATGAATAAAAGGTGGAATTTTTTTACTTTGGAAATTTGTGTTGTTCTGCCAAGATTGATCTATGTTAAAACAAAGCTTAGTGCATCTGTAGTGCTGATTTACAATTTGGTCCTCAAATGAAAAAAAAGTGAAGCGAGTCGAGTCGAGTCGAGTCGAGTCGAGTCGAGTCGAGTCGAGTCGAGTCGAGTCGAGTAAGTGAAAATCGGGACTCGAGTACGAGTCATTACAACCCTGCTTTAGGAACACACAGCAGAAAACCAGGTTTTTACGAGGTTTTCGTACATGATGTACATTTGTACATGTACGACATGACGGCAGACCTAAGCCTACCTTTCCTTGATGGGTTCGACCAGTGTCGTTTTCTTGACATCTTTCATCGCAACCAAGGCAGTCCTCAAAACGGCTTCTTCTAATACAACAATCGCAAAATCTCTATGCCTAGTTATACAATCTAAATCATCTGCGGAAAGTTTAGGTTGGAGTTCTTCAAGTTCGTGGCAACAAAAGTTCATGACTGGAACATCGAACGATGAACAGCGGTTACATGAGCACCACTCGTCGGCTCGCTGCTCGATTCTGGCTCCAAAATCAATGGGATTATTGAATGGATCCTCGGGCTCTTCCTCACCATTATCACTATCGGAATCGTCGTCAGAATCACGCCTTTGAGGTTCGAATCGGTACGGCTGTACGCCTCCATTTTCATCCCAAAAAACGGTAACTTCTTCGTCGCTTGACACGTATTCTTCGTTAGCAGCCATTTTGTGTGCGTGTTGTGTGTACGTACGTAGTCAGTACCGATGCATGCGCGTGGGCCCAGCTGATAGCCCTGGCTAGGCCAGCTTTACGCACGTGTGACGTCGGCGCTCTCGATGAAATCACGTGACAAGGGAAAATGTCTGCGTGCATCGTTTTTCGCACAGTTAATTATTTACAGGGCGATAACAAATTAATGAAATCTTGAAAAAATAAACTCACAAAAGAAAATGGATGAGAAAATCATTCTCCATTCACAGATCTTCACTTTATTCGCTACCTCAATGCCTGAACTAATCCTTTAAGACTTCAAATTGAATTGTGAAAAATTGCTGCAGTTTCCAACCTTAGGTTTTTTCATGGCTTACAACAGGCAACGTGTAAAACAAACCCAAACAATCGTGGGTTACAAAAGTTTCAGCAAGTTGGAGAAAATACTGAATGAGATTTTCTTGTGTTTGCCTAATGTGACATCACAACTTTGCTCATGAATATGTAAATTTCATTAGCATAAAAATCAAAAACCTTGATTTTTTTTAACACCTAAAACAACTTCCAAGTAGGGTTTTTATGACTGTAAATGAACGGAGTAGTTGCTTACATATATATATGTAGCATAGACTTCATTGATAAAAATACCATTTCAGGGGCTCTTTAACTTGGTCACAACAAGGATCTGATGATTTTCCAAAGATGAAAAGAAGCCTGTATGACGCATAGTTCAAACTATTGTAAGGCTGAATTCACAATGAGCCTTTTCACCATCTTTCTTTCACAAGGGTCTTTGCTGCACAACGAGTTTCCCAAAACCCTTGCTGCATCGAGTTGAGCTAAGCTGTATTTTAGGGCCTCGAGCTGTTCGACCAATGAGAGAGACGTGATTTTTTTGACCGTTTTGAACAATCATCTAGCGCGTTGTATCTCGCGACATCGTAGCCGCAATTACCACAATTTGTATGGGGGAGATCTTTTGATGTACACGTATCATTTTATCTTGCAAGCAGTATAAATGTTCGTAACTGAAGGAAGTCTTACTACATTTCGCTAAAAGCTAAACGCAGTTTAGGCCTATTAAAAAACATCCTTACAGTGACTGTTCATTTGAATATTAGACCCCACCCCCTAGTAAAAGTGGACGCTACCACTAAACGGAGCGAGGCGCGTGATTGGCTCTTGCTGATGGCAATAGCGTCCGTAGCTACCGGTATGATGCAATTTTGAATGTCGTGCTACGTACACGCGCGCTTTAGTATATCGGCACCATGATGACCGAGCAACATGTGCGGCGCGTGATTGGTCAGTTGCGATCACTGTCAATTGCTAATCAATATTCATATATATTCCTCAATACAGCCTAGCTCAACTCGTTTCAGCAAGGGTTTTGGGAAACTTGTTGTGCAGCAAAGACCCTTGCGAAAGGAGTATGCTTTTTAGGTGCATTGCTTTGACAAAAGGCGACGTGGAAAAGCTCGTTGTGAATCCAGGCAAAGTTTTGAACTAAAGTTTATAATCACATGGGGTTTTTACTAATATTGAGCATGAGGTATGTTAACAAATTAATGTTAAAATCCCAAAATAAATCAGGTGCCGATTTCACGAAACTTACGCAGTTGCGTAAGCCCACTTGCGCAACGTTTTATTGCGTAAATCGCGCAACAATTTAGCGATGATAACACGCAAGCTATGGGGCTTGCGCCATTTTTCAAAAGTAGCTCAAGCTGCGCACTCTTTCGTGAAATCGGCTGCAGGGCCTGATTTTTCTTAATCGCATCTCATCAGCATTTTATCTGTGTTCTGCAGGAAGATTTGGCTAAAGAAGGCTCCAGTAAGTCAAGCAGTAAAAAGGACAAGAAGAAAGCTGTGAGACAGGACATTGAGGAGTTAGACGACCAGGTAAACACACAGTCCACAGTCAAAAGACTTTTTTACCATTCAACTCAACACAAAAGCCATGAATGGATTTTTAAAGTATTCTGAAGTATTACTGCCTCTATGTGGCTGAAATTTCTACACGGCAGTTTATCAACATGGGCTTTCAATCACGAGTGGAAATAACGCCATTTGGTACAGTTTACTACTAATTGTCAATCCTATCATATACCCTCATTATACATAATGACCTCTATAGTGAATGGGTTGACATGGATCCCCCCCCCCCTCCACAGGCCATCAGTGTAGCGAAATTGATCGGCATAGATTTGCCCCACTGCATTGTTGGAAAGAGAGTGGCAAGCACGAGATTGTTGTGATGCTCCGACGGGATGCCCAGATAGCTCAGTTGGTAGAGCAGTTGGCCATGTATGCCAAGGACCTGGGTTCGAATCCCAGTCGGGGCATTGCAATTTTCTGGTATTTCTAATTCATCTCTAATTGTCAATCCTATCATATACCCTCATACTACAAGTTACCTTGTAATATGGGCACTTTTGCCAAAAAAGTAAGTGAAGAATGACATTTTCCAAACATCTCTGTCGTGCATTTCTATGGCAGTACACAAAAGTTGTATGCAAGGACGCAACTCTTCATCCATTTTTCATGCAAAAATAGTGGTACCCACAATACAAGGCATCGTCGCTATTCTTGTATCTGCTTTTCAGTGGGTCATATTTCTTGTTCTTTGTACGAGTTGCGCTTGTGTAGCACAATGTCTTTTATTTCTTGGGTATGCCTTTTCTCCAAGAGAAGCGAAGACATGTTCAGTTTAACCACAAACAACATGTGGGAAAACCCACAGAATCAAGTAAGCCCACATACTGACCCGGGCTGGATTCGAACCAGGGTCCATACCTCAACTGTAGCCCCTTAAGGTGATTTCAATGTGTTACGGCAATTGTACCACTTTGCCTTTGATTTCTAAAAATCTTTTTCAGGAATCGTTCTTCAAGTACATGGAAGAGAACCCCAACGCTGGAGTGCCAATGTACGATGCCGACGAAATCTTAGATTACGACGAAGACGGCAATCCCATCATTCCTGAAAGGTCAAAGTTCATCGATCCACTGCCAGACATTGACCACAGTGAGGTGAGGGGCATGTATGAAAGGTCACAATTTTGTATTACTTAGAATTAGATTCAGTGTGATGAATCAATTGTTTATTGAAAACCAACACCTTTCCCAAGAACTTTCTGAAAAAAGGCTGTCCAATATCAACATTGTGCCTTTTAACGCTACGTATGTTTATAATTTCATAGTTTGACCACTTCCACAATTTATGTTGCAAGTCTTGGAAAGGTTTTGTCCAGGGTTATGTCGAGTCTCCCTCTGCTCTAGTCCAAAGTCAAGTCAAGTCAAACTGCCTTTGAGTCCCAAGTCAATTCAAACTGCCTTTGAGTCCCAAGTCAAGTCAAGTCAAACTGCCTTCGAGTCCCAAGTCAAGTCAAGTCAAACTGCCTTAGAGTCCCAAGTCAAGTCAAATTTCCTTCGAGTCCCAAGTCAAGTCAAGTCAAACTGCCTTTGAGTCCCAAGTCAAGTCAAGTCAAACTGCCTTCGAGTCCCAAGTCAAGTCAAGTCAAACTGCCTTAGAGTCCCAAGTCAAGTCAAATTTCCTTCGAGTCCCAAGTCAAGTCAAGTCAAACTGCCTTTGAGTCCCAAGTCAAGTCAAGTCAAACTGCCCTCAAGTCCCAAGTCAAGTCAAGTCAAGTCAAGTCAGGCATGTTGGTCAAGTCGAGCCAAGTCAAGTAGCCATGACAGTAAATTTGTTAAACTAATTTCAAAACGAGTCTAAACGGTGACACTTGCATTCGTGTGGAGTATTTGTTCTGGCCAAGAATGCTCAATGTTAAAACAAAGCTTAGTCCTAGGTTTCTGTAGTGCTGAAATAAAATTTGGTTTTTAACATGATAAAAAAATTCATATAAGTTCAATCTTGGCAGACTCGAGTCAAAAAAAGTCTCAAGTCAAGTCATTTGAGGTCCGAGTCTCAAGTCGAGTCAAGTCATTTGAGGTTTGAGTCTCAAGTCAAGTCATTTGAGGTTCGAGTCTTAAGACAGGTCAAGTTAGTAAAAATCTGGACTTGAGTCCCGCGTTTTGAGTCCGAGTCATTACAACACTGGTTTTGTTCAGACCTTTGAGATCTTTTTTCCAACAAAACTGTTCAAGAAGAATACTTAAAACGGGGGTATAGTACTGGTGTGTCCATTCCAAGCGTTGTTAAAAAAAATTTAATTCCAAATTTTACTCAATTTCCTCCTCATCACCTAATTTATTTAAAAGGTTTCAGAACGATTTCAACTACAACCAGGCTGCTTATTTAACTGAATTTTGTTTATATTTTCTCATAATTGAAATCTAAGCAAATACAATGTAAACCAATAGACCGATTGCGCCCTCTGAGTCACGTGACCTATAGTGGGTATGAAATATCAACAAACATGGTGTCCTCCACAGTATCGTACCGTCATGTTCTGATCGGCGAAGTTTAGACTGATTTACCACGAGATTGAACGAGATCCACCGTGATTTGTGGCCATTTTGCAAACGGTAAATCGGTCGCTTATCTGTGCCTTCAACTTACTGCAAATGAATCAAATTACCTTGTGCGAGTTATTTTTAAAACTTTGCTCAATATGTATTTACGGCTTGTATAAACTTAATAAAGTTGTAATCGCATCGTACGTACTAACTTTTTTAAATTCAAATTTTCACATTGCTTTTCAGATCAAATACGAACCATTTGCTAAGAACTTCTATGATGAACACAAGGACATTGCTGATTTGAAACATACGGACGTCGTGGGTTTGATGAATAAGTTGGGAATTCGGGTAAGTGTGGCCGAGCAGTTAATTTTTCTTGATATTCGAGTTGATACAAATATTTGTGCAGTACTAGTAGCTAAGTGACCTGATGCATTGTACCTTTGTTCTGTTTAATAGGGGATTTTCGTAATGTATGCAAATTCCATGCAAAATGTGAAGTTTGTCGTCAATGCTGTGAAATTCAACTCAAATTGCATTTTTGACCTTTAGATATCGTTTTCCAGTTTGTGCTTTGAGAACCCCCTTGATGAATTCTTCACAGGTCTCTGGTTACAATCCCCCGAAACCCATCACCAGCTTCGGCCATTTTGGCTTTGAGCAGAACCTCATGCACTACATACGCAAGTCCGACTACTCCCAGCCGACCCCCATCCAGGCCCAGGGTGTACCCATTGCCCTGCTAGGGAGGGACATCATCGGGATTGCCAAAACGGGTAGTGGCAAGACTGCCGCGTTCATCTGGCCTATGCTGGTGCACATCACTGACCAGGTTAGTGTGTCACATGTGTCTGGGTATTCTACTACATGTCAACAAAAGAAAACATGTCCTACTTTTGATCTTAAATAACTGTCTTTTTCCAACGGATTTAAACCAAAATTTCAGATCATGTAAACAAGGCCTGACAACATTGTTGCAAACACTTATCCAGTGTCCATGTACAGAGCTGGAATGTGGTATTACCATCCACACAAAAACTATGGATGCTAGGATAGGGCGACAATTTGTGTGTAAAAAAGGTATATTAGGGCGACACGCTCAATAGGGCGACATTTTGGTGTCGCCCTAATATTTTATTTTTTAAAAATATTTTTTTTTAGGTCAAAAACCATTTTTTTAAAATCGAAAACCATTTGTATTAGGTCTAAAACCGTCTCTCTTAGGTCTGTAACCATCTTTGGAAGCTTCGGGTAGAAAAATAATGTGTCATTTTGAGTGATTCTTGCCCGAAATGTCGCCCTATTGCCGCATCCAGAGTTCTTACAATAACTGTTATAATGTGCAGTGGGGTTAAAAAAAATACTGACCATCGTCCCACTTTAATATTTTAGCTGTGAAAAATTAGAGCAAAATATAAAGTTATTTCCCACCAACCCCCTCCGTATCTGTACCGGTATTCATGATGGTGCGAAACCTCTCTAATTGATTGACTGTTGCACCTGTTTCTTTAATAGCGAGCTGTGAAGACAGGTGAAGGGCCCATTGGCTTGATCTGTGCACCGACAAGAGAGTTAGCTCAACAGGTAGGTTAGGGCCATTCAAAATAGTCAATTTGTTTTGTTTTTATTTAATTTTTTTTACCCATCCACCCACCCCAAATCAACATTTCGTAGAACATGTACATGTACCTTATCAACACAGCCAACAGACGTATATGTTTTCTTGGGCATGCAAATAATGAGAGAGATTATTTTCACTGGCGAACTGAGGCCCTCTATGGGCCATGGATGTTTGCATCCCTCTGATTAGCATGCTCCATGGGCAACCACTTTCAATGAATCTTGTGCATATTCGTAAAAGCTCCAGTATGACAAACATTGCCAGCAAAGTTTGCGTAAACCTATGAGGCAGCTTTTTTCATTCATTTTCACGAAAACCAAAAAGAGTTCCGGTATCAATCTTTCCGCATTTTTTCTTGGAAACATCAAGCCTACTGACCACCTTATGATTATTATCTTTGCCTATATAGACGAATTTCGCATTAGCCTGGTCTAGTCTGCGCACTTCCACATTGAAACCGAGGCTTTTCGTGTCTAATCGGCAGTACGCGTGTGCTACATGTACAATATTGTACAGTAACTGAGTGCCCAGGTGTTTGTGTACACATGCTTTTCTGCGTAGCATTTAGGAGGAGTGATTGTGCATTCACATGTGTACATTAGTTCATTTCAGTTTGCTTAACACGAAGAGCCTCGTTCTCAAACCCAGAAGTGCGAAGACCGGTCTCAAATTGTTTTTTTTCGGATTCATCTATATGGTTTTGTCAATTTTGTGGTGATTCAGTGCCACACTAAATATTGTGTTCCGTGTTCTGTCTTTGAAAGTCTCTTTGTCATATTTTCAGATCTACACTGAAGTCAAGCGCTTTGGTAAGGCCTTTGAGACTAGAGTGGTCTGCGCCTACGGAGGCGGCAACATGTGGGAACAGCAGAAAGCATGTCAGGAGGGACCTGAAGTCATGGTGTGCACTCCAGTGAGTCTCAACACATACCATATGCTAAATGTGTAATACAGGGATGCCATGGCGTCTTCCGGCTATAGCCGGAATTCCGACTTTTTTTATTTTGGAAAAAGAACTCCGGCAAAGTATTTTTTCCAGGCCGGAAAAGTAAACGGCCAGAAACATAAGGAGAATTTATTTTCAACTCTTCAAGTCAAAAAAAAACCTGTGAAAAATGGTCTTACTTACTGATCAACGATGTCCGGATATGCCATGCCATGTATATGTCATGTACATGTGTATGTACACACACGTAGCACATTTTCCCAATGATTTGCACACATGCAGTATGTCTGTATCCCGGCCATAATCATTCACGGCTAAAGTATCGCGAAACCAGACTATCGATCAGAAGTACATAGGGGGCGCTGTATCCATACAGCAGTGGTTAGATCACATACATACTGACATATCCATTGCATTGCACACATACTGTACAGTATACTATGCTGTGCACACATAGGCCTACATGCAGTTATGATAGTGGATTGTTTCCAGCCCTGAAGGTAAGAGCCACTGGGATCCCTGTTGCTAACATTTGCTATCGGGGAAACTTCAGATCAAGTTCTGGTTAAAGGCCCACTGTATCATTTGCAATGACCCAAAATATTAATGAACGTGTTGACAGGGAAAACCTTCCTTAAAGTAAAGATTGAATTGGTAGCAACTATCCAAAGAAATGTTGCCGCCCGAGATGATATAATTTTACCAGACAAAATCCATTGACTTTATTTTAGGGTCGTCTGATTGACTTGGTGAAAAAGAAGTCAACCAACCTGCAGCGGGTGACCTACTTGGTGTTTGACGAGGCCGACCGGATGTTTGATATGGGATTTGGTATACAAATATTTCAATCATTTCTTATAGTACATCAAAGTTGCAATTTTTTATGAGTTTCGGTGCCGATGTGAAGCTCGGTATGTAGGACGTATGTCTCAAAGACTGGCGGATCGCATTAAACAGCATGTCCCATCCTCCATCCGCAGCAACGTGCCTGCTTCCCACAAACAGCCGTCGCATGTCTGCAAGAACACTTGCAAAGCTGCAACACAGCCCGAATGCACATCTGCTATAGGACAACACTTGCTTGATCACCCGGAGTGCTCGAAACAATACAGCGAACAGCAGTTCAGGGTACTGGCCAGAGCACGCAGTATCATGCATCTTCACATGCTCGAAGCTCAAAAAAACCACTTCGCCAGAAACAATTTGTTCACACGCTACATGTAGTCTAATGGCGCATGCGCAGTAGCGTACTCGCTGCTGTTGCCAGCTGACCAATCAGCGCGTAGCATTCTGATCACGTCATCACCGTTCTTCAGACTTATATTCACACCGATAGCGTACCCACGCCATTCTTGCGTTTTGCTCTGATGAGTGCAAGTCGAAAAGCTTTAGCATGTCTTTGTCGTTACTTAATTCTATTTTCCAAAGTTGCAATTAATGGTCTTTTTTTCGAGCATGCAAATGATGAAAGAGACTATTTTCACTGGCGAACTGAGGTCCTCCTTGGGCCACAGATGTTTACATCCCTCTGAGCATGCTGCTATTTTCCATATGGGTCGTTCCACGAAGTTGGGACACACAAATGTTCTTCATTTTCACAAAATGGCCAATAAGTGAGCAGAGAGTCGTGTTCTCTATAGTGATGTTGCACGATATGGTTGCTTCAAATGAGTCTTCAGATAATGGTTACCCATGTAAGGGGAACATAATGCCAATTTATCTCAATTCACTCTGAAAGTAATCTTGTTGAATTTGACATTGGCACACATGTTCCCGATCTAAACAATTTGTATTATTGTATAAAATGAAGCTTTTGCAAACTTAACACCGTGCGTTTCTGTTACTGTGCAGCACAGAGCCCAGATTCAATGTGCGTGCACGTTGGGTGCACCACGAACACACGCGTACGTGCGCGTCATAGATCGAGAGAATGGATTGCGTGCGTGTGCAACGCGCGCCAGAGTACAGTAACAAAAAATACTGTACAACAGTAACAAAAGCGCATGCATTTGTAAACTGACGTTTTCAACACCAAACAGACAAAAATCTCGCGGGAATCTTTCAAAACAATGCTTCATTTTATATAACAATAATAATATTGGATGTCTTTTCGGGCGATATGAGAATACTGAACTCGCCTTCGGCTCATTCAGTATTTTCATGACTCGTGCGGTATATTCTCATATCACCCTCAAAGCCATCCAATATTATATAAATCTTACTTTGAAAAATTAAAACCTGAATTTTCACATGGTTCAAGAAAATCTGTTAAAAAACACCAATTGTCACACCTACATTTGATGCTCCTATATTTTGTTACAAAAAATTGATTTTTATTTTATCTCATTAAACCGCTGGTATTGAGATCTCCGATGTAACAGGAGACACTGTATCCCAACTTCATTGAATGACCCATATCAAGCATTGCTATAACCTTGAAAATGGCCCTCTGGATTAAATTCCCTTGATGCATTACAATTTTATTTCTCTCTGTGGGTATATGATTTTTTAGGCGAGGGCCATTGTCAGCATCCAGGCCCCTAGCCGGTTTTAAACTGCTGTTTAAAGGCAGTATACATCATTGGTAATCTCAAAAATCAGAAATGTTCACAGATTTACGCCTAACTTACACAATATAAACATGATGACCGTAGAAAACTTCCCCTGAAATGGTTTTGTCTGAAGTGCTATAGTCTTTAAAAAATGAGTAAAACGATTAGTTTTCGTCTCATGAGACGAAAATTCAATTCGCCCCAAAACCATTTCGCCCAAGTGCCATTTCGCCCCAAATCACTTCGTCCAAACACTACACATCGCCCAAATGCCACTTCGCCCCAAAACCACTTCGTGCACAGGCCGTGGTTCAGGGCGAAATGGTTTTGGGGCGAAATGACTGCAAACACTTTTTTGACTGTTTTCTCAAAAGTTAGACAAAGTACGGAGCTGATTTTTGCTCAGGTTGGTTTTAATCATGCATATCTTCAATCACACAGGGGGATAAAACTATTTGTAACAGTTTACCAATCATGTATACTATCTTTAAGATTGGCAACCAACTTTTATTCCCATTCATAAATCTCAACCCTTAATTTATGGAAAAACCTGTATACAGTCTTGCATAGTTTATTTTAACTTTCCTTCACTTCATTGCAGAACCCCAAGTACGATCAATTGCCAACCACGTACGGCCTGATAGACAAAGTAAGTACAGATGTCGTACAGTTTGTCAATACAAAAGTGCAGTGTTATTAGAATGTACACGAACATAAAGATAAAAACCCACCTCATGCACAAGGCATTTGATCAATTGAAGTTTTCTTTAATAGTGTGTAATTTGTATTTCAGCGCCTTGAGCACCCTTGAGGGTGGAAACGTTGCGCTATATAAATATTCATTATTATTATTACTATTACTACAGGTAATTGGAGAGTTTTTGATTAATCTATTAATTGGCCTCTCACGATTATTTCAAACTAATCGCGATTAGTGACTCCATCAACTGGACATGTGACATGCTCTCAGCCAATAGGGATGCGTAAACTGTCTAAGGTATTTAGGAATGAATTAATATTTCTTAATTTTTGACCCCAACAGCTCTGTTGTTCAGTGCCACTTTTCGCAAGAAGGTCGAGCGTCTTGCTCGAGACATTCTGACCGACCCGATTCGAGTTGTACAGGGAGATGCTGGGGAGGTATGTATGAATAAAAACAAAACTGTTACTTGTCACAGGGACTTGTTTTGGGAAAAATAGGGGCGCAATTTTCTATCGTAGTATTTTTCAAGACCCCCCTCCCTCACCTCAAAATACTACGGTATTGACCAACATTTTTTTGTCACTACCGTGAAATGTCAACATTTTACAGTGCATGTATTGTAAAGTCGTACGCGGCCCTCGACCCCCCGTCCCCCCTTCCTATGCTTTGTAGTTCCATGAAAATGTCGACAACTTCTGACAACCCTTAGACAGGCAAAACACTCTCAGTCCCAATTTTGATTTATTAATGTGTCGTAGCTAAGATGTCATCAATTTAGTTAGGACATAGGATGTGTCTCAGACTTAAGACAGTTATATTGCAATCCACCCCAGGCAAATGAGGACATCACCCAAATCGTGGAAGTATTCCGTGACGAGAAAGCACCTGAGAGCAAGTGGAAGTGGTTGACTGGTAATTTGGTCAGGTTCACGACGATCGGCAGCGTGCTTATCTTTGTCACCAAGAAACTCAATGCCGAAGATTTGGCCAATAGTCTCAAACAGCATGACTTTCCAGGTAAGAGAGCAACTTAAAAAACCCTACCTGAACACGGGAATGTTTGGGTGTCACCGGCCACGCGCATCTGCGCACGCGCGCCAATAGACGCACATGAACATGCGTAAAAAATACCCACCAGCATATTTTCATTCGAAGATGCGCGCGCGCGTTGCGATATGTTAAAATTGAGCATGTACTCGGCTTGTAAAAAACAAGTGTTTTTACTTGATTACGATTTAGCCCGAAGAAAGACAGTTTTATTTTTCTTGATACAACAGCCGTGGCGCAACAACATAAAGCAAGGTTGCGCTTTTCTTGCTATTTTTGCTGGTTAGCACTCGGGCCACGTGGGTTATGATTGTCAAATGACACCAAAAATGGTGGAAGGCGTGACGTCACCGTAAAGCTATCAGTTGCTTCAACCACTTTTGGTATTGATTTGTGTGTATTTCAGTGGGTTTGCTACATGGAGATATGGACCAGAGTGGAAGGAACAGCGTCATTACAGAATTCAAGAGAAAAGTCATACCTATATTAGTAGCAACAGATGTAGCAGGTAGGTTAACCCATTAGCAGTTGCATAATACAGTATAGCCCCTTTACGCCAGCGGCCATTAAAGGGGGCAGGTTTTCATTTTACAGATTACGCAGGGCTTGAAATTCGTCACTGAAAGGGCACTGCCATTTCTGTTTTTGGAGTCGTTTTTTGGAGTTTAAAAAAGGCACTTCCATTGGAAAATGAAAAAGTCTATGGAAGAATTGCATAAGAGGGCCAAGAGCAGGGGCAACAGAGGCAATGGCCTCCGTTAATTTCAAGCCCTGATTACATGATTGGAAAAAAAAAATGCACAATATAACTAAAGAATATGGTAATGTGGATAAACTGCCTTGTGGAAATTTCAGCCACATAGATGCAATAAATTGTGTTCCAATGAATGGTAAAAAACTTGTCTCGTACCATTTTACACGAAACAAAAAATCATTGAGCATATCATTCTTGACAGCTCGTGGTTTGGACATTCCCTCCGTTAAGACTGTGGTCAACTATGACGTAGCTCGGGACATTGATACACACACCCACCGAATCGGCAGAACCGGGAGAGCAGGCAAGTACAAATGGCAACTCCCATTAGTCGGGCTGTTATCCAAATTTTAAAGCAGTTTTCCTCTTTTTTGTTGGACACGCCAGATTTTATTTTCCGCTGACCAAATCCGCTGACCAAATCCGCTTTTATATTTTTCACCGACTGGCCCAATTTTTTTTCCAGAGGCAAAATTTTCTTAAGATAACGATGCAACAAAAGCCAAGTATGACCACAAAATTGGGTACTAAAATTGAAAACATCGCTCTTTGTGTGTTGCCAAGGTTACTGGGTCTGCACTAGCCTTTTGACAAGGCCTTGTGAATTTGGGCGATTTGGTGACTTGAGTACTTGAGTACTTTGATGATTGAGTAGAGGCCTTTTTTGAACTGCGAGGCAATTCTTATGTTTTTCTATATAATAGCTACCAAACTGATATTACACTTTAATAGTCTATTTGGCCCAGTTCTCATTTTGTCTAAAGGTGGATTCACAGTCACACTGAACATTTTTCACTTATTGTATGCATAAATTTGACAAGCGTCGCTTAGCAAATACGTAGTTTCACACCTAATTTCCTCTAGAGGCTAATTTCATAAAGCCTGTTAGCACCCGTTTTCTGATTAAGCAGCACTCTCTCTATTTCATAAAATGGAATTTGGTTTGATCGACCTAGCAAACCAAACCGCATGCTAACCTACCGATTTTTTGCTAAAGCCATATTTTTTCGTCGTCAGACTCTGCAAAAATGTTTAGACGCATTCCAACAGATACACAACTTTCAGCTGTTGTTGAAATATCTCAGCTGGCAGCAGGCAAGGTTTTTTTGTGGTAGTGACCGTCATCCCAAAATGGATACATTACCGATGATGGTATTTGAAATTGTTAACGTTTACATAAGCAAAGCAGACGATGAACGCATTCGAACAAAACAGACAACAGTGTTGCGCGTGCACTCTCTTTGTGTGCTTAGAACAACCTTCTTTATAAAATACGCTCTTGCTTGAGCGAATTTTCGTGCTATGTTTAATCCAAGATTTCTGATTAAGCCTAACATTTTTATGAAATTGGCCCCTGATCATCTTGGGACAATAGACCTTTATCACGGTGCAGCCATCTTCTCTTTTCCCTGTGTTGAAAATGTTCATTGTGTGCATCACAATGACATGCGCGCGGTGCGATCATAAAAACGTGCAGCGCGGACAGTGATTCTCACAAAACAACAACGGAAGACTGCACGCGCTATCACGCAGACACGCCATGCACTGATCATGCCCGACACGTACACGCACTATGCAGTGGGGAACAAGACAAAGATGGACGCACCGTGATAAAGGTCTATAGCTTGCACCATCACCCTCATGAACAGTCAATATTTTCATATGTAGACAACATGCATCTAACCTTTTCTAATGATTGTTGAATCCTTTCAACAGGAGAGAAGGGCACTGCTTACACGTTGGTTACCTCCAAGGACACATACTTTGCCGGTGACTTAGTGCGAAATCTGGAAGGAGCTAGCCAGGCTGTTGGCCAGTCACTCTTGGATTTGGCTATGCAGGTCGGCTTTGCATGGATTGGTTCATATTACAGCTCATGCATATGTATTAGCTTGTCCTGTTATTTGATAGGCCACCATTCCTGTTAAAGGAGCGGGTTCAGATTTTTCCAGAAAATGGATTTCGTTTTTAACCTAAGAATCATATAAAATACAAAAAATACATTTTGCAACTGCCATTTTTTGTGTGCAAATTAGACACCATCAAGCATTGAAATTCCACCTGCACCAATTGGCTAGGCTTGTTGGGTCTGACAGAAATGTTTTACGAACATCGCATAACATTTCAAATGACAGGTGTGCGGTTTTTTTTCTCTGAGTCCGTTTCCAGTATCCATGTGTTTTGAGTAAATTAGCATCAATTACCTGCCAATATATTTTACCTTCAACCCCAGAATCCCCGATTCCGGAAAACAAGGAGCTTCCACGGTGCGAAGGGCAAGCATTGTGGGGGTGCTGGCCTCGGGTTCAAGAATAAATCACGGCAAAAGGAAAGGCCAGGCCTGGGTAGCGGCCAGGATGACAGCAGCCCTGCCTTGGGGCCGCTAGGGGGCGGTGGCTTTGCAGCACTCGACCCATCGGTGCCACATGAAGGTGGCCGACTCGGACAGATGAGGACAGCATACAAGGTTAGATGGCAGTTGATTTTAGTCAATTTTGTTTAGGGGGAAAATCTTTATCCAACCGCCGAGTAGCCGCAAGGTTTCCACTCTGTGGGCATTTTCAATAGACCCAGCTTCAGTTGTAAATATTGGCGTATGCAAGAGGTCATCCCGCCTGGGCCACCAGCTCAATTACCACCTTTAGGGATTACAGCTCAAGTGGCCAACTCTGTGAACAATAGAATACCCTGGTGTCCCATTTAAGAAGATTAGAGAGTATATACATGTAGTTCAACTCCCAGCCAGACGACCTCTTGTGTTACAAGTTCCAGCACCACACTGGATTATGGGGGATTATTGGGACCCCTGATTGGTTTATTTGTTCAGCCTCTTGACTCCAGGGCCACACAGAAACTGCCAGACAGCCTAGTGATGGAAGCATTGACCTGTATAGTTAATGGCTCATTATTATATCAGCCGTGCGCAGCACGCTGGTATATTGTGATCGTCCGATTTCTTTCTTTCTTTCTTTCTAAATTCTTTCTTTCTAAATTCTTTCTTTCTTCGGGCAAACGGTCACGTGACATCACATATCTGCTAATAACTGCCAAACGCCGTGGCCGATTTCAACCAGATTTGGACAGAGTCTTCCTTGACCGGAGTCCTATCTTGGGTGACCACCACGTGATGTCAATGGTCAACTACTGGTCATTACTGGTCATTTTCTTTAAAATTATAAAATGCTTCTTCTTCCACAGTCTCGACCCAATTAATGTCAAATGTGGTCAGTAACATCTTTGGACCAAGCTACATATGGGTTGTTCACAGAATTTGGCCATCGGCTACCTAATGGTCAGTACAGGTCATTTTCTTTGGAATGACCCAAATGCTATATGTGCCAATTTGCCCAAATCCTTTGTCGTTTTCAGCCAAATTTGGACAGGATCTTCGTTGATCCGAGTCCCATCTTATACAAAATGCTTCTTAAGAGTTATATAGGTCATTGGTCAGTCCAGTGGCCGAAATTTTCAACTTGGTCGTATGGCAACATGAAGGTCATTTTCGGGGTCAGCGAGGAAGCGCAATTTGTTTGAGGTGGTGGTCAGTGGTCAGCAGTGGCCGAAATTTTAAACTTCGTCCAAAATGGACTTTGGGTAGTATTTTTGGAATCTACGTTTAATGGCGAGCTCAAAAATACCAAACATCGACAAAACTGACCACTGGTCAGTTTCGGCCGAAATTGTAAACCTTATCATGTAGACTAAAAAAGTTACATGCGAAGAACTTATACAAATCAGAATTTTAAAAAAATGCCTTTTTTGTTGTCCAGTCACGATTGGAACTCGCTGTTTGTTTATTTCATCAATGACAAAATAAAATTCAAAAGTGCGATACCCTCACCTGGTTTTATAAATCACTACTGGGTGATTCACAATACATGTACATGTATCGCGCGCAAATTTACGTATGAATAGCCTACATATACATCGCATTCATGATCCTCAGCGATTGCTACACACAGTATAGTAATACAAGTCATGCACGTGTTTGTACATGTAGGACCATGCACAACATACAGCGGTGGCCTAGAGGGCAACGTGTTAGCTAGCGAGCCGTGCAAGCCGTGTTAGCACGGCCGGTTGTGATGAAATCACGGGCAAAATTTTTCAGCACGACTTGGTCAAAGCCGTGCGTAAACTCTGAGGGATGTCAACCACGCGCGGATAATTCTCTCACAAGAAGCGTTAAGTGTTTCGATATCGAGGATGGAAAAGTTGTACATGTAAAATTGGTACCATCGTAAAGCTGATTAATTGAAACTATCTTTAGTAGTTAATAAATTTACCATACATAAATTTTCTCTAGTGAAAAAAGAACCACAGAGAATTCATGGCAAACAATTAATTCATTCTGATTTGCACGTACGGTACGGCCGACCAAAAACAGCTCTCGATACGGTACAGACGGCCCAGCTGGTCCTCCTGGCGCCAGAACGTGCCTAGTCTGGTTTCCGGACCATAAGATTCTTGGCTTTAGTGGGGCGGTAACCAGTCCAACTCATGCTGATCACTGTTTTGTTAACTTGAACATCATTGGCCAGAATTTACTACCAACAGGTCATACTATTTTTATCAGCCAATCAGCATGCGTTTTACAACACGAGTTGGCCTCTTACTCTGAAAGGGAAATCCCCTGCATGAGAAATCCCCTGCACATACATGACATAGCTGGGTTGTCGGTCGTAATTTTTGTGATCGTTTTTTTCGTGCATCGCAGCAACCAGCTTGATCTACATTTTTATGGAAAATATCGTCAACTCCCATGGATAATGTGCGGTATGGAAAGGAATTTAGTACATGTACGTTCATGTAGTTGATCATGGCTTCAAACCTTGTGTGCAAAACATGAGGCAGACTGAAATTTTTTTAGGAAGTGTTTCCACACAAAATATTAAAAAATTTCACTCAAAATGTTCGAGTTTTTCCATCAAATCTGCACTCACCAATGCTTTATTACATGTATTAGTCCTAGTCTTTTAAAGTTTTTGTTTAAAACAAAATTGTTTACATGTAGCTTAGTTCAAGACCCCAGACTAAATGCACTAGAAAACTGGCTTCGCAGGTTATCGAGTCGTTACAGAATTGGGCCCCCACACATTTTCGATCAACTTGGGGAGAACCCTGTCATCTACAATAGCCAGAGCTTCCAGGACCCTTAAGCGGGCGCTGGACTCCGGCAGTGACTTCGCGCTGCTTCGGACACATTTTTTTTTACTTTACAAAGTTGCACTCCCACTTTTTCAATTTGCACTCCCACTTTCTCAATTCCTGGCTAAAACACTGCTAGAGGGGTATATCCAATTGCTCAATTGCGATACCCCCTAGTCTTTCTCCTGGTCGTTTTTATGATACGCGCTCATGCGCTGTATTGCTCGGATGGTGAATTGCATGTAGCCGGAACGTATAGAAGAATGAACTTAAGGAAGTGTTTAGAAAACGGCCACACTCGCGTCTAGAGGAATATCGGTACATTCTTGGCAATGCTGTACGTACGTATATGCTGTATGTGACACTGGAGCAGCTAGTGCCAGTTCAAAAAAACTATATATGGATCTGCATCTTGATTTCCAGTCAAATGTTTCCCCAACCTTCTGCATTGTTCAAAGGTCAGAAAAACCTTTCATAAAAGCTATTTCAGGCTGATATCCGTGCTTCGTGAAGCACATGAGCTCTAGTATTATTGATTGTTTTCGATGACGCACATGAACACGCGTAAAAAATACTCACCAGCGTATTTTCACTCGAAGATGCCGCACGCGGGCGTTGTGATACGTTCAAATTATTGAGCATGCACTCGGCTTGTAAAAACGAAAGTGCTTTTACTTGATCGCGATGTTTAGCCTGAAGAAATGCGTTTTTATCTTTCTCGATACAACAGCCATGGCGCAACAACATAAAGCAAGTGCAACCAATGGGATTTTCTTGCTCTTTTTGCCAGTTATTACTCGAGCCACGTGGGTCATGAAAAATGCCCACCAAAATGGTGGATGGAAGGGGTGACGTCACCGGAAAGCAATAAATAGACACTTGCGAAAAACCGGTGGTAACCAGAGGTAACCAGGCGGTGGGATGAAGATGTGCTCCCGTATTATTAAGATATTCAACAGATATTTATTATGAGTGACGGCAGGAAGGTGCAGTGTCCAACTTGTCTTTTTGTTCGTTTTAGAGCCAGTACCTGAGCCATTTCCAGAAAGCCAGCTCTTCATCCACCTCCAAAACCTTTTCCGCTGAGAATACGGGCAACTACGCAATGCCATCTAACAATCCGATAACACCAGGCCACGCCGGTTTAGCGGAGAGCGGACTGAGCTTAAAAGCACCCGCTGCAGCCAACCTGGTGCAAATGGCTCAAGGAACTTCGAGTTTGAGTTTAAAAGTGCCAGCAAGTCAAGCCGGAGCGATTCTTAGCACGTTTGTCTCGCCGGAAAAGAAAGATTCGAGTCCGCCCGCCGTGACTACGCCAGCTCGAAAGTCAAAGTGGGACATCAGCGGGGCAGTGTCGCCGAATAAAAACAGTAGCGACGGCATCTCAGAAAGCACCTCGCCACTCGACAAGGACAAAAAGGACCTGGCAAGTCCCACAAGTGTAGATAGCCACGGATACTGGCAGCTGGGTGGTTTTGGCCAAGCGACCGGCGTTACACCACCTCAGAAATCAGACAGTAACAGCCACTTAATGGAGGCTAACAAGAGAGCTCAGCAGATCAAAGAAATGACATCGGAGAGACCAAGAAAGAAAAAAAGCAGATGGGACATATAAAGAACATCATTAAAGAATGTCATCTGTCGTTTAAGGTCAGGAGTCTGGGGCGGTATTTAATTCAATACTTAGGCCAAAAACAAATATATATATATAACAATTTTACTCAGTTTTTGGTTGAAACAAAATTCTTAGCCAAAATCGGTAGGGCTATTCAATTCGTAAGTGTTTTACTTTAGAAAAATACTTAGTAGGTAGTATACAATATGATTGGTAAACTGTTACAAATAGTTTCATCCCCCTGTGTGATTGAAGGTATGCATGATTAAAACCAGCTCCGTACTTCGTCTAACTTTTGAGAAAACAGTCAAAAACTGGTTTACAGTCACTTCGCCCTGAACCACGGCCTGTGCACGAAGTTGTTTTGGGGCGAAGTAGCATTTGGGTGATGAGGTAGTGTTTGGACGAAGTGGTCCAGGGCGAGGTGGTTTTGAAGGAAATGAATTTATATCTCGCGAGACAAAAAATTATTGTTTTGCTCATTTCTCAAAGACTAGCACTTCAGACAAACCATTTTAGGGGAAGTTTTCTACCGTCATCGTGTTTATATTGTGTAAGTTATGTGTAAATATGTGAACATTTCTGATTCCTCGAGATACCAATCATGTTTTCTACTTTTAAGAACATTTGGTATTTAAATGGTTCTTTTTGGGAAAGTATTTTACTTAACTTTGAGAAGGCATTGAAGCACATTTAAGCAAATTATACATACATCACACACACACTGTAACCGGTTTTGACCGGGTGCGCATTTTGCATAAGAAGACGTGGTTTATGGCGCGTCACTCGCAGTATTCGATTGGCTGTTTAGGGAGTTCTGCGCCCTGCATTAATTTGTAATGTCACAATTTACATGTATCTCAGTATTTTACTTGCTGAAGTAAAATTCTTAGAAGGCATTTGAATACGAGATAGGTCATTTTCTTAGCCCAAACTAAATACTTACTAAAGTTTTGAATTGAATACCTCCCCTGGTAACTGGGTTATATATATTTTAAGCCTGTTTACATGACTTGCAATGTCTTAAACTTGTAATCAACCATTTGACTGCAAAAATATTACTCAAATAGAAGTGGTTCCAACTAGACTTGGGTGACTCCAGCATTTTCGGAATCAACTCCGATTCTAAAAAAAGAATAGTTCCATTTGGAATCGATTCCATTTTCCACGGGAAACATTAAATATGCTGAGCTTGTTTAAGTGCGTCTACATTGACGAGACTACATATTGTACAGACGACTCAATTATTAGCACCAAGCGGTACTAAAGGTCCACAAGTGATGCAGGCCTGTGCCCCACACGTTCTTAATGGACTGGGTTTCACACAAAAAAATGCAACAGTTGCAAAAATTAACTGTAAGAATCTACGTTATTTTATGCTGTTTCAAGCATAGATTTGGTACATTCTATCTCAAAATGGTCTAAACTTCATTTTAGTACCAATTGCAAGTCTATTCATTTCTGTATGACTGTGTTGCGTCAAAATCGCATTGTGTAATGAATAACAGAAAAAAATAATTAATTTTACGTTAGTGCTACTCTACTGTAAAACAGACTACCACAGCTGTGAGAGAAACATTCCCAGTCTGTCAATTTTACATCACCATGGATTTGACCTTTATCACGGTGCGGCCATCTTTGTCTTGTTCCCCATAGAACGTGTTGGGCACAATCAGTGCGTCTAGTCTGCGCACTGTAATTTCCCGTTGTTTTGAGAGAATCACTGTCCGCGTCATGTGCACAAACAATTTCAACACTGGACCAAACTATTTTTCCTGTAAGCTTTGCTTTGGTTATGTTCATAGACAGCCGAAGTGTGAAGCACAGGGTTCAGTGATTTTTAGTGTAGAGCCAATTGCCGAGGCAACAAACAAAAGATGATGTATTCCCTTCGGCAGTCTATTTAATAGGGGAAGTGTAGCTGACCTTGTGGTACACAAATGTAAAGTGCAAATTGTTTCATTGGTTAAAGGTTGTACGCAAAACTAGGCAAAATTATCGTTACTCACGTTACGTTACACTAAGCTGACTATCAGAGCCAAAAAAACATAATTCAACTTCATGCCGTCATTTCTAACACATGCTAAAACAAACAAAAGTTTGTCCTACATATGCCTGGGAGTATTTTGAACAAAATAAGATAGATGACAAGCTTCAAAATGATAATTCATTTTTTCACCTTGTGACACCCATCTCATGGAATTGCCCTTAAGACGCTTTTAAGGAAGTAGCCCATGGCAGGTTGTTCATGCCATCATATCAAAATAATTTACTTGACCATTCTTCATTTGTACAAATTCATGTACGTACTTTTTATTATCAACTGTAAGGCAAGTAAGTTGCCAATAAATGAGTGTATGAAGGACCCTTGTAAAAATGAAGTGACTAAACAGCATTATTTGCCCCTGGCAGGCTTCGTTCATTCACATTGGAAAATCACTTCATTCAACAAAGATTTGTGAACGCAGGTCTTTTTTTTGGATTTTGGTAAAACGTGGAACAGTTCTGGGCCCAATTTCATAAAGCTGTTTAGCAAAACAAATTGCTTAATCAAAAATTTGTTTGCTTTATAAAAATAGTTTAATAGTCAAATTGTTTGCAAACGTGTTTTTAGCAAGAATAGCACAACACCAGTCAACTGTAAACACATCACATAAGATTTTGACTGCTAACCCACTTTTATAAAGCAAACAAATTTTGGATTAAGCAAATTTTTCTGCTAAACAGCTTTATGAAATTGGCCCCTGCTCCGTTCCACGTTTTACCAACATCCTCTTTGTGTGGCAGCACCTGTGTAGATGAGATTTAAAGTTGTACTGTTTCTGCACGCAATCATATTTCCCACTCAAAATTAAACTTTTGGGGTCCGGGCCACTTGGCCCTTTAATTTTCCCAAATCGACTGTTGAGCCAAATTTGTCCATTAATTTCACTAGCACATGTTTTTAACTGTTTTCCTTTATGTGTATCTGGTTTTATTCTGTGCACTGTAAATACATTTTGAGACCTGCACTATAACTTGTTCACAGAAGCCTGCTGATTTTGGACAATGCAGGTCAATGCCATTGTGGTTAAAATAATAGAAACTACATGGTTTGGTCTTAACTCTTGGGCGGTCACAGATCAAAAGAAATTATATAAGTCTCATTTTGAGCATTTGTGTTCGAAAACATACCATTCTTGTTTTCACTTTAAAAAAAATTAAAGAAGGTATACTTTGCTTTTTAGTAGCAATTTCAGAATATTGCCTGTACTGGCTTTTAAGACTATATGAAATCAAAATCTTTTCACAAACTGGTCTAGTGGGTACACACAGCTGTGCTCATAATCGAGAGGTTGTGGGTTCGAGCCCCACGTGGGCAAGACACTGAATCTCAATTGCCTTTTCAACCCGAGTGATGTTAGGGGAAATGCCACATTATATGTGCTGATAGGATTGTGCGCGTTGGCCGGGAAGCAAAAAGGTCCTAGTGATTCCTTGATGGCAGCGGTAATAATGACAACAGCGCGCTTAGACATGTGCGCTATACAAGAATCCACCATTATTATTTTTATTAGCTTGACAGCATGACATTTAAAGGCCCACTGTTCATTTGCAATGACCCAGAATGTTAATCAATGAGTTGACTAGGAATCCTTCCTCAAAGTAAAGATTGAATTGGTAGCAACTATCCAATGAAATGTTTCCGTCCGAGATGATATAATTTTACCAGAAAATAATCCATGAAGATGAAATTTATTTAGATCATTTGCAAAAGATTTACTTAGAAGCCTGCCCTCATAAGATTGAAATTACTTAGTCGGCTTGCATCTGGGCGGTCCGAAATGGGTGCCGTGTACAGGCTGCACGATTCACACGCTTTCCGTAAGTGGGTTACAATGTACATGTGCACAAGACTGGTCGCGCACAAAACCGGTATGACGCTAGCCAGACTACATACCTACGCGACCGACTGAGAATGAAGAGACAAATTTAGAATAAGTCACGATCAATTACTCTAAAACTCTTCGTCAAGACTGGCAAAACGCACATGGATTTTCATGTTTTTGGAAAACGTGGTACATTTGACGAAGCTAAAATGTCTTCAGATAGGTTTTTGATGCCCTTATGATTTGATGTCCTTATGATTTGTAAATGCCCTATAGATTCCCAGAATCTATAGGGCAACATATACCATTACTTGGCTCATCAAGACTTCATTTTTAAATTGACACTGGTTTCATACTGTAACTCAGCCACCCAACGCTTGTCCTCAGTTGCTAGGGAATGCCTCTGCAAGTCAAAATCAGAAATTTGACAAATAAGAAACCTTGTTGTTGAAGAGCACTACAGGCCAAATTTTCTAAATCTGTTAACAGAAAATACAGTTTGGCAGATTACCAGTCAAAAGTGACAAAGATGACATGACATTTTTTTACCGGTAACCTGCTTTTGCCCATTTTTTCTTTCAGTTTTGCATGGGTATGCCACAGAATTGAAACATACATGTAGAATGGAAAAACAAATCATATATTTTCAAAGGAGCCATACCAGACTTTTTCAACAAATGGATTTTGTTCTAACCTAACAATCATATAAAATACCTCCCAAAATACTATCCAATTTGGATTTGAAAGAAAAAAGTTGGTGTTATCACTGCACTGCTTTATGTATTATCTGATAAATTAGTTTACTAAAGTTTGGTGTTGGTTTTTTTAACGATATCCCTGGAAATATACGGATTGAAGGCACACAATTTTAGAATGGTAATGAGAAAAATACGACACATGATATGGTATCAAAATCTCAACACCCATTGGAAAAATGGGCCGCTCAAAAATGTGATCAGGGGTCGATTTCACAAAGATTTGTGACGCGTCTCAAGTACCAAATCTATCGCAACTCGCCAAACCCGTGGCAAAATTACAAAGGGTTCGGCGAGTTGCGTTGGATTCGACTCCTGGTCACGCTTCCCTAACAGCACTCTCAATATCGTGGTTCGACTGTACTCCCTTAGAACATGTACAAAGATTTTGTGAGGTGAAATCCAAACTTACCAAGACACTCTGCACAGCTTCCATGACGCAATTCGCCATCTGCGATTGCACTATGAAAGAAGCTATCTCTTGCGTCTGTAATAGTCTGATGATCACTGTTGCAATGCATTGGAGGGATTCTGGTTCTGTCAAATCTATGCAAGGGACATGAAAGCAAGCGTTAACATTAAGGATGTATCGTCCGTGCGTTTTAGGTGTGGCACCTCGAAAAATAAAGTTTTTTTGAATTAACATTTCTCTAGAAACAAAAGTTATTCGCTTTCAAAAGAGACATCAACGAAAAAAATAAATTCAGTTATCGAACAATATTTCGAATTAACTCGCGGCAAGGTGTAGACTTTGCCGAGAACCACGGACAATAAAACTTTAATATTGAATGTTGTCATGAGCTGCTGACTGGAAAACCAGTAGAGATAAAAATTCAAAACATAAAATGAAATTTAATGAACATTTTGTCGTCTACCTACCCAGAACACAATCACGTATCTGCTCCATCATTGCAACAAGAAGTCGTTTGCACATCGCTAATAAACTTACAACCTGCCCCCACAAGGCCTCTCCCCAATCATCATCACACACACCCTTGATGACCTCATCCGACACGACCTTGTATGTGGTTGCTAGGCAACAGTCTGTCAGTTTGTTGAGTGTTTCTGTACTCCAGTAAGTCCCTGGTGTGAGGAGGGAGTTAGCAGTGTGCAGTACGGCATAGACTGCATGAAATGGAAGTGTTGGGCAGCACTCCTGCAAGCACAAGCATGAATAGTCATCTTCAAACATATTTCTTCAATACTGGGCCCAATTTCATGGCGACCATTGCCTTTTAAAAATGAATTTCGAGACCTGGGCCTTTAAATACTTTGAAGAAAAGTAATAACTGGGCAATAAAAAAGTAATGCAAATGCAAATAAAAGATCCTCAATAGTTACAAATGTGAATAACAACAACTTACAAACAAATTGCTGATGGCCATCTGCGCAATGTCCCACATTTGATCCTTACTGGAGATAAGACTGTAGTTCAAACAAACACTCTAACAAGACAAAATGAAACAAATTTGGTTAATCCCACAGAAGGATCGTGTTTTACATTGCAGAAATTTAACATGTTTCTCTTGCAAAAATAGCTGTACTACAAAGGTATCTTTAACTCTTTTAGTGCCTATTGTTGTTAACACTTAACTTTAAAGTGCCCAAGTTTTTGCATTTTTCGTGACAATAGACTATGTAAGTTGACCTCGCGAACGTACGAGACCGCGCGAGACCACTTATTTTCGGGCACAAGACCCTATCTCTTCAACGCACGTCGCGAGCAAAATTCTCGGATTATTTTGTTTACGCAGGTTTTTGTAAACTCAGACGGCCCAAAACGCGTATCTCTAAATAGAATCTTGCATTCCAATTGAAGTGGGGTATATAATCAAAAAATAAGCAATCGAAATGTACAAATTGACGATCTTTTCTGAGCCGACCAGTCAATCTTTGAAGATCGTAAACTACATGCAGCAAAAGATATGCAACACGCACAGCAGCCGACGTACGTAGGCCTACAGTGTACATACAGACCTCGCTAGCGATAGGCGAAACGCCATCTACCAAAAGTAGAGCTTGCAGACTTTTTTTTTAGAGTGCCCAAGTTCGAAGCATTTATTTTCACATGAATCCACACTTGGGTCATCCATTCCAAATTGGATGAAGAATATGCTAGCAGAGAAATGTATTCAGGTCACGAAATTTTAATAGATTTTTATCGTTTTTAGAGATAATTATGCATGTATTATATATTGTAAAAAAACATTTTAGTTACCCGAATCACTTTCGGGTCGGTTGTATACTTAAGATTGGACAGAAAAATTTATATACAAAAAACAAAATCTCGCCCGTGTTATAGGAATAGGCGTTTTAGTCGTGTTGTGCCCGGAAGCTCAGATTTGACCTTTGCCGCGAGACTTACATAGTCTATTGGCGTGATGGAAGAAAATAATGATCAAAAAATGATCATAAATGTATGATAACACTTTCAGAGTACATACGATAGAACGTACACGTACGACATTGGCACTAAAAGAGTTAATATCATAACTGACAGTAACTTGATGAAAAAATAGCTTTCATCTTCACAAAACTTGTAAGGGCAATCCCACGGTTAGTACAAATTTACTATAGTTTTATCCTTTGTTATATCCATACACAAGCCTGTCAGTTCTCCATTTTGGTACCATCAATGCATCTCACTAAAATCTACTGGACAGTAATAACTGAAATCATTTAGCCCCATTTTGTGAATTGTAATAAAGATTTAGTCAGTAACATTACAAAAATAGGACATGGGAAAAAATGCATGTCTTGAAACAAAACGTTTCCTCAAATGGGACAACTTAAACAAACTATATTTTTGTCATTGCTTGTTTACTGGCGTGTGTTTTTGTATACTGCCAAGTCACACCTACTCTCACCAGTTTCAAGAACTATTGAAAAATCATAAACATGTTTTTTTTTTTGTGAGAAAATGTGGGAGCTGTCTGCGTAGCTCTGTTGTGATTTCCGGTACTCATAATGTACTTTTTGTAAAATATTGTATATTTCTTTTTGTCACTGGACTCGGCCCAAATCTCTGAGTCCTTGAAAATTGAGACTTGCGTCCAGACTCCTACAGCATTGCTGTCCTACATGAATAAGGTTAATGGCTCATCAGCAACATAGTCTGAGATACCTTCAGGATAGTCTTGCAAGGTTCTAATTGGCTGTCTGCCTGTGTAACTATGGCAACAGACGTCACACAATGAGGTGGCCGTTGGGACTCGGAAGTAGACTCATGAAACTTGTTCAGAGCCGACTTAGAAGACCCTGTAATTTTGAAAAAAAAAGCAAGGACATTTGGAGCTATTAACATTATACACGTAAACATTTCTGGATTTCTTTTTACTACTTAGGGCAGTAAATTCGCACAATTCTTTGACAGCATTATAAGGTATATCCGCAATCGTGTTTTACCAACAGAGGGCACCCTTCTGCAAAGCACTATGGGATTTAGCTGGGGTCAAACTATCAATGGTAGCTATGCAGAGAAGGGCACCCTCTGTTGGTGAAACACGATTGGCGATATAGACCGTATCGAATAGCTGCTATCTTGTGGGGCACCTTTAATACTTAAAGTTGCATTGCCCGTGTTTCGGTGAAAGGATTAAAAAAATAAATTTACACAAGCGAACGAATTTAGAAAGCTTACGTGTCTCTGTAACGAAAAATATCAAAAACTTAAATTTCCGACGTCGGGAATTGGAGATACAAGCCTTTTTCTTGAAACGTGCTTCACATGTTGTACATGTGCGCGTACGCTCATATGTACATAGTATGTGTACAATGTACACATGTACGCGCACATGTACATTTACGTCATAACCCTGTCGATTAAATGACCTGCCAGCCTTTTAATCATTTCTTGTTTTTAATCGACTGGTATTAATCCTTGACGGATTTTTACGTTCTTGGTACCAAATGAAAGCTGATAACTTTTTCTATTCTAGAAAAATACCTATTTAACTTTAAAAAAAAAATTGTACGCCCAAATCGGCCCAAACACGGGCAGTGCAACTTTAAACTGTTCAACAATGTAAGCACAAAGTGTGCAATCATGCATGTCCTCAAGGAACAAAGAAACTGCCTCACAAGATGGCGGCTATTCGATATGGTCTATTTCTTATTGTTTTCATGGAACGGAAACGACGAGGTACTGACAAAGCTGATTAAACACAGGTTGGTTTTTATCATACACATCCTCAACCACACATGGAGATAACGCCATTTGTAACAGTTTTCCAATCCTGTAACTTGTCTTTAAAAATTGTATTTAAATCACATTTACCAAGTGATACAGAGAAGAGAAAACTGACGTAATCTGACATGCTAAATGGTAACTTTCTTCCAAAGTTCCCTGTTGTGCCCCGGTCCAAAAACCTGCAATTGACAGACAAAATGAAAAAAAGTCTGTGTCAATAAAACGTAAAGGAAAAATGTAAATGAAACGAAATGGTTTACAGAACACACCATATCTGTTATATATTGCAGTGTGGTGAATCACAAGTCTTAAAGGCAGTATACATGATTGATATCTCGAAAATCAGAAATGTTCACAGATTTACGCCTAACTTACACAATTAGTCCAGTCAAATTAGGGTTACACCCACCACTAATTGCAACAGAATTTCTGTAAGTGCTATGCATTTCAGTAAAGTCTCCTGAACATCATACTAAAAGTCTACCTAAATATATTTGGTGGAAAGGTGTCAAATTTGCATAATATGCAAATTACCTGCCGCCATTAGGAAAATTATACTTTTCAATGTAACTTTATATCTAGGTGCCCAATCAAAGCACATAAACTGTCTAAACCTGTGTTTGCATGGTCACAGTACACGATAAACATGTTTCTGAATTAATAGTGTGAACACAAATATGCAAATTATGCAAATTAGCGGCCACCATTAGGAAAACCGTTTTACAATACAACTTTGTACGTAGGTATCTGTTCAAAGCGATGTACATGTGTAAATTACGTTTTTATGGCCATGGCCAGAGAACATGATAAACATCTTTTTCAACTAAGTGTAACATCTTTTTCAATTATGCAAATTAGCTGACAAATATGCAAATTATGAAAATTAGCTGCCGTCACTGTAACAAAAAAATGAAAAGAAAAATTGAGAGATTAAACCCAATGTTCATGGAGTGTCTCGTATACGTCGGATTCCAAATTTATGAAATTCATTTCGTGGTTTTAGGGTCAAATTATATTTAAAAAAATATAAATACAGTATAACATTTACCTGAATAACAAATATTTAAATATGAATATAAAAGACATACAAATTGCTAATAGAAAAATAAGAATTAAACAAGGTCATTTTATAAGTCTATTAAATAGAAATTTACTCCAGTCAACCCCTTGAAGTCAGCCGACAGCTCCAGCCTCGGCCTTGCACTGAAGCTTGCCTAAATACAACAGAAAATATGTCCGCAAAGTATTAAACGGGCACGCATGCCTGCAGTGTCGTTGGCACACTTGCCACAGAAGGAGAGGGCACTTGCCGCAAAGTACTTGGCGCACGCCGCAAAGTACCTGCCACACTTGCTGCAAAGTCCTTTGCACATTTGGCACAAAGTAATTGGGACACTTGCCACAAAGTCCTTGACATATTTGCCACAAAAGAAGGCATGCGTGCTTGCTTCAAAAGTACTTGGCACGCTTGCCACACTGAGGGCACGCTTGCCCCAAGAGTAAATGGTACTCTTTCCACAAACAAAGCCCTTGGCTTATTTACTACAGAAGCATCTTGTCAAAAAAATTTCGGTATTCCTGCCACAAAGGTCCTTGCATATTTGTCACAGAAGAGGGCACCTTGCCCTAAAAGGTACTTGGACGCTTGCCACAAACAAAGCCCTTGGCATCCTTGCCACAGAAAAAATAACTTTACACCCAGCACGATATGTGACAAAGGGACCACTCCCTCCTTCCGCCCCTATACCTCAACACACTCTTCCATTTGGTTGGCATACCAACACCCACCACCACCCCGCGCCACCCCCTTTAAAACCTGAAAATTATTTAAACTCCCTTGGATGTTTGAGACTTAATGGGGGAAAATGGAAGGGGGAGTTGTCCTCTGTCACATATCGTACTGTAGCTTGCCTCAAGTGCTTGGCCTCAAGAAAACGCCCCAGAAGTTGTGTTTCAGCACGCCTGCCTACAGTGCTGGGGATGTTTTCCACCTATCCAGGTCCACCGCTGTATATGCAGCACAATATGTGGCATTGGGTCCCCTCACTCCCTCTTCCATTGTTCCCCAATTGTGTCTCAAACATCCAAGGAATTTCAAAAGAATTCCTTTCAGCTTTTAGGGGAGAGGAGGGGTTTGGGGGTGGTGCGTTAACAAAAGGGAAGAGTGTTTAGGTATAGGGGCGTTGGGGGAAGTCCCTTTGCCACATATCGTGCTGGGTGTAGACCGTATCGAATAGCTACCATCTTGTGGGGCACATTTTGTTATTTAAACTGTTCAACAATTTAAACATAATACGTGCAACCACGCATGTCCTCAATGAACAAAGAAACTGCCCTACAAGATGGCGGCTATTCGATACAGTCTATACACCGCTGGCACATACGGTTGGAATGCTAGCCCTTATCAGATTGTGTTTGCAAAACATTAAATTTAACATTGAGTAATGCCTCAGTTACTTGAATCAGCCATTTACAGTAAACTCTCGTTCAACAACAGTCTGCCTTTCCACTGCTTGAACGTTTTACAAAGACTATTTATAATTTAGGCACTGTCCGTCTCTTCTATGCAAATTTCTGCCATAAATTACCAATCAAATTGAATTAAAAACCACACGAGAATATTTACATAAATTATTATCAAAGGCGGAGAAGGGGTGAGGGTGGGCGGTGGGTTGACACAACCGTTGCGCCAGACAGATACATTTGTCCCCTCTTGGCTTTTCATTGGTTGAAAGTTACCTTTTCATGCGCTGTGGGAATGGTTCAGGTCGCTACCAAAGCGTACGACTGTGAATTATGTATTTTACCAAACAGTCATAAAATCGATTATTGTAGAAGTGTGCTTATCTTAATTTTCCTGACCAGGAAAAGCGGGGTTTAGATATTTTTTGGTTAAAAAAACTTTAACAATTTCGGTACCTATTTTGCATATTTATCTTAACCATATGAATTGAGAAACGTGTTTATGTTCTCTGGCCATAAAATCATGGGTACATTACACAAATACATGTAAATCGTTTTGAGTAGATACTTGCGTACGAAAATACAGTGTAAATTTGTTTTCCCTAATGGTGGCCGCTAATTTGCATAATTTTCATATTTGTGTTCACACTATCAATTCAGAAACATGTTTATCGTGTACTGTGACCATACAAACATAGGTTTAGACGCTTCATGTGCTTTGATTGGGTACCTACATATAAAGTTACAGTGAAAAATGTAATTTTTTCTAATGGCGGCAGGTAATTTGCATAATTTGCATATTTGTGTTCACACTATCAATTCAGAAACATGTTTATCGTGTACTGTGACCATGCAAACATAGGTTTAGACATTTCATGTGCTTTGATTAGGTACCTACATATATAGTTATAGTGAAACATAATTTTTCCTAATGGCAGCATGTAATTTGCATATTATGCAAATTTGACACCTTTCCACCAAATATATTTTGGTAGACTTTTAGTATGGTGATCAGGAGACTTTACTAAAATGCATACCAGTTAAAAAAATTCTGTTGCAATTAGTGGTGGGTTGAGCCAAAAAATTGCTTAGATTGACTGGACTAAATATAAACATGATGACCGTAGAAAACTTCCCCTGAAATGGTTTTGTCTGAAGTGCTATAGTCTTTTGGAAATGAGTAAAACAAATAGTTTTCGTCTAATGAGACGAAAATTCAATTCGCCCCAAAACCATTTCGCCCAAGTGCCACTTCGCCCGAGTGCCATTTCACCCAAAATCACTTCGTCCAAACACTAGATCGCCCAAATGCCACTTCGCCCCAAAACCACTTCGTGCACAGGTAGTAGTGGTTTTGGGGCAAAATGACTACAAACCCTTTTTTTACTGTTTTCTCAAAAGTTAGACGATGTACGGAGCTGGTTTTTACTCAGGTTGGTTTTAATCATGCACATCTTCAATCACACAGGGGGATAAAAATATAACATGGCAAGAAATAGGATTTTTATTACATGTACAAGGAAGCATTCTAGAAGATACTCCCGGCGTCAAGCGGTTTAAAAAAATTAAAATACCTGGTTGACAGAACATTGATGAGGTAGGCCACATTCTTTGCACTCATTTTATTGTCATGGCAACACAAGGCCAGTGATTTCAACGTGGCTAAGTCCAGAGGGTCGGCAAACTGGATGAGGTGAATCATGGAGACTTGAAGCTGCGTAGAGAGTTTGGTGAAAATGCCCACATCCGGATCTGTGAGTGACAATAAATGTTATAAAAGCCGGTATGCAGGTTCTGCAATGTTCCAAAATTGTAATCAACCGTTTGACCGCAAAAAACTGTCTCAAATGGAAGATAGAAGTGGTTGCAACTGTACAGTGCAATGATTTCACCCTGGAAGATATCTCTTCATAAGAATATGATGATTCAGAAATTGATTTAACTTACGTCGGGGAGACTGAATGTTAATTAGGGTTTGTTTTTCCCTTTCCAGATGTAATTATTAACACTGTATACTCCGTGCTTTTCCAAAACACTGAAAAACATCATAGCTTGCTCAGGTGGGACTCGAACCCATGACCTCCTGCAAACAAGACGTCTGCCTTGTTTGCAGGAGGTCGTGAGTTCGAGTCCCACCTGAGCATGCTATGAAGTTTTTCATTGTGTCTTGGGAAAGCATCGAGTATACATTGTTAATAATAACGTCAGGAAAGGGCAAAACAAACCCTAATTAACAAAATGATAACTGAATATGAATTCATATGAATGCTTGTGCACACATGCATTTTTTTGTGAACTATCTGTGCAGTATAGCCAGGAAACCAGCCTAAATAGGACGGTGGCTTTGCACAATTTCTTGAAAACATGGACAGTTTTCTTGGAATGTCGATGAGGTAGTGAGCTGATTTATACACAAGTTGGTTTTCGCCACACACATCCACAATCACACATACAGAGTTAAGCCGTTTTAAACAGATTTCTATCTTTAAAGGGACAGCAACAATTGCAAAGGGTTGCCTGATTCAATGCATTTCATGTAAGTCGCCATCTTTTGAAGTTTGGCGCTCGGACTCGAGAGGGCGTGAGCATGGTCACAACAAATTTTTACAAACTTCACGGCATGGTAATCATTGCATGGTTGACGTCATCATCCCTTTCAAAATTTCAAATATGGCGCAGCACATGGTCGCATTGGTTGCAAAGTTTATCATCAAAATTGATTGTGTTGCCGACGTTGAAAACAAGATCCCTAGACTTTAATGAGGGTTATAGACCTTTATCACGGTGCGTCCATCTTTGTCTGGTTCCCCATAGTATATGTCGGGCACGATCAGTGCGTCTGCGTGACCGCGCGATAGCGCGTTAAGCTCTTGTCCACGCTGCACACTCTCTTGACTGCGCGCGCAACGCCCATGCCATTGTGATGCACACAATGAAAAAATTCAAAACGGGACCAAACTATTTTTGTCTGCAAGCCTCGCATTGGTTACGTTCATTTTAATAGGAGAAAAGGGAAGATGACCGCACCGTGCTAAAGATCTATTGCATCTGGCAAAACAATTTTGGGTAATATTTTTAAATTTAATTTCTCCCTCTTTAAGTTGAAATTTCACTGTACCTAGGAAAGTTTTCAAGTGTTTCTGTATACATGCTAGAGCTTGCGGCTGCCGTTGCGATGCTCTCTGGAGCAACGTCTCAAGGGCCTTCTGAGATCCCACATCTTGTATCAGATCAGGCAGACTCTGCAGGAAGAGATCATCCAGTGACCTAGGGGGAAAGCAAGGTCAAAGGTCAACTAACCAACATGCAATCTCGGATTGCCCAAGTCCTGGAAGTACTCAAGGGGTCAACCTTACAACACCAAGATGAAATACGTCATCCTAAGGGTATTAGCTAGTACATGTAGCTTAAATAACAGCAGCCAGTTTCACACAAAAAAGTGCCTAGCTTCTACAACTTTGGAATAAGGTGTAAGGATTATGCCACAAAAATGTTTCCCAGGTGCGTTATTTCACGAAACCTAACTTAGCTGTGCAATGCCGCAGTTTATTAATTCGCAAAAAGAAAGTTATCAATGATGCTAACATTTAGAAAGCAGAGCAAAGGTTCAGAAATTGATTTAGCTTGCGTCGGTGGGACTGAATGTTAATTAGGGTTTGTTTTGCCCTTACCCGACGTAATTATTAACACTGTATACTCAGTGCTTTCCCGAGACACTATGAAAAACTTCATAGCGTGCTCGGGTGGGACTCGAACCCACAACCTCCTGCACACAAGGCAGATGTCTTAACCACTCGACCACCGAGCTAGCCGGTGTTGAATGGCCGGTTCGAATCATTGCGATTCCCGTTGCTATTGGTTAAGATGTCTGCCTTGTTTGCAGGAGGTCGTGGGTTCAAGTCCCACCCGAGCATGCTATGAAGCTTTTCATAGTGTCTCGGGAAAGCACTGAGTATACAGTGTTAATAATTACGTCAGGTAAGGGAAAAAACAAACCTTAATTAAAGGCAGAGGCTCGTCAATGCGCGCGTAAGGCCAAATTCGTGCTACGAAATACGCAGCTCCATGCCTTTGCTATGGAGCTGCGTATTTCGTAGCACGAATTTGGCCTCACGCGCGCATTGACGAGCCTCTGCCTTTAACAGGGCAAAGCTTGTTGTTCCTTTCGGTCTTGCATTTCAGAATTCTACATCAATACTGTTTTTTATTCAAAGGAATTGCTTCAGTCGTGAATTTATCGTTCCTAATGCAGTGCTTGGCGATGCTTGCACTCGACTAGCGACAGTATCGCCATTTTTATGGAAGAATTTTCGCTAGCTAAAGACACTGAATAGCTTAAGAAATAAAATCTGGCGCAAGGCCTCGCCTTGAAAATGGCATAACTTTGGTGAAATTGTTGCAAGCTTATGCACAGCTTATGCAGTAAAATGTTGTGCAAGCGTAACATTGGCAGGACAATGGCAGAACATGACTAGTGGGCTGTTTAGGGCAAAACAATTTTAACCTGGAAGACGGTAGTTTTTTCCCTTGCGTTGTTAACAGTTCATCGAGACACAGCAACGTTGCCCGTTTGTTGGCAGACAGTTTGTGACAACTTTCATACAGTGAGAACACACCCTGTAGTAGGTCATTCACTGCCTCTGGAAGGGACAAAAGGGCTGTCAAATTATACATCAAATCTGGGATTATATGTTGAAACGATAGAGCATATAAATGGGTTTTAAAAGCAGGGGTCAACCAGGTTAATTGGTTGTGGAGTTCTATAGTTGTGTAAATTTGGTATTTTTTCCGTATAGAATCTGTAAAGATTTGAGGGAAATTACCTCCTAGAATCAACAGATACTACTTCCCACGTGCACTTTTGTCACAAATGTTGCTTTTCTATAGAAAAATGACATTTTCTTCTTCAAAAACTGCATTCAGTTAGTGCCCAAGATAACCATTCACGCACGCACACAGCGCCCTCTATTGTCGCATTTACGCATGGAGCACTTGCGCCGTAATTTTGTACATTGAGCGTGATCCAATTCCGTCCCTCATGTGCGAGGGACTGAAATCAAGAGACAAATGCCTTTCCTTAGTCAACAACAAATGGAAACTAAAGTATACCTGTTTGTTTACCTTCTACTCATGTTAATACACACCCAGTTTAGCACATGTTGAAATTGACTTTACATTTTTATGCGGAGGTTGTTTTTATGCGTGAGGGACAGATAATCAATAAAATTTACAAACTATTTTTTGAAAATGTGATGGCACAGTGTGCCCAGTCAAATTTATTCTGTTAACTTTTGTAATATGATTGTAAAATATGGACATTTCTTTACAGATCGAGGTATTACTTTGATTAATTTAAGAAATTTTGAAATCTTCATCCAGTGTTTATTTGTTTTGGATCACGCTTATTACTCTCTGCAGTAATTTTATAATTTATTTATCTCAGAAATGCAACATTTCCGACAGAAGTGCAAGTAGGTAATTTCATTTAAATCTTTGTCCAATGTATACGGGAAAAAAACTGTCAATTGAAACTGAGCCAGGTTGGTTGCACTGAATCGATCAGCTGAGAGATATATCCGAAACAAGCTATGATTCATCATACGATAGAGTATAACATCTGATATAAGGGTCATTCTATAAATTTGGGGTCCAACGTGTGACATTTTTCTGTCCCCGTTACACCCGACATACTGCTATTTGCCTTACAAGTATCATTAAAAATGCCTTCAAAACATATTTTTATGAATTGTATTTTATGTAATCACTCTTTGAAATAGAAGGCATTTAAAGAATATGTCCTGAATTTACAAAATACAACATTTCACAAGATGTCAGATGTAACGGGGACAGAAAAAGTGGACCCCAAATTTATAGAATGACCCATAAGTATGTACCACACCGAAGTCATTGTTTTAACCATTTGAAATAAGTTTTATACTCACAAAATCACCTCATTTATTTTTGGGCCTTAAAGCAGTTTTTCACTTTAAAACCTTGCAGGATGTACAAAAATTGTATATTTGATATCATACATGTATTTTTCATTGATAGCTAGAGTTCTTGGGGGAAACCAGAGGGAGTATACCACTGTGCCTTAAAGCTCAGCTGGTAGAGCATCTGCCTGGTGCCTTTGATGTGCCAGGTCTACAAACATAAAAGCCTGTATGATTTTTCTTTCATCCCACGTTCAATGCATAGTTTCAAGTTTGCCTAGTTAGCCCCGCCCCTTGGATATTGTTGCTATGGCTCACACGCTATCGTCAAAATGGCGACACACACTGCACAAAGCAATGGGACTTTCAACGGAAAGCACAGATTCATTGGAGAAAACTCATAGGTATTCACGTTTTAGGGTCGACAGTTATCTTAGAACACACCGAGTAAAGGGCCAGTAAAACAGGGATGTCATATCATGACATACGTGGTTTTGTACCTTTGAACAACGAAACGACCGGCCTTGAAACCAACAATTTACCCGGATCATCGCATACAACACTGTACAAATTGTATGGGGCAGAACATCGCGTGATGTTGTTGTGAGACAGTGCACTTTGACCTATGTTGTGATTGGTCGGCGGGTTCGGTTGATTGACAGGTCGGAACTATGCATTATTTCATTTCTGTGGTAATTAAACACCACACCAAATATGGCGTTGTTTGACAGCGTAATAATTTACCCACCTTGGCTAGAAAGAGACGTAACTAGCCTGCGTGTAACACTCAACAAGCTCTGCATGTTATCCGCTGATAAGTCACTGCCCATGAGACACATCTCTAGAACATACGCCATGATTTTGCGCAACCACGTTCTCTCCGTACCGCTAGATCTGTCCATGAAGTACGACATGACTTCGCATGCAGCGAGGTTCACACCGACGGCCAAAGCGGACGATGCTGACCCACTCTTCCCAGGATGCTTTGTTCTCCCCGATGGATTGTGGGAAGCGTAGGGAAAGTGGGCCAGCAGATGCAAGACAAATTTCTTGTGGTAGAGTTTCTGTAGTTCGGCCATGCACTGTCATTGAGAAATGTCACGACGTAATTATAGCAAAACACACGTTTCCAAAGAAGGAACACAATGTTCTTAAAATATCAATTCTTGATCAGAACAGAAGTTTAGTGGACTTGTGGATAACAAGGCACAGATCGACCGATCACTTCGAAAAATGCTTCCAAGACTGTTCTGCTTCAGTGTTTTTCTCCAGGTGTAATAGAGCTTACATAGAGTAATGAAATGTAACATTTTCTGTTTCTGGGCTCTCGGAAAACCAAGGGCTCTCAGAAAACCAAAATGTTTAGTTCATACCCTGATTAATTGTGTGTGGGATGAGCTGACCACTGCATCTGTGCGTCACCCATACAGCCCTGGACATGCAGGAGCTCAGGGAGGCACTTCTGGCAGAGTGGCACACCCTGCCTCAGCAGCTCTTACGGAGGCTGGTGCAGGCATTCTTGCAGCAACACTACTCTTTGACATTTTAGGGAAATCCTGCCATAAACCCACTCCTTCCAAATACATCCCAGCTTATGCATCCCAGCTTATGCACCCCACCCTCCTCCCCCCACCATCCCTCCCCCCACCATCCCTCCCCCCACCCTCCCCCCTCCCCCCAAAAAACAATGGCAGTCAGGTTGGCATAGTGTTTCTTTCCCCGCCTTTCAGCTCTGGTGTCCCGGGTTCGAATCAGGGGCGTGTATGTGGATTGGGTTTGCAGTCCCTACTTGACCGCGTGGGTTTTCCCAGGATATTTTCCTGGGGTTTTCTTCCCACTTCTAAAACTGTATCTCCTTCTTCGTCATCTCAAGGAGATAAAGTAAAGTTAGAGCTACATGTAATACCATGTTGTTTATGGCACAAAGGGCCTTAGTAGCCAACAAATTAACAAGAAATAGAACAAAAATTTAAATTAATTTTTGAAAATGGAAACAATTAAATTTCAAGTGCTTGTAATTTGACACCTGATGACGTCATGATGACGTAATTCTTGGACACGTCTTCTGTGACCATCATTAAGATCAAAGTTTGGGAACAACCTGAAAAAGTGCCAACAACGCCCATGCATTATGTCTATGGCAAAAAATCAGAAGAAAAAAACAGGGGGGAAAAAAATTCAGGAAAAAAAAAGAAGGCTTTTTCGTCCTAGCGAAAAAGGCAATGACAACCCACACTGAAATTATGTTTCTCCTCGCAAATGCTCTGCATCCATCGCCATAGCAATAGTATGACTGACAGCACGCCGTCCAATATCTCCATAGCAACCACATGCAGGGTGGTCTGGGCCTGGTGCTCGGACTTGGGTGCGACTTCTACCCAGCACTGGAGGAGTAGAGGCACCAATGAACGCACAAACCCTAAGAGGTTCTCTGGCTCTGTGAAGTCTTGGTTTGAGGAAGTTGATTGTGTCCGACTGAAATCAAGAGTGTCAAAATGTGTCAATCCCTGGGAGGTATTTGAACAGGAAATAAAGGCTATAATTATATTCTTCCAAAATCGAAACACAATCTTTAGCAAATGAAGGGCAAAGTTGTGTGCAGTTCAGGTATTTTTGAACTGTGGTCAATCTAGGTTCCTCTATCTAAAGGGTGTCCCTTGCGGAACGGAACACCCTTTTGCTGATTAAATGTCTCTGCGATAGAATCAGGGTTGTAATAACTCGGACTCGAGACTCGGACTCCAGTCGACTCGAGTTCCGATTTTGACTGACTTGACTTGAGACTCGAACCTCAAATGACTTGACTTGACTCGACTCAAGCTTGTACACTTTTTGACTTGGGTCTGCCAAAAGTGAAATTAAACTTTTATGCAATTTTAGTCATTTTGAGGACCGAATTGTATTTCAAAACTAAAGCTTTCTTTTAACATGGAACACTGTTGGCTAGAACAACAAAAATACCCTACACAGATGTAAGATTCAGGGTTTATTATTATTATAATTGCACTGTCACTCGCAATTGAGAGGAAACCCATGAAGAATTACAAATTAGAAATGGCCAGAGACACCGGGGAATCCCCTTGGTCTTCAGGAAAGAATGCTCTGGGATTTTTAAAGTGCGCTACTGTTACCTAACACACTGGACCAACAGCTTTACATCCCCCCAAAGGATGGAGCAAGTGTGGTTGAGTGCCTTGCTTAAGGGCACAGGTTCCGCAGCCTGTTTTCACCATGAACGCGAGTCAAAGACCCAAACCACTCGGCCACGGTACCCCACTACTCGGCCACGGTACCCCACTAGACTCATTTTGAAATTAGCTTCTCAACTTGAACAGACTTGACCAACATGCCTGACTTGACTTGGGACTCGGAGGCCATTTCATTTGACTTGACTTGTTTTGGGACTCGAGCAAAGGGAGACTCGTTAAAACCCTGGATATAATTACTCTTGCTACAAATCCACACTTCTCAAAGGTATAGTGTACACTGGTTCAAAATCTTTAGAGATATATGGTTATTTCATCAGGTCACTTGAAATTTGGACACACTGGTTGACAGATATATTTCATGTTACTTTTAAACAATAGAGTACTGAAGTGAAAACATCGCCCTTGTGTGTTGCCAAGGTTACTGGGTCTACACTAAAAGTGTTTTTAAATGTGTGTGTCAAAACCCCCCTCCCCCTTCATCCCAAAAAGTTTTCAATTTTTTGTGTGAAAAAAAATAGAAATTTCCTTTATTTGAAATCCTGTCAATTTCACATTTTGTTTAGCAGCCGGTTTTGTGCTAACGGAGGCTCTGGCTATTTCATGGAAACCTCAACTGTAAGCACTGCAAAATGTTTGCTAGCTTCAGCAGCAAAATTTGTTAAAGGTTAGTGACGCAACAATGCCCGTTTCCAAGCACACGCATGCTTAAGCACGCCGCAGTCGTGAAATAGCCTTAGCGTTAGCACAACTTTTCTGCTACAGTAAGCGCACGTTTCCAGCTAGCGATTAAGCAGTGCCATGAAATTGGGCCCAGTTCCTGGATTTATTCTCACTCACCTTAAAACAAACTCTTCTTTATAGGCATAAGCCTGTGATCCTGGTGCATATATGGGTGCATAAGTCTCTTTTTTGTAATCACGCACAATAACGGTGTAGTCCTCTTTTTGTCCTACGGTCCCAGAGCTGGTTTGGGTAGATGCCTTCCCATGATGCTCTGCCAATAATGCCGTCAGGAACTGTCGTAATCTCAGCAGAACCTTTAAAGAACAACAAAGAAGTTCTATGAAGAAGCAACTAGTGAGATGGAATCTTCATAATAATAATAATAGCAATCTTATATAGCGCCAAATGCCAGGGCCTCTAGGCGCTTTACAGTATAAACCAAAGTGATAACATACATATACATGTACATAGATAAAACGTTAAAACCAAAGAGCATCATCAAGAGCATCAAGTCTGGTAATACTGAACAAAAAGATGTGTCTTAAGCTGGGACTTGAAATTACTGATGGAATGAATTTGACGCATGCTGTTAGGAAGACCATTCCAGAGATGTGCCGCTGAAAAAACAAATGATCTATCACCATAGAATTTTGTTGATGAGCGAGCAGGTACCCTCAATTGACAGTCCGATGATGATCTTAGAGACCTAGATGGGGTATACAACTGGACAAGGTCAGAAAGATAACCCGGAGCTATGTTATGAATGGCCTTAAATCTTCAGATGGAATCTTCATACAACCCTAACAGCACTTAGATTGCGGCATATAACCTGGCTGCACAAATACTCTTTTTCAATTTGGTCTGGCGGCAATACCACAACAACAGGGGCATGTTCAACAGCGCAATACCGAAATACGTATGGCAGTGTCGGTATGCTGCATTTGAAATGGCTTGTTGAACGACAGCATCCCAAAACGTACCATCAAACATGGATACTGTCAACAATGCCGTTTGTGAAGCACTGCAGCTGCACCCTTAAAATACATCGTAAATCAAAAATAATGCTAACTGTTTACTCAGCTGGCAGTCTTCCGCAGTAAAAGAATGAACACTTTAAAAATCTGCTTGGCAAGCCGAATGTTGAAGAAAAATGTCAACTTGAAACCCCGAGATCGTAGCCACAATTTATCCGTTCGCCATCTTGGTATTGTATGCACACTGCTCTCCAAAATGGGATTGCTTGGGATGCAATACATATTGGGAATACCATGCATTCGGTTGCGTTAAATGTTTTCGGTAAGCCGGTATGGCCAATACCGGCGTACGTATTGCGCTGTTGAACGCGTCCCAAGACTATAATTTTTTGAGTGTCCCACCTTCTGCCTCCATCTGTGGCTCGATGTTTTACTGCCCGGTTTGACTGCCAGCTCCAAGTCACTGTCTCCACTTTCTGCCCAGCCAATGGCCTTCTTTCTTTGTTGAGAGATCAGTTGGACAAAGATCGTCAACAAATCCTGGCTGTGGGCCGTAAGCAGGTCGGGGTAGTACCTATGGATTGGGTAATTGTATGTGAAATTAATGTGGTAATTTGAATTGATAAAAACATAAACTAAGGCCAAAAAATAAAACTAAGTTAGCGTAAGTTGAAGTCGCCCAAAATGATGCGGTGACACATTCTTTTTTTTTTTTCGGTGCAGGTTTGGAAGCGCGCGCCGACACTAAATATAGTTCCTTTTTTCCCCAAAAAATTATGCATAGTTATATTGTGAATAATGTTGTTAAAAGCACACAATAATTTTGACATGTATATTACTAACAAAGCTAACTAAACTCCTCAAATAAAGTTTGACTGACGATTTCTCTCTTGTTACTAAATCATTTCCCTTGAATTTGGTATCATTGGAAAGCCCTGTTATTCCTCTTTACAGTGATGTGTCATTTGTTATGATTAAGCAATTGAGGGATGTGCAGTATAGCGGAATACAGGGGTGGGTGGAAAGTGAAATGTCACAAAATTCACTGCTATTGTCATGCAGTGCATTCCCCTTTTGCTTGGAGGATGGGAATGTGTCCATGCACTTTTTGACAATAGCAATGAATTTTGTGACATTTCACTTTACACCCGCCCCCGTATTCAGCTGTGCTGCACATCCCCCAATTGCTTAATCATAACAAATGACACATCATCGTAAAGAGGAATAACGGGGCTTTCCAATGATATAAAATTCAAGGAAAATTATTTTGCAACAAGAGAGAAATCGTCAGTCAAACTTGACTTTCCGAACTTTTATTTAGGAGTTTACTAACTTAGCTGGCAGTGGTCGACTACAGCCAAAGAATAATAAGCAAATTGAAATTTTGAATAGCATACGCGACATGATGAATGTCAAAGCAAAATATTGACTTGAAACATCAAAATCATATGCATCCATCCCTTGCAAATTAAGTGTCGTGCCTTTTTGTGCCTGCCCTCGCCACAAATGAGATTGTAGGTTTGGGGGAATTATTATTTATTATTATTATTATTTATTTTTTTTCTGGTATTCATACCAAGGATTCCTCAATAGTGCTCAGTGCACTGTCACTCGCAAGCGTGAGGAAACCCATGAAGAAATAGAATTAGAAATGGCCAGAGACACCGGGGATGATCCCCCTTGCTCTTCACGAAAGAATGCTCTGGGATCTTTAGAGTGCGTTTCCATTACCTAACACACTGGACCAACGGCTTTACATCCCTTCCGAAGGATGGAGCAAGGGCACAGGTACCGTAGCCGTGGGGAGGTTCGAACCTGCAACCCCAAGTTTTCATCTATGATTGCGAGTCAATGACCTAAACCGCTCGGCCACGGTACCCCACGGTGCTCCCCCTCCCTGGGGAATTAGTTGTGCCACCATGTGCCCCACAACGCCACCCCCAAATGTTGAAAAGTCTACCAACACCACCAGTAGGCACACCAACTTGAGATGCAATACGTACTGGGAATACAGCAAGTTTGGAGTCGTTGGTATGCTGGGATAGCACTGGTGACATGAATTGTATACACATATGGACTGGCATTGAGGTCACTAGTGCACGTCTATGTGCCCCGAGGAACTGTGAGTTCCATTCTTTAGAAGTTACCTAAGCACAAGGTCTAAGATGGCCAAAGAATCCAGTTGAATGTCTTCCTGGAGATGTGTCATGGCGCAGGAGAGGTGGGCGGAGAGTACAGGGAAAAACGGAGAGATGTGATTGCCTGGTGTTGACTGGAGCACCAGTTGTAACACTGATATACCTAAAAGTAGTACAAATATATACTCAGTGAACATCTGTTATTTTTCACTCAAGTAAACTGCAATTAAATTTAACAAAATCCGAAGCAAGGTCCAAAAGTGCGACACTTGAAAAAAAAAATGCGTTTTAACTGATTTTTTAAAACTGATTTTAAAAGCAAATTTTACAAGTCTTGTTGTCAAAATAGGACTTGTATTAATTTGCCAAATATCTGTGAACAGTGCACCAAGTTTTATTAAATCAAACACACAAATGTTTGACTAACTGGGACGTAAAAATTGAAAAGCTGATCATGAATATTTGTTTTTGAGGCCATGATCAACTTCTCAATTCTTTAACAGCAAGGCAATACATCAGGGTTGTAGTCGAGTCCATCACAAGTCTTTCACAAGTCCAGAGCCAATAAAATCATCCGTAACAAGTCCCGCACAAGTCCGTCACAAGTCCCGCACAAGTCCCGCACAAGTCCAGTAACAAGAAGTAAAGGATGAACACGCACAAAATAAAAACTCTGTTTGCTAGGATAGGGCGACAATTTGTGTGTAAAAAAGCTATATTAGGGCGACACGCTCAATAGGGCGACAATTTGGTGTCTAGAACCGTCTCTCTTAGGTCTGTAACCATTTTTGGAAGCTTAGGGTAGAGAAATTTGGTGTCAATTTGAGTGACTCTTGCCGAAATTTCGGTGGTCCCCGTGGAAAGGCTTCCCCAATTGTCGCCCTATTGCTACATCCAGAGTTCTTACAATTATTATTATTATTATTATATTTCTGGTATTCATACCAAGGATTCCTCAATAGTGTTCATTGCACTGTCACTCGGAAGCGTGAGGAAACCCATGAAGAATTAGAATTAGAAATGGCCAGAGACACCGGGGAATCCCCTTGCTCTTCACGAAAGAATGCTCTGGGATCTTTAGAGTGCGTTACCATTACCTAACACACTGGACCAACGGCTTTACATCCCTTCCGAAGGATGGAGCAAGTGTGGTTGAGTGCCTTGCCCAAGGGCACAGGTACCGCAGCCGGATTCAAACCCGCAACCCCAAGTTTTCATCCATGACTGCGAGTCAATGGCCCTAACCACTCGGCCACGGTACCCCGTTGTTGGAGTTTATTTGAATAGCTTGTGACTTGAATTAAGACCCAGGGACTTGTGGGGGACTTGTGAAGGCTTGTGAAGGCTTGTGAGGACTTGTAGTGGACCTGTAGTCGACTACAACCCTGCTATACATGCATGGATACATGCATCAAACTGAATTAATTCAAATCAAATCATTTCAAATCAAATCCATCATTTACCCAATTTGCGGACCATATCCTCCTTGTCCGTCATGAGAACCGAGAGGCTGTCAATGAGAATAGGCAGATGCTGTAAGATCAGTGCAGGGTGGGCTGAAAGCAGTTCCTTCATGCCGGCTACTGACGTCTGACGTACGGATGAATTGTAATGGTTCAGATGACATAACAGTTCCTGTATGTGAAATAAAATGGACACAACTGTTTTGAGGGGTTGAAATTAAACCCATATTTTGTGTAAGTCACACCCTTGATGGCAATTAGCCTTATGCGTGTTTCACATAATGTGGGGACCCGGGAATTTGGAAAAAGTAGCCGGGACATAGCCGGGGATGTCCACAAAAAAAAGTGCCCTGCTAGCTGGGACAATCGAGGGGACTGGCCGGAGTTGTACAATTTGTTGTCTGACCCTACCGGGACAATAGCGGGGACTTGGCTGCCGGGTTATACAATTTGCTGCCCAGCCCTATCAGGACAATAGCGGAGATTCGGGGGACAATAGCGGGGGAAATAATGCCCTGCATGCCGGTGTTTGTACAAAAATGCCCCTCATTCTGGGGTGTCCAAAAAGTAAGTGCCCTGCCCTGCCGGGGCAGTAGCTGGGTCATGGCCGGGGCAGTAGCTGGGTCATGGCCGGGGTGTCACGCTGGGCCATCTTTACATCCCAGGCCGAGTCCCCGCTAGTCCCGGGTCCCCCTTCAAATTTCTTTAAATTATGAGTATTCTTTGATTATTTTTAGGGATTATGACCCAGGGACCGCTTGGGTGAATAAATTCCATACAAATGTCCATGAGTTTGGGAAATCTGGATGCAGTGAAAACCAACTTGGCTCCACAGGGATTCGAACCGCGGACCTTCTGCTAAACGTGCAGACGCCCTACCAATTGAGCTATGAAGCCAACTTGTGGTCTCGAATCACGTTAGTGCAGTTGTTCCTTACCGACTGGGATTGACTATCACGTGAGCTTAGCAAGCCCTACAGAGGGATATTCCCTTCAATGAGATAATCACCCCTCCCAGAGATCATTTGGCTTGCCCCAATTATTAAGCACGAGTAAGTGATTATTTTTAGGGATTATGACCCACCGCCGGGGTGATCCCTGGGTCATAATCCTCTTGAGAGCATGGACACAATTTCATTGTTTTCTTGGAATGTAGATTTAAGGTACATGTACTGAGGTGACAGGTCGGTTTTATCATACACATCCTTGATCATTGTAGAGATAATACCGTTTTCAAGAGTTTTCCAATCGTGTAATTATTTTAGAATCTGTCTTTAAAAACGTAGCTAAACTCACATGAATATTTTTCTTTTTCTGCGTCGTTGGCTCTGCTGCACCTTGTTTTCCTGACTTCAGCTGTTCTCGGATCTGAATGGCCTGAGACTTGAACGTTGTGACGGTCACATTATCAGCTTGTGGCTTCTTCTTTCCGACCTTGAATTTGACTTTCTGGAAATCTTTTTTCTTCTCGCGTTTCTTTCGTCCACTCTTGGCCATCCTTGCTCAGTTAAATGGGCATCAAACCTTCAAAAATTCCTTAATGGAATGAAATGAAATTAGATTTTTGGGATGAGGTGAGGTAAGAATTAACAAGTCGGACATCATCATTTCTTTCCTTAAAATTATTAATTATCCATCAGTAAGTGCAGATCTAAAAAGAACAAGTTGAATAAGAATAAACCTTATTGACGTTCTCAATGCATCATGGGATTGGATGACAAAATTGCCCGGTAAAGTGTGCATAAACCTATGAGGCGGATGCCAACTCGGCAACTTAATTTTTACTCATTTTCTTTCACGAAAACCCAAAAGAGTTCAAGAATCAACCTCTCACCACAAGCATGTCCCGAAACAGAAATGTTGCAAATGCGAGAAATCATCAGGGATTCCATTTGTAGTGGGGAAGTCCGAGTACCGCGCTCGCAGCTAGCTCGGTAACAGCATTGCAACATGCGCAGTATAGCCACGGCGCGGTTGGATTGAGTGTGCTGCAGAATTTCTGTTTCGAAACATGTTTGTGAGTATGTTTGATATGTAGGCAAAGAAAAAATGGTGGGAGGTTGATTCTTGAACTATTTTTGGTTTTCGTGAAAATTAGGGTATTTTTTTAGTTTATGTCCCAACTCGAATTCAAGGAAAATTATTATTGGAATCGATAGCTTGGACGATTTTAGAATAGGAATACTTACATGCATTTCCGTCGCAAAAAAGGCTTAGTTTTAGAGAAAAATCCCGGAAAAAAATATTGCATATGATTGCATGCAAAGCGGCCGGCCAGAAACCAAACGGATCATCACGCGCACGCCCTATTTCCTCGCGCGCTTCACACACTGCTCGGCCGGCAGCAGTTTCACACACTTTTGTATGGAGGCGGGCGTGACAAAAACACAGAATTTTCATGGAAACGCAACATTTGCGACGGAAATGCCAATGGAAAAGGTATTCTAAAATCGTCCAAGCTATCGATTCCAATAATAATTTTCCTTAAATTCGAGTTGGGACATAAACTACCAAAAATGAGTAAGAAAATTGCAGAGTTGGCGTCCGGCTCATAGGTTTATGCACACTTTGCCAAGCAATTTTGTCATCCAATCCCATGATGCATTGAGAACGTCAATAAGGTTTATTGAGAAGTTGATCATTGACATGATGGATCCAGAACTTGTGTGCAAAACATATGAAACTGGCTGAAAAAGGGTTTTCTCACAAAATCTTAATATTTTTTCTCACTAAAAAATTTGGGTTTTTCCATCAAATCTGCACTTACCGATGCTTGATGGGTCATTTTAAAGAAAACAAATTTCGGAATCTCGCGCGCGCAAGGGACGTCTATGGGATTGTGTCAAAGGTCATTTGAGATAAACACAATGCATTCGGATAGGGTGCGCCTTTGTTTATCTCAAATTAAAGTCGGGAGACGCATGCGCAGTCGAGACTCCGAACTGGCTTATTTCATAAAGCTGTTTAACAGAAAAATTTTATAAAAATGGGTTTTTAGTGAATAGTGAATAGGTCACGGGTCACTGGAATTGGGAATAGGCTTCCTTATTCTCTGACCAGCGTCACCGATCCTAAGATTTTCAAAAAAGGATTAGCCACTGCTAATCATGCACCTCTTGACTATAGCCAAGATCCTCTGGGCAGCTAGCTCCCATCCTCACATTGCATGCGCCACATTGTTGAGTGATATGATATGCTCTAGTTGGAGCTTATCATTAAATTACTCTATCAAGATCAATATCAAAATCAATTGTAATACAGTAATACACATTACATAAGATTTGGACTGAAAACCCATTTTATAAAACAAACACATTTTGGATTTATAGCAATTTTTTTGCTAAACAACTAACTTTATGAAATTGGCCCCTGTACCATGTGTACTGTGCATGTTACTCCTGCACTACACATACAACGCACGTGTTCATAACTTCTTTTTCTCAAACTCTTGGTGGCGCTCTCTAGGGTTCACAGAACCACAGACGTGTGTCATGGCCCTTTTCCAAATCTCGACTCCGTCTTCAGGCTCCGGCTTCATGCGGTTCCGGCTCCAACCGCCTCCGGCTTCACTTTAGCGAAGCCAGACCAAAAACCGTTTGGAACACTATTCGGGCCTAGTAGGCCTACCACTTTTTTTCACCGGCTTTTTTTAAGCGCTAGCAGACGAGTTTTGTCGGCGGCAAAGTTTAGCAAACCTGCAAAGCGCAAACTAGTTCACAAAGTTTTTGTTGCTGTCATGTGATTTTCAAGTTCATGACGTCACGAAGCCGGCCGAAGTCACCTCTTATAGTTGACTTCGTTTTGGAGCCTCATTTGGGCAAAAACGAAGCCTCAAAATGAAGCCTGAAGCCGAGCCGAAGTTTGGTATGCGGCTTCAAGATGGTGGAATTAATAGAGACGGAGCCGGAGACGGAGACGAAGCCGCGATTTGGAAAAAGGCCCAATTATTTTCCCACTCGCGCGACCATCTGAGGTAGACTGGTTTTCGGCCCAAACAGAAGGCACAACGTTTGCACAGCCTTGGTATACTCCGCTCAAGACGCCCAATTGTCTCACATTTTAAATACCAAACAATATAACACCAAAGCCATACTAGGCCTTGCCAAAAGGCTATGTGGACCCCGGAACCTTGGCAAAACCATGAAACGCCGTTTTTATACGGCTGTTTTTGCGCATTATCTATAGACTTGCCCAAGTCTAACTTCCCGTGCTTGGTCTGTAATGCGCAGCGCACATCACGCCTTCTGGACTAGTGGCCTGTCTTATCTCTTTTCTTCTAGCTGTCTCGGAAGATTGTCTGGAACAGAGGAAACTGAAGAAAATACTGAAGAAAATAGGCCGCTGGTCCGGGAGGGCGCGCTGTGCGCTGCGCGTGAGGCCAGACTTGGGCAGGGGCCAATTTCATGGCGCTGCTAAACACAAACATTTGCTTAGCACAGGATTTATTTGCCTTATAAAATGGATTACAAGCCAAATTTATTCGCCAACTTGTGTTTTTCGCAAGAGTAGGAGAATACCTTTCAATACACATACGATTTTGGCTAGCAATGATTGAATCCATTTTTACAAAATAAAGCAAACAAATCCTGTGCTAAGCAAATTTTTGTGCTGAGCAGCGCCATGAAATTGGCCCCTGGTCATACGTCTTGAATTATTGGCGGACAGCCAATAATTCGAAATATTGACATTAATTGTTCGATAAGTCGAATTTTTTTTTCGTTGATGTCTCATTTGAAAGTGAATAATGTTTCTGGAAAAATATCAATAAAAAAAAAAAAACGGACAATACATCTTTAAGCATGGTATTTTGATGATATCCAAGTTCTGAAGACTTCAAATTGCTCAATAGATATCTAAATCGTGATTTAGGCAGGAAAAACAAATGCTGGGGCCAACATTTAGCGTGCCGACTGTTTTTATAGTCAGCTCGATTTGGAAAATTCCACATTAGGTCCACTCCTTCACGGAGTCACGTCATCTCGTACATAGCCTTGACCAAGGCTTTGGACTTGTCTTCTAGACGGCCCGCTGAAGATAAAACTGAACAAAGCGCTTACGAGCTATACGGAATATGTTGCACGTATATTGGCTCACAACGCGCCGCGCTACGACTATGCACACACATGCACGTATATGTACCGGTACGGTCCTAATATAAACCCAAAGCCTTGATGGTTCTGCATTCAGCCAGCGAAACTCATTACAGTAATAGGGAAACCACCCCAGCGTGAGCTGAGATTTCATTGGTCGACGCACGCCAGGCTATGTTTGAAAAACGCTATGATCTGCGATCCCCAGTTTGTTCATCCGAGGCAGTATTAAGAGCTCCCACAAAATCATTCAGGAAAGCTGTCATATTGCGACCGTTGTACCCCAGAAGTGTAATCAAATACGTACATTGTAAACAGACAAGCACAATAAATGCTACGAACCCGAGAATATTTGTTGTTTTCGTCCATCGATCATGCCACGGTTCTCGTAACATGAGGACGCCATGACATGCATAATGCATGCTCGCGGCATTACGTGCTACTCATGAAGCTCTTGATTGGCTGAAGACAAATGTTAAATATTCATACCTTGCATACCCGCATATCCAAAGCCCGCCCATTTTCGGCCAAAACCGGCCGAAAATATAAAGAAACACATTAAACCCGGAAGTTACAGACTCCACAAGGCTGTCTATCGAGCTAGACCAGGCCGTACGCAGCTAGTACGCAGTATGTATTGCCGTACGAGTTTACTACAGAAGTCGTTATCTCAAAGTGGTGGCTCGTTTTGATGCCGTGTGCAGTTTGCATGCGCTAGACTAAATATTCCCTCGTACAGCAAAAAAACCTGCAGACGGCCTTGGACAAGGCTATCTCGTACACTGATTACAACAATGTCACTGTGGCGTCAATCATCCCATTTAGGTGCCAATGTCTCGAAGAGCTTGCCAGCGGCTTGAGTCGCGCAGCACTTAAAGATAGTATACATGATTGGTAAACTGTTACAAATAGTTTTATCCCGCTGTGTGATTGAAGATATGCATGATTAAAACCAACCTGAGCAAAAACCAGCTCCGTACTTCGTCTAACTTTTGAGAAAACGGTAAAAAAAGGGTTTGCAGTCATTTCGCCCCAAAACCACTTCGCCCTGAACCGTTTCACCCTGAACCATGGCCTGTGCACAAAGTGCTTTTGGGACGAAGTAGCATTTGGGCGAGGTAGTGTTTGGACGAAGTGATTTGGGGCGAAATGGCACTCGGGCAAAGTGGTTTGGGGGCGAAATGGCACTTGGGCGAAATGGTTTTGGGGCGAATTGAATTTTCGTCTCATGAGACGAAAACTAATTGTTTTACTCATTTCTCAAAGACTATAGCACTTTAGACAAAACCATTTTAGGGGATGTTTTCTACAGTCATCATGTTTATATTGTGTAAGTTAGGCGTAAATCTGTGAACATTTCTGATTTTCGAGATTACCAATGATGTATACTGCCTTTAAAGAGGAAGAATCCCCCTTGACGAAAATCCAGCATTTAGGCTTTTTTCGATAGTCCAAACATCCCTCTTGCCGACGTGGATTTTTATTATTTTTTAATTGTCGGTTTTAAGTGGATAAATTGCAAGCAAAAGTGCGCTTTTCGAAAATGAGATTTTCGCGATATCTGAAACGCTCATTAGGTATTCATGATATGCGCGTGACCCCGTGACGCAATCCTGAGAAAGAGAAGTCAACACGATAGTTAGCTCCATACGTTTACACGCAAAAAACTTGGAAAACCGTCTCTTTTAGATGGTGTTTTTTGAAGAATTTTGTTGTTCCAAAAAGCCAGAGATATGCCCAGTAGCTGCGTGGTTGCATGTTTTACCAGACACTATAAAAAAAAAGAGCAGAAAGATTTTCTTTTCTATTACCAAGAGAGAGAAAAATGAGTCGCTCATTCTATAACTTGTACGGCCGATGTCCAAACACGTGGAAACTACGCCCGCAGTGGACCGTACACAGACCGCTGTAAATGCCGTTCGTTCCGTGACAAAACCACCCGTCGCAATGCACCAGTATTTACTTTAAAAGAGCTTCACTGTGAGCCACAATTTTATCGTTTTTTCACAAAACAGGTAATAGTAGATTGCTGTCATATTACATGAAGTGTTTTTCACGTTTGTATTTTGAATGTTTCTCAGGATGACGTCAAAACCCTGTTGATAAACAAGCCGAGTGACCTCGAGCGTTTCAGAATTTGGGTGAAGAGGGTCGGAACTGCTTTACGTTTTAAGCAAAAGTCTGTCGATTTTTTGTGAAAAACAAGTTGTGATGGTGTTGTAGACACATACACCTCCATGATAAACAGAAAAACTAAAAAAATGTGGAAGGGGGGATTCTAGCTGTTTAAAGTCTTGCGGGTCCACACAGAGGATGACTCTACTCCGCAACCACGTTTTCGATGATCTTTTGTTTAATTGAGAATTGTCGTCGGACTGGTCTACGTCTCACATTCGCAAGTGGTTTGACAATTTGCACAATGTGGCTCTTTTGTTGTCCTTTCGTCCTAATAATTGCTTTTATTGCTGAATGCTGATACATAGTAATGTGAAAATCGGATTCCTGCTGTATCGTCTTTGGACAGAGATATTCAAGTTCTCAGGTTTTCGCCACCATTTTGAACCTTCGTTCATCAGGGACCAATTTTATGGCGTTGCTTAGCACAAACATTTGCTTAGCAAAGAATTTCTTTGCTTTATTTTGCAAAACTGGGTTGCCAGCCAAAATCGTATGTGATGTGTATTTACTGATATTTTGCCCCTGTTCCTAAAAATACAATTTGACATACAATTTTGGCTGGTAACCCATTTTACAGAGCAAAGAAATCCTGTGCTAAAAATTTTTTTGTGCTAAACAGCGCCATGAAATTGGCCCCAGTTCATCAACGGAACGCACGCACGCATATGTGCATCAGTGCATATGCGTGTATTAGCATGCATGCATACGCGCGTACAATTACTAAACGCGCACGCGCGTATTACCGCGATTAAAAACAGCGACCTTCGAATGGCATCTCGTGCGCGTGCGAATACTGCTCAACACGCTATCCGCGCCATTGAATGAATTTCACAAAACTTTCGTTGTGATTTTGTTTCTTCGTGGGTCTGTTTGCATCTCGCCCAACATGCAGACCCACGGGCTTTTAAGTTGCCGAAATTAAGGCCTCTTCTCGGCACGAAGACAATTCCCAGATTATGGCAAGTTTTCTGACCGAGGCGACGAGTAAAAACAACGGCGCTTTCTTCCAAAGCTAGATAACCAAGACAATTTGTAGGCCATTGGCATTAGGAGCTGAGCACACAGCGATTGCGTGGACTTTGCAGTGGCAAAACTTCGCCATTTTCACGGATTTTTGTCTGGCATGGGTTGCGGCATCAGCCGGACTGGGACCACGGTCATCGTGGTTCAACCGCCAGAGGAACCTATCAAGGTTCGGCTGCGTCTTCGCGGGAAGGTGGAAGGCGAAAACAAGGAGACTATTTTAGCCAAACTCTGTGAGATCACCGAGCAGTTTGCCAACAGATTCGAGGTTGGTGTAATTGTTGGTCATGTTGGTTTATACAATTACTTTTAGTTTTACTTAGTTAAGACCTCTTGCGAGAAATTACGTGTACAATTATGCACCTATATCAATTGTTTCCCCCCCCCCCCCCCACCCCACCCCCCCCCCCCCCCCGGCTACCCGACCTAAGTCACTTTTTTTGTGACAAAATCCCCACCCCTGGGGAAACATTTAGGTGACAAAAATCCCCACCCTCGGGTGCAAAACATGCGCGTCTTGTATACAAAATACACGGGTCAAATGCCCCAACCTGGGGCATAAAAACAAACGTGACCAAACCCCCACATAGGAGGTGAGGCCGCGCGGGGATGCGGGGGGGGGGGGGGGGGGGGGGGGGGGGCGGGACATTTGATATATGTGCATTAAAGCTAATACCGCATGTAGCTGAATGCATAAAGGGCCTTAGTTGCTGAAGATGTCATAAAATCTAATCAGCAGCCAATCGTTATTCGAGTCGGCAAGAATGTAAATGTTTCACAACCAATCACCGCACATACCTGTCCCAATCGTGAACGTCCATGGCTGCTCACGATGTCGTAACCAAAGCACAGTAGCACACAAGATGATGGTCTGTCGATCTCCTTCCATAGTCCTGATGAAATCGGGGCTTTGTCTCACGAAAGAATCACTCCTTTTATTATGTTTAAAAAAGTAAATATTAGAGAGCAATCAAGTCATTCAAAATTTGCAACACAGATTTCAGCCACGGAGAAGAACGACGTCTACATAGCCAAGTTGCAGCCGATGGACGGAGACAACGCGGGCGACCTCAGAAAACTTTGTCGCAAGATCATTAACCAGGCCGTGGGCAAAGGGATTTCCCTGGGGGGAGACTGCAAGATAATCGGCGCCAAGGAGTACCAAGAAGCCGGCGATCTGTAAAACAAAATTCGACAAAAATGGACGATAAAATCGACAATCCACAGCCCGATTGAATTTTCTAATAATTATAACTATGCACATAATGATGCGTTTGTGACAACTGGTGACAGAAAACACAATGATAGTCGTTTTATCGGATCGAGTTTTCGCGACTGTGATCACAAACATGTTTCTGACGTTTTCGACATGCTTTCATAGATTTAGCCGATGATCATTGGTTGAATCAGTTTCTGGCTCCTGGTCGCGAAAACTCGATCCGAACTACTCGCGAACTACTATACTCAAGCCTACATATACCTAGATGTAGGCCTATATACATGTATACATACGGAAAAGGGCGTCCTGAAAGTGTTTAATGAGAGTTCGTTTGTGTAGCTGGCACCTTTCCAATCAGCAGTTTGGATTATAACTGATTCAGGGGAAACGGATGAACCGTCCTTGTACATGAGTATGGATCTATTTTCCAGGGTAGTAATGACTCGGACTCGAGTCGACTCGAGTTCTGATTTTCACTGACTTGACTTGACTTGAGACTCCAACCTCAAATGACTTGACTTGACTTGAGACTCCCACCTCAAATGACTTGACTTGACTTGAGACTCCAACCTCAAATGACTTGACTTGACTTGAGACTCCAACCTCAAATGACTTGACTTGACTTGACTTGAGACTCCAACCTTAAATGACTTGACTTGACTTGACTTGAGACTCCCACCTCAAATGACTTGACTTGACTTGAGACTCCAACCTTAAATGACTTGACTTGACTCGACTCGCACTTGTGCATTTTTTACCTGGGTCTGCCAAAAGTGAAATTGAACTTTATATGCATTTTTGTCATTTTGAGGACCGAATTGTTTTTCAGAACTAAATATTTCTTTTAACACGGAACATAAAATACCCTACAAAAGGCCTACATGAATGCAGGATTCAGGGTTTAGAGTCATTTTGAAATTAGCTTGAACAAATACTACTTGACTTAAACAGACTTGACCAACATGCTTGACTCGGAGGCCATTTGACTTGACTTGACTTGGGACTCGACGGCAGTTTGACTTGACTTGACTTGACTTGGGACTCGAGCAACCCTGCTATTTTCCAGATAATGTGCAGCCAACGTGTTATTCGCATACAGTGGACAATACACGTACGGCATAATGACGTCATCGTTTGCTTACATGTGTGCTGCTTTTATATAACCATACAAACCGTTTGGTTCCCCGAGACTCCTTTTGAAATGCGCACATGTAAAAACTGTGACGTCATTGCTCTTCATCTATCAACGAAAATGATTGGCCTGTGCCCCGGCCTTTTAGAAACTTGTCCCCTAAAATCCAGCTATCAAAGCAGTAAGACAAAACACTACGCGTGGTCAGTCTCTGGCTGTATATAGGATTAAATTCATTTAATTTTTCGGGCAGAGTGGGTGGTGCTGATACAACATACATACAAATAAAAACACGGATGCCAGAATTTAAAATAAAACAACCTTAATATCGTGAAAGAAATGTTGTGATACAGAGTGATTTTTATTGACCGCGTGCTTATACCAGATTAACTTTTGACCAATCAGCAATGCGCGTATGGTGACGTCATTTTATTGAAAACTTAAATAACTGTTTAAAAAAGTCTTAGCAGCTGAAAACCGAGGTCAAGTTTTGGAAGGTAACTTTTAGAAAAATCCCTTTTTGAGGAAATAAACTGAAACACTGTTTTTCTGTGTGAAAATGAGTTGTTTTTTCGCTAATATCAAATATTTGTCGTAACTACATAACACCGTTGAGAGCGCAAAACGAGGGCACCGTTTCGCTACATATTTCTTTTTAACCGAAGAGAAAACTAATGTACTGTGTGTACTATTTTGACTAGATACATACTAAAACAGAATAATTTATTTATTATCTACTAAAACAGTTATATTTTTACGACACAATGACAATGCGCACGCGCGCTCACACCAAACAACGCGTTCGCACAGAGGCCCACAAAGTGAAAACTTCGTGCGCGCCAGAAACACCCAAATCAAAACAAACCAACCGCGAATTCCAAAACCTTGCGCACATCCCTTGGAAAGTTGTATTGCTACACAGTAACTCCTGTTCAGGTTTTAAAGAAAAATCTGTATATATCGACAAAAAAACATCTCAAATTGTGTCAAAGTTGATCGCAGCATTGGGGCAGCCCGATGTATGGATAAACTAAATGTTGGACCGCGGATAATGGCACCTGAGAGGCGGGTGAGCTATAATGCGTTCAGTGTCTTCGATGAGTTAAGGAAAAACGGCCAGCTATGCGACGTGGTGCTACGCTGCGAGGAACAGGATTTCCCTGCTCACAGGTAACTCGGGTGGGGGTTATCATCAGGTTGGTCTGGCGGCTCTATGACTCCATATGCGGATTGGATACTTAGTCCATGCTTGATTCCAGACGTGTGGGGGTTTACTACCTAGGCCTATATAAAACTGATAATTTCTTCCTGTTCGTCACCTTTTGTGTGTTGACAAAGGTTGGGTCTACACGAAAACCAGTCAATTGTTTCCCAGTGCAATGGACACTTCAGATTATCAGGGAATGTTTAGATCCAGTTACCCTGCTGGCAACTAGTTCTAAGACCACCCCCCCCCCCCCCCCCCCCCACCCCCCACACACCACCCCCATCCCAACCCCACCCCCTCTCCCGTGACACGGCCCCTCCTGAAAGGATATCGCGTATATAGGCCTACGCTTGTGTAATACTTATACAAATTATGTTATATGAAAAAAGTTTTGATTCCAGGCAAATGGTTTTTGCGCACGTTCAAACGAATTTCTGTCTTTCTAATCCCCATAGTAGTAGTCATCTCACTTCCTTCTCTCGTTGTTTCAGGAATATCCTGGCAGCATGCAGCCCCTACTTCAGGGCCCTATTTACCAACGGCATGCACGAGACCCAAGAGCGAGTAGTGAACATCCCCAATACTAAGTCCAACCTACTGGCTCTCATCCTAGACTATGCATACACCAGGGAGGTCAAGATTACGGCAGAAAATGTGGAGGAGTTACTACCAGCTGCCGACCAGTTTAACGTTGGAGGTAGGTGGCTGGCTGGCTTATAGTGGTGTGCACATTAGCATTTTGCTTGCAAACTTTGCACTGTCTGGCGCCCCGAATTCTTCATTTTCAAATGGAGGTGCAGTTTAGAAAGTCCACACAGTATGCTGTTGTTTCTACGTGATGCCCGGCAGTGCCTAGCATCCAACAATCTGGTTGTTTTCTGCCATTCTACCATGAACACGGTATCAATTATGTACTTTACACCTGCCGCGTGCACCCGGTCACATTATATAGCAACAAAAAATTTGTCTGGTCATTTGGATACTGAGTGTGCATGTGAAGGGAAATACACCAGACCCTCTTCGTGTCAAAAAACGCAAAAGGCTTAAACTCGAATCCGATCTTTCTGACCTCGGTTCGTTCCAGTTCTGATTTATGACCTGACCGTGCGAAATGAGTCGGATGTCGCACAGGCCAATTTTGTTTTACTATATGAGGAAATCAGCGTTGAACTTGAAACCAAGCCTCATGCCCAAGTTATTTTTTACACTAAATCTTTTTAGGCTACTAAGAATCAGACTTCAGAGTCCCATCAGACATGAAAGGGTTAGAACAGGCAGTAACGCATTCTGCTGATGTCGATGTTGTCTTCACAATCTTCCCTGCTAATCATTGCACTAAGGGGTATTTATGAGGGAAATAGAAGTGTACTAGTGACCGCAATGCTATATTCCCGCAGGTCTGGTGCAGATGTGCAGTGAGTTCCTCACCAACCAACTAGCGCCTGACAACTGCATCGGCATCTGGCGTTTCGCCAAGATGTACTTCTGCTTCAAGCTGCAGGAGGCAGCTTTTAAGTTCATCCTGATCCACTTTGAGGAGATTGTCCTTCTTCCCGAGTCGGATGAATTCCTCTCATTGACCGTGGACGAGCTGGTGGAGGTTTTGCATGACGACCAACTAAACGTCAAGATGGAGGAGTACGTCTTTGAGGCTGTACTCAGATGGGTAAGCATATCAGCAGGAAGTGGATCCCCCCCACCCCCCTCCTCCCCCTACCCCCACCCTCCTATGGAGGTAAGACCTCTCTTCACGATAGGCCATCAGTGTAGCGAAATTGGTTGGCAGGATTTGCCCCACTGCATTGTTGGAGAAAGAGTGGCAATCATCACGACATTAATAATTGTGATGCTCCGGCGGGCCTGCCCAGATAGTTCAGTTTATGACGTTCATCATTTTGATATCAACCGCAGATTCGCTACAAAGAGGCGGAGCGCAAGGATTTCATGCCCCGCCTTCTCATGCACATACGACTGGGCATGACCAACACGGATTATTTTATGAACAACATCAAGGCGCATCCATACGTCAAAAACAACGACTTGTGTAAACCGGTCGTCGTGCAGACCATCAACTACACGTACAATTTCGACGCGGCGGAAGGATCTGTCGGCCCCAGTAAGGTACGTATACCTTTTTGCACTAGCGGCCACTTGCACTTCCGTTCAAAACGAGGCTTTACACACATTATATTTTACAGTGGACTAAAGTTTCAGTACGTTACAGCAAGATAATCAATGTCCATGCATGTGTATAGCCTCGCTGTTTTTCCAATATGGCCGTTCCGCGTGCAAGTAGCGAATTGATCTGATTTTGTGCCGTGGCAATATTTTGAGTTTGTCAGATAAGAGAAAACGCCACGCCAAAATCACTTACCCTTTGCATTTTCAAAGGACTTTTGGACTACTGGCATAATGTTTACAGCCATCACAATTAATGACATCACACTTTGTCTCTGTATTTCTCTATCAAAAATTAAAGGTGGTTTCCCGGCCGCGATTGCCGTACAAGGTGTTATTCGCCGTTGGAGGTTGGAGCGGCGGCAGCCCGACCGGCGCCATTGAATGCTACGACACGCGCGCCGATCGGTGGATACTGCTTGATACCGTTAACAACAGGCCAAGGGCCTACATGGGCGTGACCGTTATTGGGAACAAGCTGTTCGTCATAGGTAAGATGGTCTAACACAATAACTCCAAACTGACTTCTTAAAAAATGATTGGGAAAACTGCTACAAACGCCGTTATCTCCACCTGTGATTGAGGATCTGTATGATACAAACCAACCAGTGCAAGTCAGGTCAGTAACTCATATACGTTCCGAGAAAACAACGAAAAACTGTGTCCACCCGTTCAAGAAATTGTGCGAAGTCACCGTCCTATATACTGGTCATACTGCACGGAAAAAGCCATACTATATCACGGTGGTCAGGGGATATAGTTTCGTTCACATTAGGGCTTCATTGTAAAAAAAAAAAAGCGTGTGCGCACGCATTTATATAAATTCATTTTTAATTATCGTTTCCTCATAAAAAGGTATCGCCTCGAACGGAATCAATGCATCTTCCGTTTCAGCAAGGTTGTTTTTCCAGTCATAAAATACAAATGTCATCCTTTGTGTTTTGCCAAGGTTACTGGGTCTACACTAAAACCAGACTGGTGAACTATTTCCCTACGCTTTAGCAGTGGACATTTCAGATTACTAACGAATCTTTAGATCCAAGTTACCATGGCAACTGACGTCACACTTTAGTATTCCATTGTTGACTAGCCTTGTCCAACCAAGGGCTGTGAAATTGTGTGAATCCGTGAAGAATTTGCCTGTATCCTATGCAGCGATAGTAGCCAACTGCAAAATAGTCTGGTTACCAAAATATCTTGGTCTGAATCCTGACTTCGCGCGCGAGGCTGAAGTCAGGATTCAGACCAATATATTTCGGTAACCAGACTATTTTGCAGTTGGCTACAATTCACCGCGCGGTGGCGCACTTTCGCTGCATAGCATACATGCAAATTCTCCACGGATTCACACAATTTCATAGCCCTTGGACAATTTAATAGCCCTTGGACAAGGCTATTGTTGACTTACATTTTGGGACATCGCAAATCCTGCAAACCGTCTCTGAGGGATTTTTGCAGGTAGCGTCACTAAAATCAACCGTATCTTCAAGACTTTCACCGAAATTACTCTTATACCATTTATAATCAGTGTAACTGTAAGATAAAACTATCTGGACACAATTTCTGTTAATTGAAGTTTTCCCACAAACTGTGTTAACATTTCTAGGTGGATTCGACAGCAACCAGTACTTTAACAGCGTGCGGATGTTCGACCCTCTGAGCCGTATTTGGCGCGAGGTCGCCCCCATGAATTCCCGGCGTTGTTATGTCAGCGTCGCGGTACTGGGCGGGTCCATCTACGCTATGGGAGGATTTGACGGTCACACTAGGCTTCGCTCCGTTGAAAGGTATATAAAGCTATTTCAGGGACGTCTATACACCAGCCAATTTTTGGCCAACAAGGTCCAACAATAATTGTCCACCAATGTCGGCCGACCGAAAGTTGGATGGTGTGCAGTTCGGCCATGTTGAAACCATTTAGCTGTCGCCAACTTTACATGTTGGACCTTGTTGGATGAAACGGACCAATAGCAGAGTAAAGCGCTTGTCACGTGAATGCAAGAGCGAACTGCAGTCAAGATGTTGCTTTCGAGTGCGGCACAAGGGATCCCAGGTGTTCCCCGGTGCCAACTCGAAAGCGCGTTGGTGCACCACATCAGCCGATTTCACGAAACCTTACGCACATGCGTGAGCTTGCGCAACTTTTTATTGCGTAAGATGCGCAACATTCCTGTGATTATTACACGTACGCAAGCTAGGGGCTTATGCCATTTTCAAAAGTTGCGCAAGCTACGCACTTTTTCGTGAAATCGGCTGCAGATGGTGGCACCAACTGCGATCAACGCGTCGCTGGGACAATGGGAGACATGCACAGTTGCCGGTACTTACGCTTGATTCAGGCTTGCGCGTTGTTGAATAATTTTGGAAATTTGTTGTTTATATTTTGGATCTTCAAGGCAACAAAATTTTGTAAATATTTCTATAATTTATTTTCATAATATATCTGTAATTTATTTTGTGGCAAACCAAGCTTTTTATTAGCGCTGATGATGCAATTTCTACTGACTGTGGTGCACCAGGGATCCCAAAAAACACTGCGCGCATGTGTAGGATTTGGAACATCCCAGCACTGACCTGGGATCCTAAGCTTGGACGACGAGCGCTCGAAAGTAGGGCTGGGCGAATAGCTCGATTAATCGATTAATCGCGAGAAGTAAACGGTACTCGGACTCGCGATTAACATTTTTAAACTACTTGATTAATCGCGGCGCCGCGAGCTAGTACCGTTACATACTCGCAATTAATCGCGATTAATCGCGATTACGCTATACTGTTACACTGTGACAGTCCCCTTTCTTAAAAGACGGCCTGTTTCTACGCTGCCTCGTGAAAATGATAAAAACTGAAACGGAGGACCTTTTAAACATTTTCGTGAAGGTACGACCCGGCTACCAACCAGTGGAGTTTAATCCAGCCCATGAACCATCACCGTAGCGATGCCGCGGCCTGTGCCGTGGGTGGCTGCATAGTGATCGTAGGAGGTTTCAATGGGAACGAGTGCCTCAACACCACAGAGCTGTACGACCCAGAGACCCGTGATTGGCGTGATCTGCCCCGTATGGGTAGCCGCAGGAGCGGTGTGGGCTCGGTGTCTTTCCGGGACTTTGTCTATGCCGTCGGTATGTATACATGTTATGGCTACGATTGAACCATAAGTTATCCGTAAAGACAACACTGATATTAGGGAGGTTTCGGTCGCATACGGTTAGGCAAAACGACGACTATTAGTAAATTTTACGTCATCGATTTGTGCGTACTTAATTGTAGGCCTACTTGTGGCGTTTACACAAATATCACAAGTGTTGTGTTGTTGTTTACACTGATAGCAACACCTGTACACCTTAGTGAAAAACGGACAGCGAAAGGTAACGATTTTGAGGTTTGGCTAATCGTAGTCGTAATCACTAACCGTGCACACCGAAACCTCACTATTAAAGGTATACGTGTAAAATAAATGTCCTACTTTTGATCTTAAATAACTTTGTAATTTTTCAACGGATTTTAATTAAAATTTCACATCATGCAAACAAGGCTTGACAAATTTTATTGAGAGAGTTTCATTAGTTTTGACGAAAAGGGGTGAGATTTTATAAGCATACGAAAAAAAGGAGCCTATTTCAGATTTCGCCACTTTCGACGTGGCCTCCTCCAATGTCGATACACCGCTGGAGACTGGTGGAATGTGCATGCTGCAGCCAAAAGCTTCTGAGGAAATGCAGGATCATTCCTAATGTTATTGCAAACCATCTTGATCGTTTCGCGCAACTCAACAAGAGGTGCAAATGGACCTCAGACATAGGCAATTGCCTTGACAATGGAGAATGCAAAGTCGAAAATCGAAAGTGGCAAATTCCGAAATTTAGGGGTTGTTTTCCTTGTGGCTTTTAAATCTCACCCTCTTGTCCAAAACTGATAAAACTCACTCAATAAAATCTGTCAAGCCTTGTTTACATGATGTGTTACGGTTATATGGAAACTTGGCTTTAGTTGCAAAAAATGCCATAACAACAACGATATTGTTTTCAGGCGGTTTCAACGGCCTGACGCGACTGAACACCATGGAGCGTTGGACAGCCAACTCCCAACAGTGGACGCCGTGTCCCAGCATGTACATCCACCGCAGTAACTTCGGCTCGATCGTACTGGACGATATGATCTTCGTTATAGGAGGTTTTAACGGGATCACCACCATCTTAAACGTGGAATGTTACGATCCGGACAACGAGGAATGGTGAGATGATGGACCAACGAATGATGTCACATGTTTTTTTTAATATATAATTATAAGGGATTGCTATCGGCAAAAGAAAGCTGCGTTATGACTGGTACATGAAATGTATAGCTGTCAGTGGTGATTGGCTGGTATTGCCTTTAAAGGCCATGTATCATTTGCAAGATAAAACGTTTTACAGATTCGTGAAATAAGAGTGTAACATATCTAAGGAAGAATGTTGGTATAAAACTAGCCTGAAGAAATGTTTTAGAAAACCACCTTCGGTTGTCAATTTCCAACATGAAATACCATTTTGGACGGAAATAAATTCATGTGGTGTTTGTTACCATTGCTATCAACACTTTGAGTAAGGTTTTTCTTGTCAACTCATGAAAAACAAAATTGGGCCATTGCAAACAGCACTTATTGTCAAGTGAAGTTGAATGTCGTAAACTTGTCAGCAGAAATTTCGGGTTCACACTGATGCAGCAAAGTTTCAGAAAGCCTCTGAAATTCACGCGTGGTTTCTGTATTTGGTAAATGCCTGCTCCAAAGAAACTTATTTTTTTTTAACCACCTTGTTTTCTTAAAGGTATATTTTGGACAGAAAAAAATTCATGTGGTGTTTGTTACCTTTGCCCTCAACATTTTGAGTGAGGTTTTTCAAGTTGTCAGCGCAGGATAAATTCAAATTTGGGGTGAATACAAAATGATACAATGGCTTTTAATCGTTGTTTTCCTCCGAAGGTACGATGCTTGTGACATGAACGTTTACCGTAGCGCCCTGAGCATCGGGCTAATCGAAGGCCTGTCCAACGTACGCCAGTTCACCTGGCCGCGTGATTGCGACCTACCTCCCCCGGTACCGCCCGCCGACCAGACCGGCCCGAACGCGCCGGCTAATCACGGGCAGCCGGCTCACCAGCACCGCGGGCATCAGCAGGCGGTGGCCGCTAACCAACCGCCAAGCCAGAACGAGGCCGCCGTGCAGGCGGAACTGCTGGCGCCCGCTCCAGCCGGAGGGCAAGACGTCCAACAGCAACAACGCGCAGGTAGGCCTATATCTTGGGGAAATAGATGCGATATATATTTAATTCAACACTACACATTAAGGCTGGATTTACTCTGAGCAATTTGACGCGCATGGCTTTGGGAGAAAGTGGTGGGGAGGGAATTATTTTGGAGTGAAACGACGCATTGAAAATCACAGAATCACAAAAACGCTTTCCGCCCAAGTTGATTCTGTGGTTTTCAGTGCGTCGTTTGACACAAAAATTCCCTCCACGCTGTTTACTTAATACTAAAAAAAGGTTGGATTTTATTTCAAGCTGCACCGATGCCCGACCTGATGGAGTTCCCAGCGCAAGAAGAAAACAACAACAACAACGAAATCCTGGTCCAGGGGGACATCGAGGACGAAGGAGCCGGCGGCGCAGATGACGACGACGACGAGGAAGAGGAGGAAGACGACGAATTGGACGACGACGACGAAGAAGACATCGAGGACGAAGAGGAGGTCCAGTTTCCGGACAGACCTCCCAACCAACGGCGGCCTCCGAGGGAACGCAGGCCGGATAGTATGATGCAGTAGATGGAGGGTACTGCGCATCACACGTAAAGAATAATGTGGGGTGCATGGGAGGGTTGAAAATATTACCTTGCAAGTGGCGATCTTTTAGTTGGGTCATACAAATTAATTCTTTAAAGTAGCTTGCGCGCACAGGACTAATCTAAACATGTTCTGCAGGTATGAATGAATTCCATAGTCTCTGTGTTCGTTAATTGTGATTACTCCGCCATTTAACCAAGAAGTGCCTATTTGAAAAGTCAGATGTACGTTGTCAATGTTGCAACAGTTTTAGAGCGGGAAATAGACTTAGGCCTATGATTGCATGATTGAAAAACTGTTAAAATGGCATTATCGCCATGTGTAATTAAGGATGTATGATAAAACCAACTTATGTGAGAGTCAACTCTGAGCAAAAGATAATGAAAAACTGTCCAAGCTTTCAAGGAATTTTGCGTCCTATTTAGGTTGGTTCCGTCGTTTACTGCACGGACAACAGAGTCATAATAGGGAGCTTTCGCAAGCCGACGGATTTCTGTGGTTTCGCAACTAAAAACTACAAGGTATTAGCTAAAAGGCGTCTATTTCCGACAGCGGGAAAACTACCCTGCTCAACACGGCTTTGATACCAATTTTACTTTTGATCCAAAGCTTTGAAATGCACAAAAAGTTCGTAGACATTCATAATTCATACTTCATACTAGTTTCAACCTGGCTACGTAAACGCAACTAAAAATAAGGAAAAACACTGGAAATCCGAAATTTCACTTCGCGTTTAGTGCTTACGCATAGCGAGCTCGATATATCCGTGTCGTGCAAACGCGTAGCAGATAGTACGACGTGTATGACGTCACAACCTGTGACGTATCCGTCGCGCTGTCCGTATCCGTGCGCTTGCGAAACCTCTCTAATACCCCGGCATAATACAGAAATCGTGGGCTTAGTTTCTTCCACAAGATGGCGCTCTTGTAAAACAAAATGTGCATGTGTGCACACACATTGATATAACTTCCTTTTTAATTATAGTTTTCTTTTAAAAAAAAATCATCCTGGGCGGAATTGGACAGTTGAATCCACTTCTATCTTCCATTTAAGTGAGGGTTTTCCGGTCAAAAATTAATGATTAAACAACATTTTGGGACACCAAATTAGTAATATGAGCACTGGTCGATTTGCCAACGAGTATAGCCTACTGCTGTTATGTTTAACTTAACTAAATGTACCCTGTAGAAGTGTATATAGTTTGCATTAATTTTCCGTAATCATGTATTAAATTTGAAGCTGTAATTATTACATACATTGTACATAATTTCTAGACATGTGAAAACATCGGCTGGTGCTGCCGTGTTTGTATTATTAGATGTCCAGGGGTTTTATGTAATGGCTATGTCTACGTCACCCACCAAGCATTATACACTAATGCACCTATCAATCGATATACGGTCTAGGCCATACGTCACCAAATGCAGTCAATCAATGCTGCGCAATTTAGTCGGCTTTATTGACTCGTGTAAATGTAAGCCATATTCCGTCCTAATGCACAAACCTAGTACCTATGTGAGGAAATTTATCCGGCTAGTATACGTCACCAAAACGTGCCTTTATAGTTCCCCATGCACAATTCACTGCGCGCGGTATATGGCGCAGTGCATGATGGGATACAAATCTAGTACGCTTTGCCTCGGCGTTCAATCTTCTCGTGTAGAATCAAATGAGAATTGGCAGCTGAGTGAAGCTATCGGCCGCTTCAAACTCGTAAAACGCGGCGAATTTGTGTTTTTGACACAAATGTTCGCTGGTAATATAAGCTCAGATACATATTTAACCCACTGTATATCTGTTTTGGGATTATATCGGCGTCTAGGGCTAGGGGTGGAATAATGCATAGTTCCGATTTTGCCCAGTTAACCCCGCCCCCTTGGGTATTGTTGCTATGGCTCACACGCTATTGTCAAAATGGCGACACACAACGCACAAAGCAATGGGACTTTCAACGGAAAACACAGATTCATTGGAGAAAACTCAAAGGTATTCGGTCGACAGTTATCTTAGAACACACCGAGTAAAGGGCCAGTAATACAGGGATGTCATATCATGCAATACGTGCTATCGTACCTTTGAACAACGAAACGACCGGCCTTGAAACCAAAAATTCACCCGGAACATCGCATACAACACTGTACAAATTGTATGGGGCAGAACATCGCGTGATGTTGTTGCAAACATTGCACTTTGACCTATGTGGGTGATCTCTGCTAGCTCTGTTGTGATTGGCCGGCGGGTTCGGTTGATTGACAGGTCGGAACTTAACTATGCATTGAGATGACTGTCGAAAACCCGTTATCACTGTAATCCGTGAAGCCGAGTGAGTACGTGTCGCGAGTGCCGTGGGAACCGCGCCCCATGACAACGGGTTTTCGACAGTCATCTCAATTTGTCTACCCCTAGATGCCGATATAGGCCCTAATCCCAAAATATACAGTAGGTTGAATATGCATCTAGTATCTGAGCTTTATATTACCAGCGAACATTTGTGCCAAAAACACAAATTCGCCACGTTTTACGAGTTTGAAACGGCTGAGAGCTCCAATCACCTGCGTATTCTCATTCGATTAATTATTGTACATAGCGTCGGAGGCAAAGTGTACTAGATTTCTATCCCATCATGCACTGCGCCATGTGACGCGCGCAGTGAACTGTGGGGGAACCAAGCACGTATTGCAGTCAATGTTGCGCAATCTATCCGGCTACCATTGACTCGTGTGCAAATTTAAGATATATCCCGTCCTATAATTCACAAACCTATATAGTTATGGGTGGAAATTGAGCCGGCTAGCTATACGTCACCAATGCATAGTTCCGACCTGTCAATCAAGCCGAACCCGCGACCAATCACAACAGAGCTAGCAGACAGCGCCCAGATAGGTCAAAGTGATGCAATCATCACAAACAATCCGCGATGTTCTGCCCATACAGTTTGTATGTTGTATGCGCGCCAGTGACCGGGTGAATTTTGGTTTCAATGTCAGGCGATTCGCTGTTCAAAGGTAGGAAAGCGCATTTTTATGAAATATATTTTCTTCCTCCATACTTCCGTCAGAAAATTCATTTCTTTTCTATTTATACCTCATGTGAGACGAGAAAAGGACAAAAACAGGTCAAATGTTTCCAATGGTGAACAGTGGCTAGGTCGTTGTGCGAACCTTGCTGTTCGATTTATTTTAAACTCCGCTAATCAGCTTGATTAGGATCAAATTATATGCACAAATGTAATATCCTTCAAATGTGGTTGAAAACAATAATTATACGCGTCTGGTGTAAGCCGTATTAAAGGCCTATCGATTTAGAGGCTATCAAACTAGCATCTGAACCAAGTTTGACGTATGAATTACGAGCTGTAAACAAATAAAAAAGTTCAGTGTCTAGGTCTCGACAATAAAGTGTCGAAGTTCAATAATTATCACCGTGCTAAAATCGGTCAGAATCAATCAAGCTGAAAAGAGAAAATAAAACACGTGTGTCGGAACTGGAACTGAATTCGGGTCGAGTGTCGGACCAGCACTGTGTGCTGGCGCTCGGTGGCCACGAAAAACCCCCAGCCATTGGAGGAAACGTGGGTGCATCCAGGGCACTCGACAGGGGTGCACTCCCCCGGTCCGAATTCCGATTGAAGTGGGAAAATGGGGTGGGCGGGATTGTACAGCAAAGTTGACACGATTGACCGAGAGTGAGCTACTGAAGCGAACGTGGCGTTTATATAGCCAGTTGTTATGTAATTCTATTGTGCTCAGTGTGAATACACTGGCACCTGTCGTTCTAAAACGAAAAGAAATTCCACTTTCTTCCTCCATACTTCCGTCAGAAAATTCATTTCTTTTCTATTTATACCTCATGTGAGACGAGAAAAGGACAAAAACAGGTCAAATGTTTCCAATGGTGAACAGTGGCTAGGTCGTTGTGCGAACCTTGCTGTAGTCTATAGAAAGTCGCAAAAGAAAGGGCAAAGGGGAAACAAAAGACAACGAAGGTAAAAAGGTATTAAATAACAAATTACGATTGCCAGTCCGGTGTGGAAAGATCAACAATTAAGCATTGTGAGATTAAACTTTGAACGATGTGCTCGATGCCAAATATTGGACGGACAAAAATAAATTAAAATAAAATAAATCCGCTGTCCCTCAAATCGAATTCGATACCAAACGATCGAATAAAATGTGTTATAAACTCAGTGCCATACGACTGGGTATACGCAAATGTCTATGCCGCCTCAAATAGACGTTTACTGGCCTTCGGTGCACACGGAACGCGGAAAAAACAACAAAGGTAAAAAAGGTATTAAATAACAAATTACGATTGCCAATTCCGGTGTGGAAAGATCAACAATTTTTAAAACATTGTGAAATTAAACTTTGAACGATGTGCTCGATGCCAATATTGGACGGACAAAAAATCCGCTGTCCCTCAAATCGAATTCGATACCAAACGATCGAATAAAATGTGTTATAAACTCAGTGCCATACGACTGGGTGGACGCAAATGTCTATGCCGCCTCAATTAGACGTTTCTGCGATGTACTCTTTCACAACTCCCCAGCCGAGATCAGAACGGTCAGCAAGTCGTATGAGCTTTTGACGTTCCTTGATGGACTTCACGGCGGCGTTCCAGTCGGTCTTGGCCGAGTCGATGTCAAGGCTGTCAATGTTCTGAATGGCCGACTCGACAAGCGAAAGAAGCTTCTCGCAGTGCTTGTGCTGCTGTTGATGCCGTCGCGTTTGAACGTCGGAACGTCTGATAAGCGTTGCTTCTTGCAAGCCGATTCGACCTTGAAGTCTAATGACTTAGAAAGGGCCTGGATAGCGTTCAGTATCTGATCACTGCTGGTACCGGACTCCGAACCGCCGACGCCCGGTTCGAGGGACATGTTCGATGCGGTGCGTGAAGACGTGTGTAGAATAGGATTGTACAGCAAAGTTGACACGATTGACCGAGAGTGAGCTACTGAAGCGAACGTGGCGTTTATATAGCCAGTTGTTATGTAATTCTATTGTGCTCAGTGTGAATACACTGGCACCTGTCGTTCTAAAACGAAAAGAAATTCCACGTCATCTCTGCATTACTAGCCCTTTGCTCAGTGTGTGCTACGGTAACTGTCGACCCTAAAACATAAATACCTTTGGGTTTTCTCCAATGAATCTGTGCTTTCCATGCCGAGTCCCGTTACTTTGTACGTAGTCTCGCCATTTTTTTGCGATGGCTTGTGAGCACATAGCAACAATATCTAAGGGGCGGGGTTAACTGTGCAATCTCGGAACTATGCATTGTAGTTTCGCACTGTGTGAAGGGTACGATCTGCTAAATTTGCTCTGCGGTTGGCTTTGTTTTCAGCTGATTTTCTTCACTTTCACGTCGGCATGATATAACTCATTAAATTCGATCTGTATTCATGGAAATTCATCGATCATGTGCAAATTTAAGCCATATCCCGTCGTAATGTATAAACCTATGGGAAGAAATTGAGCCGGCTAACTAACGTTCCCCCACAATTTACTGCGCGCGGTACATGGCGCAGTGTACTGTGATGGGATAAGAATCTCGTGCACTTTGCCGAATGGCCAGGGTTTTAACGTTGTGGCGACCGGCCTTCACTTATACCGCGTTTGTAAACGCCCAAACGCCAACAAATGGAAAAGGCACCTTAAAATGTATCGATTCATTAAATAAAATGAAGAAAATGTTGTCCAGTTTATCACAAATAAATAAAAATGTTTGACATTTTGTTTCCGGTTTTCAAGTACCTTTACGAATGGCAGGCTCATTGGCTTGGTGCATCTCAGAAATATTAGCGTTGCTAAATAAAATATCTGGTTTGAACGTCAACTTGAACGTTCACTAGTTCTTACAAATTTTCGAGCGTATAATGCATGCAACGTATTCGCGCCAACTACACGGCGCCACTTGCGGACTACCAGCGACGCGCTGTCATGACTGTGTGGTTTTTCTATGGCGTGTAGGGTTACCAGTTTATCTCAGAAACGGAAATAAAAGGTCCGATTTAAAATTTTGTGAACTTTTTGCTTAATTAACCTTCTGCAAAGGTGATAAATGGAATTTTAGGATTTTGTTTACAGTGGACCCCGAATCGGTAGGTGAAACTGCTAATTTTTACGTGGTGTAACTGAAAATGGTACCGAAAAAACGGTCGCTAAAAACTTAAAACTTAAAACTTGGCAGACCTTGGGAAAGTCTAAATCTCTTGACAAGCTGTCACTTGAGGGCGCTCTTCATTAGAGGGCGTCCTTTATTTTCATAGAAAACGTCGTCGACGCCAGAAGTGTTGATTTCGTTTGTGTGGATTGCACTCGTGTTTGTTATTATAATTGTTTACTAAATTAGAAAGTGGTATGTGTTAGGAACTAGGAGACTGTTGATTACTCTTCATACCAGTGTCCATCATAGAGTGATTCATTTAAATTGTGGGCTAACCATGCTAACGAAACGTTAGTTTCAATAATACTTTCATCGCCGGGTCGTATCATCCGCAGTGCAGTGACAAGTTTTCAAGTTTTATTCATCGCTGGCATAAATTATTAACCAGTCAGGCAAACACATTGTGTACAACAATGGATGAACTGGAAAAGCTCGAGTATCTGTCCCTCGTTTCCAAAGTGTGCACGGAATTGGACAACCATCTGGGTATGAACGACAAGGATCTTGGTAAGTTTTAAAAATAAAAGACTCCGGCGTCACTGTGTCTGTAGAGTGGAGACTTTACCAAGTCATGCCAGTAAAGGCCAGGATCGTAATTTCACACAGATCCGCTGTCATATATATGTAATCTTGTCAGGTTAACGATTTTGTCTCTCGTGCATTTGCCCCAAGTTTTCCATCTTTTTTCGTTTTTCATGTCGGTCTTTAATTAATGTAGACAGAATGATTCTGTACCTACGGGATTTCCCGTAGGGACAGAAGGAACCCCTTTCATACAGTGGATTGTTGTCATTTTGCCTCGAAATTAGAATCACACCCAAAAATTTCCTCCTAGTATTGTGTCCTGCAGTGGTTTGAGATGTCCATGATTGGAAAATAATTGGAAAGAAATACTTACAACACCGTTTTTGAAGCCAAAATGTTCTTCCACGTCCAAACTCAACAGTAGTTTTTGTCGTTGCAGTTTAAATAATTCTGGACGTGTGAGAGGGCGCTCTCCGCAGTGTAAATAAGGTACAGTTCCATGTGCGCAACTGTACCTTATTTACACTGCAGAGAGCGCCCTATCACACGTCCATAATTATTTAAACTGCAAAGACAAAAACTACTGTTGAGTTTGGACGTGGAAGAACATTTTGGCTTCAAAAACGGTGTTGTAAGTATTTCTTTCCAATTATTTTCCAATCATGGACATCTCAAACCACTGCAGGACACAACTAGGAGGAAATCTTTGGGTGTGATTCTAATTTCGAGGCAAAATGACAACAATCCACTGTATGAAAGGAAAGCTCACTGACTATAATTAACGCAGCTTAGCATATTATTATTATTATTATGATTATTATTTCTTTCTGGTATTCATACCAAGGATTCCTCTAAAGTGCCCATTGCGCTGTCACTCGCAAGCATGAGGAAACCCATGAAGAATTGGAAATTAGAAATGGCCAGAGACACCGGGGAATCCCCTTGCTCTTCACAAAAGAATGCTCTGGGGTCTTTAAAGTGCGTTACCGTTACCTAACACACTGGACCAACGGCTTTACATCCCTTCCGAAAGATGGAGCAAGTGTGGTTGAGTGCCTTGCTCAAGGGCACAGGTACCGCATCCAGGGGGAGATTCAAACTCGCAACCCCAAGTTTTCACCTACATGTATGATTGCGAGTCAATGATCCAAACCACTTGGCCACGGTACCCCACAGTGGGGTCATAATTATTTTACCGTCATCGTCAGGAAGCATCAAAAACTACACAGTCAGGATCCGTCACAAAGCAGTGCCAGTTGGAAACCATCACGAAAATTTCCTAAACTTTCATTTTTTTAAATTAAATGATAGCCTATATATATTTTTTTAAAATTTAATAGGGCCTACTCTTTAGTTTTTAGAAATAAAACTTAAAATAGTTATTCAATAGAAATTAAAGTTTAATGTTTGAAGTTAAAGTTTTTTTGTGTATAAACGAATGTTTTCTCATTACCATTCTGAAATTTCGCCTTCTCAAATCGTATACATGTATTTTCTAAGATATTAAAAACAAACTGATGTTTTGTAAATTAATTTATCTGGTTCCGTAAAGCAGTGCAGTAATTATACACGAACTTTTTGCATCAACATCCAAATTGGAGATGCCAAATTTTATGTTTTCTGCCCATGGATAGTATTTTGGGGTATGGATTTTAGGTCTATATGATTGTTAGTTTAAATTGAAAACCATTTTTCTGAACACGCTCGTTTAAAACAATGTGAAATTTCTCAATTATTGCAGCCGAATTCATCATCAGTCTTGCTGACAAGAACCCAGAACTAGACAGCTTTCAGTCTGCACTTGGTAAGAATGGTGCTGACCTCCCTGCATCGTTTGTTTCCAACCTACTACGTCTGATTCAGCACATGAGGCCTCCCAAAGTTTCCAAGAAAGCCAAGCACAAAAAAAAGAAGCCAAAAAATGCGAAATCAGAGCTGAGGAGAACCAAATATCCTGGGCTGTGCATACCGGACAAGAAGCAAGTAAGTGACTCAGGACTTAAAGTTCACGTGTAGTTGGGTCTTTCCACAGTAAAGGGGGCATTTTGGCAGACCATATTTTCGAGAAAATACCTTTGTCTGGTCTCAAAATATAATAAACAAGTTTAAGTTGTTTTGAAGAGATAACTTAGGCCCAAAAATAGGTTACAAATTGTGTGACAACATGCCTTTTTAAAAACCATGTGTACAAATTTCCAATATGTTCGCTCGTAACCGGGATGGACACTTGTGTTACATTTTAGGCCATCCTGGTTACGAGCGTGGATTTCTGTAGAGTTTCCACTTCATTTATTGTTCATTTATGAGTTTCATTGTCTTTTTGTGTAAATTTTAATGTTTAAGAGCTCAGAAAGCAATATTCTCTAAGAATATTGTTGGGAGCTCTGAATGTGAAAGTGTAATGGCTGATTGCTAAAGAGTAGTGGCCATTTGCGAAAGGGTAGTGGCACCACTACTCTATAACGCTTTGGGGGAACCCTCTTAAGAGATTTTGTGCGTGTGACCCCAAATTTATTGTACAGGTAATCGTATTATAATCGGTCAAGGACGAGAATTTTCATCGTTTGATTGTAATCCGATTGTAATCGGATTACAATAAATTGGCAAAAAGTGCTTGTGACCCCATCTAATCGGTCATTGACGAGAATTCTCATCGTTCGATTGTAATCCGATTTTAATCGGATTACAATAAATTGGCTAAAAGTGCTTGTGACCCCATCTCGTAATCGTATTACAATCCATCCCATAAGCCCCTGCGGTAAGAATTCCCACATGCACGCATACTTTTTTCTGCTTCACCACGCGCGCCTGGCTTAGCTTTCCATTCACAGGGCGCCAGACGTGCGCGGTGCAGTGAGGTTAGCAAGCACGCACACGCAACACGGAGAAAGCTACCGCAAGGGGTGATGGAATGGATTACAATACGATGACGTGATTGTGTGTTCGTGTGACCCCACTGTAATCTTATTATAATAAGATTACAATTCGATTACAATAAGTATGTCGTGTGACTCAGGTCGTCGTTGGAAATATTACAATCGTATCATAATCATATCACAATTTAGTAAATAAGACAACTTTCCCGTGTGACCCCAGCCTTAACCTGGTCTACATGTAGCTACATCTACCCTGTACACACACATAATACCCTTAATTTTTGATATTTCAGGAGATAGATGAAAGTGATGAGAAAGTCGCCCAAGCAGCAATGGACGAACTGGAAGCCTTGATGCCAAAAGCCGTAACGTCAGTGTAAGTTTACTGTCAATAGATTGAGCTACCGGTAACTATTAAACCACCTCACACATGTGCGTTTGTCCACGACATCATATCTCAAAAACTGTCTCATTCCAGCCCAGTATTAATTTCAGAAAGAAAGGTACATCTCGCAATAGTAAAAATACTTGAGTTGTAGTGCACCAAAGTACAGACCCAGTAAAATGTCTAAACAGTGTTGAACATACTGTATGTGATCTGTCACAACGAAAGGAGCGGAAAGTCGCACTCCGCAATTTCCTATAACGACGGTTCAAAGTCAAAAATTGAAGGGGAGGTCAATTTTAGGGTTTTGTTATATTTGGAAAGAGTAACTCTTATTCTATTTGATTCCAAATTTTTAGCGTCATCCAAACAATTAAAAACATCATTTTCAGACCAATTTTGACGATAGATTTCTTCGTGTTTCGTAAGAAATTTTTTTGAAGATTAGTAAGATTTGTTTGAACACTACCACTTCTCCAAGCTGTGTTGCATTGGGGGAATAGTTTTACCTTATGTGTTATATACCATTGGAAAGCTCCTCTTCTGCTAAATTTAAAAATACCAATTGATCACGTTCACAGACGCCATCTTCGTAGGAAAAAATGCTACTGCGTATTAAACGCCATCAAGTACACGCACGCACACGCTGAAACATGTTATGCTCGAAATTTGTTCAAAATACGGCGCAACCGATGCGCGTCACAAAAAAATATGCTCAAAACCATGATGCACGTGGCAATTTGTAGGAAGTGACGTCATTTGAACGTGATCAATAACCAATTTTTAAAAATTTCGACTTTCAGCTCATTGTGTGGTGACTGGTCACATATGTGACAATATCTCCTAGTTGGTGAAAGATGTAAACATGAATGAATATGGCAGGGCATTATATATGTGCCATATTCAATGTGAAAAAATCGAATGAGTAAATTTAAACAACTTGCACCCATGCTACATGCACACTGCTATATTTTGTGCCCCAAGTTGGAATGGCGTACGGTGGTCTCAAAATGTCAAAGTATCACGTTTCAATTCCACAGCAATTGAGACAAAACTAAAACAAAATTAGCAATTCAGGATCCTATGTCCTCTGAAAAAATACTGAATAAACATATTCACATTGACTTAAATTATGTGTACTGTATTTTGTTTAAATTCTGTCTTAACGTAGTAAAACCGAAAAATCGGATGATGACGAGAAATCACGCAAGAAAAAGAAAAGTCGGCACCACAGACGTAGCCGGAGTCGCAGCAAAAGCCGCAGCCGAAGTAGAAGCAGAAGTCGTGACAGAGACCGTCGCAAACACGATGATAAGCGCAGACACAGCAGGCGGTCACGGTCGAGGTCAAGGTCGCGATCGAGGTCGCGGAGTCGTGACAGAAATCGTCGACGGAGAAGCCGGAGTAGCAGTAGGGAGAAAGACAGTGGAAAAGACCGGAAACATGAAAGGTAAGTCTGCCCATTCCGACAAAGTACAAATCTGGTGAAGGCTTGATGTTCGATACTCGGCCGTGGTACTTGTGCCATTGAGCAAGGCCACTGAAGGCACTCAATCACAATTACTCAATCCTTTCGAAGGGCTTTAATGCTGTTGGTCCAGTGTGTTGTGTAATTTCGTTTTACCCTAAGAATCATATAAAATACCTCCCCAAAATACTATCCATGGGAAGAAAACAGGAAATGTGCAATCTCCAATTTGGATGTGGAAGCAAAAACGGTTAGTGTAATTACTGCACTGCTTTATGGAACCAGATAAATTAGTCTACAAAACATCGGTGGTTTTTTGACGATGTCCTTGAAAATATACAGATTGAGATTGTAAAATTTCAGAATGGTAATGCAGGCCTCAAATTTCGCAGTTTTTAGGGCAAGGCCACTTTGGCCTTGCATGAAGGCAAATTAGAAAGGGCACCGAGGCCACAAGGCGGGGCACTAAGGCCAACTTTAGTTTTGAAAAAGGGCGACAAGGCAAAAAAAAACAATGAAAACAAATGTTTGTTTGGAGTCGAGTAGGTCTGGTGGCAAAGTTTATACACAAATGAATTGGGGCCGAGTTTGTCTGGGGCCGAGTTTGTACACAAAGCAATTGGGGCCGAGTTGGTCTGGGGCCGAGTTTGTACACAAAGCAATTGGGGCCGAGTTGGTCTGGGGCCGAGTTTGTACACAGGGCAATTGGGGCCGAGTTGGTCTGGGGCCGAGTTTGTACACAGGGCAATTGGGGCCGAGTTGGTCTGGGGCCGAGTTTGTACACAAGGCAATTGGGGCCGAGTTTGTTTGGACAAAACGTTTTCGCCACGCACGCCACGCCGGTAAAACTGGGCGGTATACTCAGTACATGTACATGTACCTGACGAATACCAGTGAAAGCATGATGCAAATGCCGGCTCATGTACTTTTTTCCTTCCATGCGCTGGTACCCACCATAGACGATGTATGAGCTGTGTGGCTTATCAATGCAGTGCAGTACATGTATACTGTACACGTGTACCGTACATGCGCTATGCATTCACGACTGACTGCGTGCCATGCATAGTCGAGTCACATGGCGCGCGCTGTGCTCTCGCTTGTTGATATGATGTTCGTTCAGTTTCCAGGAATTTTGGAAGAGTTTATACCCGTGGCCGTACGCGTACCGCGGTACACTTCGAGTGTCGTTTATCGCCCATTTTATCTTGATGCAAAAAAGGGGCACGACGGCCATCGGCGAAAAAAGGCAGGGCATTTTTGGCCGTGAAAGGGCCAAATTTTTGAGGGGCATCAAGGTCAGTAAGAGGGGCATCGGCGGCCATGGCCGTCGTGGCCGCCGTGAAATTTGAGCCCTGTAATGAGAAAAAATATGACAAATGATATGGTATCAAAATCCCACCACCCATGGGAAAAACGAGGGTTTCAAAAATATGATCTGGACACGCTCCTCAGGCATGCAACTTTTCAGCTGATCGGCTGATTTCCTCTTTTTGTTTCCTCATTTGTCCCATTGAAAATTAAAAAACACTGTACAAAGTTAAAGATTTTTTTGCATTTTCCTCTTTTTTTATTTTAATGACACAGTTGCATGCCTGGCTCCTTTAAAAGATCCCAGAGCATTCTTTCATGAAGAGTAAGGGGATTGCCTGGTGTATGTGGCCGTCGACCGCCAATGGCACCACCCACTCAATGTTAAGTTTCCCGCAACTCAGCTTAAGGGCTGCGAATAGAAGTTCAATAAACCCATTAAATTGAAAAAAAAACTCTTTACAGGAGGCGAGACAGAAGCAGGGAACGCGGTCGCGATCATGACTGGGACAAGCACCAAGACGCCGGTAGCAACGCAGACCGCTTCGTGAACCGGCCGCCATCAATGGACCCTGAGGTTGGTCACATCTATGAGGGTAAAGTCACCAGTGTCATGCAGTACGGCTGCTTCGTCCAACTAGAGGGCCTCAAGCGCAGATGTGAAGGACTGGTACATATCTCGGAGGTTAGTGTCCGAAGCCAGTCTTCTGGCTATAGCCGGAATTCCAACTTTTTCTTATTTTTGAAAATAAAATCCGGCAAAGCCTTTTTTCCAGGCCAGAAAAGCAAACGGCCGGAAATATTTCTTCATGTCCAGAAAAATGTGGAAAATTGTCTCACTTACTGATCCACGATGTCCGGATATGCCATGTATGTACAGCCTATGTAAATGTGTGTACTTGCACGTAGCACGTTTTCCCAATGATTTGCACACATGCAGTATGTCTGTATCCCGGCCATACTCGTTCACGACAAAAGTGTCGCGAAACCAGACTATCGATCAGAAGTACATGTACATAGAGGGCGGTGTATCCATACAGCAGTGGTTAGATCTCGTACATACTGACATATATACATGTATAGCCATTGCATTGCACTCATACTGTCAATTTACATACTGTACAGTATACTGTGCTGGCGAGTCCATGTGCACACATACATGCAGTAGTGGATTTTTTTTTCCGGCCCTGAAGGTAAGAGCCACTGGCATCCCTGCTGTGTACAAGTTTTGCATTGGTCGGAATTGTAGAAAACGGATAAGACGTTAAATTTTGGTTTTTGATCATGATTTTATGAAGTAATTTCATAACAAAAGTAACAAAAACTCTGTTTGCTAGGATAGGGCGACAATTTGTGTGTAAAAAAGCTATATTAGGGCGACACGCTCAATAGGGCGACAATTTGGTGTCGCCCTAATATTTTTGAGATTAAAAACAATTTTTTTAGGTCAAAAACCATTTTTTTTAAATCGAGAACCATTTTTATTAGGTCTAGAACTGTCTCTCTTAGGTCTGTAACCATTTTTGGAAGCTTTGGGTAGAGAAATTTGGTGTCAATTTGAGTGATTCTTCCCGAAATTTCGGTGGTCCCCGGGGAAAGGCTTCCCGAATTGTCGCCCTGTTGCTGCATCCAGAGTTTTTACAATAATCCTTGCTTTATTACAAACCTCAAACATTACTGTTTGTTTTATGTTGCGCATTATTAGTTATCCCATGAACGTGAGTGGATCACGGCATTATGTAGTGCGTCTGCGTCCCATATACCACGAGGCCAAAGACCGAGTGGTATATGGGACGCAGACGCACTACATAATGCCGTATTCCACGAACGCGAGTTGGAAAACGAATTTATCTTGAAGCATACTTGATGCTCATTGGGCAAACAGTAAAGTCACATTCAACTTTGCACAAAATATTCCACTACTTTTCCTAACTTGCTGAATCTTTTTTAACCCATGGCTGTTTGGCTTTGTTTTACATGATGCCTGTTGTAAGCCATGAAAAATCAAGGGGTTGGAAACTGCAGCAGTTTGCCACAATTCCACTTTGAAGTCTTATGTTTCGTCTTGACTTTTCCTTTGTGTGTTCCTAAAGTGACATACCCCAAACAGTGCATTCTTTCTGTGAGCTTCTGTGAAGATATTTTCAAAGTTACATGTAAAAGACACTACATTGTAGGCTTCATGCAATTCAGCCTATTGAGGTTCCATAAGCCCATTTAAAAAGTAATCCTCGTCAATCAAAGCGATTTCCCTGATGTGAGTCTTATAGTCCACCACGTAAACAAATAGGTCTTTCCACAGTAAAGGGGGCATTTTGGCAACACAGACCATAATTTTGAGGAAATACCTTTGTCTGGTCTCAAAATAAAAGAAAGAAGTTTAAGTTGTTCTGAAAAGATAACGTAGGCCCGAAAAGGGTTACAAATAGTGTGACAACATGCCTTTCTAAAACCCTCGTGTACAAATTTTTATTATACGCTCGTAACCGGGACGGACACTTGTGTTACATTTTAGGCCGCCCCTGTTACGAGCGTATATTGGAAATTTTTACACAGGGTTTTTAGAAAGGCATGTTGTCACACTATTTGTAACCCTTTTGGGGCTTAAGTTATCTTTTCAGAACAACTGAAACTAATTTCTTTTATTTTGAGACCAGACAAAGGTATTTTCTGGAAAATATGGTCCGTGTTGCCAAAATGCCCTCTTTACCGTAGAAAGACTCAAATACAAATGTCGATTTTGATCATTCTTTGTACTGTAGCTAAGACGAGAAGGGCGAGTAGCGGATGTCAATGACGTTGTGACCCGAGGTATGAAGGTCAAGGCTAAAGTCCTCTCCCTTGCCGGTACGAAAATTAGACTGTCCATGAAGGATGTTGACCAGCAAACAGGTAATGTCAAGCTTTCTGCTCGGGAAAAACAGTTTGTCAGTAACTCCTGTGTGAACATACTTCGCAAGAAATTGCTGGTGTTTAAAATATTAGCCTTTTTAGTGTAATTTTTCTATAATGGCTGCCGCCCCGAATTCTTCACATTCAAATGGAGGTGCAGTTTAAAAAGTCACATACTATGCTGTTGTTGCTATGTGGTGCACGCCATTGCCTGGCATCTAACAGTCTGGTTGCTGTATGCCATTCTGTCCTGGTGTGAACACGGTGTTGATTCTGTACTTAATTCACACCTGCTGTGTGCACCACATAGCAACAGAAATTTAGTCTAGTCAAGTGCATACTAAGTGTAAATGTAGTATGTCAGTACACCAGACGCTTTTCAAGTGAAACGTGCAAAAAGTTAATTTAAAAAGCAGGCTGACTGAAGTGAGGAATATAACGGTACAAAATGAATTATGGTCACTTGTAATTTGTGCGCAAATTATCTGAAATAACATAATGGCACTGAATAAAAAAAGTATTGATTTAGAGAAACCATACATTTCCTATTTTTCTACTGAACAGGGAAAGATATCAACCCAACGATGTCAAAAGATCTTTCATCCAACGCAGAGGCCGATGACGCAATGCGTAATCCAGACCGTCCCTCCAACCTGCCATTGGTTACGGTAGCCGAAAAGGATGACATCAGCATCCGGAAACGTGTTCAGCGAGTCACGTCACCAGAGAAGTGGGAGCTTAAACAGGTTCGTTGGTGTGAATGTTTGACTGGCCCCAAACTCCCACGTGGATGGTATATTTGGTGAAGTGCTGGTATCTTAAGCCAGAAGCTCGGGTTCGAATTCCGACTGTGACAAAGTATAACCCTCAAAGGAGTTTACATGTGAATAACCCGTCACACATAAAGCATGTATATACCTTGTAGTAAAGAGCAGCTGACCAAGATTCTAGACCTTTGTAAGTTGGGCCTAGGCACCATTTTGCAGTGTTTTCCCCCAGCGTAGTGGTAACAAATATTCAAGATAACACACTTTCGCCGTCCAATACTGTGATACTTCCATCATACAAATAGTGGATTTTGTTAGAGTTTCCCCTTCGTTTATTGTACATTTATCAGTTTTATTGTCTTTTTGTATCAATTTTAATGTCTGAGAGCTCGGAAAGCATGTTGAATATTGTTGAAAGCTCTGTATGTGAAAGTGTATTGGCTGATTGGTAAAGAGTAGTGGCCATTCGCCAAAGGGTACATGTAGTGGCACCACTACTCTATAATGCTTTGGGGGAACCCTGGGGTTGGTTCAGTCAACAGGTCCCTTAGAGATTTGTGTACAAATTTTACTCCACTGGGAAAATGAAACGATCCTTTGAGTTTAGCCATCTGGGCTACTGGTGGAGTTATGGTAGTTTTATGAATGACTGTCTGTTTATCTCTGCCAGGTCATGTTTAGCTTCTTTATGTGACCAAAAATTCCCCTCATTCACGTTAATTAAAAAGGTGCCTTGTTTAAAGGATAAAGGAGCTTATAGAGATTTTCCCAGAAAATGGATGTCATTCTAACCTAACCATCATATAAAATACCTCCCCAAAATACTATCAATGGAGAGAAAACAGGAAATTTGCAATCTTCAATTTGGGTGTGGAAGCAAAAATGTTGGTGTAATCGCTGCACTGCTTTATGTAACTGGATAAATTAGTTTACCAATGTTTTTTTACTGTACCTTTGAAAATATAGAGATTGAGAGTATGAAATTTCAGAATGGTAATGAGAAAAATATGACGCATGATATGGTACAAAATCTCATCACCCATGAGATAAATGGGAGTCAAAAAAAGTGATATTTTGAAGCACCTTCAAAGGCACGGGCTTGTCAGCAATGTGCTCGCGCCAAATTCGTGCCATGAAATACGCAGCTCCATGTCTTTGCTATGGAGCTGCGTATTTCGTGGCACGAATTTGGCGCGCGCGCATTGCTGACGAGCCTCTGCCTTTAAGTGAAGGCTAAAGTGAGTTATTTTTTTATTTGCAGATGATGGCAGCCAGCTGCATCGACGTGTCTGAGTTGCCAGATTTTGACGAGACGACGGGAGTCTTAGCCAAGGAGGATGATTCAGACGAAGAGATTGAGATTGAAATGAGAGAGGAGGATCCGCCGTTTCTACAAGGCCACGGCAGACAGAGCGTTGAGCTCAGCCCTGTACGAATTGTCAAGGTAACGCCGGAAATTTCTCTTTTTGTGATGGTTTTTGAAGTGGTAATGAAACGATTTTAGAAACGGGAAGAAACAGGAAGTAAACTTTTTATCATTAAAGTTTGTAGGGTTTTTTATTGTGTGGCACTGTGACTTTTGAGTGAAACAAAATAATGGTTGTCGAATAGGAAATGTAACTCTAGTTTGTAGATGCATGCTTTAGATTTAAAGGCCCAGTGTATCATTTGCAATGACCCCAAAAAGTAATCGACGAGTTTACAGGGGAAAAGTTCTGAAAGTAAAGATTGAATTAATAGCAACTACCCAATGAAAGGTTTCCGCTCAAAATGATATAATTTTACCAGAAAATAATCCGTAAAGATGAAATTATTTAGATCGTTTGCAAAGGATTTACTTATTTTTGGTTCGCATCTACATGTACGCGGTCCAAAATGCATGGGCGCTGTGTACTGCGTGTGCGTGTTCCAACGTGATGCATTTTTATGGATCGCGCGCACATGCAGTATATGATGTGCGCCACAGAGTGCATGACGCAAGCCACATAGTACCTGATCAACTGAGAACGAATATTTGAAACACCCCGCCAAGACCAGAAAAATGCATATGGATTTTCATGATTTTTTTGAACGTGGTACATTTGACAAAGCTGAAATTTCTTCGGATGAGTTTGTTGATGTCTTTCTTTTGATTTATAATGGTTTTATTCGAATAATCGCTCAAAAACAGATCATCTACAGGGCCTTTAATGCATGAGGTCCACATCTGCTAAATCAGTCCTCGGTACATGTAGTTTAAACAGGTTTTCTCCAAGTGTATTAAATGATTTCACATTTTCTCTGTCGGCATTTTTATTGCCAATCACAAACGCTTTTTCACCATCTTCTCATCCAATGCAGAACCCTGATGGAACATTATCCAAGGCTGCCATGATGCAGAGCGCCCTCGCCAAAGAGCGTCGGGAAATGAAGCAGGCGACGGATCGAGCGGAGAGCGAAAACATCCCGACTGGAATGAACAAGAACTGGATCGACCCCATGCCGGACAGTAAGTAGGAATTAAAAATTCTGTTTTGTAATGTACAGGTGCTACTTGTAAGCAATGCCCTTCTGTATGTGGGATTTGAACAATCATGTTTGGTAATGTACTACATGTACCCAGTGCCAGACAGTAGGTACAAATTGAAATCTATGGAGCTTGTATAGTCACTTTTAATGTTGAGTTCACTCATCAGTCAAGCCGACCCTGGGAAATTGGGGCCTCTAGCCAAGCCCCATTAATTTGTGTACCCTGCATCAATCATCTATCAATCATCCTACTTCTGGCCCAGTGATACGATGTAAACAGCTATAAATGTATTTGCAACCAATGTCCCGACAAAGAAAAAATCCCAGGTGAGTCCTGATGTGATTTTATGTGCAGTGCATGTCACAGGGTTATTTTGAACAGGGACAGTTCCAGCACTGTACGTCTAATTTTATTATTTCACATCCCTAATTAAATACGCATGTGCGATATTCTACAGGTGAGCGTGCATTAGTAGCCAATGTACGTAATATGGGCTTCACCAATCAGGACATGCCCGAATGGAAGAAAAGCGCATTCGGCGGCAACAAGGCTTCGTACGGCAAACGCACCAAGATGACCATCTTGGAACAACGCGAGAGCCTGCCGATATTCAAACTCAAAGAGCAGCTAGTGCAGGTGAGCAACCTACGAGGACTTGTGATAGACTTGTGTCAACTCAAAATTTCTGTAACAATCATAGATTTTCTGGTGTTGAAATGTAATTTAAATGCGCGGTAAAGTCAGCCCCGAGTCAATCTTTTTTGTCTTTTAACAGTTTAAATAGATGAGCTTTTAAGCTTTAAAATTATTTTTTTTCAAGTTCATACGACATTCAGAAGTGGAGTTACGGTTCACTGAATCTAGCTATTTGTAAATATGCAAAAGAGAAATCTGGGTGAAAGGACCCAAATTTAAGCCTTGATTTAAAACATGCAGATATGATTCCCCATGTGGTATTATACAAATGAATGTTTATTTTAAACATTCATTATTTGTTTTATAAAACACCAGAATGGGCAAAATTACTTCCACTTAACACCAGGGGCCAATTTCATGGCGCTGTTTAGCACAAACATTTGCTTAGCACATAATTTTTTTTTTGCAAAACTGGGTTGCCAGCCGAAATCGTATGTGATGTGTATTTACTGGTATTTTGCTTCAATTTGACATGTAACCCATGCTGGTAACCCATTTTACAGAGCAAAGAAATTTTGTCCTAAACAAATTGTGCTAAACAAGCGCCATGAAATTGGCCCCAGATCTGAACTTAAAAATTAGTATTGAATCGCCTGCCATTGTGTCTGGTGAGCAGCTGGCTAGCTCGTACATGAAAAACCTGCCCGCTTTAACACGCAATGTAGTTCGAGCAGGATAACACATGGCAGCCAACCATCCATCTGCATAGTCGTGCCTACTTTTTGCACGTAACGCGTAGTTCGAGTGGATATTCCATGGCACGTGTGGATATACAACGGTGCGCGGTGCATTATACCAAATAATAAAGGACACGTGACCAACAACGCACCAATCAGATGTCAGGGATTTTTTCTGGTGTTTTATAATTTGAAATAAAGAAGATGATTTAAATCTTACGGGTAGCTTAAGAAAGGCATGAACATTTCAAATCAGAAAAAAATGCTGTATTTCACTGTGTACCTTAAAATGAAGTTTGCCGACTTGATGGCTTGTTTGTTGTGGACAGTTACATATTTGCTCAAGTCATATCTTTTTAATATCATTTCCAACAAATTCATATTTCTTTTTCTTGACAAGGCCGTGCTAGACAACCAGATTCTGGTCGTAATTGGTGAAACCGGCAGTGGCAAAACGACTCAAATCACCCAATACCTAGCTGAAGCCGGCTACACCGTCCGTGGGAAGATTGGGTGCACTCAACCCCGCCGTGTGGCCGCGATGTCTGTGGCCAAGAGAGTCTCGGAGGAATTTGGGTGTCGGCTCGGACAAGAGGTAAGAATTGTGTCTGAAAGTTTTTCTTTTTCAACTTAACCCTCGAGCTGCAAAGGTGAGCTTCCAGAAGGCAAATTTTTACTAAAAACCTTTGGCCCAGTTCCGCTCAAACTTCATGTAATCCTCAACTGATTACCCTAGTCTGTGCCCCTGTAGTTGCCTTTAATGTTGAGTTCACTTGCCGGTCAGGTCTACCCTTGGAAATCTTGGCCCAAACCTAGGCCCATTGATTTGTGTACAAACATACATGTATGTTCTTTGAGTAAGGCTCTTTTGCTGCCGTGCGTAAAAGCAGCTATCAATTATCCTACTGCGGGCCCAGTAAACAGCCGTGTCTTGAAGGAACCTCCATTCATCTATTTAGGCCATTAGAGAAAGGATTGTGTCTGCCAAACAGTGTTATATTTACGCGTTATACAAAGTGCCTCCTGGAGTCTCCCCGTGGAGCCTCAGTGCAATGTTTTGGGTGGTGCATCTCCGAGGGTTAAGCTTAAATTGTCAACAGAAATTTCGTCACATAATTATTTTAATTTTTGTTTATATAATTACAGTCACCCACTCGGTAAAAAATGAGAGTGCACAGTATTTTTCTAAATCACAGTCATTTGTTAATTTTCTCACAGAAAGGGACAATTTTAGACAATTTTTTTCTGGTGTTTCTTTCCATTGCTTTTTCTTCTTCTTATCAACTTACGAATTAAAATGTTGGGTCAGTGCAAATAATGCAGTGGCCCTTAAAGGCACAGGCTCGTCAGCAAGGCGCGCCCGCCAAATGTGTGCCACGCAATACGCAGCTCCATAGCAAAGGCATGGAGCTGCGTGTTTCGAGCACGAATTTGGCGGGCGCGCATTGCTGACGAGCCTGTGCCTTTAACATCGTATGGACTGATTATACTCTATAATTACCTAATGTCACTGAAAATAACAACAATAATTGCATCTTATGTAGCTCACACATCTATCCTGTGGGATACTCATGGCACTTTACATTATCACCCTGGTCATTGGGCCCAACTCCCTGGGGAGTATGCAGCCCTGGCAGCCTGACACACAAGCGCTCAATGGCCGCAACCCTTGGAGGTACCCATTTACTCCTGGGTGGAGAGAGGCAACTTATGGCAAAGTGCCTTGCCCAAGGGCGCACACACCAGGGTCACAACCGGGAATCCAACTCACGACCGGGAATCGAACCCACGACCGTGGATTTAGGCACGGTCTTGAATTCAACGCACCAAACCGCTCGGCCATGGTTCTCCATGAAAAGAAAACGTTTAAGGCAGACACTAAAAATGTTACTCCTAACGTTAAATTAAGAACTATCTTTGAACTGCATTTTTAGAGATTCGGTAAATTGCTGTAAACTCCGATTTTTCAAACCCAAATAAAGTGTAAATGGGGATTTTCATGCTATTGCAGGTGGGTTACACCATCCGTTTCGAGGACTGCACATCCCCAGAGACCAAGATCAAGTACATGACAGAAGGTATGCTGTTGCGGGAATGCCTGATTGACGCCGACTTGACGCAATACGCCATCATCATGTTAGACGAGGCCCACGAACGCACCATTCACACCGACGTCCTGTTTGGTTTGCTTAAGAAGGCTGTTAAGAAACGCCCCGATCTCAAGCTCATTGTCACGTCTGCCACGCTAGACGCCGTCAAGTTCTCGCAGTACTTCTTCAAATGTGTGAGAGGAACTCCCCAAAATACACTTTATTTTACATGGAGAGACGAAGTGACAATGTCACCTTTTGTTAGCTGCCTAGTCATTGCTTTACACTTAAATTCACTGAATTGTTTCCCTGTGCTTTTGCCACAGTTTTAACCAAGTAATTTCTTTTCATAGTCAATTGATCACTCTCAAATGACGTCACTTCCTACAAATTGTCATGCGCATCAGGATCTTGATTGTAAATTTTTGTGACGCGGAGCGGCTGTGCCGTATTTATAACAAATTCTAGACCACCACGTCTTCACTATTCTCAAATAAGCATGATACTTAACCGCTTCGCGACAGCTAGGCATTTTCCAATTTATTCCCCTGGAGTGGGAGACTGCACTAGCAGTTTTGGTTATGCAGTATACATGTATGTCTCTCCGGCTGGAAACTTGATGACTAGTTTTTATTTCAAGTCATAAAGCAATCTTATTTCCCAAGTCCAGTCACAAGTTATTTTCTCCAGAGTCAAGTCACAGGTCAAAAACCAAAAACTGACTTGACCCCAAGCCAACAAGATAAGAGACCAGCTCTGCCCTGGTCTAATTCATGGGCTAATTCTGCATAACCGCCCCCATGACAATCACACTTAGAACTGCATATGCAGTTCCCCATCGCGAAGTGGTTAAACAGAAGATTTCTGGGTTTCGGACAATATTCAATGAGTAAATCCGAATCCAAAACCTACTTTTGAGAAACCTAGTTGAGAATGGCATTACAATCAATTTTTAATGGGTTGCACTTGTACTAGGATTGTGTGAAGAATGTGTTTAAAATCAAACGACTTGAATACGTGAGGCATTACAAGCTCTCACAGTCTTTGAAATTGGAGATGAATTTAGAAACACGATGGCCTATCGTGAAGAGAGGTCTTACCTCCATAGGGGCGCAAATCCAGCGAAATTGGTTGGCATGGATTTGCCCCACTGCATTGTTGAAAAAAGAGTGGTAAGCACGAGATTGTTGTGATGCTCCGACGGGATGCCCAGATAGCTCAGTTGGTAGAGCAGTTGGCCATGTATGCCAAGGACCTGGGTTCGAATCCCAGTCGGGGCACTGCAATTTTCTCGTGTTTCTAAATTCATCTCCAATTGTCAATCCTATCATATATCTACTTTCAATCTTTGAAATGTACGTTTGAAGTTCTGTAATTCTTGACACATGGGTATGCAGGAAGCTCCAGCGCACCTAATATTTGGCCGTTTTTCATTATTTATAATTTACACTGTTGGTATATATTTTAGCTTCATCAGTATAAATTTACTCCTGCATTGACTTGTTTTGATTGCAGCCCATTTTCACAATCCCTGGTCGTACCTTCCCAGTGGAGATCTTGTACACTAAGGAACCAGAAGCTGACTACCTTGACGCTTCACTAATTACCGTAATGCAGATTCACCTTACGGAACCGCCTGGTAAGTTGCGGCATAAACAGATTTTTATATCAAGGATGCTAATTGTGAATTTTATGTCGTCCCCTAATCTAAAGCCCAGCAGCCGATTTCACAAAACCTTGTGCACTGCGTAAGCCCACTTGCACAACTTTTTATTGCGTAAGTTGCGCAACATTCCTGCGATAAATACACGCAAGCTGTTAGGCTTATGCCATTTTAAAAAGTTGCGCAAGCTATACGCTGCAGTTCATACTTAATAAATAATAAATAAACACAGTTCTTATATAGCGCATTTAAGATCCGACGGATCTATCAATGCGCTTTTTGCATTATTACCCTGGTCATTGGGCTCAGTAATATCATTCCTTAATCCTTCTCAGCTCCCTGGGGAGTATACAGCCCCGGCTGCCTATTAGGCATGCTGCAAAGTTAAACTAGTTTAAACTTGCGCAAATATTTGCTGCAAAGTTTTGATGTCGGATATATGTTAGATTCACATTCATGTTTGCTTTCGCATGAAGTATGAACCGGGCCGAACTGAAGCACTGCATACTGGTTTGTTTCTAAAGGCACTACGAGAAAACCAATTTAATAGTTTGCTCCCAACAGAGGCAATATTTGAAGTGGTGCCTAATCACCACAACACTTTCAGTTCGATTTGGTTCTTAGGGAAAGTACAAATTGGAATACAAGGGGCCAATTTCATGCAGCTGTACAGAAATTTGCGTAGCACAACTAAAATCTCATGTGATGTGTACATGTAGTATGATTGATTGGTATTCTGTTACTGTTGTCAAGAACACATACAGTTTTGGCCGGTAACACAACAAAACAAGCACAGCGCAAGAGTGTTTTATTTAGGGATTAAAAGTAGGTTTGGCCAGTCTTAAATATACGTTTAAAACCGGCTGGGGTCCTGGGCGCTGATAATGGCCCTCGCCTGGCGGCTTGGGCCATTATCAGGTTGTTTTTGTTCGATCGCACGCGTAATGCAAGCTTGTTGTACGTGCATGCACACGATACGACAGGGAACTTGTCACAGTGCACAATTTGCTTTCCGGAGCGTGCAGTTTGTGTGCGCGTGTGCGTGTTCCATACGCGCTGACCAGGGAACGGGCGCGGCCGTGAGCCAGGCTCAAAAGTGTTTAAGACTGACTGGGCATTTATCGCTCGTTTAAAACTGCCTACGTGATGTGCTTTCAGCCAATAGGGATGCGTAAACTGTTTAAGGTATTTATGAATCCCTGATAATGTGAACACAGCATTGTTATTTTATCCACCGTGACCACTCTGCTGAGCTACTTCTTCTCTTTGCCACTCCAGGTGACGTGCTAATGTTTCTGACTGGTCAGGAGGAGATCGACACAGCCTGTGAGATCCTCTTTGAGAGGATGAAGTCACTAGGACCTGAAGTCCCAGAGCTGCTCATCCTGCCGGTCTACTCGGCCCTCCCCAGTGAGATGCAGACTAGGATCTTTGACCCTGCTCCTCCCGGCAGTCGAAAGGTACAAACTTACCCCTAGAACTATGGGGGATACATATCCCCCATAGGTAGAAGCGTGATTTAGCAATATGGTTGTGCAACAACTTTAAGAGGCGGACATTAAAACAGGGCTAGCGCAATAACCTGCTGCCCAATCCCCACAACAAATTTAAGATTTTGTAAGGAAACACTTAGAAATTGTTCAGCCTGTCTCATATGTTTTGCACAAGAGGTCTGAAGCCATGATCAACTTTTCAATTCTTTCCACATGGAAACATGATGAGAAAGAACCACTATACTAGAGCAATCTAAAGTATGACATTTTGAAACTTTCGATTTCTTGAAAATTTGCTCATAATGTAATTTAGAATAGTATGCCACAGATTCTATATGGCTATGAAAGCAACAGCTATCTTCTTCAAAAAGGAACTAAACTGGTAAAAAAAAGGGAAAAAAATGATTTGTAATAATATTTGAAAATACCTTGTTGTCTTTCCTTACATTGTCAAATGATTTTTCTCATATATTATCAAAACTATGATACTAAAACATGTGTAGCCGTTGATAAATTATTTTTAATATTCTCAGGTATTTCTTTAAAAAAGAAAAGCCTTTTGGAAAATTGGAAAATCCATCTTTACAAATGTTACATTTTAGCTTTCGTTTTTATGGAATGACTCACCCACCCAACGCAAATAACTGAATCCTGTTGCTATTCCGTTTCTTCAATAGGTCGTTATTGCCACCAACATTGCCGAGACCTCACTGACTATCGATGGTATTTATTACGTTGTGGATCCAGGCTTTGTCAAGCAGAAAGTCTACAACTCAAAGACTGGAATGGATCAGCTTGTGGTCACGCCGATCTCACAGGTGAAAAACGATTAGAAACGGCGTTATCTCCATGCAGGGTTGTAACGCGTCTCCCTCTGCTCGAGTTCCAAGTCAAGTCAAGTCAAACTGCCTTCGAGTCCCAAGTCAAGTCAGGTCAAACTGCCTTCGAGTCCCAAGTCAAGTCAAACTGCCTTCGAGTCCCAAGTCAAGTCAAGTCAAATGGCCTTCGAGTCCCAAGTCAAGTCAAGTCAAACTGCCTTCGAGTCCCAAGTCAAGTCAAGTCAAACTGCCTTCGAGTCCCAAGTCAAGCCAAGTCAAATGGCCTTCGAGTCCCGAGTCGAGTCAAGTCAAGTCAATGGCCTTCGAGTCCCGAGTCAAGTCATTTCAAATGACCCTCGAGTCCCAAGGCAAGTCAAGTCGGTTATGTTGGTCAAGTTGGTTCAAGTCAAGTAGTGACGACAATAAATTTGTGACAAGCTAATTTCAAAATGTGTCTAAATGAGTTTATAGTCGGTTTGGGAATGACAGTTGAGTCTTTCCACGGTAAAGAGAGCATTTTGGCAACACAGACGATATTTTCCAGAAAATACCTTTGTCTGGTCTCAAAATATATTCCCAATATACGCTCGTAACCGGGACGGCCTAAAATGTAACACGAGTGTCCGTCCCGGTTATGAGCGTGTATTAAAAATTTGTACACGGGGTTTTTAGAAAGGCATGTTGTCACACTATTTGTAACCCTTTTTGGGCCTAAGCTATCTCTTCAGAACAACTGAAACTTGTTTCTCGAAAATATGGTCTGTGTTGCCAAAATCCCCCCTTTACTGTGGAAAGACCCAGTTAAATATAACATGCAATTTTCTAAGCTGCTCACATGAAATTTCTGGATTATTTTCAAACAGGCCCAGGCCAAACAACGTGCGGGACGTGCCGGTCGAACCGGGCCAGGTAAGTGTTACCGGCTTTACACTGAGCGTGCCTACCGCGACGAAATGCTGACGACGGCCGTTCCCGAGATCCAGCGCACCAATCTGGCCAGTACTCTGCTGGCCCTCAAGGCCATGGGGATCAACGACCTTTTGGCGTTTGATTTCATGGATGCGCCGCCGACCGAAACGCTCATCACGGCCATGGAGCAACTGCACTCGCTCAGTGCGCTTGATGACGAGGGTCTGCTCACTAGACTGGGACGTAGGGTATGTATGTATTCAGATAGGCCTCGTTTTTAGCTAGGCACCATACCAAATACTGTTGAAATGTAATCATAACGCCTTGGTGTGTCCTCCGCCCCTAACATCGTTAAACAATTTCCTTGAATATTATCAAAACTATGATACCAAGAATTTTCTAACTGTTTAGAAATTATTTTAAATATTGTACACTATTTAGAATCTCTTTTAAAAAAAAAAATCTTGGAAAGTTGAATAAACCATTTTTACAAATGCATCAAAATTTCACACTTTGGCTCCTGTTTTTATGGAATGACCCCCATACATCTGCTCGTTATTGAATCTTATACTAGGGTATTTCTTCTACTCATAGATGGCCGAGTTTCCCCTGGAGCCCATGTTATCCAAGGTTCTCATCATGTCTGTACACCTCGGCTGTAGTGAGGAAATACTCACAATCGTGTCTATGCTGTCTGTGCAAAACGTCTTCTACAGACCAAAGGTGGGTACATTATTTTTACATTAACCTTAAACTCTTTCACTATGGCCTGCTGCTCACAGTGGCTTGAGAAATTTGATCTATTTCGGGCTGGAAAGCTACGGCAAAAAAAAGTTGTTTAGCGTTAGCGCGTGCGTCACTTTCTACCCTGCGCATCAAAGTTTTTTTTCTCTTTTTTTTCTTCATAAACATAATGCAGTTAGACACGCACCGTTTTGTCAAGCTGCTGTTGACAATATTCGGAGCTTCAACTTCACGACGACATCAACGTTACTGTCTTTTTCATGTACTTTTGGCCACAATGCCCATTGTATTTCGGTAGTCAATACTGCTGGCTTCATATCAACTTGACATTTGCAATACTAAACAACCTGGGCTTCCTTTAACAAAATTCCTTAGTGAAAAGGTTTTGCTGCGTTTACACTCGAAATGGCAAAGGTGGATACAGACCTGGCATTTTTATTGTAACTGCAAATATAAAATTTTGCTGGGTTTACACTACATCTCGATTCAGTTTCAATTGGCCTTTCCAACTGCAAAAGTTGCTGCTAATTCTGCACACAGTGTATGTTCGGGCTGTTTTGCATTGCAGAACTGGTGCTAGATTTGTAAGATAAATTAAACACACGCTGTGCACTGCACAAGGTCCTTCCCAATAGAGCACTAAAGTGAAAATATCACCCTTTGTGTGTTGCCATGGTTTTTGGGTCTACACTAAAACCAGTTAACTGATTGCATGCGCTTTAGCAATGGACGTTTCAGATTACCAGCGAATGTTTAGACCCAGTTACCATGGCAACTGACGTCACACTTTAGTAGTCTATTGCTAAATTTGTATTCGGGTAAGCATTTACACGGCAAGCGAAAATGACATTTGTGGGGTTCAACTCTACCTAAAAGGTCAATTGAAAAGGGCTTGATCCACCTTTCTCAATCCACCCTTTGCATAGGCTCTTAGAAAGCACCCTCACGCAACAACTTGTATGGACATACATGTAATATAATGTAATAGCATTGCCATTGCCTTGGCGTTTTATTAGCGTTTTATTTGTTTCAAAACCTTTTTTATTTTTTCCGACGGTACCATGATTTTTCCGACAAAATATGAATTGCATCATACATGGAAGGCAAAAAAGTGGGGGAGGGGGGGAAATTGGCACCCCTTGCCCCCATCTCCTCTGCCTATGTTTTGTGTTTACACTTGGCTCTTACCTAGGTTCAATTCGCCTTTTTCAACATGTGGGGTTCAATTAATATGCTACTTGCTTTAATCCATTATTAGCAGCTCTAGTGAAAATTTTTGAGAATGATAAAATATTTTGTTTCCTTGTGACCAGGACAAGCAAGCCATTGCTGACCAGCGCAAGGCCAAGTTCCAGCAGGCAGAGGGCGACCACTTGACCCTTCTTGCGGTCTACAACTCCTGGAAGAATAACAAGTTCTCTAATCCGTGGTGCTTTGAGAACTTTGTCCAGGCGCGGACACTGCGGCGGGCACAAGATGTCAGAAAACAGCTCTTGGGGATCATGGACAGGTACAGTTGCATTTCAAAATCACAAGTCGATTTTGGTTTGGATCTAGGCTTGAGTGACTCCAAAATTGTTTGCAATCATTTTGGGCATTTCACATAAGAGCGCCACTAAGAATTTCTGTCGGAGAGGGCAGAGCGGTCAACGTCGGTGTATTCATTTATTGCCAAAACAATTCAGATTTGATTTGAAAACGAATACCTGATTCAGAGATTGAAGTTTATTTAGGAAGCCTAGATTATTTAAACAAGGTTTAATGACAATGTTTGCGAAGAACAAAAAATGTTCATTTCGTGTTCATTTCTCGAGAATAGACATCATAATGACATACTTTATCACATGTATAGCAATGCTCGTGTCGACCTTTTTCCCATACCAACCTCGACTCTGGCCATGGCCGTGGTCCATGTGGAATGATGTCCGTTCCATGTATTGTCTCCGATCTTGACTTTGATCCCGACTTTCTAACCCCGACTGATTCTGAACCTGACTGTAAACCTGAAGTTGACACAAACTTGATTACAGTGCTAATCTTAACCTGATTCTGATCCTGATCCCAACCCCAATTCTGACCCTAATCCTGACCCTGGTTCTGACCCTAGTTCTGACCATGATCCTGAACCTTCTGATCCCGACCCTGATCTCGACCCTGATCCCGACCCTGATCCCGACCCTGATCCCGACCCTAGTTCTGACCCTAGTTCTGAACCGTCTCCAAACTATGATGTCTATTGTGACCCCATTCTCGATCCTGATCCTGACCCTGGTGCTGACCATGATTGTGACCCTTCTGATTTTTCTCCAGACTGTGATCATAATTGTAACCCCCACCCCAATTCTGACCTCATGATCCTGACCTCATGATCCTGACCTCATGATCCTGACCTCATGATCCTGACCTCATGATCCTGACCTCATGATCCTGACCTCATGATCCTGACCTCATGATCCTGACCTCTTGATCCTGACCTCTTGATCCTGACCTCTTGATCCTGACCTCTTGATCCTGACCTCTTGATCCTGACCTCTTGATCCTGACCTCTTGATCCTGACCTCTTGATCCTGACCTCTTGATCCTGACCTCTTGATCCTGACCTCTTGATCCTGACCTCTTGATCCTGACCTCTTGATCCTGACCTCTTGATCCTGACCTCTTGATCCTGACCTCTTGATCCTGACCGCTTGATCCTGACCGCTTGATCCTGACCGCTTGATCCTGACCGCTTGATCCCGACCGCTTGATCCTGACCGCTTGATCCCGACCGCTTGATCCCGACCGCTTGATCCCGACCGCTTGATCCCGACCGCTTGATCCCGACCGCTTGATCCCGACCGCTTGATCCCGACCGCTTGATCCCGACCGCTTGATCCCGACCGCTTGATCCCGACCGCTTGATCCCGACCGCTTGATCCCGACCTCTTGATCCCGACCTCTTGATCCCGACCTCTTGATCCCGACCTCTTGATCCCGACCTCTTGATCCCGACCTCTTGATCCCGACCTCTTGATCCCGACCTCTTGATCCCGACCTCTTGATCCCGACCTCTTGATCCCGACCTCTTGATCCCGACCTCTTGATCCCGACCTCTTGATCCCGACCTCTTGATCCCGACCTCTTGATCCCGACCTCTTGATCCCGACCTCTTGATCCCGACCTCTTGATCCCGACCTCTTGATCCCGACCTCTTGATCCCGACCTCTTGATCCCGACCTCTTGATCCCGACCTCTTGATCCCGACCTCTTGATCCCGACCTCTTGATCCCGACCTCTTGATCCCGACCTCTTGATCCCGACCTCTTGATCCCGACCTCTTGATCCCGACCTCTTGATCCCGACCTCTTGATCCCGACCTCTTGATCCCGACCTCTTGATCCCGACCTCTTGATCCCGACCTCTTGATCCCGACCTCTTGATCCCGACCTCTTGATCCCGACCTCTTGATCCCGACCTCTTGATCCCGACCTCTTGATCCCGACCTCTTGATCCCGACCTCTTGATCCCGACCTCTTGATCCCGACCTCTTGATCCCGACCTCTTGATCCCGACCTCTTGATCCCGACCTCTTGATCCCGACCTCTTGATCCCGACCTCTTGATCCCGACCTCTTGATCCCGACCTCTTGATCCCGACCTCTTGATCCCGACCTCTTGATCCCGACCTCTTGATCCCGACCTCTTGATCCCGACCTCTTGATCCCGACCTCTTGATCCCGACCTCTTGATCCCGACCTCTTGATCCCGACCTCTTGATCCCGACCTCTTGATCCCGACCTCTTGATCCCGACCTCTTGATCCCGACCTCTTGATCCCGACCTCTTGATCCCGACCTCTTGATCCCGACCTCTTGATCCCGACCTCTTGATCCCGACCTCTTGATCCCGACCTCTTGATCCCGACCTCTTGATCCCGACCTTCTGATCCCGACCTTCTGATCCCGACCTTTTGATCCCGACCTTTTGATCCCGACCTTTTGATCCCGACCTTTTGATCCTGACCTTTTGATCCTGACCTTATGATCCTGACCTTGACCCTGATGCCAACCCTGATCCAATCAGAAACCAATCTCACTGTCCCAATATCGGACTTCAATTCTGATCTCATTCCCTGAAACTGACCCTAGTCCCGACCCTTATTCTGACAGTTTTTAACCAAGCATTTTATATCTCTCCAAGGCACAAGTTGGATGTGGTGACATGTGGCAAGAACACAGCTCGAGTGCAGAAGGCTATTTGCAGTGGGTTCTTCAGGAGTGCTGCTAAAAAGGTGAAGTGCATATAATCAAATAGTTCCGTCTTCAAAATATTTAACTTGCATTTTGACTATTTCATCAGAGGGTCCAATTTTTGGGGCAATAGTTTCATCGCAAAACGCAATAAACGACATATCCAAAAAATTGAGATGATGGTGTCAGTACATTCTCGATTGGTGGTCCTATATACATTTGTCAAATAGATTACTTGCAAACTGTGTTATATCCAACAAAAAACACTTTTACTTATTGGAATAGACCGTATTCCTGAACGCGTGAGGGCGCTCGAACAAGGTGATTTGGGGGAAAATGTCCATAGACGACTGTAGAAAAGTGTGGGTACGTGCATACGTACGTGGGGAAAAGTCGCGTACGCAGAGTGCGCAGACCTGTGTCGCGCGGACAGATTTCCATTCAAAATAAACGTTTAGAAGGCGTGTGCGCGTAGCGCGTTTTGTGTTCGAACATAACGCACGATGGGCGCGGACCAGGCGCGGACCACTTGACAGCGCCCTCCACGTTCAGGAATACGGCCTATTTGCCAATGACTGTAGTGCTTAGTTGTAATACAAAATGGCAGTTTGTTAAAAATGCCAAAAAAGGATATATAGTGTTTTGCAATGAAACTCTTTATTAGTTTTTGAAACTACATTACATCCCTGGAAATGATGTATCTAATTATAATTTTAGTCAAATATTTTCCACTCATTTGAAATGGAATGAAATATTGTTTAATTTAAACAACTGTGCCATTTTTCCTTTTTTGTTCAGGATCCGCAAGAGGGGTATCGTACCCTTGTGGACAGTCAGATCGTATACATCCATCCCTCTAGTGCTCTCTTTAACAGGCAGCCAGACTGGTAAGTTTTAAATCTCAATGGATTGGTAAGGGTTTTTAAATTGAGGAGTAAAAGTGGGTTTGAAACCAGCTAAGGGCTTGGACGCTGATAATAGCTTGAGCCGCAAGGCGAGGGCCATTATCAGCATCCAGGCCCCTAGCCAATTTTAATCGTACGTACTTTTGTAGACTTTTAATACGGTGCGGCCATCTTTCATTTTCCCCTATTAAAATGAACGTAACCAAAGCGAGGCTCGCACAAAAAATAGTTAGGCCCCGTGTTGAAAATGTTCATTGTGTGCATCATTATGACATGCGCGCAGTGCGATCAAGTAAACAGCGCGGACAGTGATTCTCTCAAAACAACAACGGAAAATTGCACGTGCTATCGCGTAGTCGCGCTCACGCACTGATCGTGCCTGACACACACTATAGCGAACAAGACAAAGATGGACGCACCGTGATAAACGTCTATTCCCATTCATAAATACCTTTTTGTGTAAATCAAAAAAACACACCAAAATTCTTCGACAGTAAACTTTGCTTTTGTCAACATTACGTAAGCCAACTTTCATCATACACACGTCCCGTTCATTCAAAGCACTGTGCATCGGGTTGTTTTTGTTCAATTGCACGCGCACGCACACAGCCGGGTAAACTTTACTTACCTACACTGCGTCAAATTTGCTTTCGGGCATGTGCGTTTTTTGTGCGTATGCGTGTTCCATACGTAGGCCAGAGTAGAAAGTGTTTAAGACTAATCATGTTACGTGCTCTCGGCCAATAGGGATGCGTAAACTGTCTAATGTATTTATGAATTCTTTTTGTGTATTTATTCCAGAATTGTAACGAGGGCATTGTTCTTTCACTACAAAAGTGTTAATGTTGGTAGGGCCTCTAGATAATGACCGTTTTGGAAACGCCTCGATACTGTTATCCATCCATTAGAAACACCCTAAAACGGTTATTTGGTGATGCGTGCAACAGCAAAATACGCTTAAAAGTTTTGGCCAATGCGCGCAACAGTTTTTTGGCAGTGAAAAAATGACGCGGCCTTTTTATCGGGCCGCGTCATTTTAACTGCCACTTGTAGCACGTAAAATTCCACTGATTTGTCTGCAGAAAACCGAGATAACGGTTAAAGGCATTGCCAAGTGCATCACCAAAAGGTTAAAATACCGATGTGTACAGTAGAAATGCGCTCGTAAAAGTCAACTGTCATTTGCAATGACCCAAAATTTTACTCTATAAATAGACCCGATGCATAACAAATTTATACTTGCCTATGGGAGAAGGTGAAGGACAGTACTCTCCAAATGTTCTCTCATAGGAAAGCATGATGTCATTAGGTTTTGGATCTGTTGACAAGACCACCATAATCAAAGTGTTGATAGTACTGCAATCAAACACCACATTATTATTTTTTTCTGTAGAGTGTGCACACACATGGCCTCATGTTTTATTTATTTAATGGGTTTAATGAACTTCAAACCACAGCCCATAGGCTGAATTGCATGAAGCTTTCATACAAGTGTCTTCCACCTAAACATTGAGATACATAGGTGGGTGACACCATTGGCAGCGGACGGCCATAGACACCAGGGAATCCCCGTACTCTTCACGAAAGAATGCTCTGGGATGTATTACACAACACTCTGGACTAACGGCTTTACGTCTCTTCCGAAGGATGGAGCAATTGTGGTTGAGTGCCTTGCTCAAGGGCACAGGTACCACAGTTTTCACCCCTTTCAATGACCTAAACCACTCGGCCACGGTACCCCGTCGAGATACATGGGTGGTGGCGCCATTAGCAGCCTCATTGGCATAACAATAAAATATTCTCTTAAAATATTGCAATTACAGCATGGAAATGTCATAAAAAATAGCAAAAATTTAAGGCAACTAAGAAATTTGTGTAGTATTGTATTCATAATTCTATTTCATATGATCGTTTAAATTTCCACAGGGTTGTCTACCACGAGCTTGTCCTGACAACCAAAGAGTACATGCGAGAAGTGACAACAATCGATCCAAAGTGGCTGGTGGAGTTTGCACCGTCGTTCTATCGAGTCTCGGACCCAACCAGACTCAGCAAGCACAAGAAGCAACAACGTTTAGAGCCGCTCTACAACAAGTACGAGGAGCCCAACTCGTGGCGTATCTCACGCCAGAGACTCAGACGAAACTAGGTCTCTTTAGCACTTCAAGTCCGCATTAGAAGACACTTTCGGGTCATTCCATGAAGTTGTGGTACGGTTTTTGCGTTACATCCGAAACCAATTTGACCCTTTTTTTTTTCCTTGATGACCCCTTCAAGTAAAGGTACTCAGGAATTTCAGCTGTTGAGTGAGAGAAATTTAAAACCTTCATTACTTGTATTAAACCAAACTATACGGGAAGACGTCAACAATTAAAATTAAATTTAGTGTAAAGATTTCTTGAACCACACTGAGTTTTAAATTAAAACCCTCCAAATTCAAATTGAGTGTTTAGTTTGAAAACTCTGTTTTCATTACAAATTCAACATTAAAACATTTGGAGTTGGAGTGGAAGAAATTAAAATGACATGGTTTCCTAGTTTCCACAACAGCCATTTTGTTAAGTAATTAAAAAAGGCGGCACTCCAAGACTGAAGACTTCAAAATTACCCCAAACAGTGTAAGCCAACACAGGCAAAAAAATAAGGGAAATGAAGAAATGTCGCACTTTGTGCATCAAGTTATGGAATGACCTTTTGACAAATTTAATAAAAAAAATCATGCCCACATATTACCTGATACACAATTTTTGATAGGAATTTCAGGCAACTCGTTTTAAACACTGGCAACACAATTAATTTGATGATAGACTATACTTTGTAACAATTCTGGCTATGTGTCGAACAATATTTTAACTTTCCCAGGGAGAATATTTAAACTTTTGAAAGGGGGAATGACATAAACCATGCAACAAGTTGCAACAATTGTTTACCCCCGCCCCCCCCACTCCAACATCCAGTGAAGTATATAAAACCCTATAGTGGCCCGACTACTGCGCTCTGTATGAATGCCATCCTACTTGTTTAGATAGCGAGATAATTTATCTTTCCAAGTTGACTTATAAAGGAAATATTTTCTTTATTTATGATAGAACAAGTTCCCCTGTTGAAAGAGTTCGACTGTTAATATTTGAAAACAGATCTCTCATATTCCATGCCACTAAAATATTTCAGTCGTGAACAAAAATGTTAATGTTTTTATTATAAAATAACAAAAACAACCATTAGGCCATGTACTATTTGTTTCCCCACATAAGGATTTTAAAAAATAAAAATGAAAAGAACAAATGTGCATTTTAAGCGTTTTTCCTTTTCGTTAATTCTACTGAAGTCATACATCATCTGCATCAAAAGCTTCACTGGGCTGTCTTCAAGTGAATTTGCACTAGGCCTGTGCAGTTTCGACAATTTGGTTTGATTGAACATTCGATGTGTGAAATTTTGACAAAAAGGTCTGCCGTGAAATTACTCGCCCATTCAGTTTTTCAGTTGCAAAAATTAATCTCGGCTCAAACTATAGACTTTAAGTTGTACCTTGCATGATGGTCTCTCGCCAAAAGAGTTTTTTTTGCAAAAATTATCGTCTGCTCTAACTATAGACCTTGTGTTCAATGTGTTGTACATGTATCTTGCACACTGGACTTGGACACAAAATGTGACAAAAGGGATTTTCACCTCTTAACTGAATTGCATGTTTGGTTAAGAGTGGATGGAGAAGCACATATTCGATACATTAGGCACAGCCTTAATGCCTAGTTCCCAGTTAACTCCGCCCCCTTGGTTATTGTTGCTATGCCTCGCACGCTATCGTCAAAATGTCCACACACTGCACAAACCAATGGGACTTTCAACGGAAAGCACAGATTAATTGGAGAAAACCTGAATGTATTCATGTTTCAGAGTCGACAGTTACACTCAGTAAAGGGCCAGTAATACAGAGATGTCGTATCATTATGAAATACGTGCTTTGTTACCTTTGAACAGCGAAACGCCCGGCCAGAAACCAAAAATTCACCCGGATCACCGCATACAACACTGTACAAACTGTGTGTTGTTGTGAGGCAATGCACTTTGACCTATGTGGGCGCTGTCTGCTAGCTCTGTTGTGATTGTTCGGCGGGTTCGGCTTGATTGACTGGTCGGAACTATGCATTTACACGACACTTGCGATAGTTTGCATTCGTGCTACAAATTAGCAATCATTGGACAATAAGGTACATTGTCATCTAGTGTTCTAAATATACTACTCAAAATTTGAAAAGGATTACCTACTAATTTTGATAATTCTCCTGACTGCCAGAAATTAAGCAAGATGTTAATTTGTAAACTGTTTCTTACATAGGGGATCGATAAACATTTGCTGTAAAGATTCTTAGACCTTTTCGGGGTTTTCCGCGCACATTGCATGTCAAAGGTCAGGTGTACCAACTCCATACACGCTCAGAAATAATGGTTTAAATCTGCACCAATTTGATACAATAGCAGCACCCCTAGCTAGCTATGGGAGCAAATTTGCACCATGTGAACATGATTTGCACCTTAAAGGGGCAGTGTTGTCAGTTTCACCGCGTTTTGAAACTCGGACAGAATTTGAGCCTTATCGCATGCGCACGTCGACTTTGCCTGCGTGTTAAACTTTACTACAGTGTACGACTGTTGGGCTTATACGGACTCTATGAAACCCTGTTGTGCATGCACATGTTGCGCTGCTGATTATGACACGTGAGACTAGAACAAGTCTATGTGGGCGGTGCGGATTATTTATTTCCGGATATATGCCAGACGCTCGTTACATAGTTTTTTACATGTATTGAAAAGTTTCTGCATACATATTTTTGTGTACTGTGCATGTAGCTATATTCACTACTGTACTATAGTACATGTACAAAAGTGTGTACCCCGTGGGTACCCGGGTTTAGAATAGGTACCCTGCATCATCCTTGCATTTCGTAAGAGGCGAAAAAATGGAGGCAACTCGTTTGCCGTGAGATGCGACTCGTGTCGATGGAAGACGGGATCCTGGAGGTTGAGGATTCTGGGAGCTGCGGCTCCCATGATATCCAACACACCTCTTTGGCCCTTATTTCATCTAGACGAGCGGTCTGAATGGCCCGTTCAGATCAATCGGCTGGTCGTGCCTAGCCCTATATGTGCTGAGGTTATAAATTTGATGCTTCAAATAACAACTGTACTTTCCAAGTACTTACTCTATTAGTTATCAATCGGGTTTTAATACTTCTCCAACCTCGGCCATAAGCGGCGGCTCATAGGTCAATCAAGTATGATTTTATCATGTTTGAGTATACCATCCCTGTATCTCTGGTGCGCAACTACATCAATTTTGAGTAGCTCTGTGCATCCCCTTGTTGGGCTCCATGGTGGGTGGAGACCAGAGATGGTGAATTGTTATGCAAACAAATATGGCCTCCCACACAAACAAACGAAATCGTCCCGACTCAGATTCAGATCCAGATAAATCAGATCCTCGGCAACAATCTTCTACTAATGCAAAAGAAACTTGGTACAGGTTTTTTGAAATAGTCTTGTCAGATGACAGCCATCCCATTACAAAGCTTTTGCCCTTTGTTATCGATAAAGCGATTCAGGGCATGGTGGGCATTGTAAAAAAACCTCCTGCAGGCAGCCTCCTCATTGAGGTGCCAACACAAAGTCAGAACATCATCAAAGTGAAAGAGTTGGCCAATATACCGGTTATTGTCCAACCACACAAAACGTTGAACAGCAGCAAAGGTGTTATAAAAACACGTGAATTAGACGACCAAGCAAAGGATGAAATACTAAACTATCTAGCAACGCAAATTTTTACTACTGTCAAAAAGATAACGTCATTGCCACAGGCTAGGCACATACATTCTGACCTTTGATACAACGATACTTCCAGAGTTCATCAAGCTGGAATACCTGAGGATAACAGTTGAGAAGTATATTCCCAACCCACTGAGGTGTTTCCAATGTCAAATTTGGTCACGGTCTACAGGCATGCAGATGAAGACCCTGTTGCTTCCGCTGTGGCGAGCTTGACCACAATGGACAAGACTGTCAAAAAGACCCAAAATGCAAGAACTGTCAGGGTGACCATATGGCTTCATCAAGAGACTGTCCGGTGTGGAAAATGGAAAAACAAGTCCAATATCTGAAAGCCATGAACATCAGCTATCCAGAAGCAAAGAAAACGGCTAAAGCTCGCACCCCTGATAAACCTATAGTACATGTACATATGCAGCAGAAGCAGCAGCAACAACACGACCCAAAGAAACTCGCAATATGGAATGCCAAACAAAGCTCACCTGGATCACGACTGAAAAGCCAGTTAACTACACACCAATCGCAGAACCAAAAAGACCCCTAACTAAATCAACCAGCTGTCAGACCGATCCACTTGACCAAGAAAACCTCCAAACCAAAACACGCCGTACTACAAATAAGACAACTAACCAACCATCTACCAGTAGTAACTCCAAAGAAAAAATACCAGGAAAACATTCCAACAAGAAAACAAACCCTGAATCCAGTAACCGAACCAAAAAAGGCAACAAAAACTCAATTAATCTACATAACAAATACAGTAGTCTAGATAATGAAACCGAAGATGACATGGACGTATACTATACGGAACTACAGCAAATGACTACTAACTCAAAGAGTAGGACAATAAGTAGATCTGCCAGACCTAATATTAAATAACACTTACTCTTTCATAACCAGCACACTTGACCCACAACGTAAATGAATAAAACCAAAATTGTTCAGTGGAATTGTAGAGGTTTTAAAGCCAACTTTAACGAAATTAAACTTTTAGTCCAAACACACAACCCAACTGTGTTTGCACTTCAAGAAACCCACTTACAAGAAACTGATAACATCAACCTGAAATCATATCACATGTATAATACCTATGACCCTGATGAACAACGAGCCAAAAGAGGTTCTTCGTTACTAGTTAAGGAACGCTGTTGCAGCCCGCATTACTTTGCATAGAGCAATTCCCTTATGTTCCATTTATATACCACCAACCTTCAACTTAAAACATACTGATCTAGATAACCTTGTTAACCAACTCCCAACTCCATATATATTACTGGGAGATTTTAATGGACACAACCCTGTTTGGGGTTCGGATACATATAACACAAAAGGAAGACTGCTCGAAAAAGTTATCACTGACCAAGCACTGTGTTATTTAAACGATGGGTCACATACCTACCTACATCCCGGTTGTGGCTCTTATACGTCATTAGACCTCACACTTACGGACCCTGACCTTGTATCAGACTTCTCATGGGAAGTCTGGGATGACCTATGTGGAAGTGATCATTTCCCAATCATCCTAGAATACGACCAATCACTCTCTGAAGAATACACTCCCAAATGGAACTTTAACAAAGCAGACTGGAAAACCTTTTCTAAGCACTGTGATGAAAAATTAACAAATATAAACTTCGACAATGAAGCTGACCCTATTAAGACTAATACCAGCATTTTGATTTCTATAGCCGATGATACTCAAGACATCAGCTCGGTCATCTAAACCACATCTACTATGGGATGACCAAGAATGCAAGGAAGCCAGAAAAGCTCGCAAAAAAGCTGAACGGAAATTTAATCACAGGCCAACACCAGATAACTTAGCTCAAGTTAAAATTACTAGAGCAAAAGCCCGTCAAATTATTAACAACAAAAAAAGAAACACCTGTAAAACATGTGTGCATGTCTAAACTTACCTCACGTACTCCTTTGAGTAAAGTCTGGAATACGGTCCAGAAAATGAAAGGTCGAAAGATCAAACCGGGAGTTAAACATTTAAAAAAAGATAATGAAACCCTTACTACTAAGACAGATATAGCAGAGGAACTAGCAAAAACATTCGAAGAAAATTCATCTACAGAAAACTACTCAGAAAAAAAAGAATCAAATTACAGAACGAACAACATCGACTAAACTACAACCAACCATTTATACTTGAAGAACTTATCACTGCTATTAACAAATCACATGATACAGCAACAGGACCAGACCAAATCCACTATCAATTATCGAAACATTTACCAGAGAAATGTCTGAATAATATGTTGAACATACTTAATATCATATGAGAAACTGGTGACATACCACCATCGTGGAAAAATGCTACCATCATTCCTATACCAAAGCCAGGCAAAGATCACACAAACCCATCCAACTACCGACCAATAGCACTTACTTCCTGTCTGTGTAAAACCATAACAAAAATGGTAAATGATAGACTTGTTTGGGTACTTGAAGCTAACGGCCTAATAAATAATTACCAAATGTGGCTTCAGGAAAGGCCGAAGTACTACAGACCACTTAGTAAGACTAGAATCCTTTTTCCGAGATGCTTCTATTAAAAAAGAGCATGCGGTTGCAATATTCTTTGACTTAGAAAAAGCATACGATACAACATGGAAATACGACATAATGAAAGACCTTCATGAAATGGGATTCAGAGGTAAACTACCCATTTTCATTGCACATTTTTTAATTGACAGACATTTTAAAGTTAAAGTAGGGTCCACCCGATCTGTTTCACATGAACAAGAAATGGGTGTCCCCCAAGGGAGTATCCTTTCTGTTTCCTTATTCAGTATCAAAATTAATAACATTGTTAAAACGGTCCAGAATGGAGTCTCTCCTTATGTAGATGATTTCCTTATTTGCTATAGAGGTAGCCGTATGCAAAATATTGAACGTCAACTCCAGTTGTCTCTTAACAAATTACAGAATTGGTCTACCGAAAATGGGTTTAAATTCTCGAAACCTAAAACTGTTTGTATGCATTTCTGCCGACTCAGAAATGCACACTTTGACCCTGAGCTATTTCTCGAAGGCGACAAAATCAAATTGGTTAATGAAACCAAACTCTTAGGAATAATCTTTGATTCTAAACTTAACTTTTTACCTCATATCAAAGCTCTCAAAATTAAATGTCTGAAAGCTATGGACATTATCAAAGCTGTAGCTAACAAAAACTGGGGAGCTGAATGTTCAGTTCTGTTACAATTATATACCCCCGTGGGCACCCGGGGTTTTAGAATAGGTGCCCTGCATCCTCCTTGCATTTCGGAGAAGGCGAAAAATGGGGGCGACTTGTTTGCCGTGAGTTGCGACTCGTGTCGATGGAAGACGGGATCCTGGAGGTTGAGGATTCTGGGAGCTGCATGCGGCTTCCATGATATCCAACACACCTCTTTGGCCCTGATTTCATCTAGACGAGAGGTATGATGGGCCCGGTCACATCAATCGGCTGGTCGTGTCTAGCCCTGTGTGTTGTGGTTCAACATATAATTATTTGTGACTGGTACTTGAACTTCTGACTCCCTTTCTAGTCTCAATCAATGTTAATATTTGGTCCTTAACCACAACCTCAGTAAGCGACGGCTCACGGGTCAATCGGTGCATGTCCTTTGGACATGTCCGAGTATAACACCCCCGTATCCCTGGTGTGTACCTACAGAACAACGTAGCTCTGCACATCCCCTTGTTGGGCTCCATGGTGGGTGGGGACCCGGAGTGTTGAATTTTTATTTCTATAATATGGCTTCCTCCACTTCAAAAAAACGTAATCGTCACGAAACCGACTCTGATTCTTCTGAAAGCGCTGAAACTACTACTTTGTATCGATTTTTCAAAATTACTTCCAGCGATGATTCATATCCTATTACAAGACTCTCTCCCTTTGCTATTGACAAGTCAATTAGAGGTATACTGTTAAAACAGTCAAGAAACTCAAATCAGGCAGTCTCCTCATAGAAACATCATCAAATGTTCAAAGTCAAAACATACAGAAAATTGAAAAAATTGCTAACATTTCTGTTGTGGTACGTCCACACAAATCATTGAACTCTTGCAAAGGAGTTATGAAGACTCGGGATTTGGATGGCCTGGATGAAGAAACTATCCAGGACCAACTATCCTCTCAAAATGTCTCTTCCGTCAAACTCATCACTATCCGTAAAAACGACAATGTAATTGCCACTGGCACATACATACTTATCTTTAACCAACCCAAACTTCCAGAATTTCTTAATGTTGGCTATCTCACGATCAAACTAGATAAGTACATTCCAAATCCTTTAAGGTGCTTTGAATGCCAAAAGTTTGGACATGGTGCACAGTCTTGCCGAGGAAAGCAATCCTGCTTTCGATGTGGTGAACTAGACCACGCTGGGAATGACTGCCAGAAAGACCCCAAATGTCGGAACTGCCAAGGAAATCACCCAGCTACGTCTAGAGACTGCCCAGAAGCCAGAGAAATGCTCAAAGCCAATCAACCCACTAACCGTACCTATATGCAACAGTCGTCACACTCCCCAAAACAACTCATAATATGGCTTGCCAGACAACCCTGACATGGGTTACAACTGAAAAACCAGTCAACGTACCAATTCCCAAGATACAACAACCTAAAACGACATACACATCCACCAGTTGTCAGAAGCATCTACCTCAAGTAGTAAACCCAAGGACAAACCACATCGAAAACATACACACCAAAAAACAAACCCTACATCAACTGGAAACGGCAAGAAAGCTAACCCAAATCCTATAACCCTCCAAAACAAATACAGCAACTTGGCTGATGAAAATGATGAAGCTGGTATGGACATGGATGACTACTACACTGAACTACACTAAAGGTGGTAGAACACGAAGCAGATCTCCTCGAAGCAGACTCTTTGCCTCTTCCTTACTCATGAGTAAATCGACAATTATTAAATGGAATTGCAGAGGACTGAAGGGTAATTTTAATGAAATTCAACTACTGGTCCGGTCACACCGACCAGTAGTATTTGCCCTCCAAGAAACTCACCTGAAGGATTCCGATACTATTTCTCTAAAATCCTACCATATGTACAATTCTTATGACTCTTCATCAGAACGAGCCAAAGGAGGCTCTTCATTACTTAGTCCTATACCTTTAAATACCACTCTTCAGGCTGTTGCAGCCCGTGTTACTTTACACAAAACAATTACTGTTTGTTCTGTTTATATTCCTCCTCCTCTCAATTTAAAACAAGCTGACCTAGATGATCTTGTTTACCAGCTCCCAACTCCATACGTAATACTAGGAGACTTCAATGGTCACAATCCTATCTGGGGTTCTGACACATATAATACAAAAGGTAGACTACTCGAAAAATGTATCGGTGATCAAGCGCTGTGTATTTTGAACGATGGGTCATATACCTACCTGCACCCCGGTAATGGCTCATATTCATCTATAGACCTTTCCCTTACAGACCCTGAACTAGTAACAGACTTTTCATGGGATGTATGGGATGATCTATGTGAAAGTGATCACTTCCCTATAATCCTTGGAAATGATCAATCAATTACTGAAGAATACACCCCTAAGTGGAATTTTAACAAAGCAAATTGGAAATCATTCTCCAAGCTCTGCGAAGATAATTTAACTAATATCGACTTTGACTATGAAGTCGACCCTATTCAGACTTACACGAATATTTTGATCTCTATAGCCGATGCCACAATACCTAAAACATCATCCCACCCATCAAAACCACATCTCCCATGGGATAATCAAGAATGTAAAGAAGCTAGAAAAGCTCGCAAGAAAGCCGAACGGAAATTTAATCGTAGACCTATATCAGACAACTTAGCTCAAGTCAAAATTGCTAGAGCTAAAGCCCGCCAAATTATCAACAAAAATAAAATAAATAGCTGGAAAACATTTGTTTCCAAACTTACTTCACGCACTCCTTTAAAGGTGTTATGCCGTGGAGAGAAGAATTATAATTATTTTTGCATGTTTCTATTCTTTGATATATTAATTATCGATTTCTTATCTTATTAAAGTGAAAATGTAGGCTTAATTCCGACCCATGATTTTCCTCTTTTCTAGAAACTGTCGAAATCCCGCCGCTGCGGGCAGCAAACAGATTTGGCCAAATTCGTGATGTCATTTTACGGAGACGTTTTTAGCCAAGAAAGGCTCGCGCACGATATCACTCCGCGCGCCAATACAATAGTCTGGTGTCGCACACATTGTGTAAGAAGAAACCTGTGTTTGGTCTTGATCCCACCGCTATGGTCGGTATGCTCGCCCGCGTGCGTGCGTGATCAAGTGCTTTGTGAACTACACGCCGAACGAACGGCCCGCCAGCCGGTATGGTTTCAGCGAGTGCGCGCTGAACATTCTCGTAAACTTGTTACATTGCATTATTGACACAGTCACATCACAAGACGCCCCCAAAACACTGCTGGATAAATGTTCTAGTGTTGGGATTAAATTTAACATACACAAGTATCAAATGAAGAGGAAAGAACAGGTCTAAGTTTTTCCATCAAACGGATATTTTAGGGTTTGGTTTTCGTCTCAACAACGTACGTTCATGGTAAGTTTTACGATGAATATAAATTCCACATTTACATGGTCTAAAAATTTAGGCAATCGGCTCAAACAAACATGGTACATTTACCATGAAAACGTCCAATGACAAAAATAATTATTGACGAAAAAGGGTTGAGAAAAAGTTGAGAAAGAAAGAGAAAGCCGAGGCAGTACCGTTCCAGTTTCCTGTTGTCGATTTCGGTCGTCGATTCGAACACCGGACTCGCGTTGTTCTCGGATTTCTTCCTTGGTTAACATGGTTATTTCTGGCTCAAACTGATACGGTTCAACCGTAGGAAATTCACTGGATGATTCTTCATCGCTGTCATCATGAAATGAATGAGATGAGCAACAACAAACATCGTTATCTCCATCGAAAAAAACGTCAACACTGGAGTCAATTGTCAACATGTTGTTCCAAAACGCCACGTTGTGGAATAACAAGAAACAGCCGTCGGCCGGACGCGTCCGTAAAATGACGTCACGAATCCGTTGATTTTCCAATGTCAAACTTTTAGGCCCGACGGCTGTTGTTCAGATTTTGCTTCGAGTTTGGGCTGAAAAGTAGGCCAAAAACTGCTGTTGTAAAAAAACATTCGCACAGTCTAATTTTTTTCTGAACAATTTTCCTGGCATAATTAGATGTATTTAATGGTTTAATGTGTAATTTTGGTAAATTCCTCTCTCCACGGCATAACATCTTTAAATAAAGTTTGGAATATGATCCAGAAAATCAATGGAAAAAAGGCTAAATCAGGGGTAAAACATATGAAAAAAAAGATGACAATATACTTACTACTAAAACAGACATAGCTGAGGAATTAGCACAAACATTTGAAGATAACTCTTCAACAGAAAATTACTCTAAAAAAATTCAAAGAATCAAGCTCCAGAACGAACGACATCGATTAAATTTTGCATCTAACAACACAGAGAATTACAATCAACCATTCACACTCGAGGAACTTTTATTTATTTTATTCCATTTATTTACCCAGGGTGTGCCCAAACAGTTTACAAAAACTGGTTTCCATTGGGGCCCTGCAAACACACATAGAACAAATATACTAAATTGAACAACTTCATAATTACTAACAAACTGGAAGAAGATACATTTGTACAACAACTACAACATAAAAAAAAAAACCGAATGGTTACAGAAGAACAACATCACAAGTAATTATGATACATGCATGTGACACTAAAATTTACGCTAATTTCGGGAAGGGCGAAAAACCCGCAAAAACTCTTTTTAAGAGAAAACAAAATTAAAAAAATGGGAAAATTCCCCTTCGGCTCCAAAATTAAAGTTTGATTTTATGGCAACCAAGTCATACGACTCCGTAAATTAGCATTTCTCACTTGAAGTTGATCATGTGAATATTATGTGTATGTTTGGCGAAGTGCCGATTTGAATGAGCTCAAAGAAGACATAGTTCTAAGGTGAGCACTGAGGCTGTTCCAAATTGCGGCGCCAGTTACAGCAAAACTCGAGGCGTAAGACCCCTTTCGTGCAAAGGGAATTTTCAGTGTCTTTTCGGCAGATTGACGAGTTTCTCGAGTTTGTACGTAAGGTGTAAATAGACTTGCCATATACTGCGGGGCCAAGGAATTGATGCTTTTAAAGACGAATATAGCTTTCTTGTATTTAACTCTCTCTGGATAGGCAAGCCAGTCGAGCTTTTTAAACATGTCAGCTGATGGCGTTAGGAAATCGCATTTTAGTATTATTCTGGCTGCACGTTTGAGGCATTTGTTCAAGACATTGTTATGAGATGCGTAACGGTCACCCCATACTGTGCAACAATAATCTAGACTAGGCATGACTAAGCTTAACATAAGGGTGTTCATGTGCTGTTGAGTTACACAGTCGCGAATTCTTTTTAACATAGCTAATTTCGAGAAAACTGTTTTCTTTACATATTCGACATGTTGGTTCCAACTTAAGGTTTCGTCAATAATAACACCCAAGCATTTAAACGATTTAACGTTATGCACTTGATCATTATTAATGTGTACTCTGAGCTCATGCGCTCTTATCTTTTTCTTTGAGCCAATTAGTATACATTTAGTTTTACTGGCATTAATTTTGATTTTATTTTTAACGGACCACAGATGAATCATGTCTAATGACTTGTTAAGGCTAGTTTCAATTTCGACAATGCTTTCGGAACTGCAAGTTAGTGTGGAGTCATCGGCATACATATATAGCTTATCGGATACATAAAGAGGCAGGTCATATGTATATACAAGAAACAATAATGGGCCCAGAATTGATCCTTGTGGTACACCGACACTTATAGGCAAGGATTTTGATATATGTTTACTAATATTAACGGTTTGACTGCGATCACTGAGATAGGACTTAAACCAGTTTATTACTGAAATCGACATGTTCAGCTTTTCAAATTTTTCTAAAAGAATTTTATGGTCAACGCAGTCAAATGCCTTACTGAAATCTAGGAAAACTGTTCCGGTCATTCTCCCGTGATCCATAGCTTGAAGACACTCGTTTGTTAAATCGTTTAGTGTACTCTCTGTCGAGTGCAAAGGCCGAAATCCAGATTGACAGACAGGAATGAAATTATTTTCATCAAGGTACGAGTACATGTTCGAGTGTATCCATCTTTCTAGGATTTTAGAGATAATCGGCAAGATTGATATAGGTCGGTAATTACATGCGTTGCACTTATCGCCTCCTTTATGAATAGGTGTAACTGAAGCATGTTTCCATGCCTTGGGATACTGTTCATTTATTATGGAGAGGTTAAATATATGCGTTAAAGACTTAGTAATAAAAGGTGCAGCCATTTTAATCATATTAACGCTAATACCATCTGGGCCTGTTGCTTTCCCAACCGACAAAGATGCAATTTGCTTTTTGACAAACTCTTCTGGGATACTAGGGAGAGAACAATGTTCGTAATCTGGTGAAGAAACAAGAGAATGGTCGTGAGAATCATCGGCCTCATTTGAACTTGTGTGATTCTCAGCGGCCATACGTACACCAATTGTTGAAAAATATTCATTGAAATTATTTGCGATGTCGGTAGGGTCATCAACATATTCTCCGTTTGAGGAGATGATTGAACTCGGGACACATTTTTGTTTATTGGGAAGGACTTCTTTAAGTTTCTTCCACAAGAGTGATGAGTTATCCTTATTTTCCTCAATTGCCGAAGTGAAATATTCGCTTTTCTTTTGTCTAACTTTGTTAGTAACATAATTTCTTAACTTTTTGTACATATCCCAATTTTTCGATGAGCGCGACTTTTTAGCTACACTATGTGCACGATCTCGTTGGCGCATTAGTTGGAGCAATTCTCCATCAAGCCATGGTATGGTGCCGTTTCGAGCACGCTTGGACTTGATTGGAGCATGGTGGTTAATAACAGCCATAAAAATCGAGTGCCAGATATACCACGCTTCGTCAACATGTTGACAGTTTATAACATTTTCCCATGGAGCATTGCGGAGGTCATTGTGAAACGTTTCGGTATCAATATCCTTCAGGCGTCGAAAATTAATTAAACGACACCCTTTGCGAGGCGTTTTCCAATTATGTATGCCGTAAATAAGAAAATGATCACTTATGAGGGTTTGCAACACTCCGCATGCGCTAACAAGATCGGGATGCGTACTAAAAATCAGATCAATAGTTGTTTGGGTGAACTGAGTGACTCGAGTTGGTTCTTGTATTAACTGCTCCATTTGGAAGAGATTCATGCAAGAGAGTATAGGATTGGGTGCATTAACATCCGCTGCATCACTGTTAAAGTCACCGAGTACAATCATTTCTTTAAATTCACAGGACGCCTTTTCAGTAATATCGGTTACCCAGCTAACCAAATAACGTCCCCCGAACGTTCCCTGAACGTTAGCTGAACGTTCGCGGAACGTTAGGAATGAACGTCCGGGGAACGTAATTGTGTGGAGTTTTCTGGACGTCCTCGGCACGTTCAAAGCGAACGTTCCGCGAACGTTCGGGGGACGTTCTCTGAACGTTAGAAACGAACGTTACAAAAATACGTTCAGAGGACGTGTTAATTGAACTTACGACTGCTTTACTGTGACGCAATTGTGATGTAATCATGACGTAATCGGACTATTTTCAATGTGTTATTTTACATATCAACTAATCACTTACCTGCAGTTCCAGTGCTCTTGATACCAGTCACTTCCTCTTACTACGTATAGTAAGTACGCTTTATATATATGCTCCTTGAATTTCCTTCGTATGTAGTCACAGTTGGCGGTAATGGCGGACATTGGAAACCACATTTTAAAATATTATTTCTTGCAAATCTTACCTTTTTAGATTATAGATGTGTTTTATATACAAAAGTACATACACTTGAAATAAGGCAGAGTGTGGTTACAACGTAAAGCTTAAAACAACGAATTTTTTCGTGAAATTTACGGAAAAATTGTCTCCACGCAATCTGCTTTGTTAACAACGTTCTCGGAACGTTCTTAGAACGTTATACTGCAACGTTAGATTCTAACGTCCGCAAAACGTCCCCTCGACGTTTAAAACAAACGTGACCAAAACGAACTTTTTCAGAACGTTATTAAAAAACGTTCTTAGAACGTTATAGTGTAACGTTAGATTCAAAAGTCCGCGGAACGTCCCCTCGACGTTCAAAACGAACGTGACTAAAAACGAACTTTCTCCGAACGTTATTAAAAAACGTTCTTATAACGTTATATTGCAACGTTAGATCAAAACGTCCACAGAACGTCACCTCGACGTTCAAAACGAATGTATCCAAACACAAACGTTCTCCGAACGTTGTTAAATAACGTTTTTAGAACGTTATAGTCCAACGTTATATTCAAACGTCGACAGTACGTCCCCTCGACGTTCAAGACGAACGTAACTTCCACGAACGTTCGGGGAACGTCCCCTCGACGTTCAAAACGAACGTGACCAAAAACGAACATTCAGCGAACGTTCGCAGAACGTTATGTGTTTGCTGGGTAGGTTATCTAAAAACTCGACAGTACTCGATGGTGGTCTATAAACAGAACTCATAAGTACTGGCTGTCTTTGCTTACACCTAATTTCGACCCAAATACATTCGACATCATCATGTTCAAGATCACATCGGCGAGTAAAATTTAGCGTGTCTCTAATATACATGGCTACCCCGCCACCGTGGCGATTTCTGTCTTTTCTAACAATAGAATACCCAGGCAGTGCGATCTCACCGTCAGAAATCGTGCCGTCACAGAAAGTTTCATTTAGACACATAACATCAAATGGTTTTCTTGAGAACAGTATCTTAAATTGGTCAAATTTGTTGATGATACTTCTTACGTTAAGGTGAGCATAAGAAAAGTCCCCGTCGCTATGACTATGTATGATACCATCTTTTAGGCTTACATTTGGCCCCTGCTTTGTGGATTTAGAAGTTGTCTGACCTCCTGGAGATACTCTATCCATTCCTGGTTCGGAGTGCGGGGGTGAGGGACTCTCATCCCGTGATGTGGGATGTATGGGTGGTTCGGGATGTATGGGTGGTTCTGGGTGGGTTGACGTTGTGTCTGCGGACGGTACTGGTTTGCCTTCCGAAAATCCATTTGTGTATTTTCCGTAGCCGGTTTCTTGAGGGCGTCGGAATACAACCCCCCGTCGACAGCATGTGGCCGTTTCGGTGGTCCGTAGATGTGCCGAATGATGTTTTTGGCGAGAATACACACACCCTGGGAATTCAGATGTACGCCGTCTGTCACAAGATGGTTCGGCGTTATCCCCCCATTGTCGATGAACCCCCATTTGTTACACTCCGCGGTGCGTTTTAGCATGTTATTCGCATCGTCGACGGCCTTACGCCTAGAAAACCACATGACACAGCAACCGGCCCAGATCAATTTCATTACCAACTTTTGAAACATTTACCTTAAAATTGCTTAAAAACCTCTATTAAACATATTTAATGCCATATGGGAAACTAGAGACATACCACGTGCATGGAAAAATGCCATTAGTATCCCCGTTCCAAAACCTGGTAAAGATCACACAAACCCATCTAACTACCGGCCCATAGCACTAACTTCATGTTTATGCAAAACCATGGAAAGGATGGTCAATGACAGATTTGTATGGATTCTTGATTCTAATGACCTTATCAATAATTACCAATGTGGCTTCAGAAAAGGCAGAAGCACCATAGATCACTTGGTGCGACTTGAATCTTTTGTCCGAGATGCCTTTATTGAAAAAGAAAATGCTGTTGCGGTTTTCTTCGACTTGGAGAAAGCATATGACACAACATGGAAATATGGTATCATGAAAGACCTCCATGAAATGGGATTCAGAGGCAAACTCCCCATTTTTATTGCCAGTTTTTTATCAGATAGATACTTTAAAGTGAAAATTGGATCAACCCTATCTGCTACACATGAACAGGAAATGGGTGTCCCATAAGGAAGTATCCTTTCAGTTACTCTGTTTAGTATCAAAATAAATAACATTGTTAAAACTGTACAGAGTGGAGTCTCTCTATCACTCTATGTTGATGACTTTCTCATTTGTTACCGAGGTAGCCGTATGCAAAATATTGAACGTCAACTCCAACTGTCCTTAAACAAATTACAGAAATGGGCTACTAAAAATGGGTTTAAATTCTCTAAACCCAAAACAGTTTGTATGCATTTCTGTAGACTCAGAAATGCCCACTTTGACCCAGAATTATTCCTTGAAGGAGACAAAATCAAAGTGGTTAATAAAACAAAATTCCTTGGAGTAATCTTTGACTCTAAACTTAACTTTTTACCTCATATCAAAGCTCTTAAAATTAAATGTCTAAAAGCTAGGAATATCATAAAAGCTGTTTATAACAAGAACTGGAGAGCAGACTGCTCAGTTCTGATACAATTATATAGATCAATTATCCGATCTAAACTTGATTATGGATGCATAGTTTATGGCTCTGCTCCTAAGTCTTATTTGAAACAACTAAACACCATTCATCATCAAGGTATTCGACTATCCTTTGGTGCTTTTAGAACATCAACGATTGAAAGTCTGTATGTCACAGCTAATGAACCACCACTTGAAAACAGACGTATCAAACTCGCATTACAATACATCACTAAACTAGCAGCTAACCCATCAAATACAGCCTATCAATGTGTCTTTTTCCCTACGTCTTACGTCTCCAACCACACATAAATGCAGCCAAACTTGATTTAAAAAACATAATTAGTAGGCCTACCGAAATTCCTCCAATTCCACCTTGGGAAATCTATAAACCCCAGATCTTTTTACACATGTCTAACCACAAAAAATTAGAATGTGATGCTTCCATTTTTTCAAATGACTACCATGAATTCAAAATCAGTTTTCCTGAGCATACTTCCATCTATACAGATGGCCCCAAAGACGGAGATAAAGTTGCCTCAGCTGCAACCTGCAACCAACTCTTTCATAGTGTTAGACTAGCTAACCAAGCTTCTATCTACTCAGCCGAAATCAAAGCTATTATAATTGCATTAGAAATAATTGAATCTTCCAAGGAAAATAACTTTATAATTTTCAGGGATTCTTTATCCTGCTTACAAGCACTTAGCAATCGTAAAACTAACCACCCATACTTACTAAAAGCTCTAGTTAAATTAACCCATTTACACCTTAACCAATATGACATCATTTTCTGCTGGATTCCTAGCCACGTTGGCCTCAGGAAATAAGAAAGCAGATTTTTTTTAGCCAAACAAGCATTAAATTTACCAATTGATTCATACTCCCTACCTCGCACAGACCTTCGAAACCATATTCAATCTTATACCAAACAACTATGGAAATATTCCTGGGCAACTTTCACATCAAACAAACTCTTCACCATTCAACCTCTACTTGGATTCTGGCACCCATATAAAAACCTTTCACGACAAGATCAAGTTGTTCTAACAAGATGTCGCATAGGCCACTCTTCTTTAACACACTCATTTTTACTTAAAGCAGAACCTCATCCACAGTGTATCCCGTGTGATATCCGTTTGACTATACGTCACCTCATCATTGAATGTGTTGAATTAGCTCAAATCAGAAAACGATTCGTCCATGCTACAACATTGAAAGATGTATTTAATATACCCCCTGAAACCATAATTTAATTTCTCAAATCATCTGAGCTATATCACATTTTATAAACTCATATAATTTCTCTTATTATATATTGGGACTCATTCTGGGGGTTTGCTCACCCTGGTGAGACAAGGCGTTGTCCTACCCCTGAGATGAGTTTCACATGACAAACTCAAACATTTTCACATACTGGTTTAGAACTCACTCTAAGGTTTGCTCACCCCGGTGAGACAAGGTGTAGACCTGCCTTAGAGATGAGTTTCTCAAAATAAATTCACAAGGATTCATGCTCTTCAACAATATGTATACCTACATATTAAGTAACAGTCTTCTTCATATATTCTTAGGACAACACTATAATTATGGACTTATCCTGAGGTTTGCTCGCCTTGGCGAGACATAGTATCACCCTGCTTCATGGTTGATCTTCCTGAAATAAAACTCGCTTTATACACTGGACTGTGAAACAGGGACCCCTATTTGTTCTGGGGGACGGGGTGTGGAAGATTGACCAGACACTCGGTGCCATTGTCCCTTCATCACCCGGAGGTTAGCGGACCTGTAAAAATACCGGCGGGGCCCGGGCCCTTAAACTGCAAGGGAAACGGCCGACCTTGCGGGACCATTTAGACACGGTACCGTGTGTCTGTGGGATCCTCTATAACCGGCCTCCTAGGGATTCCCTTGGAAAACTGCCCAGAATCCATGTAGTACTTATATACAATGTTTCTCCAATCTTATTGAAATATATCACTTGATATCTATACAACCGATTCCAAGATCATATATTTTCCACAACTTACATGATTTAATTATCTTTAATTAAAACCAAGCATTTTAGATATTAACATAATCCCGCCATGAATATGGCCACTGATGCCGGCATGGCGTTAAACTCCAAACTCACTCACTACAATTATCGCTTATCCGATCGAAATTAGACTACGGATGCATAGTTTACGGTTCTGCCCCAAAATCCTATCTGAAGCAACTCAACACAATTGATCATCAAGGCTTACGGCTCTCCTTTGATGCATTTAGAATATGACCGGTTGAGAGCCTTCATGTTACAGCTGACGAACCACCTCTTAAAAATAGACGCATTAAACTCTCCCTACAATATATCACCAAATTAGCAGCCAACCCATCAAATCCAGCATATCAATGTGTTTTTTCATCCCAAGTTTCAACATTTATATGCTGCCAAACCAAAAACAATTCAACCACTTGGCCTATATACGTTTACAGCCACACATACATGCAGCTAAACTAGACTTTAAAAATACAGCACGAACCGAGATCCTAGTAATACCACACTGGGAAATCCACGCACCTCAGGTCTTTGTACAAAAAAAAATCAGATAGGGCCTACTGATGCATCAGTATTCTTAAATGATCATCTTGAATTTAAAGCTAAACAAGCGCTGGATTCACCAGTAAATCCATGTACCATTCCTTTATACAGACCTGAAGAATTCTATCAGTTCTTACACCAAACAGTTATGGCAAGTATCTTGGGCAACCTTTACATCCAACAAACGTTTTTTTCCATCCAACCTCACCTTGAATTCTGGCAACCATAGGCCTATACATGTAGAAATCTATCTCGACAAGATCAGGTTATCCCGACTATAGATGCCGGATAGGCCACTCAACATTAACACACTCTTTCCTTCTCAAAGCAGACCCACAACCACAGTGTATCTCATGTAATAGTCCTCTAACCATGAATCGCCTTATCGTATAATGTGTTTAAATGGCTGAAATCAGACGACGATACTTCAAAGCTGCTACACTAAAATATGTACTAATATGCCTCCCGACACCATTATTGCATTCCCTAAATAATGTGAACTTTACCACACTTTGTAAATCAACCACTTATATATTTTCTATATTTATCCATACCATCTTTTCCCCGGTTTGAGGCTCATCCCGGGGTTTGCTCACCCTGGTGAGACAAGATGTTATTCTGCCCTTGCCAGCAGGATGAGTTTCCCAAATTACATACAAACATAATTTATACACTTTCTTTAACCATACAAAGTCGACTTATGGTTTGAGACTCATCCTAGGATTTGCTCACCCTGGTTAGACAAAATGTTGCTCTGCCCGTGGGATGAGTTTCATAAAGTGAATCCAGACATAATTCATACACTTTCTTTAAACTTTATTGACACAATTAATATATTATAATTAACTGGACAGTAATTAAACAGGGAGCCCTATTAGTAGGCCGGTCAAACACATTGAACGGTTCCACTAGACAACGCATAAAAACACGACAACTATGGATTATTTGTTGATGATATTTGACATGGTTCCACAACAATTTACAGTTTATTTTCGGTATCAAGAAAAACTAGAGCCTTCTTTCTACAAGAATATTAAATAAAGAACTCCAAATTATCACAAATATCAGTGAAATTACCCACTTCACGCTCTTCGAGCTCGGCCAACCGGTGCCGGTGCCCGGTGTTGAAATTGAGAATTTCTCACTGGAAAATCTTGCCCAATCTTAACTATTTCTGAGGGCGCACTTGAAAGCTTATGACACGATCTTTCCATTTCTGCTTGCGCATTTTAGCTAAAAACGAAGCTTTGAAAAATGGGTAGATCTTTATGGAAAAAATCAGCCGATTTTGTGAAACGCGCAACTTTCAACGAAAAATAGGAACGATTGTCTGTCTTTAGGTGAAATGAGAATGAAATCTGCCAGTATTTTCCAGTAGAAATCGGGCCGCAAAATCTGGTATTTTGTGCTGCAAATTCGTGAATATTTTTTACCCCAGAACTCAACTTTTAAGAATTTGTTTTAATTTGTTAATTATGTTTTCTCTGAACCTGTTGTTGTCATATTGTGTACTGTACCTACTGACAACATTTCAGCTAAATAGCATCATCATAACCTGAGAGATGACCTTTTTGCATATGTAAACACAAAAACAAATTATTAAAATTTTGTCTTTTAGCCCAAAAGAACTGAAAATTAGTATTATTTGTAACACACTTATATTTTTTAATAAAGGCCGCAGACATTCATATGTAAAAATAACACAATACATTGCCTCAGATCACCAAGAATAAGGCATCTCAACTACACACCTTTTTGAAATGTAGGCGATTCGGGCTTAAAAGTTGGGCTGTTCGTAAACTTAAGGGCTTTTTGAAACTGTATTTAAATAATGAGGTGTATAACTTGGGAAAGAAACACTGATATGTAAAGTTTAGGTGATTTTCTTCCAGGAAAAGGCTATGAATATAATAGAAAAGTTGGTGTGAAATCACAATTTTTGGATTTTTGCCATTTGTTGAGTTGTCTAGGAATTGGTAATTTTTTCACAAACATTTTCGCCCATAACTTGGGAACCCCTGTACCGATATTCAAAATTCAAAGTGTTTTGTAATCTACACACTAATGTCCTTCGGTAAATTTGATTTAAAGAAGCGCTTTTAATTTGTTCATTGTCCTGCCGACTATTAGTCCTGGAGGACGGGTCGTGGAGGATTGACCAGACACTCGGTGCCATTGTCCCCTCATCACCCGGAGGTTAGCGGACCTGTAAAAATACTGGCTGGGCCCGGGCCCTTAAACTGCAAGGGAAACGGCCGGCCTTGCGGGAACCATTAAGACAGGGTGCCGTGTGTCTGGGGGATTCTCCTGGGGAAAACTGCCCAGAATCAGTCTACCGTAATACTTCTATACAATGGTTCTTCAATCCTTTTGAAATGTCTCTCATCATTCTTTTCTTACGTGATAATTGTTCCTTCTGACTCCAAGTTTTTATTTTCTCCACAGTTCACATGATTATTTTTGATTACTACCTATTGTTTTATATATTTACATATTCCCGCCGTGAATATGGCCACTGAAGCCGGCATGGCGCTAAACCCAAAACTCATGCACTCAGTCACAAAAATGTCTTTTTGAGATTATATGAAACTTGTCCTGTTCAAATGAGAGCAAAATTAACTCCCTGTTTTACACTTCTAATTTTTGGGGATATACCGGTAGCAGACAAAGACATGACGAAAAATAAATATCAAAATTCTGGCAACATCTATATATTGCGAAGGGATGAAAAGTAGTTTTACTTACGAAATGAAATGTCTTGCTAGCTTGAAGATGAGGAAAAAAAACTACAAAAAGTATAAGCCCTATAATACATTTATTGGTTTCTACACTTTCCTAACGGGCGTGGAACACGGAGTCAACTATAAATTTATTTCACGTTCATACAAACGTGTCACACCCCCAAAAATACTCCACATCGTATAGTGGAATTCTTCAATGCACATGCAATGATTGTGGACCCCGTGTCGACTTATATACCTTTTACACGACGGCCATCTTGAGGCATAAAAAGGCACTTTATAATATTGTCACACAATTAAAAAAAAATACCCACAATCATGGCTGCTGATGCAAAGAGTCTACGTATATTACATGTACATTTGTCCTCTCGACCATTAGATCCACGTTTTGAAAAAAGAATTGCATACAATCTTATTTTGTTCTTCCTTTATTCTTCTTGTGAAGTTCGCTCAATTTATAACCGATTTTCTTCGAGTTTTATTTTCTTCGTGAGAGTTTCGCCAACGCACAGATGTAACACCACAGCATGGCCATGTGTTTGGCTATCATAACCTCAAAAACATGACGTTATCAGAAATTAAACAAATGAAAACCTTTGCTCACAGACAACTACACCAGTTCACACATCGCTGAGCAATAGATCTTGAAGTTCTTGTTTTTAATAATAGCGAGCGCCATTTTGTACGAACGGTCAAGAGTATGTAAAACGTCAACCGTAATTGCGCACACATCTTTCCACAATAAACTTATGTCCATAATTTCTTTGGTGCTTTCTTCTAATATTCCGCAAAGATATGGGCAATTATGTTACAATCTGTAAAGGCACATGATCATACTTTTGTCCAACAAAATTAGACGATGTCCACACTTGTTCAAGGTCACTAGAAGTTTCAGAGATTGTTCATGAATGTTTTATGGATTGTTTTGGTTTTTTTTTTTTTGCAACCTGAAATACCATGTGACCCAATTCTGTAATCAGATTTGTTTAGAGCTTGAACGTCGTCTAACGTGTTCAAAATAATGTGCATGCTCGAACATCGTCCAACTTGTTCAAGCTTGTTCGCAGATGTTCGAATTTCCAATAATACACGATAGAACATTTTCTCCTGAATATCATCATTAATGTTGGATGAAGTTCTTAAACAAAAGTATGATCATGTATAGGCGCAGGCCTACTTGTCCACACGCCATAGATGTTTCAACCACTATTAGCAAAAATGGGTACCACGACGTAGCACATGCAGGAAAGACGCTTATTGCGTTCGTCCCGTTCGGCTCCTGCCATTTATCGATGTCACATGTCTCTCTTGAACAGTCTGATTACACCCTCATCATGTAGCTTGGCCCATAGTTTGCGCTCGTTATCTACGTCGTGTAACGCGGTGGATTTGTCCGTATGCGTGATGAACTCCGTGTCGTAGTAGTGCAGCGTGAATCGGTGGTCGTACCCGAAGCCATATATTGTAACTTCGTCGCACAAATGCAGTGCCATGGCTACAACTATCGCTCCTGAAAATGTAAGGTTTTCTTTTAGCTCTCCGAGTAAAGGTCTGATCTGGCTGTCACATTTACCACGATCAATAAATTTGAACAAAATTTTTATTTTCTCGGTTCACCGAAGTCTATGACCATTTTGGTCAGATGCATGCATATGAAAGTTTTTATAAACTTTTTTCTTGACCGGGTCAATTGTCCTTTTTAAAAATAAATATTGTCCAAAGGTTAAAAATAAATAACATTTTGACAAATCGTAGGTGAGGTAACGATCATGGCTTAAAATAGAAATGACGCATGAGGTCACTCAGGTTATTTCGCTTGCGCGAACAACTTACATTTGTCATAATCATGATGAAAACACCACGGAAATGTACTCAAGCTACGTTTGTATTGCATATACAAGAAAGGAAAATCCAAATGCGAGCGGAAACAAACTGCCTGCTGAAGGATTTATTTTTTAGCAATACATGTACCTACTTCAACAAACCGTGAAAATTATAAATTATTCAAATTTGATTTTCATAGTGATATCCGCCCATGGACAAATGGTATATCTTTAAAGCTGTCAAAATTGGAGTAAATTGTACCAATCCCTACCTGTTGTTGGCCTGTATGAAACACCGTCCAGGTAGCTGGCGAACACGTACCGAACGAAGCTTGGGTGGACTAGCTTCAAACGAGATGTCTGGACCCTTGGTTTACGAAGTTGCCTGAAAACACAATGTGACATAATTACATTTTAAACGCCCGTGGTACCATTTGCAGTGATCAAACATTTTACTTCACGAGTTGACAAAGAATAAAACGACTAAAAGTGTTGATTGCAATGCTAACAAACGCCACATGATTTTGTTGTCTTTGTAAAACGGTACTTTTGTGGGAGAAACTGCCAACTGCAGTGAAGGCCGTTTTTTATTCATTCATATACACACAAAACGTGCATGGATTTTTCAGGTTTTCTGAAGTATTACTGCATCCATGTGGCTGAAATTTCTACAAGGCAGTTTTCTCGACATAGGCTTTTAATTACAAGTGGAAATAATGCCGTTTGAACAGTTTACCAATCATACTCTATCTTTAAAGTTGCACTGTCCGTGTTAAGTTGAAAGGATTAACAAATTAATTCACACAAGCGAACGAATTTAGAAAGCTTACGTGTCTCTGTAACGAAAAATATTTAAACAAAATAAAATTTCCGACGTCGGGAATTGGAGACAAGCCTTTTTTTCTGCCCGTATACGCTTATATGTACATAGTACGTGTACAGTGCACACATGTATGCGCACATTTACATTTACGTCATAACCCTGTTATGACGGGCCTGTCTTTTATGTTGTCTTGTTTTTAATCGACTGGCATTAATCCTTGACGGATTTGGTAGCTTTTTAAAAAATGTTGACTCTCAAATCGGCCTAAAATCGGACAGTCAACTTTAATGGCCGTGGCGATCAAAACTTTACTTCAAGTTGACAAGGAAAAAAATTGCTCAAAGCGTTCATAGCAATGGTAACAAACATTACATGAATTTATTTTTGTCCAAGATTGTACTTTCTGTAAGAAATTAACTGAAGGCGATTTTAAAATGTTTGTGCGCACACATTTTTAACCATTTACTTACAAAAATAAACATGGATTTTGAAGGTTTTTTGAAGCATTGCTGGTGCATCTATGTACATGTATAGCTAAAATGTCTGTTATGCCCTTATTTCAGAAATCTAAAAAAAAGGTTTCACATTATGCCTTTAAGTAATAAATATTACAATTTCATTAAATAATCTACATAATATAATCACATTAATTTGTTATATCCAATTCTAGGCTGCAAAAAAGGGCAAACTTCAAAGGGCATTTTGGAAGGCACTGTTATCAGAGAACTTTTGGAAACAGCAGGGAAATGCACCGTGGTATTTCACATCGACTTTTAGAACCACATAACATTCAACATTACTGATAGCCTTGATCAAGGCGTTGGGCTGGTCTTCTAGACGGCCCGCTGAAGATAAAACTAAACAAAGCGCTTACAAGCTACCGTACGGAATCTGTATTGGCTCACAACGCGCCGCGCTACGACTATGCACACGTACATGCACGTACATACATCGGTACGGTCCCTAAACCCAACGCTTTGATGGTTCTGCATTCAGCCAGCGAAACTCATTACAGTAATAGGAAAACCACCCCAGCGTAAGCTGATATTTCATTGGTCGACGCACGGAAGGTTATGTTTGAAAAACGCTATGATCTGCGATCCCCAGTTTGTTCATCCGAGGCAGTATTAAGAGCTCCCACAAATCATTCAGGAAAGCTGTCATATTACGACCGTAATCAAATACGTAAACAGACAAGCACAATAAATGCTACGAACCCGAAAATATTTGTTGTGTTTGTCCATCGATCATGACACGGTTCTCGTAACATGAGGACGCCGTAACATGCATATTGCATGCACCGCGTCATTACGTGCTACTCATGAAGCTCTTGATTGGCTCAAGACAAATGTTAAATATTCATACCTTGCATACCCGCATATCCAAAGCCCGCCCATTTTCGGCCAAAACTGGCCGAAAAAATAAAGAAAAACATTAAACCCGGAAGTGCAGACTCGACAAGGCTGTCTTTCGAAGTTTCGAGCTAGGCAGGCCGTACGCAGCTAGTACGCAGCCAGTGTGTTGCCGTACGGGTTTACTATGGAAGTTGTATCGCACAGTGGCTCGGTTTGATGCCGTGTGCAGTTTGCATGCGCTAGACCCAATATTCTCTCGTACAGCAAAAAAACCTGGAGACGGCCTTGGACAAGGCTACATTACTGAGTGATAGCCATTGCGTTGCTTAAAGGCAGATTACATGATTGGGGAACTTTTAAAAACAGGAACAACAACATTACATACACTACTCACAACAAGTTGGGGATATTGTGGGATGTAGCCCTACGCAGATATATTGAGGGTATGCATTCCGCTTGAATAATTGTGTATATGACTAGACAATTGTATCTGCATGACAGACACTGTCACAGAATAGCATCCTCTTGCAACAGTGACCCTTTAACGCACTCCCCAACTCCTGCGTACAGTGGCCCTGTTGAAAAAGGCCCCATTTCGCGGTGGGACTAGCGACAGAAATCTTGTCGCCTCTGCTGGACCAATCAGGACGCTTGGCAGTGCATTGCAGCATGATTGGAGGCATTCAAATGTAACGCGCGCAGATTGTAAACACCGTGCATGCATGTGATACATGTACTCGGTAATGCTGGCCGTTGTCCGCGTCGACGATTGGCTGCTATTTAAAGCATACTGGGGAATCCGTTCCATTACATTCGTCAGCATGCATCCCTGTTATTAATTTGAAAAACTGCGGAGTAAATTAAGATTGTCGTTTGAACGTTTGGTAGAAATGGGACAGTCATAACGAACGGAACCCAATACAATTTCTGGAAAGTATAGAAATCGTTTCTCATCGGCATAACATGACCGAATTGATTAAATTACATCAAAATGACTCGGGCGTGAGTTGGCTCAAGACAACAGCCGGCTCACTCCACAGATTTGCGTGTGTTTCCTCAGGGTATTGTTACGTCGCTTTGCAGAGTGGAAATTCCCTGATATCTCAGGATGCAAGAATAGGTGAAAACAGTCAGTTGAAAAATAATGTGGAAATTTCAGCGACATCCATGCATTAGTTTTTGTGTATGAATGAATGGTAGAATAGTTGTCTGCAGACAACTAAAAAAAAAAAACTTACAGATAGTATACATGATTGGTAAACTGTTACAAATAGTTTTATCCCCGTGTCATTGAAGATATGCATGATTAAAACCAAAATGAGCAAAAACCAGCTCCGTACTTCGTCTTAACTTTTGAGAAAACAGTCAAAAAAGGATTTGCAGTCATTTCGCCCCAAAACCACTTCGCCCTGAACCACGGCCTGTGCACAAAGTGGTTTTGGGGCGAAGTAGCATTTGGGCGATGTAGTGTTTGGACGGAGTGATTTTGAGCGAAATGGCACTCGTGCGAAGTGGTTTAGGGGCAAAATGGTTTTGGAGCGAATTGAATTTTCGTCTCATGAGACGAAAAATAATTGTTTTACTCATTTCTCAAAGACTATAGCGCTTTAAACAAAACAATTTCAGGGGACGTTTTCTACGGTCATCATGTTTATATTGTGTAAGTTAGGCGTAAATATGTGAACATTTCTAATTTTCGAGATACCAATCATGTATACTGCCTTTAAGTTGGCAATTTCTCCCACAAATGTACCATTTCACTTAGCCTTTAGTCAAGGCAGCCGTGGCGAGTTGTTTCGCGCGCAGTCAGTTTTACGAACGCTTGAGGAAAGACTAGCACACACTGGTTGAAAAATTTATCTGGAGTTACTCAAGGTTTCTTGTATTTTGTTTTCTTGGTGCGATTAATAACCTTCGCTTTTTTTATGCTACCTATATTTATAATGGACGATTCCAGAGGCTCGCCGCCGCTCATGGTTCGTTACAATTTATGAATAATTCATCACCTCCGTTGCAAGGTCACAACGACGGGATGGTAAAGGCGTTCGTGGCGAACGTGGCAATATGAATGCTAGTCTTTCCTCAAGCGCTAGCAAAACCGTGCACAAAACAAACCTCGCCACGGACGCCTTGACTAAAGGCTACATTTTACTCGGAAACATTATGTGGTGTTGGTTTATTGCTGTCATCTCGTGAACTCGTGACTTTTAGGCACATATATCTATTAACAACAAGATAGAAACAGAGGCCGTAAGCGCGTAACCGCGCCTTCTCATTAGCATAGTTTTGGGCACCCTCATTTACATACGTATTTGCATAGTTTTGGGCACTGTTTTCATATTTGCGTGGTTTAAGCCACATCATTTGCATGATTTTGGGCACTTCTACGTTGGTTTTCGCGCATGCGCACAGATGAAAGCTCCTGTCGCGCGACTTGCGTCGCGTCCTCAAGTTTGGATACGCGCGATCCGCACACGCGATTAGGGGTGTACGCAAAGCCCCATTCGCGACGTGCGCGCTGTATTGGCACGCGTACGCGTACACCAGAAGGATGAACGAACTTGGTTGCTAAGCTGTATTACGTATATTGATATTTCGGTGCAGAATTTAGCGTGACTTTTTGCCATTTTCCTTCGGATTAAGCCGTTTGGTGATGTGTAGGGTATTTATAAAGTAAACCCGTCAATGCCAGAGATTAGGACACACGGAACATTGTTTGCACATCGGCTTCCAGCACAAGGTAGACAATTTGAAATCCTTTCTTATAAAGTTTGTGCCATGTTTTGGGAACTTCATATCCCAGACTCCGTCCGCTATGTAGTATGCGGTAAGGAGTCCATACCGTCGCGACGACGGTCGAAATTGTCTTAAATAAACCTTGCATTATATCGCGGCAGATTCTATTCTGTCAAGAGATTGCTTCAATTAGATACAATATTCAAACTACATCACCTTTATAGCTCCATGGTTACAAGTTTAAAGTATTATTTTCAGCATAATAAGCCCGGAATTCGCGCCGCACTGGTCAAAAACAAGTTTTTAAAATAATTTATCCGGGAATGTTAATTTAACGTCATGAGATCAAACATAAATTACATAAATATTTAATATTACGCACGCGCACACGTTCGGAACCGCCCCAAGCCGGTTACGGTGATGTGCCATTCAATAACACAGTCGTTTCCTATCTTGTTGTTAATAGATATCTGTGCTTTTAGGTAACTGCAAATGAAGTATTGGGGCTTTAAAATTATATAATGTTAAGAGTCCTTTCATGGACACCGTACAAAAAGACCGTCCCACAGAACCTCGTTACCGGCAGTTTTTGTGCAAACGGCCATTCGTAGCCTTTATGTTATACAATATAGTCCACAAAAACTACCATTTCGTTGTTTCCAGGGGCGGGTTTTGATTATTCGGTTTGGGTTTTCGTGTCAGCTCGTTTAACTAACAACCACACTCTCCGATTTTCAACGATGGTTAATGATGACAAAAACGGCAAAATTTAGCGGGAGGTGTGCATGGCTAAAACGGGGGCGTACTAATAACGCGTTAGTAATTTGGTGACAAGTGTGTTTTGGTAAACCTGGGCGGACCCAAATAAACTACTAAACACCACTAGCACAGTGCATAACAGAAAAAGACTGGTCTGTGACAGCGTAACGAACACACGACACACAATGTCGTGGAAACGGGTACAAAAAAGTCCATTTTCGCGGTCCACCACGCACAAACGACAATCGTTGCAAAAGTAATAGCGCACCTCCCAGTTTTGTGCGTTTTCCAATACGGGTCACGTCACGCCCCCGATAGGTCACGCGAACAAATCACAATTTACCGACCCGCCTACTTGACACGCGTATTTGGGTCATTCTTTGGCTGATTGTGTGGTACATGTTACAATGGGTCGAGTGTGTCTGTGAAACACTTTGCTACGTTGATGTAAACAACACATACAGGCAAAGTACTCGTAGAGCACGCAGGATAGTCGTGTTTCTCTAACGCGGTCCGCTCGGTTAGAAACATGGACACCAACATGGCCAAAATAGCAAACATTTTCACGGTTCCGCGTCCGCGTGCGAGTGTGAATGCTTAAATCGCAAAAACTGCACATTTTCAACGAGAACGGCTAAAACCGCCGGTGCCTGCTCCACCGCCGGTGGAAACGGCTTTTTGAGTTATTTTGTACGGCTGGCTGTGTGCAGTGTGGCAGTGGTGAATGGGCCGTGTGAATTCACGCGTTTCGCCGTACTCTGGCCCACTTGCCCCACGAGTGTCACCAACGCGTCGTCAATGAGAATTGCCGGCCACATAGTGAGAAGGGCGTACGTAAAAATGGATGGATTTTTACCCCGATACGACGTTCTTTTTGTCTGCGTAACAAAAGAAAAGCAACATTTTTTGTTCTCCACTGTTTGGGGAAAAAAAGTCAATGAATTTTAAGCACACAAGCTTTATGCAACCATGTAAAATGGAGATGTTATGCGATTTTTTTTGGTGTGAACTTAATTACAAAAGAAATGTAAAAATTTTGAACTGACACTTTTGTTGATTTGAAAAACCTGCTGTTACGAACGGCGTTGCACGTGTGATGCGCATGATAGAAACGTGTCTGTGTTCTTCATATACATGTACTATGTTCCGAGAAAACAGTAATAATGCTTTCAAGAAATTTGTGCGAAGCCAACGTCCTATTTATAGGCTGGTTACGTGGTTATATTCCCTGCAGAGTGTGACAGACGTCAACTTCCGCCCTGTTTGGTCTCGTTCACGCTATTTGTATGGCAACGGGTATGTCCATTCGTTTTACACAGAAACCACAAGGGGAACATTCTCCGTGCATGTTTGCGTTACAACGATCACAAAATAACAGCCAGTACAGTGTATTGCTATGAGAGATGGTATTAAGCCATCGAGTTGTATAAGCCGTAAGGCTAGAGTGCGCAGTCGCCATGCCTCGTGTACAAAGCCGTTTACCGTGCGTGGTGCTCCAGACGCCATGTTATGCCGTGGCAACTACTCGCGAAAGGTACCCGGATTGCCATGTGTTTGTGTGTACGCGTGGCGATTTTTCTTGGTATTTTAAAACATATTTTGGTCTGTAATCCTCATTCCAAAATATGAAATACTGGTACATGTAGTACTACTTTATAGCATGCATTTATTTGTCATTCTTACTTGGATTTTCTTTTCTTTTGGATAATGAATTGAAATAAATGCCATGTCCACAGTCAAGTTAAACCGCTAGAATCCCCCCGTCCACATTTTTTTAGTTTTTCTGTTTATCATGGAGGTGTGTCTACAACACCATCACAACTTGTTTTTCACAAGAAATCGACAGGCTTTTGCTTAAAACGTAAAGCAGTTCCGACCCTCTTCACCCAAAATTCTGAAATGCTCGAGGTCACTTGGTGTGTTTATCAACAGAGTTTTGACGTCATCCTGAGAAATATACAAAACGGCCTGTGCAGTATTGAATGGAAAATTACACGAAGTGAATGTTTATCATGCCTGTGTTGTCCTTGTAATTCGAAATACAAACGTGAAAAACACTTCATGTAATAATCTACTATTACCTGTTTTGTGAAAAAACGGTGAAATTGTGGCTCACAATGAAGCTCTTTTGAAGTAAATACTGGTGCATTGCGACGGGTGGTTTTGTCACGGAACGAACGGCATTCGCAGCGGTCTGTGTACAGCATGGAACAGTTCCCTGCAGTGCGGGCCGCAGTTTCACATCGGCCGGTACAAGTTAGAATGAGCGACTCATTTTTCTCTCTCTTGGTAATAGACAAGAAAATCTTTCTGCTCTCTTTTTTTTATAGTGTCTGGTAAAACATACAACCACGCAGCTACTGGGCATATCTCTGGCTTTTTGGACCAACAAAATTCTTCAAAAAACACCATCTAACAGAGACGGTTTTCCAAGTTTTTTTGCGTGTAAACGTATGAAGCTAACAATCGTGTTGACTTATCTTTCTCAGGATTGCGTCACGGGGTCACGCGCATATCATGAATACCTAATGAGCGTTTCAGAAATCGCAAAAATCTCATTTTCGAAAAGCGCACTTTTGCTTGTAATTTATCCACTTAAAACCGACAATTAAAAAATAATAAAAATCCACGTCGGCAAGAGGGATGTTTGGACTATCGAAAAAAGCCTAAATGCTGGATTTTCGTCAAGGGGGATTCTTCCTCTTTAAATATCTTGTTTTGTACGCTGTACACGGTAACCGAGTTTTGTATCGCGATGGTGTTGTGGTTTTGTCATAACATGCAAATGCTATATTACGGCAGCTGTATAAATGAATTTCCAAGTGCTATTTTCACAGCAAGAAAACTTTATTTTTCCATTCAAAATCTAACACATCCAGCCACGATTATCAAATAAAACAAATTTTCTTTTTATGAATGTCAATAGGCCTGGTATAGTGGTCACCCAAGGGAACGACCAAATGTGGCCAAAATAAACAAGTGGCCTTTATATGCCGGTGCAGTGGGCACATGCATGGATATACAAACATCCTAAAACATATGAAATAGTCCCTCGTTAAAAAGTTGAAATTTGTTAAGTTTTTAATAACAATTTAAATCTCCTCATAAAATTGTCCACAGTAGGTTGATTCATTAAGGCAATTTACTGTATGTGGCCAGATTATCCAGGTTCAACTGCCACTGATTGTACACACACAAATACTGGTGCCCTGGCCGCGTTAGACAGGGGCCCTAATAGAATAATTGGGTCTATAGGGAAAACCTGAGAGAGTATACCAACTTTGCCTTCTAGCTCAGCTGGTAGAGCATCTGCCTTGTGAAAAAAACAGTACCCAATAGCAGTACAAACATCGAGCGAGGTAGGACAAAAATATGATATTGGTCAGTGCTGACAACGACCGATCGTCGATCATGGACATCATCACATAATTGCGGAAGGAACAAACTGCAAACGGCAGTGTTCAGTTCTTTTTGAGTTTCGTTTTAACTAATATATCTGTTAAATTGGTGGTTTAGATAATAAAATTCCTCACTTGTGAAACGAAATGCAATTTCTTTGACAACTACACGCAGCTGTATGCCGTAAAGTGCACTGTACAGAGTGCGCGAACGCCAGCTCTTGCCACGGCAAAACATGGCTGCCGCTCTACGTACGTACATGCGAGGCCGGCAAAACATCCGAGTGCGCCCTCTAGCCTTACGGCTTATACAACTCTATGTATTAAGCAAACCAGTGAACGTCATTAAATATTTTCTTCTAAAAGAATAATAACAATACACTGTACCATGAAAACGTGAGCGTAAACCAATGACCCCGATGTGACGTCACAACTCTGCCCGGACATCAACAACGCAGTCACATAATACCACGGTCATTGGCCCAGTTTCGTTCACATGAGGGCGCTCTTGTTTTTAAAAGATGCGAGCGCACACGCATTTATAAATCTTTAATCATCGTTTTCCTAAAAAGAAAATACTATCTCGGGCGAAATCATTGCATTAGGCAGTTGACACATCTCTACCTTACATTTGAGTAAGGTTTCCTCTGGTTAAAAAAAAAGGTTGATTACAATGCAAATCTTGTTATACACGCTATATTCCGGTTTTTTTTTAAGGAATCGATTCCCATTATCTTGGAAGTTCCAAAAATACCTGGCGATTCTGAATTCAATGTTAATGGTTGCAAAAATTACGAAATTCCAGGAATTGAGTATACTGTTTTGTTTGCATGTTTGCGTGGTTTTTTTTTTTTTGAAAATGGAATCGTAATTAATAAAAAAAGAATCAAAATCGATTAAAATAAATGTTGGAGTCGTTGAAGCCTATACTCACCGAATGCCGTTCATACCATGTGTAGGCGGCGGCTTCACATCCTTGATCATGTTGAACGCGTAGTACGTGTCGAATGGTTTGAACATCGTGTAGAAAAACATTACATCCTGCAATAAAATCATGCGAATATCAATATCAGATGAACGTAAAACGCGAACATGAACGTGAAATTCTTTGATCACTTCGTCATTATTCTGAAGAGATCTTAGAACAAATGAAAACTAAAAACCTGTATCTGTGAATTTTGGGGCGAGATACCCTTTTTTTGCTGTGTCCAAGTTTCCAGTCTGCAGGGGTTCTATACATTTTCATAATATGACCGGTGCTGAAAATATATATTTCGCGTAAAGTATGTAAGCATATACTTTATGTTTGGAAGATGTATAAAATGATGCCCAAAAGTATTTTTAATAAGATTATTCACACATTCAAGTATTCCTTCAAAAGATGTCATTTGATAGAAAGTCTCTGGATAAGAGGTATATACATGTATATGCTTTGGAGTTTCGGGGACCAAATTATTGTCTCAAAAAGTCACGGCTGTAGTCTCACTTCATTCGCAACATTTACCTGACAGACAACGTCTGTCTGACTGCAACTTGTTTACGTAGTGCGCGTTACTGGCGGCTCAAAACACACAATACCTTCAGTAATACGATGCAAGCCTCAACAGTAAATTCATTTCTGGTGGATTGTAATTGCAACTCGAATGACGTACTGACAAATTTCGAATTAGCACCGACAGCTTCGTTTCAGAATGGAGGAAGGAAAACAATGGTTTCAGATACTGACCCATTGTATTACGTCACGCGTCTTTTCATTACTAAAGAAAGAACCGAGAGCCTCGTTTTCGATGACATGAAGTTATACGTCTTGTTTCTTGTTATAAACATTTATAGTTAAATTTCTACAAATACAAATATTTAAAACGCAAGCAAGCATGCAGTGTTAATGACATACCTTGTCCACAACGTCCGGAATGTGTTCCGACTCCGGGAAAAATGAATAAAAACTCGTTTTCTGCCCCACGTCCTTTGCGTAGCGACCCACTGAAATGGCGCGGTTTAATCTGCCAATCGAAAGCATCACAAAACATGCTGTCATTTATTTAGCTATAATGATCAACTTTGGCCATAGACGAGGTTATTATTGGTTGAAACCAACGATTCTATACATTGCTAATAGACCTAATTAATTAATTAATTATTGCATTTATATAGCGCACATTTCATATGCACATGTTTACGTGTGCTACGGGTTTAAAGAAGCCATGGAGCTCCATGAAGCCAAGTATCTGAATATCTTTCACCGTCACCATAGAAATGGTGACGTCGCGGTTTGTTTACAATTATGTTTGTTTATCAACAGCTATGAAATTGAACCCCAGTCCTTTAAAAACTCCTCTATGACGCTAGCATAGGTGACTTATTACTGCTCCCTGCAGATGGGACAATCATTCAAAGCCACCATTGCTGGCTGCGCTGGCGCTGCTTCACACTCTCAACATAAACTAGTCAAACTAATGCAAATTTGTCATATGAGGCATCATTTTGACTAACCTTTGTCAAAGTTAGTCAAAATGATGCCTCATGTGACTAATTTACGTTATTTCGACTAGTTTATGTTGAGAGTGCAGGGATCTGCGATGCGTGTCAGAGCAACGTGAGCCCGCTTGCTGCTTTTGATTGCTTCTTTCAACTGATGCGTAATACTCCTATTAATGGTTCCGCCCTGGGGCTGCAGAGGCAAAATACAAAGAAAGGGCTACTACATCAACCCGATTCTGGTTATGGTGACCAAAACACGATTATGATAATAGCGAACTGACCTGAATACGTAATCGTGACTGTCGATTTCCACTCCGGCTCCCGACCCGTTCAATAAACCACCGCACCCAACCACGGCGCATCTGATGCACGTCTGCCCCGACCCCTGCAGGGGAAGCTGGGGGTTGATGAAATCAGGATGACCTACGAGATCAGCAAAGACTGGTGACCAAAAACAGGAGAAATATTGGGAGAAGAAACAATTTTCTTTAAATGTCAGTTCTTGATCAGAACAGAAGTTTGCTGGATACAGCGAACTTGTAGATAGATCAATCACTTTGAAATCGTTTTCAAGACTGTTCAAGATCTGTTAAAAACTGTTCAGTTTCAGTGATTTCTTCGAGTCTCCAAGTGGACCTGTTTTGAACACAGTAACTCCCTCTGGAACCACGTACGTCTCCCAAATAACCCGAGAAGATTGGATGTTCACGGAGCACTTCAGGCAGAGCGGTGCACCCTGCCCTTATACAGATAGAGGCTGGTGCACACAGCCTTGCCACAAAAGACGTCCATACACACACGTTACTTATCGATACAATAAGCTACATATATCAGCATCTTCGGTCTTTCGGCAGAGTATGGTTTGTGTTACATTCTTTTGTTTAACGTACATTCTTTGCAATTTAAGCATCCACAGCCAATCTAAATGAGGTCAACTATTGACTACGCTATAATGCACCTATCAATTGTTTCTCCCACCCCTCCCCACCCCCGCGCTGCCCCACCCCTTAGGTGGGGGTTTGGTCACGTTTTTCATGGCCCAGGGTGGTGCATTTGCATGACCCCTTTTCTGTGCATTTGTATACAAGACGCGTTTTGTTTTGCACTCGAGGGTGCGGATTTTTGTCACCTAAATTTTGCCCCAGGGGTGGGGATTTTGTCACGCAAAAAGTGACAATCCCCAACTCTTAGGTGGGGTAGCCCGGGGGGGGGGGGGGGGGGGGGGAAACAATTAATAGGTGGGTCTTTCCACAGTAATGGGGTACATTTCTGTGACATACAAGATCTTAGGTCCAAGTTCAGTTCAAATGTCTTAATTTTATCTTTAAATTATCCAGCTAAACTGAGGAAATAACTTTTGCACGAAGGAGTAGGAAAAATAGTCCTACAACATACATTTCTGAAAACCCCGTGCACAATTTTCCCATTACGTATGTAACAAAGACAGAAAAAAAGTCACAAAATGGTCTGTCCACGTTACATACGTAATAGGAACATTTGTACACAAGCTTTTCAAAAAATGAATGTTGTGGCAGCAATTTCTTACCTTTTTGGGCAAAAGTTATCTCCTGAGAACAGTACAAGGAAATTTCTTTCATTTTGGGATTAACTAAAGACATCTGAAAGGAATTATTGACTTATTTTTCAAATGTACCCCATTACTGTGGAAAGACCCAGGTGCATAACTCAACGGCGTACCGTTCACTCTAAAATGGGTTTTCGTACTTTAGTAGGTTTGATTCAATGATGTTATCACTTGTTTCGTATACTTACACGTTCGGTTTAGCCCTCGGATTCCGAACGGAAGTACGTACTGTTGCAATCCGGCAAACTTTGCGATGTCGGTCTTATCGAGAAACACTTTGATGCCCTGTCGGAATCGTTCGCGGAACCACTTTGAGTACTTAGTCACTGATACTATCGTCTTGGGGCATGCCTGTATTTAAATCGAGGGGGAAACAGGAAACTGAAAAATACAATACAACTTTCACACGGTAAATAATAATTAATTATACGCTGCAGCAGTAGTTAAAGCGAAACCTAAATAGACCAACATTTCTAGTTTTTATCGTTGAGCGACGGAAAAACGAATGTGAAATTGTAGAAAGAGCATGCATGGGAAATTAGCGTTAAAACGCAATGTGAAATTTGGCCGTTTTAGCCGCATTTTGGATTGATTTCGCTTGTTTGTATTCCCAAAACAGCTGTTGGCGTTTAAAAAAATACTTACTGAAGCTTTAAATGAAGGATCCATCACGAATGGTAGTACTTCCAAATTCTTCTTATTTCTCAGTTCTTCTTCTCCTTTCTTGTCTGCATTCGCTTTTTCGGCAAGTTCTTTAAAATTGCCGTCAACAGTCTTTTCCATAATAGGATGCAGTAGTCCAATTTGACCTTTGACTTTCGGTTCTTGGGCAATGGGTTTCAGGAAGACCGTTTTGTACGTTACTAAGGTGGCGACCACAAGTAAGACATACACAGCTATTGATGTGATGGCGCGGAATATGATTCGACGACTAGCCATTTTGGTTTAGCTTCAGTGCATCAAACGACGATGGTGATTGGTCGAATTGTTTCTTATATTGCAAGTATACTCAAAACCGTGCAATCTGCTGCAGCTTCAAAATCGCTTCCCGCGGGGAGATATGACTCCACATTGATCAAAAATGGTGGTTGTGGTGTCTGGACTGCGGTGTTAACTTAAAAACATGTAATCCAACCATGGCTATTAGAAATGTATTTTGTAGCCGTGGGCAATCATTAAACTTCTAACATATCCAACGATGATGCTTGTGAAAGACTCCACTTGGTTATTTCCCCCAATGGAATTAACATGCAGATCTAAACACTCACGCTGATGATATTTCATCTCTCCATGTTTTGGTCATAAATCCGATGGTTATTTGTTTGTCAAAACAGTTCCGCGTGTTTTAAATTGCATCTCTCGGCCTGATCTGTGTAGGCTACGCGTACTTCCAACACACGTATGTATGTATACTTCAGCAGGCTGACACGGTGTTAGGCAGAACCAGGAAACTGTGGTTTGTAGTATTTCCTGCGCCAATTCCTACCTAAACATAAAAGTCAATGAAAGATATACACACATTATCGTCTGGGTCACAAGGTGCAAACGTGGCGCATTTGGCTTAGGCTATATCCAGTTCCATTTTCGACACACTCGTCTATAACCGCGGCGAGTGGAACAATACGAACATCTGTTTAAAACGCTAAATTATATACCGGTTGGAAAGTTCTAAGAGAAATCGATAATGGCCTTATTATTTGGAGTTGACACAGGTGTTAAGCGCACGGCTTGGTTCGTTCAGTGGCTTTAGAGAATGAGAAGACTTATTGAATTTCATGTCAGACTCCCAGTTTAGCATGTGTTGCTGGCAAATGAATGCGACCGGGACGGTCTGCATAAAGGATTCACGTGACCCGCATCAAATTACAGTGTAATTTGCGATGAAATCATTAAATGGGAAAATGCTTTATTTGGGGGGGAGGGGGTTGGGGGGGGGGGGGGGGGGGGTGCGGGAGATCCATACACGTTCGATCGCCAGTTGAGACTCCATGCATGTATAATTTTTCTCACTGCTAAAATCATATTTCCTCGCCAAATTTATACTTTCTGGGGCAGGAAGATTTATTGGCGAATAGTATAAGCTCTTTTCGCCATTTCTATTTGCAGGTGTGCAACGTTTTAAATGTGTGGAAACCAGTTGGGAAATACCATCGAATTTGTTGATTTTATTTTATTCTGCAAAATTCTAAAATCATTAAGTGCACTTTGCTTTGGTGGCTTCATATGCTTACAAAGCTGGTCAAATTATTTTTGATTATAAAAATTATTCACTTGTTTGTGCGGCCAGTGTACTTGTATACATTTATCTCCTGTGTTTAGAATTAGCGAACTGGACTACGACAACCTTTCAAATTGGTTTCCCGATAACTTTTCCAACATCCATGAACAAAACACTTTAAAAATGACAAAATTGTGAGCCCAAAGGGAAAAAATACCATACCAGTTGAGACTGCATGCATGACATAAAAATGATAAGTTCCTTTTCAAAGGAAAACGTGAATTTTTCTTACTGCTAAATTAATGTTTCCTCACCATCTGGTGTGTTATGTCACATTAGGAAGAATTAGTGGCGAGGGTGTATGGTATACCGCCCCGACGAGTCAAGTCAAGTCAAACTGCCCTCGAGTTCCAAGTCAAGTCAAACTACCTTCGAGTCCCAAGGCAAATGATCTCCGGGTCCCAGGTCACGTCAAGTCAAGTCATAGAATATTGCATATGTGTAGGATTTTGTTGTTGTTCTGGCCAACAATACTCCATGTTAAAATAAAGCTTTAGTTTTGAAAAACAATTCGGTTCTCCAAATGACAAAAAAATGCATAAAAGTTCAATTTCATTTTGGCAGACCCATGAAGTAAAAAATGTACAAGTCCGAGTCAAGTCAAGTCATTTAATTAGGTTCGAGTCTCAAGTCAAGTCAGTGAAAATCGGGACTCGAGTCTGAATCTCGAGTGCATGACACGTACACAACCGTAAACATATATGGCACATGCACAGAATACAGAAATTAATATCTCACCTAAACGAACTAATTTTAGCTTGATGTCACGGTGTTGCTCACCCCGTAGGCTCAACTCTCTGAATAGCCTATAATCCACGGTGCATCATATGCATCACCACTAATGTATAGGCTTAATTAGAGCATGAAGTTTAGGTGATTTTACCAGTCTTAAATCAAACCTGCAGTTTGGACAGGATTTTTTTATGCGACTACAGCACAACGTATACACGTCAGCCTTTCCTGAAATGTATGCAGCCAACACCACCAGTTGAATTTAATATCTATATAAGTACGTTGTACAGTTATTTCATATGGCAAAAACGGATCAGTCACGCGTGACCGCCAGCCTGCCTTTATTGCGTTCTCTTGCCGGTCCTCGTTATTGTGAGTTTGTTCGACCTCCAAAAGCCTGAATACGTCGTTTCAAGGTTGTCGCCAATTCAATTAAATATAATTTAATACATTATGAATAAGGGCCAAAGCTCAACCCAAGAATATAAGCATCAAGGTAATAATTAAAATGAATTAATACATTTTACCTATTTGGGTATTAATTTAAAGCCCCCGTCACACTTATACGGAATTAGCAGGAATCAAGCAGAACCAGCCGGAATGAACAAATTTCAAAATTCGTGCCACGTTCGGGCGGGAATTTTAAACTGACCAACATTCTTACAGCTTTGTAAGAATGCTGTTCGAATACTTATAATGCGCTTCGAACCGTGCTTAGAAATGTGCTTAGAATGTAACACGAATGTCCCGAGTGTACCAAGAATGCCACCTGTCAGAAAGCATTCCTGATCAGGGGACTTAAATAGCGCCCTCTGTTGATTTATTAGTGAAGCCAGTAAGGAAATAGTCTGGTACCCGGACCAAAAATTGACTAGACTGAATTTAAGGTCCGGCAACAGCCAGTATACATGTTTCGAAAAAGGAGGAATTCCTCCTTTTCCGAAGGTTCCCGAAGTTACCCGAATGCACGTCCGGTCGTCCGGACGTTACCGTTAATCGTCGGGTACACTTCGTCATTGTTTCGAGAATTTGAATTGACGTCGCGTGCACGTACGTACGTGCGTGCCGCTGCGTGTGTATTTATGGTGATGCTACGGATTTAAAACTACGCAGTGGCTGTCAGTCGCTATAGTTACGGGATTGCAACAGCATAGTACATTATGGAGCTCGATCACTGGGTGATGCAGACAAGGTTTGAATTTTCGTTTTGATGCTAGCCTACATGTATATTAAAATGGGCATATTTAATATTTTAAGGTTAATATATTCAATTTGTATTGGTCAAATATGTAATAACCCCTTTCAAATTGTTGTACACCCATGCCATGCAGCGCGCTTTGAAAATTAACGGTTATGTGCTTCTAAAAATAAATGCATGACGTAATGCTTAAAGTGCTATTTTAAACACCACAGTAGCCGGTCCTCATATTCAGTCGTTGTATGTAGAATATGTGGAGCGGGAACCAGTCTAGTAAGGAAAGCAATCTAACGGTCTCATTGAATAGCGCCCTCAATAGTTTGTGTATCTAATCACCAGACGACAGTTCATTCCCATGTCAATTTTGTTCCTAATCATTTGCCATTTTCCAGACTCTGTTTTTGGGCCTAAATTTCCACCAATTCAGAGACCGGATGGGATAGACAACCAACCTATCTTAACCGCAATTTATCCAAGATTATTCCTGTGCGTGAATCTTTAAAGTAAGTGTGATATTTGTGATAGTTCTGGAGATTTTTCTAGGGCAGTTGATTGATGTCGTTATCGCCGAAGTTAAACATGTGATTGTCCTTTATATAGTGTTTGAACCAGTTTATACGCGTTAAACAATGCCTTAAAGGAGTGTGACCAGATCACTTTTTTTTACCCATAACTCCCCGGGACTTACCTTATGGGTCATGACATTTTTATATCATAACATCCGTTATATTTTTCTGATTACGAAACTGAAACTCCCGCGCTTCTAGACCGCATATTTCCGAGGATATCGTCGAAAATCCACCGATTATTTGTAAACTAATTTTCCAGTATCAACGTTTATCCACTGAAAGCCGACTCGATAGTTTTGTTCAATTTTTTTTACTGGAAATCGCGAATGTTTTCGGGTTTTTGGGACATGGGAGGTGTGTATGGGAGTTACTTGATAATATTGGTAAGTTACATCGAAAACTATTTTCCAGAAACTCTGGTCATGCTCCTTTAAGTTGTTATACCTTTACCTAAAGTTTGTTCAGTGTTAAAACAAGAGACTGTTTTATGTAGGTCCTTACCCAATTTGGTTATTCATTGACAAGACAAGACAAGACACTTGTTAATTCCATGTATTTTATTCACCTTACCGCTGTTTACATGTAATTATAGGACCTTATTACACCCGTGTTTATTCGCCTTTTACAGTAGAGATTTGTTTCTGTTCTTATTCCTTATAGAACCATATTTGGGATAAACCACGTAGCACACTTGGAACACATCCATTAACCACACATTTGGAATCAACCTAATCCAAGGGAATCCTGCAGATCAATAGAAACCAATAATAATCCTAGCTGGTGGTGAGATCCAAACACCTGACTCCTTGTCCGTTTTTTCACCACCGGAATGGTCCCGGATAGGGTATAAAACGCTGCCGATTGTAGCATTTTCATCAGTCTCAGCCTAGACCATGTTGCTTTGCGGCAGCTAGCCGCGCTTTTATACGATTCGGTGGTGTTCTGAATTACGTCCGGACTTATTCAAGGGCCAATCGGGACGTTCCGACAGCATTCGATATGTATTCGAGCGGCAATAGAAATATTCAGAAGGCACTCGTAGTGCATTCCAGCTGAACTATTTTAGTATCGAAATATATTCCGGCAGCAATCGAGATACACTCGAGGTGCATTCCGGCTCATTCGAGGCACATTCGGGACATTCTGGCAGGATTGCCATGGCTTGCCATTTCGATTTTTCCCTCGAAGGCGATCAGAATGTTTCGAATTCTGTTGGAATGCCGTAAGAATATTTAGAATGCAGTTATAATACACTTCGAATGCCGTTCGATATTTCTCCTCTTCGAATGAACCTCGAATGTTTTGAGCATGAGCAAAACATTCGGGCCGGCCACAAGAATGAGCCTAAATGTTTGGAAAGCACTCAGCATGCAGTCAGAATGTTTAGAATGCACTTCGAATATCCCGGAATATACGAAGAATTTTCATTCCGACGGCATTCCGGCTCATTCCACCTCTAGTGTGACTGGGGTATAATACCTCAACAACGCCTCAACGTAAATCTGCAACTTACATATTATTATTAGTTCCACCCCGCGCGTTTGTCATGCCCCAGGGTGGAGATTTTGACACAGAAATGTTTTCCCCCGTGCATCTGGGAGCAAAACGCGCATGTTATTAGGCCTACTAATAATAATTTGTTAGAAATAAGTATTCCGTTATTACAAATTATCAACAAACTTCAGTGCCGCTATTGGTCTTTCGTAATCGTATATAGCTACATTAGTTCTACAAAATTCACGTGGAGGATCGACTTTTGATTAATAACAAATGTTGTGTATATTGCGCCCAATACTTGTTTTCTTTAATTGGAGCACTTTCCTTTATTGTAGTTTTGGTTTACTTTATTGCCGCATCACGAAATTAGGACCGTGTAATCCGCAGACACAAAATAGCTCAGGCCCCTGTGATTTACTAAATGCTGGATTATTTGGTTATACCAATGTGGTAGTTCATTCCAAGTATTCGCCTTGTCATAGTCATTATGTTCCTATAACTTATTTGAGCTCGATACTTTGTGAAAGTATATCTATTCAAAGCGCACGAATACCATAGTGTATCGGGTGATGCGGTTTTTAATAAACATCTCGTGTTCGACGCTTCCTTTTTCTGTTGGACGTCGATCCAAGCCAGACGCGTCTTACAAGTTTGCGTGCATTTTTTGTTAATTCTGCTCAACCTGGGGTAGGTTAAAATTCCTTACTTTGGTAAATATTATCTATATTAATTAAAGATCAATTGGAGAGATTTTTGACAAGGAAATTGTAAGAAGACTTTGGAAATGTATTGTATGTATTGTTGTAAAAAATGCAACCTTTCTGTTTGGAATCAATTGCAGGGTTCCTTCTTTTTACCTGCTTCTAATATGGAGATCGATGTAAAACTGGGTAAAACTGCTGCAGCGTAAACACAAAATTGTGACTTTTTACAATTTTAAAACCTCCGTGAACTCGGCTCCTTTGCAAGCCCCCATGTCTGTACGTGCTTGAAGTTTGCGAATTTGTTTATTTATTTGTTAAAAAAACATTAATGTTTGCGCAAATTTAAATGAAATTATTGAACTTTCATGCGTATAAGTTTGCGTAAGTTTGTGCAGGGAATACAACGTGTACGTATTATGCATACACGACGCGACGCGTGAAACACATTTTCTGCACTGTCGAATGCTGCCATTCACCAATAGCAGCTTTCGCTAGACACCTAGCACGTGACGTGGTTGGGCAAATGTTTTTAACCAACTTACCTTTGCGGTGGGTAATGAATTATAACCAAGGTTGGTTAAAAATACAGCCATCTGATCTTATATTTTACGCAACCTGCAGTTTACCCAACTTGAAAGCAGAATATTAATTAACCAACCACTGGTTAAAGAAAATTCTACCCAACTCATAGAATTTAATCAACATTGGGAGATTCTTTTTAACCAAGAGATTTTATCCAGTGATATTTTAACCAACGTTCTGAGAGTGTGTGCCCTGCTTAAACAACTGTTAAAATATTCACAAGTTGTTTATTAGCAGGGCACATGAACAACCCCGGTTGTTTAAAACTTTCAAACAACCGTTTTTACAGTAGACGATTTCAATAAATCGACGATATTTTACGTGTACATGTATTTTACATGTTCGCTTATCCAATCAAAATATACTTGCAAGCGCCATGCCTATACCAGCAATGGTTACAGCCTCTTTGTTATAGCCAAATTATGGCGATTCTGTGCAAAAAAGCACTACGACCAAGTTTGATCCACCTATGTAAGCGAAATTGTGTGTCATAATGTCCGTTGAAGCTGAAGGTGGACTTTGAGATAAATATCGCAAATATTTGACGAGATTTACGGGATTTTTCGAAATAATATATTTTGCAGTGACCCCTTAGAAGAGTCAAATGACTTTGGGACAGGAGTCAAACTACTCTGTCTTGGGAGTAGCCTGGAATAGACTCCGGAGAGAGCAACCATGATATACTACACATGCATACCGTTTGTCAATTTGCAATTGGTAAATTTTGCACCTTTTTTTTAAATTAAAGGCACAGGCTCGTCGGCAATGCGCGCGCGCCAAATTCGTGCCACGAAATACGCAGCTCCATGCCTTTGCTATGGAGCTGCGTATTTCGTGGTACGAATTTGGCGCGCGCGCATTGCTGACGAGCCTGTGCCTTTAACATACAGAAACGTGCATTTTTTAAATCGGTCCCACTCCGCTGCTCGTTCAATCACAGCGCATCTGGAAAGGCGACAATCCCGGATCTCTTTGATTAACAAGAATAAATCGATAATTATTGTCAACAAATCGCTGCTGCACTTTATTGAAATTTACAGCTCCGTGGCGTATACGCATATTGCAGTCTGTTTACGGCCGACACACCGTTAATGAATTATCCATTTACGCATTTATGCAGACAGCAGATACATCAACTAACATCCAGAATTGGCCTTTTGCATGTTTCACATAGCATGGATAGCCTCTGGTGTACTGACGTACTCCCTTTCACCTGCACATTTAGTATCCACTTGACCAGACTAAATCTCTGTTGCTATGTGGTGTACGCGGCAGGTGTGAAGTACATAATCAATACCGTGCTCACCCAGTGGCGGATACAGCCTCATTAAAATACAGTAATACAATGGATTTCAGGGGGTCCGACCCCCTAAATTCCATTGTATTCCTGTATGTTAATGAAACTGGATCCGCCTCTGTCACCGTAGGAGGGAATGGAATAAAACAATCAGACTGTTGGTTGCTAGGCAATGGCGTGCACTACATAGCAACAAGAGCATATTATGCGATATTCTAAACCGCACCTCCATTTGAAAGTGAAGAATTCGGGGTCAAAGCAAATGTTACACGCAACAGGCTAATTAAGGCCAAGTATACCGACACTTTAGAAACGCAAAACACACTTTAAAAACGCAAAACGAGTTTTGAATGCAATAATATCACATGGACATTAAAGATAGTATAGGCCTACATGATTGGTAAACTGTTACAAATAGTTTTATCCGCCTGTGTGATTGAATATATGCATGATTAAAACCAACCTGAGCAAAAACCAGCTCCGTACTTCGTCTAACTTTTGAGAAAACAGTAAAAAAAGGGTTTGCAGTCATTTCGCCCCAAAACCACTTCGCCCTGAACCACGGCCTGTGCACGAAGTGGTTTTAGGGCGAAATGGCACTCGGGCGAAGTGGTTTGGTGGCAAAATGGCACTTGGGCGAAATGGTTTTGGGGCGAATTTAATTTTCGTCTCATGAGACGAAAAATAATTGTTTTACTCATTTCTCAAAGACTATAGCACTTCAGACAAAACCATTTCAGGGGAAGTTTTCTACGGTCATCATGTTTATATTGTGTAAGTTAGGCGTAAATGTGTGAACATTTCTGATTTTCGAGAACCAATCATGTATACTGCCTTTAAAATGTTCTCGCAACCTCGCTGTGTGATGTTCCTGCCAGCACCTATACCCCAAGCTCGTTCTCTCTCACCTTCCGTTAACCATGCCATGATTGGAGTGCATGGCGTCTCGTGAATGTGTCTTGCTTTTAATGCATACAGGTACTCGTGTTGCACGTGCATTGCATTCAACATGAGTGTGCATGCCTGCCTGCGACAACTGCACAGAATTTTCTGCATTTTGTCAATTGATTTTATATTGGGAACATGGATAAGATTCAAATCCAGCCTTATTGACAAAATGTTGTCTTTGCCACTCACAAATGTTGTTTGGGCCTTATTAACTGCATTACATAATAATTACACTAAATTTTCTGTTTTGCGTTTCTAAAGTGTGTCAGTAGGCTATATATAATTTCCCGTCACTGTGACAAAGAGAATCATGCGGCACAAAATAATATAACATCTTTGTAACAGAAAATGAAACACATTGTAAATGAGAGTGAAAGCGAAATGACAAAATAAACCGCGGTTTTCGCGGTGTTCTATAATTACATTTTAAATAATTATCGGTCATGTGATGACGCAGTGTATATACCGTGGCATCAGATGTCAGGTGTAGTACCTACGCCCACTTATTTTTTTCCAGTGTCACTTCGGCACTCGACTCTTAACATAATATATGGTGGTTGCATAATATATTGCCTAAAACTCTTAATATATATTGCCACGTTCATAGGATTTACACACGAGTCAATGATAGACTCTAGGTAGAAAGCTTGGCCACTTTACAAATCAGCCTAAATGTGTGGCAAGACAAAATGAGAGGACGCAACTGTATTTCGGTAAGATTGTTTTGAAGAATTGCTTTCCAAGACCCTGATTTGCCTTTTGTATCAGAGACAAAATTGTCAATACAAACTTTTTAAAAGTACAAACTTTAAGTTAAAATGCAGTTATATTGCATTCACTACAGATTAACAAAAAAAATAAAAGTGCGCCATCCTATTTTGTCCATCATACTTCAAAAAGGCAAATTCTTGGGTTTCACTTGGCTTGACAACCGGTTGCTATCCGCCATTACTGTGTCCATACTATGGCACGCCAAAGCGAAAAATAATTAAACACTGACAATTTAATGTCGACGCATATTTTCGCAATTTTAAGACTGTCTGTAAATTAACGCAACCTAATGACAGCGAAATAATGCTGGTATTATAACTCCCTCCGAATGGCGGCCTAACCTAAAGAATAATGGCGTCAAGTTTGTTTACATGCTAGTGCACCTTTCTAAAGTAAAAATGTCATTCTTTGTGTGTTGCCAATATTACTGGGTCTACACGCTTTAGCAATGGACGTGTTTTAGACTTACCGTTGAATACTATCACGGCAACTGGCGTCACACTTTATAGTAATCTATTAGCGACACGCGTCATTTTGTGATATGCAGCGAAAACACATGTTTAAAAAATCAATAATTGAAAGCAGTGAAAATAAATTCAAGTTGACGAAAATCAGTAGCGTGCGTGTACAAATTTTCAGGCGGCTGTATTTTGTTGATGTACCTTCAATGAACCGGCTACCTATGTCGTCACACCTACCAGTAGCCAATTCTTCTATTGGCCAAACACTGTGCTAACTCAATCACCGTTATCTAAAGTCCAACTCAACAGTTTAGGTGATATTAAGCACGCAATGTTGGACTAACATGCCCTATTCTCACCAGTGGTTCATCGTGGTATCAAAGTCCATCAAATAATAAGCAAGTATTTGTTCGCATGGACATGTTTTACTGCAAGTATAAATTACCAACGTGGTATAGTACATGTAATGGTAAGGAATTGAGTACGACAGGAGGAAATTGAGCCTTTGGAAATGAATGCATGAAACTCGGTTTCATAAACAACGAAAATGAACAAAGGAGTGCGTGAGAGAGATTTGGAGTGTTTGTGAATTTAATGTCGAAATAATGAGGCTGCGGAAAATTGCTGCTTCGTGGTGCGGTCGAGTTCTGTTGCTGGGACTCGCTGCTGCAGTGGTTGCATACGCTCTCCTCGCTGTGACGGGGGTCGCCCGCGTCAGCCACCGGTTGCCACAACTGCTCAAAACCAGACTAAACCCCAAATTCGCGGCAGTCGCATGGCTGGACCGGCCCGCTAAACCGCAAGCCGGCTTCATGCCAAACGGTTCCTCTCGTCTGATCACACCGAATTTGAAGGAGAAATTTCGAAGATTTCCAGTTCAGAAATTAGTGACTGAGCCGAGCCGACCAACCGAACGCAAAGAGGGCATCAACGGCCGGCCTCTGAGTGAGAGAGCCCGGCGTTTGTTCAGCGACCTTACTAAAACTCCCTTCATGGAAGATCCACACTACCAACCGTCGGTGAGTAAGGAAATAAAATCAGATTCTGAAACAGTCGCCAAATGATTTCAAATGAATTCTCTCTCTCTTTTACACCTTTGCTGGCTGTTGTCTAACACCGGGACAATTTGAGCCAGTGGTGGTTGTGCACACGACGATGCGCACGTTTCTGTATACGGCCATCTTCAACTGATCGAAGTGGCTTCAATTTTAGACGTCGTTGCTTCATCCAGTGTATATATATCGATGGCCCCCACTGCCAGTCCTCCCTGGTCCTCCACAGCACAATCTAAAGAATGGTCCCCTTACACCTGTCAATTGCGCCCCCCACACCCCCTCCCCTTCCCCACCCCCCAGTCAAATATTTCACTATCCATTACATTTGGTGGATCTGCTTTATATTTGTTGCAATCTCTCTAAACAGACGTGTTCCAAGATGGTTTCGTCTTTGGCTCAGCATTCACGGTGGTTCGGGCAGCGCTACAAAGCCCGCATCAAGCTCTTCCTAGACGACGAAGATTTCGACAATTTCACCAACATTTCTAAGCACGTACCGCCGTTTGGCTACGCGAAAGAAAGTAAAGAATGTAAGCGTGCAGTGCGTAATTTACGAAATTGGGTATAGTCCCTTTATACAAATAAGCATCTTTTTTCCCAGCAGGAAAAAAAATGGTGGTGCTTTATCTGGTGGCGATGTTATCCACGCGGAACCGATTTGAAAGGTTGTCAAGGTTACTGAATCTACACTAAAACCAGCGAACTGTTTCCCTGCGCTTTGGATGTTTCATATTACCAGCGAATGTTTAGACCAAATACGTGCCTTTACGGTTCCCCCACAATTCACTGCGCGCAGTACATGACGCAGTGCATGATGGGATACAAATCTAGTACACTCGCAGAAGCGCGCACGCAGGTGTGAACTCACTGACAATCGCGGACGTCCCTTTGTTCCTCTTTTGTTTGGACATTTTGTCTATTGGTCTATTTTTCCTTACTCTCGTTGGTTTTGTACAGGAGCGAATCGCGGACGTTCGCTTGCCAATCGCGGACGATATTGTTCTCTTTGTTAGACCTCCCTAAAACGTCCATGATTGTTTGGGAGAACAAGCGCACTATGTCCGATACACAAGTGGGATTCCAGAGGCGAGTGGAGTTCTCGGCCGCTTCAAACTCGTCAAACGCGGCGAATTTGTGTTTTTGACACAAATGTTAACTGGTAATATAGAGCTCTAATACAGATTCAATCTACTGTATATCTGTTTTGGGATTATATCGGCGTCTAGGGGTGGAATAATTGAGATGACTGTCACGAAGTTGATGACTACGATAACGCGACACAATGACCGTGCACGATAATGATCTGTGGCAAAAAACAAAACTTCGCCGCGTTTTACGAGTTTGAAGCGGCCGAGAACTCCACTCACCTCCGGAATCCCATTCACTTGTGTACCAGATATACATGTAGTGCGCGCTTCTGCGAGTGTAATAGTAATAAACTAGAGGTATGACGTTTGTTGTTACAAACGCCAGGTGATCGGGTTAAATGAACATTTTGTGATGAATTTCAGACGTTGTTATCACCTGTGGAATGGCAAAAATGGAAGTTCAGCAGCCGATTTCACGAAACTTTACGCAATTGCGCAAGTCCACTTACGCCATTACTTGCGCAATAACTTATGGCGTAAGTGGACTTGCGCAATTGCGTAAAGTTTCGTGAAATCGGCTGCTGTATACACTAATCCGGTAACTAATATCTCCTCCCTGCATATCCGCCATAGCTGGGGGGTTGATAGCTTGCACCGTTTTGAGATATGAATTGTTGAAATAATAACCTTTGAAATCTTGTAATGTGACACCTGTGACGACATCATGACGTCACAATTTTGTGCACAAATTGTTGAACAATATGTTGAACATCAAGTTCTTAAATGTGGCGAAGGAATCATACCAATATCTGTTGTAGTTCTCAAGATACAGCATTTTAAAACAATTCAGCTCCAAAATTGCGTAATTTGACACCACATTACGTAACCACCGTCCATGTAATGACGTCACCAATGGTATAGTCAAAAGGTCCACATGTGTGGAAACATTTCGTTCCGTAGAAATATGGTCAAATTCACTACCACTTTGAATCTATTTGCATTCAAAAATTGCACATTTTCGAACAACTTCCGGTTTTGACCGGAAGTAGGCGTCACACAGGGGTCATGACATCGTATGTTTTGTTCAGTTCATTTAGACTTATCATGTTGTGAAAGAATTGTTCAAGTATCTATTACGGTTCTTGAGATATGAATTTTGAAAATAATAACCTTTGAATTTTTGTAATTTGACACCTGATGACGTCATGATTACGTCACACTTGATGCCATCATGATACTATACGTGCTGGTGAAAGTCTGACATAGGGCCTATGTCTGTATCTAATTTACTAACGATCCAGCTTGGTTTGATGGGCATTGTTACTGGTAAGTGTAAAAACTGAGATTTTCGTTTTCGTTGAACTTTGACCTCCAATTGACCCCAGAAGGAAGAGTCAGATGAAAATGCCCACACAAAGAAAATTGTAGAACAGAATGTCATCTATAAACCTGCCAAATACGAAGATCCTGGGTCACGTGGTTTTCAAGACGGAAGCATTTTAAATTATGCATATTTTGGTTTTTTGGGGGGTGTAATTTGATACTTGATGACGTCACGATGACGTCACGCTTGATGCCATCATAATATTATACACGCTGGTGAAAGTCTGCCATAGAACCTATGCCTGTACTTAGTTTCTTAAAGATTCAGCTTGGTTTGATGGGCCTTGTTGCTCAATAAGTGCAAAAATTGAGATTTTCGTTTTCGTTGAACTTTGACCTCAAATTGACCCCAGAAGGAAGGGTCAGATGAAAATGCCCACACGAAGAAAATTGTAGGCCATGATCCGATCTATAAACCTGTCAAATACGAAGATCATGGGTCACGTGGTTTTCCAGACGGAAGCATTTTAAAACATGCATTTTTTGGTCATTTTTGGCTTGTAATTTGATACCTGATGACGTCATTATGACGTCACACTTCTATGCACACCTTCACATTGGGGTTGATGTTCCTACCAAGTTTCAAGTTGATAGCTTAAACCGTTTTAAAGAAAACCTCTGGAAACGTTTGAGTGGAAAAAGAAGAAAAAAAAAAGGGGAAAAAAAAAAAAAGACAAAGAAATCGTACGAGAGTAATAGGTGATCGGGCTGTTGGCCCGATCACCTAATAATGGTGGATTCTTATATAGCGCAAATGTCCACCCTGCGGGGTGCTCCTGGCGCTGTTGCCCTTATTACCGCTGCGATCAAGTAGAATTTCGCTTCAACTAGGTGGCTGCTGGCCAGGCGCTCAACCCTATCAGCACTTAGATTGTGGTATTCCCCCAACAGCTCCCAAAATATCGCTTGGATTGACGAGGCAACTGGGATTAAGTACCTTGCCCAGGTACACAGACACGTTGGTCGAAGGGGGGCTTGAACCAACAACCTCTGATTGGGAAGCCCGCTTCATACCCACTAGACCACACGTGTACTAGATTTTTATACCATCATGCACTACCCATGTACCGCGCAGTGAATTATGCAGGAACCGTAAAGGCACATATTACCATGCCAACTGACGTCACACTTTAGTAGTCTATACCACGGCAGTCAGGGCTTAGTTTCGTTTACACGACAGCACTCTTGCAAAAAAATGCTGCATACTACACTCATGGGAAAAAAGAAACGCACCACTTACTACAGTTTCAATATTTTATTAACATTGATCCCATGTTCTATTTTTGGCCAACAATAACTTATGTAAAGGTACTATGTCGGTATAAAAAACACCATGTTATAAATGCACTAACATTGAAACAACTAACAAAATAACAAGGTACCCTGAAACTTCAGTTTTCATCAAATGCATAGACAGTTAATACTGAGTGTGTCCACCGTTAGCTACCAAAACTGCAGTTATCCTACGCCTGATGGATCGGCACAGGTTACAAATGACATTTTTCTCAAGAGCTGTCCACTCTTCCACCAAAACCTGTCTGAGCTGCTGCTGGGTTTCGGGTGTTGGTTCACGTCGTCGAATCCGGCGGTTGAGCTCATCCCACAAATGCTCAATGGGGTTCAGATCCGGACCCATCGCAGGCCATGGGAGAACATCAACATCAGCATTTTCCAAGAAGTCCCTGCAGATGCGTGCCACATGGGGACGTGCATTGTCTTGTTGGAATACTGAATTATCACCCACTCTCTGCAGAAATGGAACAACTATGGGTTCCAAGATCTCATCACGGTATCTCTGGCCGTTCAGGTTCCCGTCAATGAAATGGAGCTCTGTGCGATCATTGGCACATATGGCTGCAGCCCATACCATCGTGACGATCAATACATAATTTTTGCCATGGAACTTGAGGCGTAGGATGACTGCAGTTTTGGCAGCTAAACGGTGGACACACTCAGTATTAACTGTCCATGCATTTGATGAAAACTGAAGTTTCAGGGTATTGTTTCAATGTTACTTAGTGCATTTATAACATGGTTTTTTTTTATACCCACAACACCTTTACATAAGTTATTGTTGGCCAAAAATAGAACATGGGATCAATATTAATAAAATATTTAAACTGTAGTAAGTGGTGCGTTTCTTTTTTTTCATGAGTGTACATGAGCAAGACGTTTGCATTTTAAGTGTTTTTATATATGTCTGTCATGTTTGGTCCAGTATTTAAGGATATCTTGAAGCATCCGAAATTTACTAACGCTCCTGTGAACGGCAATGGCACGAGGAAGCAATGTCTGCGGTGTGCCGTGGTTGGCTGCGGTGGGATACTCAAGGACTCCGGGGCTGGGCGAGAGATAGACAGTCACGACTACGTTTTCAGGTAGGAGCAGTTGTTAGATTTTAAGACCGCCACGACCATACACTACTCACAATAAGTAAGGGATATTGGTATGCTGTAAATTTTGGAATGATGTTTCATATTCTGTTTTTATCATTTTCCTTCATAACCTAGTATAGTACTTAAATCCATAGTGTCTTTTGTGGAATACTCCAAGTGCAGGAGCTCAGTGCAGTGAAAGTCACCTCTAGCTAGACTGGTGCACCCTGCCCATAGCGGAGACTGGTGCAGGCAGTGCCACAAGAGGTTTCATATACACATTACTGACCCAGAAAAATTTGTTGCATTTCTCAACCTCCTGCATTTTTTCTACCGTATGAAAAGGTATTATATACAATATTTTGTATTTGTTGTAATTTCCGGAATTTATAAATTTAAAAGATACCGACACTGTTCCACTTACCTACTTTAAAAAACACAGAAAAGGAATAGGAATTTTCATTTTCTTGAATAATAATCATATACTGTGTGCTTTCCTGAAGGTTAAACCACGCCGTTACAACAGGACGCTTTGCAAGAGACGTCGGCATCAAAACGAGTTTTTACATCTTCTTCCCAGAGTCGATGAGTGTTCAAAATACCTTAGACAAAGTAGGTGCCATTTTCTTTGCTTGGACATCTCAACGCGATGTTTGAAACTGACCCAAACAGTCCAACGATATATATTTGTTTACCATCTTTTAAAACCTTTTGTCAGTTTCATGCAGGGGCACTTTTAATGAGCCCAAAACAGAATACACCTTTAAATATTGTGGCATCTTTCGGTTCACCCTCTTGCTTTTGCGGCTTTCCGTTTTCAAATTCAGTTCTTTTACGCGCCCGAAATAAATATATATCGGCTTGGAAATGACTTCTTTTGCTCTTCTCTTTTTAGAACTCCAAATTCATCTATACAGTATTCAAAACGTACGATATGAAGTATGCTGTAACCATGCTCGATAATGAGAATCCACCGCCGTACATAGCTGGAGGCCAAATATAGTAAGCGCACGTTTCGAGGAAGGTTTTTAAAATTATAATTTGAAGAAAAACGCTCTTTGACACCGTTTAAAACATCCGAAGAAAGGTCCAAATTAAGAATTGGTAAAGTTGTTTTTGCTAAGCTCGTGCGACTTCAGCCTTTTGGGAGTCGACTCCGAACCCAAAAAAGAATCGATTAAATTTTCACGGGAAAACATTCTAGCAGAAATATCTGTTAGAATTCTAGTAGAAACATCTGCTATTCTAGCCGAAAAATAATGCTATAAATCTAGCCGAAAAATAATGCTCGAAATCTAGCCGAAAAGTAATGTTTGAAATCTAGCAGACAAAACTATGCTCAAAATATGTTATAAATCAAATTATAGCAGAAACATCTGCAGATTGTAGCGGAAACATCTGCTATAATCCTTTTTCTGCTAGAAAATTTGCTAGATGTGTTTTAAATGTTTAATTCTGCTAGAATAAATTGAGCTTAAAAAAAAAAAATCTGCCAGAAATCTACATTTTTATCTTTGCTTTTTTACGTTCATTTCAGCCCCATTCCCAAACCGAATATTGACCCTGCTAAGCTTAAAATTGTTCATCCGGATTTCTTCCGCTACGTCTTTGCCGAATATCTAGATGCTGTTGCATATAGACCAACTACAGGTAATTGCCACAAAGGACGCTTTTGCGATCCTTTTGGATTTCATAATAATTTGGTATTTGGCTTTAAATTTTCTCTGTCTAAAAAAATCGTACTATAGCATGTAATTACCTTTAACGGACCTAAATAACTTATTCTTACAGGTGCCATGGTCGTGTTCCTCGCACTACACATGTGCGATGAAGTGACCATCTATGGATTCGGCTACGATCCCCATTTCACCATGCACTACTACGACAACAGTTTCGTTCGGCTTTCGGACGTTTCCACGGGTTCGCACGACGTGGACAACGAACGCCATCTGTGGGATAAACTGCACCAAGAGGGCGTGATTCGGCTGTTCAAAAGGGACGTATGAAGTACGAGTACATAATTAAGGGACCCGACGAAATATTTTGATCACTTTGATGCATATATATATAGGCCTAACTGTTCCTCCCAGTTCGTCATCAAAATCTAACTTTTAACTCCGTTTTAAAGTGTAATTAGGTTTGGGGGCTTTCATGGTAATGTGAATTTCCACAGTAATGAGCAAAGTAAAATCAACACAGAATACATGTACTAGAATTAAATAATCACTTTTAGTGCATGTCACATTCTACCGCACCACCAAAATATTGGACCATGGTTTTCAATCTATATGCAGAAGTGGGTCTTTCCACACTAATGGGCCTATTTGAAAAATCAGTCAATAATTACTTTCAGATGTCTTCAGTTTATCCCAAACTTAAAGAAATTCCCTTGTACTGTTCCCAGGAGATAACTTTTGCCCAAAAAAGGTAAGAAATTGCTGCCACAACATGCATTTTTGAAAAGCTTGTGTACAAATTTTCCTATTACGTATGTAACGTGGACAGACCATTTTGTGACATTTTTTTCTGTCTTTGTTACATACGCAATAGGAAAATTTGTGCACGGGGTTTTCAGAAATGTATGTTGTAGGACTATTTTTCTTACTCCTTCGTGCAAAATTTATTTCCTTAGTTTAGCTGGATAATTTAAAGACAAAATTAGGACAATTGAACTGAACTGGGACCTCAAATCTTGTATGTCACAGAAATGTACCCCATTACTGTGGAAAGACCCAATTACGAAATGAAATTACGAGCTGGTAGATTATCAAATGTCAAAGACAACTGCTGTACGTTTGGCAACCGTTTGGAGCCATCGGTATATGCTTCCTTTGATTTAGGTATGAATTCGAAGTAAATGCAAGATACTTTTATTTTTCACTTTGCAGTTATATATTTCATTTATAATTCTGTTTCTAAATTAGGTTTGGAAAAAAATTGGCACCATCTTTTTTTTATTCCATTGTATAATACTTCAAGAAGGCTAAAGGCCCTCTCACACACGAAAAAAAATCTCCTTCACGAACTGGGGCCAATTTCATAAAAATTTGCTTAATCAAAAATTTGTTTGCTTTATAAAAATGGGTTAATAGTCAAAATTGTAAGTCAACTTGTGTTCTTAGCAAGAATGGCAGATATTCTTGTGAAGAACACAAGTTGACACGCAATTTCAACTATTAACCCTTTTTTTTTTATAAAGCCAACAAATTTTGGATTAAAGGGCCCCTTATTTAGGATTTTTATCAATGAAATCTATGCTTTAAAACCACTTTACTCAGTTAAAGTCATAAAAATCCTATTTGGAGCTTGCTTTGGGGGTTAAAACAAAGGTTTTTAGTTTTTATGCTAATGAAAATATGCATATTCATGACCAAGGTCACGACGTCACAAGAGGCAAACACAGGAAAATCACATTGAACAGTGCACAAAAGATTCCACTTTTTTCTCTATTTTCCTGAAACTTTTGTGATCCATGGCTGTTTGAGTTTGTTTTACATGTTGCCTGCTGTAAGCCATGACAAAACTGGGCGTAGAAACTGCAGCAATTTGCCACAAGTCCAACTTGAAGTCTTATGTTTTTTCTTAACTTTTCCCTTCTGTCTTCCTTATGTGATGCACTCAAAACAGCGCCCTCTGTCTGTGATTTATTGCAATGAAATCTTCAAAGTTGAAAAATGCCACCTTTAATTGATTTTACATCCAAACGAACAATAGTATGTCTTGCAGAACAAGTAATACGTCATTATGAAGCAAAGCTTAGGCACAAAGTTGTTTAGGATGTCACAGGCCCTTTAAGCAAATTGTTTTGCTAAACAGCTTGATGAAATTGGCCCCAGGTGAATTAAGGCTCTCTCGTAGTACGCTCGTAGTATACTCGTAGTATACTCGTAAACATTGTGACGCCAAGTGTTTTACAGTGAAACCTGCTATTAAGGCCACCTTGATAAACAGGCCACCTGCATATAGTGGCCACCCACCTTTGGTCACAAATCCCATGTGTATAATGCTTAAGAAACCTTTATAAAGAGGCCACCTCTTTATAGTGGCCAGTTTTTTTTAGGGTCCCGAGGGTGGCCACTATAGACAAGTTTCACTGCCAGGAGTTTCCCGAACTATTTTTTTTGTTATTTCTCAAGTTGCCTGGTCACCGATTGCATTTTTCGTTTATAAACGTTAGACATTTGCTAAATTTAATTAATTGGACGGTGTTTCTCTCTCGTAAGTGCACAGTGTTAAATTTGTTGAGGGGTATGGGATTCACAATTCATACTTTTGTTCAGTACACAGCATTTATTGACTTAGAAGGGGAAAATAAAATTGAATATCTTCTATAATTGATCAAACTTTTCTACCCGTCCCTAACATGTAATCTTTAAAGTTCATCTGTAGCAATATTCGACAAAGCAATAAAATATTTGAAATGAAATGCAGTGTTTAATAGTTGTTGATGCACCAGAAAATGTTCCACAGCGGGACACAAAGACGTATAAGGTTCAAATATCGTGGACTTTGGCGGTGTAAATAAGGGGGTCCGTATATACACTACTCAAAAGAATTAAAGGAACAAGAGAACATAATGTTTTTGTCATGGTCTATATGGGCTACCGTTAGAACAAGAGGCATTAAAGTTATGTGAAAATCATTCAGGTGTTGTCAATTGATTCTCAAACAATACTCAACAATGTATGGCGAAATTTACTGATGTGGTAGCCTGTTAACATGACTAAAACATGAATGAACAAAAATATGGACATAATCATCTGGCAGGTTATCATGACTATCCGTACATTGTCCACGTTTTGGCAAAGTAAACGTTAATTAATCATTGTATAGTAACTGGTATGACCTCCACGTGCTTGTATGCACTCCTGACAGCATCGAGGCATGCTTAAAATTAACTGTCTTATGGAGTCTTGAGGAATGTTCTCCCACTCTTCAACCAAGGCCTCTCTGAGTGTCTGTACAGAGTCTGGAGCATGTTCTCGACCTGCAACACGTCTGCCAAGCATGTCCCATGCATGCTCTATAGGGTTTAGGTCAGGAGATCTTGCCGGCCAGGGCATCGTGCTGATTCCCTCATTCTCAAGAAAGTTCATGGACACTCGTGCAGTGTGTGCACGAGCGTTATCTTGCACCAGGATGAAATTTTCACCTACGGCAGCAGCATATGGTCTCACAACAGGTTCCAGTATCTCATCTCGATACCTCAAACCTGCACCACCAGCTACCACGACGAGGTCCGTACGCCCCTCCAGGGAGATACCCGCCCACACCATAACTGATCCACCTCCAAAGTGGTCAAATTCGACAATGTTGCAGTTGAAATATCGTTCCCCGACCGTCTCCAAACCCTTACACGTCTATCATTGGTTGAAACAGTGAACCTGCTTTCATTTGAGAACAGTACTGGTGCCCACTGGTCCATCTGCCAAAATTGATGGTTTCTAGCAAAGTCCAGCCGGGCTCTGCGGTGTACTACAGACAAAATGGGGCATGTGGCTGGTCGTCTGGCTCTCATACCATCTTCATGCAGACGATTCCTGACTGTTTGATTGGAAACACGGACATCAGTTGCCCTGTGGAAGCTTGTGGCTAAGGATCTTGCAGTAGATCGTCGATTTCGACGTGCCAGGATCCTCAGGTATCGGTCCTGGGGAGGGGTAGTCACACGTCTGCGACCTTGTCCTGGCCTCCTGGTGTACAGACCATCTTCCTGAAAACGTCTCCACAACCGGTTGATGACACTTACGGACACATCAAAATGTACAGCCACCGCACGCTGTGTATTGCCAAATTCAAGGAGCTGGACAGCTCTAGCAACCTCAGCTTCAGTTAACTGACGGCGAACACCAGTACTCAGTCCCAGCAGACAGACAACAAACAACAGAATTGGAAGAACCTTCATTTTGTTGCAAGAAGTGATAACAACTAGTGATGACAAGTGTACCAATACCAACACCTTATACAGGGTAAAAGAACACGCCTGTGGACACCCCCGTGTCCACGTGTTAGAAGACACGCATGATTTCATCAACATTGTTGAGTATTGTTTGAGAATCAATTGACAACACCTGAATGATTTTCACATAACTTTAATGCCTCTTGTTCTAACGGTAGCCCATATAGACCATGACAAAAACATTATGTTCTCTTGTTCCTTTAATTCTTTTGAGTAGTGTAGGTGAATATAGTTTTTCCCGCACATTAAAAAATGCCTTCAAATTCATAGCTAGTTAACCTAAATTTCATCCCAAGATAAGTGGATGCTTACACGCATTGTTATTCCAAGTGATCAATGGTCAATCAATTTCAAAATTTGTCCAATCGGTGTCGTCAGATTTCAACGGAATTTGTCCCACCTGATGATCATCTGCAAATTAGGGAACGCGAATGCGAAGGTTATGCTTCGAGCACTGATCATATCGTATAGGTCTTAAAACCTAGGTTCGAATCTTGGTCACGGCAAAAACGTTGTCTCACCAAGAAAGTCACAGACGCGGGTTTTTGTTTCGATCTGTCTTAAGATCTTCTTAGAATGATGACCAAGTGCTCAGAACATTTCGCGTTCACGTTCACATTTTACGTGCATCTAAACCTCCCTAATAACGGAAGGTTTGTATTCGTATTTTTTCAACCAATTTCAAGGATTTATCTATCAAATTCGTCGGATGGTCTGGCTTTAAAGAGCTCTGTTGACGAATCCAAGTAAAATACACGGGATATTAATTAAATATTACGAAAATGGTTCGTTCGTCATACATTTGGCAACTGCTCTTTCAAAAATGTAATCGAACGCATGAAATGGTTTGGACAAATTCAGCTTCAAATTGTTGAATTTCACAACGGATAAAAGCCAACACCACAGCAATCAACATAGAACTGACTTGAGGGAGTTGTGAAGTTAGTCAGAATATAGCTTGCACTATCTCGTTCTAACATCTAACCCTGCTCGCAACGAATCACTATTATTAAATATCCGCGATATTACATGCCGTTAACAATTATAGCCGCGATTGGATGTTGGTAAGTTGTCCCAATCAAAGTTCAAGAACCACGCATCTGATAAAACAACAATCACACGGTCTCGCGCGCACAGTTCGTGTTATTTATTTTTGTGGATTTAATTAAAATAATGAACAACGCACCTTTGTACCTAATTTTGAACCATTCACGTGCGGGTACGGGGTAAGGGCTGTGTAATCTTTTTATGCACAACTGCTATTTTGGGCTAGCTTGCAAACGACTTGCAAAAGACGCGTCTGTTGTACTTGAGCAGTCAAAAACAAACGAAAATGGCTATACGTTTTGTTCGATCGCGAAATATCGCATTAATTCTGCTCGTCATCGTCGCGGTAGCCATATCATACTCTACATACCTTATGACAAGAGACGATATCCCGGGTTTGACAAGAGACGATAACCCGGGTTTGGCACATCATAAGCCGCATCGCGAAGCCTACGCCACTCGGCCAGCGATCCGTCACCCCGAGTGGTTGAAAGAACGGAAACCTGACACAGACCTGGAGCGAAGACGCGGAATAGACGACCAAATGCTGGATACACGCACCCTTCTTAGAATTAAAGACCTGTCGAGGGTTCCGTACATGATGGATCACGACTACCAACTATCTGTGAGTACAAGTCTGTGCGAGTTTGTCAGCCAACTCGTACCCAAACTGCATGCTCGAGTCATCGACATCTATAACCACTGGATGCGGCTACGCCCTCCAAATTTGAAACCATCGCCCGCCATCTTATTACTCCCAATATATCGCAGTGTTTTAGTACTCGAGTCCAGGACTCGACTCGAGTCGCATTGGAAAATGACTCCGACTCGGACCATGATGAATCGGACTCGAACATGGTGACTCGTGACTCACGAGTCACATATTTCAAAAAAGAAAAATATATATATTAGCCTGGATGGGACCTTTGGGAGACATTACGTGCCAAGAGAAAGACATTAGGGAGACACTGACATTAAGGAGACAATTTCGTGTCTCCTTAACGTTTCGACCTACGTTTTCGTACTTTCCACGCCCACCACGCAAGCATAAAAACATCAGTAGCATGCCGGGCACCTCATTATAGCTTCTGGCTGTTCCATTATACTTGGGGGAGTTCCAATTTGGAAAGAATTGAATTGAGGAACTTGAGTTCGACGCGCTAGACCGCTCGGCCGTAACACCCCTAATTTCACTCGCCGTATTTCACTCGCGCTCGTGGGATAACTAATAATGTACACTCACCCATACGTGTAGACATCGTACACCGAGGACACAGTTTGGAACCGCGTGCTTATATAGCCAGTATTAGTAAAACGAATTGCGTAATAGCCCCAAACACAATCGCCATACCATAAAGCATATATTAAGCCTCTGCTTGGAACGATTTCTTGCCAAAACATGGAGAAATAAGAATACCAAAGTCGTCTGCTGAATACAAACTGTAAAAAATAAAACTATTTTGCCCTTATTTTTTTTCCAATGTGATTATCCATATGATGGTTATTTAAAATGCGTTATTTAGATGAACCCGACATAACTGTTTGACAGAGGGCTGGTAAAGAGGAGAACGGTCGACCGGGAGGGGTGCATCCGATTTACCCACAAAAAAAATCAACCCGGGCAGACGCCATCAAACGAAAAAAAATGAAATGTTGGACAATTTGTGAATATGGAAGCTTGGAAATGTCTTTTTATTGTGGCCATATTGACAACGCGATCCGTTGTCATTGTTTTATCCAACGGTTTACCGCCATCTTGACAATGTATTTTGGCAAACGACCCATTCCACATTGAGCAAACGTTGGCGCCAACGTTAACAAACCGTTCGCGTGTTTGGAACGCAGTCCTGGCTTTAAAGACACAGGCTCGTCATCAATGCGCGCGCACCAAATTCATGCCATGAAATACACAGCTCCATAGCAAAGGCATGGAAACCGTTAACCAACGTCGCATCATAATATACAAGCACACGGCATCCAAAACACGATCGGGATTTGCATTTTCTAGATATACAAAAGCGAGGAATGCACCTTTAACTGTCATTCCTGATGACGTCACCATGACATCATAAGATTTATGTTATACGCATACGTCATGGTGGTAATGTATCTTTAAAGTTTCAACTTCAAACCATGTAACTTCCAAGTCGCATAGCATGACGCCTATATGCGAGATTTGCAATGTCCCAACATTATATTAAAGGCAGAGTCAGCAATGCGCGCGCGTCAAATTCGTGCCACGAATATGGCGCGCGCGCATTGCTGAAGAGCATGTGCCTTTAAGCCATCCGACCAAAAAGCCCCACTAAAATAGAAGATAGAAGTGGTTCCAACTGTGAATGGCAATAATTCCGCCAGAGATGATTATCTTTGTATGAGAAAACGATCATTGAAGATGAATTCACGTGTGTGTCAATTTGTTTCTTCTTCATTTTAACAATGACACCCTCATGTGAAAAGAACTATAGGCCCCTTACTAACTCAACATTTTAACTCCGTTTTCCATGCAGTATAGCCTGGGAACCAACCTAAATAGTACGATCGAGGGGCGTTCGAGATACTTACACCGTGTAACACGGGGTTTACACCGGGAGTTTCGCTTTGAATTATGGGAACACATGTACAGGTCCAAGGTTGTTGCTAGGCGGGGATTTAACAAACACGGTCATCGACAGACTCGTAAGGAAAAATTAACCTGGCGCCGCGCAAAAATAGCTGTCCATAAGATACCCTAATAAACTTTGTCAATGCCCACAGACATCTACTGATTAAGCAAAATGTATTCACACCCCTTTGCCCTTCTATATTTTGTGTCATAAATCTGTGTTTTTCTGCGTACTCACGTCGCGATTCCAAACTGTCTGCCATGTTTTACTACTTGCAACTTCCACACGGTTACTAGGTGACGTCATTACACCGAGCCTTACACCAGAGACCCTGCCGTGATCTCGGGCAGTGGTGGCTGCCACCGGAGCAGACACGTGTATCACGTGATGGCTAAATAAAAGAACGTTCCGGTGTAGGTTGGCGTTACACGGTGTAAGCATCTCGAACGCCCCAATTGTGACTTTGAAAGCACGGACTCGGTTTTCATCGTTTTCTCGAAGTGCAGATGAGGTACTGAGCTGACTGTAATGTCCACATCTTAGTCTTCATCAAACACATCCTCGATCAAACATGAAACAACGCCGCTTGCAACAGATTGTAAATATTGTATTTATCTTTAAAGTCCATAGGAGAAATGCTTTACTTTTTACTAAAAAGCGAAATATGTTTTGCTTTTCTTTTGTCATACGGCATAATTTCAGCCCTACCTCCTTAATAACAGATCTTCATTTTCCCCCAAGGCGTGTCCCAGGTCGATCTCGTCGTTAACCCAGCAATCTCGTTGGCTCCTGGAGCGCTACAAACCGGACATCAAGCTCTTTCTGGATCAAGATGACCTCGACCACTTTGAAGATATAGCAAGACATTCCTTGCCGTTTGGCTATGGAAGGGAAAGCAAAAGCAGTAAGCCTAAACCACTTACAGATCTATCGTATTTTGAACGCATCGTCCGTCTTATTGTTCACATGCATGAATCAGCCGCTGTTCACTGCCAGTGTTGCCTTTCTGCAGCCATTTTACACAAGTTGTGGAATAATGCATGCCTGTTTTATGCATACATGGTCTATTGAAGGAGCGTTGTCAGATTTTTTTCAGAAAATGGATTTTGTTTTAACTTAACAATCATATAAAATACCTGCCAAAAATACTATCCATGGGAAGAAAACATGAAATTTACAATCTCCAATTTGGATGTGGAAGCAAAAAGGTTGGTGTAATAACTGCATAGTCTGGTACCCGGACCAAAAATTATTTGACTAGACTGAATTTAAGGTCCGGCAGCCGCCAATTTCGCCATTTTGAAACAGGAGGAATTCCTCCTTTTTCCGAAGGTTCCCGAAGTTACCCGAATGCACGTCCGGTCGTTACCGTTAATCGTCGGGTACAATTCGTCATTGTTTCGAGAATTTGAATTGACGTCGCGTGCACGTACGCGTGCCGCTGCGTGTGTATTTATGGTGATGCCACGGATTTAAAACTAAGCAGTGGCTATCAGTGGATATAGTTACGGTAACCGTATGAATGGCTATAGTTACGGGATTGCAACAGCAGATTAAAACTACATGAAAATGGAGCTTACTGGGTGATGCAGACAAGGTTTGAATTGTCTTTTTGATGCTAGCCTACATGTATATTAAAATGGGCATATTTAATATTTTAACTTAAATTTGTATTGGTCAAATATGGAATAACACCTTTCAAATTGTTGTACCCTCATGCCATAAAGCGCGCAGTGCGCTTTGAAAATTAACGGTTATGTGCTTCTAAAAATAAATGCATGACGTAATGCTTAAAGTGCTATTTTAAACACCACAGTAGCCGGTCCTCATATTCAGTCGTTGTATGTGGAATATGTGGAGCGGGAACCAGTCTAATAACTGCACTGCTTTCTGGAACCAGACAAAACATCAGTATTTTGTGACGATATCCTTGAAAATACATTGAATACGGAATGTTATAAGCAGACAAGGAATAATAGGAAAAATATGACAAATGATATGGTATCACAATCTCAACACCCATGGTAAACATTTAGTGCTCAAAAATGTGATCAGACACGCTCTTTTAAAGACCGTAATAATGATTTTTTTTTTGTATTTACCTGTGGCAGTGTTCGCTCGCATCATAACACACCCAAGGTTCAGAAAGATTAATATCCACGAGGTCGGGAAGAAGAATGAGTGCTTGCGGTGTGCCGTGGTTGGGAATGGGGGAATCCTCGAGAAATCTGGTGCTGGCAGGGCCATTGATAATCACGACTTCGTCTTCAGGTAGTTTCCACAGATATCAACTGTCATGCAGTACCCTTTGCACTGCAGGCTTGCATATACTCAGCATGTGGCAAAGGGACTCTCCCCTAACACCCTATACCTCAACACATCCTTCCCTTTTGTTAACGCACCAACCCCCCTAAAACCTGAACGGAATTCCTTTGAAATTCCTTGGATGTTTGAGACAACGGGGGAAGAATGGAAGGGGGAGTAGTACCCTCTGCCGCATATTGTGCTGCATATGGGCTTGCACATGTATCTTGATTTTGTCACAAATCATTTAAATGAACTGCAACGGCGTCTTCATCCTTTGTTGCTTTTCATCGGACTTGATTTGTGAAGGTATGTGAACGAGGGTACGCCTCTTTCATTGTTTTCCTATTGTATCTCAAACATCCAAGGGATTTTAAAGGATTCTTGTCAGTATTTGGGGGAGTAGTTGGCACGTTAACACAAGAAAAGAACGCAGTGGAGTGTGGAGTAGTCCTTCTGTCACCTGTGATGTATTTAGTGATTTTATCATCACCGGACATTGTGATGAACAGTGGCATATCGAACAGCCGCCATCTTGTAGGACAACTTTTGATTGGGCAACAATGTAAAAGCACAACATATGCAACCATGCATGTCCTCAGGGCACAAAGAAACTGCCCTACAAGATAGCAGCTATTTGATATGGTCTATACCCAGGTTCATTAGGTATCTAGCATGGAACGGTACGTAAGCGAACGTTATGACCTATAATATAACGTATCGTTGAACAAAAGGGCAGTTGACGTGCTGTACCATATCCGTGCCATGCACATAAAAACCCTTTTGTCGGCGTCCACTGTGGCATTCCCATTCAATGGCTATCGGATTATGCTGAGTGACAGGCGATCTACCCGCGCACATTTTCCGCGTGTGCTTTAGGGCGTTTCACACTGCACTGTTTTCTTCCGTCAGACGTACGTAATAATAATTTGTTCATACGTCAAAATGACGGATGACGGAAGGGTTGATCCTATAGTCGAATTTCCATCCGTCGCGTCTGTAGCGCGATCAAAATAATATTAACCACAGCATGATTTTCTAAAGCGGTTTGTTATGTCAGGGACTTCCGGATTAAACCTATAAGACTGGGGTTTCTGATTGAACACGAATTAAATCAAGCAAACGACTCAGTTCTGCAGTTCCAGGTTTTCATGTCACTTCACTCCATTACTCCAAGCACATGTCTGAATCCTATAGAAATACATTACTCAACATGGAGCCCTACATAGACTGGTTGGCTGTCTATACCAATAGGCTGTCTAGACTGGTTGGCTGTCTATACAAACACGACATCCCTCCTTTTTTTAGAATGGAACCTTTTTTGGATAAAACAATAAAGTTCTAATTTCTATTTTTTTTTGGATTAAACAAAAGTTCTAACATTAATCGTACTGTCTTAAAGTGCAATGTTTTCTAATCTGAGAATTTAAAGTTTTGGATTAATCTTTGTTTTCCCATGTACATGTATCTCATAATCATAAGCATACAGTTGGTGATTAAATCAAATCTGGAATAAACGTCTCACAATGACAAGGTTGAGTTTGGTATGTGTTTTCCTGTGATGTTTGGTATAACTTAATCTCAAACTATGTAGTAGCAAAACTATTACTAGATATAGCAAGCTTAAAGGAACACTTAAAGGTTAAATATAAACTTTTAACTTTAACTTTACAAAGTCCTCAACGCAACTGTCCGAATGTCACTGTTCTCAGGTAAGAACATAGTCTTTGTATTTTAGAGGCATACCACACTGTCTCTTTGGATAAACACGCGGGATAGGCTGTTCGTTCACCGGCGGTGGAGCTGTGACTGGGGGTACAGAAGTTGGGCTAGGTGGTGTCACAGCTTGGTTTGTGTTGGCATCACCGTTTTCGGGGTCTGGCAGTTCGATTTTAACGGTCATGCCATTTTTCGGCGTTTCGGTGTTGGTTGGGCTTGGTACGAACTTTTTCACGTGGCTCGTGTTTCGTGAATATTGCGCTCCGTCCGGTGAGGTAACAATGATGCTGTTTCCCGTCTTTCTCGCGATGGTGTAGGGTTTAGGGTTGAATGGAGTGGACAACTTGTTTGTCTTCTCCTGTCTCACCAGAACTTGGTCTCCAACGGCCACGTCAGAGTATTTAGCATTTCTGCGACTGTCCGCGTACAGCTTGGCTTTTCCCTTGTTTTCTGCATCGCGATCGCGAACGTCGAGATCTGTACGAGTATTCGTTTCATACAACGGCAATTTTCCGCGGATTTTCCGATTGAATAACAACTCCGCGGGAGCTCGCCCTGTCGTAGGGTGTTCGGTTGCGCGATATTTGGCAACATATTTGCGGAGTTCTCTCCGCCAGTCTTGTCCTTCAACGTGCGCGATTCGGATTCTCTTCATGATAGAGTCATTTTGCCGTTCTACCTCGCCATTTGCTTGCGCCCATTTAGCCGTTACTTTCACATGGGCTATTCCGTTTTCCTCACAGAATTTCGCGAATTCTTGAGACCGAAACTGAGGACCATTGTCCGATTTCAGTGTCAATGGCAATCCATGCCGGCTGAAGATTTCCTCAAGCGCGTCGATTACCTTGTCGGCAGTTGTGGAGCTCAGGATTGCGTATTCATAGTACCGACTATAATAGTCCACAACGACTAGAATGGAATGTCCTGATGGCAGTGGACCGAGGAGATCGGTTGCTAGATCTTGCCAAGGACCATCGGGGAGGACTGTAGATCGCAGCGGTTCAGGGGGGTCAGGCCGTGCCACCGTTTGGCAAGCATGACACGATTTGCAGAATTTCTCTGCTGCCTTGTCTATTCCGGGCCACCATACCTTGGTGCGCAAATTTTGTTTTGTTCCGACAATACCAAGGTGACCTTCATGTGCCAATGCTATGGCCTGTTGTCTTAGTTTCTGTGGTAGGACGATGCGCGTACCGCGTAACACTAGCTGTCCAATGACACACAGTTCTCCTGCGATCGGTGCGTATGCTTTACAGTTTTCGAACTTTCCACTGTCGATCGCTTCTCTAACAATTGCGAGCTCTTTATCCTCTGCTGACGCAATCTCGATTTGTTTTGTTGTCAACGCGCTTGGTGTCGCCGAAACGGCAACAAAACGAACGTATTATTCCTCCGCGCCGTGATCGTGTTTCAGCATGCTCTTGCCCCCCGAGAGCCGGGACAAGGCATCAGCGATGTTTTCCCGTCCTGGGATGTAAACAACTTTGTATTCATACGGTTGCAAGCGTAGTACCCAGCGTTCGATTCTGGCACACGGTTTGGATCGAGGTCCATATATCGCCTCAAGTGGCTTGTGGTCTGTGAGCAGTTCGAATGCGCGGCCATAGATGAAGGCGTGAAACCTTTCACATGCCCAGACTAATGACAGCGCTTCTTTTTCTGTCTGGGAGTATCTCCTCTCACAATCCGATAGGCTGCGACTGGCATAGCAAACTGGTACCCAGCCCCCGTCCTGTTTTTGGGTAAGTACGGCCCCAAGTCCGACTGGGCTTGCATCGGCTATTACTCTCGTTTGTACCGTCTTGTCATAGTACGCGAGCGTGGTAGTTGTGGCCAGGCTGTTTTTCAGTGTGTTGAAGGCTACTTTTTCGTGCGGTCCAAATTGAAATGGTACTCCTTTTCGCGTCAGCCTTCGAAGAGGATCTGAAAGTGTCGCGAAGTTGGGTATAAATCTGCTACTAAACCCAACTAGGCCAAGAAAGCTTCGAATCTCGGATGCGCTCTCTGGTTCTCGGAATTCCGCTACAGCTCTAACGCGCTCTTCCGTTGGCCCAATGCCCGTCTCGGACAGCAGAATCCCCATGAATACTAGGCGACTCATGTTGAACTGACATTTCTCTGGGTTGAGCGTTAGACCGAGATCTTGCAGTCTCTGCAGTACCGCGAGCAATCTGCGATCATGAGTCTCTTGGTCAGGACCGTGAATAATTATGTCGTCCGAGATATTTTCCGCACCTTCGAGACCTGTCAGCGATGTTGCAATCATGTACTGGTATTGCTCACTCGCTGAGCTGACTCCAAACAGTAGTCGCTTGTATCGGTAAAGACCACAGTGTGCGACAAAGGTTGTGATCTCGCGTGATTCCTCGCAGAGTTCCAACTGATGATAACCCCATTTGAGGTCAAGCTTGCTGAAGACTTTTGAGCCGTTCATACCCTGCAACAGCTCATCCACGGTTGGTATTGGGTGACGACCGCGTATGACCGCTTCGTTCGCGCGTCTCATATCCAAACAGAGTCTAATGTCACCGTTCGGTTTTGGCACCACTACTAACGGGTTAACCCAAGGCGTAGGACCATCGACCCGTTCAATGATGTCGAGGTCTTCCAGCTCACGGATTTTTTCCTCCACTTTACTGCGTAAATTAAATGGAGTGCGCCTCAGGGGCTGTGCCACGGGTTTGACTGATGGGTCTATATGTAGTTTGACTTGCTCCGTCTTCAGCTTGCCTACACCTTTAAACACATCCGGAAACTGTTCTTGCAATTGTTGTGTCTTGTTACTCTTAACTTGGTCATCCACCGCATTTATTCCAATCTTTAGGACATCCAGCTTCATGGCCGTGCTTTTGCCGAGCAAAGGAACACCTTTTTCCTTTATGACAACGAATTCAGCTTGCGCTGGCTTTCCTGCGACGCGTACTTCGCAGTTGAAGAGACCTTTAACAGACAAGGCACGATCGGCACCATATGCCCACAATTTTCTGTCCGGTGTTGCGACTCGAGATTCGCATCTGATTTTACTGCGTTTCAGCAAGTCCCATGTCTGTTCGTCAACTACGTTACACGTGGCTCCAGAATCTATTAACATGTCGAGGTCCACCCCTCCTACGTTTACTTTCAACATGTTTGAAAGTGATGCATCGCGAATGAGGAACGCATAATCATGGTGTGTCTCGGGGTCAGCACATTCCTCTTCGACCTGATTAACGGTTGGCCTAACCTTCGTTTTGCAAACCTTCGCAAAGTGATCTTTTCCAGAACACTTCCTGCATGTTTGACCTCTTGCAGGACACTTTGGGTCACGACCAAAATGACCTGATAAGCCGCACCTGTAACAATTAGCCCCTCTTGAAGTGCTAGTGGTACCGGGTTTTCCCCTTGGGTTATCTCGTCTCACTGGCTTGGACCACCTGGGCTCATTTTGCCATCCACTCGGCTTGGTAAACTTTGGCCCTTTTACTAGGTTTACGCGATTGACAGTGTCTGATTTTAGTGCTGTCATTTGTCCCTCTACTTTCTCACATTTATCAGCTACTTGCAAGGTCTTTTCAAGTGTTAATTCTGCTCCGACTTCAAGCAGTTTGCGCCTAACGTAATCAGACTTACATTTACCTAGCACTGCATCTCTTATTTGGTTGTCCTTTTCACCTGCAAAATCACAGTCTCGAGCTGCTTTCCGTAGTCGAGTAACAAACTGAAGTACAGTTTCCCCCTCCTTCTGGGAAAGTTGGTGAAAAGTCTGCCGTGCGAACGCCGCGTTTTTCTTCGGGACAAAATAATCATTAAGTGCCCGTTTCGCTGCATTATAATCAGTGGCGTCTCCGGTGTTTGGCAATGTGGAAAATACTTCCTGGACATCCGGTCCCGCGAGATGAAGAAGCAATGCCCGACGCCGTTGTCGAACTTGTGGAGGCGCGTCTGGTCCGACAATATGGCCCTTGCCATCCGCGTACAACTCGAACGATGTGAGCCACCTTTCCCAACGCGGTCCGAGGGTTGCAGGCTCCGAATAACAGTCAAATCTAGGTATCACTGTTTTCTCCATTGTTGATCCTCGTCGCCAATGTTATGTCAGGGACTTCCGGATTAAACCTATAAGACTGGGGTTTCTGATTGAACACGAATTAAATCAAGCAAACGACTCAGTTCTGCAGTTCCAGGTTTTCATGTCACTTCACTCCATTACTCCAAGCACATGTCTGAATCCTATAGAAATACATTACTCAACATGGAGCCCTACATAGACTGGTTGGCTGTCTATACCAATAGGCTGTCTAGACTGGTTGGCTGTCTATACAAACACGACACGGTTCGTTTGAGAAAATCCTGTGGTGGATTCTTTGTTTTAGACTGAGTGGCTGAAAGAAGGATGAAACAATGCTGTCTAGTGTGAGCCGCTGTTAAAAACGTACAGAACGGCAGTTCTGTTTTATCCGTTTTGACGTGTGGCCGGCTATACGCGACGACCGGATGCAACGACGCGTACGTCTGACGGACGAAAACAATGCAGTGGTGAACACACCCTTTATACTGAGGGCTCCGGAAGGCGGTCGTGTTAAAAGCGTATATTAAACACGTGGATTTAAAACAAACCTAACATACACAGCGGCGTAGCTAGAGTTCTCTCCACAGGGGGAGATTCTGGGGTTCTGCTGGACGTGTCTGTGGAGGGCGGCCGTGTAATACCAAAAAAATAGTCGCTAGTGCCTGCGAGCGCCGGCGTCGCTCAGCAGGGGGAGGGGGGCGGGCCCTTTTACCGCCCCCACCCAGATTGTTTTGTGCAATTTTGTACATATTACACCATCGCATTTTACACCAGATAAACAGCACTTTAGACTGTTTTCTTGGGGGACAAATATTTTTTTCACAAAAATAAAAATAATAATAATAATTTCCAGTGGGAGTGGGACTTTTCTTGGGGCACGCCCCACCCCCCCCCTTCCCCCGTAGCTACGCCGCTGAACATACATTCTCCCTGACGCAAGCAAAATCAATTATTATTACTAGCGTGGATTTGGTTTTAAAAATAACATAAATAAATACATAAATAAATTATACAAATTTCGATAATGGAGCTAAAACATTTGCCTTATCGACGCAGGTACAGATTTTAAAAAAATTGTGCACATGTTTAATCTACGTTTTTAAAACTGCTCCAATACATGGTACAGGTAATGTTCAGCACTAGGCCTTTTTGTTGGGCGATACGTAATGTTATAAGTCATAACGTTCGCATACGTACCGTACTACCGTCCCATACTACCTAAGAGAACGTTATGACCTATAATATGACGTATAGGCCTAATCACCGACCACAAAAAAGCCATATGGGACGTGCTGAACAATGCGCGCCCGGCGCATGCACATGAAACCCCTCGTGCGCGCGTAGATCGCCTGTCACTCAGCGTCTGTAATAATCCGATAGCCATTGAATGGGAATCTTATCAGTGGAACGCCGACAAAAGTGTTTTTGTATGGGCATGGCACGGGTATTGTTCAGCACGTCACCTGCCTTTTGTTCGGCGATACGTCATATTATAGGTAATAACGTTCGCTTAGGTAGTATGGAACCGTAGTACGGTACGTATGCGAACGTTATGACTTATAACATGACGTATCGCCCAACAAAAAGGCCTATAGTGCTGAACATTACCTGTACCATGTACATATGTATTGGAGCAAAAATTATTTAATTTATATGTATTGGAACAAAAATTATTTAATCTGTACCTGCGTCGATAAGGCAAATGTTTTAGCTCCATTATCGAAATTTGTAGAATTTATTTATGTACTTATTTGTGTAATTTTTAAAACCAAATGCACGGTAGTAATAATAATTGATTTGGCTTGCGTCAGGAAGAATGTATGTTCAGCGGCGCAGCTACGAGGGGGGTAGGGGGTGGGGGCGGGGGGGAGGGGGGAGCGCAAAAAAGTCGCCCCCGCCACACTGGAAATTTGGCAAATAGAACTTTCATTGTTTATTTTTAATTTAATTTAATTTTTTTTTAATTTTTAATTTTTTTCCCCAAGAAAACATTCTAAAGTGCTGTTTATTGGGTGTAAAATGCGATGGTGTGAATGTATGTGTACAAAATTGCCCAAAAAATCTGGGTGGGGGTTAAAAGGCGCCCCCTCCCCCTCCCCCCTCCTCCCCCCCCGCCCAACCCCCCCCCCCCCCACCCCCGCCCAACACCCCCCCCCCCCTCCCCACCCCCGCCCCTCCCCACCCCCGCCCAACCCCACCCCCCCCGCTCTAAAACAAATAATCCACCACAGGATTTTCTCAAACGAACCGCTTTAGAAAATCATGCTGTGATTAATATTATTTTGATCGCGCTACAGACGCGACGGATGTAAATTCGACTAGGATCAACCTTTTTGTCATCCGTCATTTTGACGTATGAACAAATAATTTTTACGTACGTCTGACGCGGAAAATGTGCGCGGGTAGATAGATCGCCTGTCACTCGGCATAATCCGATAGCCATTGAATGGGACTCTTATCAACATGCCACAGTGGACGCCGACAAAATGGTTTTTATGTGCTTGGCACGGGTATTGTTCAGCACGTCAACTGCCCTTTTGTTCAGCGATACGTTATATTATAGGTCATAACGTTCCGCTTACGTACCGTTCCATGCTAGATACCTAGTAAAACGTAAAAATTGATATTTTGTATACCGGCGGCCACGTTAGGGGACAGGTTTTCTCATGCAGGGTGACAATATGATTGTCCCTATAGGATGGCCGCCGTGTCTATAGACGATGTGCCCTCTGACGTCACAGCAAACCAAAACATGCCCGTTTAGGAATGAGGTCGAATGTCAAATCGTCTTTGAATTATGTGACCTTTGGCATCATTACCAAACCAAATTTATGTATTAAAGCAGGATGCGTGCGCATAACGACGACCAATTTTTAACAGAGGGCGCGTTAGATATAAACAAAGAGCACATCGTCTATACAAAGGGGGAAATTGTGCAAGTTCCCCCGTTTTTCATTGCTCGACTACAGCTGTGTTTACAGCAGGAAACCCCCAAATCAGGTGCCTGTTTTCGCGGTCATAATTCTGACGCAATTACCCATTAAACCATTCAGCGGCTGATTCAGTGTTTACTTTCTTCTGCATGGTTATGTTCGCGAAAACGGACCCTAGGAACATTAGCTGTGCATGTTAGATAAGAGAAAAATAACACATGTGCGAAACTGGACGTTATAGAGACGGTTATAGAAAACGTTACGCACACATACTCAAGACCGAATGATTACGAAAATAGAACCTTTTCACTAGCGGCCATGTTTGTGTCGAGATTTTCTTTAAAATTGTTGCGGCAATGGAAAAATGAAGTGGCTAAACGCGTGGGATAAGACATAACCTTAATTTCACGGCCCTGGCTTTTCTCTTGTTCGTTTCATTCTTTAAAGGTTGGGCCATGCGTCGACGTCGGAAGAATTCGAAATGGACGTTGGACGGAAGACAAGTTTTTACGTATTTTCTCCAGAAACAATGCACATCGACCCAAAACACCCTTTAGACGAGGTGGGTTCAGATCTTTCGTTTCACTCGCACCGATAAATCGATATCATTTATTTGCCTATACAAGGTACATTCTGCCCCGAAATCTCGGGAATTTTTAAGAGTCATGGAATTTGTGCATAGTTCAATCTAAAACAAAAAAATTATATACGTGTGATTAGAATAGTTTAACTCTGAAATGCGGTACACATTTCAAATTTAAAAATTCGGCGGGCCCGTGTGACCTTTTGGTCACACAAAGAAATCCACTTTGCAAGCAATCACACGACTAGAAACTAAACTGCATTCACTTTACTACTCAAAAGAATTAAAGGAACAAGAGAACATAATGTTTTTGTCATGGTGTATATGGGCTACCGTTAGAACAAGAGCATTAAAGTTATGTGAAAATCATTCAGGTGTTGTCAATTGATTCTCAAACAATATACTCAACAATGTATGGCGAAATTTATTGATGTGGTAGCCTGTTAACATGACTAAAACATGAATGAACAAAAATATGGACATAATCATCTGGCAGGTTATCATGACTATCCGTACATTGTCCACGTTTTGGCAAAGTAAACGTTAATTAATCATTGTCTAGTAACTGGTATGACCTCCACGTGCTTGTATGCACTCCTGACAGCGTCGAGGCATGCTTAAAATTAACTGTCTTATGGAGTCTTGAGGAATGTTCTCCCACTCTTCAACCAAGGCCTCTCTGAGTGTCTGTACAGAGTCTGAAGCATGTTCTCGACCTGCAACACGTCTGCCAAGCATGTCCCATGCATGCTCTATAGGGTTTAGGTCAGGAGATCTTGCCGGCCAGGGCATTGTGCTGATTACCCCATTCTCAAGAAAGTTCATGGACACTCGTGCAGTGTGTGCACGAGCGTTATCTTGCACCAGGATGAAATTTTCACCTACGGCAGCAGCATATGGCCTCACAACAGGTTCCAGTATCTCATCTCGATACCTCAAACCTGTTAGTGCACCACCAGCTACCACGACGAGGTCCGTACGCCCCTCCAGGGAGATACCCGCCCACACCATAACTGATCCACCTCCAAAGTGGTAAAATTCGACAATGTTACAGTTGAAATATTGTTCCCCGACCGTCTCCAAACCCTTACACGTCTATCATTGGTTGAAACAGTGAACCTGCTTTCATTTGAGAACAGTACTGGTGCCCACTGGTCCATCTGCCAAAATTGATGGTTTCTAGCAAAGTCCAGCCGGGCTCTGCGGTGTACTACAGACAAAATGGGGCATGTGGCTGGTCGTCTGGCTCTCATACCATCTTCATGCAGACGATTCCTGACTGTTTGATTGGAAACACGGACATCAGTTGCCCTGTGGAAGCTTGTGGCTAAGGATCTTGCAGTAGATCGTCGATTTCGACGTGCCAGGATCCTCAGGTATCGGTCCTGGGGAGGGGTAGTCACACGTCTGCGACCTTGTCCTGGCCTCCTGGTGTACAGACCATCTTCCTGAAAACGTCTCCACAACCGGTTGATGACACTTACGGACACATCAAAATGTACAGCCACCGCACGCTGTGTATTGCCAAATTCAAGGAGCTGGACAGCTCTGGCAACCTCAGCTTCAGTTAACTGACGGCGAACACCAGTACTCAGTCCCAGCAGACATACAACAAACAACAGAATTGGAAGAACCTTCATTTTGTTGCAAGAAGTGATAACTAGTGATGACAAGTGTACCAATAACAACAACTTACACAGGGTAAAAGAACACGCCTGTGGACACCCCCGTGTCCACGTGTTAGAAGACACACATGATTTCACCAACATTGTTGAGTATTGTTTGAGAATCAATTGACAACACCTGAATGATTTTCACATAACTTTAATTCCTCTTGTTCTAACGGTAGCCCATATAGACCATGACAAAAACATTATGTTCTCTTGTTCCTTTAATTCTTTTGAGTAGTGTATATGGCAAATGAATCTACACTTCATTCGCTGCAAAAAAAAGGCGTACAGTCAGCTGAATCATACACGTAACTCAACGGATTGTGTCGTTTTCTCAGTGGGGTAGAAAAAAATTCTACACAAACCTATAGGAGCAGGTATTTCCCCCGCCAATTGTGAGACAGCCAAAGGAACCCGGTGACTAAACCCTCTTCTGAAAATAATGCGCAATGCCCAGCCGAGTCCCAACCATAGAGCTATATTTCTAAATATAGCTCTTTGGTCCCAACGTACAAAGTCCTCAAATCTCGGCCAGCTGCTGTTTACTACGAGGACAGGGGTCACAATTCGTGAAGATTTATTCACACGCCTACCTTTTTGAGGGTTAAAAACCAGAAACACGACTTACAGGGGCCATGCTTTTATTTAAGCCAGTCGTTTCGATTTTTATCATCGGCAGGATGTCGGTTTCATCTACGCAATTTCAGACACATACGACATAGGCTACGCCATAAGTATATTGTCTGGTGAAAACCCACCACCGAAAACTGGAATGATGGGTGAAGTCATGTAAGTTTACAAAGCTGCTTAAGAAACTGTGTTAAAGGGCCTGTGACATGCTAAACAACTTTGTGCCAAAGCTTTGCTTCATAATGACGGATTACTTGTTCAGCAAGACATACTATTGTTCGTTTAGATGTAAAATCAATAAAAGGTGGCCTTTTTCAACTTTGAAGATTTCATTGCAATAAACCACAGACAGAGGGCGCTGTTTTGAGTGCATCACATAAGGAAGACAGAAGGGAAAAGTTAAGAAATTACATAAGACTTCAAGTTGGACTTGTGGCAAATTGCTGCAGTTTCTACCCCCAGTTTTGTCATGGCTTACAGCAGGCAACATGTAAAACAAACTCAAACAGCCATGGATTACAAAAGTTTCAGGAAAATTTAGAAAAAAGTGGAATCTTTTGTGCACAGTTCAATGTAATTTTCCTGTGTTTGCCTCTTGTGACATAGTGACCTTGGTCATGAATATGCATATTCGCATTAGCATAAAAACTAAAAACCTTTGTTTTAACCCCCAAAGCAAGCTCCAAATAGGATTTTTATGACTTTAACTGAGTAGAGTGGTTTTAAAGCATGGATTTCATTGATAAAAATCCCAAATAAGGGGCCCTTTAAGATGCGGTTAATTTACAAGTTGAAACCTCTTTTCGTAGGATGAGAGAAACATTATACGGTCCTCGTCGGGATTTATTTGGAACCCGAGACATCTGTATATTAGAAGTATGTTTAGTCAGTAGTTCAACATGCTAGTATATACCACTGTGCCTCATATAGCTCAGCTGCTCGATTTGCGAGATGTCTCGGGCTCGATTCCCGATGTTTAGTTATTTCATTTTCATGGTGATCAGGTACCGTGCCAACTACTGTCTTCTTTTACTTTTACAGCAACCTATCCAAACCACAGTTGGACCCCAACATAATGCGTATCATCCATCCAGATGTCTTCCGTTACGTGGCTGCCGAGTATTTTGATTGGGTTTTTGCTATGCCGTCAGTTGGTGAGCAATTAGCGGAAGAGATAAAAAAAAGAGTTGTCCTATATTACGACAAAATCTTCTCGCCAGACCATTCCACCGAGAACTAACACACATATGGTAAAAGGGCTTTTAGCTCCGTGGCTCCATCTCTGTGGAACAGCTTGCCAGCCACATTAAGGCACATCTAGACAATTTGTATGTTTAAAAAACATCTTAAGACTCGTCTTTTTAAAGGGTATTTTAAACAGCTTATCTCAGATTTAACCATTTTGTATACTGTATTTTTATTGTATTAACATAAATATGCCTCTTGTTTAGTAATTCTTTAAATTTTCCCTTTTTAATGTTAAATGGGATGTAATTAGCGCCTTGCGGCCAGTAGTGGCGTTGTGCGCTTTATAAATATTATTATTATTAATAAACAACGGACAGTATGTGAGAACTGAGGCATGCACATCGACCATCTAATTACTCCAGAAAAGGCAGTGCTTTGCTTTGACCGTTTCCCGGTCCATACAATCGCTAATTGCATTCCACGTATCACATGTACTCCAGTGAAAGTAGTATTATAATAACCAGTTCAGGCAGTGCATTGTCTTGGCTGGAAGTCACCTAACTGTCGATTTGTTTATAGGTCAGTGTATATCACGCGCGAATCCACCAAACACGGTGCTCAGTTTACTCACATTATTACCCCTGGTCGCAAGGCTCAGTCCCGCTAAACCGTCTTAACTCCGTGAGAACAGGAAAGCAAGAATGTATTGCAAAGTGTCTTCCCGAAGGGTATACCACTATCGACCTTTTTTTCGCGAAAGGGAAAAGTTGTACTTGTCCTTTCAGAAAAATTAAATTGCATTAAAAAATAATTGTTTTTTCGTTGTGCGAAAGATACAAATTCTTGCCTTGATTTTGTGTGTGTAACAGATGCTATGACAGTGTTTGTGGCACTGCAAATCTGCGATGACGTCACTGCATATGGACTCGTCCACGACCCGCGATACCCGAGGTATTACTTTGACGAACATCTGGTGCTGGTCGAACATCTGGTCCAACGCTCGCCCCACGGCCCCGCCCGCAGGCAGGAATTAAACGCTCAAAACGAACGCCGATTGTGGCAAAGATTAGAACGTGAGGGCGCACTCCATTTGTTTAAGCGGGACGCTTGAATAGAGAGTCAACGTGCAGAAGTTAGTTGCCTCTCAGTGGTTCTCAATGAATGTCACTCAGTCGTTTCCGTTTGGTTTTTAAATGGAGTTTTTCCCCCGCTGTCCAGTGTTTGAAAGTTGAAACCACTACAATGACAATGCCTATACCAAGATTGTTCGTACCACTTTTAATAGAATACACATGTACATTGTTCATTGGAATACAAGCGAACTTGTGGACCGGGGACCAGTCTAGACAAAACATTATTTTTTTCTGGAGCTTCGCTCGTATCTAGACTGGTTCCCACTCCACATATTCCACATACAACGACTGAATTGATCACGTTCACAGACGCCATCTTCGTAGGAAGAAATGCTACTGCGTATTAAACGCTATCAAGTACGCGCACGCACACGCTGTAACATGTTCCAAACACGCGCGCGTGTTGCTCGAAATTTGTTCGAAATACGGCGCAGCCGATGCGCGTCACAAAAAAATACGCTCAAAATTCTTATGCACGTGGCGATTTGTAGGAAGTGATGTCATTTGAACGTGATCAATATGAGGACCGGCTAGCGATTTTTTTTCCGTACCACATATTCGCTATGGGACCGCAATCTAAGCCTGATTGGTCCGCTGGCCAGCGCCCTCATTATACATTAGCATAGTTAATCAGATCGAATATAGTACATAAAAATGTACGTGTCGTAATGTACATCATGGTCGCGAGGAAGGAACATATGTCACTGTATAGTACATGTAGGGCGAGCAGCCACATTGCAGCACGATATGTTGCAAAGAGGGAACGCCATCCAAGAAATTTTCAAGCCAATTCCCCTTTATTTTTTCGCCCCTTCCTATAACTTTTTCTCAAATGAAAACAATAACAAAAAAGGCGTTTGTTCGCAACGGGGATTACAATTAATCAGTAATTGATTTAGCTTGCGTTGGGGAGAATGAATGTTAGGGTTTGTTTTTGCCCTTACCCGACGTATATTAGCACTGGAATTTGGAACATTAATGGTTTGTTACCTCAAAAGTCGGGTTTTCTCTAACTTTTTTTAATGAATTTCCGAAAATTAGGGAGACACTGAAAATGTATGCCAGGGTTTTGTGTGTAAAACTACGGTACTAGTAGCCATTTCGAGACGAGAGCAAGGACAACTGCATTCCTGGTTTCGCCCAGTACAGCGGTGGGGTCTTTACCCTTGCCTGACTGCAAACCCCCAAGGCAGCGCGGTCAGAATACTGGCGCATTAGTAATGAGGCGGTAGTTTCAAATTTGCATATACATGTACGTACTGCTATGGTTCAACTCAAACACCGTGACAACGGCAATACAAGCATACTATGCACTTATGGCAGTTCTACTTCAAGATAAATTTAGTGGATTTTCATGCTGAAATATTGTGTTTTGTTTTTAATTGTTTATGAGTGGTTTTTATTTGTATGCACTGTTACACAATCTTTTGGACTTCAATTAATAGACTGCCGAAGTGAATACTTAAAGAGTATAAGAACACCTTTTAAAGAGTATAAGAACATCTTCTTTAACCGAAACATCTGGCTGCAGACACGGGTCAAATTTCTTGAAACTTTTGTTCGCTCAACTCTGCTATTCGGCTCAAAACTGGTCACTCACTCAGCAGCAGATGAGGAGGGTTAACGCAGCTTATAATCGTTTCCCGAGGTCTTTGCTACGCGGGGGCTACCGAATGAAACATGGAGAACATGCCCTTGCACTAACTAACAATGATGTTCACAGGATATGCAAGACGCAACCAGTGACAGAGTTTGTCCATCAACTCCAAATCAAGTATATGGCTCATTTGGTTCGCACTTCACACTCCTTTCACCCAAAGCGCTTGTTGTTTGACCAAAACAAATACACTAAAAGAGGCTGTATGTCGATCATTACAGCAAACTGTCCTCGGTTGTACGGGCCTAACCTTGGACAGATTCTGCCAAAAGGAAATTGCACGAGAAACCATTTCGACGGTTCGGGAATAGTTTCACTTGACGAACCGTCCAGCACAGCCGCGTAGTCGCGGAGGAACGATGTGATGTCGTTCCGGGATGCTGTAAATTAAATAATAATAATAATACGTCACCTTTTGTTGGTTGCCTAGACAATTGGATCTAAATTAAAAATCACTCAACCGCGTCTCAGTGTTTTTCCAATGGTACTTTTCCCGACGGCCATGATAGTTTAGATCCAATTGCCATTGCAACGCACGTCACACTTCGGCTGTCTATTCATTGAAATGCAACCCGAAAGCGTTGATGCCAGAATTAGTACACTGCAATGGTTGTAATGCTATTGCATTGCGGATATGGATCCACCATGTAGCCAGCGCGCAATGGACACATGTACGCCACGTGAGCGTATCATGCACTTTGGATCATGCATAATACATGACTGACTGAGGAGAGCGGACCAATCAGAGACTTCAGTTAGGGTCCATAGCGAATATGTGGTACGGAAAAAAAATCGCGACCCGCTACCGTAGTGTTTAAAATAGCACTAAGCATTACGTCATGCACAAAGCGCGGCACGAGTGTTTAACAATTTGAAAATGGTTATTCCATATTTGGCCAATACAAAATTAATATATTAACCTTAAAATATTACACATGTCCATTATAGAAATTCCGCATCATCGTAAATATCATCGAAATTCCGCATCATCGTCAATCAACAGTTTGACCGGATGTATTTACATGCAAAACCTCTGTAAAACCAGAAATACTGTCCGACACCGTTATTGTACACGAAGAAAATCTTGTAATTTTACGGGAATTTGTTACAGTGTAGGCACAAAATGGGTATAAAAAAATGCCCTCATTTTCGCGTGAAATAACTAATTATAGACCAATTTCAATACTGCCAGTCCTCTTAAAACTCCTTGAAAGATTAGTAGCTGATCGTTTAAATAAATTCCTTTGTAAGCTTACAATCTTGTCAAATTCGCAGTACGGATTTCGAGCAAATTATTCCACCGAATTAGCCCTGGTTGACCTTGTGGATAAAATTACTCAATCATTAGATAACTGTATGTATACAATTGGAATTTTTATTGACCTGTCTAAGGCATTTGATACAATCTATTTATTTATATACCACATCCAACAGCGGAGGGACCGCCAATTACAGGACCATGATATACTACGGAATTAGAGGAATCGCATTAGACTGGTTTAGAATATATTTATCAAATCGTAAGCAATATGTTAAATGGGAAAATAGGACTTCTACGCGTAAATCAATTATATGCGGTGTACCCCAAGGTTCGATTTTAGGTCCACTTCTTTTTCTTATATATATTAATGATATATGTCATTCCTCAAAATTGCTGTCATTTATTTTATTTGCCGACGATACAAATATTTTCTACAGTAGTAAATGTTTGCAAGATGATATTGGTCTGGTTAATACTGAATTAGCAAACATCTCCAGATGGCTCATATGTAATAAACTATCCATTAATATTGACAAGACAAACTATATGGTGTTTTCTAAGAAGAAAACAAATGCAAACTATAATGTGTACTTTATGCTACGTTTACACCATGTCCCCGGCAGTCCCGGCGCCCCGGTTTGGCCAAAACGTAGCGTGCCGTGGAACTTTTGTCGTCTTTTTATTACTTTGGCTCGACTCGGCCCTAGTTGGGCCGGTGTGTTGCGTTCTACCACGGTGCGTTACGTCCCGGTACGTAAAGCGTGGCGCGCCGTGCCGGTTCCGGGTCGCGAGGCGGACGGCGCGCTACGTTTTAAGCGCCGTTCCACTACGGAGGGTCCACGTCCCAGGCCGGCCCGCTAAGTTCTATTGCGGTGCCTCACGTCCGTCCCGTTCGTGTCACGTTTGTTGTCCCGGCCCAATACGTTCCCGACGGAGTGCAAGGGTCTGCTGCGGCGCCCTGCGACTGAACGTGGCAGCTGTCACGTTTCACGCCCCGGTGGTCACCCGGTGGTCTCCCGGTGAGCCCCGGTTGGTATAAATAGTGCGCTCCACACCTTCATTTTCACTTCGTCCTGGAGCGCGACACAGTGAGGCGTAACTGGCCGTGAGCAACAACCGTCACACACCTTGGCGCACCACAGTTGACCAGGCCGCATTCACACCATGCTGTGGCCGCTACCGTGTCGGGCCCTGGCAGACCGTGGGGTGCCGGGCTTCCAAACGTGGCGGAGCGCGAGGCACCGGCCGCGATCAGAGTTCCCCGGCACCCCAAGGTGCCACACCCCGGTGAGTCAAGGCACACTGCGGTCCGTCACGCCCTGTGACGGAAGCCCCGTCCCACTGCGGCCCAGGACGATTCTCATTAGTACCGGGACTGCCGGGGCAAAATTTTTGACAGAGCTGCTCACCGGCCGGTGGCAAGGGTGAGCTACGGTCATTCACGTTTCGCCACCCCGGTCCCCTACGCTCCCCGACGTCCATCCCGGTGCCTCCCCGGTGCTCCTCTACCGGGGCGCCGGGACTGCCGGGGACATGGTGTAAACGTAGCATTAATAATATTTTAATGAATCAAACTCGCAATACAAAATTCCTTGGAGTTGTAATAGATGACAAAATGACATGGAAAGAGCACTGTCAAAAAGTCCACTCTGTAATCTCAAGGAACTTGGGTATTCTTCGCAAATTGATGCACATACTGCCCACTAAGGTGCTTATTTCCCTTTACAGCACTTTAACTCTTCCCCACTTACAATATGCTGTTTTGTCTTGGGGAAATACATATCAAACGTAATTAATCAAATTCTTTGTAGTCCAAAGAAATCCCTCAAAGTAATTAATAATTCTACCAGTGTACATGTACCAAATACAGATGTTTTTAAAAACTTTAAACGTCTTAAACATTTTGACATTTACAAATACCACCTTAAGTATGATAAAGACATATTGCCCTGCACCGTTAAGAATATTTGTACTTTGAATAGTGCAATCCACACCTATTATACAAGATTGTCTTCTATGTTTCACATAAATCCTGTTAGAACAAGTATTTGTAAATCTACGGTTAGACACCAAGGTCCACTACTGTGGAATATTTTTAAAATATTCCATACATGCGTAGTATCTACTAGTCTTTGTGAAAGACTGTCTTACGTTGCTTGGTTCGTGTACGTGCGCGGTCGACATTGCACCGTGTGGACAGGGTACTAGTTTATGTGCCATTTGAAGAAATAGGCGGTTACCTAATAATAATATTTAAAAGAGTGAATTTTTGGGGGAAAAACACCCCAACTCGAAAACGGACCACGTTTAGTGAACTTGAAACTTTGTACAGTCTTAAATCTTAGACAGAGCATTCTTATGCGAGGCCTTTCTTGTGTAACCGAGTTGGTCATATAGAAAATAAGGATGGCAAACGGAGGCGTAACATAATGCACAAAACAAATCTGTAATTGAGAAGTAGTTGGTTATTTATTTTAAAAATAATTTGGGTTGTTTACAGTATTAATTTATTTCACAATGTATTACACGATATTGGTGTATGCAAAACAAAACGAATTAAAACGGAACAAAACGAAACGGCAGTCAAGTAGCATACGTTGAGCTACAAGAAAGCAGGGGAAAAATATTTTTTTAAAGGATTGAAAAGCAGCAAATGTTTTAAACATATTATATAAAATAAGCTACTTTTCAATGAAAGAAATAAACTCACTTGATATTAATGACGACAGATTGTATAGCAGCAGCACTACGGCCCATGCATGCGTAGTGCACAGCCTGTGTTCCACCAGCAGCCATAACTGGAGAAACCTGGCCTGCACTCCCTTATATAGGAACACAGACTGAGCACCTGGAATCCCAAGTATGCCAGAATACAAAACAAAAGAATGTAGGCTAACTAGCTCCTGCCCCCTGCAGCCAGGGGACTCACCGTAATTAATAATAATAATAATGCAACCGTAATGCAACTGTTCCTCCCAAAAGAATTCCAGAAATTCCAAGGAACAATTGCACACATTAGCACCCCCAACATGCAGATGACAGAGCTCTTAAAGATTACCGTTACCAGACAAGCTAGCCTGGTCACACTAGGTTACCATTGTTCCCCCATTGTATCTTAAACATCCAAGGAATTTCCAAGGAATTCCTTTAAGTTTTTAGGGGTTATTGGTGTGTTAACAAAAGGGAAGTGTATGTTGAGGTATAGGGACGTTAGGGGGAGTCCCTTTGCCACATATCGTGCTGTGTATAAGGTTAGACCTCCTGTCGTGACATCGTGACGTAACAAAGTAGCTAATTTAAAAAACAATGTAACCTAACTGAAGAATGCGACTATATAAACACTTGAAACTTGGTACAATTCTAGACCTAAGGAGCTCTTTGGGAGTATGAACCCTGACGTTTGTGTGACGTCATGATGACACATCAGTTTCTTATTGGTCAAACCTATAATTTGAAAGTGGTAAGAGACACCAGGATGGGGTCAATAGCATTATGGTTGGGTATGGTCAAGCATTACAAAAATTAAGTTGGTGACCTTTGACCTGGTTTCCTAGTGGTTAAACCAGTGCCCCCACGCAAAAAAATGGTAGCATCATTTCCTGTAATATTTGAACTACGATTGAATAACAGAAGCAAGCGATGAAAACAGAAGCAAGCGATTGCTAATAAAACCTACTTGGCATTCAACCTCCATATAGCCACGCCCATTCCCAGGGCTACCACGCCTATCGCCAGTGGTACAACCCAGCGGAGGAATACATCACCGATAAAGGAGCCCATGGGTTTCTCCTCTGGGGCAGTGTGTACTTTTCCATTTTGGCCCCCGATGTGTCTATTCTTTCTGTTGTTTGCTGTTGCATCGGCTATAGATAAAGCAAAAACAAACATATCTCCCAAAAGTAAACTAAACCACATAAGAAAACATGTTTGCAGCCCGCTAAACTGACCCAGCAAATAATGTCATCCCGTGCACAACCATATGTATATGTCATTGGCCAAAACCTGTAAGAGGCCTATAAATTGTCTTTCTAGGGGCAACTTTATTGTTCGGATATAGGTAGTTTGGGACATGCTGATCAATATTTTACTTGTTCACATTTGAACCATTTGCACGTAACTTAGAAATAAAGCTCATAAAAATCGACGATTTTTGTTGCTTTCTTGCGTGGTTTTTTTCAACTTCGAAATATCGCTAACACTGCAAAATGCGGTATCGTCGCATTAATCTGGACACGAGTTAGATTACAATAGACTGCTTCCCGCTCCACCCTGGCCGTGCCAACGTGCGTTTGTCATTCGATTGACATAAGTAGAAGTTGCTTAAAGGAACACTTTGTTGGGCTATTTTGGGCTCGAAATAGACCCATACATGATTCTGAAGGTCCCTTCTGAAAAATGCTATTTTTGACCAAGCTAGGACAATGTTATCAACCAGAATTGCTTTAGAACTATCGAGTTATCCCAACAGAATGTAACTAAAACCAATAGAGTCATATACACTATTCCTTGCGGATGGGACAGAGTTTAAATGCCTGGGTGGAACCGGACGAAATCTTCAAGTAAGCTGAGTAAACACCAACGAGCAGTCCGAAAAAAAGACAAGAACAACAGTATTGCTCTCCGTAGTCTTCATGTCATAAACTGGCGCAATTTGGGAAATTGTAAATCCGTTGGTATCCACCTCAACTAGATTCCATACATCATATTGTTTTTCCTTTCTTACTTACTTTCGTGACATTGGTCCCAAAGCGTTGCACACACAGACACGTATTTAAATTGAGAAAAGTTTTTCAAAGCCAATACACATACCTTAGAAGTTGACCAAGCACTTCTTCTCTCGGTTGATAATTTTCTTGGGAATGTGGTCTACTTACCGTGGAGGCTAGAAGGAAGTGCAAGGCTTGGCTTCCACACGTCCTTCTTAGGAGCTCCTTTGGCCTTCATGTCTCTCAGGAAACCATCCCAGTCAGGCTCCGTCTTCGGAATTAGAATTTGCATGTAATTCCAGAATCTAAGGAAGGAAAATAAAAATGAAATAAGATACTCACTCCAACATTCAAACTCTACAATGAAGCTCTTACGGTTTACATTGTCAACGCATAAAGGCTAAAAAGATAGGACTTTTCGTCAGAAAAGAGTACACTGTACAAACAAAAGTAAAATAACGGCAATTTTCTCATGTAAGATAACAGTTTTACACCGTTATTTGCGTAAACGGGTTTTTAACGTAATTAAACTGTGTTCAAAAACAGTTGTTACCTGTGTTTTTACTGTTTTCGTTTAAATGATGGGAAGATATAAATTTCACAACCGTTGCACCACGAACGGATTAGTGCGGATAAATTGAATCAAACATTTTAACACCAAATGCTGGTGATAACATTAACACTGGAGATTTTGCAGTATACTGTAGTACAATGACGGGTTGCTGGGTTACTGTTCTTTTCATTGCAGGACTGTACCGTGAAATGACGGGCTGCTGACATTTTTTTAATGGAATTATGCCGTCGAATGATGGGTTTCTGATACTACTTTTACGGGACTGTGTTGTATACAATGACGGGTTGCCGAGGCTGTTAAAGTACAGCATGATCCGTTATATTACCCTTACTGTAATATAACAGGTAATTCCTGGCATATTGGCTGCAAGGAATTTCCTGTAAAAATACCAGGTTTATTATTTTTTTTGAGGGGGAAAGGGGTTAGAATAAACAGGTTTATCCTCCAGGAGGAGGAAGAAAACAACATACAGCTACTTGTAGAAACCACAGAAATGTTTCAGGTGCACCTGCAAGTGACTGTATTGTTCTCTTTCTTCTGCGGCATGGGAAAATTAGACACATCAACGAAAAACCACTCTCATGAAACTACTGAGGGCGCACGTGATCCCAACAGAAAGTGGTTTAGGATACATGTGGGTAGCAGAACTTACTGATAGTGGAATGTGTCTGGGTCACGTGAGATGCGATTGTTGAAGCCGATGTACAGATTGTCCCACAGTAAACCTCCTCTCACTGTCTCTCTGTGCACACCAATACGGTTCTCCACCTAAGTCAATTATTTGTAGAAGGAAAATAAATGAAATTTGCCCAAAAATATGGTACAAAAGAAAAAAATTAGTGGCCCGCATGGATATTTCTTATATAGCAGTAGATTGACGGTTGCTTCAGAAGTGAATTTACGAGCACTACATGGTGAAATAAAAGAACACTGCTTTTGGTAGTAGACCTATCTCTCTTGGAAACATGGAAGAATATATTTTTTCGAAGATTTCTTTTGTGGATGTAAAAGAACATCTCTTTGGTCATACCTCTTTGGTTATATCTATTTTATAAAAATATATAGGCCTATTAGCAATATTTTAGAGAAAAAAAAGATTTTCTCGGAAATATCGCATGCTAATGCGCAGGCAACGCATTTCCATTATTCCCGGCGGTCTGCGTATCCGGCACACGCAAAATTCTGCCAAACTACACACTGTGTGCAATGCCGTGCGGCACGCACAGAAACGGTCTCGAAATCGGTCTGAAAATTGCACTCTCTTGAAGTGGAACTCTGTTGACCTCTATAATGCATATGTATAAGCTTAGGTTAGAGGTCACACAGTGTCACATACCAACGTTCGACAAAATAATGTCCCAAGACGTTTCTGCGAACAACAGTGTGTATGGCACCCTCTTTCGACGATTGTCGGTGGTCATGGTTTAATAGCGCGCGGCGGTTATCACGCAGATACGTCTTGCACCAAGACTAGGCTCACGCCTACCTCAAGGTAGTTGTGTTTTCTCTGGGGTCGTTTTGTAGGAAAGGTTGGCTCATCTCCCACAAAGTCTACCATGAAGTCATATCCACCGGGGATGGGCTGGAAGTCTTCTCCTCGCTCGATCATCTTAGGAATGAAAATGGAACAGGGACTTGAATTATAGTATAAACTGCCCATTCCATCCGTGAAAAAACTTGCGGAGGCTGTCAGTTTAACGGGCACTCTCTCCAAATGATTTAAAAACCACGCTGGCAGTCCGCGGACACAACTTAATTGGTTTTAGGCGGTCTTTAATGGGATTTTTTGTCTTATTTGCTTGTTTGGTTTTTGATATTGGTGGTACAAAAATGACGGCAAAAGACAATCCTGAGTGTTAGATTAGATTAGATTAGATTGGTTTCTTGTCCACATTTTTAAAAACATGGAAATTCTTCCACTGGCTCGAATACACTGTGTACAAATACAAATACTGCCAACACGTTAACCTACACTTAAAAAGTATACGTTCCATACAATAACAGAAAGAAAAAACATTAATAAATACCTTAGACAGTTTACGCATCCCTATTGGCTGAAAGCACATCACGTGGACAGTTTTAAACAAGCGATAACTTTATGCACCTATCAATTGTTTCCCCCACCCCTCCCACCCCCCCCCCCCCCCCCCCCGAGCTACCCCACCTAAGAGGTGGGATTGTCACTTTTTGCGTGACAAAATCCCCACCCCTGGGGCAACATTTAGGTGACAAAAATCCCCAACCTCGGGTGCAAAACATGCACAAAAATGCACAGATAATGGGCCAAATGCCCCACCCTGGGGCATGAAAAATGTGACCAAACTTTGAAATATTGTGAAATATTATAGCTCATCAATAGGTCACAATAGGTCACAAAAAACATCCATGCATTTGGATACACTGTCTTTAGGTGGCCAATTTGTGAAGAACAAAAACAAAATTAATCTGCAACTCACTCTAAGGACGAGGTTATAGTTCTTGAAGCCAGTCCATTTGTAGTAGAACTCTATCCACTCTGGGTAGGCAAAGATTTCGTCATCTATGTTGCTGTTGATTTGGTTTATGTATTTCTCGAAGTCCCAACTTTTAGAAAAATCAGAGAAAATATTATGAGATGAACACTTTCCGACACTTGGCGCTTTCCTTGTTACAGTTGTGCTCGTGAATGTTTTAGTATTGATATTAAGGAACTGAAATACCGTATGCCATCATCTGTGTGTACAGTATTGTTAATACACTCTTTGTTTACAACTCTCGAGATGATGAAGAAAGAGATACCACGAAAGAACCACTACAGAAAAGAACCACTACAGAAAAGAAACACTACGCCAACCCGACTTCCCACGGTTTTAATCTCTTTAATTTAAGTTTTAAAAATTATTTTGCATTTTACGGTGCAATGCACTTTCTTCTTGTCAAAGTTTAAGAACTGTATATGACGTCTTATTTCCATGTTGATGGTTCTCGACACTGATTAGTCCACGGAGATTGTCCATATAATTTTTTTTGCTGCTGGTCCGGACGGGATTCGAACCAGGGAAACAGATATGTGGAGCCACCACCGTGACAACTGACAAACGATGTCAACGTACTACTTTCTATTTCTTACCTATCCTTGTATTTCTTTGTTCCAGGTGGTGGTTGCTGGATGTAGTCACTGGCAGAAAAAAACATAAATGATTTCTTACGATTTGCTAGGACACGATACGACACGTTACGATTCTATTTGTTAAACATAATGCTCCAAAATCTACCACACTTCGCGACAGGTCACGACCACTCATAAAACTCCAAGACAAGCTATATTATAAGTTGCGATTGCCTACGCCACACCAACCCACTATGCGACAATCGTAGAAAGTCTCACATCATTGCAACAAAGCTTAAAGAGGAAGAATCCCCCTTGACGAAAATCCAGCATTTAGGCTTTTTTCGATAGTCCAAACATCCCTCTTGCCGACGTGGATTTTTATTATTTTTTAATTGTCGGTTTTAAGTGGATAAATTGCAAGCAAAAGTGCGCTTTTCGAAAATGAGATTTTCGCGATTTCTGAAACGCTCATTAGGTATTCATGATATGTGGGGTACCGTGGCCGAGCGGTTTAGGTCATTGACTCGCAATCATAGGTGAAAACTTGGGGTTGCAGGTTCGAACCTCCCCACGGCTACGGTACCTGTGCCCTTGGGCAAGGCACTCAACCACACTTGCTCCATCCTTCGGAAGGGATGTAAAGCCGTTGGTCCAGTGTGTTAGGTAATGCAAACGCACTCTAAAGATCCCAGAGCATTCTTTCGTGAAGAGCAAGGGGGATCATCCCCGGTGTCTCTGGCCATTTCCAATTCTAATTCTTCATGGGTTTCCTCACGTTTGCGAGTGACAGTGCAATGAGCACTATTGAGGAATCCTTGGTATGAATACCAGAAAGAAATAATAATAATAATAATAATAATAATAATAATATGCGCGTGACCCCGTGACGCAATCCTGAGAAAGAGAAGTCAACACGTTAGCTCCATACGTTTACATGCAAAAAACTTGGAAAACCGTCTCTGTTAGATGGTGTTTTTTTAAGAATTTTGTTGGTCCAAAAAGCCAGAGATATGCCCAGTAGCTGCGTGGTTGTATGTTTTACTAGACACTATGAAAAAAAAAGAGCAGAAAGATTTTCTTTTCTATTACCAAGAGAGAGAAAAATGAGTCGCTCATTCTAACTTGTACCGGCCGATGTAACACGTGGGAACTATACGGCCCGCAGGAACGTGTTCTCTGCTGTACACAGACTGTTGTGGATGCCGTTCGTTCCGTGACAAAACCACCCGTCGCAATGCACCAGTATTTACTTCAAAAGAGCTTTATTGTGAGCCACAATTTCATCGTTTTTTTCACAAAACAGGTAATAGTAGATTGTTGTCATATTACATGAAGTGTTTTTCACGTTTGTATTTTGAATTACAAGGACAAAACAGGCATGATAAACATTCACTTCGTGTATTTTCCATTCAATACTGCACAGACCGTTTTGTATGTTTCTCAGGATGACGTCAAAACCCTGTTGATAAACAGACCAAGTGACCTCGAGCGTTTCAGAATTTCGGGTGAAGAGGGTCAGAACTGCTTTACGTTTTAAGCAAAAGCCTGTCGATTTTTTTGTGAAAAACAAGTTGTGATGGTGTTGTAGACACATACACCTCCATGATAAACAGAAAAACTCAAAAAATGTGGAAGGGGGGATTCTAGCTGTTTAACTAAATAGTGGCAAATTTACAGCAAAAATCGCTCAGTTGGAGGGGGTTGTCCCATACTGTAGCCAAGACTACGCTGCTCGGAGCACAGCGTATGCGGCTAGGGAGGGGAGGGGGGGGGGGGGGGGGGGGGGGGGGGGCGGGCGTTATCTCACCTGTCATTTTGTATGGCCTTCTGAATGTCCAGCACGGCGCCCGGGAAGGGAGTCCAGGTCTTAATCTCAGGTGAATACGTGTTGATTAATTCATTCAGTGTCTGGGAGTCATTCTTGGGATTCGTAGCTCTGATATAGCTGAAAAAAGAGTCAAAATAATTTTCTCCCACAGGTTTGTACAGTGACTTTCTAAAGTCTGACTTCCCTTCGCTTGGACGGGCTGATGTGCCTTAACCATCGATATATATACACTGGATGAAGCAACGACGTCTAATATTGAAGCCACCGTCCGCCATTGTACTCCACCAGATACAATGCCTTGCCTAGGCTAGGCTGGTCATACTGTCTTCACTAGTCTACATCATGGTCTACATGTGTTAAGTAAAATGCAAGCAATCGCATGGACCGGGGAGCAGTCTAGGCCAAGCATTGTTCGTGGGGTACAATGGCGGCCGGCGCATGGCTTCAATTCTCGTATAGCCAACTGCTATTGCATACTTCATCCAGTGTATATTTATATCGATGGCCTTAACAAATTTCTGTGACGCAAACACGTGACGCAAAGATCACATATACACATGCGCGGAGCATTGTGGGTTGCTTGCTGCAAGACGAATAATAGCGCTCCGCACTAATGCTAAAAATAGAACTTTCAATGATGGTGACGTCACCCACCTTAAACAGCCAAATCGGCCATGTGCTATGATCGTGTGTGTTTGAATATGCGGGAGTACCATTTGTTGTCGGTTTTGTAGTTGGTTTTTTAAAGCAAATATAGCATGAATTCCACTGAACATTGCTGTTGTGGGACTAATAATGTTCCGACAAGCCTCATATGCAGGGATTCTTTGCTTTGTGTCGTTTTTAAAGCCGATCAAGCTTGACCAAAAAATGCAATCACATCGCGATCTCTGGGTTTGACCGTACACCGCGTGGTTTTTAGTGTTTGACAAAGGTCGGATTGGAATTTAATTCCAGGCCCAACCCGAAGCCCTCCCAGCCCAGCCCGAAGCCCTCCCAGCCCAGCCCGAAGCCTGCAAAAGCCCAGCCCGAAACGTTTCAAGCCCAGATCGAAGCCCTCCCAGGCCCAACCCGAAGCCCTCCCAGCCCAGCCCGAAGCCCTCCCAGCCCAGCCCGAAGCCTCCCAAGCCCAGCCCGAAACTTTTCAAGCCCAGATCGAAGCCCTCCCAGGCCCAACCGGAAGCCCTCCCAGTCAAACCGAAGCCCTGAAGCTCAGCTCGAAGCCCTCCAAGCCCAGCCTAAAGCCCTCCCAGCCCAGCCCGAATATTAAGCCTTCCCAGCCCAGCCTGAAGCCCTGAATCCCAGCCCGAAGCCTGCCAAGCCCAGGCCCAACCCGAAGCCTTCCCAACCAAGCTGGAAGCCCTAAAGCCCATCCCGAAGCCCTCCCAACCCAAACGGAAGTCCTCCCAGCCCAGACGGAAGTCCTCCCAGCCCAAACCGAAGCCCGGAAGCGCCCGAAGCCCTCGCAGCCCAGCCCGAAGCCCTCGCAGCCCAGCCCAAAGCCCTCTCAGCCCAGCTTAAAGCCCTACCAGCCCTGCCGGAAGTCCTCCCAGCTCAACTCGAAGCCCCGAAGCCCTAAAAGCCCATTCCGTATAGCCATCCCAGCCCAGCCCGACGCCAGCCCAGCCCAGCCCAGCCGGAAGTCCTCGCAGCCCAGCCCGATGCCCACCAAGCCCAGATCGAAGCCCTCCCAGGCCCATAAACACCAAGAAGAATACGTTGACACCGGATGGGGGTGTTAAAGTTTAACACTCTTCTTAAGCGGGCCTCCCACTGTGCGATTTCGAACACGAATTAGGTACGATTAGGTACGATTTGGTACGATTGTGTATAGAGTCTATACACAATCGTACCAAATCGCAGCTATTCGCAGCAAATTCGTGGCAAAAATCGCACAGTGGGAGGCCCGCTTAAGTGTTAAAAAATATTGATTCCCAAATTGGTGTTACAATGTACTTAACACCCAAATCCTTGCCCAAAATGGATACCAACAAAGAATCAAATTTTACACCAGTGGTGTAGATTTTAACACCCCATTTTTTTGCAGTGTATAATGACTTAAATAACCACCAAAATGGGAAGTGGGTAAGAGTTGGGAAGTTTATCAGAAATAGTTTTCTTTAAAATGACTTATCTAGCATTGGAATGTGCAGATTTGATGCAAAAAAGACAAAATTTCGAGTGGGAAAAATTTAAGATTTTGTGAGGAAACATATTTCAGCCTGCCTCATATGTTTTGCACACAAGGTCCGAAGCCATGATCAACTTCCCAATTCTTTCCACCCATGGAAATTTATACCTCCTATTTCTAGTTTTGCCTTTATACAGGCACTGCAACCAGCAATTGCACAATGTTCGCTGGCATTTTGATGAGAAAAATACTATTTACCGTACGCGCGCGCAGCGCACAACATACGTTTGTGATGCATTGACAACACTTTACCCGTCTTTATGGCCCGCAAGCTACACTATTTGTAAATAATGCACTCATATATATTAGAACATACCAATATGTTGCCTATTTCATCCATTTTACGGTGTTTTGACAGGAAACAAAGAGGTTTTCAATGCAGCGAAGTGACGATGTCTATAAAATCAGCAGTAAACAGCACTTCAAAGGTCAACAGGAAAACGTCTGTACCGTTGAGGTTAGCGAATCCGCTCGACGCAACATATTATTGGCGCGCCTGCTGTTGTAACGAAATTGCACTACATTCATATCATCTGAGCCCGCACGTATGTCAAAATATGAAAGGATTTTGCGCATGCGCAAACCGTGACATAGCCCTTTAAGCTAACAAATAAAAAAATAATTACGCATTTCGAAAGATACGCATTTTTTGCAAATCAAGGTCAAAGGTTATAAATTTACATAACTTGTTTGTGGTACGAGATACAATTTTGATGTTATCTTATAAAATGAAGGCCATTTCAAAAGCTTTAAAACGATGTAAAGTTTATCTCTGTATATGTTCATTACTTTTAGAGATACAACTGTCCAAACATAGCAGGTCATGCTAATTAGTCAAAATTTCGTTGACAATTAATTGACCGAATGACATAAAATTTTAGTTCTCGGGGTTTCTCAACGAGTCCAATCAGCACACTAAATTTCATTTTAATCCGTGATGGTCAGGTCTAAAGGCGTGTTGAATTGACACGGAATGACCCTATAGACAAACTAAGGAGGTATTCTTACTGATCCGAGGGGTGTGCCTCGACAAAGTAGCCCGCGTGGGGACAATAAACCAACGGTGCTACCTCGCGCACTGTCTGCATCTTGTAGTACAACAGCTTGCGGCGTTCACGTTTCACAAATTGTGCTTTCCACTCCTCTGATGGGAAAAAGTACGAATATACGTATACTTCACTTCAGTTCAGTTGTTAATAAGGGATTAACAAACACGGGATTTTCGTAATGTACGCAAATTCCATGCATACTTTAAAGGAGCGTGTCAAGATCACATTTTAAGCTTCCCATTTTTCCCATGGGTGTTGATATTTTGATACCATACCATTTGTCATATTTTTCTCATCACCATTCTTAAATCTTGCACTCTCAATCAGTTTATTTCCAGGGATATCTTCAAAAATCCACCAATGTTTTGTAAACTAATTTATCCGGTTACATAAAGCAATGCCGAGATTAAGCTAACTTTTTTGCTCCCACATCCAAACTGGGGAAGGCAGATTTTCTTTCTATGGATAGTATTTTGGGGAGGTATTATAAATAATTGTTAGGTTAGAACGAAATCCATTTTATGGACAAATCTGGTAACGCACGATATGTAGCACAGGGACTAATCCCCCTAACGCCCTATACCTCAACACACTCTTTCCTTTTTGTTAACGCTCCAATCCTCCCTAAAAACTGAAAGGAATTCCTTGGAAATTCCTTGGATGTTTGAGACACAATAGGGGAACAATGGTAGGGGCGAGTCCGTTTGCGGCATATTGTGCTGTGTATGTACTTGAGGACTTGCATGCATGGTTGCACATTCTGTGCTTACATTTTTAAACAGTTTAAGTAACAAAAGGTGCCCCACAAAATGGCAGCTATCCGCTACATCTTGGGTGTAAAGTCTTTTTGTGATTCTGTGATTTTAGTCAGTCATTTCACTCTAATGACTTACCTGTGTACATTCCCCCAGAGAATGTCATTGGGAAACCAGAGGCGCCACCTGCGAAATCACTGAGCAACAAATCTACTCCCTTGGGTAAGCAACCTCCATTGGGATTGGTGCAATCCACCGTGTTCAAAATCAGGTGACCTGTAGTTTAAAAAAGATCACGTCATAGGGGTAGGAGACGGGGGCGCAAGGGGGCTCGTTCCCCCACTTTCTAAAGTGGTGGGCATGCTGCCAAACAGTACAATTGTCTGAAACTAAATTTAATCGGAGCGACTCAAGTTGCTCTTAATACAATATACCGTGTAGTCTCGTTCGAGTCATACTACCACTATGAGCAACTAACAATGGAAATGTGCCCAATTTCCATTGTTGTTCATAGTGTACCAGTCAGAGAATGGCAATGAGGTTTGTGAGGATATTCTTTGAATTGTCACTTTACGTACCGCGTTTGTATAAGAGCACAAACGCTAATAAATGGTAATAAAGGCCCTTAAAATCTATCGATTCAATAAATAAAATAAAAATTGTCTCAGTTTGTCACAAACAAATACAAATGTTTGACCTTTTGTTTCCGGTTTGCAAGAACCTTTACGAATTGCAGGCTCGGGCTTGGTGCATCTTTTAAATATTAACGTACCTTAACAAATACATGGTTTGAACGTCAACTTTAACGTACACTTGTGTTTAGAGCGAAAAGCCCCAAGACAGATATCGCAAAGGGACGGATATCGCAAAGACCGTCTGAAGCCGAATAAAAAACTTTTGAAAACGGCCAGGATACACTGCGCCAACTACACTGCGCAAAACGAAATCGCGCCACTTGCGGACTACCAGCGACGCGCTGTGTCAGGCTGTGTTTTTTAAATATATTAGTACGTCTTCGCTTGTACACACTGCCTTACAGGGCGCTGGGACGGGCATTATAATCTCTTTGCGCCCTTATTGGCCAAAATTGTATAGAAAACGTGGCCACGAGGTCACGTCTTCTTCTTGGAAACGGACGTAAAAACATTTTTTTGAGCAGACATGAGACAAGGCAGGTCTCGCACACAGTAGGCCCCCTACACTCATTTTATTTGTAAATTAGATTTGTGCACTAGATATGTAACTGATTATGTTATTGACTATTCGTCTCTCGGCCTTTTAATCATCATTGGGACGCCGGGGAAAACCACGCTCAGAATTCCATTACAATGTTTAACACAAACCTTTATAATCCAACAGCAGGCATGTATCCATATCTGGGTGAACTCCGTCCATCATAATCATGAATCGCAGGTCCTCATTTACCTACGAACAATAAAACCTACCTCGTTGAGATAAATTGATTGATGTTTCAAAATATTTACTTTTTTCGGCTCCGTCGAAGTGTGTGGCGCACCTTACAAACACCGATCTGAGATACTTGACGACGACCCGTTTCAATAAATTATCACTTTTTAGTGATAATTTACGACTTAGTCACAAAATCACAGTCATAAAATGTAAATGTACTTCTCTTAATTTACAGGAGAAAACAAAACTTTATTAGCTTTTTAATTACATGGGACTTAAATCGAGGCTTAATATCTGGGATTTGAATTGATACTTGATCTCAAAAACTTGGGACTTTGAATAGAGAATTGCTCTTCAAATATTTGGGATTCGAATCAAGACTTGGCGCAATTCAGGCTCAGGACTTCAAACAACTTTTTGAGATCCTTTTGAAGTTCTTTCTCACCTCAATCCAAATGCCAAATTTCACCACGTTGACCTTGTTTAGTTTGACTCCGCTCTGTTTTAACCGGACAAAGACCGGCATGGAAGTATCGCCCACGTAGATGGGGATATCTGGGTTGCGTTTGGACAACAGCTCTAGAGTAGGATAACTGCACAAAGGTGGGAAAAGAAAAATCTTAAAAACACTTCAATGAGCCATTTCCAATTAAAGGGACATACCGGCTTTGTTGGGCTATTTTGGGCTCTAAATAGACCCATACATGACTCTGAAAGTCTTTCCGAAATAGACTGAAGAGAACCTAAACAAAAACTACCAAATTTTGCCGTTTTTTTTAGCATTTTTCAAAAAATCAAGGTCACGTGATTTATCCGAACCAGATTCTGGTTCGGATAAATCACGTGGTCTTGGAGTTATTTTTATTTCCAGCCGTAGAAACGAGCGCGAAGTGCGAGTTGCTTTTTCTTCTTGCTGGAAAACAATGTCCTACGAACACTAGGTAGGCCTACAAACCGTATTTTCTAATTTGTACACAAATCTGTCAACAAATTTCATAAGAAGGGTCTCGGCGTGTTGATATTGACAAGAGAATCTCAGTCAGATTTTCGCGTCTTCGCTTCGCGGCGATATTATCCGAAGAAAAAAACAGCATAGGCCTATTGCGGGCGCTATTTAAAGACACCAAGGTGTGTTCATGCAAGGTGTGATGAGTCAGGGAAAACAAGAAAACGAGGTTAAACACGTGTCGACCCCATACCGAACGCCACCTTTATTTACAAACACATGATACATAATACATCGCGACGGCTGGTAAAGCGTATAGCCCAACATTTGTCTTTTTTTGTAAATTTTAAACATTTGTAGTTAATTACGTGACATTTTGAGAAAAATAATTTCACAACGACCATCGAAAAATTGTTGAGGATGCTAGATCGCTGCATTCATTATGTAAACAGTAAGCCGGTGTTCCCTTTAAAAGTTTGTAATTAAGATTTAAAAAAATAAAAGATGGACACTCTTCTGGACTGGTGGCCTGTCCAAATAATCTCTTTGCTTCTGTCGCGGAAGACTTTCTGAGACGGAGGAAACATGAGGAAAACGGATTGGACAGGCCACCAGACCGGAGGGCGCACGTCCGCTACATGTTGCGGACCGAGCACAGGTCAGACTTGGGCAACCTTACGCCTTGAATTATTGGCGGACCGCCAATAGTAGGTGCCTTTACGGTTACCCAACAATAGAGCACTAAAGTGAAAACGTCACCCTTTGTGTGTTGCCATGGTCACTGGGTCTCACTAAAACCAGTAAACTGTTTTCCTACGCTTTAGCAATGGACATTTTAGATTACCAGGCGTCCCTTCACAGGAACAACATCACGATCTTCATGTACTTGGACGACTGGCTCGTTGTCGGCCGCTCAAAGGCTGAAGCCAGCCAGGCCTTGCGGGAGACGTTGTCCATGACCACCTAACTTGGCTTCCTGGTCAACGAAAGGAAATCGCGGCTAAATACTTCACAGTCTGGGGGCTGTCCTTGACCTCAGAGTAGGGGAGTAACCTGTTACGCTGTGCGGGGTCGAATTGTATATGAAGACGAGATGCGGGAGCAGCTTGGGCCAGCGGTACCGATCACGTAGATCAACCGACTTTATTAAACCGCAAAGGGTCCGGCGGGTTAAAACGTTCCGTTTGGCCGTTCCTGTGGGGGTTGTTTGAGCTGGTTCTCGTCTTCTTGATCTGGTACAGGTCACACAATTCCTTGATTAGTCTACTCTCGAAAATGCGGCCCTGATCCGCATGAATCCTGGAAGGGATTCCATAATGAACAAACCATGGAGTGTTCATGGATAGCTCGAGCAACTTGTGGAGCGGTTTGATCTCTGCAGGAGACCTCAATTGCAAATTTCGTGAACACGTCAGTCATGACTAAGACGTCCTCCACATTGCCCAGGCCCCGATCCAACTTCAAAAAGTCTATGGGCAAGCATTTTAAAGGCTGAAAAGCCAACAGGTGTTTCATGGGATCACGCACAACGGGACTCGGCGCCTTGGCCACTGCGCAAGCGAAACGGTGCCGGATATACTCTCGGACCTGTTTATCCATACCGGGCCAGAAAGTATACTGTATCAAGAGTCCCAAGGTCCTGCCTGTACCTTTATGTCCTCAGTTGTAGTGGGCGGTACGGATAAGTTCGGCTCTGAGCTTTTCTGGAATAAGTACTTAAAAGATCTGGCCCAAGCCAGGATCTTCAATGGCACGGTACAACACACCACCTTGCTGGACCAACCGGGGCCACTCTCTGACCCAACCTGCCACGGCTTTCTTGACCTCGCGCGGGGCCGAATGCTCTTTTCCAAGTTGTTGCCGACGCTCCCACAGCCTCCAGACCTCGCCCAATACAGGGTCATCTCTCTGCATGGAGCACAGCTCACCAAGCGTATATGTTGGCAAAGGGGATAGACCTTTCGAGGGTGTTGTTTCATGTTCTTCGGTCTTAACCGCTGTATAACACAGCGAATCCCGGGTGGCATTGGAGTGCTCTGCAGAACCGCCAAGACGGTTGACATGTCAACTACTTCGTTAGCTAGATTCCGACTCAATGCGTCGGCACAACGATTTGAACGGCCAGACCTATACCGAATATCCAGGTGAAAAGGAGCCAGCTGGGCAACCCAGCGGTGTTCTGTGGCCTCAAGCTTAGCTGGGTGGATAAACCTGTTCAGGGCTTACAGGTTGAGAATAGGCCGCCACTCTCCTGAGTCTCTTTTGGGAATCAGGAAGAAGGTCGACTAAAAACCGGACGGTTCTCCGGTCGGGACTACGCGGATAGCGTTCTTTGAGAGGAGACACCTAATTTCCGATTCTAGAGCCAGACCTCTTTTGGGAATCAGGAAGAAGGTCGACTAAAAACCGGACGGTTCTCCGGTCGGGACTACGCGGATAGCGTTCTTTGAGAGGAGACACCTAATTTCCGATTCTAGAGCCAGACGTTTGGATGGATCGGTAGGAACTTGAGTCCGGCGAATCGAGGTGTCCAACGGAGGGTGGCTCGTGAATTCCAGAGAGTAACCGTGTCGAATTATATGGGGCACCCATCGGTCGGAGACGATCCGTGTCCAGGAACCTGCGAAAGCTTGAAGGTGGCCGCCCACGGGTCCGGTTATAGGGGGCCCGCCGGAGCTGGACGGAGTCATTGGTGCCCGCTTGAAGGGCGTGTCGTCGCTCGGGATGACGAGGAGGAGGGACGGCCGCGAAAGGAGCGGCCCCGGAAGGTTCCCGGACGGCCGGCCAACGACAGGCGATCTTTAGATTTGTATGATTTCTCCTGGGCTAGGGCGGGCTTCGCTGACTTTCGAAGATCTACCTTGTCTGTAGCTTCGATGCGTTTCGCCTCAGCTTCCAGAGCTTCTTGGAATTTACCGGCAAAGAGATACGGCCTGGGCCGGGGGAGGATGGTCTTGAAAAATATAAGGCGGCCGGGGGAGGATGGTCTTGAAAAATATAAGGCGGCATAATTTTTTTGGCAAATGTTTGAGAATATATTTACAAACATGTTTGCAAAGGCGTAAGTATGGTGTTCAGCACCTGCCATCTCGCATCTCGCGTCTCGCATCTCGCATCTCGCGTTTTGACTGCCAAATCTCGCGTTACGTTTCGAATCTCGCGTCTCGCGTCGCGCGTCTCGCGTCTCGCATTTTTACTACCAAATCTCGATTACAAAATCCAGAATACATTCACCAGAGTATATCTTCCACACGGGGCTGATGAAGTGAGAACAATTTCACAATTTTCTGAACAGACTCCAGTAAAACTTATTCATACTGTCCTCTTCAAGTTAAAAAGTCTTTATTGATTCTGATCCAAAGCACATTGTTATTTCCAATGTTCTTAATTTATACCAACTGGTAGAGTTTATAACTCGTCCTCATTATAATGTAGATAATAACTCTGGTTCCACAATTGACCTATTGTTTACTAACCGACCAGATTTATTAATTGATACTCAGGCTTTACCTGGCTTAGGTAACAGTGATCACTATGGTATCGGTTTTAGAATTCAAACAAGTCGCACTGTAAAAACAATCACTCGAATGTTCTACCAGTACAACAAAGCAGATGTTAGTGTGCTATGTAACACATTGAACAGCGTTCCTTGGGACACATGCTTTTCGCCAGGATTTGACGCAGATGAAGTCTGGGTCAGATTTACAGATTTACTGTTTGCAGCGAATAAGGATGTCGTGCCCATGGCCAAACAAAAAGGTAAAAAACGGAGCCCTTGGATCACCAGCGAAGTCGTTCAACTCAGCCGGAAAAAGCAACGCGCCTTCAAAGCTGCAAAACGTAACCCCACAAATACTTACCTGTGGGAAAAGTACAAGTGTATACGTAATAAGTTTAAATATATTTCTGCTCAGTCCTACAACAAATATGTAAACGACCTCTACCTCAACTGCTCCACCAATCCAAGAGATTCTGGTCCTTTGTTAGCGGCCAAAGAAAGAAAAGCTGCCCTAGCAACTTCCATAATGGCGACCCCGATTATGCAATCATTGGCAATTTGGATATTGCAGACAACTTCAACCAGATCTTCCAAAGTAACTTCACCCGGGACACTCACTTCTATTCAACTCCTAAATCCTGCAACCATTCCCCTTCTGAGTTCAGACTAACCAACATTGTTGTAACATTGTCTGCGGGACCCGACGAGATTTCCCCACTGTTTCTGAGCATTGCTAGTGACAGCTTAGCCACACCTCTGGCCAATTTGTTCATTTTTTCCTGTCTTCCGGCGTTATTCCTAATGAATGGAAACTTGCTCATGTTGTACCTCTCTTCAAATCTGGTGATCCACATAACATGTGTAATTACAGACCAATTTCTCTTTGTTCCGTAGTTAGTAAGACATTAGAAAAAAATGTAAGTAATCACCTTGTACATGTGCAGACGTGGCATAATTAGCGATGCTCAACATGGGTTTTTCCCTGAGCGTTCATGTGTAACCCAGTTGTCAACTCTTTATCATGAATGGGCTGAAGTCATTGATGTTTGTAACCCTCCTCGTATCGATGTAATTTTCCTAGACTGGTCTAAAGCTTTCGACAAAGTTAGCCACAACATGTTATTAGATAAATTGCATAAATACGGTATTTGTGGCTCAGTTTTATCATGGTTTAACTCTTATCTTAGCAACAGATCACAAAGAGTAATCTTCCAATGTACCCAGTCAGAGCAGCTAAGACTTTATTCAGGTGTACCGTGCACAAGGCTCTGTTCTTGGGCCCTTGCTTTTCAATATCTTTGTTTTTGATATCCCATTCTGTGTTCAATCCAGTCTTAGACAATATGCAGATGACACTGTATTGTATAGACCCATTAGATCCGACTCTGACACAGTAATCCTTCAAAGTGACTTAAACAATTTAATTAACTGGTGTAATATTAATCACATGTCACTTAATCCTAAGAAATGTAAGCTTATGACTGTAACTCGTAGCAGACATCCTCCTAGTCCCATTTATAATATTGGCTCTGATTCTCTCGAAGTTGTTTCTCAATACAAGTATCTAGGTGTCATCATCTCTCGTGATCTCAGTTGGAAGAATCACATTGATAGTGTTACTTCTAAAGCTACCAAACTTTGTGGGTTGTTAAGAGTAATAATTCCACCGTACTAGTTAAACTTTACACCTCCCTATGTAGACCTGTCATGGAGTATGCTGCTCTTGTCTGGTGCCCAAGCCTACACACTCATCAATCACTTATTGAAAAGGTTCAGAGGCGTTTCACACGTTCTTGTCTTGGTCTCCCTAGAAGAGCCAGACCTAACAATGTCGACATAGACTACCCTTCTAGATGTAAGCAATTGGGAATTCCTTTGTTGATCAACAGACTTCATTTTTTGTCGATTTATTTTGTTGTTAAATGTTTGTATAATAATTTTGATGTAAGTATCCACAGTTATGTTACTGTTAATTCTAGGCATTGTGATTCTGTCAAGTTTGTTCATAAGGGGGGCCGCACTAACTGCTTACACCATTCCCTATTTGTTAAGTTTCCTAGATTATGGGATAGTTTACCATCTGTTGTTAAGGAACAAGTTGTACTAAATATGTCCAAGTTTTTCAGTAGTTTGCGTAATCATATTCTGTCTCCCGGTAAATCCATCATATTTCCATCCTAAGTACATGTAGGCCTGCACCCCCGAAACATAAAAGTCTTGGTCTGCGTACATGCGTGCTTTTCTATGGCCCTACAAGCTGTCTGGTATCCTGAGACTACCATGGAATTGTGCGCATGTAAGCAGAGTGCGACATCATGTTTCGGGTTTACTCTTTTTTTTTTTTTTTTTTTTCTGTTTTTTTTTGTTTTGTCGTTTTGTTTTTTGTTTTGTTTTGTTGGGGTGTTTGTTTGTTTGTTTGTTTGTGTTTTTTTTTTTTTTAAGAAGGAGATTTTTCATCAATGTACTTGAATTCCGTCTACATATTTATTTATTCATACTTCCTCTCCTGCATAGCCCCTTTACTGTAAGCAAATCTATTTGTAACTTAACCATAATGTATTTTTTAATCGACCAATATACTTGTAATATTATGCACTATGTATTTATTTATTTATTTATTTAAAAAGCCTAATTACCTAGTATTATTTTATTTTGTACATGTGTATTTTAAGTGTTGGCATGGCGGCATTTGGAGAGCCACTCGATTGTGATTTAGTTCACATTTGGCAATCCTTCAGGGGTGTTACCATGTAATGTTTTGTTTTATGTCAATTTTCATCTGTGTGTACTGTACCTTTCATGTTTGCCCTGAGAAATAATAAATGAAATGAAATTTTGTTTCAGCTTCAACCGCACACTAATTAGTACCTTTTTAGGGAGTTAAAGAGACCCCTTCCAAAGAAAGGAACTAAAAAGTAACTATTTTGCGCAAATCTTTCAATGTTGTACCCTTCATGTCCCGGGCACACTTATTGGTCGAGTATCTATGGGGGAGGGGGGGGGGGGGGGGGGGGGAGGGGGGGGGGGGGAGGGGGGGGGGGGGTGGTATTGTGCACCCGTGCACCCACCCCAAGTACTAGACCAAACCAACTTTTGTAGGTGCATTTTATGGTCCTAAAACACATGTTAACAGTGAAAAAACAATTTATAGGTGCATTAGATTAAGGATCCCGATGTTTGCGTTACTTCACGATGACGTTATAATTAGTGACCTAATTATAATCATTTGAAAACGTCTTAAAAAGTGGATTTTTGGACAAAAGACAATCTAACTCGAAAATGGAACAATGTATAAACTTGAAACTTGGTCCAGTTATGGACCATAGACAAGGGATCTTGATTATAGTATGATGTCATCATAACGTCATCGCTTACTTAATTATAATAAATTCAAAATGGGCAAAAAAAAAAGATGTTGGGACAAAAAGCGGCCTAAGTCGGAAACGGAACATGGTATGAACTTGAAACTTGGTACACTCTTAAACCTCAAGAGTACGCATTCTGACAAGTATGTGACTTGTAGATGACGTCACTTGCAACTTGCATTGGACCTCAGTGTGTGATATATTTAGGTTATGTCATCTTGACGATACTTCATTTCAACCTTTTTTAATACTCTATTTAAACCTTTAACCTCTGTCCTTTACATGCCCCGAACACCTTGCGTCTGTAACTTGTTTCAGACGCACTCGTCTTGTTATTATTATTACTCCATTTATATAGCGCATATTATTCCATATGGATATGTTCACATGCGCTTCACATTATAATGGGTTTTTACGAAGCTAATACTCCACCTAAAACATCGATATACATAGGGGGTGGCGCCATTGGCAGCCACGAAAGAGTCATGCGCCTGGGATCTTTTAAGTGCGTTACACAACACACTGGACCAACGGCTTTTACATCCCTTTCGAAGGATGGAGCAAGTGTGTTTAAGTGCCTTGCTCAATGGCACAGGTACCACGGCCGGGTATCGAACCTGCAACCCCAAGTTTTCACCCCAGTTTTGCAAGTCAGTGGCCCAAACCACTCGGCCACAGTACCCCATATTAATTAGTACCTAATTAGGGAGTTATAAAGGGACCCTTCCCCAAAAAGCTAAAAGGTAAAGATTTTTCACCAAAATATTCTGCAACTATATACTCGCCAATAGCAAAATCCACTAGTCTCCCAGCAGTAGTAATGAACCCATAAAAACGCAAAATAAGGAGTGAAAATTGTTTTTGGTTTAATACATGCTGCTGGAAGTTTGTCATAGGGCCTATGCCTGTACCTAGTTTTCTGAAGATCAAGCATAGTTTCATGGGCATTGTTGCCGCATCAGTACAAAACATACTAAAAATGTGATTTTTGAATTGGCTGAACTTTTACCTTTATTTGACCCAGGACGGAAGGGTCAGATGAAAACGCCCACGCGGAAAAAAATTGTATGATAGCAAAAATGACTAGAAATTATATTGTGGGGATAAAAACTTACAACTAACAATTGTATTATGCCTTTAGCATATTTTTTGGCTAATTCTTTTCAATTTGTTAGCATTTTTGGCAGGCACTTTGGCCGCAATCTTGGATATCTCCAATGGTTGATTCTGGGGATTGCATTTAATGGACATGTATGTGTTTATCATACTTTTTGTCCATTATACATGTATATCATTTTTCTCATATTGGCCACTTTTGGCAGCCATATAGGCCGCCATTTTGATTTTGAAGCATGATAGAACAAAGGGAACCCCAGAAATAAATTTGTGAGTGTCAAAAACATATCACTAGCAATTGTTTAAGTGCTTTCATCATATTATTTGGCCAATATATGATTTTGAACCATTTTTAGTGGCCGCCATTTTGAATATCCCGAGTGCATCGGTTTTTTTCACTGTTAACATGTGTTTTCGGGACCATAAAATGCACATACAACAGTTGGTTTGGTGTAGTCCTGGGGGTGGGTGCACGGGTGCACAAGACCACCCCCCCCCCCCCCTCCCCCCATAGATACTCGACTAATAAGTGTGCCCGGGACATGAAGGGTACAACATTGAAAGATGTGCGTTTTTGCGCAAAATAGTTACTTTTTAGTTCCTTTCTTTGGAAGGGGTCTCTTTAACTCCCTAAAAAGGTAATAATTAGTGTGCGGTTGAAGCTGAAACCAAATTAAGTGTGCTTTTGATCAGAATAAATAAGGCCTTTTTAATTTGAAGAGGACAGTATGAATAAGTTTTACTGGAGTCTGTTCAGAAAATTGTGAAATTGTTCTCACTTCATCAGCCCCGGGCCCGTGTGGAAGATATACTCTGGTGAATGTATTCTGGATTTTGTAATCGAGATTTGGTAGTAAAAATGCGAGACGCGAGACGCGAGACGCGAGACGCGAGACGCGAGATTCGAAACGTAGCGCGAGATTTGGCAGTCAAAACGCGAGATGCGAGACGCGAGATGCGAGATGCGAGATGCGAGATGCGAGACGCGAGACGCGAGACGCGAGACGCGAGACGCGAGACGCGAGACGCGAGACGCGAGATGCGAGATGCGAGATGCGAGATGCGAGATGCGAGATGCGAGATGCGAGATGCGAGATGCGAGATGCGAGATGCGAGATGCGAGATGCGAGATGCGAGATGCGAGATGCGAGATGCGAGATGCGAGATGCGAGATGCGAGACGCGAGACGCGAGATGCGAGACGCGAGATGCGAGATGGCAGGTGCTGAACACCATACGTATGACATCGCAAAATACATTTGTTTATGAAGATAATTGCGACAGTGCAAATATTTGCAAAGATATCTGTGGTATGCCATGTGCCTTGTGTGCCATCATAAAACGGATCCTGGACGACAGGGTGAAATTTGCATGCGGGGGCCCGGGGAGGTGCCCCCAGCAAATTCACGGCCGGAGGTAGGCTCGCGGAAGGGGGTGCCACCCGACCTGAAGACTCCGGCAGAGACGGCGGTCTGGTGGAGCGTCTAGTCGCGGGAACCGCCATGCCCTTGGTACATTTCTTCCTCGTAGATTTGTCCATAAGTAAAGTGCACGAAGGCAAACCCGGAGAAGAAACCGTTGAAAATACACTGAAAGAGTGGGCGAAGAAGGCGAACTCTACACTTGAAGAGTGAAGACAAAACTTGTAGCAGACGAAGGATGGTGACAGAAAAAAACACGTTCGTTCAACATCGCGCGCTAAGAGAAAAGAGGAGAGGTTATGGCGGGTGCGCAGGGCACGGTGGGTATTGTACAAAACATTAGCGGATGATTTGCGCCCTCTATGGAAATATGCACAGGTAGTGGCTCTACGGGTGATATGAGCGCTGTAGACTGGCAGGAGTTACTGAGATGGGGTTAACGGTGTTAGTGTCAGCTATGAGGCCCTAAAGCTTTCTAAAAATATAAGTTATGACGTCATCGTACTAAATAGTGCCCTCATCAGAGATGTACACATCTCCACACCATGTATTGCAAAATTGAAAATGGATTACGTACAAGCATGTATTTACATGCATGAATGTATGCATGCATAACAATAAAATACTAAAACTGGTACAACACAGAAATGGAAATAGACTATTCAAATTGTGACCGCAAAAGTTCAATTAGTTACTATAAAAGAAAAGTTGTTTTTAATATTTCCAAATACTCACCTCAAGTGGTCTGAATGCAGGTGGCTTATGTAAATGAGGTCGGCCTTGGAAAGCCTGTCCAACCAATCAGAGGGCGGTTCGTGTAACAGCCACCAGCCACGCGCAAACGCAGGGCCCGTACACCAGGGATCAGTGAACAGGGTCACGCCTCCAAGCTTGAATTCAATGCATGCATGCGTGATGTATGTTACCTAGCCAAGGAAGTTAAGAGGATGTGAAAAATTGATTATTACGGAAGCTTGAATTACCTTCCACGTTACTACGTTACTGCGTTACCGAGATAACTTATCTCGGTAACCCGGAATTCAATGATAATAACACGGAATTCAACGATAATTATCTGGAATTCAATTATACTTTTTCTCTATAAAACGGAATTCCATGATAAACTATCTCGGTAAAATGGAATTCCATGATAAATTATCTCGGAAACATGGAATTCAGAATTATCATATCTATGGAAGCTTATTCAATTCAATTCAACATTTATTTCCAAATTGCCGTCAAGTTATTACAAATTTAACTATGTAAAAAATTAACGAAAAAAAAGCAATCGGGGGCATTATCAGAAGCCATATAAGGCTTATTTTAAAATGCCCAGATAACAAAACTTGGACAAGACAGCAAACAAAATGCATTTACGAGATGGGATGTATCACTGCAGTATGCAACATGGACTCAGGAGAGCGCTGAGGGGAGGAAGCTATGCTACATAACAAGAGTGGGGTATTTCTTGTAGTTGCTCTTTAAGCGACCCAGTGATGGCTGAAACCGTAGAGAATAATCAATGCTGTTCCACAGTCGTGGTCCATGATAGCGAATAGTGTTAAGGGAATATGATGTGCTAGTATAAGGCAAATACAGATTGAGGTGTGATCGTGTAGAGTGTCTGTGGACTTCTCGAGTCAAAGTAAAATATGACGAAAATTACGAGGGTAGTAGATTGTTTGTAAATTTAAAGATGAATATTTCTGTGTGGAGTTTATTAATGTCAGTGAGTGTTAGGGTGCGAAGTTGAGCAACAAGGGGTGCGGTGTGATCCCGTGGTTGTGCATGTGTGCAAAGTCGAATAGCTCTCTTTTGAATGACGAGAAGTGATTGAAAATGGCTGCTGCTGGCACGAGCCCAAACAATGTTACAATAGCTAAGATATGGTAAAATTAAGGTGTAAGGGAAAATATAATAGGAAGCGGGAGGGAATGTCGAAGCTTGCATAAAACACCAGTGTTGCGGGAAAGTGTTTTGGAAATAGTAGCTATGTGTTCATTCCACCTATGTTTTTCATCCACAATCACACCTATTTGCAGATTTGCTGAAAATATATATATTTAGTTTTATTAGCATTCAGTGAAAGTTTATTTGACTTGAACCAAGATGAGACATTTTCGAGTTCAGTGTTTAAGGTAGAGATCAAAGAGTCAACGCAAGAATTGGAATAAACAATAGTCGTATCATCGGCAAAGAGAATGAAAGATAGCGCAGGAGATGAAACATATGTCATTATCATACAATAAGAAAAGGATTTGGTAATCCCAGCTAATTTGATCTGGTTATCAAAACTAATTGGTTTTGGTGATCCCAGCTAATTGGATTTAGTATACCCACAACTAATTGGATTTGGTAATTACGATTAACTGGATTTGGTAATCACACTTGATTAGATTTGGTGATCGTAGCTAATTGGATTTGGTGACCAAAACTAATTTGATTTTGTGATCACAGGTAATTGGATCTGGTGATCACTGCTAACTTTGGGTGAAGCATCTCATTATCTTTGACTCGCGTGTATCATGGAGGAAGGAAACAATTTGATTATCTTGTTTTCTTCCTCCGGCATGCCATATCAACTTTCACACTGAAAAAAAAGAAGCAGGTTCTCTTCGGAAGTGATTATGGAACAAGACATCATATATATAAATTTCTCTTTGCTGGATCAGATTAGGTTTCTTTTACTGTATTTGGAAAGAATTAGACTGCACCAAAATGGGATTAAATTCGTTTTGTTTTTGGCTGAAGCCTGCCACGGCTGACTGACCTGTAACTCTCCCACCGCAAGAAGAGCGGACTCTCGTCGGTTTGTCTCCCATGGTTGTGGGGGCTTTAACTTCACGATACTCAGACTACCATCTTCATTCAACTCAGGAACTAGGAGAATCAAGATTACACCAAACAATTCAAGGAGTACCTTCAGGAGCGCTGGGTAACCATATTTTGAAACTATTCAAGCAGTCATAAAGGCCTACATGTATATACAGAGGAGCTACCTCCGGAAATGTCTTAGATTTGTACCTTGATTGGCAAAACTAGCATGCGAATTCCTGGTTTTAGCTGACGGTTTTGGAAATCGCATCAAGGTGCCTCGTAAAGCCGAGTATGAAAGTAAAATACATGTACAGCCAATGAGTGTGAACTTTGCACACCGAATCAAGAAAACGTAAGTAAATACATTTGTACGATATGGGTAAACACTAAAGTCAAAGGAATAATACAAAGAAAGAGGTATATAGGTAAAGGTATAGGTAAGTGTGAAGGCAAAAACGAAGCAAAGAGTCCAGTCCAGCCGAATTAAAAAGAAAATGTAATAAATAAAATGTTCATAAACATACCCAGCTGGTCTTGCTTGAAGCTATCCGGAGGATTTACATATGCCATTGTTTTTGCATCCAGTTTCCATCCATGTTTGGTGCAGCGCAAAACACTTTTAGGAGAAAAATAAGGAACTCTGTCAGTAGCAAGTTGTCATGCAAATGACAATTCCGCGATCTGGATTTGCTACCAAAAGTATTTGACCAAAAGAACACCTCATAACAGAAGTGAACTCAATCATCCAATGCAATATACCGCCGAAGATGATACATATATACCTTTTGAAGAAAACGATAATGAAGATGAATTTTAATTGTGAAATTAGAAATCCCAGGTTATTCTAGGTCTTTCATCTAAAATACCTACTTCCAAATACTGAAAGTATAGGCTTGTTTTTATATCATAAGTCCTATACTTTCAATAGAATTTTGTTTCTTCCTATCAACATCGTTGCTCAAAATGGAATCTTTAAGCAAGTCTTTTTACAGGCAATTTTTGTTAAAATCAAAATCTTTACACGTTATACATACCTCTCTGGCCGTAATACTCTAAAAACTGACGTACACACCTTCGTTTTTAACAATTTGATGATCAAATTCAAATTCATAGCAGAACCTGCGCTATAGCATGCATGTTTGAACCCGCGAATTTATATATTCGATGTTATATCCTAGAGACCTGCCTCTGCGCTATGGATCGCGTATAACAGAGTCAAGCACCAGACTACCTATATTGGGACACAGCACGTACCATTTTTGCAGTCAGTAAAGGGAGGATTCACTCCAAATTACCACCAATTAAGGCTTTTCCTGTATTAAGTCAATGACTTTTCACTGATTTGACAAAAAGCCTTTTGGTGGTAATTTGGACTGAATCCTCCCTTCACTGACAGCACAGTGGTGCGCTAAAACAAATCCCCCCTCGTCCGAAATGGTACGTACTGTGTCCCAATATGGGTAGTCTGGTGCCTGACTCTGTTATACGCGATCCATAGAGCAGAGGCAGGACTCTAGGATATAACATCGAATTTGGTATTTTCGAGGGTTCAAACATGCAATGCTAGCGCAGGTTCTGCTATGAATTTGAATTTGATCATCAAATTGTTAAAAACGAAGGTGTGTACGTCAGTATCGGGAGTATTACGACCAGGGAGGTATGCAGAGATTTTGGTTTTAACAAAAGTTGCAATTTCCTGTAAAAAGACTTGCTTAAAGATTCCATTCTGAGCAACGATTTTGATAGAAAAAAAAGTTATATTGAAAGTATAGGCCTTTTAAGCATATCATATAAAAACAAGCCTATACTTTCAGTATTTGGAAGTACTAAAATACCCAGCACGATTTGGGGCCTATGCAACATGCTTTATACTTCCCTTTCGAAGAATGGAACAATTGTGTTTAAGTGCCTTGCTAATGGGCACAAGTTCCACGGCGAGGTGTCGAACCCGCAGCACCAAGTTTTCACCCGAGTGTTGCAAGTCAACGATTCAAACCACTCGGCCACGGAGCCCCAACTTACCAACTGTCTCCGTCTTCGATATCCTTAATGAAGGTTCCCCCTTGGTGCTTGCACTTGTTCACGCAAACTTTATACGTGTGAGCAGTTGCCGGCTCCTCCGCTGTGTCCTTAGCCGTGGGATCCTTGTAGATGACAAACTTCTCCTTATCCGACTTGTTGATGAGGTTGACGCCATCTTTAAGGCGCTTTGTGTCTTCAGATGACAGTGTAAAAATTGTTTCACTGTGTTGCTGAGCCATGTCGTGGTCGGTGCAGTATGAAAAAGTCCTGCCCGAGTGGAGACGACAGAAACATTTTTGTTAGTCATATATACTACATCTACTAAATATCCTGGTTTGGAGTAAGTTAATCTTGTACAAGGCAGTCTTACCGTGCCGGCGATGGCCAAGCCGCAGAGAATGGCCTGAGGAAATCCCGGGGAAAAACCCGGCGCGGTTGCATGCGGCGAACAGTAGCCAACAGCGAATAGCCTGGTTCTCATAATATCTTGGTCTCGAACTACATGCACACTAGGCTCAAACACAGGCGTGTTCTATCTGTACGTGGCGTGTTTTATGGGCGGGGACGCTTTATGCTATTTTTTAAACAGTGGCCAACAGCGAATACCCTGGTTCTTATAATATCTTGGTCTAGAAACTACACACTAGGCTCAAACACAGCCTTGTTCTATCTGTACGTGGCGTGTTTTTTTGGGCGGGGCCCAAGGACGCTTTGTGCTTTTTTTAAGGAGAGCACCGAGACGTAAGCTCATTGGTTAACGTTGTTTTGACGAGCAATACGGCACTGTTTGAAAAATAGCAGACTTTCCGTACGTACTCAGCTGATAAGTTCACAAACACGCCATACCCTTGCAGAAAATATGTAAGGGCTATATTATGGTGGCCCTGAAGGGACTAAAATAGACGTAAATATTCACGTGAAAATTCACGTCCCAGGCTCTGGGACACATATTTTCCCACAAATATTCACGTGAAAATTCACGTCCCGCGCTCTGGGATACATATTTTCCCACAAATATTCACGTACAAATTCACGCCCCGCTCTCTGGGACACATTTCCCACAAATATGCACGTACAAATTCACGTACAGATTCACGGTCAAACTCTCCCCTCTACAAATTTTCCCACAAATATTCACCAAGTTGAAGTAAGCCGCCCATCGATTCAGCCGCCGATTCAGCCGCAGATTAAAAAATGATGGAAATCCAGAATATACACACAAGGGGATGTTTACCACACGGGGCTGTGTCATTTTCCTAAATGTCCGAACAGACTCCTCTTCAACTCAAAAATTCTAACTTATTCTGCTACAGGACACATCTAATTTTCGTTTCAGCTTCAGCCACTCAATAATTAGTACCTAATTAAGGATTTAAAGGTACCTCTCCCCAAATAGCTAAAAAGTTAATATTTTTCACCAAAATTTTCGAACGCACATCTTTAAAACAATTTGTTTCCTTCATGTTGTACAAATTAACAACATTCAATGCATTTTATAATAGATTATAGTTCCGGGAAAACTTAATTTTGGTTTCAGCTTTAGCCGCACATTATTTAGTACCTAATTAAGGAGTTAAATGAGCCCCTCCCCAAAGAGCTAAAAGCTGAAGATGTTTTACCAAAATATTCGAACGTTTTGGGTTCCGAATCGTGTACACTCTCCGTGCAATAATATTCAGTGCTAAATCTGCCACGTAATTTACACCCGTTAGCTTTAACAGATTTAATGTTTTCATGCTTACAAGTCCAAAAGTATATTACCTTTGTCAAATGTGTATTTTTAACAGTTAATTTTTTTTTAAAGTCAATTTTTCTTACAGAATAAACATGAATGAAATACAAAATGAGCACCATCATGTCTATTTGGGTCTTGATTTTGCTCTAGGTATTATTGGTTTGTGTTTTGTTTTGTAGACTAGCCATTGCTTCCTTATATGTTTAACAAAAACAATTAAAAATCAATTTGCCATTATCGGTTATTAGCAGGAATTACTGCGTGAAAACAAAAGTGTCTCTAAAAGTACGAAGAGTTTCATCGGAAAACGCTGCATATTCATTGCTGGGTTTTGGGGAAAACGTCCTTTTTATAACCAAGCACTACAAGTAATGGCAAATTCCAATAAGTAAAACAGTTTTTACGTTATATAAAATTACAACTCACTCAATTATTTTTTATTTTTGTTGTTGAACGTATAAGGAACCAATGGCCAGTCTACAAAAAAACAACACGAACCAATAATACCTATATAGCAAAATAAAGAACCGAATAGACATGATGGTGCTCATTTTGCGTTTCGTTCATTTTAATTCTATAAGAAGAACCGAGTTCGTTTAAAAATTAACTGTTAAAAATGTACATTTGACAAAGGCAATAATATACTGTGGACTTGCAAGCATCAAAGCATTTAGCCTTTGTTAAGGCCTCACAGCTGGGTGAGTCGACTTGGATTCTACTGTCAATCTGCAGCATTAAGTTAACAGAAAGACCAGTACAGTGTCTTATAAATGTACACTATAGGTTAATTAGGTCATTTGACAATAGTGGTTCAACGACAAAAGCGCAAACATTACGGTTAAAATTATCACCGAAACACGGCACCGTGTGCGTGATACATTCTACAGCTGTACACACACACCGGTGAATGGAAGGCGCCATGTTTGCAAAATTATCGCTAAAGTTTACCATTCAAAAGACCTGCTTCTACACCTTTTCAGCCTTCCCTAGTTATTCATGATAAAGTAGGACATTATCTTGTACAGGCAAATATCAAACCAGTTATTGTAATCAAAAAAAAAGTGGCAAAAAACGTACCTGGGTTGGTGGATTTGTAGAGGCACGACCATGCGGAGACGGGAAAGTTACAGGAACAGTCCCTCGCCGCATGGTGGCGCCCCACTCACCCACCAACCGAAGTCTTCTCTCGCCTGTGGATCGATCTCCCTCTACATTCCTCCAAGGCCAAAATGTCGTCGCCCTCGACGACCAATGTAGAGAGGTCAACCCTGGGGACAAAATCTTAAAAAGGCGGTTAAAAGTACAATAACGAACAGTAAAAGGTTTACGGTAAAATGTTTAACGAACAAGAAAATGGTTTCAACATCTTTAAACTTTAAACAGTGTCACTAACTGAGCGACAAACCTTGTAAACAGACTATTAACTTGTAGTCAGAGTTGGTCATAATAGGACACTGTTATGTGTGGTATGTGTAAACGAACGATACCACTAAAGATACCAATGCATCAATATGGCAAAAAATAATACTTAGTCAGAGTCAGACTCAGTGTCCACATCACCAGCTACAATTTGTCTGACCTGGTTAAGGAGCCTCAACACGCTGGACTGGAACCTGACCGGTGGTTTCCCTTTGGTGGACCGTTTTGACCGTCTTTCTGGTTGCTGTGGGACAGGTTTCTCGAAGGGGCAGGCTTCTAGCAAGGGAGGCTCAACACGACGGTGCATTGTGTTTGGCTCTGGGGGGTTAGCGTCAGGCGATGAGTCATGTGCCCTGTCCACTGGGTTTGGGCACAGTGTCTCCTGGGATTCGGATAATGGCTGGTCACAAAGGGTCGTAGGGTTCATGGTGGGGTCATCTGGATCACTGGACAGGGGCTCCTCAGGGGGTACATCCTTCGCACCATCGGTGGCTGGCTGGGAAGACAAGTCAACCAGAGCAGGAATTTCCATTGGATCGGAGGAGGGGTCCGCGGCAGGTTCCGTCAGGGGGTCGCATTCCAATATAGGCGTCTCCAGAGGGGGTGAAATTGGGTCAGATGGAGTGGGAGGATTAGTTGGCAACCTGGGGGGAAGGCATGGAGTCTCTGGCTTCCAGGACAAAACTCGGCCCCACTGGTCGGTACTTGTGTTCGATTCTGAGTTGGAACTGGACAACGACTCTGCAGAAGCGTCACTCCCTTGTCTGGGCTGTGGTTGGATTTCCCACGGACAATGCTTTATTTCACATCGATGGAGAATTTTGTCAACTCCTCTGGAGTTTCGCACCTTATAGACGGGCTGGTTCTGGTAGGGTCTGTCCACCACCATGTAGGGGTCTGGTTCCCAATAGTCTTGTATCTTTGCCCTGCCACGTTGTTTCCTATCGCGAACGAGCACATATTCTCCCCGGCTGATAGGCCTTTCAAAGACGTTCTGATCATGGTGGGTTTGTCTATACAGGGTTTTGGCATCTAGGTTGGCCAATGCGATCACACGAGCTTTCTCGATCTGGCGACATAGCTTCTGGATGTACAGCTGAGGGGTCTCAGCTGTACATCCAGAAGCTAGGGCATGGTCGACACCGAGCAAAAAGTGCTGAGGTAGGCGAAACCTCCTCCCCATCATCAGATAGGCAGGCTCATACCCCGTGCTGGCATGAACAGTGTTATTGTACAGAGCGATTAGGTGTGGCAGGCTATCTGTCCATCTTGTTTTGCGGTGTTCTGGCAGAGTGACAAGAAGGTTGTGCAAAGTGCGGTTGAACCGCTCACACTATCCGTTACCTTGGGGCCTATAGGGCGTAGTATGTGAGCGGCCAATGCCGTAGATGTTGCAGAGCTCCTGGACAACCTTTGCCTCAAAGCACCGGCCATTGTCCGAGTGAAGACGGAGGGGTGCACCGAATGGAATGATGATATGTTTTACCAGCATCTTGGCTACGGTTTCGGCTCGTTGGTCCCTGGTCGGAACTGCCCAAGCGTACTTCGTGAATGCGTCGGTGAAGACTAATACGTTCTCGTAGCCGTCACTCGAGAGTTCCAGCATGGTGAAATCCATGGCAACCACCTCCATAGGTGCAGTGGCCCTGAGGGTGCCCATTGGGGGACGAGTGTGTCTAGTTGGGCGTTTACCCACTGCGCATCGCTGGCATTGCTCACAAAAGGACCGGACTGCCGCCTCCATCCCTAACCAGAAGAAGAGGGGACGAATTAATCTCAGTGTACGCTTTGTACCGAAGTGACCGGCATCATCGTGAAAACACTGCAACACTGTGTCAACCAGAGCCAGAGGGACTACCAGCCGTTCTCCTGACACGCCATCGGGGCTTGTCCACTTACGATAAAGAACCCTGTCTTTGAGGAAGAGCTGCCGTCGGTGCCGCAGGACTCTGGTCACATCTCTATTGTCACTCTCTCTCTCGTCGACTTGGCGACCTATCTTCTTCTAGGTATGTGATCACTTTTCGTAGAATCTCGTCTCCTTGCTGGAGTTTTCTTAGGTCGCTAGCTGTGTAGCCTGAGAGACTCGGACTTCCCTCGGCTCCTTTCACCCGGATTTGGTGGCAAAGCAGGTGAGGCAGCTCAGTATCCGCAGCTTCCATACCCGTCATGGCAGACACAGCACCCGAAGAGACCTCCACTTCCTGTTCCCGAGTATCACCAGTGGGGAGTCTTGATAAGGCATCAGCTGCCCGATTACTTTTACCAGACCGATACTCCAGCCGGAAATCGAAAGACGCCAACTGTTGGACCCAACGCAGCTCCACTGAACTGAGGTTGGCCGTATCCAGATATTTCAATGGATTGTGGTCAGTGAAAATCACGCAGCGGTTCCCAAGAAGATAATCCCGGAAAGCTTGGCAAACAGCCCAGTGGATGGCCAACAATTCGATTTTGAAAGACGAGTAGTCTTTGTCTTGCCTCTCGACTCTGCGTAGGGAACGCGACGCATAGGCTATAACTGCCTTTGACCCATCCTGTCGTCGCTGTGACAACACTGCCCCCAGTCCGGATGAGCTGGCATCCGTCTCTAGGATGAAGGGGAGGTCGAAGTCAGGAAATCTGAGGACAGGCGCCTCAACAAGTCGTTGTTTCAGTGCCTGGAAGGCTGCTCGAGCGGGTTCGTCAAACTGGATTACTGTCTTGCCCTTCTTTCCCTTCTCTTTGGCTGATATACCCTGCAAGTATTTGAGAAGTGGAGCAGATACCGTTGCAAACTGAGACACGAACTTTCGGAAAAACCCGGCGAATCCCAAGAATGAGCGCAACTCAGTCACGGTCTTCGGGTCTGGCCACTCCTCCACGATCTGGATCTTGTCTGGATCGGGCTTAACACCCTCCCCTGCAGTTACCAGGTGGCCCAGGTACCGCACTTGTGACTTGAAAAATTCACACTTGGTGGGCTTGACCTTTAACCCGTGCTGCCTTAGACGGGAGAAGACCAACTTCAAGCGGTCTAGATGTTCCTCGAAAGTCGCGGAATATATGATGACGTCGTCTAGGTAGATAAGTAAGCTTTCTAGGGCCTGATCGCCAAAACACCTCTGCATAATCCGTTGAAATGTTGCTGGGCTATTACACAGGCCGAAGGGGAGACGTGTATATTCCCACAGACCAAAAGGCGTAACAAATGCCGTCTTCTCCATGTCCTTCTCTGCCATGGCGACTTGGTAATAGCCAGATGTTAAGTCCAGCACACTGAAGAATTTAGCTTTCCCCAAGGCCTGAAGCGATTCGTCTATCCGAGGTAGCGGAAAGGAATTCTTGACAGTGACCATATTCAGCTTGCGGTAATCGACGCATAATCTAATTGACTGGTCCTTTTTCCTCACCACAACTATGGGAGAAGCCCAGGGACTGTTACTTTCTTGAATGACTTTGGCGTCGATTAACTTTTGGATGTGTTGGCGGACCTCTTGGTGCAGGGAAGGAGGCAGGGAGCGGTAGCGTTGCCGTATGGGAGCTGCGTCGCCGGTGTCAATGGTATGTTTCACATCAGTGCAGAATCCCAGATCTATCTCGTGCTTGGAGAACACATCATCGTACTTGGTAATAAGATGTTCAAGCTTTTCTCTTTTCCCTGTCGTGAGCTGTTCTCCAACCTTCACATCATGTATGGGCGGGGAACCACTTATTCCCTGGGCTGCAAGTACAGAGGCTGAAGAAAGAACTTCTGCTATTCCTTCAGGCTGGTTTTTGCCACAAGGTTGAGCATCGTCTACGGAATACAAAGTTCCCAAGCATCCATGAGGAGGCAACTGCACTTCATGATTGGTTTCGTTTATCAAGGCCACGGAGAACCTGCCATCCACGACGTAGACAAGTGACCGTTCCAAGGTGATGGTCGATGGGATGTTACGATTTTGGTCGGGTTCAAGAACTGCTAGATATCCAAAGTGGCCGGGGCCTGGCTTTGCTGAAGCCTGAAAAATCGTCACTCCTCTGGCGGACACAGTACCGGTTGTCCGACGGAGGTAAGCTCGACTTATTGGTCCTTCACTCGAGTCAAACTCTATTTGCTTCTGGACGAGTCGCATGGCAGCCTACCAACTCTGTTTAGAGCCACTGAAATTCAGTCGTTCTGTATGTTCACTTCTGGGGAGTGTGCTAAGTTGCGACCAGCACTTCTTGAGCACATTTATGCCGAGTATCCCTGACGATGCGCCAGAGGGTGCAGAAGACTGCGCTTCCCTTATGACTAAAACAAGCTGGGTAGGGAGGGTCACACCAAGCACGGCAAGATCCACCTCAATGAACCCAATGTACGGGATGTTGGTCCCATTTGCTGAATAAAGCTGGAAATTATCCTCAATGCTTTTGAGGGCATAGGCACACTTGAAGCAGTCATTGTAGATTCTCTCCGTGATTGTGGTGACCATCGACCCTGTGTCCACTAAACATTGTACTTTAATGTCCCCAAATAAAACAGGCACTGTGTAACAGTTGCCTACTGCTTCGCTGGTGCGAAAGGTTGAGCCGCCATGTTCCCCTCTAACCGCCTGGCTCCCGATGGACGAGGGAAGTAGTTTTCCGCTTGTGAGCTGCGCTGAACAGGAGCTCGTGGGCTCGGTTGTTCAGATTCTCCAGTGACACGACTGTTGGGACGGGAATTCTGGGGCCGGTAATTTGAACGAGGCCACGGGCACTCTCTAACAAAGTGTGACGGATCTTGACAGTTGTAACAACGCCGGACAGATGGCTCACGGGGAGGCAGTGGTGCATTGTGGGACCAACCCTGACGATTGGTAAGAGACAGACTACGAAGTGACTGCACCACGAAGTCCATTTGTTTTTCCAACCGCTTGAGGGGGTCGGCTTCCTGCATTTCAGCTGCAGTTATCTGACGTGTGGTGACTGGTGAGGAGGAGGTCTCCCTTTCCGCACGCTTAATCGCCCAATCCTTCAGGTCATTAAAGGTTACTGTGGGTCTCCTGTCCACCAGATCACGACATGAGACTCGGAGGGCCTCCTGGCCAAGACCATCCACAAACTGTTCACGAATTATATGTTGTCAGGCTCCTTAAACAGATGTGGATCCTTCTTTTGGATCCGGAGAAATACGCGTTGTAGGGCCACCGCGAAGTCGCGAACTGATTCTCCACGCCCCTGTTTTCGGTCTAGAAAACGACGTTGCAGTTCACTAATTGTCAATGTCTCACCGTATGATGACTTCAAATTAGTGAGAACTTCCTCGATGTTGGCACCCGTCAAAAACAACGCTTTCGCTTCAAGGCGAGGACTACCCTTTAAAGTGTCCAGTATAAATTGTTGCTGTTGACTCGCTGGGATTTGATACCGCTGCAGGCAGTGTTTTATGGCGACAACATACTCGTCCACAGGTGGGCTCCGACCAGTACCATCATCGGGGCCACCAAATGTTGGCAGTTTCTTATCCGGGGCCATTACTACCGTAGACGCACATGTGACGGACTCGGGCTTTGGTGTCACGAGGATGATGGGTTCGTAAACAATGGTATCCTTCCACCCCTCCGGCGGTGGTAACACATTCCCCTCCAGGATTGCCAACACAGTTGTCTCCCCCTCCACAGTCTGTTTGAGTCCACTGGCGTCCCTCCAAAATCCCTTTAGAGACTCTACAGGGAGTTTATTGTCCACTAGGTTGAAGCGGGTTACACCCCCTCCCCCTGACTGAACACGAATGTTATTAAGCGCCATGGTTAGGTTTCCCGCCTCCGCGTTGGTGTAAACTGGCCACTTGACAAATCAGGGAACAGCCAAACCCATCCCACTTCTGACACATGTAATGGGTGGTAAGAGAGTGGGGGGACAGGGGTGCCAGTCTAAGTTCGGTGGGGCAAATGATGAACAGGGAGAGGGCGCCCGAGATTAATGGTGACAAGGCTGAAATAACTGGAGATCTGAGGTGACTTGTTCAACTCTAGTGTCGCAACGATTTAATTACCCCCACTGGGTCCTGGGTTGGTGGATTTGTAGAGGCACGACCATGCGGAGACGGGAAAGTTACAGTCCATAAAGTCCATAAAGGAAGGAAAAAGATGAAAAACTTCATAAATGCCTATTCATGTACATAAATGTCAGCCAGGATCTACATGTAAATGAAAACATGTGCCTTAATACATGCACCAAAATAGCTGATCATGTGATTCTTTCTAAGTCATGAATAATACAAATAGTACTTGTACATGTATCCAATAACATGTGGCCGAATTTAAATAAACAACATGCAGGCATTATATTAAAGCAAGAGCACACTAATGTCAACTCAAGTTAATACATGTACATGAAGGCTGGAAGTGTTACCATGGCAACATGACATTTCAAAACACTGGGCTAAATTTAGGGGAAAAACATCAATTTCCTAGGCATATGTCTATTAAATGACCAGGAAATTTAGAATAAGGTCAACTACCAACGTTTTCTCTTCACATGGCTGTAAGGTTATTAAGTCCAAGTGAAATAATTCATACACAGTCTTTGCATGGGTCAAGTAGCTAAACCACCAGCACAAGAGGGCGCCAGTCAACACAAGACTTGGATTCTACTGTCAATCTGCAGCATTAAGTTAACAGAAAGACCAGTACAGTGTCTTATAAATGTACACTAGGTTAATTAGGTCATTTGACAATAGTGGTTCAACGACAAAAGCGCAAACTTTACGGTTAAAATTATCACCGAAACACGGCACCGTGTGCGTGATACATTCTACAGCTGTACACACACACACCGGTGAATGGAAGGCGCCATGTTTGCAAAATTATCGCTAAAGTTTACCATTCAAAAGACCTGCTTCTACACCTTTTCAGCCTTCCCTAGTTATTCATGATAAAGTATGACATTATCTTGTACAGGTAAATATCAAACCAGTTATTGTAATCAAGAAAAAAGTGGCAAAAAACGTACCTGGGTTGGTGGATTTGTAGAGGCACGACCATGCGGAGACGGGAAAGTTACAGGAACAGTCCCTCGCCGCATGGTGGCGTCCCACTCACCCACCAACCGAAGCCTTCTCTCGCCTGTGGATCGATCTCCCTCTACTCATAAGATTTCTCGTTGGTAAATCGTCGTTGTTAACTCATAAGTAAGTGTGTCCACATGGTCACTACTTACGAGCTTAACTTTAAGTTAACTTTAACAACGACTTAACTTTAAGTTAACAACCATCGTCTGAACGCACCTTATGCCAGCCAATCAGGTTCGAGCACACCGGGTTGTAATCACGCGCGTGCGCTTTACATACAACGCGCGCGCGCCAACACAAACATACATTCGCAGCGCAACAACGCATGGATGAATAATGTAACAGGGGCTGTGTACATTAATAAATAATTATTCCGGGACAGCAAAGGCCTCACAGCTGGCGCTGCTCGTCCGGTCCTCGTCGCATGGTGGCGCTCTCGTTCTGGTGCGCGACTAACCCAGCTGTGAGGCATTAACAAAGGCTACAAAGCAATACGCAAGTATGACTGCGGACGTCAATTGACAACCATGTAAATCTGAGCTAACGGGTGTACGTGGCAAATTTAGCACTGAATATTATTGCACGGAGAGTGTACACGAATCGGAACCCAAAACTTCGAATAATTTGGTAAAACATCTTCACTCTTTAGCTCCTTAGGGAGGGGTCCATTTAACTCCTTAATTAGGTACTAAATAATGTGCGGCTAAAGCTGAAACCAAAATTAAGTGTGCCTGAAAGCTGTTAATTTGTACAACATTTACGGACATTTAGGAAAATTATGAAATTGTTCCGACTTGAGCCCCGTGTGGTAAACATCCTCATGTGTACGTATGCTGGATTTCCATCATTTTCAAATCTGCGGCTGAATCGGCGGCTGATTCGATGGGCGGCTTACTTCAACTACATGTAGGTGAGCGCGGGACGTGAATTTGCACGTGAAAATTTGTGGGAATTTTTGTGGGGGAGAGCGCGGGACGTGAATTTGTACGTGAATATTTGTGGGAAAATATGTGTCAAAGAGAGCGGGACGTGAATTTGTACGTGAATATAGACTTTGTAAGTTGACCTCGAGAACGCACGAGACCGCGCGAGACACTGTTATTTCCGGGCACAAGACCCTATCTCTTCAACGCACATCGCGAGCGAAATTTATGGATTATTTTGTTTACGCAGGTTTTTGTAAACTCACACGGCCCAAAACGCGTATCTCTAAATAAAATCTTGCATTTCAATTGATGAAGTGGGATATAGTAAAAATAATGTGAAAATTCACGATCTTTTCTGAGCCGACAATGTCAATCTTTGAAGATCGTAAACGTATTACCAGCACACTCTCGGAAAAAGTGGTCCTCTTAAGCGGGCCTCCCACTGTGCGATTTTTGCCACGAATTTCCTACGAATTGGTACGATTATCGGAGACTGCCTATAGACTGCCTACACACAATCGTACCCAATCGTAGCTAATTGTAGGAAATTCATGGCAAAAATCGCACAGTGCGATTTTTGCTACGAATTAGGTACGATTAGCTACGATTTGGTTACGATTGTGTACGGAGTATACACAATCGTAACCAAATCGTAGCTAATCGTATCGAATCGCACAAATAAAACATTTAAAAAACCGATTCCCGTGTCTGTGATGGTCTTGAGGATTGCTTGACCTGGACTGGTGTTAACGTTTGTGCTCGTTTGGTATTACTGGAATTACACCAAGCCAGTGGGTGTTTTATTCGCACGAATAAAACATTTTAAAAACCGATTCCCGTTGATGTAAGCGTTGCTCACTTGAGTGGCCAGTACGTCTATGGGAATGGAGTCGGAAAATGTTGTAACACGATTGCATCCGTGTCTGTAGTCTTGGGGATTGCTTGACCTGGACTGGTAACGATTGTGCTCGATTGGTATGACTGGAATTACACCAAGCCAGTGGGTGTTTTATTTGCACGAATAAAACATTTTAAAAACCGATCCTTTGCTGATTCCCGTTGATGTAAGCGTTGCTCCATTGAGTGGCCAGTACGTCTCTGGGAATGAAGTCGGATAAAATTGTAACACGATTGTGTCTGTGGTCTTGAGGATTGCTTGACCTGGACTGGTAACGATTGTGCTCGATTGGTATGACTGGAATTACACCAAGCCAGTGGTTGTTTTATTCGCACGAATAAAACATTTTAAAAACCGATCCTTCGCCGATTCCCGTTGATGTAAGCGTTGCTCACTTGAGCGGCCAGTACGTCTCTGGGAATGGCGTCGGATAATTTTGTAACACGATTGCATCCGTGTCTGTGGTCTTGAGGATAGCTTGACCTGGACTGGTGGTAACGATTGTGCTCGATTGGTATGACTGGAATTACACCAAGCCAGTGGGTGTTTTATTCGCACGAATAAAACATTTTAAAAACCGAATTATGGTTGATCCTTCGCATGATTCCCGTTGAAGTAAGCGTTGCTCACTTGAGTGGCCAGTACGTCTCTGGGAATGGCGTCGGATAATTTTGTAACACGATTGCATCCGTGTCTGTGATGGTCTTGAGGATTGCTTGACCTGGACTGGTGTTAACGATTGTGCTCGTTTGGTATGACTGCAATTACACCAAGCCAGTGGGTGTTTTATTCGCACGAATAAAACATTTAAAAAACTGAATTATGGTTGATCCTTCGCTGATTCCCGTTGATGTAAGCGTTGCTCACTTGAGTGGCCAGTACGTCTCTGGGAATGGCGTCGGATAATTTTGTAACACGATTGCATCCGTGTCTGTGATGGTATTGAGGATTGCTTGACCTGGACTGGTGTTAACGATTGTGCTCGTTTGGTATGACTGGAATTACACCAAGCCAGTGGGTTTTTTATTCGCACGAATAAAACATCTTAAAAACCGATCCTTCGCCGATTCCCGTTGATGTAAGCGTTGCTTACTTGAGTGGCCAGTACGTCTCTGGGAATGGAGTCGGATAATTTTGTAACACGATTACATCCGTGTCTGTGGTCTTGAGGATTGCTTGACCTGGACTGGTAACGATTGTGCTCGATTGGTATGACTGGAATTACACCAAGCCAGTGGGTGTTTTATTCGCACGAATAAAACATTTTAAAAACCGATCCTTTGCCGATTCCCGTTGATGTAAGCGTTGCTCCATTGAGTGGCCAGGACGTCTCTGGGAATGGAGTCGGATAATTTTGTAACACGATTGCATCCGTGTCTGTGGTCTTGAGGATTGCTTGACCTGGACTGGTAACGATTGTGCTCGATTGGTATGACTGGAATTACACCAAGCCAGTGGGTGTTTTATTCGCACGAATAAAACATTTTAAAAACCGATCCTTCGCCGATTCCCGTTGATGTAAGCGTTGCTCACTTGAGTGGCCATGGCAGTACGTCTCTGGGAATGGCGTCGGATAATTTTGTAACACGATTGCATCCGTGTCTGTGGTCTTGAGGATTGCTTGACCTGGACTGGTGGTAACGATCCCGGTAAATCCCGCCAAATTTTCCCTCAAGTTTTTCCCAAGGGATCCCGGCAGGATCCCAATTGGATTCCCGCCGGGATCCCGCCGGGATCCCGCCGGGAATTCCGGCTGAAAGCAGATACTTAAACTAAGTATATGCACTGCAAAAAGTAAAAATAACAGTTCACACAGGATAGTTATTAAAATCTAACTGATAATACATGTTTAAAAACTTATTATTATGGTTGATCCTTCGCATGATTCCCGTTGAAGTAAGCGTTGCTCACTTGAGTGGCCAGTACGTCTCTGGGAATGGCGTCGGATAATTTTGTAACACGATTGCATCCGTGTCTGTGATGGTCTTGAGGATTGCTTGACCTGGACTGGTGTTAACGATTGTGCTCGTTTGGTATGACTGGAATTACACCAAGCCAGTGGGTGTTTTATTCGCACGAATAAAACATTTAAAAAACCGATTCCCGTTGATGTAAGCGTTGCTCACTTGAGTGGCCAGTACGTCTCTGAGAATGCAGTCGGATAATTTTGTAACACGATTGCATCCGTGTCTGTTGTCTTGAGGATTGCTTGACCTGGACTGGTAACGATTGTGCTCGATTGGTATGACTGGAATTACACCAAGCCAGTGGGGGTTTTATTCGCACGAATAAAACATCTTAAAAACCGATCCTTCGCTGATTCCCGTTGATGTAAGCGTTGCTTACTTGAGTGGCCAGTACGTCTCTGGGAATGGAGTCGGATAATTTTGTAACACGATTGCATCCGTGTCTGTGGTCTTGAGGATTGCTTGACCTGGACTGGTAACGATTGTGCTCGATTGGTATGACTGGAATTACACCAAGCCAGTGGGGGTTTTATTCGCACGAATAAAACATCTTAAAAACCGATCCTTCGCTGATTCCCGTTGATGTAAGCGTTGCTTACTTGAGTGGCCAGTACGTCTCTGGGAATGGAGTCGGATAATTTTGTAACACGATTGCATCCGTGTCTGTGGTCTTGAGGATTGCTTGACCTGGACTGGTAACGATTGTGCTCGATTGGTATGACTGGAATTACACCAAGCCAGTGGGTGTTTTATTCGCACGAATAAAACATTTTAAAAACCGATCCTTCGCCGATTCCCGTTGATGTAAGCGTTGCTCACTTGAGTGGCCATGGCAGTACGTCTCTGGGAATGGCGTCGGATAATTTTGTAACACGATTGCATCCGTGTCTGTGGTCTTGAGGATTGCTTGACCTGGACTGGTGGTAACGATCCCGGTAAATCCCGCCAAATTTTCCCTCAAGTTTTTCCCAAGGGATCCCGGCAGGATCCCAATTGGATTCCCGCCGGGATCCCGCCGGGATCCCGCCGGGAATTCCGGCTGAAAGCAGATACTTAAACTAAGTATATGCACTGCAAAAAGTAAAAATAACAGTTCACACAGGATAGTTATTAAAATCTAACTGATAATACATGTTTAAAAACTTATTATTATGGTTGATCCTTCGCATGATTCCCGTTGAAGTAAGCGTTGCTCACTTGAGTGGCCAGTACGTCTCTGGGAATGGCGTCGGATAATTTTGTAACACGATTGCATCCGTGTCTGTGATGGTCTTGAGGATTGCTTGACCTGGACTGGTGTTAACGATTGTGCTCGTTTGGTATGACTGGAATTACACCAAGCCAGTGGGTGTTTTATTCGCACGAATAAAACATTTAAAAAACCGATTCCCGTTGATGTAAGCGTTGCTCACTTGAGTGGCCAGTACGTCTCTGAGAATGCAGTCGGATAATTTTGTAACACGATTGCATCCGTGTCTGTTGTCTTGAGGATTGCTTGACCTGGACTGGTAACGATTGTGCTCGATTGGTATGACTGGAATTACACCAAGCCAGTGGGGTTTTTATTCGCACGAATAAAACATTTAAAAAACTGAATTATGGTTGATCCTTCGCTGATTCCCGTTGATGTAAGCGTTGCTCACTTGAGTGGACAGTACGTCTCTGGGAATGGCGTCGGATAATTTTGTAACACGATTGCATCCGTGTCTGTGATGGTATTGAGGATTGCTTGACCTGGACTGGTGTTAACGATTGTGCTCGTTTGGTATGACTGGAATTACACCAAGCCAGTGGGTTTTTTATTCGCACGAATAAAACATCTTAAAAACCGATCCTTCGCCGATTCCCGTTGATGTAAGCGTTGCTTACTTGAGTGGCCAGTACGTCTCTGGGAATGGAGTCGGATAATTTTGTAACACGATTACATCCGTGTCTGTGGTCTTGAGGATTGCTTGACCTGGACTGGTAACGATTGTGCTCGATTGGTATGACTGGAATTACACCAAGCCAGTGGGTGTTTTATTCGCACGAATAAAACATTTTAAAAACCGATCCTTTGCCGATTCCCGTTGATGTAAGCGTTGCTCCATTGAGTGGCCAGGACGTCTCTGGGAATGGAGTCGGATAATTTTGTAACACGATTGCATCCGTGTCTGTGGTCTTGAGGATTGCTTGACCTGGACTGGTAACGATTGTGCTCGATTGGTATGACTGGAATTACACCAAGCCAGTGGGTGTTTTATTCGCACGAATAAAACATTTTAAAAACCGATCCTTCGCCGATTCCCGTTGATGTAAGCGTTGCTCACTTGAGTGGCCATGGCAGTACGTCTCTGGGAATGGCGTCGGATAATTTTGTAACACGATTGCATCCGTGTCTGTGGTCTTGAGGATTGCTTGACCTGGACTGGTGGTAACGATCCCGGTAAATCCCGCCAAATTTTCCCTCAAGTTTTTCCCAAGGGATCCCGGCAGGATCCCAATTGGATTCCCGCCGGGATCCCGCCGGGATCCCGCCGGGAATTCCGGCTGAAAGCAGATACTTAAACTAAGTATATGCACTGCAAAAAGTAAAAATAACAGTTCACACAGGATAGTTATTAAAATCTAACTGATAATACATGTTTAAAAACTTATTATTATGGTTGATCCTTCGCATGATTCCCGTTGAAGTAAGCGTTGCTCACTTGAGTGGCCAGTACGTCTCTGGGAATGGCGTCGGATAATTTTGTAACACGATTGCATCCGTGTCTGTGATGGTCTTGAGGATTGCTTGACCTGGACTGGTGTTAACGATTGTGCTCGTTTGGTATGACTGGAATTACACCAAGCCAGTGGGTGTTTTATTCGCACGAATAAAACATTTAAAAAACCGATTCCCGTTGATGTAAGCGTTGCTCACTTGAGTGGCCAGTACGTCTCTGAGAATGCAGTCGGATAATTTTGTAACACGATTGCATCCGTGTCTGTTGTCTTGAGGATTGCTTGACCTGGACTGGTAACGATTGTGCTCGATTGGTATGACTGGAATTACACCAAGCCAGTGGGGGTTTTATTCGCACGAATAAAACATCTTAAAAACCGATCCTTCGCTGATTCCCGTTGATGTAAGCGTTGCTTACTTGAGTGGCCAGTACGTCTCTGGGAATGGAGTCGGATAATTTTGTAACACGATTGCATCCGTGTCTGTGGTCTTGAGGATTGCTTGACCTGGACTGGTAACGATTGTGCTCGATTGGTATGACTGGAATTACACCAAGCCAGTGGGGGTTTTATTCGCACGAATAAAACATCTTAAAAACCGATCCTTCGCTGATTCCCGTTGATGTAAGCGTTGCTTACTTGAGTGGCCAGTACGTCTCTGGGAATGGAGTCGGATAATTTTGTAACACGATTGCATCCGTGTCTGTGGTCTTGAGGATTGCTTGACCTGGACTGGTAACGATTGTGCTCGATTGGTATGACTGGAATTACACCAAGCCAGTGGGTGTTTTATTCGCACGAATAAAACATTTTAAAAACCGATCCTTCGCCGATTCCCGTTGATGTAAGCGTTGCTCACTTGAGTGGCCATGGCAGTACGTCTCTGGGAATGGCGTCGGATAATTTTGTAACACGATTGCATCCGTGTCTGTGGTCTTGAGGATTGCTTGACCTGGACTGGTGGTAACGATCCCGGTAAATCCCGCCAAATTTTCCCTCAAGTTTTTCCCAAGGGATCCCGGCAGGATCCCAATTGGATTCCCGCCGGGATCCCGCCGGGATCCCGCCGGGAATTCCGGCTGAAAGCAGATACTTAAACTAAGTATATGCACTGCAAAAAGTAAAAATAACAGTTCACACAGGATAGTTATTAAAATCTAACTGATAATACATGTTTAAAAACTTATTATTATGGTTGATCCTTCGCATGATTCCCGTTGAAGTAAGCGTTGCTCACTTGAGTGGCCAGTACGTCTCTGGGAATGGCGTCGGATAATTTTGTAACACGATTGCATCCGTGTCTGTGATGGTCTTGAGGATTGCTTGACCTGGACTGGTGTTAACGATTGTGCTCGTTTGGTATGACTGGAATTACACCAAGCCAGTGGGTGTTTTATTCGCACGAATAAAACATTTAAAAAACCGATTCCCGTTGATGTAAGCGTTGCTCACTTGAGTGGCCAGTACGTCTCTGAGAATGCAGTCGGATAATTTTGTAACACGATTGCATCCGTGTCTGTTGTCTTGAGGATTGCTTGACCTGGACTGGTAACGATTGTGCTCGATTGGTATGACTGGAATTACACCAAGCCAGTGGGGGTTTTATTCGCACGAATAAAACATCTTAAAAACCGATCCTTCGCTGATTCCCGTTGATGTAAGCGTTGCTTACTTGAGTGGCCAGTACGTCTCTGGGAATGGAGTCGGATAATTTTGTAACACGATTGCATCCGTGTCTGTGGTCTTGAGGATTGCTTGACCTGGACTGGTAACGATTGTGCTCGATTGGTATGACTGGAATTACACCAAGCCAGTGGGGGTTTTATTCGCACGAATAAAACATCTTAAAAACCGATCCTTCGCTGATTCCCGTTGATGTAAGCGTTGCTTACTTGAGTGGCCAGTACGTCTCTGGGAATGGAGTCGGATAATTTTGTAACACGATTGCATCCGTGTCTGTGGTCTTGAGGATTGCTTGACCTGGACTGGTAACGATTGTGCTCGATTGGTATGACTGGAATTACACCAAGCCAGTGGGTGTTTTATTCGCACGAATAAAACATTTTAAAAACCGATCCTTCGCCGATTCCCGTTGATGTAAGCGTTGCTCACTTGAGTGGCCATGGCAGTACGTCTCTGGGAATGGCGTCGGATAATTTTGTAACACGATTGCATCCGTGTCTGTGGTCTTGAGGATTGCTTGACCTGGACTGGTGGTAACGATCCCGGTAAATCCCGCCAAATTTTCCCTCAAGTTTTTCCCAAGGGATCCCGGCAGGATCCCAATTGGATTCCCGCCGGGATCCCGCCGGGATCCCGCCGGGAATTCCGGCTGAAAGCAGATACTTAAACTAAGTATATGCACTGCAAAAAGTAAAAATAACAGTTCACACAGGATAGTTATTAAAATCTAACTGATAATACATGTTTAAAAACTTATTATTATGGTTGATCCTTCGCATGATTCCCGTTGAAGTAAGCGTTGCTCACTTGAGTGGCCAGTACGTCTCTGGGAATGGCGTCGGATAATTTTGTAACACGATTGCATCCGTGTCTGTGATGGTCTTGAGGATTGCTTGACCTGGACTGGTGTTAACGATTGTGCTCGTTTGGTATGACTGGAATTACACCAAGCCAGTGGGTGTTTTATTCGCACGAATAAAACATTTAAAAAACCGATTCCCGTTGATGTAAGCGTTGCTCACTTGAGTGGCCAGTACGTCTCTGAGAATGCAGTCGGATAATTTTGTAACACGATTGCATCCGTGTCTGTTGTCTTGAGGATTGCTTGACCTGGACTGGTAACGATTGTGCTCGATTGGTATGACTGGAATTACACCAAGCCAGTGGGGGTTTTATTCGCACGAATAAAACATCTTAAAAACCGATCCTTCGCTGATTCCCGTTGATGTAAGCGTTGCTTACTTGAGTGGCCAGTACGTCTCTGGGAATGGAGTCGGATAATTTTGTAACACGATTGCATCCGTGTCTGTGGTCTTGAGGATTGCTTGACCTGGACTGGTAACGATTGTGCTCGATTGGTATGACTGGAATTACACCAAGCCAGTGGGGGTTTTATTCGCACGAATAAAACATCTTAAAAACCGATCCTTCGCTGATTCCCGTTGATGTAAGCGTTGCTTACTTGAGTGGCCAGTACGTCTCTGGGAATGGAGTCGGATAATTTTGTAACACGATTGCATCCGTGTCTGTGGTCTTGAGGATTGCTTGACCTGGACTGGTAACGATTGTGCTCGATTGGTATGACTGGAATTACACCAAGCCAGTGGGTGTTTTATTCGCACGAATAAAACATTTTAAAAACCGATCCTTCGCCGATTCCCGTTGATGTAAGCGTTGCTCACTTGAGTGGCCATGGCAGTACGTCTCTGGGAATGGCGTCGGATAATTTTGTAACACGATTGCATCCGTGTCTGTGGTCTTGAGGATTGCTTGACCTGGACTGGTGGTAACGATCCCGGTAAATCCCGCCAAATTTTCCCTCAAGTTTTTCCCAAGGGATCCCGGCAGGATCCCAATTGGATTCCCGCCGGGATCCCGCCGGGATCCCGCCGGGAATTCCGGCTGAAAGCAGATACTTAAACTAAGTATATGCACTGCAAAAAGTAAAAATAACAGTTCACACAGGATAGTTATTAAAATCTAACTGATAATACATGTTTAAAAACTTATTATTATGGTTGATCCTTCGCATGATTCCCGTTGAAGTAAGCGTTGCTCACTTGAGTGGCCAGTACGTCTCTGGGAATGGCGTCGGATAATTTTGTAACACGATTGCATCCGTGTCTGTGATGGTCTTGAGGATTGCTTGACCTGGACTGGTGTTAACGATTGTGCTCGTTTGGTATGACTGGAATTACACCAAGCCAGTGGGTGTTTTATTCGCACGAATAAAACATTTAAAAAACCGATTCCCGTTGATGTAAGCGTTGCTCACTTGAGTGGCCAGTACGTCTCTGAGAATGCAGTCGGATAATTTTGTAACACGATTGCATCCGTGTCTGTTGTCTTGAGGATTGCTTGACCTGGACTGGTAACGATTGTGCTCGATTGGTATGACTGGAATTACACCAAGCCAGTGGGTTTTTTATTCGCACGAATAAAACATCTTAAAAACCGATCCTTCGCTGATTCCCGTTGATGTAAGCGTTGCTTACTTGAGTGGCCAGTACGTCTCTGGGAATGGAGTCGGATAATTTTGTAACACGATTGCATCCGTGTCTGTGGTCTTGAGGATTGCTTGACCTGGACTGGTAACGATTGTGCTCGATTGGTATGACTGGAATTACACCAAGCCAGTGGGGGTTTTATTCGCACGAATAAAACATCTTAAAAACCGATCCTTCGCTGATTCCCGTTGATGTAAGCGTTGCTTACTTGAGTGGCCAGTACGTCTCTGGGAATGGAGTCGGATAATTTTGTAACACGATTGCATCCGTGTCTGTGGTCTTGAGGATTGCTTGACCTGTACTGGTGGTAACGATCCCGGTAAAACCCGCCAAATTTTTCCTCAAGTTTTTCCCGGCGGGATCCCGGCAGGATCCCAGTTGGAGACCCGCCGGGATCCCGCCGGGAATCCCGGCTGAAAGCAGATACTTAAACTAAGTATGCACTGCAAAAAGTAAAAATAACAGTTCACACAGGATAGTTATTACAATCTAACTGATAATACATGTAGTAAAACTCTAGAAGAAAAATAGAAAATTATTACCAATAACAGCTTTAACGTGAGTAGGTGTATACATTTACACAAGATTTCCAGTTTGTGGCAAAACTATTTAAGCGTAACGTACTTGCATTATAATAAATGCAAGTATATACATGTGTCTGAAAATCAATGAGCGTCACATAATCTTCTATGTGTGTGCCAAAATAATTGCAAAAACCTCAAAGCCCAGCAATGGTCGTGCTTCTCCAATAAAACATAAGACTGGGCATCAATAATTAAGCACACTAATAATAATTTCCAAATAAAGTCACGTGCTTTTCTTGACTGTTTTTACAGGTATGTTACATTCTTTGCCTTATTTATAAATATCATTGAGGCTTACAGGAAATATTTTTTTTATCATTCTAAGTTCAGGAAAGCGATAAAGTGTGTAAATGTTACACACATGCATGTCACTTTCTTTTCTTTTTTCCATAAGCACATAGCCCGAATGTTACGAGTGCATTACTTGTATAAAACTGTTGCTGATATTTAAAGAGATACGTATAAGCAGGACATGTTGAAAATTATCATAAAAAGCAACCATACAAGAAAAGAACAGTATAGGCCTACAGTTCATGATTAATTTGCGTTGGGAAGAATTAATTTTATTTGGGATTTCCTGTCAGGAAAGGGAAAAAAAAGACATGTATGAATTTGTAAACCAGTATTATTAAGAAGAAAGTTTTGGTTTAGAGGTTGAAACCTGTAAATACGCTGCGCACAATCCAAAATAATATTCGAAAAAACCAAGAAAGATCCCCCTTCCTCCATAGGTTTTGTGGCCTTGGTGTAAATCACTTTTCGGGTGATTAACTGCTGATATGTCTGTCACAGTCTGTGGGAGCTGGTGGGTCGTTCATATTCATGACTACCAGGCTGTGGCATTGGTACAACATTCTCTCATTATACAAGGGATTACCGTGCCCCAGTGACTCCTTAAGCACCGTTTCCATCGGCTCCGATGGAAATGCACGGTACGACTTAATGACAGAAATAATCGAGAGTGTACGACTACGAGTAATGGCATGAGCATCTGTCTCATTGTAACAGCACACTAGATCATTCAGTTCACCAAGTGGATTTAGGAATAACCGATTACTGACCAAGTCATTCATGAGAACAGAACGATCAATGGCTTTAGTTTTCCTGAATGCAAGTTGTTTCACGGGCAAGTCTCGTTTACGGTAATGCAATTTACACACAATGAAAACAAATAGTCAGTGACAGGTTTGTCATCGCGAATGTCATCACATTGACGTGTAATATCTTGTTTTGTACGCCGTACATGTACGGTAACTGAATTTTGTATCGCGATGGTGTTGTGGTTTCGCCATAAAATGTAAATGCTATTTTACGGTAGCCGTAAATAGATTTCCAAGTGCTATTTTCACAGCAAGAAAATTGTATTTTTCCATTCAAAATCCAACACATCCAGCCACGATTACCAAATACATGTAAAACAAATTTTCTTTTTATGAATGTCAATGGGGCCTGGTACTACTATGCAGTGAAACTTGTATATAGTGGTCATCCAAGGGACCGACCAAATGTGGCCACAATAAAGAGGTGGCCTTTATATGCCAGTGCAGTGGAGTGTATGCAATAGTCCCTCATTAAAAAGTTCAAATTTGTTAAGTTTTTAACAAAAGCTCCACATCATAAATTGTCCAAAGTAGGTTGATTCATTTAGGCAATTTACTGTATGTGGCCAGATTATCCAGGTTCAACTGCCATAGGATTGTACACACAGAAATCCTGGTGCCCTGGCCAATAGCTCAGCTGGTAGAGCATCTGTCTAGTGAACAAACAGTACCCAAGGCTGCGTTCGGGCGTGCAGTTCTCGTTACTCGGGAGTAATGCGTGCGCATTGCACTCGGGTCACATCACGCGAACAGCAAGTCCGCAGTCCGCGTGCGCGAATGGCAATCAGTGAAGATGGCCGTCTCTTGCCATCACTGCACAAAAAAAACGCCGTTTTACTGCTCAAAAGAAACTGAGGAAATACAGGCCGTAAGTCGTGAGAACCTTTGATGCCGTCCAAAACAAACCCTAGTGAGTTGTTGTTTCAGTTATCCAGTTGACACGTTTAGCAAATTCACAAAAAATCCAACCTATATATCCCGCCATCTTCGTACTAATCACATGGCATTCGTCGGGAGTAAGAGCACACTCCTCATTTGTTGGGGAGTACCGAGAGCATACTCTCACTGACCCGAGTGTCGTTATTCTTGCCGTTCGCGCGCGCAGGAGTATACTCGTGTTAACACGAGTACACGCCCGAACGCAGGCCCATAGTAGTACAAACATGGGCCGAGGTAGGATAGGCCGCGAGATAGATGCCCTAAAACAGCCTGGAAAACAAAATATGTGGTGACCACGTGGTAACTAAAAATTTATTTCGTAGTTCTACGGGAAATATCATTTCTAATGATAATCCACTTGTTACCCCACCTGAATTTTGCCAGTTTTGATAAAAATGCGACTTTGGTAATTAACCTTAAAAAGCGTTGGGAGGCAGGGGCTCGCGGTTCCCCCATACATTTTTATTTTTTAATTTGTTTTTCATTTTTACGTATTATTATTAAGTACATACGTATTTATTATCACGTACGTACGTATTATTATCACGTACGTACGTATTTTTAAATTTTGTCTTCGTTGTACGGTGCATTGCACACAATTGCACGTCGCCATTTTTTTCTTTCATCCTTGTTCCCAGTGAAAGTTGTTGATTAGTACATGACTGTATCCATAGATTGACAATGCAACCTTGATCCTAGAAATATGCATGCCAACAAAGGACACTTCAAACATAATTGAGGTCATTTGTAACGTTCAATTACCGTTTAACTGGCAATTATTTGACAAAGGTAACAAGCTAGTTTTGTTTCTACGTAAATAAAGTTAATTTATAAGTGGTTTGCACTTAGTTACCAGGTGATCACCACAAAACTGAACGATAAGTGGAGCTGTCTCACGGCCTAGGACACAAATATGATATTGGTCAGTACTAGTACGAATACCGATACGGATATAGTCTAGGCCCTAGACGTTGTTATTGTTTTTGTTTTGAACCTGCGTTCATCCCGAAAACCGATCGCCGCGACACAGTCAATAACAACGTCTAGGGAATTTTGCAATTGGGTACAATTTAGCGCGCGATGGCGCACTTTCGCTGCATAGCATACATGCAAATTCTTCACGGATTCACACAATTTCATAGCCCTTGGACAAGGCTAGGCCACAAAAAAAAATCAGTCAAGAAGTAAATTTTTTTGAATGAAAAAAAAAACCGGGTGAAATTAAAACACTGCTTGTTGGCCGTAGCTTGATCGTGTGTTGAACAGTTTATTGGCCTAAATCTCGATGGCTCAGCAATCTTCGGAAATAATATGGAATATGACAGATACACATTTAATGTTACCATCCCTTACAAAGAAAATCGCTCACACGAAGTCTGAAAGAAAAGAACTTGCAAAAAGCAAATACGGTGCACCGGGCGACTCGTGCGTGCACAAAAACATATAGGACAAGAGAGAAACATTTTTAAATTTGTGACATAAATTCCCCTTCCCACCCAGTGGGTTTTCAAAATGTCAACTTGAACATGTTGTAACCAGCAAAAGCACTGTCAGAAGATAAATCATATAAACGCTTACTCTAGCAGACCCCGGCGTAAACAGGGCTAACCGTGCATGGCTATTTTTACGGAACTCATTGCCGTACATTCGCCACTATAGTTATACGCATGATAAATTTAAATTTGGTGAGGAAACATGATTTTAGCACTGAATATACTGAAGTCTTTGCTCGAAAACACTTTAGATTTTTACTGCCCCAGGCCATTGACTTAGTGTATGTACGGAGTCTCAACTGCCAAATGTATGGTATTTTTCCCGTTGGGCTCTCATCACTGTGTATCATCACACGTGTTCCTCTTATGGCCAGAAACCCGGAAAGGGTTTACTCCAAATCGGACGAGGAACGGTACATGTGGAACTGAACGGTGGAACAGAACGTAACTGAACAGTAAAACAGAACGGTGGAAGCAGCGGAATGGAACAGTGGAACGTGTTCCACCGCTCCGGTTTCATTCCACCATTTACCATTCCGTTCCACCATTTAACACTCGATCAATTCCACCGATCCACCATATTCTGTTCCACCCCCCCGTTCCACCCCTCCGTTACATTCTACCGTTCCAGTTCCGTTCCACCATTCCGTACTGTTCCATCGTTCCTGTCCACCGTTTTACCAACATCGAGAAATCCCACACTTTTTTTTGAAAATCCTTTTTCTTTTTTAGTCAGGCTTGATACTCTATGCAAAATTCAAAACTTGTACGGATTTTCCCCCAAGTATTTTTTCCCGGGGTATTTTTCAGACCGACTGAAGCCTAATCGCCAACGTCGGCAACGTTCTGTCACTTTGCCACCCGTCCGTTGCAAAGAGTCTTCGCCTACCTACCTTTGCTACCGTGCGAGCCACCCGGCAAATCAACAACGCGTACCGGTCAAATCAACCGGCGCCAACAAAACAACAAGAAACTTTCAAATCAACACGATATAAAGCGCCGAACGTACGGTGCATGTACCAGGCTATTTGCTCATAAGTGCGCGTGCGTTAAAAAAAATCTACCCGTATCTGCATACAGAAGTAACGCATGCGCACTAATTTCCCCCCTTTTTCGGGGGGGAGATTTTACGGATTTCTCCAGACGGTCATTTTGACAAAACGATATGGTGATAGCACTAGGAGCGAGTCTATCGGATCGGTAAGTCGTGATTACGCCCTCTCGCGGCAGTCGGGTATCCAACAAAATAATGACGGTCTAGGGCCTAGACTAATACGGATACGGATACGTCATGACTTTATACGATTCGTGTGACGCGTAACCGTAGTACACATGTTTTCATACGCGTTGACTATACGGTTATCGGCCTTCATACGCGTAGCATACAAACGGATACCGGTTATGCAGATTTTGGGCTTTATCTGTGATGGAATAATAAGTTGTATGCATTTTGTTTCTGTATAATCCGTGAATATAGATCAAATTTAATGTGTGTTGCCCACGTGAAAGCGCAGAGCAGATTTAGCAGATATGTACACGTACATTCATCACAGTGCGAAACCCTGTTCAGTGTGCGCATCGACGTGAACGGTTACCGTTATGCACCTATCGATTATTTCCCCCATCCCTCCCTGCCCCCCGCTACCCTACCCCTTAGGATGGGGTTTGGTCAAGTTTTTCATGCCACGACCCGTGTATTTGTATACAAGACGCGCATGTTTTGCACCCGAGGGTGGGGATTTTTGTCACCTAAATGTTGGCCCAGGGGTGGGGATTTTGTCACCAAAAAAGTGACAATCCTCACCTTTTAGGTGGGGTAGCCCGGGGGGGAGGGGAGGGGTGTGGGAAACCATTGATAGGTGCATTATCTTTGTATTTGTTACCGTATTTGTCACCTTGCGAAACCTCTCCATTGACCGATCAACGATCATGGACATGATCACATCATCGAGGAAGGAACAAACTGCAAACGGCAGTGTTCAGTTCTTTTTTAGTTCCGTTTTAACTAATATATCTGTATGCAGTAAAGTGCACTGTACATCGTGCGCGAACGCGAGCTCTTGCACGGCAAAACATGGCTGCGCCCTCTAGCCTTTTGTATATATAACTCTGTGACCAATATATTCCGGTAACCAGCCTATTATATTCGCCGTTGGCACTATTGCTAAAATTAGAACTTTCAATAATGGTGACGTCATTCAACAAGCACACCTCAGACAGTCAAATCGCCACATGTGCTAGAACGTGCGTGTTTGAATACGCGGGAGTACCTCGCCGTGGCACATCGACCAAAACATGTAGCCGACTCGGTCAGCCGCGTCTTTATGTGAATTTCAACCCTACAAAATGCCAAACAACAACACTATTCACGCTCAAAATGGCACTATCTGCCAAGTTAATGCTTTCATCAGTTTCTCAGGTTACATGTACCAATGTGCCATAGGCCAAATCTTACAAACTATGAACCTCCGAGTGATCTGGAAGCAATGTTTTGTTTTGAGCTAGCGACTGAACACTTTGTCAGTAATTAAATTTGTCATAATCTGTCACCTCCTTAAACTAGTCCTAAAGCCAGATTCTTGACACACATGACAACATGTCTCTGAAAAGGTTGCGTTCCTTATTCCAATCTGGCGAAACTTTGTTTTTTTTAAATTGCAGACCAATTTCAGTGTTACCAGCAAAAGTAACATTTGGAACGGGCTGAGCCCAATCAACCTTTTCAGTGAATTTCAAACCACAATCGTTTTCACCCTAACCATGGGGTCTGGTTAAGTCCATTGCATTCACAGCAACTGCTCTTGCGAAACTTGTAAATATTGTGTCGGAAATTGATGCAGGTAAATTAACGGGTGTAGCATTTCGATGCGTTCAACCATGAACAATAATTGCTCACAACGCTAGGTATTCAAGAATGTTCTAAAATGTATAAATTAAACTGGTTTCAATCATACCTAGATGACCGCACGTGTTTCCTAAAATGGTGCAACTTTACAAGCTATGAACGCGAAAACAGGAATTCCGCAAGGCTCTATCTTAAAGAGGAAGAATCCCCCTTGACAAAAATCCAGCATTTGGGCTTTTTTCGATAGTCCAAACATCCCTCTTGCAGACATGGATTTAATTAATTGTCGGTTTTAAGTGGATAAATTGCAAGCAAAAGTGCGATTTTCGAAAATGAGATTTTTGCGATTTCTGAAACGCTCATTAGGTATTCATGATATGCGCGTGACCCCGTGACGCAATCCTGAGAAAGAGAAGTCAACACGATTGTTAGCTCCATACGTTTACACGCAAAAAACTTGGAAAACCGTCTCTGTAAAGCCCCTGTCACACTTGTCCGAATCGTCACTCCGTTCATGTTCCGAGTAAAAAATTGTGGATTCGGTGTTTAATCGGTTTGAACTGAACTCAAACGGATTTCCCTCGGTTTCCCTCGGTTTTCCAACGCTATATACTCGTGTACGTTCGGTGATGCACTGAGGAACTCGGAGAAATTATTGAACCTGTTTAATAATTTCTCCGAATTGTCGCGGCAACCTCAATACGGACGGTATCCGGTATACACACGGATTATGCACGGAATACACACTGTACTCATTCGTTGCCATTCGTTGCAATGCGGAATCGGTACGGAAGAGTATATACGGAACAGTTTGTAGTGCACGTTGAAAAGTCTTGAAGCGTTGTGAGAAAAGGTGCCGGGTGCGCTCCATTTTATAGCCGTCCCACCCTCGGTTGCCGTTTGGTGCGCCACCGGTACATGTTCGGAATACAAACGGAATGGCCAGAATACGCTCAGAAAGCGATCGGAATAGTTCGGAATGCATGCGGAATAGTCCGGAATTGCGTCGCTTTTGACCGGTAGACGTTCGGTGAACAATTCGGTGCATATTCTTTGCAACCGGAGACGAAGGAATATAAACGGAATGTTCGGAAAGCGGTCGGTCTTGAGATCAATGAGTCTTTCAAAGTTTGGCATGTCCGGTGATGATCGGAGAGATTCTGAATATAGACGGATTGCAATCGGAATAGCAACTGATTAGATCCGGAATAAGACCGGATTATGATTGGTGTATTTTCATTTCTGGCTGGTTTTTTGACATTTCTCGCCGAACGTGTCCGAATTAATAATATTTCAGATCGGTTTATGAACGGAATTATAGATTCGGACAAGTGTGACAGGGGCTTTAGATGGTGTTTTGTGAAGAATTTTGTTGGTCCAAAAAGCCATAGTAGCCCAGTAGCTGCGTGGTTGTATGTTTTACCAGACACTATGAAAAAAAAGAGCAGAAATATTCTCTTTTCTATTACCAAGAGAGAGAAAAATGAGTCGCTCATTTTAACTTGTACCGGCCGATGTGGGAACTACGGCCGCAGGGAACCGTTCCATGCTGTACACAGACCGCTGTGAATGCCGTTCGTTCCGTGACAAAACCACACTTCAAAAGAGCTTCATTGTGAGCCACAATTTCACCGTTTTTTTCACAAAACAGGTAATAGTAGATTGTTGTCATATTACATGAAGTGTTTTTCACGTTTGTATTTTGAATTACAAGGCCAAAACAGGCATGATAAACATTCACTTCGTGTATTTTCCATTAAATACTGCACAGGCCGTTTTGTATGTTTCTCAGGATGACGTCAAAACCCTGTTGATAAACAAACCAAGTGACCTCGAGCGTTTCAGAATTTCGGGTGAAGAGGGTCGGAACAAGTTGTGATGGTGTTGTAGACACATACACCTCCATGATAAACAGAAACACTTAAAAAATGTGGACGGGGGGATTCTAGCTGTTTAAAGGTCACAGCGTTTTTCTATTTATGAAAACAGCATGCCTAACTCAGTTAATGATATAATTATTGATAATTAATACACAAAACTGTTGCAAACCGCTTACCAACCAGCAGGACCTGTAGTAAAACCACGCTGTAAAATTAGTGGCCTCACGTTTCGACTCTAGCAGAGTCTTTCTCAAAGGCAAAAAGACTAGCAGCACGATAAAAACACGATGCTAAAGCGACAGTCACATAGAACACGGTACGTGCACCTATCTGAGGCGTACATTAGAGCACGGTAGAGCGCAGTGCTCTACCGGCCAGAAAATCGCGTAAAATCGAGGGTCGACGGTCACTGTCCCCACGGTACAACACGGCAGAACGCGGTAGAACACGGTGTCAACACGGCTCTACCGTGTGTCTGCCGTGTTCCTACCGTGTTCCAAACACGATCTGCCGTGTTCTAACCGTGTCCACTGCAATGTCTATCTGTCGAGCAAGGGAAAGGAAACGGGTTACCGACCAAGCTCAGGCCCCTCCGAGATCCACCGCGCCGTTGGGACGGCCTGTCCGGGCGCTAAGGTCGAGGGCGCCTGCCGATCCTGTGCTGACTGTACGCCGAATGTCGGTGCTGAGGCAGGGAGCAGTGGCACTTTTAGCCGTGGCACTTTCATCAACGGTTACTGAATCGCCATGTAAAACGACGAGCGCAACCAGAGAACAGAGGGGAGAGTGAAGGCCAATTTTCTGCCGTGTCCGTCCCAATCTTCGGATTTTTTACACACAGATCTTCAGAAAACTCGAGTCCAACCACGGTGAAATATCGCTTCACTCAAAAGTCATTATAACTTGAGAACACCAATGGATATGTGTACATAATTTTAAATTTTCCCTGGAGCAAAATAATTTTCCATGTAGCGGCTTCGAAAATTTATGCCAAAGTGCCAATTTTGCGCCCTCACACACAGCAAATGAATCAAATCAAATCATCTGTTCCGTATAAAACTTGGATGTAATAAACACAAATTTCAACGCATTTACAATGGAGCTCAATGGGGTATTTTCGAAGTAAATGTAAGTGCCGGACCAACATTAATTATAAACGAGTCCACAACGCCGCAGGCGATGTGATTGGTCGGACTGTCCTGCGGGACTGACTTGCATCACATGCGCGCGCAAAACAGGTTCATAGCGCTCATTGGCTCAGTTGACAGTTTGTTTTCGATCTGTTTTCAAAATGTTTACGTGTATAGAGTGGGTCGCGGGTAATGATGTTTTGACGTTGCACGTTCGGGTCAACTATTGCATGTAATGAATAATGTAGCAGTAGCCAGTTCGAAAAAGGCTTTATAATAATAATAATAATAATAATAATAATTTAAATAATAATAATGGCGATTTATAAAGCGCACAGATTCACAAGAGTGCTCAAGGCGCTGATACAACAAAAACAAGAAAACATCACTCATCCTTGAATGCCTCGTTGAAAATGTGTGTTTTTAGGTCTTTCTTAAACTGTGGAAGAGGTGGGGATGATCGCATCCGTGAGGGAGACAAGGTGCAGCACGTGAAAAAGAGCGATCTTCTCATGAGTGAAATGACCTATAGGTTCTGTCAGGAGATTCATATCACTGGATCGAAGTCTGCGTGTGGGATTGTAAGGTTGTAATAGGTCGTCAATGTATGCTGGAGCAATACCGTGACAATTCTGAATTTTACAGGCAACCAGTGCAACTCATGTAGAATTGGTGTGATGTGGCATATCCTTTTTGAGAATTTAATGATGCGTGCGCTGCAGCCGATCAATTTGTGATTGTGGGAGCCCAAACAAAAGCACATTACCCATGTCCAGACGTCAAGTTATTACAGAATGGACAATTGTTCTGTTGCATGTGGATTAAGATATTTACGAATGTTACCGACATTGCGCATATGAAATGATGTAGAACGCACAATATTGGAGACATGAGAATTTAAAGACATTGTCGAATCAAATATTACCCCAAGGTTTCTTCTAGACAACTGGAATTTCAGTGTCACCAATTGTGATATCAGATATCTTGGCAAGTTGTGAATGTGAACCAAATACATGTAGCATTAACTCAGTCTTGTCATCATTGGGTTTAAGAAAGTTATCTCTCATCCATGCCCTAACCTCAGACACACAAGACAGAAGGCATACCGTTCGCCCAGCGTCTATATACTCCGCTCAAGACGCTCAATTTTCCCACATTTTACCAAACAATATAACCCCAAAGCCATAAAGCCTTGCCAAAAGGCTAGTTTTGGCTTTAAAAAAAACTTGATTATATACATTATCGACTCTGATATTTGGTAATTCATGACCCCGAAGTGACGAATTTCAGGGTTTCTGTATGTCTTTGAGTGGAAAGACGCCGTCAAACATTCACGCATTTCCAGTTTTCCTTTAAGCCATTGTAAAACAGCTCGTATACTTGCCAACTATGATATTTCACTATCAGAATGATTTGACATACGTCAAATCGTCAACGCGAGTTCAAAATGTTTCTTTTTCTGGTCAGCTGTAGCTTGAGATACCAAAAGTCAAAATCGGATTAGATTATACATGTTGCATCTAACTATAATTACGTGTACGTGAATTTCTGCATTGACAGGTCCCATAATATATATAAAGTTTAGAAACTAAAGACTCTAAATAACACATTGGGCTGTTTGCTTTTTAGTTTTGGGTATTGAGTTTTTGCGCTTATGGGCTTTGAACCCCCAGGCCTTGGGTCGTGGGCATTTTCTGTACCCGTTTCTGGCATTTCAGGGTTCCAAGAATTTAGGTACATATTTTGTTCAGCATATAAAACTATATATTCGGACCAGTGAATTAAAAGACACGTTTTCTGCATAAATGTCCCTACGTTTTCAAGGAAATCAAATTTTTGATGATTTTGTATTCGTTATACTACAGCCACCCCGCCCAGACTCGCCGAGCCGATGCCTATGGTATTACGACGTGAAGTACAGTTTTTCGGTCTGTTGGGTTTGTTTGTTTGTTTGTTTGTTTTCAGTTTTTAGTGTGCAGTGAACTTGAACCATGTACTTTTTGTGCCAAGGCTACACTGTTAAAAAAATCTCTGTTCATTTACAGTACATTCATATGTCAATTGGCATTACATAGCGTACTGTTTTTAAACAGTACATTCTACTTTTTTGTTTTATCTGTTTGCATACAGTAGACTCTATACTGTTATTTGGAATTGTAAATTTACAGAAGATTCTTCTGTTTTTCAACAGACGACTAAGTGATCGTTTTGTGCATGGTTTTGTTCTTTAACAAAGCCTTCTGTACAGAAACAATTCTATGTAACTGAACGAAGCAGTCCAGGTTATTGACGACTGTTTCTTGTTGACCTTTACAGTTCACTTTTTGCGTTGTAGATGCACCACACTTCATGTAAAATAAGTCGGCATGTTTCTCTCAATTTCCTAGTTTTTATTTGCATACCGGGGTGCAGTGGAGTTTCAACAGGGTGTACAATTTACCAAAAATGTAACCCGACTCACTGAAATACAGGAATATGATAAATTCAGGGGGAATTTCTGCCCGAGTCTACTGTATTCCCGCACTTTGAGGCAGGTTACATGCTCCCGTGTATCTCCACTGCAGGCAGTATTGTACGGCAAATAAAACGCAAATAAAAACCAAAAAATGTACGAAAATACCGACTTGCCTTTCACGACATGTAGAGCAGCTACTTCTCGTTCAAGTCGGCACTATAAACTGAACAGTCTCCAGTATATATTTCGACATAACGCCCGCCAAAATCTGTCATTTCATATACGAACGGCACAACTACAAAAAGCGCACTGCGCAGTTTGAATTTACTGCAGTGATTTCCCAGCATGCAACGTACCATGGTACTCGCTATCAACGCCGCGTAATTTCTGCCGCATACCAGGGAACATCGATGGGATAACAGAAGGTCCTCTGTTACTAAACAGTAACATGGCTGTATTTTAACAGATGAAGATTAAAAGTTTCTTGTTTCTGAACAAACCTGTAATTTAACGGCAAACCGTCTGTAATCATACAGAACAATATTTTTAAAATGTACACAGACGGAAGAACGTTTGTGCAATAACAACAAATTCCCAAAACAGTAAAAGTTACTGTTCGATTTTGACTTTTTCAACAGAAAAACACCTGTGACTCAACACAATTTTTTACAGTGTACATCTGCCTGTCGGCTCGTACCCTTTAGGAGAATCACCTTTTCGCCAACGATTCACAGAGGCCATGTACAATTCAGAACCACTCAATCGTACAGTTTAACACACCCACATATTTATATCTATTTTGTACCAGACACGATACAGCATAACACACGATAAACACCTTTACAAGAAGGACAAATCCCAAACAGCTCTAATCCCACACCAAACAAATAATAGAACTAGAGGTCTTGTGTTTATATATAAACACAGAGCTTTTCCTCATTATATAATACCGGTAATAATAATTTAGGGTGAAAGGTCATCATCTTAATTTTTGTAAAACTTGAACACACCTACCTAACCAAAATACAATGAACCATATTCAATTTGTTTTTATTAATCACATTAAAAATGTGAAATTTGTTCTCCCAGTGTACATCTTTAAAACAACAAAAATAATACAATAAAATGCAATATAATCACCCATCACCAGTCACTAAAAACACACCACACAAATGACAAGAAAATGGCTCTTCACAATGGGACAATTAAGGCAAGGAGAAATCATTGTGGCCACAAATATCAAACCACTAGATTGCATAACCGTCTTAATATTATCTCATAAAATTAGAGTTAAAAACCTAAATTGCCCACGGTAAAAACGAGGACCTAAACCTATTTGTTTTGAGATTAAGTTGTCTCACTCTACCAGACCGGTTCACAACAATAAATGGATGAAGAGGGTGTGTTCTGTCAGACATAATTTCGTTAAATTTTGTACTGAACAACTCCATTTCAATATCTTGAATACCCTGAATGTCTATCCCAATGATCCTCTTTGCCCGTTTGTCAATACGTTGAAGTTTCCCCCGGTTATGTTGAGAAAGTGAATTAAACCAAGAAATACAACAACAAAAATAAAATTGACTGTATCGTACTTTGATAAAACAATTTCAGGATCCTGTAGCTTACATTATAATATTTTAACTTTATTAAAAAATACAGACGCTGGTTGGCTTTCTTACAAATGCTGACTGTGTTTGCATTCCAATTTAACTTATCATCGACAACAACACCTAAGTATTTCAGTTCATGTACCACTTCAACTTCCAGGTTATTAATCTTAATCAATTCCAAATTATGTTCACACCTACGATAATCAAAAATCATTTCCTTGGTTTTTTCTTCGTTTGAAACAAGACAATTTCTACCACACCTGAATTCCTTGTTATAAGCCCAGACAAAGCAGTGTCGTCAGCATATTTTATCAGGACACAAGAACCACCCTGTAAACAAAAATCACTAGTGTACAAGGAAAATAAAAAAGGGTGATAAAACGCACCCTTGTGGGACACCGGTACTAATGTAAATTCTGTCAGACATAGTATTTCCACACCTGACTCGCTGTGATCGCTTTACTAAAAAATCCAAAGTAACACATATGGATTAATGTTGCATAATTTATTCATGAGTAGGTATGGATTGATGGTATTAAAGGCCGATGAGAAATCAAAAAATAAGGTTCGAACATAATTTCCTGGTTTATCAAGGTGATCATAAATGTTATGCAAAAATGTAATCATGGCATCCGTCACACCTCGTTTAGCCTTATAAGCAAATTGGAAAGGGTCCACGAAAATGAGTTTCCACAATCAACATGTCTCTAACAATTTTCTCATTGGTATCTTTCTATTATGGTATCTTTGAACACTTTATAAGCCAAAATCTGTTTGACAAATGGGGAACGAGGTCAAAGGTCACCGTGTTCATTTAAAAATACTTGACCATACCCAACAATAATGCCTTTGACCCTTTCCTGGTATCTTGTACCACTTTCGAATTATAGGCCAACATCTGTTTGACTAATAGGGAACCAGGGGTCGATTTCACTAACGTTTACGATACTTCGTAACTGAAGATGCGATGGGTTACCGCTCCGTAACTCGTGATGTGTCCTAATAACGATTTCAAAAAACTTGCAATGTGTGTATCAATGCATATCTGCCATGGCAACGCACCGTAAGCTAAGATGAGGCAATGGGTCATCGTAGCGTACATATTGACCACCAATGTTCGTTGTTTATAAACAAGAGAAAATGTAAAATGTTGTACCTACGATTTTAGCAGGCGATTTTAGAGTGTCGCTTCAAAACTGCTCAGTGTCGATGTTTTAGCTGCATGCAATAACACAGAAGCTATACGCTGCAGTTGGCCGCCTATCAGTGAGCTTTCGTTTGGACGACGGAGAGAAACACGACGGTGGAAAATCTGACCGCGAACACGTCGTTCCACAAAACGTCCTGTCCTACTTTTAATCCATTTCGATTTTCACGACGACTTGAGATCGAGTCATGCGAACCAAAAATGTGTTGTTGAAGGTCAAATGTTACCTAAACGTTGCCGTCGTCGCCACAACGTTGATTTGCCCTAACTACCGTCCTAGAAATCAGACGACGACGACATGGCAAAGTCGACGCATGCGCAGATGAGTCGGGATAGCAATAGACCCTTTCACTAATAAATTCAAATTTTATGCACGCATGTGCATAACGGACGTGGTAGGCGGAAGTGAATCGAGTCGATTTTACGTACACATGTTTATATGGCGAGTAACGCCTTTGGCCGTTTCAAACTCGTAAAACGCGGTGAATTTGTGTTTTTGACACAAAATGACAACTGGTAATATAGAGTTCAGATACAGATTCAACCTACTGTAGATCTGTATGGGGCTTATATGGGCGTCTAGGGGTGGAATCTTTGAGATAACTGTCGAAAATATGTGGTTACGGTATTGCGTGAAGACGTGCGTGCATGGCGTCGCCAGTCATGGGTAGTGAGTCCCATGACTGGCAACGCCATGCACGCTCGGCTTCACGCAATGCCGTACTAGCCACATATTTTCGACAGTTATCTGAAAAATTCCACCCCTAGACGCCCGTATAACCTCAAAACAGATATACAGTAGGTTGAATCTGTATCTGAGCTTTATATTACCAGTTAGAAGCAATATTCTCCTTGTTCTGCTGCGCAAAGAGTGATCCATTATGATTTCCAGTAGTTTATCAGTGAAGCCTTGGTTTCAAGAGAACTGCATTAAATAATAAAAAGAAATTAACAAACATTTCTGTCCCTCTCTTCTCTCAGTATACTAGCCATGCTAGTGCACTTATGAGAATGGCTATTTTAAAATCTTCAGTTTTTCTCACAGCTAAATTTGGTTTAAAAAAAATCAAATATGCACTTAGGCCTACTGATGTTTGATACTGAAGGACAAGGAAATGACTCATCAAGTATTGGTATAAGTGTAGATTTGATGGGAAACTCCACATTTGTGAATATGAGAAAATTGGAACATTTTGCATAACATTTTTCGGTAAGAGTTGGGAAGTTGATCAGATTTTCTTTAAAATGACTCATCTATAAGCATTGGAATAGGCAGATTCTCGTACGTAATTTTGGGTTAACGGAGTTCAATGGGTTAACGGAGTTCTTGGCCGCTTCAAACTCGTAAAACGCGGTGAATTTCTGTTTTTGACACAAAATAATAACTGGTAATATAAAGCTCAGATACAGATTCAACCTACTGTATATCTGTTTTGAGGTTATACGGGCGTCTAGGGGTGGAATTTTTGAGATAACTGTTGACAATCTGTGGTTACGGTATTGCGTGAAGCCGTGCGTGCATGGCGTTGCCAGTCATGGGACTCACTACCCATGACTGGCGACGCCATGCACGCACGGCTTCATGCAATACCGTAACCACAGATTTTCGACAGTTGTCTCAAAAATTCCACCCCTAGACGCCCATATAAGCACCATACAGATATTCAGTAGGTTGAATCTGTATCTGAACTCTATATTACCAGTTGTCATTTTGTGTCAAAAACACAAATTCACCGCGTTTTACGAGTTTGAAACGGCCAAAGGCGTTACTCGCCATATAAACATGTGTACGTAAAATCGACTCAATTCACTTCCGCCTACCACGTCCGTTATGCGTGCATAACATTTGAATTTATTAGTGAAAGGGTCTATTCATCCGTCGTAGAATCATCCGTCGTGCAAATCGAAAACTCCCTATTGTCTACGCGGCCACAACGTAGTGTTCGCGTACGTGGAATACAAATTTGAATAGGTGCGTTCTGACGATCGTTGTTAACTTAAAGTTAAGTTGTTGGTAGTGGGCGTTCGTGAGTAAGCTCGTAATGCTGTAGTCACACACTAGCGCACGCCATCAGCGCACGAAGCGTGCAACCAATAATTTTTGTACGCACAAAAATACCCCCAAATCGGCCGTTCTGAGCGTATAGTACCGCATGTTCACCGCGGGCTGAACGCGTGCCGAACGTAGACACCGCACAGGACCAGCGCAGGCCAGCGTCTAGAGTCAAAACTCACCTTAAAATTAGGAAAAATAAGTGCGTTTGTCAGCGCATGCTGAACGCACTCAGCGCATGCTGAGCGCACGCAGCGCATGCCAACGCACAAAAATTGTAAATACCCACCGTTTGTCAGCGCAGGCCACCAAAAGCCACCGAAAGTCAACGCGCCCCCACCGCTAGCCACCGCGCCCCCACCGGTAACACAACGCACTCGATGTGCCCTGATGGCGAGCACAAAGAAACATGAGGAGATCCAGATTTGGGTGCCTTTTTAGATAGTTTTCTCGACGTACGAGTGCCAAATGCTAGACGTGCGCTGACATGCGGTGGCGGTGCGCTGGACACGGTAGACACATGGTAGACATGCGCTGGGTGCGGTAGGACTACGGCATACAGACGTCCGAAAACGTCCTACACTCTCAGAACGCTGGTTAAAATATCACTGGTTAAAAATAAGTTGGTTAAAAACCTCCCAATGTTGGTTAAATTCTATGAGTTGGGTAAATTTTTCTTTAACCAGGGGTTGGTTAAGAAATATTCTGCTTTCTGGTTGGGTAAACTGCGGGTTGTGTAAAATATAAGATCAGAGGGCTGTATTTTAACCAACTATGGTTATAATGTCGACCCCCCGCAAAAGCGAAGTTGGTTAAAACAAATCGCCCAACCATGTCACGTGGTGTCCAGCGAAAGCTGCCATTGGTGAATGGCAGCATTCGCCAGTGCAGCATTTTTTTCACGCGTCGCGTCGTTGTCGATGTGTGGATGTAAAAACGTTGTGTGTGCGTACAGGCACACAGTAAAACACACACATGGGTTAATTGCAATGTCCATAAAAATGGTGATGTCCAGGGGTGGTTCATGCTCAACAATGTGCACACATGTCAAACCATGCTTGGTCCATTTACTTCCATGGGTTTTGAGTCTAAGTCCATCAGGGACTAATGTTCTGTGCACCTTGGCTGAGAATAGCACAGGGAGTGTACTGGTCCACACTGTGTGCTGAGTGTTACACAAGTTAATATCATCACTCACATGACTTTGCAGGGTAAACTGTTGTAGCATTAGGAGTGACAGAATGCCACACAACGAAGTACACGCAGGGGCCATGTTGGAATTACAGTCAGAAGCGAAGGGTGAAGAAATCACTATGAAATACTGGATACCACGTCACAAAATTGCACAAAAAGTTCACCAACAGATATCCGACATTATGTTAAATACATACTTCACTCCACAAGAGATTGATGACAGCCACAAACGTTGATAAAAATGGATTAAAATACACACATGAAGAGAGTAAATAAAAATGGCTGCTCCTGTTAAAGGGCGCCCTCAAGGTTTTAGCCGACATTTGAACGTGCTATTTTTTTAAAAACCATACACGCACGGCATGCACGGCTACTCGGCTCGGCTTTGTACACGTAGGCCGTGTGTATGCTAGTGATAGTGGAGTATACATGTGATCGCTATACGAACGGTCTTCGTTTCTCCCACTGCTCCCTAGTCCCCCACCCGTACCCCCGGGCTGTCCCACCTAAGACTAAGAGGTGGGGGTTGTCACTAAGTTTCGTGTACCGGTAATAAATTCCCCGCCCCTGGGGAAAATTTGGATGACAAAATCCTCGCCCATATGGGGACAAAACGTGCACGTTTTTTTTCTCTAGGTGCGCTGTAAATTTTATTTCTATATGCGTACGTCGTGGACGAATCGCCACCTGAGAGGTGGGGCACCGCGGGGGGAGGATGGGGGGAAACAATTGATAGGTACATGATTTGGAAAGAATTCCGATTACCACTAGTCGGCACTGATTGTCCTTATAGTGATTTAATAACCACTAAAATGTGTTAAACGTTTAAAGAAAAGTCTTTTTGGTATTTTTTTTGTAAAAAAGGGTAAGAATTTAGTACTCGGACATCACTAATTTTGCCTTAAAATTATTTATTAAATAGCAATAAGTGCAAATATAATGAGAAAACCAAAATTTGGAGGGGAAAAATATGAAGAATTTACTCGAAAAAATTTAGAATTTTAGTTGTCCCATAGGCTTAGTGCATGAGGGCTTATGTGATGTCCGACTTGTAAATTCTTTCCGATAGATGTCATGCATACTAAATTAGTCTTGTTTCATTTTGTTTATCCATACAGCAATTTAATAACAACACGGTATGAGAAGCCAAGGCGACAACCACTCATCACAGTTGATCTGACAACTGCTACTCCCTGATGCTACTGTCTTCATGATAAAGCTGGTGAGGGCCGATCGAGGTGGATCATTCTGATGGAAACACTAACATTCAAGAAGACATAGTGTGCTGGACATAATAACTACTTAAATCATCTGATCTGCCGTTTGACATTTTGTTTGTGAGCTACAGCTGCCTTAGAGTAATCTGGTGTGAGAGGCCTGAATACGGGAAACTTTTTATTTAGTGGACAGTAATGATTGAATGCTAATCGCAACTAAATATAAATTGTGTTAGTGTTATTTCGCAACCCGAAGTTAACTTTTCTTTGTCTGTGTAAACCACAAAAGGAACAAAAAGCAGTCAAGCATTATCAAACTCAATGTTAACACAGTGTGATGTGTTTGAAAGAATCCAAATACTTTCATTCAGAAAATTTCAGGATATATTTGACCTGCTGCTGCTGGTTATGTACATCAAAATACAGTACATGATATATTCAAAATAATAAAATGTCAAATTATCAAGGTCATTTTGTAGTATTTGCCTTTATTTAGTGTTTTAAAGAACTGATAACATAATAAATTAACCAATTGGTAAAATATTGCCCAATTTCTGTGAACAGCATTTAAGTAAATTGCCCAACCATTCTGGTATAACCAACTGCATGGTTAAAATTTGCCCAACTCACCATTAACCAACAGGTTGGTTAAAATTTAATTAACCAGTCATTGGTTAAAAATTTTAACCAACCACGTATTACAATTTAACCAACCTGGGTTTGTTAAGGTTTTAACCAACTGTTGGGATGTTCACCTGGTAATACATGGTTGGTTAAAATGTTAACCAAGTTGGTTAAAATTTTTAACCAACGTTCTGAGAGTGTATGTGCGCTGACATACGTCCACAAACGCTATACGTGCGTTCACAATCGGTAGACGCGCGATAGACGCGCGGTAGAGTCGCGATCTGTGCGTTCGGGGTGTACGCTGAAGATGTCGTCCAACTTTTGTGGCCGTACTGTACCGAACTGCTAACGCACTCAACGAAGCCCTACCGCGGCTCTACCGCATTCCCCGCACCTCGGACGCATTTTGCCGCACACAGCGCGTAATTATCGTACGTTCACAATTTTAGTGCATGTTCAAAAATATTTTTTGGCATAGGCGCACATGCCCGTGTATCGCCGTGTCCCGCCGGCCTTCTACCGAATCTGGACGAACCTCTGACGCACCTCTACAGTGTATCAACGCATTTCGACGCAGGAAAATAATTTGGTGCGTTAGGCGTGCGTTCAGCTGAAACGGTAGTGTGTGACTGGGCTTTTAGTAGTGACCGTGTGGACGCCCTTACTTACAAATTAACAACGACGATTCACCAACGAGAAATCTTATGAGTAGCGCGCTACTTACGAGCGCGCACCATTGGTATATGGGCCGTGTACATGCTTGCGCGTCGTTGTAAAAGCACCGTGTGGACAGGCGTCGTTGTTAGTGGGACTGTCGTTGTTAACTTTACCTTCGAAGGTAGTGCCCGTCTGAACATGACTATTGATGCAAAAGAGTTGTACACGCGTCCTACGCGCGAATTAAAAACGCGTAAAACAAAAAGTGCTCATGCGCGCCACACTTAACGCGCGCGCTTGTATTACGCAGAACGAATACGGAGACCTTTTGAACTCGTGTAGCTGACGACCGTTTTATTAAAAACATAATTCAGCACAGCAAACAGTCTTGGAGTAAATATGCAAATATCCCTAATCGATAGTCAAACGCGTCACGCTTACGATAGGTTTGGTGAAATCCACCGCAGCACCCATCGTAGCCACGATCCATCGCAACCCTACGATCCATCGCAAGCCTTATTATGGACCCCTGCAGGTCATAGATCATCGTCTTAATTTTTGTACAGGTTGACCACACCCATTTCATAATGCAATTGACCCCATCCTGGTATCTCTTACTATCTTGAGATTTTGGTCTTAAGCGGGCCAGATGTTAGTCTTAAGATGTTGGTCTTAAGCGATGTTTTAGCTGCAACTTAAGAAATGGGAGTTTTTTTCGCAATTAATTGGCCCTAGCCCAGGGACTAAAGTGACCTCGGGCGTTTCAGAATTTCGGGTAAGGAGGATGCTTTGCGTTTTAAACAAAAGGCTGTCGATTTTTGGTGGAAAACAAGTTGTCAAGTTGTGATGGACACATACGTACCTCCATGATAAACATGAAAACTTAAAAAATGTGGACGGGAGGATACTACACTATGAGCAACTAACAATAGAAATTAGGCACAAACCATTGGTTTGTGCCAAATTGTTATTGTTAGTTGCTCATAGTGCTATAGCTGTTTAACTCAACGATTCCATAATGGCGGGTTATACAACGTACCGACATGCAACGATAACGAGGCAACCGGCCATGTGTATCGCCCATTGTATGGAGTTCAATAATCCCAACCCACGTAGGCCAAAAGAGATTTCATGTATACAATTTAAAATATCTCAACCGTTCAGGATGTCCCAGGTCTAACAAACTCAAGGACGAATATGATTTTTTGCATATAGGCGTATAAATGTTATAAAAGAAAATAAGGTCATGTACAAACATGGACAAATACACTTAAAGGTAGACCACGTGATTGGTAAACTGTTCAAACGGGTGTTATTTCCACTCGTGATTAGAAGCCCATGTTGATCAACTGCCCTGTAGACATTTCAACCACATAGGTGCAGTATTTCTGAAAACTTGAAAAATCCATGCATGGTTTTTGTGTTGAGTTAAATGGTAAAAAAGTATTTTGCGAAAGGTTTTTCTTTAGAAAACCACCTTCAGTTGTTAATTTCTCACACAAAATACAATTTTGGAATAAAACTAGAGGTATGACGTTTGTTGTTACAAACGCCAGGTGATCGGGGTAAATGAACATTTTGTGATGAATTTCAGACGTTGTTATCACCTGTGGAATGGCAAAAATGGAAGTTCAGCAGCCGATTTCACGAAACTTTACTCAATTGCGCAAGTCCACTTACGCCATTACTTGCGCAATAACTTATGGCGTAGGTGGACTTGCGCAATTGCGTAAAGTTTCGTGAAATCGGCTGCTGTATACACTAATCCGGTAACTAATATCTCCTCCCTGCATATCCGCCATAGCTGGGGGTTGATAGCTTGCACCGTTTTGAGATATGAATTGTTGAAATAATAATCTTTGAAATCTTGTAATGTGACACCTGTGACGACATCATGACGTCACAATTTTGTGCACAAATTGTTGAACAATATGTTGAACATCAAGTTCTTAAATGTGGCGAAGGAATCATACCAATATCTGTTGTAGTTTTCAAGATACAGCATTTTAAAACATCTCGGCTCCAAATTTGCGTAATTTGACACCACATTACGTAACCACCGTCCATGTCATGACGTCACCAATGGTATAGTCAAAAGGTCCACATGTGTGGAAACATTTCGTTCCGTAGAAATATGGTCAAATTCACTACCACTTTGAATCTATTTGCATTAAAAATCCTAAAAATTTGCACATTTTCGAAGAACTTTCGGTTTGGACCGGAAGTAGGCGTCACACAGGGGTCATGACATCGTATGATTTGTTCAGTTCATTTAGACTTATCATGTTGTGAAAGAATTGTTCAAGTATCTATAATTATAATTTAGGCAGTTTCAACCCTTTTATTTTAAAGCCCACATCGATTTAAAATCAGTGTCAATTGAAAGAGTGGTTATTGACTAGAAGAAATCTGTTTATTTTTTTCAAATCGGATTTTGCATTGCGAAGCTACAGTCGGTTTGGATAATTGAAAACAGGGTAAAAATTCATCGGCAGGTCAAAGGTTATCCTATGTTTTTCTTTATTTCTAATTTGGCACCGACAATGGTCACTGTGGCTTATACTTTTGGTTATATATCTTTGCTCAACTCTATCCTGGATGGCCCAAAGTTGGTACAAACAACAGTTATTAATATATGTACAAGGACAGATAATTAATTTATATTTTAAATACCTCATTTGCATAATAAATTAATAATTTATGCAAAAACGGTCAATTTTCAAGGGAAAACTCATTTTTCTCAAATTTATCTTAAGCAGGTTTGATTATTACAATGCATCTTGCATCATTTAATTAAAGTATTTACTTTAATTAAATGATGCAAGACATTGTAATAATCAAACCTGCTTAACTACAGATAATTAGTTTATATTGAAATCCCATAATTTGCATAATTTATGCAAAAATGTTGATTGTTAAGGGAACCTTATTTTTCCCCAATTAATGTTGAAAAATAGATTGATAAGAGATACTGATATAATCAAATCTGTCTATAGTCAAGATTGGGACTTGCATCAATAATTTAATTGACATAATCAATCACTGTATGTGTTAATTACCAAGCCAATACTATTTTGGAGAGGTGTGGATTGAGGGCAGCAAAAAAGAATGACAGGTAGCGCATCCACACACAAACTGTACAACTTTCCAAATTGCTTACAAAGTTACATTAAATACAAAACAGAGAAGAGAATGACGTATTATTCTTCAGAGATAAATAATTTATGTTTTGATCAAAACAAACGGATGTGGAGCCTAGAGGTTATATTTAAATCTTTACAAATAATAGTAATTACAGATGTTACTACGGGCAGGAGGCTCAACTATGGATGACGATTCTGCATCATCAAGGGACTCGTACTACCCTTTTTCATCTTCAGGCTCACTGGTGGTATGTCACAGGACGAGGACCACAGAAAAGCTGCAAAAATAATTGACAAAGAATAATATTACTCAACAAATTATTTGCCTTCATTTGTTAAGTAACAACTAAATATCTTTAATTGGTGTATCTGATATCACGTATTGTCTTTGAATGTTAATAAATTCAATATCAGTTACAAAATTGGCACACAATTTTGCACAGATTGACGTAAAACGCAGGTTTTCTAACGCTGCATCATTGCTTGTTTCACGGGAATTACGAGATCATCGCGTATGCAGTGGGCACACCACCGCCGTACGTCCCGGCCCTACACACGGCGTGGAACTCGGTCGTACGTCGGTGTGGACATTGCACGCGAGCGAAGTCTCGGATTCCTGCTCAACATGCCCTCCTAAAAGTACATTTTTGCGACAAATGGTAGGCCTTACGGACTTTTTGTCAGTATGGTAGGATTGTTTAATGTCTACTTTTGTATACATACCTTGTCGCTTGGTGATTCACGTTGATTATGGATCGCTTTATGGACGAGAAAAAATGTTTTTGATCGCAAAAGTTGCAACCCGCGGTCGATTTTGTACGCGAATGGACCCCAGGCTAGCTGGAAACATACTCTTTTCCGATGATGACGTTTCTAAGCCAACCGGCCAATCAGAACGCGCAAATCTTTACCCGAAGTGTTCCGATCTTATTTAGCCCGATTCGTTTTAGCGTTGAAGTGTGTACCACTGACACGAACTCGCCGGAAGTTGTGTGTGCCCATAGGAATGTGCAGTAACCACGGGCGCTGTGTGTGGAGTATATGGGGCTCTCTGTTTACGATAACAGAAGTAGTCCGTCTGTGGAACAGTATTACGGTTCTTGAGATATGAATTTTGAAAATAATAACCTTTGAATTTTTGTAATTTGACACCTGATGACGTCATGATACTATACATGCTGGTGAAAGTCTGCCGTATGGCCTATGTCTGTATCTAATTTACTAACGATTCAGCTTGGTTTGATGGGCATTGTTACTGGTAAGTGTAAAAACTGAGATTTCCGTTTTCGTTGAACTTTGACCTCCAATTGACCCCAGAAGGAAGGGTCAGATGACAATGCCCACACAAAGAAAGTTGTAGAACAGAATGTCATCTATAAACCTGCCAAATACGAAGATCCTGGGTCACGTGGTTTTCGAGACGGAAGCATTTTAAAATATGCACATTTTGGTTTTTTGGGAGGTGTAATTTGACACTTGATGACGTCACGATGACGTCACGCTTGATGCCATCATAATATTAAACACCCTGGTGAAAGTCTGCTATAGGACCTATGCCTGTACTTAGTTTCTTAAAGATTCAGCTTGGTTTGATGGGCATTGTTGCTCAATAAGTGCAAAAATTGAGATTTTCGTTTTCGTTGAACTTTGACCTCAGATTGACCCCAGAAGGAAGGGTCAGATGAAAATGCCCACACGAAGAAAATTGTAGGCCATGATCTGATATATAAGCCTGTCAAATACGAAGATCATGGGTCACGTGGTTTTCCAGACGGAAGCATTTTAAAACATGCATATTTTGGTCATTTTTGGTTTGTAATTTGATACCTAATGACGTCACAATGACGTCACACTTGTATGCACATCTTCACATTGGGGTTGATGTTCCTACCAAGTTTTAAGTTGATAGCTTGAACCGTTTTGAAGAAAAGCTCTGGAAACGTTTGAGTGGAAAAAGAAAAAAAAAATAAAACTAGAGCTACGTCTGTTCTATGAACAGAGCGTAGGGCTTTTTCACATTTTTTTAACTTGAAAAATGAGCATGCTTACCTTGTAAAATTAGATGTTGTTAACATATCAACTATTTAACTTAAAAAATATTAACCTTCAATGCGTTACTTTTAAATTGAAGGACTGATGACGTAATCAATGTTTTAACAACACAGACATGTTTGGTGGTCGACGTACTCTATAAGCACCACGCGTCACGATGGGCTAATTTGCTTAAACATGAAAGGGTCATTTTAAGATTTGTTAATTTCGCCGCTAGAGGGCGCATTTTTTTGGAAAGCATTAACCTTAGACACTAACACTGCCAACCCGATCTCGGCATCGTTGACCACTTTTACACGCGCAAACGCGCGCAAATTGACGTCACACTCTGCCAGCGAATAGACTACTAAAGTGAAAACGCCACCCTTTATGTGTTGCCATGGTTACTGGATCTACATTACAACCAGTGAACTGTTTCCCTGCGCTTTACCGATGGACGATTCAGATTAGCAGCGAATGTTTAGACCCAATTACCATGGTAACTGACGTCAAACTTCACCACACTTCACGAAATGTTACCATATTGTTACTTGGTGATATGTACAAATGTATACTTATTTTTTTAGAAGTAGTTTGGAAGCATGACAATTTCAATCCTCGTGCGCGCTGTCAGTCCGCTTTGTGAGCTTCGTGCGTCCATCGCCCATACTTCATAGGAGCGCGTACAATACACACGGCGTACGCGCGTTTTGGAATAGCCGTGAGCGCTTTAAACCTGCGCGGTTAGCTCATGCAGCCCATTGTGTCGTCATTTGCCCATACATTTCCAAGTCACGATTTTCAATGCACGATCGTTGGTCTATAGGTTTATAGGTCTGTGCATCACCGTAGTTTATGAATGGCGCCCTCTGCCGGTCACGTACGGAAGTCGACATTTGGTGGCTTATGCATTGTTTTACACAAATTTGGACTTGGCTGAAATTTGGCCTTTAATTGACCCAGGACGGAGGAATCATATGTAAATGACTCCACCAAGCAAATTGTAGCCCATGATCTGATATATAATGTCTGCTAAATATGAAGACCCTGGATCATGTGGTTTTATAGAGGGAAACATTTTAAAAAGTGCATATTTTGGTAATTTTCATCTGCTGTCTCACGATGCAGTCAGCGAAAAAGGATTGTTAATTGTTTGGTTTTGTTCACATTTGGGATGGAAATCCGATGTTTACTCGAAAAACTGATATAGGCCTACATATATTAGTCATCAAAGGCAGAAATCAGAGCACATAATTTGTTAAGATTGAAAAGAGTTTGGCCAAGAAGGAACACTTTCTTAATTAGATTTGTTGAAGATGGTTCATTAAAATCCTGACAATGACTTAATGATATCAGGCCTAGATATTTTTGCACCTTACTAGACCTAAAACTAAAAGGAAGAAAACAAACATTGGAATGAATGCTTCATGGCAAAACTACGACATTCCCTCAAATTAACATACGATTACTTTCTTGTAGAGAGTGGACTCTCTTAAATAAGACTGAAATAACATAAAAGATTGTTTCCTACTTACTGTCCTTTTGTTAAACCATCTTCTGTAGAATTACACGTCCGTGGTAGAGACAGTTAAAAGACTGCTTCCACGCAAGTAGTTGCCGTGTCAGCGTCTCGGTGGGCGCCGTGTCACACGGGGCCACGGAATAGACAGCTACGACGTTTGCTCGCATTGAGAACGGTCAAATATAAAACTAGGCCCCTGGCATAACACTGGTCACTGCTCAGTCAAACGAAAACATAATGACATGATCATGGTGTCATTTTAAAGAGGAGATTCAACCCAAACAGATGATATCTCCTGTGCATTCATACTTTAGTTACAATTAGCAATAATATCTCGGTTTCGTTTTTTTTAAATCCAACCTGTATTAACGGAAATGTTGACTTGGCTGAACTTTGGCCTTCAATTGACCCAGGAAGGAAGGGTCAGATGAAAATGACTACACAAAGCAAATTGTAGCCCAGGATCTGATCTATAATGTCTGCTAAATATGACGACCCTGGGTCATGTGGTTTTATAGAGGGAAACATTTTACAAAATGCCTTTTTTTGTCATTTTCATGACGAAAATCCACATTTGGGATGGAAATCCGATGTTTACTCGAAAAACTGATATAGGCCTACATATATTAGTCATCAAAGGCAGAAATCAGAGCACATAATTTGTTAAGATTGAAAAGAGTTTGGCCAAGAAGGAACACTTTCTTAATTAGATTTGTTGAAGATGGTTCATTAAAATCCTGACAATGACTTAATGAAATCAGGCCTAGATATTTTTGCACCTTACTAGACCTAAAACTAAAAGGAAGAAAACAAACATTGGAATGAATGCTTCACGGCAAAACTACGACATTCCCTCAAATTAACATACAATTACTTTCTTGTAGAGAGTGGACTCTCTTAAATAAGACTGAAATAACATAAAAGATTGTATCCTACTTACTGTCCTTTTGTTAAACCATCTTCTGTAGAATTACACGTCCGTGGTAGAGACAGTTAAAAGACTGCTTCCACGCAAGTAGTTGCCGTGTCCGCGTCTAGGTGGGCGCCGTGTCACACGGGGCCACGGAATAGACAGCTACGACGTTTGCTCGCATTGAGAACGGTCAAATATAAAACTAGGCCCCTGGCATAACACTGGTCACTGCTCAGTCAAACGAAAACATAATGACATGATCATGGTGTCATTTTAAAGAGGAGATTCAACCCAAACAGATTATATCTCCTGTTCATTCATACGCGCCCTACTTTAGTTACAATTAGCAATAATATCTCGGTTTCGTTTTTTTTTAATCCAACCTGTATTAACGGAAATGTTGACTTGGCTGAACTTTGGCCTTCAATTGACCCAGGAAGGAAGGGTCAGATGAAAATGACTACACAAAGCAAATTGTAGCCCAGGATCTGATCTATAATGTCTGCTAAATATGATGACCCTGGGTCATGTGGTTTTATAGAGGGAAACATTTTACAAAATGCCTTTTTTTGTCATTTTCATGACGAAAATCCACATTTGGGATGGAAATCCGATGTTTACTCGAAAAACTGATATAGGCCTACATATATTAGTCATCAAAGGCAGAAATCAGAGCACATAATTTGTTAAGATTGAAAAGAGTTTGGCCAAGAAGGAACACTTTCTTAATTAGATTTGTTGAAGATGGTTCATTAAAATCCTGACAATGACTTAATGAAATCAGGCCTAGATATTTTTGCACCTTACTAGACCTAAAACTAAAAGGAAGAAAACAAACATTGGAATGAATGCTTCACGGCAAAACTACGACATTCCCTCAAATTAACATACAATTACTTTCTTGTAGAGAGTGGACTCTCTTAAATAAGACTGAAATAACATAAAAGATTGTATCCTACTTACTGTCCTTTTGTTAAACCATCTTCTGTAGAATTACACGTCCGTGGTAGAGACAGTTAAAAGACTGCTTCCACGCAAGTAGTTGCCGTGTCCGCGTCTAGGTGGGCGCCGTGTCACACGGGGCCACGGAATAGACAGCTACGACGTTTGCTCGCATTGAGAACGGTCAAATATAAAACTAGGCCCCTGGCATAACACTGGTCACTGCTCAGTCAAACGAAAACATAATGACATGATCATGGTGTCATTTTAAAGAGGAGATTCAACCCAAACAGATTATATCTCCTGTTCATTCATACGCGCCCTACTTTAGTTACAATTAGCAATAATATCTCGGTTTCGTTTTTTTTTAATCCAACCTGTATTAACGGAAATGTTGACTTGGCTGAACTTTGGCCTTCAATTGACCCAGGAAGGAAGGGTCAGATGAAAATGACTACACAAAGCAAATTGTAGCCCAGGATCTGATCTATAATGTCTGCTAAATATGACGACCCTGAGTCATGTGGTTTTATAGAGGGAAACATTTTACAAAATGCCTTTTTTTGTCATTTTCATGACGAAAATCCACTTTTTTTGCCATTTTTAAATTATTATAATTACGTAATCATTGACGTCATGGTGATGTTCTACATGGTGGTGGAAGTTTGTGATGGGGCCCATGCCTGTACCTAGTTTTATGAAGATCAAGCGTACTTTAGTAGCTAATATTGCTTCATAAATAAAACAAAATACAAACAATGTGATTTTTGAATTGGCTGAACTTTGACCTTCGATTGACCCAGGAAGGAAGGGTCAGATGAAAATGTCTACACTAAGAACATTGTAGGCTAGGATCTGAACTATATGTCTGCCAAATATAAAGACCCTGCGTCACGCGGTTTTGGCAAGGGAATCATTTTAAAATGTGCATATTTTGGTCATTTTCGGCTTTTTAGGCATTTTTAAACTATTGTAATGACGTCACTGATGACGTCACAATGAAGCCATTCTTGGGTGCACACCTCTTATACTATGTCTTTGATGTGACCAAGTTTGGTTAAGATCAATGTTTGGGAACAACCTGAAAAAGCGCCGACAACGCCTATGCGCTTTGTCTATGGGGAAAAAATCAGAAGAAATAAACGGAAAAAAAAACTAGAGCTACGTCTGTTCTATGAACAGAGCGTAGGGCTTTTTCACATTTTTTTTACTTAAAAAAATGAGCATGCTTACCTTGCAAAATTAGATGTTAGCATATCAACAATTTAACTTTTAAAAAGTTTACCTTTAATGTGTTACCTTTAAAAGGATTGATGACGTCATCAATGTTTTAACCACACAGACATGTTTGGTGGTGGACTTACTCTATAAGCAGCACTATTGGGCTAATTTGCGCAAACACTGCTATAAAAGGGTCATTTTAAGACTTTTTAATTTTGACGCTAGAGGGCGCCCTTTTATGGAATGACGTAGAAACTTACATTTTTGGAAACCCTATTTACCTTAGACACTAACACTACCAACCGCATCTCGGCAGCTTTCACCACTTTTACAAAATAGGTTCATTTAAATGCCTTCCGGTTTCTACCGGAAGTGAGCAAGGTCACAGCGATATTTTTTTTGGATACCCCACCCTAGTCGAACTCAAACACCTTTGACCCCATCCAAATACCTCTTACCAGTTTCAAATGGCAAGGCAAAGTCTGTTTGACCAATAGGGAATGAGGTCATATGTGAAGGCATGTGGGCATCTGAAAGACCTTTATTAATTATCGTATATGCCGAAAGAATCCAGATCGTAGATCAAACGGTTGATTTTTAATGAATTTTTGCATATGGAAACATTAAATTTCATGCCCCTTTAAACTTACACCTGATGACGTCATGATGACGCCATTGTTGGGTGCACACCTCTTCTACTATGTCTTTGATGTTACCAAGTTTGTTTAAGAACAACCTCAAGTTTGGGAACAACCTCAAAAAGTGCCGACAACGCCCATGCGTTATGTCAATGGGGAAAACATCAGAAGAAGAAATAAACGGAAAAGCCAAAAGTTAACGACCTTTGCTAGTGATCGTATATGGGAAGGAATCAAGGTTGTAGCTCGCATTTGTTAATATTTCATATTTATAATATTTGTATCACCTTTAATCTGACACGTGATGACGTCATTATGAGATCATCAGTTAAATACCTTTGTTAATTACCGTATATGGCGCAGGAATCACGATCATAGGTGAATCGGCTGATTTGTTACGAATGTTTGAATATGGAAAACATTAAATTGTATGCTCATTTAATCTTATACCTGATGATGAACAGTTTTTGAGTTGTGTCAGTTTGCCTGAGTGTACTGCTATACAGATCTGCCACTTCCAAGTGTTTGATGAACTGTGAGATACCAAGTCATGGCGCAGGTAAAAACGTTTGATTACTTAATTAGCTCCTTGAGGAGTATCATAACATGTATGTTCAGGATTTATACTAAGAGAGTCTTGGGCCAAATTTCATATAAAACAAAATAACATCTACATTATGTAAACAGTACAGTTACCTTCATCGATTGAGAAAAGATTTGTTTAGATTTGAAAATATGGCAATTTTCAGTTTTTGCACTTTAAAAAACATCAATTAAGTTACTGTAAAATTAGTACTATTTGTAATAATGTCACATGGCGTTATAAATTAACTATTTAAAAAGTTTATCCTGAAAACTCAGTTTAGAGGCAAGTTTGATTTCCCTTTGCGAATTCTAAACTGTTAATTTTTAGTTTGTTTTGTTCACATTTGGGATGGAAACGCGATGTTTACTCGAAATACTGATGTACATAATATATATTAGTCATCAAAGGCAGAAATCAGAGCACATAATTAGTTAAGATTGAAAAGAGTTTGGCCAAGGAGGACAATTTCGTAATTAGATTTTTAAAAGATGGTTCAATAAAATCCAGACAATGACTTAATTATTTCAGGCCTATATTAAGCTTTTGTTTTTAAATGGGACGTGCACTGCATTGTTCGCGCAACTCACAACAAGTACATGTACTACATGTTTACACGTACTGCGCATTCTCTCTTTAGCTATACATGTATAACTATGAGGGCGCTATATCACTTTCACGGTAGCAAAACGCGAGTGCATGGCCTGGGGCGGGGTGGCTTATGCATGGTTTTACGCAAAATGCGACTTGGCTGAACTTTGGCCTTCAATTGACCCAGGACGGAAGGGTCAGATGAAAATGCCTACACAAAGAACATTGTAGTCCATGATCTGATCTATAATGTCTGCTAAATATGAAGACCCTGGGCCATGTGGTTTTATAGAGGGAAACATTTTACGAAATGTATTTGGGGTCATTTTCATGAAGAAAATCCACTTTTGTGCCATTTTTAAATTATCATAATTACGTAATCAGTTATGTCATGGTGATGTTCTACATGGTGGTGGAAGTTCGTGATGGGGCCCATGCCTGTACCTAGTTTTATAAAGATCAAGCGTTGTTTAATAGCTAATATTGCTTCATAAGTACAAAAACATACAACAAATGTTATTTTTGAATTGGCTGAACTTTGACCTTCGATTGACCCAGGAAGGAAGGGTCAGATGAAAATGCCTACACAAAGCAAATCGTAGTCCGTGATCTGATCTATAATGTCTGCTAAATATGAAGACGCTGAGCCATGTGGTTTTATAGAGGGAAACATTTTACGAAATGCATTTTTTTTGTCATTTTCATGACGAAAATCCACTTTTGTGCCATTTAAAAATTATTATAATTACGTAATCATTGACGTCATGGTAACGTTCTACATGGTGGTGGACGTTTGTGATGGGGCCCATGCCTGTACCTAGTTTTATGAAAATCAAGCATGGTTGAATAGCTAATATTGCTTCATAAGTACAAACAAATACAACAAATGTGATTTTTGAATTGGCTGAACTTTGACCTTCGATTGACCCAGGAAGGAAGGGTCAGATGAAAATGCCTACACTAAGAACATTAAAGCTCATGATCTGATCTAAATGTTTGCCAAATATGAAAACCCTGGGTCATGTGGTTTTGGCAAGGGAACCATTTTAAAAAGTGCATATTTCGGCAATTTTCCGCTTTTTAGGCATTTTTAAAGTGTTATAATGACGTAACGGATGACGTCACAATGAAGCCATTCTTGGGTGCACACCTCTTATACTATGTCTTTGATGTGGCCAAGTTTGGTTAAGATCAATGTTTGGGAACAACCTGAAAAAGCGCCGACAACGCCTATGCGCTTTGTCTATGGGAAAAAAATCAGAAGAAGAAATAAACGGAAAAAAAAAAAAAAAAAAAAAATCAAAACGAAAACAAAGGCTTTTTCGTCCTAAACGAAAAAGCCAAAAAAAAAAAAATCAAAACGAAAACAAAGGCTTTTTCGTCCTAAACGAAAAAGCCAATAAAAAAATCAAAACGAAAACAAAGGCTTTTTCGTCCTAAACGAAAAAGCCAAAAATAAAAAATAAAGAAATCGTACGAGAGTAATAGGTGATCGGGCTGTTGGCCCGATCACCTAATAAGATCATGTGGTACCATTGTTATTAAGGTGTTTCATGTCAACTCTTGAAGAAAAATTTGAGTCACTGCAAATGATGTACTCTACTTTTAAAGGAGCGTGTCTAGATCACATTTTTGAGCTCGCCCCTTCCCCAATTTTCCATGGGTGTTGATATTTTGATACCATATCGTTTGTAATATTTTCTCATTACCATTGTGAAATTTTCGCTCTTAATCCGTATATTTTCAAGGATATCGTCAAAAAAACACCGATGTTTTGTAAACTAATTATACGTTCCGTAAAGCAGTGTATGGATAGTATTTTGAGGAGGTATTTTATGCATATGATTGTTTGGTGGGCAAGAAGGAAATATATTTTCTGGAAAAATCTAAACACTTTCCTTTCAACCCCCTTTTTTTTCCTGTCAACGATTCACAGAGGACATGTACAATTCAGAACCACCCAATCGTACAGTCTATTTTGTACCGGACAATCTTGGGGTAATATTTGCTTCGACAATGTCTTTAAATTATCATGTCTCCAATATTGTGCGCTCTACATCATTTCATATGCGCAATGTCGCTAAAATTCGTAAATATCTTAATCCGCATGCAACAGAACAAATTGTCCATTCTGTAATAAATTCACGTCTGGACATAGGTAATGTGCTTTTGTTTGGGCTCCCACAATCACAAATCATCAATACCCATAATGAGCGTTTCAGAAATCGCGAAAATTTCATTTTCGAAAACCGCACGTTTGCTATCGCTAATTGTGACTGAAGTAGGGCACGTATGAATGAACGGGAGATATCATCTATTAGGGTGGAATCTCCTCTTTAAAATGACACCCTGTTCAAGTCATTATGTTTCCGGTTGACTGAGCAGTGATCAATGTTATGCAAGGGTCTAGTTTGGGATTTTCGGGGAAAAAATAAACCTAAGATGCCTCTGAAGATCGCCAGAAAGCAGTTGATGTCTTACGAGCCACAGTTTTGTAAGGGTACCACCGAACATTTGTGTTGAACATGGTTAGGGCCAGTCCCGGCTAAACCATGTTGTCTATGACTGCTGCGTTCTCCCTGCTGCATGCATGGGTTTGCTGAATTGCATTAATGTACTCGGATTCCCGACCAGTTCTCCTTCGCCCAGACCTTGGACTCAACAAAAACTCGCTGCATTCCCATGTAGGACTGAATGTTCTGTTTAAGAAAATGCAGGTTTTCCCCACCAACATTTTTATCGACATGTTAATTTCCGAGGCGTCCTTGGCTACTGGATACTTGGTCCGGCGTCCAAACAGGCTATGCCATGCATTAAGAAAGTGGCGCAAGTCCATAACTGGACCCTTGCATAACAACCGGAAACATAATGACTTGATCAGGGTGTCATTTTAAAGAAGAGATTCTACCCTAACAGATGATATCTCCCGTTCATTCATACGTGCCCTACTTCAGTCACAATTAGCAATAATATCTCGGTTTCGTTTTTTTGTATTCACCCTGTATAGTCACCCCGCCCAGAACCACTACACCTTTTTGTCAACGATTCACACAGGCCATGTACAATTCAGAATTTGACAAACACAACATTCAGATTTTCTTGTTTATTACCAAGAGAGAAAAAAATGAGCCGCTCGTTCTAACTTGTACCGGCCGATGTGCATACGTGCTGTGCCAATTTCAGACACGTGGGAACTACGGCCCGCAGGGACCGTTCAACACGCACTGTGTATATATGCCGTTCGTTCCGCGACAAAACCACCGGTCGCAATGCACCAGTATTTACTTTAAAATAGCTTCAGTGTGAGCCACGATTTCACCGTTTTTTTCACGATTGTGTATAGGATCTATACACAATCGTACCTAATCGTAGCTAATCGTACCTATTTCGTGAAAAAAAATCGCACAGTACGTGGGAGGCCTGCTTTAAGCGGGCCTCCCACTGTGCGATTTTTGCCACGAATTAGGTACGATTAGGTACGATTTAGTACGATTATGTATAGACTTTATACACAATCGTACCAAATCGTAGCTAATCGTACGTAATTCGTGGCCAAAATCGCACAGTGGGAGGCCTGCTTTAAGCGGGCCGCCACTGTGCGATTTTTGCCACGAATTTTCTACGATTAGCTACGATTAAGTACGATTGTGTGTAGAGTCTATAGACAGTCTCTGGTAATCGTACCAATTCGGAGGAATTTCGTGGCAAATATCGCACAGTGGGAGGCCCGCTTTAAGCGGACCTCCCACTGTGCGATTTTTGCCACGAATTTCCAACGATTCGGTACGATTTGGTGAGATTACCAGAGACTGTCTATAGACTCTATATATATACACAATTGTACCAAATCGTATCTAATCGTTGGAAATTCGGGGCAAAAATTGCACAGTAGGAGGCCCGCTTTAGTCCTATGGAATTTGAAGTGGAAGAAGAATCAAAAATAATAAAAGAAGAACAAAATCAAAGGCAGTTTTGGGTACTATGTCCCGAAACAGCCCATACAAAAATCTTAACGAAAACAAAGGCTGTTTCGATCGTGACCGGAACAGCCAAAAAATACCCACAACACGATGATGGGCAATTTCTACACTAGACCGCACTCGTTCAGCTCTAAACTCCCTCTAAAACAGAATCATTTGAGGGCATACAGAATATTTATGAGTTCGCGCATCGATTTCTGCCTGTTTAGTCCGGGAGCCAAGCAGGATTTAATCATAATTTTGAGTGCAAAAGGTTTGAAGTGTGGGATTGGTAGAAGTGTCTTGGGACATCTTCCAACACACGACATCTTCCAACACACGATAAGTGCAACTAAAGCCACAATATTCGAACGCAAACACTCGCCGTTCACAGACGTGCGGAATATGTGCAAAACTTAAAGTAAATTCTGGTTGTTTTCGCACCAACTGCCCTGCAGAAGACGACCGATGCATGCCACTTAACGAATAAATGTATACTTAACACGGACCTCTTTTGTGTGCATTTCTGTTGTAAATCAAATGACACTATTTTCAAAAAGTTAAAGCTTGTACCAGTTGAAATAGTTCGTACATCACACAAATAAATGCAAACAACACACGAAGTCGATCAGTTATCACGAGCGAAAACAAAATATTTATATCTTTAGATGAAAATGTATAGATGAGAAGGCCTTACAGGATCTGAAGGACATCCATAAAAGAAAGGTACATGTAATAAAGAGGAGGGAAGGAAGAAACTAAAACGAACTTTTTTTTCCTTTCAAAAGACCTGTCACCCTAATTGATTCAAAGACCGGCACGGTCATCAATTTTGATTCAGGAAAACATTCAGGAATGTGAACTGGATGGAAGGCCTTTCACTTGTGAAGTTTGTTTGTTCTAAACAATGACAAGTTTTTATACACATCTCAATCAGCTTCATATCACCATTGTGTGTCTCAAATACGATATGTCAATTATCTTACGCAAGTTCTCGACCATTGTGCAATTGTTTTCAATTGTTTTATTTTTTTTTACTGGGAGGGGGGGGGGGGGGGTGGGGGGTGGTGCGGGTGGGGAGTGGTACCACAAAATTATTCGTTGTGTAATGTCGTGGGTTTTTGAATGACTGCCATTCAGGCTGAGAACTTTGTCATTACTGTAGCAGTATACATGTATATCCGCTAACTTGAGACTGTCGCTTGAGACTTGTGATCGAATTCCCGTACCTGTCATGTCAAGATATAGAAGCATTACGACGTAATTTTTTTACTCTTCTTTGTTGACTTTCTAAATAAGAATTGTGTCTGTTGCACGATAGTGACCACAGAAATTGAAAGAAACAAATTCTCAAAAATACATCATTGAGCTTTGTGCGTTATCATTGCTGCTCCTGTTTTACGGAGGGAGGGGGGTGTGGGGAGGGGGGATGGGGTAACGTGTAATACCACAACATTTTTCGTTATGTAATGTCGTGGTTTTGTTTAAAGACTGCCATTCAGGCTGATAACTTTTTAATTACTGTAGCAGTGTATATCCGCTACTTGAGACTGTCGCTTGAGACTTCTGATCGATTTCCCGTACCTGTCATGTCAAGATACGGAACGACGTAACTTTTCTACTCTTCTTGTGAATGTTTACCCGTTTGATACTCTAAATAAGAATTGTGTATATTGCACGATAGCGACCACAAAAATTGAAAGAAACAAATTCTGGAAAATACATAAATGAGCTTTGTGCGTTAGCATTGCCTCTCTTGTTGTAGGCCGACTGCCACATGTGTTTGTTTATTTGGGAAGTGCATGCGCACATTTAGCCAGAGTGTGTGCTTTTGAATCATGTGTTTTGCATTTTGACAGCAATGTTTTATTTTGACATCAATGTTTTTAGTTGTTATTGTTAGTTGCTCATAGTGCTATAGCTGTTTAACTCAACGATTCCATAATGGCGGGTTATACAACGTACCGACATGCAACGATAACGAGGCAACCGGCCATGTGTATCGCCCATTGTATGGAGTTCAATAATCCCAACCCACGTAGGCCAAAAGAGATTTCATGTATACAATTTAAAATATCTCAACCGTTCAGGATGTCCCAGGTCTAACAAACTCAAGGACGAATATGATTTTTTGCATATAGGCGTATAAATGTTATAAAAGAAAATAAGGTCATGTACAAACATGGACAAATACACTTAAAGGTAGACCACGTGATTGGTAAACTGTTCAAACGGGTGTTATTTCCACTCGTGATTAGAAGCCCATGTTGATCAACTGCCCTGTAGACATTTCAACCACATAGGTGCAGTATTTCTGAAAACTTGAAAAATCCATGCATGGTTTTTGTGTTGAGTTAAATGGTAAAAAAGTATTTTGCGAAAGGTTTTTCTTTAGAAAACCACCTTCAGTTGTTAATTTCTCACACAAAATACAATTTTGGAATAAAATAAGATCATGTGGTACCATTGTTATTAAGGTGTTTCATGTCAACTCTTGAAGAAAAATTTGAGTCACTGCAAATGATGTACTCTACTTTTAAAGGAGCGTGTCCAGATCACATTTTTGAGCTCGCCCCTTCCCCAATTTTCCATGGGTGTTGATATTTTGATACCATATCGTTTGTAATATTTTCTCATTACCATTGTGAAATTTTCGCTCTTAATCCGTATATTTTCAAGGATATCGTCAAAAAAACACCGATGTTTTGTAAACTAATTATACGTTCCGTAAAGCAGTGTATGGATAGTATTTTGAGGAGGTATTTTATGCATATGATTGTTTGGTGGGCAAGAAGGAAATATATTTTCTGGAAAAATCTAAACACTTTCCTTTCAACCCCCTTTTTTTTCCTGTCAACGATAAACAGAGGCCATGTACAATTCAGAACCACCCAATCGTACAGTCTATTTTGTACCAGACAATCTTGGGGTAATATTTGCTTCGACAATGTCTTTAAATTATCATGTCTCCAATATTGTGCGCTCTACATCATTTCATATGCGCAATGTCGCTAAAATTCGTAAATATCTTAATCCGCATGCAACAGAACAAATTGTCCATTCTGTAATAAATTCACGTCTGGACATAGGTAATGTGCTTTTGTTTGGGCTCCCACAATCACAAATCATCAATACCCATAATGAGCGTTTCAGAAATCGCGAAAATTTCATTTTCGAAAACCGCACGTTTGCTATCGCTAATTGTGACTGAAGTAGGGCACGTATGAATGAACGGGAGATATCATCTATTAGGGTGGAATCTCCTCTTTAAAATGACACCCTGTTCAAGTCATTATGTTTCCGGTTGACTGAGCAGTGATCAATGTTATGCAAGGGTCTAGTTTGGGATTTTCGGGGAAAAAATAAACCTAAGATGCCTCTGAAGATCGCCAGAAAGCAGTTGATGTCTTACGAGCCACAGTTTTGTAAGGGTACCACCGAACATTTGTGTTGAACATGGTTAGGGCCAGTCCCGGCTAAACCATGTTGTCTATGACTGCTGCGTTCTCCCTGCTGCATGCATGGGTTTGCTGAATTGCATTAATGTACTCGGATTCCCGACCAGTTCTCCTTCGCCCAGACCTTGGACTCAACAAAAACTCGCTGCATTCCCATGTAGGACTGAATGTTCTGTTTAAGAAAATGCAGGTTTTCCCCACCAACATTTTTATCGACATGTTAATTTCCGAGGCGTCCTTGGCTACTGGATACTTGGTCCGGCGTCCAAACAGGCTATGCCATGCATTAAGAAAGTGGCGCAAGTCCATAACTGGACCCTTGCATAACAACCGGAAACATAATGACTTGATCAGGGTGTCATTTTAAAGAAGAGATTCTACCCTAACAGATGATATCTCCCGTTCATTCATACGTGCCCTACTTCAGTCACAATTAGCAATAATATCTCGGTTTCGTTTTTTTGTATTCACCCTGTATAGTCACCCCGCCCAGAACCACTACACCTTTTTGTCAACGATTCACACAGGCCATGTACAATTCAGAATTTGACAAACACAACATTCAGATTTTCTTGTTTATTACCAAGAGAGAAAAAAATGAGCCGCTCGTTCTAACTTGTACCGGCCGATGTGCATACGTGCTGTGCCAATTTCAGACACGTGGGAACTACGGCCCGCAGGGACCGTTCAACACGCACTGTGTATATATGCCGTTCGTTCCGCGACAAAACCACCGGTCGCAATGCACCAGTATTTACTTTAAAATAGCTTCAGTGTGAGCCACGATTTCACCGTTTTTTTCACGATTGTGTATAGGATCTATACACAATCGTACCTAATCGTAGCTAATCGTACCTATTTCGTGAAAAAAAATCGCACAGTACGTGGGAGGCCTGCTTTAAGCGGGCCTCCCACTGTGCGATTTTTGCCACGAATTAGGTACGATTAGGTACGATTTAGTACGATTATGTATAGACTTTATACACAATCGTACCAAATCGTAGCTAATCGTACGTAATTCGTGGCCAAAATCGCACAGTGGGAGGCCTGCTTTAAGCGGGCCGCCACTGTGCGATTTTTGCCACGAATTTTCTACGATTAGCTACGATTAAGTACGATTGTGTGTAGAGTCTATAGACAGTCTCTGGTAATCGTACCAATTCGGAGGAATTTCGTGGCAAATATCGCACAGTGGGAGGCCCGCTTTAAGCGGACCTCCCACTGTGCGATTTTTGCCACGAATTTCCAACGATTCGGTACGATTTGGTGAGATTACCAGAGACTGTCTATAGACTCTATATATATACACAATTGTACCAAATCGTATCTAATCGTTGGAAATTCGGGGCAAAAATTGCACAGTAGGAGGCCCGCTTTAGTCCTATGGAATTTGAAGTGGAAGAAGAATCAAAAATAATAAAAGAAGAACAAAATCAAAGGCAGTTTTGGGTACTATGTCCCGAAACAGCCCATACAAAAATCTTAACGAAAACAAAGGCTGTTTCGATCGTGACCGGAACAGCCAAAAAATACCCACAACACGATGATGGGCAATTTCTACACTAGACCGCACTCGTTCAGCTCTAAACTCCCTCTAAAACAGAATCATTTGAGGGCATACAGAATATTTATGAGTTCGCGCATCGATTTCTGCCTGTTTAGTCCGGGAGCCAAGCAGGATTTAATCATAATTTTGAGTGCAAAAGGTTTGAAGTGTGGGATTGGTAGAAGTGTCTTGGGACATCTTCCAACACACGACATCTTCCAACACACGATAAGTGCAACTAAAGCCACAATATTCGAACGCAAACACTCGCCGTTCACAGACGTGCGGAATATGTGCAAAACTTAAAGTAAATTCTGGTTGTTTTCGCACCAACTGCCCTGCAGAAGACGACCGATGCATGCCACTTAACGAATAAATGTATACTTAACACGGACCTCTTTTGTGTGCATTTCTGTTGTAAATCAAATGACACTATTTTCAAAAAGTTAAAGCTTGTACCAGTTGAAATAGTTCGTACATCACACAAATAAATGCAAACAACACACGAAGTCGATCAGTTATCACGAGCGAAAACAAAATATTTATATCTTTAGATGAAAATGTATAGATGAGAAGGCCTTACAGGATCTGAAGGACATCCATAAAAGAAAGGTACATGTAATAAAGAGGAGGGAAGGAAGAAACTAAAACGAACTTTTTTTTCCTTTCAAAAGACCTGTCACCCTAATTGATTCAAAGACCGGCACGGTCATCAATTTTGATTCAGGAAAACATTCAGGAATGTGAACTGGATGGAAGGCCTTTCACTTGTGAAGTTTGTTTGTTCTAAACAATGACAAGTTTTTATACACATCTCAATCAGCTTCATATCACCATTGTGTGTCTCAAATACGATATGTCAATTATCTTACGCAAGTTCTCGACCATTGTGCAATTGTTTTCAATTGTTTTATTTTTTTTTACTGGGAGGGGGAGGGGGAGGGGGTGGGGGGTGGGTGGGGAGTGGTACCACAAAATTATTCGTTGTGTAATGTCGTGGGTTTTTGAATGACTGCCATTCAAGCTGAGAACTTTGTCATTACTGTAGCAGTATACATGTATATCCGCTAACTTGAGACTGTCGCTTGAGACTTGTGATCGAATTCCCGTACCTGTCATGTCAAGATATAGAAGCATTACGACGTAATTTTTTTACTCTTCTTTGTTGACTTTCTAAATAAGAATTGTGTCTGTTGCACGATAGTGACCACAGAAATTGAAAGAAACAAATTCTCAAAAATACATCATTGAGCTTTGTGCGTTATCATTGCTGCTCCTGTTTTACGGAGGGAGGGGGGTGTGGGGAGGGGGGATGGGGTAACGTGTAATACCACAACATTTTTCGTTATGTAATGTCGTGGTTTTGTTTAAAGACTGCCATTCAGGCTGATAACTTTTTAATTACTGTAGCAGTGTATATCCGCTACTTGAGACTGTCGCTTGAGACTTCTGATCGATTTCCCGTACCTGTCATGTCAAGATACGGAACGACGTAACTTTTCTACTCTTCTTGTGAATGTTTACCCGTTTGATACTCTAAATAAGAATTGTGTATATTGCACGATAGCGACCACAAAAATTGAAAGAAACAAATTCTGGAAAATACATAAATGAGCTTTGTGCGTTAGCATTGCCTCTCTTGTTGTAGGCCGACTGCCACATGTGTTTGTTTATTTGGGAAGTGCATGCGCACATTTAGCCAGAGTGTGTGCTTTTGAATCATGTGTTTTGCATTTTGACAGCAATGTTTTATTTTGACATCAATGTTTTTAGTTGTTATTGTTAGTTGCTCATAGTGCTATAGCTGTTTAACTCAACGATTCCATAATGGCGGGTTATACAACGTACCGACATGCAACGATAACGAGGCAACCGGCCATGTGTATCGCCCATTGTATGGAGTTCAATAATCCCAACCCACGTAGGCCAAAAGAGATTTCATGTATACAATTTAAAATATCTCAACCGTTCAGGATGTCCCAGGTCTAACAAACTCAAGGACGAATATGATTTTTTGCATATAGGCGTATAAATGTTATAAAAGAAAATAAGGTCATGTACAAACATGGACAAATACACTTAAAGGTAGACCACGTGATTGGTAAACTGTTCAAACGGGTGTTATTTCCACTCGTGATTAGAAGCCCATGTTGATCAACTGCCCTGTAGACATTTCAACCACATAGGTGCAGTATTTCTGAAAACTTGAAAAATCCATGCATGGTTTTTGTGTTGAGTTAAATGGTAAAAAAGTATTTTGCGAAAGGTTTTTCTTTAGAAAACCACCTTCAGTTGTTAATTTCTCACACAAAATACAATTTTGGAATAAAATAAGATCATGTGGTACCATTGTTATTAAGGTGTTTCATGTCAACTCTTGAAGAAAAATTTTAGTCACTGCAAATGATGTACTCTACTTTTAAAGGAGCGTGTCTAGATCACATTTTTGAGCTCGCCCCTTCCCCAATTTTCCATGGGTGTTGATATTTTGATACCATATCGTTTGTAATATTTTCTCATTACCATTGTGAAATTTTCGCTCTTAATCCGTATATTTTCAAGGATATCGTCAAAAAAACACCGATGTTTTGTAAACTAATTATACGTTCCGTAAAGCAGTGTATGGATAGTATTTTGAGGAGGTATTTTATGCATATGATTGTTTGGTGGGCAAGAAGGAAATATATTTTCTGGAAAAATCTAAACACTTTCCTTTCAACCCCCTTTTTTTTCCTGTCAACGATTCACAGAGGCCATGTACAATTCAGAACCACCCAATCGTACAGTCTATTTTGTACCAGACAATCTTGGGGTAATATTTGCTTCGACAATGTCTTTAAATTATCATGTCTCCAATATTGTGCGCTCTACATCATTTCATATGCGCAATGTCGCTAAAATTCGTAAATATCTTAATCCGCATGCAACAGAACAAATTGTCCATTCTGTAATAAATTCACGTCTGGACATAGGTAATGTGCTTTTGTTTGGGCTCCCACAATCACAAATCATCAATACCCATAATGAGCGTTTCAGAAATCGCGAAAATTTCATTTTCGAAAACCGCACGTTTGCTATCGCTAATTGTGACTGAAGTAGGGCACGTATGAATGAACGGGAGATATCATCTATTAGGGTGGAATCTCCTCTTTAAAATGACACCCTGTTCAAGTCATTATGTTTCCGGTTGACTGAGCAGTGATCAATGTTATGCAAGGGTCTAGTTTGGGATTTTCGGGAAAAAAATAAACCTAAGATGCCTCTGAAGATCGCCAGAAAGCAGTTGATGTCTTACGAGCCACAGTTTTGTAAGGGTACCACCGAACATTTGTGTTGAACATGGTTAGGGCCAGTCCCGGCTAAACCATGTTGTCTATGACTGCTGCGTTCTCCCTGCTGCATGCATGGGTTTGCTGAATTGCATTAATGTACTCGGATTCCCGACCAGTTCTCCTTCGCCCAGACCTTGGACTCAACAAAAACTCGCTGCATTCCCATGTAGGACTGAATGTTCTGTTTAAGAAAATGCAGGTTTTCCCCACCAACATTTTTATCGACATGTTAATTTCCGAGGCGTCCTTGGCTACTGGATACTTGGTCCGGCGTCCAAACAGGCTATGCCATGCATTAAGAAAGTGGCGCAAGTCCATAACTGGACCCTTGCATAACAACCGGAAACATAATGACTTGATCAGGGTGTCATTTTAAAGAAGAGATTCTACCCTAACAGATGATATCTCCCGTTCATTCATACGTGCCCTACTTCAGTCACAATTAGCAATAATATCTCGGTTTCGTTTTTTTGTATTCACCCTGTATAGTCACCCCGCCCAGAACCACTACACCTTTTTGTCAACGATTCACACAGGCCATGTACAATTCAGAATTTGACAAACACAACATTCAGATTTTCTTGTTTATTACCAAGAGAGAAAAAAATGAGCCGCTCGTTCTAACTTGTACCGGCCGATGTGCATACGTGCTGTGCCAATTTCAGACACGTGGGAACTACGGCCCGCAGGGACCGTTCAACACGCACTGTGTATATATGCCGTTCGTTCCGCGACAAAACCACCGGTCGCAATGCACCAGTATTTACTTTAAAATAGCTTCAGTGTGAGCCACGATTTCACCGTTTTTTTCACGATTGTGTATAGGATCTATACACAATCGTACCTAATCGTAGCTAATCGTACCTATTTCGTGAAAAAAAATCGCACAGTACGTGGGAGGCCTGCTTTAAGCGGGCCTCCCACTGTGCGATTTTTGCCACGAATTAGGTACGATTAGGTACGATTTAGTACGATTATGTATAGACTTTATACACAATCGTACCAAATCGTAGCTAATCGTACGTAATTCGTGGCCAAAATCGCACAGTGGGAGGCCTGCTTTAGTCCTATGGAATTTGAAGTGGAAGAAGAATCAAAAATAATAAAAGAAGAACAAAATCAAAGGCAGTTTTGGGTACTATGTCCCGAAACAGCCCATACAAAAATCTTAACGAAAACAAAGGCTGTTTCGATCGTGACCGGAACAGCCAAAAAATACCCACAACACGATGATGGGCAATTTCTACACTAGACCGCACTCGTTCAGCTCTAAACTCCCTCTAAAACAGAATCATTTGAGGGCATACAGAATATTTATGAGTTCGCGCATCGATTTCTGCCTGTTTAGTCCGGGAGCCAAGCAGGATTTAATCATAATTTTGAGTGCAAAAGGTTTGAAGTGTGGGATTGGTAGAAGTGTCTTGGGACATCTTCCAACACACGACATCTTCCAACACACGATAAGTGCAACTAAAGCCACAATATTCGAACGCAAACACTCGCCGTTCACAGACGTGCGGAATATGTGCAAAACTTAAAGTAAATTCTGGTTGTTTTCGCACCAACTGCCCTGCAGAAGACGACCGATGCATGCCACTTAACGAATAAATGTATACTTAACACGGACCTCTTTTGTGTGCATTTCTGTTGTAAATCAAATGACACTATTTTCAAAAAGTTAAAGCTTGTACCAGTTGAAATAGTTCGTACATCACACAAATAAATGCAAACAACACACGAAGTCGATCAGTTATCACGAGCGAAAACAAAATATTTATATCTTTAGATGAAAATGTATAGATGAGAAGGCCTTACAGGATCTGAAGGACATCCATAAAAGAAAGGTACATGTAATAAAGAGGAGGGAAGGAAGAAACTAAAACGAACTTTTTTTTCCTTTCAAAAGACCTGTCACCCTAATTGATTCAAAGACCGGCACGGTCATCAATTTTGATTCAGGAAAACATTCAGGAATGTGAACTGGATGGAAGGCCTTTCACTTGTGAAGTTTGTTTGTTCTAAACAATGACAAGTTTTTATACACATCTCAATCAGCTTCATATCACCATTGTGTGTCTCAAATACGATATGTCAATTATCTTACGCAAGTTCTCGACCATTGTGCAATTGTTTTCAATTGTTTTATTTTTTTTTACTGGGAGGGGGGGGGGGGGGGGGGTGGGGGGTGGTGCGGGTGGGGAGTGGTACCACAAAATTATTCGTTGTGTAATGTCGTGGGTTTTTGAATGACTGCCATTCAGGCTGAGAACTTTGTCATTACTGTAGCAGTATACATGTATATCCGCTAACTTGAGACTGTCGCTTGAGACTTGTGATCGAATTCCCGTACCTGTCATGTCAAGATATAGAAGCATTACGACGTAATTTTTTTACTCTTCTTTGTTGACTTTCTAAATAAGAATTGTGTCTGTTGCACGATAGTGACCACAGAAATTGAAAGAAACAAATTCTCAAAAATACATCATTGAGCTTTGTGCGTTATCATTGCTGCTCCTGTTTTACGGAGGGAGGGGGGTGTGGGGAGGGGGGATGGGGTAACGTGTAATACCACAACATTTTTCGTTATGTAATGTCGTGGTTTTGTTTAAAGACTGCCATTCAGGCTGATAACTTTTTAATTACTGTAGCAGTGTATATCCGCTACTTGAGACTGTCGCTTGAGACTTCTGATCGATTTCCCGTACCTGTCATGTCAAGATACGGAACGACGTAACTTTTCTACTCTTCTTGTGAATGTTTACCCGTTTGATACTCTAAATAAGAATTGTGTATATTGCACGATAGCGACCACAAAAATTGAAAGAAACAAATTCTGGAAAATACATAAATGAGCTTTGTGCGTTAGCATTGCCTCTCTTGTTGTAGGCCGACTGCCACATGTGTTTGTTTATTTGGGAAGTGCATGCGCACATTTAGCCAGAGTGTGTGCTTTTGAATCATGTGTTTTGCATTTTGACAGCAATGTTTTATTTTGACATCAATGTTTTTAGTTTAGGGGCTCGTGTAAATTATTTCTCGACGCGTGTTGGGTTTATAGTGCATCGAAATATTGCTGCGCACACCGTGTGTAAGCGATTGGAAAAAAAATGTAAGTGTCCCGGGTGGTGCATTGGGAAGGGAAAGCCAATAATTCGGTTTTTATTCATAATTTTAGCACGGATCGTAAGGCCAACCAACACTGATTGGAAATTCATTACTTAAAGAGGAAGAATCCCCCTTGACGAAAATCCAGCATTTAGGCTTTTTTCGATAGTCCAAACATCCCTCTTGCCGACGTGGATTTTTATTATTTTTTAATTGTCAGTTTTAAGTGGATAAATTGCAAGCAAAAGTGCGCTTTTCGAAAATGAGATTTTCGCGATTTCTGAAACGCTCATTAGGTATTCATGATATGCGCGTGACCCCGTGACGCAATCCTGAGAAAGAGAAGTCAACACGATAGTTAGCTCCATACGTTTACACGCAAAAAACTTGGTAAACTTGGTAAACCGTCTCTTTTAGATGGTGTTTTTTGAAGAATTTTGTTGTTCCAAAAAGCCAGAGATATGCCCAGTAGCTGCGTGGTTGCATGTTTTACCAGACACTATAAAAAAAAAGAGCAGAAAGATTTTCTTTTCTATTACCAAGAGAGAGAAAAATCACGTGGAAACTACGCCCGCAGTGGACCGTACACAGACTCCTTGAGTGGTCTTCTTTGAATCTGTTGACAAAATAAAAATCCGAATTAAAATGTATTTCTATACAATGTGGCTTTATATAGGAACCTACAGTCATGTAAATAGTGCAGAGGGAAAAACAATATTGTCGGACCATGGAGGATGGAAACAATGTTTGGAAACTTTTTCCTTTCCCTTCATATTTCACAACAGGGCCAAAACAAATTTTTCATTTTAATTGATTTTTTTTTTAAATTTAATTTTTTTCTCTTATTGATGACGTATTAAAGATAAAAATAAAATTCTAAGACTGCAATTAAACTGAAAAGTTAAGTCCGGATATCTGGACAGGTTATTGGACAACGCTTTGAATAGGCCTAAGTTTGTCCGGATATTGGGCTTGTCTTTCAATTAGCCCTAAAATTAGGGCTGTAAATTGCTCGCTTTTCAAATCTGACTTATTACAGTCGCAAATTCACAGCCCTAATTGAGGTATGTACGACAATACCAAGTCTCAAACTGCTCAAATCTGACAAAGTTCCACTACAAATATCGTCCGAAGCACATCAGACCAGAGCACTTTCACATACACCATTGCAATCCTGAGAGTCTAGTGTTTCATAAAATAATGGTAACGCTTATGGAATCGTCAATTTGGCCATCTACGATTTTTTTGGGTGTGATTCTAATTTCGAGGCAAAATGACAACAATCCACTTTATGAAAGGGGTACCTTCTGTCCCTACGGGAAATCCCGTATGGACAGAATCATTCTGTCTACATCCGATTGTGCAGTTTTTGCCATCACATGCGACCATTTCTTTCGTTGGCAGCCCCTTGCAAATGCAGAATTCTCCACCATCTTCATCCCCACTGCTGTCTCGATCTTCAGCCTCAACATCTTTAGCAATCTCGTCTTCTGATATATCGGAAAAATCGCTAAAATTATCGAAATCAAAATCGCCGTAAACAAAATCATCCGGGCCGTACGCCGCCATGATGCAGAGAGGAAGATATCTGCGCATGCGCGTGTGACGTAGCTTCCCTCCCATCATGCACCTGGCTCGAAGGCCAGCAGCCAGAGGCGCGAAAATTTAATTATCGATCTGGTTGTTCTGCGGTCACTGCGGTTGTGCGTCATGGGGTTTTTACGACCGCGGCGGTCATCACGTTTTCTTTGAAGGAGCTGAGTGCTGACTCCTTCTGTTTTATACTCTCGCGTTAAATCAGAAAACTTAAACATAAACGACGACTTAGAACTTACGACGATTTTGAGGTTATTAATTTCATAATCAATCTTTGGTGGCGGCCCAACATATTTTTTGGAATAGAATTGTATAATGTATAATAATCTTGCAGCCATTTTTTTAATGTTCTTCTTGAGGTATTCGTCTTTCTTATCTTGAATCCACGGCCGCACATAATATCCATCGTAGCTGTTGGCCATATTTTAATATACGATTATATTTATTAAACAGCTAGAATCCCCCTTCCACATTTTTTTAGTTTTTCTGTTTATCATGGAGGTGTATGTGTCTACAACACCATCACAACTTGTTTTTCACAAAAAAATCGACAGGCTTTTGCTTAAAACGTAAAGCATGCAGTTCCGACCCTCTTTACCCGAAATTCTGAAACGCTCGAGGTCACTTGGCTTGTTTATCAACAGGGTTTTGACGTCATCCTGAGAAACATACAAAACGGTCTGTGCGGTATTGAATGGAAAATACACGAAGTGAATGTTTATCATGCCTGTTTTTTCCTTGTAATTCAAAATACAAACGTGAAAAACACCTGTTTTGTGAAAAAACGATGAAATTGTGGCTCATAATGAAGCTCTTTTGAAGTAAATACTGGTGCATTGCGACGGGTGGTTTTGTCACGGAACGAACGGCATTCACAGCGGTCTGTGTACGGTCCCCTGCGGGCGTAGTTCCCACGTGTTTGAACATCGGCCGTACAAGTTATAGAATGAGCGACTCATTTTTCTCTCTCTTGGTAATAGAAAAGAAAATCTTTCTGCTCTTTTTTTTTCATAGTCTCTGGTAAAACATACAACCACGCAGCTACTGGGCATATCTCTGGCTTTTTGGACCAACAAAATTCTTCAAAAAATACCATCTAACAGAGACGGTTTTCCAAGTTTTTTGCGTGTAAACGTATGGAGCTAACAATCGTGTTGACTTCTCTTTCTCAGGATTGCGTCACGGGGTCACGCGCATATCATGAATACCTAATGAGCGTTTCAGAAATCGCGAAAATCTTCGAAAAGCGACTTTTGCTTGCAATTTATCCACTTAAAACCGACAATTAAAAAATAATAAAAATCCACGTCGGCAAGAGGGATGTTTGGACTATCGAAAAAAGCCTAAATGCTGGATTTTCGTCAAGGGGGATTCTTCCTCTTTAATATTAATATGAAATACCCTTTTTGTCTTGTCGATAAATCCATTTTAATTTATAATTGTATTACATTACTAATAAAATGAAACACACCTTTCTTATCGAGAGTAAAAATCAAACTTTCCAATTAAACCCACCAATCGATAATAGTTTTGGTCCTCGACGTAAAAAGATTAGGCTTTTAAGCGTTAGCATGTCGTATACAATGTTTTATCGTCTTCCAATAAAAGCAGTTGTTTACTGGGGTCAAGATGGTTACACTGTTTCTAATGTAATAAAATTTGAACCTGGCTATTATTCTTTAAACAGTTTTCTTGCTGTGTTTAGCTCCTACATTCTAGAATGGCTAAGGTTTTTTTATTAAAAAAAATGGCGATTTAAAAATAGAAGCAGACCCCGGATACGTTGTAGATTTTTATGTTTATTCCTAGTCTTACTATAGGTAGGGTGCTGCCAAGTGGCATTGCAGCTTTTAGTCATTCTAATGCTAAATTTGTCCAGATTTTAACACCACTAATTGGGAAAATGCTATTACCATTTTATGTAGTCAGATTAATACTAAAACAAACTTTAACTAGAGGTATGACGTTTGTTGTTACAAACGCCAGGTGATCGGGCTAAATGAACATTTTGTGATGAATTTCAGACGTTGTTATCACCTGTGGAATGGCAAAAATGGAAGTTCAGCAGCCGATTTCACGAAACTTTACGCAATTGCGCAAGTCCACTTACGCCATTACTTGCGCAATAACTTATGGCGTAAGTGGACTTGCGCAATTGCGTAAAGTTTCGTGAAATCGGCTGCTGTATACACTAATCCGGTAACTAATATCTCCTCCCTGCATATCCGCCATAGCTGGGGGGTTGATAGCTTGCACCGTTTTGAGATATGAATTGTTGAAATAATAACCTTTGAAATCTTGTAATGTGACACCTGTGACGACATCATGACGTCACAATTTTGTGCACAATTTTGTGCACAAATTGTTGAACAATATGTTGAACATCAAGTTCTTAAATGTGGCGAAGGAATCATACCAATATCTGTTGTAGTTTTCAAGATACAGCATTTTAAAACATCTCAGCTCCAAATTTGCGTAATTTGACACCACATTACGTAACCACCGTCCATGTAATGACGTCACCAATGGTATAGTCAAAAGGTCCACATGTGTGGAAACATTTCGTTCCGTAGAAATATGGTCAAATTCACTACCACTTTGAATCTATTTGCATTCAAAATGCTAAAAAATTGCACATTTTCGAACAACTTCCGGTTTGGACCGGAAGTAGGCGTCACACAGGGGTCATGACATCGTATGATTTGTTCAGTTCATTTAGACTTATCATGTTGTGAAAGAATTGTTCAAGTATCTATTACGGTTCTTGAGATATGAATTTTGAAAATAATTAGCTTTGAATTTTTGTAATTTGACACCTGATGACGTCATGATTACGTCACACTTGATGCCATCATGATACTATACATGCTGGTGAAAGTCTGCCGTAGGGCCTATGTCTGTATCTAATTTACTAACGATTCAGCTTGGTTTGATGGGCATTGTTACTGGTAAGTGTAAAAACTGAGATTTCCGTTTTCGTTGAACTTTGACCTCCAATTGACCCCAGAAGGAAGGGTCAGATGAAAATGCCCACACAAAGAAAGTTGTAGCACAGAATGTCATCTATAAACCTGCCAAATACAAAGATCCTGGGTCACGTGGTTTTCGAGACGGAAGCATTTTAAAATATGCATATTTTGGTTTTTTGGGAGGTGTAATTTGATACTTGATGACGTCACGATGACGTCACGCTTGATGCCATCATAATATTAAACACGCTGGTGAAAGTCTGCTATATACGGAGCTCTGGAAGTGCCTTCCGACTTGTTGAGATCCCGTGATAATTTATCGCAGGATGACAACATATTCAGCGCAAAATGTCGTCATCCCGTGATAATTATCTCAGTAAGACGACATCCAGGATGTATGACGACGACATCCCGAGATAATTTGTTATGGGATGGCGACATCCGAAATGTAGGATGACGACATCCCGAGATAACGTATTACAGGATGACGACATCCGAAATGTGAGATTACGACATCCCGAGATAATGTATTACGGGATGACGACATCCCGAGATAATTTTTAACGGGATGACGACATCCAGAATGTAGGACAACGACATCCCGAGATAAAATATCACGGGATGACGACATCCAAAATATAGGATGACGACATCCCGAGATAATGTATTACGGGATGACGACATCCGAAATGTAGGATGACGACATCTCGAAATAATTCAACACGGGATGACGACATCCAAAATATAGGATGACGACATCCCTAGATATTTTATCACGGGATGACGACATTCAAAAAATAGGATGACGACATCCCGAGATAATTTGTTATGGAATGACGACATCCAGAATGTAGGATGACGACATCCCTAGATATTTTATCACGGGATGACGACATCAAAAATGTAGGATGACGACACCTATAGTTGAAGTGAAACGCCGATTCGGCCGAAACAGCGGCCCGCTGTTTCAGCCGCCGATTCAGCCGCACATTCGAAAATGATGAAACATCCAGTATACATACACCAGAGGATGTTTACCACACGGGGATGAGGTCGGAACAATTTCATCATTTTCCTACATGTCCGAACAGACTCCTCTTCAACTTAAAAATTATAATTGATTCTAATCCAGGACACACCTAATTTTTGTTTCAGCTTCAGCCGCTCACTAATTAGTACCTAATTAAGGAGTTAAAGGGACCCTTCCCCAAGGAGCTAAAAAGTGAATATTTGTCACCGAAATAATCGAACGCACAACTTTAAAACAATTGTTCCCTTAATTTTGTACAAATTAACAACTTTTAATGCATTTTCTAATTGACTCTAGTCCCGGGCACACTTACTTTTGGTTTCAGCTTCAGCCGCACATCATTTAGTACCTAATTAAGGAGCTAAAGGAACCCTTCCGCAAGGGGCTAAAAAGTGATAATTTGTCTACAAAACATTCGAACGTACATCTTTAAAACAATTTTTTCCTTCATGTTGTACAAATCAACAACTTTTAATGCATTTTCTAATTGATTCTAGTCCCGGGCACACTCAATTTTGGTTTTAAGCTTCAACTGCACGTCGTTTAGTATATAATTAAGGAGTGAATATTTTTCACCAAAATATTCGAACGAACAACTTTAAAACAATTTGTTCCCTAAGCTTTATGTTTTGTAAATTAACAACTTTTAACGTATTTTCTAATTTACTCTAGTCTCAGGTGCACTTATTTTAGTTTCAGCTTCAGCCGCACATTATTTAGTACCTAATATAATTAACGAGTGAAAGGGACTTTCAGCAAGAAGCTAAAAATTGATGATTTTTTTACAACATTTTCGAACGCGCATCTTTAACTTTGTTCTCCTCATAATATTGTAGAAATGTACAACTTTTAATGCATTTTCTAATTGATTCTACTCCCGGGCACACTGATAATTTTGGTTTCAGTCTCAGCCGCACATTATTTAGGACTTAAATACAAGGAGTTAAAAAACTATAAAAAGTAAAGAATTTCACCAAAATATTCGAACGCACAACTTTAAAACAATTTGTTCCCTTCCTTTTGTACAAATTAACAACTATTAATGCATTTTCTAATTTATTCTCGTTCCGGGAACACTTAATTTTTGTTTCAGCTTCAACCGGTGTATAGGTTTCCCCGGACAAATTTGGAAAATGTATACATTTGTTAGTAAAAGAAGCATTCGTTTTCGTGCGAAATAGAAATCCCTGTTTCTTAACAAATTTAACAAATGATAATTCTATTTCCATGAAGGTACATTCAGTCGTAAAAAAATCAGCATGCGATTTCCCGAATGTGCGTGAATTAAGCCTAATGGCATTTCATTTCAGCTCGAAATCGAAGGCAGTTCCGCAATCCTTTTAATTTATCATCAATCTATTTCGCTAATGAGCAGCCGATTTCCAGAGCAGTATTACTTAACGTATGCCTGGCCATTTGCATATGAACATGTATTAATGCCTTGGTTCCGAGACAGGTCATTGGTGGATAGATGATCTAACTGATAAAATGAGAGAGAACTTCAAGGAATGCAGAAAGGCATATATACAATTAAAACAAATAACCAACAATGGTGGGGTACCGTGGCCGAGTGATTTAGGTCACTGACTTGCAATACTCGGGTGAAAACTTGGGGTTGTGGGTTCGATACCCAGCTGGGGTACCTGTGCCCTTGAGCACATTTGCTCCATCCTTCGGAAGGGATGTAAGGCCGTTGGTCCAGTGTGTTGTGTAACGCACTTAAAAGATCCCAGAGCATTATTTTGTGAAGAGTTCGAGAATTCTTGGTGTACCTGGCCGTCAGCTGCCAATGGCGCCACCCACCCATGCATATCGATGTTTAGGTGGAAGACACTTGTAAGTTTCAAATTTAGCCTACGCGCTGCGAATTGAAGTTCATTAAACCCATTAAATAAAGTAGGTTTTCCGCACATTTTAAATTTTTTAAATTCAAATTCATATCCGGTTAACTCTAATTTCGTCCCAAGACGAGTGAAACACTCAAATGTTACAATTGATTTGGTCTTTGGTCTTTCCAATTTATCAATGGTCAACCAACCAATTTTAACAGTTTTCCATCCAATGTCGTAAAATTTCAATTGAATTCGTCTCGACTGACGACCATCTACATCACGTAAGGTTTGAATTCGTCTTTGTTTATCCCATTTCATAAATTTATCACTAAAATTAGTCGGAAGGTCAAAATGAATTGGCAAGCTTTTTAAGGACATCTCTAAAGGTCAATTCCTTGCACTTGCTCTCTTGTTTCCGAATCTTCAACAAACTTCACTTCAATGTTATATATAGGCCGACGTCAGGCAGCCGTAATCTATGCATGTAAAAATTGCATGTAAAATATGAATACGTGGAAATATCCGATGTTATCATGCAATCAAATAACTTATAAGAGACAAATTGAAAGTGAAATTGATTTCCTAATGACGAAATTGTTCCTTTCGCCGTACTGCTGACGACTAAATCAAATGATCTTTTTTGAAAAAGTGTGAAAACGTACGAAATTATTTGGACAAATACGAATAGGAGCGACCAATTACGAAATTAAATATGAGAAATACAAAGTTGTGAATTTTCGAGACGAAATTTAAGTTAACTGGTTATGAATTTGAATAAGAAATTGTGCGATAACACCTACGAATACTCCTCATATGTCATCATTCTCATTCTCATTGTGTTGTCCAACAAGCGTGTCATGACACGCTTGTTGGACAACACAATGTTCATCAACTAATGGTGGAATAGTTAACGCATCCGACATCTAATAAAATACCCAACAGTTAGGCAAAATGTCCCCTACCAACATTTCGGCATGCAGCATACCTCAACAGTTTGGTAATGTTATATGCGTTATTTTGTTGGGTATTTTGAGGATAACCGTTTGTTAAAAAAATGGCTGACTTGCTCAACAACTGGACAAAATATCATCCACACTACACCATTTGTTGCCGTTGGAACTAAAATTCAATTTCAATTGACATCAATTTATACACAGTTTTTACACAGTTTACGAATATAAACATCTTGAATACAGCAGTGCTTAGAAGTACAACGATTGTTATAAAGGTTTCTCTTGAAGTAAAACTTGCAAAAACTTAATTGATTTCGATTTTTAATGTGAACATTTTAAGAATGTTCCAGTTAGAGGTATAGCAAAATAGGTATATCAGGATTATTTCAGGAAAGTGAAACCTACTCCTAGAGTGTAAATCACTCTTTCAAGAGCAAAGGGACAGCTCGTTTTCGACTGATAATGTCACTCTTTTTAGTGGAGATTTCACTCATTTAGAGTGAGTTTTAACTCGCTTCTAGAGTGAAAAAGCACTCTAAAAGAGCGAAATATAGGTTTCCCCGGACAATTTTTGAAAATGTGTACATTTGTTAGTAAAAGAAGCATTCGTTGTCGTGCGAAATAGAATGAACGTTTGAAATCCTTGTTTCTATTTAACAAATGATAATTATATTTCCATGAAGGTACATTCAGTCGTAAACAAATCAGCATACGATTTCCCGAATGTGCGTGAATTTAGCCTAATGGCATTTTATTTTAGCTCGAAATCGAAGGCACATCCGCAATCCTGTATTCCTTTTAATTTATCATCAATCTATTTCGCTAACGTGCAGCCGATTTCCCGCGCAGTGTTATTTCGCGTATGGCACAACTATTCTCAGACATACATGTATTCTGATGCCGCTTTCCCGTTCCCCTATCCTTGTGAAGACATGGCTTTGTTCTCGTGCACAAACTCTGATGAATGGCTAGAATTTGGTTAAAAAATCGTCATAGCACTCCTATTTAAACCATTTTTTTTTTCTCGGGCTGAAATTTCGACCGTACTTTCCTTATTTTATACACTAGAAGATGTAGCGACCAGAATATTTTGGAAATCCCTCTTTTTTGAGGAAAATCCATATTTCTATTTAGTGCCATCCTTGTGGAGACCTTTAGAATTGCCTTGTGGAGACCTTTACATTCTTTTGTTGCCTATATAACCCATGTCTCCACAGGGTATCGAAAACGGGTCGCCTTGGTACTTAGACAGGTCATTGGCGGATAGATGATCGAACTGATAAAATGAGAGAGAACTTTATGGAATGCAGAAAGACATAAATATTCAATTAAGACAAAGAACCAGCAATAGAAACTCCCCTAATATCATGTAACCCGACACGCCAGAAAAAAATATAGGTTTTCCCGGACAATGTTGGAAAAAGTGTACATTTGTTTGTAAAAGAAGCATTCGTTTTTGTGCGAAATAGAATGAACGTTTAAAATCCCTCTTTTTATTTAACAAATGATGATTCTATTTCAATAATGGTACATTCGGTCGTAAAAAAATCCGCACACGATTTCCCGAATGTGCGTAAATTTAGCCTAATGGCATTTCATTTTAGCTCGAAATCGAAGGCACGTCCGCATTCCTGTATTCCTTTTAATTTATCACCAATCTATTTCGCTAATGAGCAGCCGTTATTTAACGTACGCCTTGCACAACCATTCTCAGACATACATGTATTCCTTGGTATTGAGGCAAGGCATTCTGAGGAAAACCGTTAGTTAACAACTGGACAAAATATCTCCCACACTATGAACAACATTTGTTGCCGTGGTAACTAAAATGCTATGTCAAAATGATCTATTGAGATGGCAATGTTCTATTGTCGGAAACATCAATTTACACACAATTTACGTAATCTTGAATACAGCAGTGCTTGTACAGCGATTATTTAAAAAGGCTTCTCTCGAAGTCAAACTTGCAACAATTGTTTTTTAATTCTTATTGTAAACATTTAAAAAATGTTCTAGTTAGAGGTATAGCAAAATAGATAAATCGGGGTTATTTCGGGAAAGTAAAAACTACTATATAGCTGCTTCCTCGGTGTTGGATGTTTGGGACTACCTCTCTTAGTTTTATCTAGGATTCTTCCAAAATCCTTTGACCAGTAGTCATCACCACTTGTCCCCAAACCATGTTGTATTTTATATGAGATGGCAATGTTCTATTGTCGAAAACATAAATTTACACACAATTTACGTAATCTTGAATACAGCAGTGCTTGTACAGCGATTATTTAAAAATGTTTCTCTCGAAGTCAAACTTGCAAAAAAAATGGCTGAAGCGATATCTGGGAATAATGATAGAGATCTCTGGAGAGAGATTAATAGGATTAAAGGGAGAAATAATATCACCCCTAATTGTGTTGATGGTTTTAATAATGATTCTGATGTTGTAAAAGTTTTTAGTAAAAAATATGATGATTTGTATAATTGTGTTCCTTCTGAACAAACGGAGCTTGATAATATCTGCAGTGAAATTCATGAAAGGTTAAGTACTCACTGTGAACACAATTATTTATTGAGTGTAGGTGATATTTTAGAAGCTGTAAAGAAACTTAAGCTCGGTAAATCTGATGATGAAGAAGGTCTTAATTTGGATCATATTATTAATGGCCCTCATTTATTGTATGTGTTTTTAACATGTATATTTACAGTTTTTCTGAGTTGCTTTGATGCACTTCCCGAAACACTAACCTCTTTCTCAATACTCTAAATGCAATCCTCAAAACACTGAAAGCATTTCTCACAACACTATACCACCCTTTCAAAAGCAAATATAACAATCAAAATGCTAACAACAGGCGTCAAAATACACTAAGTCAGTCAATCGCTACATCAATGTAACCAAATGCATAGCACCCTCTGATCATTGCGTGAACACCGACACCCAAATGGCAAAGTAATTGCATCAAAACTGGACAGAGTGATAGTATTGCCGACAATGTAAACAACAAATGGACACACTATACAAGAAAAGACACATTTATGATGGTGTGTATCTTGAATGTATTACGTTTATTACATATTGTGTAATACATGTACATGTAGTATTGTTGTTTTATTTCTTATTTCTTTATTTATGTGTTTCTTGGGACAATCGCCCTATTGCTGACAAATTGCTGATACCTGCCTCTTGCTCCATTTTAAGTAGAACCAGTGCGCTCAGTGGAACATGCATTGAACATTCAACATTTCCACCTGTATGATGGAATGGACAGCATTATGCTCCGTTAGTAGGCCTATTCAATTGTGCCAGTGAAGAGCAGTTACCCACTCCCATCGTGCTGGCGTTATCTTTTGTACAAACACAATGCTCATTGTACGTAGTATTTTGCATGCAACGATTTACCCAATGCACAACTGCGGCATTTCGAATGGACAATGTACACAGTCAGTTGAGAAGAAAACAACCTGTTTTGCCTAGAATATCAAAAAAATGAGAATTGCATCTATGCTATGGCAAGTGCGTTTAGTGTTTTGCATTTTGTGTGCACACAATGGGAACTGGAAATAGTGGATTGGCCAATTGCATTCATGATGTGGGGTTTTGAGGCGCTGTTAAAAAAAATGAGGTTAGAGTTTGGGGAAGTCAATCAATCAATGTATTTCCGCAGCGTGCTTGAAGTAAACTTCGGAGCTGCTATTGCGGTCAAGTAGCCGTAGCTAAATGGTCGTTCCGTTTTATCATCCGCTCATGGAGAGTTTTTTCTTTCATGTCCTTGCCGAGCTTCTTCTTGTAATCGAGCAGGACTTGTCTGTAAGTGGAATCTGTGATGCCGGACTTTTGCGTTCGCCTTTGTTGTAGTCCTCGAGCGTGAGCCGTTTGATGAAAGACTCGTCCGGCGCGCGAATACAGTGCGCGATCCAGTTATACTGCATGCGCTTCACGTACTCGGAAATGGGCTCGGCTTGGCTGATGTTGTTGATCTGCGCGTTCGTCAAGCGGTACTTTGCGAACTCGCTGGTCGTGCCGTCCCTTTATCATGTAGCGTAGGAACCCGATGTAAACTGTGTCGAGTTTCTCTAGTTGCTTCTGGGTGACAGTCCAACTTTGACATAAGTACGTTAATCGCGAACGTACGAGAGAGTGTAGAAATTTGATGCGTGTTGACAGGGCGATGTCGCGATTTTTGAAAAAATGGGCAAGCTCGAAGAACTTGCAAGTTGAACTAGTAATGCGGTTGTCCAACTCGGCCTTTCCCGTCGACAGACTGTTGTATTCTGTTATCGCGCCGAGGTATTTAAATTGCGTGTTGTTGAGCAATTGTTGGCCGTTTAGAGTGCAAATATTTTCGGGGTAGGGTGCATATGGAATCTCTTTTGGCTGCTTATCGAGTTTCCAATTTAAAATGAGCGTTTCTGTTTTATCCAAGTTCATCGCCAAACCAAACTCTTCAAAAACGTCCCAAAGTTGAACCATCTTTCTCTGTAACACGTCGCGACTGTTTGCAAACACACACAAGTCGTCCGCGTATCCCAACCAGTTGACGGTAGTGACGCCCTTGATCGCGCCGCTCTCGCCCTCGCTCGCGTGCGCCGGGATGTTCACCAGAATCACGTACTCTTCTAGCCCATCTTCGCGGCAGCGTCGCTCCCATTCCTGCAGGCAGATATCGGCGAAACAATTGTATAAATACGGTGATTCACCACCTCCCTGTCGCACACCAGACGTACACGCAAACTTTTTGTCGCCACCTTGCATACTACAAACTGTCTGCGCGTACATGTCTTCCATCAAATCTAGCATTACCGAGTCTCCTACTATCATTCTCGCACTCGCGAAGACCCAGTCGCGTCTACACCAATCAAATGCCGCCGTGAGATCCACCATACCAGTGTAGACCTCTCGCTGCTGTTTTCTTGCCCATTGTTTTCTTGCCCACTCTTTTCAAGCAACAAACGCCGTCGCACGTGCCGCGCGAAGGCCGGAACCCCATCTGTCTCTGAGATAAATTAGCATCGTACGCGTCCGCCACGCGCCGAATGCAAATAGTAACAAATATCTTCGTCAGTACGCTTGAAAGTGTGATACCGCGCCATTTGGACGGATCCTGCGTACTCCCCTTGTTCTTGAAAATCGCACTAATCGTGCCGAAGCCGAAGAGCGCGGGGACCTTGCGACGAGTCCATAGCTCGTGAAAAAAGTCGACGAGCTTGTTGACGAAATGCTCCGACTCGAGCGCCAACTTCACAATCTCGACCGGTAGATCCATGCTCGCTTTGCCGTTCTTGGCGTTGTTGATCGCGCTCATGATCTCTTCGCGGGCCGGCGGTTCCTCGTCGAGGTTGAATTGGATTTTGGGCGCCGGGTGTGGCCGCTGCAGGCAGAGTGGAGTTGGTTTGTTACTGTTATCCCTATCGAAATGCCGTTCGAAATGCTCGCCGATGCCCGGGCATTGAAGGTCACGCGGTTTGTTACGACGCGTAGTCTTCTGAGCTTTGGCAATTTTATAAGAACGTTCAATTTCGCGTCTAGACTGCGCGTCGTTGAACTGGGACGCTTCGTTTTTGAAGTGGATGTTACGAAGCTTCTTGACGTGGGCACGGATTTTGCGCGATGATCGCCGGTACTCGTTGCGATCACACAGAATGTTTAACTTTTTGCGCTCGGCGAGCAAGCGCTGTAACTCTGCGTCGTTATCCCATGGATACACTGTTTTTGCACTAGCTTGAACCTTCGGGAGCACTTCTGCGGCCACCTCCAGCTCTTTTATCAACTGTTCTGCTTCGAGAGTGTCGCCGCACTGTTCTAGCTTGTCGATGAACTCTACGCGCTGATTATCCGTTATATTGTTGTACGCGACTTTTGCTCTACGCTTCGCACTTTTGAACTGTTTTCGGTCTATTCTAGATTTTGGCGTTTTAAATATCGAAACCACTAGCTTGTGGTCGGAGTGCATGTCGTACGACGTGCGCGTGCGCGTATCCTGGCAGTAGCCGTTCATGAACTTGTTTGTGATGACTAAGTCGAGGATTTTGCGTGTCTTTTTGTCATTCGAGTACCATGTGTAAGAGTGTCGCGGTTTATGCTTGAAGTACGTGTTCGTCACGTGCGCGCGCTGCTCAGCGCAGAAACGTACCAGACGGTGGCCGTACGTTGTCGTTGCACACAATGTCGTCCATGTACTGTCCGTGAAAATATGTTGCTCGATGTCGAATTGCCGAAGTTGTGCTGTTGAGGTCCCCTAGAATGATCTACTGTTGCCGCTGTTTGACAGAACTAGTCAGCTTTTTGAGCTCGCGCCAGAACTTGTCCTTCGCGTCTTCGCTGCCCGATTCGGTTGGCGCGTACGCACAGATAAAGCGAATGTGCAACCCGTGAATGGTTACATCTGCGGCAATTAGTCGCGGAGAGATACATTGCGGATTCGCTTCAAGTTTGAGCCACGGCGCGCGCTTCAGACATAGCATCACGCCCGCCTGTGCTTCTCCTTTCGGGAATCTCTTGTAGCCTGACCAGTAACAATCATAATCTTGCTCGGTGAACGAGCCGGTGCCCTTCTCGCGACATTCTTGGATTCCAGCAACGGCAAGCCGCGCGTCGCTTATGTTCTTGATCACCATTGGCATTTTCGTGACATCGTGCTCTTCCGTCATCGTGCGCACGTTGATGGAGCCGGTGCGCCATAGTAAGTGCGCCATAGTAAGTCGTTTGTAATAGAACTGTTCGGAGACTTACGACGACTTCTTTCTTGAGTAATTGTTTTGCTGTTGAAACGATATGCCTAGTTGAGTTGCTTTTCAGGTGGAATGGTTAGGCGGCCAAATCTTTCACACTGCTTAGATACGTTTTAGCAGAGGTAATCGGGGTGTACGTACGACTGTTTCTAAACCTCACCGGGACTTGACTGTTACTCAAGCTCTCTAGTTGCCGAACTGCCCGGTCGTCGCAAACGTGTTGTTATTGGTAGTGCTGTTGTTCTCTTGTGGTGGTGGTTGCACTGCCGTTGTATCTAAGCCACCCCAAGTGCATTAAAGCGATTGAGAAAAACTGTAAGTGTATGTAAATTCATGGCATTAGTCCAGAAAGTATGAATTGTGGTACCAAGGTTCCTATTCCCAAGTGTAAGAGAAAACTATTAAGTAGTTCAGACAACTATAGGGCAATCACTTTAAGCAGTATTATCGGCAAGGTGTTTGATTGGGTTATTATTCTGAAGGAAGAGAGTGCTCTGTGCAGCTCTGACCTACAGTTTGGATTTAAACAGCATTTGATCGTGTTAATTATTGCAAACCTTTTAAAAAATTGCTCGATAAAAACATGTCACCCTTAGTATTGAGGCTGCTGTTGTATATATATTCTAATCAAATTCTCCAAGTGAAATGGGGTGAGTCTATTTCTAGTATATTTACAGCCAATAACGGTGTTAAACAGGGGGGGGTGTTTTATCTCCTATTTTATTTTCCTTGTATTTGGATGGCTTGATTGATGAATAACGTAACAGTAGTGTTGGTTGCTACATATACTGTAGGTAATAATTATGTTGGATGTCTAGTATATGCAGATGATATTACCTTGATGGCTCCTACTAGAAAGGGTCTACAGACTATGGTCACTGTATGTGAAAATTATGCAAATGATTTTGATATTATTTTTAATGGTACAAAAAGTCAGTTTATGGTTTTTAGAGGTCGTGACTGTCAAAGTTTAAATTGCACAATAACAGTTGATAATGTTGTGCTTAGTAATATTGACAGTGCTATACATCTTGGGCACAACACTTCTATTTATAATACTGATAGTATGGTTACAAGTGCCATTGCTAATTTCTGGAAATGTTTTAACATGTTTAGGGCAGATTTTGGTCATTTGCCATCTTACTTACAGTGTAAGCTTTTTAATCAATATTGTTGTAGTTTTTATGGGTACCCTTTGTGGCTTTTGCCTAGTCGTTATGTAACTGCTCTGTGTGTTGCATGGAGAAAGGCATTAAGAAAAATTTGGCGCCTTTGTCCTATGACTCATTGTGACATTGTTGCCTTAATCTCGAACAGTTGTCCATTGGAAATTAGCCTCCGGAGTAGGTTTAGAAACTTTAGTCAAACAATTTTTAAATACGGAACCTCTTTGTTGAGGTCGGTAGCCAGTGAGGCATTATGTAATCCCTGTTCAGTTTTTTGTAATAATTTTATTGAGCTGAAGGATTCTCGTAGCATATGGTACGTGTGAAATCAAATGTCTCTGTACTTAGGGACATGATCGATGTTAGAGACGGCATTGTTCAATGTGACATTTTCAATGACACTGATGTCGCAGTAATAATTAGGGACATTTGTGTTAACTGATGTATCTTGTATGTTTTTAATTTTTATATATATATATTTTCTCTTGTAAATCTTTTTTTTTTTTTTGTATTGTGCCATGAATTTGTGCGAATAAAGATGATAATATATATATATATATATATAATATATATAGCGGAGTATACATGTACGAATGTGTACTACATTTGCACATACAGTACATCACCTTCGCAGATCAGTGCAACCAGTCGCCGGCTGCAAAACAGTGATGCACTCTTTACAAATCCCCAAACTTACTCTTCAAAACGTTGTCACTGCTATCCCTGACATGTCTTGAAAATAAAAATTGGGGCTTGAAATACCATAGAAAATGCGGCCTTTTAACACAACACGTTTAAGCACGTGAATTTTGCTACTTTGTTGGTAAACTTAGTGCGCCTCAACAAAAATTAAAAGCCAATATATCCAATGTTCGGCAACTCGCCCTATTATTCCCCCAAGGCATGGTCAAATTTACCCAGAACAAAATCCACCCATTTCTTGGTTAATATGTGCTCAAGTTTCGTGGCTACAAATTTAACACGAGCAACAATTTGGATTTACTCACTATCCAACAAGTTGACTAGAAAAATAAAGACTAACAAAATCCGTTTACCCAACGATTCATTTGCCCAATAATTTTTACAGTGCGTGATCTTTTTCCTTGACAAGACAATTTTGATACATTTTTTGAATATAAGAACAAACGCATTGATGCTCAATTATGTCTACAATACATTGGTTACTTAATCAATCAAAGTTGTACATGTATCATAATATGTACATATGTCTGTATACTTTATTTACATTGAATGCATAATATGCGAATTTAATTTATAACAAATGAAAAGCAATACTCAATTCAGCCCGTGTCGCAATAAAAACTTATTTTTCTGCGAATTGGGTTGCACATTCGTAATAATTGGCAACGTATACTGAAACCGAAAGCCTAATAACGTAATTGTAATCCTTTAAATGAAACGTTATGCACATTCATTTATTTGAATGACGCAAAATGAAATCAAATGCTAGTTATTGCGAAAATGAAACCGGGATATACGTCATTCTCCAAATCGGCGCGAAATTGAATTTATGTTTTACAAATTTAAATGCGCATTTTCCAAAATTGTCCGGGAAAACCTATCATATATAGTTAACTTATCCGACATCTGGGCAAAATATAATGTAGCATTCCTCAACAGTTGGGTAATGTAAGGCGTGATTTTGTTGGGCATTTTGTGGATAACCGTTATTTTTGGTAAAATAATTGCTGACTTGCTCAACAACAGGACAACATATCTCCCACACTATATGGACAACATTTGTTGCCGTGGTAACTAAAATATTAATGTCGTGTTGGAAGATTCAACGTCTGACTGACATGCCAGTGTTATATTGTCATAAAACAATCAATTTACACACTTTATACGTATACGTATACAGACATCTTGAATACAGCAATTGAAACATAATTGATTTCTTTTTTTTGGTAAACATTTAAAAATGTTCCAGAGGTATAGACAAATAAGTAAATCATGGTTATTTCGGGAAAGTGAAAACTACTGCTTCCTCGGTGTTGGATGTTTATGACTACCCCTCTCAGTTTCACCTGTGGAGATTGTCCCAATTTTCAAAACTTTGTGGACTAGTAGTTTTCACTACTTGCCCTCAAACCATGTTGTAGTTTGTAGAGTACGAATAGGCATGCACGGATGTGTACTACATTTGCACATACACTGTTGCAGATCAGTGCAACCGGTCGCCGGCTGCAAAACAATGATGCACTCTTTACAAATCCCCAAACTTACTCTTCAAAACGTTATCACTGCTATTCCTGAAATCAAATTTCGGGCTTAAAGGCCCGGTCACACAGCACTCCACGTCTAAATCACGTACAAAAAGTTATGAAAATCTGGTGGACGTGGTCGTAAGTGGTAATTTTTGGTAAATTTTGGCTTGGCCGTGCTTTGTACGGGTATGGCCGTCGGCGGCTGTTCTACTGCTAAAGCACTGCCTAAGCACAGCCTAAGCACAGCTAACCACTTCCAGCCACGTGTAAGGTTAAAAATAGGTTCGAAAAATCCACTTGTCAGTGATAAGCCGCAAAACACACGCTATTTCCCTTGATACCAACGCGTAACACCCGTCCGATGACCGTGCTCTGCCCGTGACAGACCGCTAAACTTTCGCGTCTTACTGCGTCTCCCCAAGTTTTAATCACTGCCGGAACACGGATTATCACGTGTGTTTCACGTGTGTTGCACGTCTTTACCACGTGTGCCACCCGTGGTTGTCCGCGGGCTAAAATTTTGAGCAGTTCAAAACTTTTTGCCGCGTCCGACGCCGTTCCGATTTCTCCCCGCGTCCTGCCACGTCTATAAATCGACTGTAGCTCGTCTTAAACTCGACATCAACGCGAACAACATCGTCTGCTTCACGGGAGACCACTTTTGGACGGGTTTTGGCCGTGATTAAGCCGTAAAGCGCTGTGTGACCGGGCCTTAAGATACCATCAAAAATGCGTTTTAACACAACACGTTTTAGCATGTTTTCCTTTACAAAGATCATTTTGATTCATCTTATGAATAAAATAACAAACACAATGATGCTCAATTATGTCTACAATACATTGATTAATTAATCAATCGAAGTTGTATTCTGATATGTATAGGCCTGTATACTTTATTTAAATTGAATGCAAAATATGCGAATTTAATTCATAACAAATGAAAAGGAATATTCAATTCAGCCCGTATCGCAATAAAAACGTATTTTTCTGCGAATTGGATTTCACATTCGTAATAATTGGCAACGTAAAGTGAAACCAAAAGCCTAATAACGTATTTGTAATCCTTTAAACGAAACGTTCTGCACATTCTTTTATTTGAATGACGCAAAATGAAATCAAATGCTAGTTATTGCGAAAATGAAAATAGTGGGGTTAAAATTGTCCGACTCCTGGATGACCCCCTGGAGCGGGGTATTCAGTTCCCCCCTGTTTTCGAGGACGCCTAGTCCATTTATGACACTTTCAAAGTGACCGGAAGTGGCTATCACTGACTTCCGGTGATCGTATACCATTACCATTTTCATCCACATCAGATTCAATGTCATTTTCGCACCACCCTCTGAACATTTTGCTACCATGGAGCCATATTGCTGAAACCTAAGACACTCCGTTCACATGTCAAGCTTTAAGATGGACGCTGTCATGACGTGATAGTCATTAATTAAAAAAAAACTGGTTTGGTGCACTTTGCGATATTGTGGCGATATCGGGAAGACGTGGAAACTAAGACCAAGAGAAATCCCACCGCTGCTACTATTGTGGCAAAAATAAGAGGGGGACCGATTCCCTAGGATCGGTCAGCCGATACGGTATCCGACGATACCCCATTGTAGTGCAGCCAGCCTGCCACCAGGCGAAAACCTAAACTGACGGAGTTCTACCTCTCCATTTAAGCTTTCGAAGGCGGTTAATGTGGGTCCGGTTACAACCAACCGTAGCAAGTCTTACATGTCTTCAGTTCCCCCCCCCCCCTTATTTTTGGCAATAATGGACCGATTTACACAATATTATGGTCGTTTTAAGATGGTTTTTTTAGGTTGCCAAGTTCATTTGTAACACTTTCAAAGTGACGGGAAGTGGCTATCAAAACCTCCGTTAAAGAGACCAACCATCTCCAGTGACGCCATGGTTAGACGTCATACTTGACTCTAGTAATAATAAACCTAGACATAAAATATCTGCTTTTATTTTTAAGGGTTTGAATGCACTTGAAGTTGACAAGCGCATTTGTTTTGTGATCTGACCATCCTGTTACAAGGAAATAATATGTTGCGGATTTCTCGTGTGTTACTTCAGATATAGGAGGCTGAGGAAGACTTGAGAGTATGCATGGTGGAAATCAGTGTGTAAACGGTTTGCAGTTGCACCATGAGAACTATATATTTTGTATGTGTGGTTCTCAAAAGAACCGGTGGGTGTTAGCAGTGTGCTCTGTTCGTCTTCAGAGGAAGTGCTGGACTCGAGATGATATAGGGCTCAAGTACCAGATGAGAGGATTGCTGGAAGAAAGAGTGCACTGAAGAAGAGTGACTTGGGCTTAGATGCTGGTGCGTGGTTAGGAATTGAATCACAATCATGTGGTTGGTTGTTGGTTTGCTCAGTGTTGCATATCATTGTTGCAGTGGCTGTAGTGGGACAAGGAACTTGGGTATAGGGCCCATCGGTCTCCCATAGGAAGTGCCGAATGTTGGTGATGTTGAAGCCGACGTCTTGGGATACTGTGTTGTGTTTGTTGATTTTGATGGCTTTCTTGATGTGCCACCTTTGATGCTCCCATGCGTCTTGGGTGCCACCTGTCGACAGGAACAATGAGCTGTACTTCTTTCCGGTTGATAATGTGGACCTCTTGGTGTAAGTGTTTGGATACCGCTGATTTTCCATAGTCCCCTCCGTGTCCCTTAGCTATGATTTCTTTGAGTCTGGTTGGTAGGTCTCGACCAATCTTGCCGATACATACCTTTCCACGTTTGCATGGGTTCATGTACACCATCACCATGGTCGTAGATGTTGTAGGCCCGTTGTACTAGGGGTTTAGAGTTGACCGAGAAGTTGATTCTGGGATGATGAAATGAGTTGTGGAGATACCGGTCTGTGTGGGTTGGCTTGTAGACGTCGTGCTTGAGTGTACCTTTTGGACGTCGGCAAAACCGACGTCCAGGAGGGAATTGCGATGTCCTTGTTTGTGTTCCATCATGAGCTTCATGATGCTGGGGTACACGGCGTTCAGATGGTCTATGAATAACTTGAGGTCTTGCGGTACATAATGAAGCCGGATGATGAATGTGTCATCTAGGTGGCGAAGCCATGTGCTTCGGGAGCAGTCTGCTGTAAAGTGTGCAGTGGTCTTAAAAATGTCCATGAACATTTGAGGAAAGGACATATATAGGCCATGGGCCAGAATCTGTAGGAGGCCTAGAAATTGAGTTTCGTTTTAACTGTTTAAAAATTAAGTGGGGGGGGGGGGGGGGGGTGGGGGGGGAGGGGGGTGTTTCGGGTCGTGTTCCACCAGCAACAATCCAGTGCCTCCCCGGATGCCCCCTAGGAAAAATAATGTAGTGCCATAAAATGGCAAGGAGAACTACATGAGGAAAATAACGTACATTGTGTACATGTAATTTGACTTAAAAACGTATCCCCGCGTCCCCCTTTCCCTAACTAAAAAGTATTACCCCGTCTCGTTCCCCATTGACAAAAATGCCGTCTACGCTGCTGAAACAATATCACTATTTTGACCAAAATTGGGCAAAAAAATCTCCCAAAAAGGATTGTTTCTCCTGTGTTAACATTTGGCCTACAACTTACAAGCAGGGAACATAAGATTCGGATTCAACATTATTGAAACTGCGCACCATTCTGTATCAACTCTGAAAGCATTTGAATTTAAAATGGAGGCACTATGGTCAAAATACTGTTTTTGACAAAAAAACGGGCAAATTCTGAATCCTCCCATGCAGTCCAACTAGCACAGGGTCATTTTGCATATTCGTCAAGTGTGCATAAATTGATGTTTTACGACAAGAACATATTTGATTATTGATGTCAATTGAAGTTGAATCTCATCATGGCATTGATATTTTAGTTCCCACGGCAACACATGTTGTCCATAGTGTGGATGATATTTTGTCCAGTTTTTGAGCAAGTCAGCAATTTTTTAACCAACGGCTATCCTCAAAATATCCAACAAAATAACGCGTGACATTACCCAACTGTTGAGGTATGCTACATGCCCAAATGTTGGTAGAGGACAATTTGCCCAATTGTTGGGTATTTTATTAAACTATTCGACCAATAGTTGACGAAAAGTTGGGATTTTTTTGGCCAACAAGCGTGTCATGTTACATGAGAATGATGACATCTGGGGAATATTTAGGTTTTCCCGCACACTTTAAAAAATGTTCTCATTCAAGTTCATAACCAGTTAACTTAAATTTCGTCTCGAAAATTCACAACTTTGTATTTCTCATGTTTAATTTCGTAATTGGTCGCTCCTATTCGTATTTGTCCAAATCATTTCGTACGTTTTCACACTTTTTCAAAAAAAGATCATTTGATTTCGTCGTAAGCAGTTGCCAAGCGTACGTCGAAAGGGACAATTTCGTCATTAGGAAATCAATTTCACTTGAATTTGTCTCTTATTTGATTGCATGATAACATTGGATATTTCCACGTATTCGTATATTACATGCAATTTTTACATGCATAGATTATGGTTGCCTGACGTCGGCCTATATATAACATTGGCGTGAAGTTTGTTGAAGATTCAGAAACAAGAGAGCAAGTGCAAGGAATTGACCTTTAGAGAATGTCCTTAAAAAGCTTGCCAATACATTTTGACCTTCCGACGAATTTCAGCGATAAATTTATGAAATGGGTTTAATAAAGACGAATTCAAACCTTACGTGGTGTAGATGATCATCAGTCGAGACGAATTCAATTGAAATCTTACGAAATTGGATAGAAACATGTTAAAATTGGTAGACCATTGATTATTGAAAAGACCAAAGACCAAATCAACTGTAGCATTTGAGTGTTTCACACGTCTTGGGACGAAATTGAAGTTAACCGGATATGAATTTGAATGTAACAGTTTTAAAATATGCGGGAAAACCTACATTATTGACTGTGTTTAATGAACTTCAATTCGCAGCGCGTAGGCTGATTTACAAGCTTACAAGTTTCTTCCACCTAAACATCGAGATACATATGTGGGTGGCGCCATTGGCAGCTTACGGCCATAGACACCGGGAATCCTGTAACTCTTCAAAAAGAATGCTCTGGGATCGTTTAAGTGCGTTACACAGCACACTGGACCAATGGTTTTACATCCCTTCCGAAGGATGGAGCAAATGTGCTCAAGGGCACAGGTACCCAAGCTGGGTATCGAACCCACAACCCCAAGTTTTTACACGAGTATTGCGAGTCAGTGACCTAAATCACTCGGCCACGGTACCCCACCATTGTTGGTTGTATTGTATATTTATGTCTTTCTGCATTCCTTTGAAGGTTCTCTCTCATTTTATCAGTTCGATCATCTATCCGCCAATGACCTGTCTCAGAACCAAGGCATTAATACATGTTTATCTGCAAATGGTCGTGCCAGCAATACGTTAAGTAACACTGCGCGGGAAATCATTAGCGAAATAGATTGATGATAAATTAAAAGTATTACAGAATTGCGGATGTGCCTTCGATTTCGAGCTAAAATGAAATGCCATTATAATCTAAATTCACGCACATTCGGGAAATCGCATGCTGATTTTTTACGACTGAATGTACCTTCAAGGAAATAGAATTATCATTTGTTAAATATAAACAAATGCTCCTTTTATAGGTTTTTCCGGCCAATTTCAGCAAATAAAAACGTTCACTTTGACACGAGGCTCATTTAAATTCGTTTTAAAATGAATGCTCCTTCATATGAGCATTCGAACATCAAACGAAGTCATTCGATTTCGCTATTTTAGCATTCTTTCGATAAATGCGGTTTTTTTTCTTCAAATTAAAACAGTCGTTTCGCTCATTCAAAATCGTCCAAGGCCTTAGAAAGAGGTTGATCAAGAGTTCAATTTGATGAATAAGCAAACATTTTCCACATACGTGCATGCAAATTCGTTCGTGTGGCATGCGTTTTTTAAACTCCTATTTGCCTATTTATAAAAGCCATTCTTTCAAGACAAAACTGTAGAGGAACTAAGCACAACAAGTTTCAGAGAAACAAAAGCGTAAGTAATCCAACTTTGAAAGGTTGCTTTTCTGTACATTTGCCAGTAAAAAGCATGATACCATCTTAAAGCATAGGGTATGGTTACCTTCCTAGGGTGGAAAATGGGGATTGGTTCACTTTCATGTTAAACAAAATCGAACAAAATTTACAATCTTATTCATTGATTGGATTTTATTCATTCACGCTTTCCAACACACCCGACCACACACGGCTCATTTTGTTTTATTCACCACGACCCTCCACGTGTCTACCTAGTACCTCCTCTCTGCAAAACTGACATCAGTGGTGCATGTCGTTCACGACATTTCGTTATCTCTGACGGGCGCAAGATGGTGCACCAGCGCACCGTCTCATTGCTGTTCGATATCGTCCTAAATAACTTTCATGAGCGAGTGATTGCCACGAATCACCCCTTCGAGTGGCCCCCAGGTCCAGCAGACCTCATCCCTTGCGACTTCTTTAAAGAATAAAGTTTTCACAACGCCACAGCACAACATGCAGGATTCGGCGAGAAGTGGACAGTTTGCAAGAGGATCCAGACACCGTGAGACATGCGCCGCTGATGTCAACTTTGTTTGGAGAGAGGAGGTGGACATGTGGAGAATCGTGGTTAATCAAACAAAAAATCAGAATCCTGTGTTGGAATGTGATAATGAATAAAATGTAATTACTGAATAAGATTGTGCCATTTTTTGTTCAATCCTGTGCGTCAATAATCGACTTTGTTTAACATGAAAGTGAACCAACCCCCATTTTGCACCTCAATTTCAAGACAATAGTGCTCAGTGATGCGTGAACCTAGTAAAGTAACCAAGGCATCGTTGGAAAGCCCATACACTCTGCTTTAAGATTCTACCATGCTTTCTACTGACAAAGTTGGATTATCTTTTTATAACACCCCGTATATGAAAAAAAATGAACAGTACCTGTACACACAGTAAAGAGCAAAAACACCAAGCTTCCTGAGTTGATTTCAAATGACTCCAGAGACAGGCATATATACAAACAAAGGTTAAGGATACAAATGAATTATTCACATCAAAACAATGATTTTTTGAAAAACGAATATCATAATATAGAACAACTTACAGTGACAGACAATATAGCACTACTCGAATAATCTATGTCACATCTAAATTGAACACTGTAAACGAAAAAGAAAAACACGCGCAGACAAAAAATCCTGCAGGCGTCGATGGCTTTTAATTTGTTTGCCCCGATTGCAAAAAAGACAGAAATTTAACTTTTGAATGGTGAAAATGTAGTCTTAAAAGTCATTAAACGAAAAAGAATGACTAAATCGAACCGGAATGATAAAGCAAAAATATTGTGTGCACGAAAACGAAACAGAATGTGATAATAAGGAAAAAGAAACCCGAGTTTGTACAGACTTGAAAAATCCGAACGAATCTTAATGCGTATTAACGAAAATGAACGTGTTTTTTTTTTGCTGAAATTGGCCGGGAAAACCTATACTAACAAATGTACACATTTTCCAAATTTTTCCGGGAAAACCTATTTTAGCCAACACCGGCTGAAGCTGAAACCAAAATATTCCCGGGGGTAGAATAAATTATAAAATGCATTAATAGTTGTTAATTTGTACAAAAGAAAGAGAACAAAGTGTTTTAAAATTGTGCGTTCAAATATTTTGGTGAAAGTCTTTACTTTTTAGCTCCTTGGGGAAGGGCCTCTCTCCTTATTTAGGTCCTAAATAATGTGCGGCTGAGACTGAAACCAACATTAAATGTGCCCGGGAGTAGAATCAATTAGAAAATGCATTAAAAGTTGTAAATTTGTACAAAATGAAGGGAACAAAGTTAAAAATGCGCGTTCGAATATTTTGTAGAGAAATCGTCACTTTTTAGCTCCCTGGGGAAGGGTCCCTTTAACTCCTTAATTATGTACTTAAAAAGGGCGGTTGAAGCTGAAACCAAAATTAAGTGTGCCAGGGACTAGAATAAATTAGAAAATGCGTAAAAGTTGTTACATTGTATAAAATGAAGGAAACAAATTGTTTTAAAGTTGTGCGTTCGAATATTTCAGTGAGAAATATTCACTTTTTAGCTCCTTGGGGAAGGGTCCCTTTAATTAACTCCTTAATTATGTACTAATTAGTCAGCGGCTGAAGCTGAAACCAAAATTAGGTGTGTCCTGGATCAGAATCAATTATAATTTTTAAGTTGAAGGGGAGTCTGTTCGGAAAATGATGAAATTGTTCCGACTTCATCCTCTGGTGTATGTATTCTGGATTTGTCTTCATTTTCGAATGTGCGGGTGAATGGGCGGCTGAAACAACGGGCCGCTGTTTTGGCCGAATCGGCGTTTCACTTAAACAGCTAGAATCCCCCCTTCCACATTTTTTGAGTTTTTCTGTTTATCATGGAGGTGTATGTGTCTACAACACCATCACAACTTGTTTTTCACCAAAAAATCGACAGGCTTTTGCTTTAAACGTAAAGCAGTTCCGACCCTCTTCACCCGAAATTCTGAAACGCTCGAGGTCACTTGGTCTGTTTATCAACAGGGTGTTGACGTCATCCTGAGAAACGTACAAAACGGCCTGTGCAGTATTGAATGGAAAATACACGAAGTGAATGTTTATCATGCCTGTTTTGTCCTTGTAATTCAAAATACAAACGTGAAAAACACTTCATGTAATATGACAACAATCTACTATTACCTGTTTTGTGAAAAAACGGTGAAATTGTAGCTCACAATGAAGCTCTTTTGAAGTAAATACTGGTGCATTGCGACGGGTGGTTTTGTCACGGAACGAACGGCATTCACAGCGGTCTGTCTGCAGCATTTAACAGTTCCCTGCGGGCCGTATAGTTGCCACGTGTTACATCGGCCGGTACAAGTTAGAATGAGCGACTAAGTTTTCTCTCTCTTGGTAATAGAAAATAAAATCTTTCTGCTCTTTTCTTTTTCATAGTGTCTGGTAAAACATACAACCACGCAGCTACTGGGCATATATCTGGCTTTTTGGACCAACAAAATTCTTCAAAAAACACCATCTAACAGAGACGGTTTTCCAGGTTTTTTGCGTGTAAACGTATGGAGCTAACAATCGTGTTGACTTCTCTTTCTCAGGATTGCGTCACGGGGTCACGCGCATATCATGAATACCTAATGACGTTTCAGAAATCGCGAAAATCTCATTTTCGAAAAGCGCACTTTTGCTTGCAATTTATCCACTTAAAACCGACAATTAAAAAATAATAAAAATCCACGTCGGCAAGAGGGATGTTTGGACTATCAAAAAAAGCCTAAATGCTGGATTTTCGTCAAGGGGGATTCTTCCTCTTTAAACTATAGGTGTCGTCACCCCGTGATAAATTATCTCGGGATGCCGTCATCCTATATTTTGGATGTCGTCATCCCGTGATAAAATATATCGGGATGTCGTCATCCTATATTTTGGATGTCATCATCCCGTAAAACATTATTTCGGGATGTCGTCATCCTATATTTTGGATGTCAACATCTCGTAAAACATTATCTCGGGATGTCGTCATCCTACATTTCGGATGTCGTCATCCCGTGACAAAATATCTCAGGATGTCGCCATCCTATATTTTTGATGTCAACATCTCGTAAAACATTATCTCGGGATGTCGCCATCCTACATTTCGGATGTTGTCATCCCGTAATACATTATCTCGGGATGTCGTCATCCTACATTTGGGATGTTGTCATCCCGTAATATATTATCTCGGGATGTCGTCATCCTACATTCTGGATGTCGTCTTCATGAGATAATTATCACGGGATGACGACATTTTGCACTAAATATGTTGTCATCCTGCGATAAATTATCACGGGATCTCAACAAGTCGGATGGCACTTCCAGAGCTCCGTAGCTATAGGACCTATGCCTGTACTTAGTTTCTTAAAGATTCAGCTTGGTTTGATGGGCATTGTTGCTCAATAAGTGCAAAAATTGAGATTTTCGTTTTCGTTGAACTTTGACCTCAGATTGACCCCAGAAGGAAGGGTCAGATGAAAATGCCCACACGAAGAAAATTGTAAGCCATGATCTGATATATAAGCCTGTCAAATACGAAGATCATGGGTCACGTGGTTTTCCAGACGGAAGCATTTTAAAACATGCATATTTTGGTCATTTTTGGGTTGTAATTTGATACCCGATGACGTCACAGTGACGTCACACTTGTATGCACACCTTCACATTGGGGTTGATGTTCCTACCAAGTTTCAAGTTGATAGCTTGAACCGTTTTGAAGAAAAGCTCTGGAAACGTTTGAGTGGAAAAAAAACCAAACAAACAAACAAACAAAGAAATCGTACGAGAGTAATAGGTGATCGGGCTGTTGGCCCGATCACCTAATAACGGCAGCCCCAGCAATTTAATGGGGTTTGTACAAACACCTTTATCTGTCGAAAAAGATTATAATATAACAATCACAAAACACTTCACAGACAATACCGGGATTCCGTTGATAAACGGCGTGATCAATGAGTTAGACTTTCACCTAAAAGATTATAAATATGAAACACTCATGATAGATGATATAAAATTGATATTGTGCGTCGATATTGGTACATGTAATTAAAAATGTATACATTATTAATAAAATGAAACACACCTTTCTTATCACGAGTAAAAATCAAACTTTCCAATTAAGCTCACCGATCGATAATAGTTGCGCCGTTAGATGTAAAAACATTAAGCTATTGAGCGCCAGCGTGCGTGTTAGGATGTTTTTCAATATTAAGAAATACACGTCTGTCGATTGGGGGACTTGGGCCGCCGGTAGTGATGGACAAAAACATATTTCCAATAGTATAAAACCAATTTTAATACCTCCTAGCTATTATACCATTCACAGTTTTGTTAATTTTTTTTACTTTTACAATTTTGGATGGCTAAAGTTTGATATATTAGATGGCGGTTATCTGAAAATACAGTTAGAACGCCGGCGTTTTATAGATTTCACTAAAATTGCTAACTTAGTTGGATTAACGGATGAAACCGTTTTATTTTCAACCGACAGTACAAGGTCCGTAACCGTAAAACCGTCAATCGGTGAAAGCCCCGGTGCCGTAAATGTTGATTGTAAACAAATTAATACGCAAAACAACTTTTATAACGGAGAAAATAGCACTCTTTTGGGAGTGGTACCAGCAACTTTTTTACACACGCACGATTACGGTCAAGCCGTCGCCAATAATTACACAGAAAACGATGGAATTCCTTTGATAAACGGTGTAATTAACGAGATTGAGTTTGAAGTAAAAGATTGCAGAGGTTGCGAGATGTCAACCGATAAAATAGACTTGGTTTTATGCGTTGATGTTCAATAAAAAGTTGGATAATTAAAATAGTAATTGCCATTGATAAAATGAATCACACCTTTGTAATCAATAAACCTGACGTAACATTTCAGTTGCATAGTCCTATAGACAACTCCGACGGAATCAAAAAGATCAAGTTGTTGAGTGCGAGTATACCCTTGAGATTTGTTAACGTCAGAGATAGGACTAATATCCAATGGGCCGACGTAGGAAGTAATTCAAAGAGATCTAACGTTATGGAGCACCATATGAACCCCGGCATATACGACGTTAGTGAAATAATTAGAGCAATTAATTACCTAGGAATAGACGGGTTACGTTTTTCGTGGTACCCAGAAGGCCATAAATTATATACCACCGTAGGTCGACAACGCGCTATTAGACTAAATAAAATTGGAGAAATATTAGGCCTTACCGGAGGTTGGATAACTTACGGTCAGCACATCAGCTACCCGATAAGAGATACTATATGGGGCAATAATGATCTATTGCGAACAAATTTCTATGAACGAAAACTTTTACAACGGAAAGCCTAGCACGATTTTGGGTAGCATATACCTCTGAGCGGGGTCGATCGCAATTATTACAACCAAGTAGCGGCTAAAGAATATACTACAAAACCCGGCGTTAATTTAAATAACGGTATAATTAACGAGTTTAAATTTCAGGTAAAAGATTGTAATGAATGCCTGATCGTAGACGAACACTTAAAACTGATTTTAAATATTGAAATTATTTAATAATAAAGTTAGTTAAATTAAAATGGAAGCGAGATTGCCTGAACCCAGAGAGCGAAATATTTATCCAAATCTGCCGGTGGAACCACCCGCAGTATTACCGGCTTTACAAATTGATCCAGAGGTAATTGTAGACAATACCGCCTACAGACTATCAAAAATCGACGGAGTAAAGAAAGAGATTGTTAGAGAAAGAGATAAACAAGCGTGGCTTGATAACAAGTACAAAAAGGTTAACGCGGTATTGACGTGGGGTGAAACATTTGCTGAAGCCACTTCCGCCGTTGGCGGTGCGGTTGGTATAGCTGTAATCGCTGGTGTCATTTCAGCACCTTTAGGATTTATATTTGAAGGGATTGCGCTCGGCACCGTCGCTTGCGCTTTGGGATTAAAGTACTTTAGTCGTAAAATAAAGTCAAAGTCTAAAAAGCACGACGAAATCAGAGTGCTCGCAATGTATAAACTAAACACGATAGAAGATTTCTCGGTGTACTGCAGTTTTACGCTACAATCTTGATAGTAACAATATTCACAGTCTTCAGTCAACCCACGTAAAAAGTCTCTATCTACAAAACGGTCGGGTTCATACCTGCCATATTGTTTATCCTTGCTGCGTGAATTATGTATCCATTGCTTAATATAAATTTTTATTGGGTCTACACATAAGCGGCAATCGGTACACCTTTTACCATGTCTACAAGTATATATTCCTCCACATTCTATACATATATCCTTTATTTTTCCGTGTTTACATATTCCAGGGCCTCCGCACTCGCCGCAGCGGGTTCTCTCTTTACCGTGAATACATTTATATTTCATTCTTCTCAAAGTTAATACCTGGCGGCATTCATCACAGTTTTTAGTTCTTATTCCATTAATCTTAATTTTAAAACTATCAATATCTTTGAGTGAGTGACATGTGGGACAATATTTGTTTTCGGCTTCAATCTCCATTTTATATATAGTAATTATCTCATTTTTTTTAGGCAGTTAAAAACACAAATTGTAAAGCTATGCCTTCTTTAAAATAATTTTTGAAGAAACCGGTGGGTAATACCCAACAGATTTTAACAAATTATGAAAGTTCAATATTGAGTTTTCATTTTTTGTTCAAAATCTGTTGAGTAGTACCCAGCGTTTTTATAGATTGGCCCAAAAGCCCCCATTTCCTTACTACTACATGCAGCAAAAAATATGCAACACGCACGGCAGCCGACGTACAGTGTACATGATACAGTATTTTGGTACGTGCACAGTTCATCGATCGCATCGAGCGCTAGCGATAGTCGAAACGACATCTGCCAAAAGTAGAGCTTGCAGACTTTGTTTAGAGTACCCAAGTTCGAAGCATTTATTTTCACATGAATCCACACTTGGGTCATCCATTCCAAATTGGATTAGGAATATGCCAGCCGGGAAGTTTATTCAGGTCACGAAGCTTTAATTAAGAAAATGTTAGTTACCCGATTCACATTCGGGTCGGTTGTAGACTTAAGATTGGACAAAAACAATTATATATAAAAAAACAAAATTTCGCCCGTGTTATAAGAATATGCGTTCAGTCGTGTTGTGCCCGGAAGCTCAGATTTGACCTTTGTGGGATAATAGGCCTATTTGTCCCAGAGCGCGGGACGTTTGTTGGAAAATATGTGTCCAAGAGAGCGGGACGTGAATTTTCACGTGAATATTTACGTCAATTTTAGTCCCTTCAGGGCCACCATACCGTGGAGGACGGCTAGCTAAATTTTCCAAAAAGCAGATAGCAAAGAAAGGACATGTCAAATTGACCTCTCATGCTCCTTGATCATGTTTTGCATCTTCCAATTTTTGGCGCAAGTTAATTGTAGCTTTGTTTACAAAACTAGACCATGTTCAGTCAGGCGTGAAATTCCCAACATGATGACGACGTTAATGAAAAATGAAACGTATGTCTACCGATATGTTTGAGCCAATTTTCTAAATATAATACACTGTACAATTTCCATTTGGCGAATGGCGTGTATACAACTCTCCATACTACTAACAGCTTGCTGCTGGTCAGTAATATTACCTGGTTTGAATGACATACACTGTAAAAAATTCCCGTAAAATTACAAGATTTTCTTCGTGTACAATAACGGTGTCGGACAGTATTTCTGGTTTAAAGGCCCTGTCACACCATGGCGTATCGCCTTAACGTATGCCGACGTATACACAAATTATTTCAAAAATTTTCAAAGTCCAAGAACGTCCAACTTCCCAACGAATTGCATCGAAAAATTCGACATCGGTGTTGGAAAGGACGTATCCATAGCGTATTGAACGTATACATAGCGTATGACTAACGTATTGATAGCGTTTCATTAACTAATAACAATGTTATGACAGCGTATCACAGCGTATGCAGGCGTATGAGTATCCTCAACGTATCCTCAACGTATCCTCAACGTATCCTCAACGTATCCTCAACGTATCCTCAGCGTATCCTCGGCGGCGTACAACGAACACGTGTTGATTGGTTAATGTGTTCAGCACGACCGACCATGAAGAAATGAGGATGAGTTACTCAAGGGACCCACATATATATACTAAAACCCCCCATAATTTCCTAGCTGTACGGCACATACGCTAGCTGTACTGTAGAACACAATATGTACGTTACACGATCGCCAGGCATAAGTTGTACATAAGGTGGATACGTCATAATACGTCGAGACTCGTTGGAGATACGTCATGCATAGGTTAGACATACGTTACATATACGTTATCATCTCGTTATCACTACGTTGGCTATACGTTTCCCCGTTAGAGGACGTACATCAACGTATACCAACCTACGAGTAACGTTCCTCTAACGTATGTCAACGTATGTCAACGTATGTCTAACGTACCACGAACTTACGGGGAACTTATGCAGAACGTATGAAGCACACGTTCAGCACGCCGAGAAATTTTGAACATGCTCAAAAGAAATTCGCGGGCTCGACGTGTTCAAAATTTTAACAGCGTATCACAGCGTGCTCTTAACGTAAACGACGTATCCCCAACTTACCCCAAACTTATATCAGCGTACACCAACGTATTTTCGATATTTCGTATACGTCGGCATACGTTAAGGCGATACGCCATGGTGTGACAGGGCCTTTACAAAGGCCAGGTTCTGTCACTTTGCCACCCGTCCGTTGCAAAGAGTCTTCGCCTACCTACCTTTGCTACCGTGCGCCGTGCGAGCCACCCGGCAAATCAACAACGCGCACCGGTCAAATCAACCGGCGCCAACAAAACAACAAGAAACTTTCAAATCAACACGATATAAATAGGCGGGTCAATATAGCAAAAAAAATACCTCAACCTCAAAACAATTGGAATGGGAGGGGTAGAGACAATAACTTCCTCTAATCCAAGTGCTGATGTCAGCTTCTTTTATTGGGCAGTAATGTGCATATCATGATCCCCTCCTGTGGCAAGGCTGGCTGCATCAACCACCGCACGAGGCTACGAGCCGCTAAGGCAGGGTGCACCACTCTGCCAGAATTGCCTCCCAAACAACCTGCACTTCTGGGGCTGTTTTTGAGACGCGCTATTCAGGCACGTCAGCTCACCACATGCAGGTTTAATCAAGAAAAACCCTTAACAAACTTCCCAGCTAACACATAACGTTCTGCGAACGTTCGCTGAATGTTCGTTTTTGGTCACGTTCGTTTTAAACGTCGAGGGGACGTTCCCCGAACGTTCGTTGAAGTAACGTTCGTTTTGAATGTCGAAGGGACGTTGTGCCAACGTTTGAATCTAACGTTACACTATAACGTTCAAAGAACGTTTTTTAATAACGTTCGGAGAATGTTCGTTTTTGGTCACGTTCGTTTTGAACGTCGAGGGGAATTTTGAATATAACGTTGCAGTGTAAAGGCCCTGTCACACATAAGCGGCTCGTACGGTGGCTGATGTAGCCAGCCTTGTCACAGAAGGGGATCATGTCATACACATTACTGACCGTAAAAAAGCTACTACTTACTGCAGTTAGTGTAATGCCTGTAATTATGACCGACATTTTGAGTTTGTGGCTTTTACTGTTTGTCGAAGGTTGGATTAAAATGTTATGGATACTAGTAAATTCCCTGGCCCTGAAAACCCTAGGGTAGACATTTAAATCACTGTTTTACTCCTTATATTAAAGAAGCTACAGTCATTTCAGCGATTTTCAAGGTCAACGGCAGCCATCTTGAAATTAACCCAGATTTCCGGTGGCTTGATTTTGACTTTTTTTCCTGTTATTCACCACATTCAGTAGGACCAGGTTGGGGTATTTTTTTACATAAATATACCCCTCTATTTAACTTTTTTTTATGTTGGCGGCCATCTTGTTTTCGACGTCATTTTTGAAGACTTTCCCGTGCGTCAAAATTGTCCAACTTTTGATATGTTGTTCGTCGCATCGAATAGTACAGAAAACGATCATAAAACCTTTTGTTGCAATTGTTTTGGGGTCAGGTGGTATATTGACCCGCCTAAAAGCGCCGAACGTACGGTGCATGTACCAGGCAATTTGCTCATAAGTGCGCGTGCGTTAAGAAAAATCTACCCGTTATCGGCCTTCATACGCGTAGCATAAAAACGGATACCGGTTATGCAGATTTTTCGCTTTATCTGTGATGGATTAATAAGTTGTATGCATTTTGTTTCTTTTTGATGTATAATCCGTGAATATAGATCAAATTTAATGTGTGTTACCCACGTGAAAGCAAGGAAAATCTGTTGAAAACAAAGCTAAGCGCAGAGCAGATTTAGCAGATATGTACACGAACATTCATCACAGTGCGAAACCCCGTTCAGTGTGCGCATCGACGTGAACGGTTACCGTTATGCACCTATCAATTATTTACCCCATCCCTCCCTGCCCCCCGCTACCCCTTTGGTCAAGATTTTCATGCCCCAGGGTGGGGCATTTGACCCGTGTATTTGTATACAAGACGCGCATGTTTTGCACCCGAGGGTGGGGATTTTTGTCACCTAAATGCACTCTCAGAACGCTGGTTAAAATATCACTGGTTAAAAATCAGTTGGTTAAAAACCTCCCAATGTTGGTTGAATTCTATGAGTTGGGTAAATTTTTCTTTAACCAGGGGTTGGTTAAGAAATATTCTGCTTTCAGGGGTCGATTTCACTAAACTCTTCGTAAGTTAAGGTCCATAATAAGTTTACGATGAATCGTACGGCTGCGATGGATCGTGGCTACGATGGGTGCTGCGGTGAATTTCACCAAACCTGTCGTAAGCGCGATGCGATCGATTAGGGCTATTTGCATATTTACTCTAAGGCTGTTTGCTGTTCTGAATTAAGTTTTTAATAAAACGGTCGTCGGCTACACGACTTCAAAAAGTCTCCGTGTCCGTTCTGCGTAGTGCAAGCGCGCGCGTTAAATGTGGGGCGCAGATTACTGGACGCGTACCATTTTGTGCAGTCACAGAGCGCGTGAGCGCTATTTGTTTTGCGCGTTTTAAAGTTGCGTGTAGAACACAGTGGCATCATTCAAATTTGTATTCCACACGTACGTACATACACGACTTTGTGGCCGACGTAGACAATGTAATGGATGGCCAACTGCATATGTTTCGTGTTTTTGCATGCATGCAGTGAAAACATCGGACACGTACTGAACAGTTTTTAAGCGACTATTTGTCCCCAGCTAAAATCGTAGGTACCGTAATATACATTTTCATTTGTTTATATCGCGTAGCATAGAATCTAACAAGAGTGGCAATCAGTTTTTGGGGGAGCCAGAGTTCGTCTCATCTTCCAAAAACGGCAAAAACAACGACCATCGTTGGTCAAAATGTACGCTACGATGACCCATTGCCTCATCGTAGCTTACGGTGCGTTGCCATGGCAGATATGCATCGTTAAACCCATCGCAAGTTTCTTGAAATTGTTCTTAGGACGAAACACGAGATACGGAGCAGTAACCCATCGCATATCGAGTTACGAAGAATCGTAAACGTTAGTGAAATCGACCCCTGGTTGGGTAAACTGCGGGTTGTGTAAAATATAAGATCAGAGGGCTGTATTTTAACCAACTATGGTTATAATGTTGACCCCACGCAAAGCGAAGTTGGTTAAAAAAATCGCCCAACCATGTCACGTGGTGTCCAGCGAAAGCTGCCATTGGTGAATGGCAGTTCGCCAGTGCAGCATTTTTTTCACGCGTCGCGTCGTTGTCGATGTCGATGTAAAAACGTTGTCAGTCAGTCCGCAGCGCACCCGATAATGAGGTCAAATACCCAATTTTATCTGCGCAGCTCATTGGCGTGAACGCACCGCGAGAAAGTCCGGGATGTTCGCGAGATTTCGTTGGCCTTATTTCGTTGCTCGCAACCGTTTTTAACGGGTAGTTGGTGGCCAAGATGGCGGGGTAAGTTTGTAGAATAATTCTTCCTCTTTCGATTGATGTATATTTTGTCACAATTTGGGTCATTGTTTAGTTGGTAATTGTGTAAATCTGAAGTGATGGGTCGTATCGTGGATTTTGAGGGGGTCAATTGGTTTGTGATTCCTGACTGGACTAGACAAAACTTTGGAAAACAATAGCGTTTTTCCGATAGATGAAGTGCTTTCGTTTAACGTGCCATGTGGCTTGCTGAAATGGAGTTTTATTCGTTGGTAACGCCCCTCACTATAGACAAATTGCAATGCCTTTGTTAACCTAATTTATGCCTGGCATTGTTCGCATACTCTGTAGTCAGTATACAGGTCACTGCGCTTACTGAAGCATGTTCACATAAAACCCAGTGCGTTCCCCGAGCCTTCATTTCAGGTCTACCGTTCCACTGCTAACTACCCATTGAGATTTGCTTAATGGCCCAGTCACAATGTCGGCGATCTGTCGGGGATTAGTTTTGGCGGGGGGTCGTCGTAGAAAATAAAGAAGCCTTGAACAATCCTAGCAATAATCCTAATAAAAGTGGAGCAGTTACATTGTCTGAGATTTTTTCAAGGATTTTGACCCGGTTTTGTCGAAAAATCGTGGGATTAGCCTCCGATCGCCTCCGATTGCATCGGAGACGATATCTGCGAGCATCTTTTCTTTTAATTTCCACCGTACGATTCGTCGGAGACGATCACAGAAAGCGTACGAATCGTCGCAGGGCGCCTCCGATTCAGTCGGAGGGCGCCGGAGACCACTCGCAGACATTGAATCTCAACCTGAATTTCCAATCCCACACAGAATCTTGCGACTAGTCTCAGATTATTCGGAGGACGCCTCCGATTAATCGGAGGGCATCGTAGGTCATCAGAGATTGTGTCTGGGATGCCCAAAATGGGTGAAAAATCTTGCGAGCAATCTTAACATTTTAAGTTCAAAGTTGGGGACCGCGACGGGTGTGGCGATGCCAAAAAAATCTGCGACAAGCCGCAGGCGTCCGGAGAGCGCCTCCGACGGGTGCAAAATCGTGAGATCTGTCTCAAGATTTTGTTCAAATTTCCCGGTTTTACCCATCGCCGACGCATCGCAACTGATTTGTGACTGGCCCATTACTTCACGTTAAGTTCACCGCGCACCACTTGCTAGCATTGCTTCTATTTTACCCACTATGTCCGTTCATCATGAAGGCTCTTTTAGCATTCAACAGTAATTCAATCAATTTAAAAACATATCTGCACCTAATGCTCCCGAAGACAAGTCGTCCGGGAAAGAGATTAACGTGAAGCTGGCTGGTTTACTGCTCAACACATGGAGTAAGGATATAAAGCCAAGAGCAGACAGCGGAGCAACGGAAAGAATAGAGATCGCTAAAGACGCCCAACTCAAGGAGCTGGAGGGAAGAAAGAAACGCAAGCGAGCAATCCCCCAACCGTCACCGACAAGATGGTTCAAAGAACAAAACTGGTCGTTACGATACTCTTTTTCGAGGTGTGTACAACAACCACTGCACATATAACCTTTGTTTTGTTTCAAAATGTCATCCGAACACAGACACCATCCCATGCTGTATTAATAAATTACTTAAAACCAAGTACTTATTGTTTTTGTCTTTATTGAGGTAGTTGGTTTAGAATGAAACTGCTTTTCGTTCGTATGAGCAAAGCGAAGCAGAACGAAAATGGAGTTTTATTCGTTGGTAACGCCCCTCACTATAGACAAATTGCAATGCCTTTGTTAACCTAATTTATGCCTGGCATTGTTCGCATACTCTGTAGTCAGTATACAGGTCACTGCGCTTACTGAAGCATGTTCACATAAAACCCAGTGCGTTCCCCGAGCCTTCATTTCAGGTCTACCGTTCCACTGCTAACTACCCATTGAGATTTGCTTAACTTCACGTTAAGTTTCCACGTATTATCCGTCCAAATTTCTTTTTTATTCACAGGCCTCCTATGAGCTTTAACTGGTAAGATGCCCGGACTGTGACTGCCTTTTGCCGCGTTATAGGGAATTCGAAATCCGTGACGTCATCGCGCGTGCACTGTGGGTACACTATACTGCTCAGTTTTACAACGCATTCTTGCCGTTTCTGAAGTTGCGGATCAATTTAGCTTTATCCGTTGGTAACATCTCACTATAGACGAAATCCTCTACCTCTGTTAACCTAATTCACGCCTTGCATTGTCTGCATACTCTGTAGTCGGCATTCAGGTCTTTACGCTCACTAAAGTATGTTCACATAAAACCTTGTGTATTCTACGAGCCTTCAGTTTGAGGCATATATACCTATTCCACTGGTAACTATACCCATTGACATTTGTTTAAAGGACGTGTTAAATAAGGTTTTTATTAAATATAATTATAGTACAGGGTGTGTTTTACACATTACGATCATTTTCACAAAAAAAAAAAAAAAAAAAAAAAAAAAAACCACCACAATAACAGAGGAAATATCCATTGACTTGTGTACAAAATTGTCATGTTCTGATCTGTAACAGTTTACCGAGTTTGTTTAGTATGTCAGTTGCAACAATCCCAACAAGTTTGTTTGGGTCAGAAATGGATCAGTAGGCTACTGCTACTGTTTGAAATGTGATGTTCTTTGTTTGTTTGTTTGTTTTTTAAACTGTGGTTTCTCTCTATGACTAGCAATAAGGAGCGCCCTCGTATGTCAAGCAAATTTCGTCGAGTGCGTAGTCTTTATTATTTAGGCGTGAATATGTGCTATTACACATATATAATATAGGTACTCTTCCATTTTAATTAGCGCAAAACAAGATATAGCGTGTTGTAACTAAGACTAATCAGACTTTAATAATTCTTTGCTGGCGCAATCTGTCACTGTGAGGGCGCTTCATAGTTAATCGCATCTTCGAGCTCTCTTGTATTCAGTCACATACACATGTACATGTACACGATTTCGCGGGAAACGGCTAATTTCTAATATGCTTATCTCGGCTACCGATTGCTCTGTTTATGCAATAAAAGTAGTTTTTGGAATTTACAGGCAATTATCTGTAATGTGAAATGACGTATTCAACGACATTTTAATTTTTCCCCCAAGTCCTATTTTTATTAGTCACAGGATATCCCGGTACAGTTTCGAGCAGAGTCCCACCCACTCTATCCTTCAGCTACACTTCATTCCATCCCAGGACAGCTGAAAACAATACTCCCAGCATTTGCCGGCCCATCTTGATCTGGTGTAGTCCCAACTAAGATCAGCGAGCCTGATACAGCACGAGGGTACTGCAACTCGGGCATCATTCAGGATGAACATAAGTGAGATGACGTCATAAAGGTGCGATGTAATTATGAAGAATGTACCAGTAGCCAATAGTGTGATACTGTGAAAGTGTAAGAAAGATTAATAGCCCATGCTCTGTTCTGGGAAGAATTGGTGCATATGGTTATCAGTTATCAAGGAAGGAAATCAAGTTCCTTTCGTTGCTTTCTCTCTCCCATCGTAATTGTAAACAAGTTTGCATTGTCAAAGAAATCCTTTGTTAGAATCTATACAAAAATTGTTCAATTCCAATATACTATTCGCATATCGCATAGCCTATGGGCAAAAGACGCCTTATACTAAATGTGAGTGATCTCGACCCTTCGTTTTCAACATGCATTTCAACTACAGAAATGGAAGAAACGTCTTCAGTTCTTTTCACAGAACGCACAATTATCGTTTATATATATTTCTATACCAATCCTCGGGCAAAGATGCCTTATATTAGATTTTAGTAATCTCGACCCTTCCTTTTTAACATGCAATTTAACTACAGACGTGAAGAAACGTCTTCAGTTATTTCATAAAACGCACAATATATATCTAAAATAGGGTTATCATCGTACAAATGTCGCACTCGACTATCGAAGATACCTCGGATTCACATGGGTCAATTAAATGAACATTCTCCCTTATTTGGCTTCTCGTCTGCGCCCTTGCTCTTTACTATAATAATGATGAAACGGCTCCTTCTCCACTGTCGATCGTGTGACATTCTTATTGCCAAATCTAGACGATGGGTTTGTGTGTTGTACAAGCTTTAGATACTGATACAAGGATTCATTTGGTCTATAGAAGTACGAAAGATGCATAAAACCTTGAATGAACGGGATTTGGTAAGCACACTGATTGACCTTAGTGATGGATGGATGAAATCTCGAGAATGGTTCTTTTATTGATAAATTATGGGAACTTTTACGTATAGACTGTTTTGCTAGTTTAATTAATACAAGATAATTGACTCTTAATTAGCCCTAACACTATTCAACCCTCCAGAATAAATAATGTTACATACACCCTGGGGAGTTATAGACACGTTTGCTAACTTCAGATTGTGACATAAGTCTTAAGGGGCTGCCTATTACGTTCCCTATTTTTTAGACATAGCGGGATGGCTCGGTTGAAAGCATGTCACTTCAATATTACCTGATCAAACCGGTTTATCCAATTTTCTCCCAGGTCCAAAACAGACACTTTTCCGGACGGCTGTAATCTGGTAATTTAAAAGCAATTTTAGCCAAAAACAAATGACTACTGTCTAATTCAAATCCCAAAGAAAGTAGCCTATATAGAACGATGCGTTTTTAGACTTTCATTTTAAGCTCTTGTCATATTATCCAAGCCAAAGGTGACATAAGCCTATTATGAGCTACATAATAGCTGTCGTGATTCGTTATTAGATAATAATAATAATGATTAGATTTGTATAACGCACATATCCACCCTGCAGGGTGCTCAAGGCGCTGTTACCATTATTACCGATGCCATCAGGGAATCACCAGAACCATTTCGCTTCAACTAGGTGGCTGCTGGTCAGACCCACAACCCTATCAGCAGTTAGATTGTGGCATTCCCCTTAACAGCTTCCCATATATCGCTTGGGTTAACGAGGCAACTGGGATTAAGTGCCCTGCCCAGGGACACAGACACGTTGGTCGAAGTGGGGCTCGAACCTAGGTACATGTACTCCAAACGCTTATAAGGTCTCCACAGTACGCGGTCATGAGACTTGAATTCAAGCCTTCGCATTTGGCTAAGAGAGAAATAACCAGAGAACAGATAATGCCAAAAAAAAAAAAAAAAAAAAAAAAAAAAATAAGACACATTCCTGCTTAAATATATCAAAATCCCTTGCAAATACATTGAAAATTAATATTACGACTTGGAATTCATATCCTATATCTTTTATTTCTTTCAGAGACACTCGTGCAGTGACTGTATGCTCTGTGATTCTTCGATTGCTGTTTTCCTGGGAAATTGGGTAAACAAGTACAGAGGAATATGTATGTTAAAAAGAGAAAACCATTGCTAGTTGGTCAGTATAATGAATTAGAGCCGGACAACAAAAAAAACCAAAAAAAAAAAAACGGAAAAACAAATTAATAATAATAATAATAAATCCGAGGAGCCTGGAGGGCTACAGTTTTCAAAACTAGACTGGATTGAAACCGGACAGATAATCCGAAGAGCCTGGAGGGTTACAGGGTTTTATGTATGGTACTCTATCCTTAAGGTCCAACCTATTTATGCAGAACATAGGTTTTATTGTTCTTATTCCTTTGTATTCTGATAATTATCCACAAATATTGGCCTTATTAGGCCTAATCCAAATAAACGTCTCCGTTTGTCCGTAATTTCCACAAATCTTAAGTTCCCTGAAGCTTGTTGTTGTTGTTTTTTTTTTTACATTAGAGCTACAATTCCATTTAACGCTGTTTAAAGTCTAGATTAGTTCACTAAGGTTCATTTGCAGTGACATCAACATGTTGCAAATAAGTGATCGCCCTTTAAGACCACTCACTCGCTCTGTAATAATACCTGTGTACTTCAATAATAATTCTTTCAATCAATAAGCAAATTTGATTTCAATACGCATGATCTTATTTTACATTGAATATCGGTTTGTGTCTAGATATACTTCACTGTAGTTCCTTGCAAATATGCCAGTTGCAATAATTACATTATGCTTTATAATACTTTATTGATGATTATTCTTTCAAACAATTTTAATCCCAATATGCATTCGCATAATTGTGCTAATACAATTGTCTCAATGTCCGAAGAGCCTGAAGGTTGTTTATACAGAAATTAATACATGTACATGAGTTCATACCACCTATAATTAACTATTATCAGAATAACTCATTCACTTTCTATAATTATATGACATGAATGTCTTGAGCTCACTCAGTTGAGGACTAACTGTTTGGTTTTAGAGGGAAGCGAGTAACCTTTACTTTGATTATACTTATTACAAGATGTATTTCTTTTTGTTTCATTTAAACTGAGATCTTCTCGCAAAGAAACCAATTCAGGCACCTCGGTAAACAATCCAGGTAATGGGACAATGAACAAGGGAGTGCACTCTCTTTTGGTATCCTAGGATGCACCCACGTTTCCTCCTCAATCAAAAAAAAAAAAGGGGGTTTTTCGTGGCCTCCGAGTGCCTGTAGCTTTGCTGCATGGACTGATACCGAAAGCCTTGCCACGTTCCTGGAAAGATTACCGTTCTAAATCTTCGAACGTGATTTTGCCTAATATCATATAATTATAGTTCATTGAAATTTTGCGATATGCGTTCTGATTATGGTGTAAATATAGTTAATTTTGTTATCAACAAAAAGTGTTGTAAGGGTAGTTGGCATCCGAACACAGACGCCATCCCATGCTGTATTAATAAATTACTTAAAACCAAGTACTTATTGTTTTTGTCTTTATTGAGGTAGTTGGTTTAGAATGAAACTGCTTTTCGTTCGTATGAGCAAAGCGAAGCAGAACGAAAAGAGTTTTTTCAATGGTTTTTGCGCTACGATTTTACCGCGAGATTTCACCCTTTTAGCAGTGCGATGTTACTGTGGCTGCACATGTACGTACGTACTATAACGTGTGCACGCAGACATTGTAGAAATGCGCCTAAACACATTCATGACAGTCAACTCGACCGTTGGACCAACTCGTCCGTTGGACCAACTCGTCCGTTAACCGACTCGACTTCAAAGTTGAGGGAAATTTGGGGAGTCGATCATGGCTTTAGACCTTGAGTGCAAAACATACGAGCCAGGCTGACAAATTGTTAAGTCTTTCTTCACACAATTTAAAAGAAATCTTAAATTTGTTTATCCCACTTATGTTTTTCTTAAGGTATGCCTATTAAGTTGGAATCATGTCAAGTCGCCACCTTATGTACCCTTTCCAACTCGCCCCCTGACCGACTCGCCCCCTGATATCATCGATGCAGTGATTTACGCAGTTGCAATACTGTAACTATATGCATTTCTTAACGCGTTATGGTTACTGTAACTATATATAGCCACTGCGATTTTTTAAGTGTTTCCTCAGGAAATGTTAAATTTTCCCCACTCAAAATGTGGGTTAAACCTGCACGGCACAACACCCCCTTCCCCTCCCCTTGATGTTATTATTAGTGCTCACTAATTTTGTTTTAACTATTTTAAATTACTGCAGTGGTCATCATGGGGACCTGTATATGTACATGTATGCAGCATCAGAAGCACAATGGCAAAGTTCATCTGAGACACATCTCCTGACAACTTCACAGAGACTCCGGCAATTATCCCTGGTAATTTTAGTTATTCTAACCATGTTCTAACTCACTCACTTGTCTTTTGACATAGTGTCAAGCATTCTGCCAAGGAACATAAAAACATACATTTACCGTTAATTAAGTTGCAGTACTTATCCTATAAAGAAATGTGGCAGTGTGTGTATTTATGCAAGACTTTTATTTGCAGGGTTTGTACCAGTGTGCTATTTTAATTACAATGTATGTCAAAATTGTCAACTGATATTAATAACTTGTACTTCATGTTTGTTATGCATGTTAGTGCAAGTCCCACCTAGAGTTTAGATGTACATGTACCTGTATATAATTTTAAACCAGCTGATGAGAGATACAACCTATATTTTATTTTTGGGATCTGTGCAGCTTGAAATACATGTACAAGCAATGAACCATATATTTTGTATCGTCATACATGTATTTGTCTTTTACAGTTGATCCAGTATACTTTAGCAACTCTATTCAGACAGTGTTTGGCAGTTATCAAGTTTTAAAAAACGTTTTATAATATTTATGTAATTATACACTCTCTGCAACAACAGAACCTGTTGTGACTATTCCGCTCGTGGTTTTTCATTATGGTTACATTTTTGGCAATAATAACTGTTTTGAAATCCACCATATGTCAATCTTAAGTCATGTAGTTGTTTTAACAGATTTATTTATCAGTTGCTGTGTAGTATCCAAAGATGTGTGACATTGAATAAATTAAAAAGAACCGTCAACAATCTGTCATGTTTCCTGTGTCATATAATCCTTTTCCCAACTGGACTGATTACTGTTTAAAATTTATTTGGGCAGATGGAGGCATAGAACAAGGAACCAGAAGATTAGGAAATTACTTCAATCTTGTGTAAACATAAAAAAAGCTTCAGATCCTAGCTAAGTGATTTTTAGGAAAAAATGATCAAAACTAAGATTAAATACACACTTGGCTATGCTTTGAGAATGTTTACACCGGTTTGAATTTAACTCGATTTATGGAGGCTTAACTATACTGTTGGAAGAGGAGAAAAGGAAATCAAGGTAGACCTATACATGCATTCAATAACTAGCTCCATGGTACAACCCACGAAAACATTGGTGGACTTGAAACCAGTCTAATCTGGAACTAGCAATGACGTCATCGTTAGCCAATCGGACTACAGGAAACTATGCGGTGCCACGGCGGTAATTTTGGGTTTGTGTTTTTGGGGAATGCCGTTGGATTTCGCTGTTTCCTGACTGGACTAGACAAAAGTACGTACAATTTTCATTATTTATGGGTAGAATATTACATATTCTTTGTATAAAAGGTAAACATGGACTGCTGCAAGTAGTGACAAAGGGAGATATTTGCCGATGTTTTGGGTGTCTTTTGTCGTCTTTTTTGACGTGTTTTTTCTTGAATATTTCTCAACTCAAAATACAAAAAAAACATAAAATAGTGATACTCGACGACAGATATGTTTCTCATCTTTCCGAAAATCCTACTCTTATTGTTCAGATCCCTAGAAATGAATGAGAAATCCCGTTTTCGACAGGCTGTTCAAGATCATTAAAGGTTTTGTGAGGTGAAAATTATTACCCAGCTGTTTTTATACAGAAATCAAAAGATCAAAGTGTTGCAGACAAAGGGGCAAACTCAAATTTGTTTTCATTTCAAAAAGAAGTGACATTTTCTCTACTTCAAAAATGTCTTGTCAGGCGAGGGCGCTGTTTGTTGCTGGTCATGGAGGGAACCCACAGTGGAAAAACAAAGAAAGAACATTACATTTCAAACAGTAACAGTAGCCCATTGATCCATTTTTGACCCAAACAAACTTGTTAGGGTTGTTGCAAATGACATACTAAACAAACTCAGCAAACTTATATAGTTCATGATATCAAGAAGCCACTGAAAATGACATTAACTTTTGTACACAAGTCTATGGAGAATTCCTCTGTTTTTCCTGAGATGACATCATGGCTTTGCTCATGAATATGGAAATTCTCATTAACATAAAAATATAAAATGTGCAATTACACCAAAACGCAACTATCAAATTCTCTGAAATTGACCGAAATGTGTAAAACACATCCTCTACTATTATTTTATGTAATAAAAACCCTATTTCACACGTCCTTTAAATATGCAAGACTGCAACTGGCTGAAGTCACGCGTGCATACTGTGCACATAAAAGGAAGCACTTTTGTGTGCGCTGCGGACTGACTGTTGTGTGTGCATACACTCAGGCATAAACGCACACTACCAAACACACACAAAATGGCGAAAGTTCACGGACAGATTAGCGGTGTTTCTGAGCCGAAATGACGGTTATTTGAAGGTAAGCCTGTCTCGTTTAATCGTCTGGTAATTCGGTAGACTGTGTGGATACATTAGTGCCTAGGTTGCTAGCAGAAAGATTTGGCAGACCTTTTCGAAGGTCTCTGGTATCTAGGGATAGTGGAGTACATACATGTACTCGCTATACGCACGGTCTTCGTTTCTTCCACCCCTCCCTAGCCTAGTCCCCCACCCCCGGGCTGTCCCACCTATAAGACTAAGAAATGGGGGTTGTCATTGGGGAAACTTTGGATGACAAAATCCTCGCCCATATGGGGACAAAACGTGCACGTTTTCCCCCAGGTGCGCTGTACATTTTATTTCTATATGCGTCGTGGACAAAATCGCCACCTGAGAGGTGGGGCACCGCGGGGGGAGGGGGAGCAACAATTGATAGGGACATGATTTGGAAAGAATTCCGATTACCATAGTCGCCACTGATTCGCCTTATAGTGATTTAATATAACCACTAAAATGTGTTAAAAGTTTGAAGGGAAGTACTTTTTTTAGTCAAAAGGTACCCCTAGAACTATGGGGGATATAGTATCCCCCATAGGTGATGTTGTTTTTTTCCAATATGGCGGCGCCTGAACTTTAAGATCGGACCGAAACGTTTTCGGCTAGCGCAATAATCCGCTGCCCAATCGCCACCAAACTCTGTCTGATAGTTCTTGAGACACTCACCTTGCGTGTGTCTACGGAATTTCGGTACCATTTGTCCATTAAATTCTCCGAAAATAATGTTGGAAAATGAACGGGAACATGTGCGATGCATGTGGATGCATGATCGAGGCATTCGGTGCGATGCATGTGGATGCATCGCACATGTTCCCGTTCATTTCCCAACATTATTTTCGGAGAATTTAGTGGACAAATGGTACCGAAATTCCGTAGACAAACGCAAGGTGAGTGTCTCAAGAACTATCAGACGGAGTTTGGTGGCGATTGGGCAGCGGATTATTGCGCTAGCCGAAAACGTTTCGGTCCGATCTTAAAGTTCAGGCGCCGCCATATTGGAAAAAAAACAACATCACCTATGGGGGATACTATATCCCCCATAGTTCTAGGGGTAGTCAAAAGGTAAGAATTTAGTACTCGGACATCACTAATTTTTCCTTAAAATGATTTATTAAACAGCAATAAGTGCAAATCTAATAAGAAAACCAAAATTTGGAGGGGAAAAATATAAAGATTCCTCAGGCCTTTCTCCACGGCTTGGCCATCGCCGGCACGGTAAGGCAAGCCCACAGCCTTGGACAAGGCTAGAGTTAAGTGGGTTATAGGCGAATTCTCTCTACTCTCAATTAAAATCGAAGTTGGAAATTGGAATCGCAATTTCGTCTTTTGACTAGTGATCGATTCTCATTTATCTCGTCAATTCCATGGAAGTGCTCAATGATTCTGAATGTTTGGTGTCGGAATAAAACTTGAACGGCAAAGCCGCGACGCCAGGATTGCAGAGCACAAATGGACAGGGAACAAGTCTAGTCGAAGTCCAGTTTAATACTTGAGAAAGATGTTTGTCACTTTGTACACGGGCTATGGAGTTTTTTACCAGAATTGAACGTAGAGATCTGATTTGTCACATTTTCCAAAAAAATTGTGTTTGTGAATTAAATTCCCTCAAGCAGTGGACCTACCAGTGTCCAATACTCCAGAATTTCAAAATGTGACAAATTATACTAATAATTCGACCTTTTCATTGGCCCGAGATTTTGTTAAGAAATCATTTTAAAATCGTAGCAGGAAATTTCCGCAATTCTTGTGGGGGAGCTCTTTTTTATGTATTATTTTATTGCAAATTAATAAGCAATATAAAGATCTACTACATTTTGCTAAAAGCTAAACGCAGTTCATCTGAATAAAAAACAACGTATTCTATTGAAAAATGCTCTGCCGAATCATGTATTAGACCTCCCTCTGGTAAAAATGGACGTTACCATGCAAGATGGACGAATTTCTATTGGCTCGTTCTATGACAACAGCGTGCTTATCTATTACGCGCCATGAATTCATAAATATTTGCGCGCAAACATGTTTCTCAAGTCGGTATACGTGTCGAAACCAAAATATAGACTGTACAATTTAGTGTGCATAAAACGGCTATTGATCGTGTGCAGCAAAACGGCGTCAAACGGACCAAAGCAAGACCGCCTATGATACCTACTTGGTATCAAGTCTAACCCCAACCCCGCATCCCATGATCCACAACAGATGCTGTGGATGTTTCTTACACCATATGACTAACATCAATGGTAATTTGTCCAGTCACGTCTAATGATTTCGCCACTATTCGATTTTTTTCCGGTTTTTGTTGTTTGTTTGTTTGTTTGGTTTTTTTGGGGGGTTGACCATCAAATGTATATGAAATTAAGCTCCGATTCCAACTTGAAATTCTCGCCCCTGAGCCACTTCCGTGACAAGTATGTGACAAGTATGTCAAAGACTTTGTGGAAAGCATACCAAGTACTTTTAAAGAATGAATTATAGGTTAAAAAAACAAAATTCATTTTCTGGAAAAATCTGAACAAGCTCCCTTAAGTAACTATATGTCTGTCCACGGTAATGGGGTACAATTCTGTAACATTCAAGATCTTAGGTCCCAGTTCACTTCAAATGTCTTAATTTTATCTTTAAATTATCAAGCTAAACCGAGGAAATAACTTTTTCACCAAGGAGTAAGAAAAATAGTCCTACAACAAGACGGAAAAAGATGTCACAAAATTGTCTGTCCATGTTACATGCGTAATAGGACAATTTGTGCACTTGCTTTTTAAAAATGTATGTTGTGGCAGCAATTTGTTACTTTTTTGGTCAAAAGTTATCTCCTGAGAACAAAACAAGGACATTTCTTTAATTCTGAGATAAACTAAAGACATCTGAAAGGAATTATTGACTTATTTTTCAAATGTACCCCATTACTGTGGACAGACCCATATACAGTTTCAAAACAAATACATTGCACGTAAATGTTACGAAATAATTTTGGTACAAATCGACTTGGATACGAAACATTCCTTTTGCCACAGAAATAACTTTATTAACGAAATCGAAATCTCGAACAATTATCATCAAAGCTTAAAACTTACCTTCAGGCTATTATGCAGAAGGCCCAACAAATAGATGCACAGTTTTGAACGGTTTGGGAAACAAGACTTAGAAAACCGTATATTTAAATACAACTGCGCACGTAGTATTTTCGCTCAAAGTGACATAAGCCTGCACCGAGTACATACACAATTTGTTTATGCACACGTACGTACACCATCCAGTTTTTATTGGCGTCACGCCCGAAGTAGCCTTTTGTGATTGGATGGCACGTCTGTTATCGTTCATTTATTAGGTGATCGGCTATCTGCCCGATCACCTATTACTTCTGTACGATTTCTTTGTCTTTTTGTTTAGGTGATCGGGACTCATCCTGATCACCTATTACTTTACACTCCTTTAGCAGTGCTTTGCGCGCGCCACTTTAGTTTGCCCGCTCCAACCACTGCTAAACTTCGCCGCAAATCCTGCGAAGCGCGTGGGTGTGACGTCACCCAAGACCGAGCCTGGATAACACTTGCCATGATTGGCTAGATTCTGTCACCTGACGTTGGTTCTGACACAGTAAAGATGGCTGCGCCCAGGTACGTCAACACTAACGTTGCTTTGCCCACTGTCGCGTCGACTTTTTTTGTCATTATTTCGTCCTGGTTGTTAGTGTGGTTTTACACAGTAAGTATTTGTTTCACGGACATCACTAATCCTTCATCGTGATCATGTACATCCCTATAGAAAGGTGGGAAAATCACATTTTTCAAGCTCTTTTACCGCGAAATCATGTGTGTATGATTAGGGTAGCGCTGGAGATGAAGAATGGGTATTTTTTTCATATACATTGAACACGGATTTTGGTAAATTTATATGTTGGAATCGATAGCTTATTCAATTCTAAGATATACTTCCCACTGACACTTCCGTCGCAAATGTTGCATTTCTGAGATAAATAAATGTACTGCATAAAGTAATGCACAAAATGACGTGGCGAGCGGTCTGTGCGTAAGCGCGACAACAGAGGGCGCTGCGCGCGCGCGTGAATGGTTATCTTGTGCACTAACTGAAGGCAATTTGAGGAAGAAAACGTGATTTTTATACAGAAAAGCAACATTTGCGACAAAAGTGCAAGTGGGAAGTATATCTTAAAATTACATTATGTGTTGATTCCAGGAGGTAATTTCCTTAAAATCTTTGTTCAATGTATACGAAAAAAATACCGAAGAATGCAGTGCAGTATGAAGCGCCCCCACACAGATATATTGCGCCAAGCCAGCGAATAATTCCTCAACTTCAAGTCTGATCAGTCTTAGTTCAACACGCTGTCTCGTTTTCTGCTAAACTATAAGCTTTGTCACAAAAGCCTAAATGCAGCAGGAGTACGTTGTCGTAGCACACGTGGGGGCACGCAACGTCGTTGTCAATTTAATAGCACACATTTACGCCTGGAATGAAAACTACGCACTCGACGAAGCTCACGAAGAGGAACTGATAATCATTTTTGTGTGCTAAAACAAACAAAGGGCATGTTTTTTACACTGAAATTTTGCACAAACACAGACAACAATCTCCCCAAACTGTCGCTGGTTTCACAAGTCTGTTTCGCAACACAAACTACCCTGTTTGGACCAGAAATCTCACCGTCAAACCAACATCTTGTTCTGTTCCAATTTAAATATTAAAAAAAAAAAATTAAAAATAAATATCGTCAGAGAGTATTCTTTATTTTCAGTATCTATTCAAAAAGTTGGAATTGAACAATGCTGTTAAGGAGTTTAATTAATAATATTTCTTCATGATGTACTCTCTGCAACAGCAAAACCTTTTAATTTATGTGACTATTTATTCAGCAGATGGTTTTGCATGTACAGTGTATTATGGGTTACATTTTTGGCAATATTTACGTTTTTGAAATCCACCATGTCATATTTATCAGTTGTGTAGTGACTGTGTAAAGTTGTGTGACGGTGAATAAATAAAGAAAACCGTTAACAGTCTATCATTTTATGTCATGATGTGTTTCTGTGTCACAAAAACAAGACCATAATATATATTTTTCCCAAAGTGAGTTGGGCTGTTTATTTACATTTATTTGGGCAGATGTAAACATAGAGCAAGGAAACAGAAGATTGGGAAATAGAGTAGCTGACCTTTACTTAAATCTTGTGTACAACAAAGTAAAATCTTCAGATTTAAATTTGAACTTGCAAATCCTTGCTGAGTGATTTTAAGTAAAAACTTATCAAAACTTGATTAAATGCACGCCTGGCTTATTGGCTATGCTTTGAGTTTTAATAGCTTATTGGTTTTGATTTAGTGGGCCTTAATAATACTGTTTAAAGAAGAGAAATATAGATATTAAAAAATATAAGGTATGTGTATGTACTTGAATTCGGGGCGATTCAATAAAGCTCTTTGCGTACAACTTAACCAACGCAAAATAGGTGGACCGTAAAGCAGTCTAATCTGGAACGAGCAATGACGTCATCGTTAGCCAATCAGACTACGGGAAACCAAACGGTGCCACGGCGGTAATTTTTGATTTCTGTTTTTTCGTGAATTGTAGCCAACTGCAAAATAGTCTGGTTACCAAAATATCTTGGTCTGAATCCTGACTTCTCGTGCGAGGCTGTATCATAGCCTTGTTCTTTCTGTATTCGATGTGTTTTATGGGCGGGGACTCTTTATGCAAATTTTTCGAACAAAGCACCTTGTTCTTTCTGTATTCGATGTGTTTTATGGGCGGGGACTCTTTATGCAAATTGTTCGAACAAAGCACCGAGACGCGAAAGCTCCGTGTTTTTAAAGAACAATACGGTGCCGTTTGAAAAATAGCAGATTTTCCGTACGTATAGCCTATACCCAGTTGGTAAGTTCACAAACACGTCATACCTTTACAGAAAATATGTGAGGGATATCTTCTGGTCTTCGTGAAAGTCATCAATTTGCAATTTGTAGGCTGCATAATTCAAACAACCGTTGATTTCCTCAGTTGTAACACTACGTGTGATGTCGCCATAATTGCATCAGACAGGGCCTACATACTGTACACTACACATGATGGCACACAGGGCACTACGTTTGCCATACGTGCCATAAACGTACAACAACAACACTACACATGTACGACGTACGTTTATGCTTGCAAACCGGTCACACGCACCATTTGACCCGAGTAGTGAGCTCTGATTGGATGTTATGTAAGATATGAATATTTATAAGCACTCGGGTTTCGCATAAGTAATTGCGTCGGATTTCGAACGCAGTTATAAAGAAACGCATAACAAATCTAGTCTAAACATCCCTCTTGCCGGCGTGGATAGCTGGTTTTCTTTTTTTAAATTCCGTTTTAAGTGGATAAACTGCAAGCAAAAGTGCGCTTTTCGAAAATGAGATTTTCGCGATTTCTGAAACGCTCGTTAGGTAATCATTAGGTAATCATCAGGATATGCGCGTGACCCCGTGACGCAATCCTGAGAAAGAGAAGTCTGCTTCATACGTTTACACGCAAAAAACTCCGAAAAACCGTCTCTGTTAGATGGTGTTTTTTGAAGAATTGTTTTCGTCCAAAAAGCCAGAGATATATGCCCAGTAGTTGCGTGTGAACCGTGAAAAATGACACAACTGGGGATCACTCAATAACTCAATAAAAATAACACCGGGGACCTATAGGACCAAGTCGAGAACTGTTTTTAAAGAAAGGTTTAATGAATAAGAACACCAAAATGAAACAGACCAAATAATCAACTAAAATTAATAACTAAACTAAAACTTGAACTTGAAACCAACTTATAACCAACTATAAATACCAACACAATGTAAAGTATAAACCTAGAGGCAAAATCAGGGAACCTGTAAACAAACAAAACCAAAAGAGCAAATAATTAATTACATGGATAAATACATTATACATTGGAGCCAGGGAGGGTGCAATAAACTAAACAAGGGACCTAGAAACTTATGAATATTAATGAGGCAATAAAACCACTAAGCCTTAGCTGAGTTGACCACGTGGCCTTCAATGGTTAACAGAACAAAGAAGTGTAAAGCACATGTTTTTAAAAGTACCCAAAAAAGTAAATTATGTGAAACGTTTAGCAGAATAAGCCAAATACGATTACAGAGATAACAGTGAAATCCAGCATTAATTACATGATAATTTCAAAAATAAAGAGAGATCGTCCTAACTTAATTCTGACAACAAAAAAACCCAAAGTATAAGCTGTGAAAATAACACTTTCAAAGAAACTACTTTAGAGACTAATGTATAAATAAACTTGAAAATAACAAGAAAACTCACCAGTGTTGTACAGACTACGAATAATCAGGCACGCAAAAGAAGAATTTACGCACAAAAACTTGTGGAGATAGATGACATATTACAACTGCTCTATCTGCTGCCGGTCTGTACAATGATCACATGTGCCTGAGGTCACAGGGCCAGTGACCTCAAAGCAATAAACTATTACACAAGGGAAAGGGGACACACTACAAAAAACACATTACTGGGACGGTCACGATGCTTTTCGTCATTTTAAGTTTGCACAGAAAACCATGGGCTGCCATGGTTTTGCGTGTAAAAGACAGTAGCCAATAAGACACGAGAGCTGCAACACGACACGATAGCTGCATTCCTGGTTCAGCCCACTTTAGCGGTGGGGTCTTGACCCTTGCCTGACTGCAAACCCCCAATGCATTGCGGTATGAGGCGGTAGTTTCAAATCTGTATGTACTGCATATGGTTCAACTCGAACACCGTGAGAACGGCAATAAAAGCATACTATGCATTGTGGCATTCTACTCCAAGATAAATTTAGTGGATTTTCATGTACATGTATTGTGTTTTGTTTTTAATTGTTTATGAGTCATTTATATTTGTGTGCATTGTATTCTTTGGACTTCAATGAATTCATTAAAATACAACCTGAAAATGTTAATGCCAGAATTTAACATGTAACCATGGAGCTATAATACATTGAATATAAATGGTCAAAGTGCATTAAAGGCACAGGATCGTCGGCAATGCGCGCGCGCCAAATTCGTGCCACGAAATACGCAGCTCGATAGAAAATGCATATGGATCGAGCCGCGTATTTCGTTGCATGAATTTGGCGCACGCGCATTGCTGACGAGCCTTAGCTGTGCCTTAAATAACGTTTATAGTGGAAGGCCTTTCAATGTTTTTTTGCATCGAGCAATTAAGGGTTTGCGATTTTTGCCACGAAATTTCAACGATTAGGTACGTACGACTTTCTGAAAAAGGAGGGTGGATATTTTTTTCATTAGAAATACACGCGATCCCCTGTTCTGAAAAAGGAGGGTCGTTAAGATTTCAATTAGAAATACACGCGTCGAGAGGTTTTCCAGTATAGAAATGCACGCGACTAGGCCTAATACCGACCTTTTCTGGAAAAGGAGGGTCAAGAAGTTTTCCATTATAATTATACGCCCTTTTTTTCTGGAAAAGGAAAGTCGATAAGTTTTCGATTAGAAATACACGCGACTCCCCTTTTTGGAAAAGGGGAGTCAAGAAGTTTTCCATTAGAAATACACGCGACTCCCCTTTTCTGTAAAAGGGGAGTCGAGAAGAGTTCCATTAGAAATACACGCGACCCCCCTTTTTCTGAAAGAAGGAGGGTCAAGAGGTTTTCCATTATAATTATACGCCCTTTTTTTCTGGAAAAGGAAAGTCGATAAGTTTTCTATTAGAAATACACGCGACTTCCCTTTTTCTGAAAAAGGGGAGTCGAGAAGTTTTCCATTAGAATACACGCGACTCCCCTTTTTCTGAAAAAAGGGGAGTCGAGAAGTTTCCATAAGAAATACACGCAACCCCCCTTTTTCTGGAAAAGGGGCGTCGAGTAGTTTTCCATTAGAATTAGTGTAGGGTAGTATGCAGGTAATGTGGGACTGCAGGTAATACATATGTGTATGGGACGCGTGAATTAAAATCGGCGCCTGTTTAGCTGTAGGTCCTATGCTTTGGATAGTGCCTTCTATATAGTTGCAATAAGTCCTTGTTATCACTTAGACTGGTTCCCGCTCCACATATAACGACTGAACTTAAATTCAGTCTAGTAAAAAAAAAATTGGTCCGGGTACCAGACAAGCTATCACTGTCAACACGGATATGATTTGTTCGCGAAACAAAATTTCGGTGAAAAAAATCATCAAAATTTGACCAGGTATGTGAAGTTAACGTTATTTTTTTCCCTATGATCTAAATATAGACATATCATAGAATATAATAATCTTAAGGGTATTTTTTTCGTATACATTGCACAAAGATTTTAAGGAAATTACCTCCTGGAATCAACACATAATGTAATTTTAAGATATACTTCCTATTTGCACTTTTGTCGCAAATGTTGCTTTTCTGTAAAAAAAAATCACGTTTTCTTCTTCAAAAATTGCCTTCGGTTAGTGCACAAGTAACCATTTACGCGCGCGCGCAACGCCCTCTGTTGTCGCGCTTACGCACAGACCGCTCGACGCGTCATTTTGTGCATTACTTTATGTAGTAATTTTATCATTTATTTATCTCAGAAATGCAACATTTCCGACGGAAGTGTCTGTCGGAAGTATTATAGAATTGAATAAGCTATCGATTCCAATATATAAATTTACCCAAATCCGTGTTCAATGTATATGAAAAAAAAAAACCATATTAAAAAAATGTCCAGGGGTAGGCTGCATTTTTGACATGTTTAGGAAGTTTAGGAAGTGTTTTAAGCTGCCTTGTCGAGCGAGCGTGTGGGGTCGATCGATGTACAATTATTTACGGATTTAGTATGCATTGAATGGGAGGCCAGCTACCGCAAGGTGCAGGTATTGGAACATGGTTTGTTTACGTGTCATACAATGTTATAGTTACTTGTGCCTTGACTCACTGTGCGTTGTAATTTGTTTCTCTGTTTGTTAGGGTATATAATAAGTGATATTGATTCAGAATTATTAATTTAGGTAGGGTTTGTTAATAATTATTGTTAAATTTTTATTTTGCCCTTTTTTTATTCAGATGCCAGTGAATTATATTCGGAAATTGAGCCGCGCTTCATGCCGGTCGCCCGAAGTTATGCAGATGGCCATCAATGCATGCAAAGCCAAAGAGATGTGCCTGACGATTGCCTAACGATTGCCCGGGGGGGGGGGGGGGGGGGGGGGGGAGGGGGAGGGGTGACAATTGATAACGCCATAATGAGCTTGTGGTAGCCAAAAATTAACAATACAAGTAAAGTCACAATTCTGTGTGTGTTACGTACGTGTTAGTGTTGATGTCTCAATTACAGGTAGAATGCAAGATCCAACGCGCGGCTTATAAGTTGTTGAAAAATAAAACTCATATTATTGAGAAAGTTTTAAATAGTCAAAATTAACACCACCAACTTTGTTCAGGGGTAAAAATAAGAGGTCCAAAATTGTTGGTGTCCTAGTTATGTACTGTGATGACACCATTAGTTGGCTTCAAAAATCGCAAATCATGGTCAAAAATTCTTGGTAATAGACTGCGCCCTGAATATTTTGTCCTCTGATTACTGAGACTTAAGACCATAATGGCTCATTATTTGTTCCATGATATTGAATAGGAATTATGTGTCTCAGGTTACATACGCCAATAAAAAAATGGCTGTATATTGAGTTTGCATTAAACCTGAGTACTCTATTCACAAACAAATATTAAATTTAAGTGGCACTTTGGAAATACAAAATAAATATTTTCTGCTGGGAAACCACTTTCAATCACTAAAACACTTGAAAATCTTTAAAAGCATGTACGTCACACTTTTGGACCCCTAATTTTCAAGTTGGGAAATACCTTCAGATAGTTATCTGTAATTAGCAGATCTGTTACACTACACGATGTGTAGCATAATTTATGACGTGTGTACGTGTTGAACTATCATGAGATGTAACACTAACACGTCCTAAACATCGTGTTACATCGAGTTAACACGGTGTTTGTTCCAAGGTCACAATTCCGATTAAGTTAACAAATCTGTTACACTAATTTAACTAACACGCAACCCAGAGTTGACTTCGCCCTATATGTTCAGTGCATAGAATTAACATAGTGTTAACACCGTGTTAACATGATGTTAAGCTGGACGTTCAGTTACAGGTCGAGATTACAGCTGTGTTAACAAATCTGAGACCAATTTCATAAAGCTGTTTAGCAGAAAAAAATTGCTTGCTTTATAAAATGGGTTTTCTTGCTAATACACAAGTTGACATACAATGTTTACTACCCATTTCTAAAAAAGCAGAAAATGTTTGGATTAAGCAAATTTTTCTACTAAACAGCTTTATGAAATGGGCCCCTGTTAAAACTAACGATAACACGTAACACACACGTAATTGTGAGTCACCCGGCCATTGTCAATCGAACAATCTTGTATACAGAGTCGTATAGGCAAAGGAACACATGTTCATGTATAGGCCTATAGTTTGCTTTCTTGAATTTTGTTTCGGCTTTGTGGTTATGATTGCCAAGTTTTCGCACAAAGTTCGACGGAGACTTCCAGTATGGTTTTGTAAATTGTCTGTTTCTGTCAGAAAAGCTGAACATTTTCACATAAACCCGCAGGTCCACGAGTTAGCATATATGCTGTACCGGGTTATACGGGTAATCACAGTTTTGCAATGTTCACTTCTTAACCCTTTCATTCCCGGAGGCGCCAAAAGGAGCCCTTTGGTTTTTTCGCTTTAATCCCAAAGGCACCAAATGGTGCCCGAGATTGTCTTTCAGTTGAGACCCAAGGCGACTTTTGTCACCACCTGCAAATGCTTTCAGAGTTTTTTTGTTTGGCGCCCTCTATTGGCATGAATGAAGACGGTTCAAGTTTTACACGCGCGCCCGCCCTATATAAATTCACAAAACTAAAAAGGGACAACAATAGGGTGGGTTTGCCGGGAATACATAAAAGGGGAGGACGCACAGTACAGACGCCATTTGCATCCTGAAACTATGATGGCAACAGACGTCGATGGCATGTTGGCCGAAATTTTGGCAGACAGTGGCTCAGAATCAGAGGAAAGTTCCATTCAAGATGAGTTTTCTGACGACGAACCAGAACTGGACCACGAAGACGTCATTACTGCAGCATTTCCTGAGGTAATAATTACTAATTCTTTGGTGAACATTATCATCAGCATGATCGGTGTTATGTTAATGAATCAATTAGGCTAATTGCTATCCCATGTAATTCACCAGGCCCAGTATTTTTGTAGGCCCACCCCTAACGTCGGCCTATATAGGTCTATGGGGTTACAAATGCTGAAATTGAGAAATGTACATCATACATGTAGTAAAAAAAACGCTCAAATGGCTCTTGTTTCCTTGTTTGCAACTACAAAGATTATACTCTAATGTTATAGTTTGTTTTTGTTGCAGCTTACCGACCAACCTGACCACCTGCCAAAATCGAGCAAGACTGCGAAGGTAGATTTCCGATCCGGTTGGGAGCAACGAGACCATTTCCAGTGTCCGACCGTGCCCTTCACCGGGAATCCTGGCCCGACCGGCGACTTTGCTACGCTCTCAGCAGTGGAGATCTTCAAGCTGTATTTCTGTGACCTTGTGTGGCAGATGCTGGTGAACGAGACGAATCGCTATGCGCAACAAACAATAGACTCTAACCCTGATAAACAAGTTTCCTGGCACCCGACCAATATTCCAGAAATGATGGCATTTGTGGCACTTATCGTTGCTATGGGCATGAACAAATCATCTCAATATAGAATGTACTGGTCGACATCTGAACTGTTTAGCTTGCCATTCTATCCGTCGATCATGTCACGCAATCGGTTCCTTTCAATTCTGAGATTCTTTCACATATCCAATAACCAAATTGCTCAGACAGCCTCGGCTAAACGTGATAAACTTTCCAAAGTTCGACCCTTGATAGAAGTACTCGTCCCGAAGTTTCTAAACCTGTATAACCCTGCGCAGAATTTGTCTCCAGACGAGAGCATGTTAAAATTCAAGGGAAGATTAAGTTTTGTTCAGTACATGCCGAAAAAACCAATCAAACGGGGTATGAAAGCCTTCTCCCTGAATGAATCAAAAACAGGGTACACATGTAATTGGAAACTATACACGGGAAGTGAGAACACCCAAACTGTTTATGTTGCACACATAAGTTCAGACTGCCCGCATCCAAAAATACTGACCAAGCCCGCAAAATTAGTCATTGATCTGGTCCAGGGACTTGAGAATAAGGGTCATATACTATATTGTGACAATTACTTCAATAGCCCAGCTCTTGTAGCTGAACTGTCTGAACTAGGATTCGGGTGTTGTGGTACTGTTCGGTACATGACCCAGGGGATTCCCCATGTTGCCAACCCCAAAAAACACAAAATGAAGAGAGAAGATGTCCCCCTTTTTTTGGTAAAAGGTGGGCAGTTGTGTATCGTTTGGCAAGACAAAAAATCGGTAACACTTTTAACAAATATCGGGAACTCTGATGTGTCAAAAAAGCAAATTCGTTGCAAGAAGAGCACAAGTGGATTTCGTGACGTTCTGAAGCCAAATTGTGTTGACCTGTATAATTTGAATATGGGAGGTACTGATGTTGCAGATCAATGTTTTCAGTACTACAATCATACGCACAGGAGTTTAAAATGGTGGAAACGAATTTTTTTCCGTATGCTCGATATTTGTATCGTCAATAGCCGAGTAATTTTTAACGGCATAGAGGGCAACAGACATGTCAGTAACCTAGATTTTCGTGTAGGTATTGTACAAGGCTTGCTGTTAGGTTGGGAACGTACTAATGCAACAAGTCGGCCGAGATACCACATTCCTATTGATTTGGCAAGACAACAACACTATCCTGGCAAAAACCGCAATGGAAAGAAACGCGACTGCATTGTTTGTAGCAACCGCACATTAAACAGGCGAAAACAGACCCGGATGATCTGTAAAGAATGTAATAAACCAATGTGCACAGTTCCTTGTTTTGAAAAATATCATACCAAATGATTGTAAGTATGTATATGTACAATCTGCTCGCCTTCAAATCTGCTCCCCATGCCCCCGCCCCCCTCCCCCCCGCCCCCCACCCCATTCAATGTTGAAGACTGGTTCGACAAGCCACGGATACAAACCAACATTGAATGGGGTGGGGGGCGGGGGAGGGGCGAGAGAAAATACAAGTACATGCAGAATTAAAGTAGGGTTGAAGACACATCTGTTTAGACAAGCATTTTTAATTTCTTAGATTTTTTACTTTTGAGTGCTTAATTTTCTTTTGTATTGTATACTTTTTAGGTATTTTCATTAGGTTTTTCTTTTTTATATTGATGTACGAGTACAGGGCCTTGTATTACCAGTTTGTATTACTTTTGTTGTGTAAAAACTAGCTTGAAATTACACTTAATAAATAAAAATATGCACACTAAATTTCTCTCCTTTTTGTATGATTTGTGTCATCAGGTGTACACAAAATCATCAGAGCTATTTAGTGCATGTATACCACAGAGGGCTCACTTCAATGAAATGTCTCCCAAACCAGTGGGTCTCTAGTGACACTGGGCTCGTAATTGCTGTGGTAAACAAGGGTACTGTCTTATATGAGTGGGTGGTATTGAAAGGGTTAAAACTTAAATAATATGTTATAAACAAAAAATGTTACATGTATATGCAAATATTGTCGGTTATACATGAACATGACAGTACGTTTTCTAGCTGAATGGTGGTTTCTATATACATGTATGAATTGTGATTACAGTCACACAATTATAAACCTGCCAATTTTTGTTTTAAAAAGTAATTTTTGATTGTGGCTAAAATATAATGTACAGAAGAATATAATTCTAGGAGTGTATAACGACGGCGTAAATGTACATGTAACAGCAAGCAAGTATAGCACAGTTGCTATGGTTTTCTCATAGTCGGTCATTATCATAAGTTCTGCCCTCTGTAGGTATGCGGTCAATGCCAGCACAGTCATAAATCACAGTCATAAACATGTCGCTACTCGAATCGCTGACACAGTGCAAGGCGTGGCGAAGAAACGCCATAACACAGCTGATTGGCCGACGGTCACTAAACAGACTGTGTACAAGGATATGGCCCATAGACATGTGTACAAACTTAAAATGACCAAAAGTATCGAGGCCGTCCCAGTAATGCAAGGTCATACATTATAAAATGGACAAAGACCTGGGAAAACAAGAGACATTATAAAATCCTTCTAGGGGATGGACTCATATTAGCAATGGGACATGGATATTTACAATAATTTAAATAATATTACATTTACTCCACTATACACTTACGCCCACCAAAAATCATTGCTGTCCCCAGCAATGGGAACAACATTTAGAATTTATACATGTTAGATTCAAAACTGCTTAATACATCGAAGCTGGCAATGGCAACAAAGTGAAGGAATAACAGTTTCAACACGCTAGGTCCATCCTGCTGGATGATTCCCAAAGTGATCGCCACCATCACTGGATAACCTCTGAACACACTACAAAAACAAGGTCATACATTATAAAATGGGCAAAGACCTGGGAAAACAAGAGACACTATAAAATCCTTACACAAGGGGGTGGACTCATATTAGCAATGGGACATGGATATTTACAATAATTTAAATAAGATTACATTTACTCCACTACACGTGGTTGTATGTTCTACCAGAGAAAGTTGTGTAAAAATGGTTTTAACTCAAAATAGATATTTTGATTTTTTTTCCCCAAGTCCCTAACGACGGTCGAGTTGGTTCAACTTCGAGTCGAGTTGGCAAACGGTTGAGTTGACTTCTGCACCCATGGGACAACTCTAAAAAAATCCAAGATTTATTTTTCCTTTTAGTAATCCACCAATTGTTTGCCAACTCGACTTAACAAACATGACCAACTCGGCCGTACTATAGTACCAACTTGACATCAAAATCGACTGTCAGCTAGACCGTTTGCCAACTGCCGCTGTGGCACTCATGTGTTTTGGTTCATTAAAAATCATAACTTTGTCTCAGTCATCTTTTTTTCCCATCAAATCACACTGTTTCATGGTTTACAGCTCATAACAAGGTGTGGAATTCAACTTCTAAATTCATACCCAATGAATTGTTTATTTTTTTCCAATTTCAAGACGGCCGTTCGTGTCAAAACCAACGGCCGCGATCATCGCGATGCAATGAACATTCACTTCAAAAGAGCATCATTGTGAGCCACAATTTCATTTTTTTTCACAAAAAGAAAATAAATGATGAACATAGGCCTACACTTCGTATATTTTCCATTCTAGCTGATAGCAACAATTACATATCAGAAGTTTACATACATGTACACCACTACCATCATCACCCAAAATGGTAAACAGGACTCCCCGAAACATTTCAATGTGTGCAAGCTATGTTTTAAAGGACGTGTGAAATAGGGTTTTTATTAAATATAATATAAGTAGAGGGTGTGTTTTACACATTTCGGTCAATTTCAGAAAATTTGATTGTTCTGTGTTGGTGTAATTGCAAGTTTTTTATTTTTATGCTAATGAGAATTTCCATATTCATTAGAAAATCCGTGATGTCATCTCAGGACAACAGAGAAAATCTTCATTGACTTGTGTACAAAAGTTGTTGTCATTTTCAGTGACTTCTTTGTGTTATAATCTGTAACAGTTTACTGAGTTTGTTTAGTATGTCATTTGCAACAATCGCTCGAATTTATCACTTATGCATTCGTTTGTGAAAGTACGTAAGTTCGTGCGATTTTGATCAGGACGCTATTTTTCTGATTCTTTCAATTTCACGATGTTAAGATTTGTTTAAAGACATTCATATTTGTTCGTTAATACATCCAGATTAGAACTTGCGTCATTTGAAATACAAAGCATGAATCGTAATTTATTAAATTTGGCACACATTGAGTTCACACGGATTTTGCAGTCCCAATTTCCTTTTCGTTCATGCGTGAACAATAAACAATGTGCACATTCAAAATAATTCGGCATGCAATTAAAGTTGAACTGTCCGTGTTTGGGCGAAAAGATTAAAACAATTAATTCACATAAGCGAACGAATTTAGAGAGCCTACGTGTCTCTGTAACGAACGGGCTTCACATGTTGTGAGCGTACGCTCATTATGTACATAGTATGTGTACAATACACATATGTACAATTACGTCATAACCCTGTCGAATAAAAGACAGGGCCTGTCTTGTATTATCTCTTGATTTTAATCGACTGGCATTAATCCTTGACGGGGTTTTACGTTCTTGGTACCAAATGAAAGCTGATAACATTTTCTATTCTAGAAAAATAGCAATTTAACTTTTAAAAAAATATTTGACGCTCAAATCGGCCTAAAATCGGACAGTGCAACTTTAAAACGAAATAAATATAAAAAGGAAACAGCATGCAGATAGAGTTCAATCAACTACATTGCAACAAGTACAGCTTTGCTTTTATCATAGGTGTTCACTTCCTCATCTGATCACTGTTTATATTGTTAAAAATCGGTAAACAGAGTTAAATCAACAATCAGTATACAACGTTGCTTTCATAGTTATATATTTCTCTTCGGCATGCACATAAGGAGAGAATTGTTATCTCATCGTAAGTGTGAGAGCACCTGTTCAAGCAGGGCTCGACATTAACGGTTGTCCGACTGTCCGGGACAGGTAAAATTCCCAAAACATGCCAGTCGGGCAGGTAAAAACACTGCCGTGCCTGTCCGATGGACAGGTGAAAATATACTAAATAAAAGCCCACCTTCCTCGTTTCTTGGCTGTAAATCGATCCCTACCTGCATTTCATGCAGTTTGAATATACCACAAAATGTTTTTCGGGTTCATCAATCGCGTGGCGTGGCTGCACAGCCGGCATGCAACGAACAACAATCTGCCGCGTGTGAATATGGAACGCCATAGCTATCTTCGGTAGTACCACAACGCCGCCTTTATCAATTTCATCATTTCATTCGCCAATTGTATCATTTCATTCGCCAATTTCATCATTTCATTCGCCAATTTCATCATTCCTTTCGCCAATTTCACCCTTACATTCGCCAATTTCACCATTACATTCGCCAATTTCACCCCTACATTCGCCAATTTCATCATTTCATCATTACATTCGTCAATTTCATCATTACATTCGCCAATTTCATCATTACATTCGCCAATTTCATCATTGCATTTGTCAATTTCACGTTGCATTCGCCAATTTCACCCCTCCATTCGCCAATTTTACCCTTCCATTCGCCAATTTCACCCCTACATTCGCCAATTTCATCATTACATTCGCCAATTTCATCATTACATTCGTCAATTTCATCGGTTTTACATGGCGATTTGCCCTTGTTTGCTAGTAATCGATTCAATATTATTGGTTTTAGGAGTAATCGTTGTAGTACGCGACGAGTTCGCCGTTTCATTCTTGAGTTTCATCATGCCATGCGGCAATTTTACCGTTCCATGTGGCAGATGTCTTTACCAAAGTAAAGTAGGCCTAGGATTCAGCCTAGTAATCCAGCCTAAGATTCAGCCTAGGATTCGATATCTAAAATACATCCGCAAAAAGATTAGAAAAAATGTGTGTTAATTATATAAAAAAAACAAGTCAACGAATTTTCGAAACTCCATAAACAAATGCAAATTTTTACCATTGAATAATTCTTCCAAACAATCTACAAGTTCAATAATAATATCAATTACGTATACGTGGGGAAAAATGTGCAAAAACGTGTTAATTATCAAAAGAAACGATACATTAAAGCCAACCGGTCTTCTTCAAAGAAAAGTGTATCCTTTGTGTTAACGATTTCACACTTTTTTTACTATAAACTTTTAGATCATCACCATATCTAAACAATATTTTGGAACCGGCTGATTCGCATCACTAATTAGTTCCTAATTAATCAATAAAACTTACGCGTCATTTCGCCAAACTGACCACTCAAAATGTGACGGCACCCAGCCGACAATGCAAGTTTACCGTTTATGTTAACGATTTTAACACCTTTTTCAACAAACGTTTAGATCATTATACCACATCTAAAAAAGATTTTGGAACCGGCAAACATACCACAAAATACCAGGATAGCGCATTGTGCTGTCAAATTGTTTGTTCACCATTTTCAGCAGGTTCTCAATCTCAGATTCATTAGAATTAGACAAATTATTTCTTGGACTCACTATAGAAATTTGTTTCAAAACGTCTTTTTTTGGTGCTTCGTCTCTATTTCCCGAGAGGAATTGTTTATTACCCAGTGTTTTCAAATTGTCTAAATGTTCGCGGCGAGGTTTCTTGTATTTCAGGACCTTATTCAGCGCGTCGCGTTGTGTATTTCGTTTACATATCGAGCCTTCCTCTCGTTCTGTGGTGCTTGACTTTTCCTGTAAATACCACGTTAAAGGTAACACCGGCCTACTGTTTACATGATTTAGTGATGTAGCAGCATTGACAATACTTTTTTGATGGTCGTTGTGAAAAAAAATCATCAAAATATCCCGTAATTTACTAAAGAAGTGCACAATTAACAAAAAAAAGTCAAAAGACGGGCTATACGCTTTACCAGCCGTTGCAACTACGCGCGAGCTTCACGACTGTGTCACAAACGATTCGCTCAGTTCCTACTCGCCCGGACGACCGATTATGAATTTCCGCTTTCTCTGGAGAAGCTAGCATCATGTTTTTTTCTTCACGAACGTACATATGTACACCAACCAACCCGCCGTGTGTGCACTCGGGATATTTGCCGTGCTGCGCGGGGCGATCCACCGTATAGTTTGCCATACTAGCACGCGCTCGCCGAGTCCCATTCTCCGGACTCTCGAAACAAACATTTCTGTTCGAATTTTCATACTTATGTTCAACTTTGTTTCATACCTGTATAAATAGTCTCTCTTTTGTCAACTACTTATAAATATTGTGGAAAAATCAGAGTTGAATTTGGTGCAGTTCTGCAGTAAGAAACTTTCATGCGACTGGACACAAAACTAACTCGCAAGACCATGTGACTTTTCGGAACCAGAATCTGGTTCCGAAAAGTCACGTGACCTCTGTTTTTTGAAAATTGCTCAAAACGGCAAAATTCGGTGGTTTCTTTTCAGGATATGTTCAGTTTATTTCGGAAGGGCATTCAGAATCTGGTATGGGTCAATTTCGAGCCCAAAATAGCCCAACGAAGCCGGTGTGTACCTTTTAAGCTGCATGTGCTACAGCTAAAACGAATCTCGTGCACTACGACCTACAGAAAGCTGATTGACATTTTCATCGTAAGTGTGAGAGCACCTGTTGGTGGGTGTTACGCAAGGTCTAAAGGTTTGATTGTGGTGTACTGGGTGCGTAGAATGCGCCGTGTAATGTGGTACACTTGCATGGGCGGTTGCCAGTCATTCGCAGGCAGTCACAGCGTCACACAGATCTTTATTATTTTTTTTCAAGAAAAGCGGTCTTTGTTCTTATACAATTTCATTGAGCATTTTCCCCAAAGGCGGACACATCGCTTTTATGTCTTTTATCTTAATCGAAACATTTTAATCGTATGTCTGTAACTCTGCACTTAATCCCGACTTCTTACCGGGGAATGACGGTTTAACCATAGAAGTAATTTTTGACAATCTTTCCGTATTAAGTACATGGCATTTGGCAATGTTCAATGGCCGGAGTGGTCCAGTGGTAGCCATGTTGAACAAAGGATTTCAACGTCGTGAAACTCGTGTGCACATGCTGGTATATAATTAGGGTGCAAAAAATCGTATCTATACAATGTTTAAATACTGAAATATAACGAGGTGGTCTATAGCACTTTCACTATAAAATATTGTTATAAACGAACAACTTTAATAATAGTTTACTTTGTTTGTTCGTATTTTCCTCGAGAGATGTTACCCTGGAGTCAGCCAGTACGATTCTGGCTGCTCGATCACCGGAGGGGGTCAGAGTATTTTTCTGCTTTTAAGTTTTAATTTCTGTTTTTTTCGCCTATCTCAGAGTATGTATTTTTGAGCTAAATTTTCTAAAAATCCACTGTCAGGTTGGTTTAACTGCATGGTTTAACAAGTTGTGGTCGCACTTTTCCCGAGTCAGATTTTTGCAATGTTTATTGTTTAATATGCATTATAGTACAAATCACATGACATTGTACTTAAAGTGGGCGTAAGTGACTGCAGCCATCCCAGAATAAAACAGAATAACATAGTCCTGATGTCACGTTGTTTGACTTGATGTTACAGTATATCGGGGCTGAGATGAGATTGTTCATTTCCTTATCACAGTTTTCATTTCAAATAATTATATAATTATTATATAAAAAAAGTAAACCGAGTTAAATTAACATTCAGTACAACTTTGTTTTTTTAGTGTGCATTTCCTTATCTATCACTGTTATTGTTTCATTTTGCTTTAAATTTAACTTAAAGGGGTCTTTAGTCCGTGGCCTATACTTGTTCAAGACAAGTTTTACGGGCTTTTCGCGGAAACAAAAAGTCGCAAATGATTTTTCACATTGGCCACCTTTCTGTTTCGAAACGTACCTTCATATTAGGCGGGTCAATATAGCACCAAAATACCTCAACCTCAAACAAATTGCAACAAATTGTTTTATTGCAATTTCCTGTACTTTCAAGCATGCTGAACAACATATCAAAAGTTGGACAGAAACGGAGCACGGGAAAGTGATCAAATCTGACGTTAAAAAATGGCCGCTATTTGTAAAGAATGTATTGTATATATATAGTATGGAAAAAGTACCCTAACCTCCCAAAAATTCTAACAAAAGATTTGTCAACGGTTTCTGGTTCTACTGAATGTGGAGAATGGCAGGATAAAAGTCTACCAAAATCTAGCAACCGGAAATGGGTGAAATCTGGGTCAATTCCAAGATGGCCACCATTGACCTTGAAAATTGCTAAAATTCATGCTAAAATTTAACTTCTGTAATATTTGGAGTAAAACAGTGATTAAAATGTCCACCCTAGGGTTGTTAGGGCCAGGGAATTTACTGGTAATTATAACATTTCAATGCAACCTTCGACAAGCAATAAAAGCCACAAACTCAAAATGGCGGTCATAATTACATTTACATGCATGGGAGGGGTAGAGACAATAACTTCCTCTAATCTAAATGCTGATGTCAGCTTCTTTTATTGGGCAGTAATGTGAATATCATGATCCCCTCCTGTGGCAAGGCTGGCTGCATCAACCACCGCACGAGGCTACGAGCCGCTGAGGCAGGGTGCACCGCTCTGCCAGAATTGCCTCCCCAACAACCTGCACTTCTAGGGCTGTTTTTGAGACGCGCTATTCAGGCACGTCAGCTCACCAAATGCAGGTTTAATCAGGAAAAACCCTTAACAAACTTCCCAGCTAACACATAACGTTCTGCGAACGTTCGCTGAATGTTCGGTTTTGGTCACGTTCGTTTTGAACGTCGAGGGGACGTTCCCCGAACGTTCGTGGAAGTTACGTTAGTTTTGAACGTCGATGGGACGTTCTGCCAACGTTTGAATCTAACGTTGCACTATAACGTTCAAAGAACGTTTTTAATAACGTTCGGAGAATGTTTGGTCACGTTCGTTTTTAACGTTTTGGGCGTTCTGTGGAAGTTTGAATCTAATGTTGCAGTGTAACGTTCTAAGAACGTTCCGAGAACGTTATTAACAAAGCAGATCGCGCGAAGATAATTTTTCCGTAAATTTAACGGAATGTTTTAAGTTTTACGTTGTATAACCACGCACTACCTGATTTGAAATGTATGTACCTTTGTATATAAAACCCATCGATAGTCTAAAAAGGTAAGATTTTCAAGAAATAGTAGAAAAATGTGGTTTTGAATGTCCGCCAACCGTGACTACATACGAAGGAAATTCAAGGAACATTAACATATATATCAAGCGTATACTTACTGTACATATAGTAAGAGGAAGTGACTGGTATCAAGAGCTCGGAACTTCAGGTAAGAGATAAGTTGATATGTAATTACACATTGAAAATAGTCTGATTACATAATGCGTCACAATACGTCATAATAAAGGAGTCATACTTACAATTGACACGTCCCCTGAAAACTCCATACAATTACGTTCCCCGGACGTTCATTCCTAACGTTCCGCGAACGTTAAAGTTGCATTGCCCGTGTTTCGGTGAAAGGATTAAAAAAATTAATTTACACAAGCGAACGAATTTAGAAAGCTTACGTGTCTCTGTAACGAAAAATATCAAAAACTTAAATTTCCGACGTTGGGAATTGGAGATACAAGCCTTTTTCTTGAACGTGCTTCACATGTTGTACATGTGCGCGTACGCTCAATGTACATAGTATGTGTACAATGTACACATGTACGCGCACATGTACATTTACGTCATAACCCTGTCGATTAATTGACCTGCCAGCCATTTAATCATTTCTTGTTTTTAATCGACTGGCATTAAAGGCAAGGCTCGTCAGCAATGCGCGCCCGCCAAATTCGTGCTCGAAACACGCAGCTCCATGCCTTTGCTATGGAGCTGCGTATTGCGTGGCACACATTTGGCGGGCGCGCATTGCTGACGAGCCTTGCCTTTAATCCTTGACGGATTTTTGCGTTCTTGGTACCAAATGAAAGCTGATAACTTTTTCTATTCTAGAAAAATACCTATTTAACTTTAAAAAAAAAATTTGTACGCCCAAATCGGCCCAAACACGGGCAGTGCAACTTTAAGCTAATGTTCGAAGAAGAACGTTCGGGGGACGTTATTTGGTTAGCCATCCCAGCCCAGCGTAAGACCATCTCATCCCAACCGTGGCAAACCCTGCCAGATGCCATCCTAGCCCAGCCCGAATGCCCAAAGCTCATCCAGCCAAGCCCTCCCAGCTAAAGCACTCCAGCCAAGCTCCCAAAGCCAAGCCCAAAGCCACGCCAGCCCAGCCCGAAGCACTCCTAGCCCAGCCCGGCCCACCCCCCACCCCGCCCCCTTTGCTCAATCCCTCCTATCACACCCCTAGCTAGCCCAAAGCCAGCCAAGCCCAGCACGAAGCCGTGTGTACCCTAGCCTTTAGTCAAGGCGTCCGTGGCGAGGTTTGTTTTGTGCACTGTTTTGCTAGCGCTTGAGGAAAGACTAACATTCATACTGCAGACTGTTTGCCCCGAACGCCTTTACCATCTCGTTGTGTGCTGAATAATTCAACAGCAACGGAGGTGATGAATTATTCATAAATTGTAACCAACCAGCGGCGAGCTTCTGGAATCGTCCATATAAATATAGGTAGCATTCACGAAAAAAGCGAAAGTTATCATTTGTACCAGGAGAACAAAATACAAGAAACATTATTAGTCAGGTTCTATAGAGTAACTCCACATAAATTTATTGATTAACCATTTTTCAAGTTATAAACTCGCCAACATTAATGCTTTTCGTGTGGCAAAACAAAACACGTTACGAGTACCTACCTCCATGGTAGTACGTACATGTACGCGAAACGGGACAACTCGTCCCCGAGTCAACTCGGGGACGAGTCAACTCGTCCCCGAGTCAACTTGCCCCCTTCAATTAACACCTAGGTCGAAGTCGTCCCCAGGTCAAGTCGTCCTTGCACCCCGTGTACAAAAGCTATAGCCAATATGACAATTTAAACAAAATCTGAGTTTTCTCCTAGGTTTTTTTAAGTTGCAAGGATAATCGGTTTGGGCTTGTCGACTACATATCCTGTAGCAAAAATTTCAAGATGTACAAGCACAAAATCACTGCAATTTTGCTGAGATTATTAGTAAACACACTAACACAGCTTTTCGAAGGTTGACACGGAGTATCATGAGTGGTCGTGGCTTGTCGCAGATGTTGTTCCCGATTCTTCACCGGGAAGAATCGTAACTAAATTATAACGAATCGTAATGAATCGCATAATCATGATCGCAGACATATTCGTATGTTTCTGAACAAGTCGCAGATGCTGTCGTAGATTCATAATGGCATCGTAAGGAATCGTAATGAATCGCAGACATTCGTATACTGAAAATGCATATCATAACAATACAATAAGCACGTAAGCGTTACAATTTTGTAAGATTTGTAACAAAGCGACTATTGATCTGAACAACCCGCAGATGTCGTCACAGTAGATTTGTACTGTGTCATCGTAAGAAATAGTAAGGTATCGTAATGAATCGCACAATGTGTAATTATGATCGAAAGACATGTGTCTGAACAATTCGCAGATGTCGTAGATTTCTACTGTGTTATCGTAAGGAATCGTAAGGAATCGCACAATGCATGCTCATGATCACAGATATTCATATGTGTCTGAACAATTCACAGATGTCGTAGATTCGTGCTGTCATCGTAGGGAATCGTAACGAATCGCAGACATTGGTATACTGAAAATGCATATCGTAACAATACAATAAGCACTAGGCGTTACAATTTTCTAAGATTTGTAACAACGGCCCGCAGATGTCGTCACAGTAGATTTGTACTGTGTCATCGTAAGAAATAGTAAGGTATCGTAATGAATCGCACAAAGTGTGATCATGATCGCAGACATTTGTATGTGTCTGAACAAGTCGCAGATGTCGTATATTAAAATATAGTGTTATCGTAAGGAATCGTAGGGAATCACACAATGCATGATCATGATCACAGACATTCGTGTGTGTCTGAACAAGTCGCAGATGTCGTAGATTTGTACTGTCATCGTGAGGGAATCGTAAAGAATCGCAGACATTCGTATGTATTTATAAAACAAATCCAAATAGCAACAATAAATCCTTAGAATTACGATTTTCTAAGCTTTGTTGAAGTGCAATCATGTCTAGTTGTAGAGTTTCGTAAGTTTATTCAGAGTATATAAATATCACTAATAAAGTCTTCTAAATATGACATGATAAATGCCCCAGAAAGTTTAAATTTGGTGACAAGGAAGCAATTTTAGCAGTAAGACAATTTTCTTTAGCAGTAAAGATCATGGAGGAAGGAAGTCTAGGAAGGAAAAGACTTCCTTCCTCCATGGTAAGATTTTGTTGAAAACAATTTTTATGCCATGCTTCATTGACTTAGTACATCATACGAGTCTTAACTGGCGAATGTGTTTTATGGAATTTTTTCCTTTTGACATAGCCTTTGTCTGTGCATAAATTCACCACGTCCAAAACAACAGTCGTTCACCGTGCGGCATGGCCGGCTAGGCCTAGCGACAGACGGCCGGCGGCATGTACCGGCACGGTGTACAGTGCGGCCGGCCGGTTCGGGAGTAGGCCTCGGTGAATTTAATATTCCCCTGTTCACGAATAAATCGCGATCATCTAGAGCATTTTCTTGGCCTGAATATGTTGCGACCCGAAATATTTAGTTTTTTTTCTTCGGAGATTGTCGTACAACTGGCATGCCTAATTTTCTATGCGTATGACGTCATGCAGTTTACCAGTTCACCTTCTCATTGGTCCATGGGGAATCCTGACCTCATGCATTATGCACGTAACCCCTCTACCAAAACGGTAGACAGAAGTAAAGAAAAACATAAGCTCTAAAAAACGAGATGGTAAAGGCTGTCTGGGCGGACAGTCCGTGCGTGCTAGTCTTTCCTCAAGCGTTGGAAAACTGACTGCGCGCGAATATATAACTCGCCAAGGCAGCCTTGACTAAAGGCTATGTGTACCCGTACCCGTGAATCATACAGCAATGATATTATTTTTTCTACTTCTAGGGGAGAATCCTGTACCTAAAAGCTCAAAGAAAGTAAGTGTAATAGGTTTTTATCCTGATTAAACCTGCGTGGGGTGAGCTGACCTTCTGTGTGGGCATTGCGGTCGCACTGTGGACTCGAAACCCATTCAAGTCCACAATTTGCTGGAAAAAGTGACGGATTGTGGACTTGCACTCGTTCGCTCAAGTCCACAGTCAGGTTGACCAAACTTGGGAAAAGGGGTTAGGGTGGGGGTGGAGGGTTAAAAAAAAGGTTAGGGTTCAGGAGTAAAGTTTAGAAACATGGATTAGGAAAAATCGGGGTGGATGAGGGAAGAATTTGGAGAAAACAACGATTTTCCGACTAATTCTCTTAAATGCACGAATACAAAGAAACGTCCACAGTGCGTACGTAATGTACACAGGTGTGTGTGGGTGTGTGTACGAGCGTGTATACTACGGAAAATGGCGGACTCTTCAGGGACTAAGGGCACTGAGACAAAGGCTATGTCTGTTTTTTGCACACTTGATGTGCGTTGAAAACGCCAATTGGCCACTCAATACAGAAACTTGTTTACTGGGAGTAGCCTGCCGTACCGGCTAGCGTCGGTTGGTTTATTTACATTTGTTCACTTTCCTCAAATCTACTTAAAATTTATACATATTTAAATGACGTTTGTTTCCGCTGATTCAATCTGCCCAGGGTTAAAAACCAGAGAGAAAACTCAAGGAGAAAAAACTCTGGAAAACCTTATGGACTTAACTTGTTAATATTACTGGATGTCTAAATAACCCAAAATATATTATAGGAACCGTCTTTTCCTTACTTTTTCATTCACACACAAAAAAAAGAAAATTTCAAATTTCAAAAAATTAACCGACCTAGCAGCTTGGTGGTCTCAGGCTAGAATGCCACTACAACCCAACAACCACGCCCTCCTGCTACTGTAGGCCACATGCTATTCAAAGCAGCTCTATTGTGCAAAACCTCTCAACCGTCCAACTCGTGCGTATCGTACAGACAAAGATTTCCTGCTATACTGCGTACCGCAGGAAATAAAACGTCTGTTTTTTGCACACTTGATGTGCGTTGAAAACGCCAATTGGCCACTCAATACAGAAACTTGTTTACTGGGAGTAGCCTGCCGTACCGGCTAGACTTTCAAAGAACGGGACTAACCGGTGTAATCTAAAAGACGAAAAAATTATAAGTTTAGGTGCTTAGTTACGTCTAATCTACTTTCTAACGAATCTGAAACGTAACCATCTTTAGACATGTCACTCTTCCACCTTCCGTGTCGTTTCCAACACCGTTCATTTACCGACGACCTTGCAGCAGCAGAGGCTCCCCCTGCCCTCAAGGAGTGCAACCCTATGTTGCTATTTCCACAAACTTCCCTCAATCTGGTTACTACCGTTTCTCTAGCTCTCGTATAACTTAATGGTTTGTTTTTGTTAATTAAGAACCGATTGCCGTTACTACTGTAAGCCGGTTTGAAAAGAAAATGATCTGAACTTAAATCGATATTAGCGTTATTTATAAATCTCTTAAGTATTGATACTGGACATGCGTTCGTTTCCCCTTCATGAATGACCACGTCACTTCCCTGACGGTATTGGTCCGTTTTACTTTTGGAAATATGAACCGACATATAACCTTCGAAAAAGGTCAGGTCCTTGCATTTTAGTGCACTGACCTCACCGAATCTCATGAAACCTGCAAAGCATAATATAATAATACTCAGGTCCCTTAAAACCAAAATGTCTTGCGATGTAGAATATTTTTCACACAAGGAAATTAATTGCTCTTTGGTAACTATCTCTTTTTTATGAGTCGGATTACTATTTTGCCGCTTAGCCGATTCTAACAAACTATTTACATAGTGATTGGTAGTAGGATCTGCCAGACCCCTAACTTTGTGGGCCCATTTTATGCCGTACACTGCGGATTGTACTACCCCTGCTGAACTGCCAGAGTCTATCAAATACGTTAGATACGGTTGTGCTGGCAAAGCCTCCGCGCCCTCGGACGTGATGAAGGATTTCCATCTTCTGAACGCTCCGTAGTACTTAGTTACAGTTCCGTCGCTCTTGGACTGCAGTAGATGATTGGCCATGCTTTCCGCAAGTGAAAGAAGATGTTCCGAGGAGGTCCCTGTGGCTTCTACATCCTGTAGCACGGCTCTTCTAAGTCCTAGATCTGAAATTAAGATATTAGAATGTCAGTTTCAATGCAATCATTTTCATTTTACTTCTACTTTTACCGGAAATTCCGTTATTGCCTTTGCCTCTCTCTATTATTTGTTTCCATTACTTCTAGGCCGAGCTCTCTGGTTTCTTTTAGGAAACCCCTGAAACTATCGTTTCCATGAACTTTCAGCCAAAATGGCGCCGATTTCCGTAGAGGTATGACCGAGATACTTTATGTTTTCAAGTACGAGTTTATCGACAGTTTTCATATGAACCCGGGTGGTGGAACCCACCAATATGGTCCGTGTCCCACGGCTGTTCTAAATACCGGCTGTTCTAAATACCGGCTGTGCCTTAGCACCACCATCTGGAATTAAATTTTGTACACCGTTTTCAAGGCAAGCAAACCTGTCACAACAGACTGTAAGAACTCCAATCTTTGTCCGATTTCGCAAATACTGCTTTGTTAATTTTCCTGTTGACACTGCACTATCGTGATTTCTTACTCGGAGCGTCTGCTTTCTTGTCCCGTTTCCTCGGAACCCCTACTGGCTGTAACTGTGCATTGTTTACCTTGCAGGTATCGCTTATTTTCATAGCTATGCCCCGTTTTATTTCCATAGCTAATTCATGTTTCTTACTCCCTTCCAGGATGATTTTCATGACATTCTTGATGTCTGTGTACCGTTTCACGGTCTGCCCTTCCAGGCTTCTTTCTAAGGAACGCAATGTCCCAATTGCTTCTAGCTCCCTCTCCGTTCTCAACCTACCCCTAGGTATAGTGTGGGATTATTATTATTATTATTGTTATTATTATTATTATTCATACTTTTCCTTTTCTCTTTTAAACGTTGTACCGCAGGCTGAAAATTGCCGTTAGGGACCAATGCCTCATTTAGGAATTCATACTCCAGATTCTTGTTTAATGTTAATTCTAATTTTTAACAATTTCACTTATCTTATGTTCCGTCTCTCCCGATTTCTGGAGGCTCCTGCAATCCGCTCGCCAGTGCCCCGGCTTGCCGCATGCGAAACACAAGCCTGGTTTCGCTGTGAGATTCGTCGGACTCGCATTCGGAACTGGTTTCGGTGCGCCGCTGATCTGTCCTTGCTGCCATCTCGGGCTATATGGGTGTGGCCACTTGTAATTAAACAGTCTCTTGTTCTTCTCTTTGTATTTCTTCTGGGCTCGTGACTCCGCTTTCCAAATCTTCTTTTCGTCTTCTGAATCGTCAGCAATTGCGTTCGCTTGGTACTCGGCGACGGTTCTCCACCCAAGTTCGGAACTATCCGCTATCTTGATTAGTTTCTGTCTCTGCTCTACGAGTTTCATACCTTCCTCTATCTTCTCCTGGACTTTAGTAGTCATCTGACGGGTTCTTGTGTCTTCTTTCAGTAGAGCGTCAGCCTCCTTTAGTTTCTCCTGAATCTTTGCGTTTGCCTTGTGTTGTTCCTCGTTCCCTCTTTTGTTAAATTTGTATTTATCATTGCCTATTTGCTCTATTTTTGCTACTTGGACTTCGCTTAACATCCGTTGATTTTCGTTAATTTGTTGATTAAATGAATTCAACTTAACGGTTATCAGCTCGTCTAGTTTGCTCAATAATTGCCCCTGGGCTTCTTGCATGTGCTCTTGGACCTGGTTTTGAATCAAAGCCGGCAAACCTGTTGTAGTCTCCATGTCTGGGCAGCGCGAAATTAACCGACCTAGCAGCTTGGTGGTCTCAGGCTAGAATGCCACTACAACCCAACAACCACGCCCTCCTGCTACTGTAGGCCACATGCTATTCAAAGCAGCTCTATTGTGCAAAACCTCTCAACCGTCCAACTCGTGCGTATCGTACAGACAAAGATTTCCTGCTATACTGCGTACCGCAGGAAATAAAACTTCTCTATGCCGCTCGCCAGCGAGCAACATACACCGGTCAATACTAGTGCTATCGTCTCACACAGCCCATAAACCATTCCCAGACAAGAATTCGCGCAGTTCCCCAAGTCCTTATCTCCTTTTAAAAGAACAGGCAAACACCACTTACTCGCTATAAGTTAGAACGGTTCACTCACCGAGCTTCAGTTATCTTCTTGAAGTTGCCCTACTTGGCATTCGTTGCGTTCATTGGCTACGCTGCAGATGTACCACGCGGGGTCTATCGCTATTAACCACGGAGCAAGAAATCGCACTTCCGTCTTCTACCACACTATTCTGCCAACTCTCCCAGTCGCGTCGCAAACGCCCAGACCTAAGGTAATGCGCGCTCCTGATTGGCCGCCATGCGCTATGCATAATACATGCCTAAACTTACCCAAGTCCCTCCCAGTTTCGTTACAGTACACTATACGAACCTGCACACAATAGAGGTCCGCATAAACCAGGTAGCACCGTAACTGTGTGGACTTGCACAGGTCCGCAGACGAGTTGTCTTAGCATTTTAAAAAGGATAAGGGGAGGGGGAGGGTTGTTCAAAAAAAGGTATAAGGTGTGTAACGATGCCCTTAAAGGGACACACCGGCTTATTGTTTACATAATGTAGCAATCTAGCATCCTTGACAATAATATTTCGATGGTCGCTGTGAAAATACCAGCCGTCGCGATGTATTATGTGTTTGTAAATAAAGGTGGCGTTCGATATGGGTCGACACGTGTTTAACCTCGATTCCTTGTTTTTCCTGACTCATCACACCTTGCATGATCACTCAGGTCAGCGCTGACTCGAGGAAGCACATCGAAAGCAACGTGTTGGTGTCTTTAGCGCCCTCAATAGGCCTGTGCTGTTTTTTTTCTTCGGATTTTATTTATCGCCGCGAACGCGAAGCGAAGACACGAAAATCTGAGAGATTCTCGTGTCCATATCAACACCCAGAAACCCTTCTTATGAAATCTGTTGGCAGATTTGTGTACAAATTGGAAAATACGGTATGTACATAGTGTTCGTAGGACATTATTTTCAAACAAAAGGAGAAACTAACCGCGAATGACAAAAGCAACTTGCACTTCGCGCTGGTTTCTACGGCTGGAGATACAACTAACTCACAAGACCACGTGACTTTTCGGAACCAGGGGTTCCAAAACGTCACGTGACCTACAATTTTTGAAAAATGCTCAAAAACGGCCAAATCTGACGGCGTCTTTTCAGGATATATCTAATTTACTCTGGAAAGCGCTTCAGAATAATGTATGGGTCTATTTCGAGCCCAAAATAGCCCAACAAAGCCGGTGTTTCCTTTAAGCGATTTGTAAAGTTAGGGAGAAATCCTGCTTTTCGTTTTTTAGGGAAAAAAAAATTTCGGCCAAATTTTCTACAGCGCAGGAGTACAAAAAGAAGTCCGCGTAGTGTATGCAGGGAAGGTGTGCGGGGGGAGGGGGAGGGGGGGGGGAGGGGGGGGGGGGAGGGGGGAGGGGGGGGGGGGGGGGGGTGAAGAAGATATGGAAACCATGCTCTTAAAAAGGATATAAATCACTACTGTAACATGCCCAAATGATGACGTGTGATGACGTCACATTCTGGGCACCTTCCGTGAGTCTCCCATGGAAATAATAGAGAATATAAGGCACGATAATGTTTTTCTATTTTAACACTGTATGAGCAAGTTCGATTAACGACGAGATTTAAAAACCTGTCAACAGTCATCTTGGCAACACATTTATGCGCACTATACGCACAAGTGCGAATGCCTTCGGCAAGTTGAATGGATCCATCCGCGCAAAACGCTGCACCAGTAACTTCATGCATGCCTGAAGGGTATCAGCATCTTCATTTCGCAAGGATCTTTGCTGCACACGTACCTAGTTTGCCAAGATCTAGGTACTTGTGCAGCAAAGACCCTTGCGAAAGCAAGATGAGTATCAGTGACCATAACGACTGTGGGCTGGTTCCAAATGGTCGACCAGACTAACCATCGTTGACGACAGTGCGTTCGAATGAAAATACATGTAGTCGTCAATCGAGTTGGATAGTGCGCCCTCTGGAGCAAACGTCTTACGTCGCTTGATTATAAGGCTGAATCCGAATAAGTGGCTTTGGCTGTGGATATGGCTGTTGCTAGGGGCGGACAATGAAAGTCCTTAGAAACAGCATGGCAATAGCCACAGCCAAAGCCACAAATTCGGATGCAGCCTAATCTTCAACTTACCTCTATATACATGGAGAGTTATATTGCAGATGGTTATGCTCGAATTAAAGCAACGCGTAGGCCATCTTGTTTCACAGAAAAGACGATGCTTTGCTCCCAGTCCATGTACTATTGTGAAAGTAGTGTCCACCAATCCAAGCAAAGCATTGTACTGGCTGAAACAACATGGCGGACGGTTGCTTTACTCTTCGGTCATTCCCGTGCACCGCCCTTACTGGGCGCTGGTACGGGCTGATGTGCCTTCACAGAATTCTGTGACGGGAACACGTGACACAGAGGTCACATATACAATATAATTGATAAATAGTATATTAACACTTAATATATATCTAATGCAAAAATCAAATTTACGAATACAATGAGTGCCTTGTCTGCAGGAAAAAAAAATTTTTACGTCAGTTTACAAGAAAAAGACGACCTCGTAATTACGTGTCGTATAAAATTTTGACCAATGAGGGCGCTAACAAATTAGCCTGTACCAGCGCCCAGTTTGGGCGGTGGGAATCAGTGAAGCTTCGCTCAGGAAGTCGCTACAGTCCAATGTACATAGGTCAGTGGTTTTATCTCGAAGCTTTGGCAGACGTCAAATTTATGGAAACCAAAGTGTACGGCAAAAACGTACCTTGCACGGGAAAACGACCAAGAGATTGATGCATTCATATAGGCTCTTCGGACCGTGATAAGGTTGTAACATGGATGCAAATTGATAACTACCTATTTTATTGTCATTAAATCAATGACCAGTTAAGTACACCGTAATTTGCGATAAAGGTCGCGTTATGCCGGCAGGGGCGTGGCATGGGAGTGCTTTGCGAGCTAGAGCGCATGCGTGAGCCTGCCGCAATGCTGCGAGAAGTAGTTGCAGTTAAGCCTTCGAGCAACCGTGGTAGCGCTAACGGGTAAGCGACGCCCGTAGGGAAGCGACCCGTGGCAGACCCGGTGTCGCGTGCATTGAGGCGCCGGGCCACGTACGCCATAAATTATTGCGCAATAAGTTTTTACACCAGTCTGAAAGGTTATTTAAACTGTCATGTAACAAAGGTTGGTTTAACGATTTCCCCAAGTGTTAAATCGTCTACATACTTCCATCTCCTTGGACAATCCAGGGAGGCGCCATAAACAAGAATCAAAAAAAAATAATGGGCCCCAGCTTTGAGTCTTGAGGAACTCCACATGCAATATATTGAGACGTTGAAATATGACCTTGAAGTTTGGTATTGTGTTCGATTCATAAAAAAAATTACAAATTGTCGGTATGATAGATTTTCTTACTCCAAGTGTCAAGTTTATCGATGACTATTATGTGATTAAAGGCAGATTGGTAAACCGTTACAAATAATTTCATCCCGCTGTGTGATTGAAGGTCTGCTTGATTAAAACCAACCTGGGGCGAAATGGCCTTTGGGTGAAGTGCATTAGGGCGAAGTGGTCAAGGGCGAAAAGGTTTTGGGGCGAAATGAATTTAATTGTTTTGCTCATTTCTCAAAAACTATAGCACTTCAGACAAAACCATTTCAGGGGATGTTTACTACCGTCATCATGTTTATATTGTGTAAGTTATGTGTAAGTGATGTGTTCTAACCAGGTACAGATTTCTATTAACAACAAGATGAGAAACCAGTGTGTTATTGAATGGGACATCACCGTAACCGGCTTGGGCGGTTTCGAAAGCGTACGCGTGCGTAATATTAAACATTTATGTAAATTTGAAAACCCATGTAGAAGTGCCCAAAATCATGCAAATTACGGTGCCCAAAATCATGCAAATGAGGTGGCCCAAACCACGCAAATGGTGCCCAAAACTATGCAAATAGTTATGCAAATGTCCCAAAAGTATGCAAATGAAGGTGGCTATAAATATGGTAATGAGAAGGCGCGGTTATGCGCGTATACGGCCTCCGTTTCTTATATTTAGATTGTAATGGATATGTGGTTCTAACTTTAACTCTATCGAACGCTTTGGTAAAATCAATAGTACCGATTTTTGTATAACGTCCAGGATCATCTAATTCTTTCAATACATAATTCAACATATTAATTAAGTAATGTGTAGTAGAACATCTTTTTACATTTAACCAAATCGCTGAGAATCTATTTTCCCGCGAAAAATGGAATCGATTCCAAATGGAGTCGCGATTCTTTTTTGGAATCGGAGTCTACTCCGAAAATGCTGGAGTCGCCCAAGCCTAGTATAGACCCTCTGCACCAGCGCCCATGACAAGGGCGGGTTTTCATATTTAAATGATGGATCCATAAAGTTATCTGAAGGCCACCGCTGGCAGCGGCTTACCTGCCACAAGTAGAAATCATTCTCACCGTAATGACAGAGTTAAGAAATTGTAGATTTAGACCCATGGAGTTGCGATCGAGAACTTGCACGAGAGTACACAGTTCAAAGATGGGATCCAAGTCCATCTCTCAGCTACAGTGTCCGCAAGTAGACATAACATCACGTGTCTCTTTTGAATAGTCTGATCACGCCCTCACCGTGCAATTTTGCCCAGAGTTTGCGTTCGTTGTCCACGTCGTGTGATCCGGTCGACGCCCGGGTGTGCTTGACGAACATCGTGTCGTAGTAGTGCATAGTAAAACGCGAGTCGTAGCCGAAGCCGTAAATCGACACCTCGTCGCAGATATGGAGAGCCAAAATAACAACTAGAGCACCTGTCAGAGTAATTACGAAAAAAGTTGGATAGATTACATGATTGGACAAAACAAGCAGACATAAAAATCTGATGGGCAAAACCCCTCCCTGGTGGCAAAACCCCCTCCTGGAAAAATTCCTGGATCCGCCTCTGTTAAGGATGTGTAGGATAAAAATCAACCTGCGAGAAAGTCTACGTTCAGAGAAAAACAATGAAAACTGTGTCCATGCTTTCAAGATTTTTGCGTGAAGCCGCTGTCCTATTTGGACTGGTTCCGTGGCTATACTGTACGGACAACGGAGCCATGATACCATGGTAGTCAGGGGCTTAGTTCCTTTTACATGAGGGCGCCCTTACAGGGAGTTGGGACAACAGACAGAGAACCTGGGACGGGCTAATCTGTTTGCGCCCTCAATGGCCAATATTTTATACGACACGTGATCACAGATCACGCTTTTTCCTGTAAACAGACGTAAAAAAAAATTCAGCAGACAACGTGGGTCTCGCACAAAGTACACTCATTTTATTCGTAAATTTGATTTTTGAAATGGATACATAAGCGTTAACATACTATTTATTAATCATTCGTCTGGCAGCAAGCAACCCACAACGCTCCGCGGGCCTGTATATGTGACCATTGCGTCACGTGTTTCCGCCACAGAAATCTGTGCACCAGGCACATTAGCCCGTACCAGCGCCCTGTTAGGGCGAGCTGGGTACGAGCGAAACATACACATTCAGTATAGCAGGAAACAGTTAAAGATAAACAGTCCATGCGTTTTTTTAATTGACAATTTTTCAGACACATAAAAGTTAGACATCAACGAAAGTGAGACATCAACGAAAAAATCGAATAACGTTTAGTTATCGAACAATTATTGGCGGCCCGCCAATAATTCAAGGCGTGGACTTCCACAAGTCTGACCTCCTGTGCTCGGTCTGCAACGCGCAGAGCGCCATCCGGACCGGTGGCCTGTCCGATCTGTTTTCATATTTTTGCTCTGTCTCAGAAAGTCTTCCGAGACAGAAGAACAGAGATTTTACAGGTCACCGGTCCAGAGGGCGCGCTGCACGCACCGCACCACAGACTAAACACTGGAAGTCAGACCTGGTAATGTCTATACGCAAGGCGCATAAACGGCTGTATAAAAAAGGCGTTTTTTACAGGGATGCTGATGTCTAAAATACAAAGTATGATGCTTTGTCGTTAAAATAAAGTATGCTTTAAAAATTTGTTCGGAGAAAACAAAATCAATTTTGCTGAGAACCACGGACTGTATATCTTTAAAGATATATCAGCTTCATTAGTACTGATTCAACCGTGAAAACTAAATTTTAATTTCAGAAAATTGGGCACACACCATTGTTAATAACAATGGTTTGTGCCCAATTTCCATTGTTAGTTGCTAATAGTGTTGTCGGTATTTTGTTTGGTGTATTAACATTGGTGTATGGACAATTATACGACTATTAGAATAAGAAGTCCATGCATACCGAGACGACAATACGCACGCATGCAGGTTCACTTGAAGGTTTGGGACATAAGGACACCATGAATTATTAAAGATACGTGATTAAGTTATTTCATGAAGCGTCACGTTACATATACCTGTTGTCGGTCTGTGTGACTTGCTGTCCAAGAATGTATTGAAAACATAGTAGAACAACTCCGGATGAACAAACTTTACTTTGCTGGGATTCACGCCAGGCGTTCTCATGTTGCTGAAAAGAAGACATGAGAATAATATAGGGTGGAATAATGCACCCATCAAGCGTTGCCCCGCCCCCAACCCCTTAGGTGGGGTTTTGGTCACGATTTTCATGCCCCAGGGTGGGGACTTTAACGCATAGAAATAAAATTTTCAGCGCACCTGAAAGCAAAACGTGCATGTTTTACCCCGTGGGTGGGGATTTTGTCGCCCAAATTTTGCCCTAGGGGTGGGGAATTTGTCACTCGAAAAGTGACAATCCCCACCTCTTAAGTGGGGCAGCCCGGGTAGGGGGAGGGATGGGAAACAATTGATAGGTGCATAATATGTAGGCCTATTCGAATTCATAGCCAGTTAAATTCAATTTCGCCATGATCAATGGTCAACCAATTTCAATATACGTATAACTACATGTATGTTCATCCAATGTCGGAAGATTTCAATCGAATTCGCCTCGACTGATGACCCGTCTACATCATTATTGAATTCGTCTTTGTTCAACCGATTTCAAGAATTTATCGACCGGATTCGTCGGATGGTTACTATGTATAGAGCTTTGTGAACAAACTTTTTGAGGACGCAACTGAAATGAAATATATGAAATATATGCGAAATTGATTACCTAATGATGAAATTGTTCCATGGATCCATTCGTCGTACGTTTGGCAACTGCTGACGACGAAATCAGATAATCTTTTTAGAAAAATTATGCAAACGTACGAAATAGTTATGACAAATACGAACATGAGCCACCAAATACAAAATCAAACATGGGAATTGTCGAGACGAAATTGAAGTTATAATCGGCTATGAATTAGAATGAAAAAGGGTTTTAAAAAGTGTGGGAAAACCTATACATATACCTTGCCAATAGACTGGTTATGCAATCTTCACAAGAGTACACGTCGTGTTAAGTGGAGTATACAGCGATCGTGTGAACAGGGGAGCAGTCTAGGCAAAGCATTGTCTTTGGAGTAACAAGATGGCCGGTGTGTGGCTTCAATAGACCAGTTGCGTGATAGATTTGCATAAATTCTAGAGTCCCGCCTTCGCGCTATGGCGCTCGCGTACGAGTGAGTCAAGCACCAGACTACCTGGCAAACCGGGCCGTTTTCAGGTGGTACAAGCTGGTACATAGTAACCGGCGCGAAAGTCTGTGCGGTACCTGGAATACCTCGCACACTACTCTATGCATTTTTAAGCTGGACCATCCGAAATTACTAGTACATGTTGAAATGAACATGTTGAAACATGTAGGCCTACTCATCCTGAATTTGTCAAAATAACGAACTAAAACGTGTTTTTTTACTTGAAATCGGTGTCAACTTTGAAAGCTGGAACGTTTCCAAACTGCAGAGGTGCATTCAAGAAAGTGGAGAAACGATTTTGGGTTTGTGACTGGTTTGAAGTTGCCGATCAACATGGTCAATCAACATGGTCCAGCCTAAAAATACATAGAGTGATGCGCAAAGTATTTCAGGTACCTCGCTGTTGCCATGTACAGGCGTGTACCACCTGAAAACAGCCCGATTTGCCAAATATAGTATGGTGCTTAACTCACTCGTACGCGAGCGCCATATAGCGCGAAGGCTGGACTCTAGCATATATTTTATGCAAATAAGGCGTGACTCTAGGATTTATGCAAATCTACACACAACCGGTCTATTCCCACACAGCCAGCTGCTGTTAGACCAGTCCTATGTATAAAGTCAGTGATTACTTGTATCGAGTTGCCGCTTGTTCAGCGACACTTGTATGATATGTTTAGTTTTGTGAACTGGGGCCAATTTTATGTAGCTGTTAAGCCCAAAAATGCGCTTAGCACGTAATTTATTTTTTCCCTGAGGAAATATCTTTATTGCTGACTTATCTCTTATACAATGCATATATCTGTTACTCTAAATAACAATTAGAGAAAACAATAACAGCATAAGACTATATCAACCATGAAAAAGTCCATAAAAAGCAAATTCCACACTAACTACAAACTTATGTCCCCATTTATGGTGTGTGTATATTTCTCAACGCTATTCGCTGGCAGAGTCGTGACGTCACATTGCGAGCGCTGGACCGTAACTATGGTTACTCGTTCACGCTCACGTTTTACATCCATTGTGTTTGCGCACAGTGTGTTTTACTATTATTTGCAATGGTTTGCTCATACCTACTCTCATAGCGATACGCTATCCTGCCTCCTTATTTTGTGATGTTTGTAACAGAAAAACTCAACAGAAAATGTTCCCCTTGTGGTTCCTGTGCAAAACGAATGGAGAAACGCGTTGCCATGGAAGTAGCGTGAACCGTTGTCAAAGAAGTGAACGCGTCCGCGCGCAAAATGACGTCACACTCTGCCTTTGACATCATTTTTTTTAAATATTAAAACACGGACGTTTATCCATAATTTTCATCTTATATGGTACCGACAAATCAAAAATATAACATTGAGTGCTCTCCACGTAGTATTTAAATTGCCAAATATATATAATTGTCTTATCCTTTAACCACAAGCTACCGACTTCCACAAATGAACTGTAATAGAACAAAAACAAAACAGATGACAGTGTTTCCTCTTCCCTTTTATAAAAAGAACAAAGTTTTTAGTTGATCTTCCCGATTATATACAAAAAAAGAGTTTGTGCCCAAAATACGATGTAATAAACGAAACTGAAACCACCGTAACTTAGTATCCATTGTACAAGAAAAAGGGATGGAAAAGATTGACGTAAAAATCATAATCAATATGGAAGACATCTTCCCCTCGTCAATAAATTTATTTGCTCTATATTGCAAAAATGGGTTGCCAGCTCGTATGTGATGTGAATTTACTAATATTTTGCTACTTTAAAAAAAAAAACAATTCGACATACAATTTTGGCTGGCATAACCCATTTTATAAAGCAAACACATTCTGTGCTGAGCAAATGTTTGTGCTAAACATCGCCGTGAAATTAATGTCCTCTGGGCGCTACTTTTTGCTTGATGTGGAGTGTTCCGTCGTGGCGCAAGAGATTCGCAGGTCGACCCGACTGGCGGCCTATATGTATACGCGTAGGCCTATAACAGCAAATGAGTGACCGTTTTATAGAGAAACTCATTACATTATTTTAAGAGTAGACTTCACGATTAATTACTGATCAAAGTTCACCTTAATATACATATTTAGTTTTCTAAAACATTTAAAGCAACATTCTAGAGTTCATTAAAAACGGATAGCAACAATTACATATACAGTTGAAGTCAGAAGTTTACATATGTATGTACACCACTACCATCATCACCAAAAATGGTAAACAGGACTACCCGAACCATTGCAAGGTGTGCAAGCTATGTTTTAAGTACTGCAAGCACGTGAGGAATTGCACAAAATCACGACTTTAGTAAAGACTGTTACAAAAATGGTGACTACAACTGTATAGGTCTTCTCGCTCGAATCTATCACTTGTATGTGCATACCGTGTGAAAGTACGTAAATTCGTGCGATTTTGATCACGACGCTATTTTTCTGATTCTTTCAATTTGTTTAAAGGGCCCCTTATTTAGGATTTTTATCAATGAAATCTATGCTTTAAAACCACTCTACTCAGTTAAAGTCATAAAAATCCCATTTGGAGCTTGCTTTGGGGGTTAAAACAAAGGTTTTTAGTTTTTATGCTAAAGAAAATATGCATATTCATGACCAAGGTCACGATGTCACAAGAGGCAAACGCAGGAAAATCACATTCAACTGTGCACAAAAGATTCCACTTTTTTCTAAATTTTCCTGAAACTTTTGTAATCCATGGCTGTTTGAGTTTGTTTTACATGTTGCCTGCTGTGAGCCATGACAAAACTGGGGGTAGAAACTGCAGCAATTTGCCACAAGTCTAACTTGAAGTCATATGTTTTTTCTTAACTTTTCCCTTCTGTCTTCCTTATGTGATGCACTCAAAACAGCGCAATCTGTCTGTGATTTATTGCAATTAAATCTTCAAAGTTGAAAAAGGCCACCTTTTATTTATTTTACATCCAAACGAACAATAGTATGTCTTGCTGAACAAGTAATCCGTCATTATGAAGCAAAGCTTAGGCACAAAGTTGTTAAATTAGCATGTCACGGGCCCTTTAAAGACATTCGTATTTGTTCGTTAATACATCCAGATTAGAACTTGCGTCATTTGAAATACAAAGCATCAATCGTAATTTATTAAATTTGGCACACATTGAGTTCACACGGATTTTGCAGTCCCAATTTCCTTTTCGTTTATGCGCGAACAATAAACAATGTGCACATTCAAAATAATTCCATGCAATTAAAGTTGACTGTCCGTGTTTGGGCGAAAAGTTAATTCACACAAGCGAACGAATTTAGAAAGCCTACGTGTCTCTGTTATGTACATAGTATGTTATATTATATATTTTTTAATATTTATTCACCACATCCAACAGCGGAAGAACCGCCAATTACAGGAATGGGATCAATTAACATAGATATTCGAATAACTATGTGTACAATACACATGTACGCGCACACCGACCGTTACCACATATACTATGCGAACCTCGCTTTGTACTCGTGCACTGTAGGAAATTTGGCCAAAAATCTTGTTTTACTCAAAAACGAAACGCAGGATTTCGCCCTAACTCCACAAATCGTTTAAGGGAATCGTTACACACGTTATATATTTTTTTGAACCCTTCTCCCACTTCCCTTATCCCTTTTTAAATGCCGAGACAACTCGTCTGCGAACCTGTGTAAGTCCACACAGTTACGGTGCTACCTGGTTTATGCGGACCTCCATTGTGTGCAGGTTCGTATAGTACATGTAATACACGCTCGTACACATGGACAATACGTTATAACCCTGTCGAATAAAAGACAGGGCCTGTCTTTTATTATCTTTTGATTTTAATCGACTGGCATTAATCCTTGACGGATTTTTACGTTTTTGGTACCAAATGAAAACTGATAACGTTTTCTATTCTAGAAAAATAGCAATTTAACTTTTTAAAAAAATATTTGACGCTCAAATCGGCCTAAAATCAGACAGTGCGACTTTAAAACGAAAGAAATATAAAAAGAAAACAGCAGATAGAGTTCAATCAATTACATTGCAACAAGTACAGCTTTGCTTTTATGGTGTTCACTTCCTCATCTGATCACTTTTATTGTTTCAAATATATATATATATATATTTAACAATCGGTAAACAGAGTTAAATTAACAGTCAGTATACAACGTTGATTTTATAGTGTTCATTTTCTTATAACAGTTATCATTTCAAATAATTATATAAATAATTGTATAAAAAAGTAAACCGAGTTAAATTAACAATCAGTACAACTTTGCTTTTATAGTGTGCCTTTCCTTATCTATCACTGTTATTGTTTCATTTTGCTTTAAATTTTGTTTAAAGGGGTCTTAAGTTCTTCATTAAAAATGTTCCAACACTGGTCAATATTCTTTATTATATACCTCATGCGTAGATTCCAGTCATCTGATTAGTTAAAAGTAGGGGCATTAAATCAGCTAGACCCGGCGCGTGTAAAATTCTGACTATGCCCACGGGCATAGTATACACATATGGACTGGCAATGAGGTCACTAGTGCACGTCTATGCGCCCTGAGGGACTGTGAGTGACCACAAGAGGGTCTTATTAAGGCCGAGGGGAAAGGATCCTCTTGTGTCACTCACAGTCCCGAGGGGCACATAGGCGTGCACTAGTGACCGAATTATGCCAGTCCATATGCGTTTTATAACACGTCTTAATGCAATTACATTTAATACGAAGTAATCTAACAATAGACATTTAAAAACAATAGCCTACATGTACTGTAGGTTTTTGAACAACAGGATTTTGAACTTTTAAGCACTTCAACAATAAGCCGTTCAACAAGAGGCAGTTCATCAGTTAATGAAAGGTTTGACTTACTTTAAATTTTTGAGTTGCTGTTCACCGACACAACAAGTGTTGACGCGCGTATATTTTACGCGTGCAAATTTCATGCACTAACTTATAGGGGCGTTCGAGATGCTGACACCGGGTAACACCAACTTACACCGGAGCGTTCTTTTAGCCATCACGTGCTACACGAGTCTGCCCCGGTGGCAGCCACCACTACCCGAGCTCGCAGGCGGGTCTGTGGTGTAAAGCAAGGTGTAATGACGTCACCTAGTAACCGCGAGTAGTAAAACACGGCGGACAGTTTGGAATCGCGACGCGAGTACGAAGAAAAACACTTATTTATGACACAAAATAGGAGGGAATTGGGCTGTAAATACATTTTGCTGAATCAGTAGATGTCTGTGGGCATTGACGAAGTTTATTTCGGTACTTTGGGGCTACTATTTTTACGTGGCGCCGGCTTTATTTTTCATCCCGAGTCAAACGATAACGGCGTTTATAAATCCCCACCCGGCAACAACCTTTGACCACGTGTTCCCAGAATTCAAAGCGAGACCCTGCGCGTTCGTTTTGCATCTTCTTGGGGCTTCCCCCGGTGTAAACCCCCCGTTACCCGGTGTAAGCGTCTCGAACGCCCCTTATATTAGTGAACCCCACGTGACTGCGTTTCAGCCAGTCAGAATTGAGAATCATTTAGCGGGTTTCGGCGCGCGCATAACGTGTATAGCATAGCTGTGCACCAACTATACAGCTGCGCGCTTCACGTAAACATTCAGCAGGACGGTGATGGCGGAATCTCGACGAAGTCGTTTTGTCATCTGTCACAGATGATGAAGTCCTTAAGAAAATAATAGAAGTGGCCTACGGTGAAAACTGTGTCGGGTGAAATGTGCTACTAAAGTGCCAGGTGATTATGCTACCATTTTTTGCTGTAAATATACAACTTTTCCGCCGTAGACCAGCTTCCGAAATCGAAACTTATCGAAGCACAGGCCTATATTTTTTATATACACAAGGCACTATACTGGAAAGCGGCTCCCAAGAGTTACACGTGAAATATTTCGTGACTTACAATGATTCTTAATTTTCTTTTTGTATAATTATTAGTCTCCCCGTCTCATTTAGGAGTTTTATCATATTTATCACATTATCTTACAATAATTATAAGATTAAATACCATTTGGATATAAAATTTCACATGCACAAATTAGAGTCCCGAAAGAGATGAAAATCGCCGCCATTTGAATTCTACAACAAAGGTTGACTAAATGGTGAACGTGTACAGTATTACATGTACATAAGGCAACCAATCCATCACACACTCAGAGAAATCAATATTTTCGAAATATTTTCATTTGAACACAAAATATATTAACAATCTTACGTCGCTTGATTATAAGGCTGGATCCGAAAAAGTGGCTTTGGCTGTGGATATGGCTGTTGCTAGGGGCGGACAATGAAAGTCCTTAGAAACAGCATAGAAATAGCCACAGCCAAAGCCACAAATTCGGATGCAGCCTAATCTTCAACTTACCTCTATATACATGGAGAGTTATATATTGAACAGCAGATGGTTATGCTCGAATTAAAGCAACGCGTAGGCCATCTTGTTTCACAGAAAAGATGATGCTTTGCTCCCAGTCCATGTACTATTGTGAAAGTAGTGTCTACCGGTCCAAGCAAAGCATTGTACTGGCTGAAACAACATGGCGGACGGTTGCTTCACTCTTCGCTCATTCCTGTGCACCGCCCATACTGGGCGCTGGTACGGGTTTGTGTGCCTTCACAGAATTCTGTGACGGAAACACGTGACACAAAGGTCACATATACAATATAATTGATAAATAGTATATTAACACTTATTAATATATATCAAATGCAAAAATCAAATTTACGAATACAATGAGTGCCTTGTCTGCGGGAAAAAAAAATTTTTACGTCAGTTTACTAGAAAAAGACGACCTCGTAATTACGTGTCGTATAAAATTTTGGCCAATGAGGGCGCTAACAAATTAGCCTGTACCAGCGCCCAGTTTGGGCGGTGGGAATCAGTGAAGCTTCGCTCAGGAAGTCGCTACAGTCCAATGTACATAGGTCAGTGGTTTTATCTCGAAGCTTTGGCAGACGTCAAATTTATGGAAACCAAAGTGTACGGCAAAAACGTACCTTGCACGGGAAAACGACCAAGAGATTGATGCATTCATATAGGCTCTTCGGACCGTGATAAGGTTGTAACATGGATGCAAATTGATAACTACCTATTTTATTGTCATTAAATCAATGACCAGTTAAGTACACCGTAATTTGCGATAAAGGTCGCGTTATGCCGGCAGGGGCGTGGCATGGGAGTGCTTTGCGAGCTAGAGCGCATGCGTGAGCCTGCCGCAATGCTGCGAGAAGTAGTTGCAGTTAAGCCTTCGAGCAACCGTGGTAGCGCTAACGGGTAAGCGACGCCCGTAGGGAAGCGACCCGTGGCAGACCCGGTGTCGCGTGTATTGAGGCGCCGGGCCACGTACGCCATAAATTATTGCGCAATAAGTTGCGACGCGTTTCACGAAAGTTGCGCCACATTTATATATGGCGCAACTCGCCGACTTACGCAATAAAATTTGGCGTAACTTGCGCAATGGTTTTTGGTGGCGTAGGTTGGAAAAATGTGTCGTAGGACAGTGAAAATTGGCGATAATGCAGCTAGCTATATATATGCACGTGCTTATTTACCGCATCGTCAACGAACTGAACCCCGGCCTTCCGTTATTAGTAGAAAACGGCCTTTCATCATCAGTGTAATATGCGACGGGACGCATGATTACCGAGCGACATGAGCGATGGCAGCCATGATGACAGTGCCATGATGACAATGAAAAACAACGACGTATGTTTTATTTACACTATTTTATCAAGCGCAAACATGAAATAGTCGTTGATAAACTAGAAATTATCCTCGTCCTAGTAGTTACAAGTGATAAAGTGAAAAAAATGAGGTTTGCGCAGCTAAGGAGACTTTCATGAAAGTCTTACGCCATAGCGCAAGTTGCGCAATGTTTCGTGAAATCGGCTGCAGGTGACGTACACGGGTAAGCGACGCCCATATAGGAGGACGCCCGCTAGATGAACGGTTAGTGTCCTGAGCAAAGAGGCGATAAGTTAGGCCAGTTTTATGCGCGTGCGATTCGAGCTAAAGCTGCAGAGGGCCAATTTCATGGCGCTGCTTAAGCGCTAGCTGAAAACGTGTGCTTACTGTAGCAGAAACGTTGTGCTAACTTTAAGGCTATTTCACGGCCCGGCGTGATTAAGCATGCGCGTGCTTGGAAACGGGCATTGTTGCGTCACGAGTGTTTAGCAAATTTGCCTCTAAAGCTAGCAAACGTTTGCCAGTGCTTAAGGTTACGGTCTCCATAAAATAGCCGGAGCTTCCGTCAGCACAAAATCGGCTGCTAAACAGCTCCATGAAATTGGCCCCTGGGCTAAGCCTACGTGCTGGTAGTAGCAGTACGAGTGAGGCGCTGGAGTAGCGTAGCTATATAGGCTAGGCTGCCGCGAGCGAGGCGCTAGAGTAGCGTAGCTAGGCAGCCGCGAGTGAGGCGCTAGGAGTAGCGCAGCCAAACAGCGAGGTGCCTGTGGTAGCGCGGCTGAACGCTCGATCAAATTTGACCCTCTTCGAGACGTAGAAATCAGTGAAGTAACGAGGTAATAAATCCTCACTAATCAAAGGAAAATCATAACGTCTGTCATTGTATCAGTCACTTATCTATGAAGACCCTTCTCCTGATTTAATCCCGTGGTTGGTTCTACACACGCGGCGGTATATTTCTGGCCAAACAGACTGGCGCTTAGTGAGGCCCTAGACGCTCGTTTTTCGAGACCTTACTTATGTGACCAACTCAGTAGGGGCAAGGAACCAGGTATGAAAACCACTACTACCACAGATTTCCGTCACAAGGTTAAATCACACATTATAATTAAATACACCATATGATGCCGTGGTGTACGTCAAAAGAGCCGTTTCTCCTCGCGACATTCTGGGGCAAATTCGAGCAACGAATTTTTACAAGAACGCACTCTAGTTATGGACGGTCAGTCGATTCTATTCTATCATTTTCGTTGCTCGAAATTGCCCATAACTTATAAATCTCTTTTAAAAAGTCGAAGTGCGCCCTCTTCGTGGAGTTTGGTCCAGATTTGGCGCTCATTGTCCACGTCATGCATACCCGTGGATTTATTCGTGTGTTTGACGAACTTGGTATCGTAATAGTGCAAGGTGAAGCGCGAGTCGTAGCCGAAGCCATAGATCGTAACCTCATCGCATAAGTGCAGAGCTAAAAACACCACAATCGAACCTGTCGAAGACAATAGTTAGGCAAATGACGGATTAGGTTGCGAAATAAGGGCACAGCATTTGAGGGAAGTTAATGAGTAGATATTGGACTTTATTAAACACCCTTGTTTCTCTTTTCACCACAATTTCAAAAAGTCTCAAGGGACGTTCACACTATCGCGGAAAAATGGCTTTGGGCGCGCGCGTGCCACTGGTTTGTACAGGAGCTGGTTTGACTCTTGAACGCGCAAAATGTTTTGAGCTGGGTCAAACCTGTTGAACTTTGACCGCAGTGCGCTGACCTTTCGAACGCGCAGCCACACTCAAAAAAATGAGACTGACCTGAAGTAAATTTTAAACAAGACAAATTAGTAAATATTACACAAAACTATGTTATTGTTGCATTTACGTTTATAATGGCCTGATACCAACTTGAAATGTTAACAAGTGGATATAACTTGTTATTTCTTGTGTTAACAACACGTTGGATTAGTAGAAGTAACAATATTAAAAGCCAAGTTAACTTTATTTGTTATATTTGAGTAATAATTACTGAAATCATATTGTCGTCTCTTTTAAAGTAGGAAGTACTGAAATTTTAATATTTTGCGCAACGTAAAATTACTTCTTACGGGAATAAAACCAGTTTAAGTTATAACAAATAGTTGCAATAATTCAGTTAAGAACACTTATACAATGTTGTACTCCGTGTGCAAGTTACTAAGTTAGTTCAAAAGCGCGACAAATTTCAGTAAAACCAATGGAAATTACTTGTTGTCTTTTTGTAATTTGTGTGTTGGATATTAGGTAAGGTGGAGGGTGAAATAAGCTGAAAACAATGATTTGCCTGAAGCTGCCTGAAGCATAAAATACTGCGTGTAAAAGTGTATAAGTGTCACCTTTCTTTGTAGATGTAATCAGTTACAAAAAGTCAAAACAGAATGTGTAGTGATTTTGGTTTTACATCACATTTTTGCATGTGTGCCAAGGTGTTTCAATAAAATACATTTTGAGCAACCATCCCATTAGACTGGTTCTCGGTCCACATATTCCACAAAAGAACACGAATATGACGACCGGTATCGGATCATTAAAAAGCGTTGTTGATTCCTGAACGGTATACGGCGATGAATACTAATAAGCACAAGTTCGGCGCAAAGCGAAAAGTTGTGTTTTTTGACGTCGGTGATGTTGGTACAGACCCGGCCTAGGTGCACGGTTCTCTGTTTTTAGTAGGAAAAAATACTAATATTTTTGTTTTTCTTTGTTTTATCATTGCGTTTGTGATATAATAATCCCTGGACGACAGGCAAACATCCAAAACACGCGGCCCTTACCGTGCGTGGCAATGCGTTTCGCTTTATTCAGGAAACTGAATATTAATGTGTTACCTTTGAAAAGCAAACAACCCAAATCTGCTACACATTTTAATTAAGACTCACAACACTTTCCTTACAGGTACCGTAGAATAAGACATTCAGTTGCAATACCTGCAAATAACTGGCCGTCGAAAGTACATGTGGATGCATTTCGGTCATTTTGTTTTAAAATAAAAATAGTGGACAAACTGCATAAAACTTACTCAAAGTTATTAACCTTCCGTCGTGCCACTGTACTATTTTTCATAGTCGCTTCGCCGTAAAAATAATATTACTAATTCATCCTGAGTTAAACAAATCCCATATTACATGTATTCCTAGTTTAAAGCAAGCCAAACAACATGGTAGGTGCCGCTTTAACCCTGGTTGAACCGGTGACCCAGCTTTTTGGAAAGCAAAGTGCTGCCCCAAGATTCTCCCACTACTTTGTGTACAAAAAGGGGACTTTGATGTCTGTGTTTTACCGCCAGACCTACCCACGCAATAAATGATACTATGTTGCCTTGCCCCATTCAACAACACCATCTGGTTGCACACAAGTAAATAGGGCCCCCATAGGAACCAATGCTAAATGCCCAATTTTCAAAAATCATTTAAAAATACTCACAACTCTCTCAGCGTCTGGAGGCAACAACCAAAATACTCATTGAAATCTCATCTTTTTAATTCTGTTCAATTTTATGGGGGTAATCCGTCACTTTTACTCCCTAATTTCCACATGAAACAAAACTACCCCTGCAAGAGTGAAAATTGCCAAACAGACCAGTGCCATTTTGAAAAAAAAAATCACATTCGCTACTGGGGAAAATAGGGCAACTTTCACGAGCTACATTCTCCAAAATGTTTGCAGTTGGAAGACAAAATACCCCACATCACGATGGTGGCCAGTTTCCCCACAAGACCACACTTGTTCAGCTCGCAATTCTCTCTAATATAGAATAATTTGAGGGCATACAAAATATTCATGAGCTCGCGCACGGATCTCTGCCTATTTACTTGGGTGCACCCTCTGGGATGCTTGAACCCTGGTTGAACCCGTGACCCAGCTTTTTGCATGGGAAAGAGACCCGTGCATAATTACGCATGCGCGTAGGGGACGTACAAAGTGTTGTTTCTGCGACGTGCTAACCATGGCTGTTACGTTGCTTAGTTTTGGTTACCCCCGGGCCGAAAGCACTTACGGGCAGGCTCTCTTGGAGCATTGTTTGAGTGAGTAAGTATCGATTCCCCATAAACGACTCTTGGGTCATTGGTCATCCGGTTCACCAAATTGGCAAGAAAATCCACTTGACAAACCTACGAAGTTAAACTTACTACAAGATATGAAGTTGCAATAACTTAAAAACACTGGACATTGGAAATACATAGAATATGAGAGTGAATGCATTCCATTTGTTTTTTTGAGTTATTTAAAAAAAATACAACTATAAGTAATAAATATTTACTAGATTGAGTAAAAATTACTAATTCAAATTAAAAAAAGCCTCTTTACTTGAAATAATTAAGTATATTCAGTACTGTTGACAACAAGTAATCTTGACAAACAAATAGACATGGCTTTAACTTAAAAATACGTTAAGTTGAAAGGACGTAACTGAATTAAGGCAACAGACTTGCCTTTATTTTTTTAAGTTTCCTCAACGAAATATTTTTTTGAGTGCAGTGGGGTATCAGAGAAGCACCTAGCCTTGTCCAAGGCTATGAAATTGTGTGAATCCGTGAAGAATTTGCCTGTATGCTATGCAGCGAAAGTGCGCCATCGCGCGGTGAATTGTAGCCAACAAGTCAGGATTCAGACCAAGATATTTTGGTAACCCGACTATTTTGCAGTTGGCTACAATTCACCGCGCGATGGCGCACTTTCGCTGCACAGCATACACGGATTCACGGATTCAAACAATTTCATAGCCTTGGACAAGGCTAAGAAGCACCAAGTTATTGGGGTGGAATTTTCTATTTTCAATTGGAAAGATCGGCGATTGGGAGATCATGCAATGCGGTGAGCGCAGCGCGGCAGCGTGATTTTTCCGTGATAGTGTGAACGCCCTTTCAGTGTGAATCCACCCTTAAGCCCGCCACACACATTTGCGATTTACCAGATAATCGGACCACATACCGGAAAGGTGTGCGCTGAAACAATTCGGGCAGGTCTGACCGTACACCATAGACCGGAGCAAATCAAACTTGTTTGATTTCTCCGGATCTGATGGTCCGGTGTCCGATTGGTCGGTAAATCGCAAAGGAGTGTGGCGCGAAAAGGTCTAGTGTAACCTGCCGAACACCTTTGTGATTTACCGGCCAACCCGATACCGGACCATTGGATGCGGAAAAATCAAACAAATTTGATTTGCCCCGGTCGTTCGTGTACGGTCACACCGGCCCGAAGTTTCAGCGCACATCTTTCCGCTAATAGACCATACAAGCTGCCATCTTGTAGGGCAGTTGCACATTTCTTTGCTTACATTGTTAACCAATTTAAACACCAAAAATTGGCCTACAAGATGGCAGCTATTCGATACGGTCTATTGGCCGGTAAATCGAAAAGGTGTGCGGCGGATTTGTTATTACATCGATCGAGGTTCGACTGTAAATTTAAAGCAGCGGTATATAATACCAGCTAATTCTACTTTATTTGCAGAAAAAAAAGTATTTGATCATTACCTGTTGTCGGTCTTGCTTTGCCCTTCAAAAATTTTCGAGACACGTAGTCGAACATTGCTGGATGAACGATTTTCACTGTCTTTGCCCGCACAACGGGTGGTCCTTTCCCGCTAGACGAAGATAAGAGAGCAACGGAAGCGATCGTCATTGCCCAATTCGTGACTGTGACTTTACATGGATGGACTGGCACCGCGGTCCGCACAGAATAGAACACGTGCACGGGTGTGTGGTCTATTTAGTGCATCATGGGGTATGACACTCAGTCGGGAGGTCGTGGATTCAAGTCCCACTACGGCCAACGTGTCTGTAGCTGTGTCCTTGGGCAAGACACCTAAGTTCAATTGCCTCGTCGACCCAAACTATATCAGGTTTCTTATGAGTAGTGCGCTACTTGCGAACGACTGTTGTGTAAGTGCTGACGTGCGAAGACACAACGGGCCTTGTCGTATAGTTTTCCGGGTCAAACGTCTACCGATTGCACCGGCCATCTTGACCCGTTTTTAGTGAACTTTTTTATGTCCGTACGCTGTATTTTCGACATTCTCTGTACTCGACAGCGTGAAAAAAACGATCGCACTTCGAGAGGCACCGCGTCGGTCAAATATTGTGGGTAACTGCTTGCGCGTCGATGTTCAAGGGAGGGGAATCGTTTGCAGACAATTATTGTATATGCACATTCGAACTGTCATGTTGAGTTTAGATGATCGTAATAGAAAAAGTTCCTCCTGGCGGATGTGATACTGGCCAATAAATCCTTGACTAGTGACGTCACGCTTGGTTTCACGTGGAAAACTATGTAGGGGTCTACTCTCAGGGAACCAGACGGTTTATAGGCATTTAGACAATAGAACATGTAACGAACTGTGACGTCATTATATACTCAACCAAAAAGAAACGCACATTTTTACAACTGCCAATATTTTGCAAATTAGCCACCACGGAGCGGCGAAATTTCACACCATTCATGTGAGGCAATGTCAATTTCATCTGCACCAAACATCTATAGGCTTGTGACCTTTTGGGGTCTGTCAGACGTGCACGTGTTACGTAGCTTTTACGAATATACATTGTACCTCATAGAATGTCAGATTTAAGTATTATCTTTGGTTTATTAGATGTTAGGGGGTCTTTGTTTTAAAGGAACACACCAGCTTCGTTTGGGTATTTTGGGCTCGAAATAGACCCATTCATGATTCTGAAAGTCTTTCCTAAATAGAATGAAGAGAACCTGAAAAGAAAATACCAATTTTATTTTTATAAAAATATAGGTCACGTGATTTATTCGCACTAGATTTCTGGTTCGGATAAATCACATGTTCTTGGAGTTAGTTTTGTTTCCAGCCGCATGAAAGTTTATTACTGCAGTAGGCCAACTGCACCAACTTCAGCTCTGATTTTTTTTTAAAATAATTGAGGATTTGACAAGACACTATTTTTTCAGGTTATGAAACAAAGTTAAACATAACTACGAAAAATCGTGTTCCACCGTGGACAGTGGACAGGCGAACGAGACAAATCCCTGTGGCAGACACTGCGACCGGTATACGGTGCTGTGGATCGTGCAGCTAGCGTGGTATGCATTGAACATGTGATATGGGCAGGGAGCCAGACCACTGGGTGTGTTTCGTCATTATGTGTTTTAGTATGTACATCTACTCTTAGCTCCACGCGGAACTGTCCTAACAGCTCGTGAACACAAACCATGTCAGCTCCTCCAAAGAAAACGGAAAAAACCTATTCGGTGGTCCGGGCTGTCCAGTTAAATCATCAGTAGAAAATAAGATATATCCAAAGCAAAAAGCTACCAAGAGCTATAGAGAAGAACGAATCGTTTGCGACAAAGTCGTGAGGCTCGCACGATAGTAAACGGCTGGTAAAGCATACAACCCGACTATTGACCGTTTTTGTTAATTTTAAGCTTGTTTGGTTAATTACGGGATATTTTGATGATCTTTTATCACAAGGACCATCAACAAATTATTGTCAATGATGCTACATCACTTGTGAACAGTGAGCCGGTGTGTTCCTTTAACACCTTTAGTGTCCGTATATCTTGGCAACATAAGTTATCTGCGTAAAATGTGTAATTTGAAATGGCCACTTACTAGGTTTTGCCTCTGCTGAGATATTTCGGCGAGTTTTCTTCCCGCATCAAGCTCAGTGCGTAGTCCACATCATAGGCTTTGAACATCGTGAAAAACATAAGGGCACTCTGAGAAGTAAATCAAGAAAAACGAACAACGATATTCCTGTAGTGTACCGTTTTGAAATGTAACTCTGCAAATTCCCAATTATCCAAATCATTGTCTCTTGCTCAACTGGCGATGAATTAAACTTGTGGCTATTTGGTTTATCTTTGAGCAATTGTGTAGAAAGAAAGACCGTTCTTCATCAATTTGGCGCCCAAACGGTTGGTGTAAAGTGCGCCACTAATATCAGAGCCAGTATATAGTTGACGTCATTACTTGTTTTAATAGAGTTGTACGTGTCAATGACTCGATTCGACTCGACTTCGATTTGAGTCAGGAGTTTTGGCAAATCAACTCGACTCGAGTCCATACATACAGGTAAACGGTGAGACTCGGAAAACTCGGTCTTCTCTGCAAAATAAAAATGAAGTCAACGTTAAAGATATATTACATGATTGGAAAACTGCTACAATCGACGTTATCCCCGAGGAACATAAACTCCAACCTGTGTGTAATTCAGCTCGGTACTTCACCCATAACACGCACGGAGAAAACACCGGCTATGTTTAGACATTTGACTACGTAGACCGAAAAAGGTCTAACATTCCGTGGTCGCTGCGTGGGACTTTTCCTGGCCTAAAAACTGAGCGTTCAGACATGACTGAGTTGGACCGAAAACGGTCTATATCAGGTCACGCAGCTACATCCTGACTAAAAAAAAATTTGCGCGAATGTTATTTATATATTTATTTACCACATCCAATAGCGGAAGGGACCGCCAATTACAGGAATGGGAGCAAGTGTGGTCGAGTGCCTTGCTCAAGGGCGCAGGTGCCACAACCCGTCGCGGCCCGGAATCGAACCTACATTCTAGTACTAGCACAGGAACTTAAAGGGCCCCTTATTTAGGATTTTTATCAATGAAATCTATGCTTTAAAACCACTTTACTCAGTTAAAGTCATAAAAATCCTATTTGGAGCTTGCTTTGGGGGTTAAAACAAAGGTTTTTAGTTTTTATGCTAATGCAAATATGCATATTCATGACCAAGGTCAGACGTCACAAGAGGCAAACACAGGAAAATCACATTGAACTGTGCACAAAAGATTCCACTTTTTTCTCAATTTTCCTGAAACTTTTGTAATCCATGGCTGTTTGAGTTTGTTTTACATGTTGCCTGCTGTAAGCCATGACGAAACTGGGGGTAGAAACTGCAGCAATTTGCCACAAATCCAAATTGAAGTCTTATGTTTTTTCTTAACTTTTCCCTTCTGTCTTCCTTATGTGATGCACTCAAAACAGCGCCCTCAGTCTGTGATTTATTGCAATGAAATCTTCAAAGTTGAAAAAGGCCACCTTTTATTGATTTTACATCCAAACGAACAATAGTATGTCTTGCTGAACAAGTAATCCGTCATTATGAAGCAAAGCTTAGGCACAAAGTTGTTTAGGACGTCACAGGCCCTTTAAGTTCGACGTACTAGACCGTACTAGACCCCAAAAAGCGTAGTTAGCGTACGCGACGTGTACCGGTACCAGTCTACACGTTATCTCGTCGTCTATCCAGTTTGGTTTTCTCACGTGTTTGTCGCCAGACATGCCAGAGGCCCCAGGCTCAAGCCCTCTGCATATTTAGAGCTAAAACTAGCGTAGCAAACGAACTTGATGAAAGTCTTCGCTCGTAGACAAGCGGTCAGCATGTATGAGATTCTGGCCTACAATAATGGTCCTGGAGCATTATTCGTTGTTTTTTTTTTCGTGAAAGTGGAACTGCTCGGCTCCATTTATTGCATAAGAAAAAAAGCCCTAAGTAAAGGTACAATTTTAAACCATTATCACTTCAAAATATGTACAAATAAAATTAAAATCATTACTTACAACACCTTGTTACATATTTACCTAATTAGAAACAAAACACAATGTTGTTTCCTTGTACAGTACACAAAGCTGAATTTTTGGCATACATTTCTGAAAAAGCCTCATTACTTAACCTTTTTCTCTCTAATAACAAAAATCTACGTAAACTGGCTTTAAATATATACAGGATATTATATTTCCCCATTTGCATAGAAACTTTACATCTTGTTTTCCAAATTATTCTGTGTAATCGTCCTATAAGAAATAAACATACACTACTTTTGATACCAACACCCAAAATCCTACAAGCATCGTTGAGGCTAAAATACAAATTACCAATATACTTTTGAATAACCTTTTCAACAAACATCCATGAATCGACATGCTGTTTACAATTTATAAATAGGTGTTCGATATTCTCAATGTCTTCCATACAAAGAGGACAAACGTCATTATCAGTAATACCATATGCTTTTAGTTTATCTTTTGTAGGCAAAATCCTGTGTTTTAACTTAAACCAAATATCTGTATCATCGGCGTCTAGAATTGTACAGTATCTATTACTCCAAATGTTACACCAATCTAAAATGTTATTGTTAAAGGTACTCTTCCAACGTTTCTCTGATTTAGGTGTGCACAAATTGTTTAATACTAGACTCCTATAAACACTTTTCACATTAATCTGAGACAAAGGAACAGTAATCTTGCTATCGTTATCCTCAAAAACAACCAAATTCAAAAAATGATTTGGCGGACCTTCTCGCCTCTCATTAATATATTCCACATTAATATTTTTACTTAATCCCAACACAATACGACCAGCATTTATAGTCCGAATATTGCATTTTTCAGCAAGTTTCTTGTAAGTAATAACTTGACCATCTGTTACAATTTGGCCCAACAGAAAAATTCCATGCTGCTTTAAAATTTTGCTATCAGAACATTTTGTACTACTACTGCCAGCAATTACAGAATTCTTCCACAAGGGGAGACTACTCGTTTCATTAACGCAAGTTAGCACATTACTAAATGTAAAGCCACATTCATTAAAGTCCCGTATCAGTTGCCTATAAAAAGGTTGAGTATTGGAATCAATGTTAGTAGGGCACGTTAGTACATACCATCCAAGTTCATTAGTTTGTCCAGCTTGATTTAAACAGTACTCAAAAAGAAGAGTCCATTTTCCTGTCCTTCCTAAAAATCTTCGCAAAACATTAATTCTAAGAGCTCGAAGTTTCTTGCGAACGTCGATTATACCGACACCACCTTTGTTAGAAGGCCCGCTCATAGTGCTACGGTTTATTTTGTCCTTTTTCCCATCCCAAAAAAAAGACCACTTCAGTTGCTCAATCTGGGTGACGTATTTGTCAGTACAAGGTACAACCGATCCACAATAAGCCAAACTCGAACCGATAAAGCTGTTGAAGACTATGGCTTTACCTTTCATTGTGAGGTTTCTGCCTTTCCATTTGTTTAAAACAGTCTCTATTTTATCTATTTTAGGGGACCAATTTTGATCAACATTATCATTATTTCCAAAATAAATTCCTAAAATTTTCAAATTACTATCAGACCAGGGGAACCCTCCAGGTGTATCAATTCTGTCTCTCCATTTGCCCAACCACAACCCACGAGACTTTTGGTAATTAATTCTAGAACCAGAGCCTCTACTATATGAATCAAAAATTTTCAGCAGAATATTAAAATCATCATTATCTCTAAGTAAAATTGTGGTATCATCTGCATGTTGAACAAGTCGCAACTCGCAGTCGCTACCGGGTAAACATATACCTTTAATTCCCTTAGACCTATCTCTGATTAGACAAGCAAGACCTTCAGCACAAATAGAGTATAACAATGGCGACAATGGACAACCTTGTCTAATACCTCTAGTCACTTTAAATGGCTCAGTAATATAATTATTTACTATGACGCTACTGAATGGATTACTATACAGAATTTTGACCCAACTAATAAGATCTGCAGGAACCCCCATTTTGGTCATTATGCAAAACAAATAATTCCACTCGATTCTATCAAAGGCTTTCTCTTGATCAATACATAGTAAAGCACCAGGTATATTCTCATTATTAACATAATAAATCGCGTCTCTAAGAACCATTAGATTATCTTGTATATTTCTCCCTTTAACACCACATGATTGGTCCTCATCGATTGGTTATTAGTTTTGAAATAATCTTGTAGTCAACATTGAGTAAACTGATAGGTCTCCAATTTTTTAAATTACTTCTTTCACCTTTGTTTTTATAAATTAACCTGATGATACCCATGTTCATGGAGCGGGACATATTACTTTTACCTTTGCATTCGTTAACAACTTCATGGAATTCATCTTTTATAACCGGCCAAAAAGCTTGATAAAACTCAGCAGTTAAGCCATCTAAGCCGGGGGACTTATCTTTGGCCATTTCATTAACTACAATGAATATTTCATTATCATTAAAGTCACTACTTAACTCAGCAATTATATCATCATTAAACACTCTATTTGGAACCGAGTCCAATATATTCTGACACTCTTCGTAGGAAATACCTTCACTGGTGTACAAATGCTTATAAAATGAGTTAACATGTTCAAAAAGGCTATCAGAATTTTCATGATGTTTTCCATTTTCGTCAACAAGAAAACTAATCGAATTATTGTTGACTCTGTGCTTTTCGAGCCCTTTAATGAGATTATTAGGTTTTTCCCCATCTATTTTCTTCACATGAGCCCTGATTCTTGATTTTTCAAATTCTTTTACTTCCAACGTTTTAATTTTATTTTCAATTTCAGTAATTTTGTCAGAATTAGGTTTGACTGAATTTAGATGTTTCTTAAGATCATTTTGGAGTTGGTTTTTACGTTGCTTATCTTTATTATAAATATCTGCGTCATAGCTACGTATGATTCCTTTAATCTTACTTTTCCCGACGTCCCACCAGTCTAACAAACTACAAAAATTACTCTTTTGGGTCTTCCAGAAGTCCCAAAAATAAGATATAGCGTCTTTAAGTGGCTTGTCCTGAAGCAGTTGATTATTACAAATCCACCGTCCAGGGCCTCTATCAACCTGACGATTATCCAACGTAAGTATAACTGCCAAATGATCCGTTAATCCCACTGATCTTATATTAACATAAGAAACATAGTGATTTAAAAGGCTAGACAAAAAAATATAATCGATGCGACTACTTTTCTTGAGGCCTTTATGAAAGAATGTAAAACCTGTGTCGTTTGGATACACACATCTCCAAACATCAAACATGTCATTATCACGAATGAATTTCTGTAGTTCTGAAATACTACAATCCTTAATACTATTATTGTCAATTTGGCAATTAAAATCTCCCAAAAGTACCCAACTGTTAACGTCGTGGCAAAAATGTGATAAATTACAGAAAAAAGTTTTTCTCTCATACATATAATTGGGAGCGTAAATACCCATGATGTTATAATTACTACCATCCCACGTTATTTGACATGTGACAATCCTCCCATCTTTATCTTGATTGGGATTTGTTAGTTTAATTCCACTCTGCATAGATGCCAGGATAGCCACTCCCCTCGAGCCCCTTTCCCCATGACTAAAAATCATCTCGCCTCCCCACTGTTTCTTCCAAACAGTTTCATCACTTTCCGTGCTATGGGTTTCTTGAAGACAAATTATGTCAAATTTTCCTCTAGATAAATGACTAAAAAGAAGGTCCCGTTTGTGGTAACTACGAAGGCCATTAACATTTAGAGTGACTATCCTGAGCATTATTCAAAGTAGGATTAACTTAGGGCTTAATCAAAAGATAAGATAAGAATCCCCAAGTTACTCCGTTTTACTTTGACCTTTAGATTTAGGATTAGTTGGGTGAGCATCGCTTGTCCCAGTTCGAGAGTCTGTCTTTCTTCGCCCACTTCCTCGTTTTCTGCGAAGTCTCTCTATTCCTCCTCGTGTGTATTTAACCCAACCTCCGTTTTCTGCATCTTCAACTTCTTGTGATGTTTCTTGGGAGCTTTCTGAAACAGACCGTGTCTGAACAGGACGTTTGTTAGCAGTCTCTTGTGATAAGGATTGTGGTGAGATAGTCTGTGATAGAGCTGCCTGCGGCAGAGCAGTCTGCGTTTGGGTGTTCTGCAGTGGTGTGTCCTGCATTAACGCGGCTTCCGGTGGGCCAGCTTGCCGCGGGGCAGCCCGCGGTGGGGCGCCTTGCGAAGGGGCAACTTGCTGTGGTGCAACCTGCGGTGGGGCGGCCGATAGTAGGGCAACCTGTGTTGGGCCTGTGATCTGTAGTGGGGCCACATGCGGTGGGGCGCCTTGCGGTGGGGCGACCTGCGGTGGGGCCACCTGCGGTGGGGCGACCTGCATTGGGGCGACCAGCGGTGGGGCGACCTGTGGAGGGGCGACCAGCGGTGGGGCGACCTGCGGAGGGGCGACCTGCGGAGGGGCGACCTGCGGAGGGGAGAACTGCTGTGGGGCGACTTGCTTCGAGGCGACCTGCTTCGAGGCGACCCGCTGTGGGGCGACCTGCAGTGGGGCGACTTGCAGTGGGGCGACCTGCGGTGGAGCAACCTGCAGTGGGGCAACCTGTGGTGGGGCAACCTGCGGTGGGGCAACCTGCGGTGGGGCAACCTGCGGTGGGGCAACCTGCATTGGGGCAACCTGCATTGGGGCAACCTGCGGTGGGGTGACCTGCGGTGGGGCGACCTGCGGTGGGGCGACCTGCGGTGGGGTGACCTGCGGTGGGGTGACCTGCGGTGGGGTGACCTGCGGTGGGGCGACCTGCATTGGGGCGACCTGCGGTGGGGCAACCTGCGGTGGGGCGACCTGCGTTGGGGCGACCTGCGGTGGGGCGACCTGCATTGGGGCGACCTGCGGAGGGGCGAACTGTAGTGGGGCGAACTGTGGTGGGGCGACCTGCATCGGGGCGGCCTGCGGAGGGGCGACCCGAGGTGGGGTGACCTGCGGTAGGGCGACCTGCGGTAGGGCGACCTGCGGTGGGGCGACCTGCAGTGGGGCAACCTGCGGTGGGGCAACCTGCGGTGGGGCGACCTGCATTGGGGCGACCTGCGGTGAGGCAACCTGCATTGGGGCGACCTGCGGTGAGGCAACCTGCATTGGGGCGACCTGCAGTGGGGCGACCTGCGGAGGGGCGACCTGCGGTGGGGCGAACTGCGGTGGGGCGGCCTGCGGTGGGGCGGCCTGCGGTGGGGCGGCCTGCGGTGGGGCGGCCTGCGGTGGGGCGACCCGCGATAGGGCAACCTGCTTTGAGACTACTTGCATCGGGGCGACTCGCGGCGGGGCCACCCGTGTTGGGATGACCCGAGGCGGGGCGACCCGCCGCGGGGCGTCCCGCGATGGTGGGGCGGCTTGCGATGGATCATTTTGCAATAACTCGGACCACAATGGCCTAACCTGTGGTAAGTTTATTTGCTCTGGCCCGGTCTTCGGTAGCTCTGTTTGCGATGGCTCGGTCTGTGGTGACTCAGTTTCTAGTAGGGGAATCTCCTCTGGGACAAGCGTTCCAAGATCAACAACAAGTGGTGAAATAAATTGTGTGACTTCGTTTCCATCATCTCTGGGCTGTTTACGCTGGTTGTCATCTTCACTATCTTCGTTGTCTCGTGTTTTTCGCTTTCTTTCGTTCTCTTGTCGCGATGTCTGCTCCATTTCTTCTTCCGTTTCATCGTAACTTTCTCCGTCATATTCTTCGCTGTGATCTGAATCTGGGTTGACTGCGGTTGAAGCTCTTTCAATTTGCTCGGAATCTTCTGAACGCGAATCTCCAGGTTCATCCGGGTGAGTGTCGTGCCACGCTGCTCTGTGCTGGTAACTACCACAAACAAAACAACGTCCGCGTACTGGACAATTTTTCGCGAAGTGGTCGGTCGCCTCACAGACTTTGCAAGTTTTTATCTGACCGCGATATCTTACTGGTAACATAAAACCGCCCATCTTCAAGTAACTAGGTATAGGTTTCTTAATGTCCTTAATTAGGCAACTTCTCACACCGGTCTCTATGTTCTTATTAAAATCATGAGATTGCCTTCTAACATTCACCACTGTACCGTAATAGGACAAGGCCCCTCCAATGTTATGATCATGTAGTTCGTAGGGAGCTTTGACATAAACCACCACCGATTCACTAAGGTTCGCACGCTCACATTCCACTGTGACTCCATGAAGAATCAGCCCATACGTAGAAATCTTTTCGCAGTGGTCGTTGTTGTCAAATGTAACATTGTACCATTTATTCTCCAACTCCGCTATACACTTGATCGTTGCGATCGTATTGAGTTCCTTCTTCACCGCATTGTATACCTGTTCAGGCATGACTGCTTTGTTGATTCTGCGTGTGTTAAAACGTACCGTGTTGGGCCGTCTCAGTCCCATGTTCCTTGTGTTGAATCCGCCATACATGGCGGCAAATCCAAGATGGCGGCCTTCACTCTTGCCGCCCTTCTTGGGAGGCCAAAAAGGGCCTCAAACTCGACAGGAAAGGCCAAATTTCTGTTGTTTTTCTGCTCAAGTTACGAAGAAACAGATTGGAATTGCTGGTTTACCAACAAAACGCAAAATAAATCTAAAAAAGCACGAACAAATTAGCTTTTTCCGGAGCACCATCGAACACACGTCCTGCATTATTCGTTGTTATTACAGACCATATGAGAACGTCTTGGGAAGAGACTAGGGTAGGGGTTAGGCGTCGGGGGTTAGGTTTAGTGTTAGGGTTGAATTCATTAAAAAGTGATGAGCTTGCAGAGATTTCATTTGGTGTAGTGGTTAAAGTGATAGACTTCTGTATGTCCCTGGTTCGATTCCCATTGATATATTTTTAAAGTAAAACCTGAAATGAGCGAAGATTTGGTGTAGAAAGCTGACAGCTAAATGTTATGAAATCAACTTCTGTCATGCAAATTTTCACACCAATAATAACTTAAAGAAAACATCTGCTCTCTATAGTGTAATCCGAGCAACATTTAGTGAGCCCGCCCTCTTGTGGTTATTCCATTGTTACTGCGGTGTATTTCTATTATGACGTCATGTAAATACCTTGGAGATACACATCAGTTTTCATTCGTCGGATTAGTCTATTGTATATTTCACAAATATGTCAATTGAAAGTCTTTTGTCATGCACGTCGCAAAACGAAAATGTCAATATTAGGCCGGGCTCACACGGGGAAATGCACAGTTCCGAGTTTGCCCAGTTAACTCCGCCCCCGGCCCCTTGGATATTGTTGCTATGCCTCACACGCTATCCCTCAAAATGTCCACACACACTGCACAAACCAATGGGACTTTCAACGGAAAACACAGATTCATTGGAGAAAACTCAAAAGTATTCATGTTTCAGGGTCAACAGTTATCTTAGAACACACTGAGTAAAGGGCCAGTAATACAGGGATGTCATATCATCATGAAATACATGGTTTCTTACCTTTGAACAGCGAATCGTCCGGCCTTGAAACCAACAATTCACCCGGATCACCGCATACAACACTGTACAAACTGTATGTTAATTGTTGTGTTGCTGTGAGGCAATGCTTTTTGACCTATGTGGGCGATGTCTGCTAGCTCTATTGTGATTGGTCGGCGGGTTCGGCTTGATTGACAGGTCGGAACTATCATAATGCATTCTCGTAATTTCTCGATTTTGATACCATTGTAATATTTATAACGTATACCTTGGTCAGACGACAAACTTATTATAACCGGATTGTAATCGTATTATAATAAAGTGGGGTCACACGAGCAACACAATCTAGTAATCGTATTGTACAATCCACCCCATCGTCCCTTGCGGTGGCTTTTCCCGTGTTGCGTGTGCTTGCTTGATGCCTCCCCGGCCGGCTGCGCGCACCTGGCGCCCCGTGAATGGAAAAGCATGTCAGGCGCGCGCGGTGAAGCAGCAAGTACGCGCGCGTGCATGGGGAAGGTTACCGCATGGGCTTATGGGATGGATTGTAATACGAGGCTGCGTTCGGGCGTGCAGTTCTAGTTACTCGGGAGTAATGCGTGCGCATTGCACTCGGGTCACATCACGCGAACGGCAAGTCCGCAGTCCGCGTGCGCGAATGGCAATCAGTGAAGATGGCCGTCTCTTGCCATCACTGCACAAAAAATGCCGTTTCACTGCTCACAAGAAACTGAGGAAATACAGGCCGTAAGTCGTGAGAACGTTTGATGCCGTCTAAAACAAACCTTAGTGAGTTGTTGTTTCAGTTATTGAGTTGACACGTTGGGCAAATTCACTAAAAATCCCATCCATATTTCACCATCTTCGTACAAGTCACATGACACTTGTCAGGAGTAAGAGCACACTCCCCATTTGTCGGGGAGCAGTGAGAGTGCCCCGAGTGTCGTTAATCTTGCCGTTCACGCGCGCAGGAGTATACTCGTGTTAACACGAGTACACGCCCGAACGCAGCCCGACAGTTTCGTCAGACTACTAGGTGCAAAGCCTGTCTACACGAACCAACGCTTGTTGGCCAACAGGGTCCATCCAACACGTGTCCGACAATGTCGGCCGGCCGAAAGTTGGATGGTGTGGCATCCCTCCAGACAACGTCCAACAACATCCAACTAGTTGGAACATGTTGGAAACATGTTTTAATCGCTTGACTTTGTTGGAACTTGTTGGAGAAACGGGCCAATAGCAGATTAGAACGCATGTCACGTGAAGGCAGCAACCAACTGCAGTCGAGATATACTGGAACATCCATGTACATGTATATGTACCGCCCAACAACTTCAACAAGTTCCAACTTCATGTTGGTCCTTAGTGTAGACGGGCCTTTTACGTACCTTACCGGAAAAACTACCACACACATTCGGCCAGTTGATACTCCATGCTGCACTAAGTCTATGGAGCATGACATCGAAAGTGTTTTCAAGGGAAAACTTGATATTTGTCATATTAGGAAGAATTAGTGGCGAAGGTGTGCGGTATTTAAACCTTCTTACCTTATCCTGTACATCCCTGACGTGTTGTGACTCGGGAAAGAACGTATAAAACGTGGTTCGTATGCCTACGTCTCGGGCGTACTTCCCCGAAGAAATAGCCCTGTTCAGTCTGTAGAAGAAACGAGACCACCTTAATATACCACTGCGTCCCAGAATGGCACTTGATAATCGTAATCAGCCGCTAAAGTGTCTAAATGTCACTCTGCACGAACATGCAAATAGCATCAAAATAGTGCGGTCGGGTTGGCGTAGTAAGTCCCTTTCGTGCATTACTCCTCTGGCGTTCCGGGTTTGATTCCTATGGGCGTGTGTACGCACCTTGCGTATGTGGTGTGGACTCGAAACCCATTTAAGTCCACAATTTGTGGGGAAAAGTGACGGATTGTGGACTTGCACTCGTTCGCTCAAGTCCACAGTCATGTTGTCCAAACTTGGGAAAAGGGGTTAGGGTGAGGTGGAGGGTAAACAAAAAAGGTTAGGGTTCGGGAGTAAAGTTTAGAGACACGGATTAGGAAAAAAATTGGGGTGGATGAGGGAAGAATTTTGAGAAAACAACGATTTTCCGACCAATTCTCTTAAGTGCACGAATACAAAGAAACGTCCACAGTGCGTACGTAATGCGCGACTTGGTGTGTGGACTGGGTTTACAGTCTCTACTCTGCCGCGTGAGTTTTCCCCCAGGAGATTTCCCTGGGGGTTTCCTCACACTTCTAAAACGGATCGGTCTATTGTGTCTCAAACATCCAAGGAATGTTTAGGGGAGTTGGTGCATTAACAAAAGGGAAGAGTGTGTTTGTCACATACATCGAATAGCCGCCATTTCGTGGGGCACCTTTTGTTACTTAAAGGCAGGGGGCTCGTCAGCAATGCGCGCGCCAAATTCGTGCCACGAGATACGCATGCAGCTCCATGTAGCAAAGGCACGGAGCTGCGTATTTCGTGGCACGAATTTGGCGCGCGCGCATTGCTGACGAGCCTGTGCCTTTAAACCGTTCAACAATGGAAGCAAAATATGTGCAACCATGCATATCCTCAAGGAACAAGGAAACTGCCCTACGAAATTGCGGCTATTCGATAGTCTTATAGAGGCTTTTCATTCATCGTGGAAATGAGCATTTTCTGGTCATCTCCTCAATACCAATCTATAATAGTTGATGATGCTTATGATTTGGTAAAATGAAATAAACGAAAGAGTAAATAAATGAACGAGTATAGAGCCTCTGCACGGCGGCCATGACAGGGGGCAGTCACTTTGTTACCATGTGTCATGCATGAGTAGGCGCTTTGTGGTTCTATTGTTAACATTTAAATAAGAAAACCTGCCCACTGTCATGGCCGCTGGTGCAGAAGCTCTATTAGACTGTTATTCACCTAAAAATGTAGTCATGACCGTCAATTTCTTTTCCTGCTCCAGACCCGTTCAAAATCCCACCGCAGCCGACCACGGCACACCGGATACACCCCTTCTTACCGCCCTGTCCGTGAACCGGCGGGTTAACGAAGTTTGGGTGCTGCAGAGTTTTATCCACGACTGCATGCAGACGGAAAATAAGGAGTTTAAAGGGCCCTGAAATGCTCAATAACTTTATGCACAGTTTTTGCTGCATATGAAGGATTACTTGTGTAGAAAGACAATACTACTGTTCATTTTGATGCCCCATGAATAAAAAGTGGCATTTTCAACTTTGAAAATTTCTTCACAAACTCACAATAAGAGGGCGCTGTTTGGGGCATGTCACTTTAGGAACACACAGCAGAAAAGCAAAGAAAAAACATAAGACTTCAAACTGGAATTGTGGAAAAATGCTGCAGTTTCCAGCCTTAGTTTTTTCATGGTTTGCAACAGGCAACATGTAAAACAAACCTAAACCGTCATGGGTTACAAAAGTTTCAGCAAGTTGGAGAAAATTGTGGAAACTTTTGTGCACAGTTGAATGAGATTTTCCTGTGTTTTCCTTATGTGACATCACCACTTTGCTCATGCATATGTAAATTTTCATTAGCATAAAAATCAAAAACCTTGATTTTATCCCCCCAAGTAGGGTTTTTATGATTGTAAATTAATGGACTAGTTCCATAGCACAGATTTCATTGATAAAAATACCATTTCAGGGCCCATTATTAGACTGCCGAAGTGAATACGTCACCTTTTGTTGGTTGTCTAGGCAATTGGCTCTAAACTAAAAATCACTCAGCCGTTTCCCTGTGCTTTTGCAATGGTACTTGTCCGACGGCCATTATAGTTTAGAGCCAATTGCCATGGCAACGCACGTCACACTTCGGCTGTCTATAGACCTGGGACAATAGAAAGCCGAAGTGTGACGTGCGTTGCCATGGTAATTGGCTCTTAACATCATGTCCGTCGGAAAAATATACCATTGCAAAAGCACAGGGACACGGTTCAGTGATTTTTAGTGTAGAGCCATTGCCTAACAAAAGATGACGTATTCACTTCGGCAGTCTATTTGCTGACAGAGTCGTGACGTCACATTGCGGGCGCTGGACCGTAACTATGGTTACTGGTTCACGCTTACGTTTTACATCCATTGTGTTTGCGCACAGTGTGTTTTACTATTATTCTTTTAGAAGAAAATATTAAAAAAATTAAGGACCATGATGACTTGCAATGGTTTGCTCATACCTATACTCTCATAGCGATACGCTATCCTGCCGCCTTATTTTGTGGTGTTTGTAACAGAAAAACTCAACAGAAAATGTTCCCTTTGTGGCTCCTGTATGTACAAAACAAAACGCGTTGCCATGCAAGTAGCGTGAACCGTTGTTAAAGAAGTGAGTGCGTCCGCGCGGAAATTGATGTGACACTCTGTCAGCGATATAGCGCCGTAGGTGCAAGATATGCCACCGACTTCTGTAGTACACCAATGCGCCATTTAAAGGCCCTGTAGATGATCTGTTTTTGAGCGATTCTGCGAATAAAACCATTATAAATCAAAAGAAAGACATCAACAAACTCATCCGAAGAAATTTCAGCTTTGTCAAATGTACCACGTTTTAAAAAACCATGAAAATCCATATGCATTTTCCTGGTCTTGGCGGGGTGTTTCAAATATTCGTTCTCAGTTGATCGGGTACTATGTGGCTTGCGTCATGCACTCCATGTGGCGCACATACTGCGTGTGCGCGCGATCCATAAAAATGCATCGCGTTGGAACACGCACACGGAGTACACAGCGCCCATGCATTTTGGACCGCGTAGATGCGAACAAAAAATAAGTAAATCGTTTGCAAACGATCTAAATAATTTCATCTTTACGGATTATTTTCTGGTAAAATTATATCATTTTGAGCGAAAACCTTTCATTGGATAGTTGCTATTAATTCAATCTTTACTTTCAGAACTTTTCTCCTGTAAACTCGTCGATTACTTTTTGGGGTCATTGCAAATGATCCACTGGCCTTTAAGTAAGCAAACTAGACGCGCCTCGTGTCTGTTTGACATGCCTCTCGTGGATGCTGCTGTAACTGTTCGCCATGCACAGATTACACCGAGAGGCTCGAAACAGACAAGAGGCGCGTATAATATGCTTACTAAAACGGCGTCATGACGTACTACACTTTATTGATTTGATTTCGCATAATCTTTGGTCTATGCACCATGACACCTCTCATGAAATACGCTTTACCAGCCGTTCACTAACGCGCGAGACTCGTTCACGACTTTGTCGGAAACGATTCGCTCTTCAATTGGCAGCTTTTTGCTTTGGATATCTCTTATTTTCTGCTGAAGATTTCACTGGACAGCCTGGACGACCGAATGGGTTGTCCGTTTTCTGTAGAGGATCTGACATTCATGGTTTGTCTTCACGAACGTACAATTGTAGTTATACGGCACTGTGCTTTTGTCAAATAGGCCCTACTCATAAATATTTTGAAAACAAAATCAGAGCTTCAGGAATAAACTGTGTATCACACGACCACACGGCTGGAAATAAAACTAACTCCAAGGACACGTGATTTATCGGAGCCAGAATCTGGTTTCGATAAATCACGTGACCTCGATTTTTTTTTTTAAATGCTAAAAAACGGCCACATTTTGGGGTTTCTTTTCAGGTTCTCCTAGATTCGGTCTATTTCGGAAAGACTTTTAGAATCATGTATAGGTCTATTTCGAGCCCAAAATAGCCCAACAAAGATGGTTTGTCCCTTTAAAGTTGTTCTCAGCAAATTCTTTTTTTTTTTTTCTCCGAACAAATTTGTAAACTTTTTTTAACGAAAAAAACCCCATCATACTTTGTATTTTTGACATCGGCAACCCTGTGGAAACGCCGTTTTTATACGGTCGTTTTTTGCGCCTTGCCATGAGTTGATTTATTGGCGGACCGCCATTAATTTGAAATATTGACAGTAATTGTTCGATAACTAAACGTTGCTTGATTTTTTTTTTTGATGTCTCATTTGAAAGCGAATAACCTTTTATGTTTGTAGAAAAAATATCAATTAAACAAATATTTTCGAAATGACAAACCCCAAACCCACGGACAATATATCCTTAAAACAACCAGCATTTTAGACTGAAAACTGTCAAAAACACTATAATAGTCGGTGTTTACCTGTTAGATTCTGGCGGTTAAAGCCGAACGGGAGTCTTCTTGTTAAGTACTTGCTGTAGTTTTTGATGTCATCCTTATCGAGAAAAAGCTTAATGTCCGACTGATACCGCTCCCGGAACCACCTGGAGTATTTGGTCAAGGATGCTACCGTCTTGGGACAAGTCTAGCAAACCGAATGAAGATTTTAATAACGAATGGCCATATGCGGATCCAAAATATTTTTAAGGGGGAGGGGGAGGAGGGGGCGGGGGAGGGGGAGGAGGGGGCGGGGGAGGAGGGGGCAGGGAGGAGGGAGCGGGAGGCCGAGAGCCATTCTCTTTTTAAAACTCCCGTCCCAGTGTTAAAAACGTTATATTTAGGGTACAATTTACGTGGACTACTACTGCAGACTATATGGGAAGGGGAGTGCTTTCTTCCTTCTCTTTCTTTCTTCTCTCTCCCTTTCTTTTTTAAAAACAATTTTATGGGGGGAGGGGGGTATAGCCTTCAGCCCCCGCCCCCTTCGGATCCGCCAATGTGGACGACTGTGTATATCTTAATTGCTTAGTCTTGACTTGTGATTTATTAATCGCCCCCTCCCGCATGCATATGTTTTGGGGATCGTCACACTTTTGTACTCTATTGGTTTGGGCCAATCTACATGCACAATGGACTGAACCCTCGGGTGTGGTTTTTAACGCTGACGGGCTTATGTCTTTCACTTTCTTTTTCAGAGACATTGCTTAAAATAGCAATTGCTAGTATATTAAAGTTGCACTGTCTGTATTTGGGTGAAAGGATTTTTTTAAAAATGTATTCACACAGACGACCAAATTTAGAAAGCTTACGTGTCTCTGTAACGAAAAATATATAAACTGAAATGTCGGGAATTGGAGATTGAAGCCTTTTTCTTGAACAGGCTTCATATGTTGCATATATGTGCGCGTACGCCTATGTATGAAATTATATGTACATTTGTACATATAAAATTATACATAAAATTATACAATGTACTATGTACGCGCACGCGTACATTTACGTCATAACCCTGTCGAATAAAAGACAGGGCCTGTCTTTTATCATTTCTTTTTACGTTAGTGGTACCAAATGAAAGCTGATAATTTTTTCTATTCTAGAAAAATAGCAATTTATAGCTTTAAAAAAAATGTTGACGCTCAAATCGGCCTAATATCGGACAGTCAACTTTAAGAAGAAATACTGTGTTATCGTATTTCCGGTGTGCAAGCCCTCCCACTCAAAATTGATCTTCCATTGTCCAAATTCAACCGAACACCGGAAAACAAAAGAAGCTACATGTAGTGCAGCTTTTACTAAACGAGAACTGGAGGTCTTCAAGCTTTTTGTGCACAAAATGCGCAATTATGCCATTAATTTTTGATACAATGTTTTGTTTTACTGGATTGTTGTTTTCATGCATTATACACTCGGCAAAAGAAGTTCTTGGACACTGGTAAAAGTTCAAATAATTTTTAAAAATAATTCATAAAAAGCACATTATTGTATATCAATATGACCACACAATAGTTCTCTACCAGCATGATATGGAGTTAACGCATGAGCAATCATGCATGGCTGGTTACACGCATTGAACAATAGCAAGTACAGTAACAGAAAATTGCAAGAAATGGAGCATTCAAATGCTAATAATCATGTCCATCCTGCAGGCCTAAATTTTTCCAGTGGAATAATGATGCATCCAAGATGGATAATTTCCTCTTCTTTTCAAAATGGCATTTAATTTTGACTTGACAATGTGCACGGGATTTGTTCAATAATGAACCCCCAGCAAAGAAACATACTGCTTTTTTCTTTCAATGGATCATTATGCCACATAAACTGTTTCACAATTGAATAACTGAATGCTCCATTTCTTGCAATTTTCTGTTACTGTACTTGCTATTGTTTAATGCGTGTAACCAGCCATGCATGATTGCTCACGCGTTAACTCCATATCATGCTGGTAGAGAACTATTGTGTGGTCATATTGATATACAATAATGTGCTTTTTATGAATTATTTTTAAAAATTATTTGAACTTTTACAAGTGTCCAAGAACTTCTTTTGCCGAGTGTAGTTTTGTGTCATTGACTCGCAATCATAGGTGAAACTTGGGGTTGCGGGTTCGAACCTCCCTCCGGCTGCGGTACCTGTGCTCATGAGCAAGGCACTCAACCACACTTGCTCCATCCTTGGGAAGGGATGTAAAGCCGTTGGTCCAGTGTGTTAGGTAACAGTAACGCACTTTAAAGATCCCAGAGCATTCTTTCGTGAAGAGCAACGGGATTCCCCGGTGTCTCTGGCCATTCTAATCTCTAATTCTTCTTGTGTTTCCTCATCACGGTTGCGAGTGACAGTGCAATGGGCACTTCAGAGGAATCCTTGGTATGAATACCGGAAGGAAATAATAATAATAATAATAGGCTATACACGATTCCGTGTTAATGTTTAAAAAAAATTATGACGTTATATTGTTTCTTTACTGTAGGTTCGCGCGCACTTTGCTAAGGATGATTGTCATCCAATCCCACGAGCCTTGGCGAATGCGCACAAGGTTTATTAGGTCTTAAGTTTGCAGAAAAGTAAAGTGTGACGTCTGTTGCCACGGTAACTGGGTCTAAACATTTTCTGATAATCTGAACTGAAACGTCCATTGCTAAAGCGCAGGGAAACAGCTCACTGGTTTTTGTGTTGACCCGGTAAAATTGACAACACACAAAGGGTGGCGCGTTCACTTTATAGTTAAGAATTAAGTAGCGACAAACACCTATTCATTTATTGGGGTGACTTAATAGTTCACTTCATTTTATTCTTAACGTTTAAAGGCAGAACACATGATTGGTAAACCGTTGCAAATGGTTTTATCTCCCTGTGTGATTGAAGATATGAATGATTAAAACCAACTTGAGCAAAAATCAGCTCCGTACTTTGTCTAACTTTTGAGAAAACAGTCAAAAAAGGCTTTACGGTCACTTCGCGCCACAAAACCATTTCGACCCGAACCACTTCGCCCGAACCACGGTCTGTTTACGAAGTGTTTTTGAAGCGAAGTGGTATTCGGACGAAGTGTGAGGGCGAAGTGGTTTTGAGGCAAGGTGGCTTTTGGGGCGAAGTAGTTAACGGCGAAGTGGCGCAGGGCGAAATGGTTTTGGGGTGAAGTGAATGTACGTCTTGCGAGACAAAAGATAATTGTTTTGCTCATTTCTCAAAGACTAAAACACTTCAGACAAAACCATTTAAGTTGAAGTTTAGTATACCGTCATCATGTTTATATAAGTCATGTGTAAATCTGTGAACATTTCGGATTTTCGAGATTACCAATGATGTGTTCTAACTTTAAGAAACACCCACCGTCGATACTGCAATCTTCGCATTGGGTTGTCGTGGTTTCTCTGTCGTGTGCCTCGCCTTCTCTTCCTGTTTAACAACTGTTGTCCGTAGGTGGCTCCCAGTCTCTATGGTCGTCGCGCTGCCATTTCCGCGTCCGGTTTCTACTGAGTTACTTGGCGCGCGTCCAATTAAATGTTTCCAATGCGCAATTTTATCCCTACCTGGGTCCAACCATGGGCGAGGATTTCCACGCATGCGCAACGACAAACTGACCAGCACAACTCCAACGTAGAACAGAAACGCAAGGACCACGATCACTTTTAGCGATCGCGACATTCTCTGCCTGAAAGACACCGTCTTTACTTGAAGCGAAGTTTCATCAGTTTCCACACTCTAATGTTATTTCCAAAAGTGTCGGGCATACACATGTAGTTTAAGTGCCAGTGCGTCGCCCACGTTGGTTAGTTCATTGAATAATGATAATTATGTTTCGATTTGGTTGTTTGTACATGTACCCAGCAGCTTCATGTCTTTATAATTATCAGCAATGCTTCTCAGATACAGCAACAATCCATACATTTATCGCAACACTATGTGAAATATGTGAAGAGCAGTATACTATCTTTATGGTTTCTCTTCTGCTGATAAACAATGTCGGCCTACTTCACATTATTTTTAAAAAAGGAGAAATGTATGCGTTATTACTACCACACACCTGTAACAAAACAGACAGAGACGGTTGTAATACACTGATTTCTATCGATTATACGCGGAAAGGATGCAGTCGAGCTATGAGATGCAAGGAAAGGGCGTAGTCATGACAACACCTTAACGACCAGAATGCATAGCACGCTCGTGCTTCGCCAGTGCTGATAGCATTTACGCGTACTTTCCAGTGAAGTAGCGACTGCAATAGCATTGGTCTCGCCATTCGGTTGTAGCTCGTCAACCTTTTACCCAATATCAAACACATTATGGAAGTGTTGCTTCCTGAATTTGAAGTTACGTTATTCAATAGTTCCGCATTGAAAGCCTTTCGTTACATTGTGAGTCGCATAATAAACTATGAAGCCTATTTTGATCAAATGCGAGTTTCTTTATATCAACACAGTATGTGGCATATTGTATGAGTGTGTTGTCATGTCTGACATCTTTACCTTAAAGGGCTGGCATTTGTTGCCATTTTAAAGGCACAGCGAGCAATGCGCGCGCGCCAAATTCGTGCCACGAAATACGCAGCTCCATGCTTTTTCTATGGAGCTGCGTATTTCGTGGCACGAATTTGGAGTGCGCGAATTGCTGACGAGCCTGTGCCTTTAAAGGCCCAATAATCATTTTCAAGTCTACATGGATGCATTTATGCTTCACAAAACCTTCAAAATCTGTGCGTGGTGTGTTAAAGACAGATATTGCATGATTGGAAAGCTGCATGGTTTAAAAACAGGAACAACAGCATTACCATAACTAAAGAATAATGTTGATAAACTGCCTTGTAGAAATTTCAGCCATGGATGCAGTTAATACTTCAGAAAACATAAAAATCCATGCATGGTTTTTGTGTTAAATGAATGGTAAACAAAATTGTCTGCAGATAATTTCTCCCACAGAGGTACCATTTTACACGGGCAACAAATCATGTGGTGTTTGTTACCATTGCTGTCTTTTATATAGTAAGGTTTTTCTTCTCAACTCGTGAATTAAAATGTTAGGTCACTGCTGTATTGGGGCTTTAAAGAACTGGCTTTTGCTGTCATTTTTAAACACAACAAAAAATGTTGTCCCTCTGTTGCTGTCAAATGGACTGGTGAAATAATGACAAATGTAGCTTGTTTCGATGATGAATATAAATACGGACATTTTGTTTTTGAAAGATGAAAATAACTTACAACATTTTCGCAGTCGTGTGGTTGTCTCTTCGCTGTACCCGCATATTTTCGACTGTGGCGATCAAACGACTAATGACGCTTATTCCAAGCATATGAATTGTTCAGAATAGGCAAATTTATACAGGTAGGGTTGTCACCGTAGCGGCCTTTCTTATATGCTTGAATGAAAACCGGTCTTGCCTCCCAGGTCTCAGCATTTGGCCCCGTGCATATATTGGCACCACGCCTCTTCGACGCAATTGACGTTGTGTGACGTGGCGCCGCGGCTTTAGTTGGCCAGCACGACGTTGGACTAAAACCACGACCAAACTGGACTTTGGCATCATTATCGTTCTGCGAACCTAGCTTTTGAATTTTACAAGAGATAGTCCTATATTATGCAAATATACATGTCGCCGAGTGTGTGTATGTTTACGTTTTTTTGTATTTGTATTTACTCAGCGGTGGTCGTGCATAATTAGTAATGCACTGCAATATGGAACTGCGTCCGCTAATAATAAATAATAAATATCGAGTTGAATGGTTGAATGGTTTAATTTATTCATCTCTTCGACCCCACAAAAGTAGGTATGAGCGGCAATAAATTATACAGACAGATAAGAAAAATAAACTAAAGTGTGTTACAGGCGTTATAAAAAGCATTATACAAATAAACAATGGTTTATGCGTCTTAACCATGAATCGTGTGTACGTATTGCATTTTGCCAGACATATTCGGCCGAATGGCACAAACTCTCTTCTGAGGATTTTAACTTTAAAAACAAAAAAATCTCGGGCTGCAATATCTTCCAAAGACTTAGTTTCACGTCTTATATTTCAAGGGTTGAAACACGAACGCCATTGGGTGAAAATTGATCCAATTGAAACTGGAATTTTGATTAATTCATATGAAAACTTTCAGCCAATTTCGGACACAAAAACCGCATGTATTCCAACAGCACGGATGAGTTCACGCACATTTCAGTAACCGCTATTCTGTCGGTCACCGCAACGTAACTTCCGGTTTGCTGCTGCGATCACGTGACCCAGTGAAGTGAAAACAAACGGGCTTTCCCAGCGAAGTGTGCGTAAATCTATATGGCGGAGGCCAACTCGGCAACTTTTTCACTCAATTTTATGAAAACCAAAAAGAGTTAAAGAATCAACCTTTCAGCACTTATTCTACGATACATATCAAACATACTTCCTCGTGAGGAAGTCCGAGTGCCATGCTCGCAGCACGCTATGCGCGCCGTGTCGGCACGGCGCTATAGTTGGACTGGTGAGTACAAGTCCGCGTACACGGACTCTCCTGCCACAAGGGGAATCCCGGATGATTTCTCACATTTGGAACATTTCTGTTTCGGGACATGTTTGTCAGTTATGTTTGACATGCTTCAGAGAAAGGTGATGAACGGTTGATTCCTGAACTCTTTTTGGTTTTCATGAAAATTAGTGAAAATTAAAGGTACACACCGGCCTACTGTTTACATGATTTAGTGATGTAGCAGCATTGACAATACTTTTTTGTATATCCCGTATCCCGTATTTTACTATAGAAGTGCAAAATTAACAAAAACGGTCAAAAGACGGGTTATACGCTTTACCAGCCGTTGCAACAACGTGCGAGCTTCACGACTTTGTCACAAACGATTGTCCCCCAGAAGTGTAATCAAATACGTAAACAGACAAGCACAATTTTCTGATCACGATTTCACTGGACAGCCCGGACGACCGATTAGGAATTTCCGTTTTCTCTGAAGAAGTTAGCATCATGTTTTTTTCTTTACGAACGTACACCGGAGCAACCAACCCGGCCGTGTGTAATACCCCCGTCACACCGGAGGCGCGGGCGGTGCCACTGCGGTGCTTGTACGGCATAAACCGCAGTGGCACCGCCATGATCGCCGTGTTTCCGCCATTGATCGCCGTAGCACCGCGGAAAACTGTCAAAACCGCGGACCTTCGCGGTGGCACGGCGGAAACTTTGAACATGTTCAAAACTTCCGCAGTGCTACCGCGGGTTGGGCCAATCCGCAGTGGGATCGCCGCGGCACCGCCATGACCGCGCGCCGTGCGACTTTACAAGGACCGCAGTAGCACCTCCATCACCGCCGTGCCTCCGCAGTACATGTATACAATTAACCGCCGTGCAATCGCCGAAAAAGTAGACTGGCGACCCATACGGCGATCCCGTGGCGGTTCTACTGCGGTTATGGCGGTGCTACCACGGTAGCACTGCGGGAATGGGGGTGCCACTGCGGAGCCAGGATGGAATTTTAGAAAATTTGGCGATCTTACTGCGGTTCCACTGCGTCCCTACGGCGGTGCCGGCTGTGTTATTGAGCTGAGGCGCTTGTACGGCAATGGCGTTTCCACTGAGGTTGCACTGAGGTGCTTGCACGGTGCTACTGCGGGCATATTTTGTAGTATAAAAGCTTCGGTTTTCTGCTTCAATTTCAGTGTTCTAAAAGTCTTCAAACAGTTCAGATCGACAGTAGCACCGCGAAGAAAAACACATGTGTGACGGGTAGGGGAAAACTATGAAAAACTACTGTCGGTGTCACTACGTTGATGGCGGTTTTGACCAAAAACCGTAGTGGCACCGCCAATCCGGTCTGACGGGGGTATAAGTGCACTCGGGACATTTGCCGTGCTAGCTGCGCGGGGCGCGTAATTTTTTTTTACACCACTGCGAGGGGAGAACAATGGGGTTTGTACCTTTTTAGCGTCTTGAGAGGAGACTATATAATAGGTTAGGGTTCAGGGTTAGGGTTTAGGGTTGGTTATTTTAAAGGAATTTAGGGTTTTGAATGCGGTCGGTTTGCAACCAGCTTCATGGTCTGGTTAGAAGAGAGCTCGACTTGTAATCATAAGGTCCCTGGTTCGAATCTATGCATGTTTGGGATTTTCCGAAATTTCTCGGTTTCTTCTTTTTCTCTAATAGTGAGAGTAAGAGTTGTCACTATTTCCAAGATTGTCACTCGAGAAGTGTCAGTCATTGGAAACTTAGACTCTATTCGGGTTGACAAATTGGGGTGTACCCCTCGCTGCGGTGTAAAAAAAAAACACGCGCGCGGGGCAAATATCCTACACGCCACCGTAGTTTGCCATACTTGCAAGCGCTCGCTGAGTCCCATTCTCCGGACTCTCAAAACAAACATTTATGTTCGAAATTTCATACATAAGTTCAACTTTGTTTCATACTTGTATAAATAGTCTCTCTTTTGTCAATTAGGTCTACTTATAAATATTGGGGACAAATTAGAGTTGAATTTGGTGCAGTTCAGTGCAGTAAGAAACTTTCATGCGACTGGACATGCGACTGGACACAAAACTAACTCGCAAGACCATGTGACTTTTCGGAACCAAAATATGGTTCCGAAAAGTCACGTGACCTCGGTTTTTTGAAAATTGCTCAAAAACGGCAAATTTTCGTGGTTTATTTTCAGGATATGTTCAGTCTATTTCGGAAGGGCATTCAGAATCTTGTATGGGTCAATTTCGAGCCCAAAATAGCCCAACGAAGCCGGTGTGTACCTTTAAGTTTGCCGAGTTGGTCTCCGCCTCATATATGTACACTTCGCCTGGCAATAAATTGTCATCCAATCCCATATCATGATGCGTTGAAAACGTCGATGAGGGTGATTGAAAACTGGGAATGAAAATCCCATAAAAACGTAGCCTTGTCCAAGGCCGTCTCCAAGTTTTTTGATGTACGAGAATATTGGGTCTAGCGCGCATGCAAACTATACTGCACATAGACTTGGTTCAAAGTCCGAGATATGGTTTGTTTTTCGTTTCCGATTTTTGAAATGTATGGACAGGGAACTAGTCTATTTCGGTTCAGAATCTCGGACTTGGGACTTCTGCACGCCTGTTGTACACGGTCTATGGGAAATAAGTCAAAAACAGGACGTAAAGATTTGATTGGTTGAAATCGCTGGAAGCCTTCTGTATTGTGCATATTCATTAAAAATCTTGTAGAGGATGTATTTGCGAGTCGTGTTGTTAGATTGGTTCCGATCCCTATAGATTGGTTCGCTTATTGCGAAAATATAGGGATCGGTAAAGGGCAGCCATGACGGGCAGAATTCTGCCCGTCACGTGGTTATTATTATTTTTATTTTTTTTAGTAAGTGCGCAGATTTTGCAGTGACATTTGTAACTTGGCCATGCGTGTCGAACATATCCAATTAAGCAAAGGGCTTGGCCAATTTTTAAATATAAAAAACACAATGCGCACGCGCAAATTACAGATCAAGATGAAGCGCCCTTTACCTGTCCTTATATTCCCCATCCTCTTGCAACAGTGCCCCTTTAACGCACTCCCTAACTCTGCGTACAGTGGCCCTGTTGAAAAAGGGCCCATTTGGCGGTGGGACTAGCGACAGAAATCTTGTCGCCTCTGCTGGACCAATCAGGACGCTTGCAGTGCATTGTAGCACGATTGCAGGCTTTCAAATGTAACGCGCGCAGATTGTAAACACCGAGCACGCATGTGACACATGTACTCGGTAATGCTGGCCGTTGTCCGCGTCGGCGATTGGCTGCTATTTAAAGCATACTGGGGAATCCGTTCCATTACATTCGTCAGCATGCATCCCTGTTATTAATTTTGAAAAACTGCGGAGTAAATAAGGTTCGTCGTTTGAAAGTTTGGTAGGAATGGGACAGTCATAAAGAACGGAACCCAATACAATTTCTGGAAAGTATAGAAATTATTTCTTTTCGGCATAACATGACCGAATTGATTAAATTACATCAAAATGACTCGGGCGTGAGTTGGCTCAAGACAACAGCCGGCTCGCTCCACAGATTTGCGTGTATTTCCTCAGGGTATTGTCACGTCGCTTTGCAGAGTGGCAATTCCCTGAGATCTCAGGATGTATATTCTCCTGTGTGGAATATGTGGACGGGAACCAGTCTAGTCGTGTTGCTGCTGTTACATGGTCGTGTCGGATTGTTTACAAACCTGTTGTAAATAATACAACATTCTGACATATCGGTTGATAATTTACTGACATTCGCAGATGGTTGAGATGATGAAAGCATCTGGGGTATATGACATGGTTATAACATCACATGAATTGAATCTTCAACAGGTAATCACTTAAAATTAGAAAAGATTACCATACGCGGACTGTGCCGGCACATGCCTGGCTGGCCTAGCGCTGCCTGGGCCGGGCGGTCGTGGGCCGCGCCCGGCTGCGGCGCGGGGCCGGGCCGCGCGGCCTCTACCCGGTTTCACGGTACGTTGATATGTTAACATATAGACCGGCAGCCCAGTTGGTTAAACGAACGAGGTACCAACAACCGAGGGCAGGAACATTTAGGAAGTGACCTAGTATTTGCAGATCTGGGCGTCTGCCGGGGTCCCTCTGCTGCGTTTGACCCCTGGGGACCCCCAAAGGGGGCCAAAAATTGAGCTGGATCAAACATGCGAGGTACCACATGAAACTAAGTTTAGATGAAAGAGCACATCACACAGAGTACGGAATGGCCCTTGCCAGACGAATTTTCTGCTGCAAAAGTCCCGCCAGACGCCCGCCAAAATCTCATTCCATATAATAAATGCAAGATACAACGGCCGTCGACAAACGAGTCTATTTGTTTAGAACGGGTAGCTTTGACATACGGCTGTTCTGTGTTTCATCCGGCGTAAATCTGGGATCGCTGTGATTGACTATGTTGAGTGGAGTTCTCGGGTACTGGGTTGGCAAAACAAAAAATATAAGAACTTTCTTAATTCAGCTTTTGTCCATTTGTTTGCGAATTCACTGAAGAAGAGGCAAGAACCGGTTGGGATTATGTACAGCGCAAGATCTTCTTGATTGGTCCCTCTGGGTTACAATGTATGTACGTTAGTACCTACCTATAAATACTCAATGTAGGCTACGTGTAATGATTAAGTGTAAATTAAAGTGACTAAACTGTATCATTTTCCACCGTCAAAAGTTGAATCGGCGAAACTGACCACTGCTATAGGGCCTATCCAAATAGCAAACACAACAAATGTTTCATCGATGATGAGCGCGGATTCTTGAACATTGATCCTTTTCGCGCGAAACAAATTTAACAGAATATTGTAATACACAAAATCAAGTTGTTTATGTGGTTATCAGAGCATCCTTTCACTCCAAATTCCCTCCAAACCTCTCTCTGTGAAAGCGACGCGCGTCGAATTTACACACAAAAAGGCTGTGTGTGAATATCCACCCTCATTATTGATGATAATTGATGATAATTGTCTGAACATGCCCCGGGAACATGCCTATAAAATTAGATGAATTGGAGCATAGAGCAAGGAACATGATTGGAGATGCATGCACACTGATTATTTTCGCGTGTTCTGTATGCAAATTTGACGCGCGTTGCTTGACGAAAATGCGGGATGGAAGGAATTTGGAGTGCGGCATGGAATGAATTACAAAAGTCATGTACATGTAGATGAATTGGATATGCATACTAAACTTTTTTTCATGCACACTGAACTTTATTTACGCGTTCTGCATGCAAATTTGACGCGCGCTGCTTGAAGAAAATACGGCCAGGAATTTGGAGTGAAGCGACGCACAAGAATGTCCTGTTATTCTGGGATTTGCAGTCAGTCGGCTCATACAAATTCTCTGCATGCGTGTAGCATTTTGTCGAGGTGCAGTGACGCGCGTCAAATTTACCCGCTTTTAAAGCCCGGCGCACACTTTTGCGATTAATCGGCCTATCGGCCGGCCACATGACCGGAAAAGTTTGGGCTGGAACTTCGGGCTGGTCTGACCGTACATGAACCGGGACAAATCAGAAATGTTTGTTACATGTTTCTGTATCATCCGATGGTTTGGTAATAATCCGGTTTTTGGCCGGTAAATCACAAAGGTAAATCGTAAATCGGCGGGGTTTATATTGGGTGGATTCACACTGAGCCTAAAGCGCGTCTCTTTGAAAAATAAAGCCATAGGCATATGGAGGGAAATGAGTCATTGAAAATCACATATCTACACATTAATGTGCCAAGCACAGAATTTATTTACTTTTGTAAAATTAGTTACCAGCCAATTATTAGCCTATATGGCAAATTGGGTTTTTATAAACATTAGCAAAATAGTAAAAAAAAACATCACATACGATTTTGGCTGGCGGGACATTTTAGCAAAATAAAGCAAATACAATATTTTGTGCTAAACAGCGCCATGAAATTGGCTCTTGGTCACCAAAAAGCTCAACACTGGCGCATACATTACGCGTCAAATGTCAGGCGTCGCACACCAATTTTGACGTGCAAAGATTTATTTATAATAAAGACCTGTGTGTATATTTCGATTCGGGACGCGCCTTGTTAGCCCGCGCCGCAATAGACGCACATGTATCTCTGTTTACAGCGCTCCCAGAACACAGAACAGCCGTATGTCAAAGCTACCCGTTCAAAACAAATGACTCGTTTGTCGACGGCCGTTGTATCTTGCATTTATTATATGGAATGAGATTTTGGCGGGCGTCTGGCGGGACCTTTGCAGCAGAAAATTCGTCTGGCAAGGGCCATTCCGTACTCTGTGTGATGTGCTCTTTCATCTAAACTTAGTTTCATGTGGTACCTCGAATGTTTGATCCAGCGCAATTTTTGGCCCCCTTTGGGGGTCCCCAGGGGTCAAACGCAGCAGAGGGACCCCAGCAGACGCCCAGATCTGCAAATACTAGGTCACTTCCTAAATGTTCCTGCCCTCGGTTGTTGGTACCTCGTTCGTTTAACCAAAACCCTCTGGGCTGCCGGTCTAATATGACTAAAGCTAGGTTCATACTTCTCCGCCGAACTCACTCGCCGCACACTTGCCGCACACTCGCCGAGTGCAGTCGCCGCAGAGTTTTCACGCGACCATACAAATTCGCTTTGCGCATAGTAGTCGCCGAGGTATAAACGGGCTCTGCGGCGCACTTTGTATGCGCGTTTTAATTCAGAGCGCGCGCATAGAAACGGGTGGAAACGACCCGTCCGCTCAGATGCGGACTGACCGCGCACTGTTGAACTTGTTTGACCCTACTGCGGCGGACAAAGGGGTGTGTGGAGGGGTGTGTGGAGGGGTGTGTGGGGGAATCTTCTATTATTTTGGTCAGGTGCTCTTAATTCAGAATTATGCATCCAAAAACTGCATCTGTTAATTAGCTCCTGTGACACATGTATGTGAGGGGTGTCTCACAATGTCTGGATTCTCTATACATGTACTGTCATTACCTTAGTGGAGTTGTTTGTGTGAAAACAAGCGAACCTAAAAAGTTAGTGCTGGTTTTAATTTTGTACTTGTAGTTGAGTCTTAATGATTGCTAGTGTGTAGCATTAATAACTTGCATGACATGTACTGTACGTTCGTTATACACCTCCCTAGCAACACACACGCGGGCGGCACGGCAGTGCCTGCCCAATTTTTACAGGTAATGCATCGCAAATTTGTACATGATTTTCATCGCTTTTATTTTGTCAACAAATGTGTTAATTATTTTACATCTAGGCCATTGTATTATCCGCTTGTTATTATAGATCATTTTGATGGTATTGCTAGGGAAGATTAAGTAAAGTAAATGGTGATTTTTGCGAGATAATTTCGAGAGTACCGAGACGATTTGATGAGGGTCTGAGTGGCCCATGTTTGCACTGATGGCGTGCGTAGCGTGCCATGTGCAGTGCACCTAACTTTTGTGATGCCTTAGGAATTTGTGGTGGTTAATCAGAGGTATTAAGTGGACTTTCCTAGCAACTTAAATTTGTAAAGAAATCGTAAATTAGACTGGGGATTGTGTTGTCCATTTGGGGATTGATTTTTGCGTGAATGTATTAATAAACCTTTATCGACGTTCTCAATGCATTATGGGATTGGATGACAAAATTGCCCGGCCAAATGTGCATAAACCTATGAGGCGGACACCAACTAGGCAACCTTTTTACTAATTTTCACGAAAACCAAAAAGAGTTCAAGAATCAACCTCCCACCACTTTATCTTTGACACATATCAAACATACTGACAAACATGTCCCGAAACAGAAATGTTGCAAATGCGAGAAATCATCGGGGATTCCCTTCGTATCGGTAGTCCGAGTACCACGCTCGCAGCTCGGTATGCGCTATGCAACACACGCCGTATCGGCACTGCGAGTCCGTCGATACGGCGTGTGTTGGGGAGCGCTTAGCGCATACCGAGCTGCGAGCGTGGTACTCGGACTACCGATACGAAGGGAATCCCCGATGATTTCTCGCATTTGCAACATTTCTGTTTCGGGACATGTTTGTCAGTATGTTTGATATGTGTCAAAGATAAAGTGGTGGGAGGTTGATTCTTGAACTCTTTTTGGTTTTCGTGAAAATGAGTAAAAACGTTGCCTAGTTGGTGTCCGCCTCATAGGTTTATGCACATTTGGCCGGGCAATTTTGTCATCCAATCCCATAATGCATTGAGAACGTCGATAAGGTTTATTGTGTATCAGAGTCGGAGTGTGTAGTTGTTGGTCGTCCACCAGCCGGGGTCGACCTGAGTACTTGTGGTTTCATCCCAATTTGGTCAACACGGTCCCCATGCCTAATTGACTACTTGAGATTTAGAAGTTGATCTAATATTCAATAATTTACCAAACTTTGACACCGGTGTGAAGTTGGTTACTTATTCGACGTTCGACGTTCAATATTTAATAAGGAGCTGTTACTTATTCAACATTCAATAAGGAGCTGTTAATTATACGACATACAAAGGGCATGAAAAACGTGACCAAACCCAGGGGTTACCTAGGGGATGGGCCAGCGCGGAGGGCGGGAGGGGGGGGGGGGGACCAATTGATAGGCATAGGTGCATAAGTAACAGGTCCTTATTGAATGTCGAATAAGTAACAGCTCCTTATTTAATATTGAACGTCGAATGTCGAATAAGTAACCAACTTCACACCGGTAACTTTGACACACTTATTTTGATTTTATATAATTTATTTAATTGTGATTGTATGAGACAAAACACTGAGTGCCTGCCCAATTTTTACAGGTGGCCCTGGGCCCAGCAGTCAGCTGGTGTCATATTCTGGAAAGTGGAATAAACTTACTGAGGCAAGGGAAAAGAGCTGTCACCTTGTGCACTAAGAACCTGCGTGCCTCTACCCCCTCTCAGCTAGATCACCCCCGAACCGAACTGAACAGAACCGAGCTAGCCTCCGCCTCCCCCTCTCCTCACATGTATATGTCAGGAAAGGCAAAGTATGGTAATTTATACCAATAACCTTTTTACTTGTATTTGTGCACAGAGTCCAACTGAGGCAGGACTACTTCGAGAGCTCAGCTTGAACTCACTGCAGAAAGCCTTGGCGGATCTGCGCCTTGGCAATACCTTTGTGATGAGTTGCAGATTCTCAGGGACTATTCACAAGTACAAGGTTGAAGGAACTGCCACAAAACTTAAAGAGGAGGTGATTAGAGCACAATTTGAGTACTTTGCAACATCCTAGCTCCAACACACAGCCTTGGAAAAAAAAATTGGACCACCTGCATAGACAACAAAAATAAGTATGTATAAGACTTGTTTAAGGCATGTCTTACATATTTGATGCCTTGTAAGCCTCCTGAGCTAATGACTATTGTTTAAGACCAAATATCATAAACATAAGCCTGGTTGCTGAGGGATTTTGTTGAATAATTCAAGACATAGGTGGTCCAATATTTTTTTCTAAGACTTTATGTCTCTGGGGCCTCTGAAGAGGCCCCCAGTCCTTCCTAGGTTAATTAGCCAGATTAAAAAATATATATTTCACTCTGTTTCACTGCATCCTGAGATATCAGGGAATTTCCACTCTGCAAAGCGACGTAACAATACCCTGAGGAAACACACACAAATCTGTGGAGTGAGCCGGCTGTTGTCTTGAGCCAACTCACGCCCGAGTCATTTTGATGTAATTTAATCAATTCGGTCATGTTATGCCGAAAAGAAACGATTTATATGCTTTCCATATGCTTTCCATATGCTTATTCGACGTTCGACGTTCAATATTTAATAAGGAGCTGTTACTTATTCAACATTCAATAAGGAGCTGTTAATTATACGACATACAAAGGGCATGAAAAACGTGACCAAACCCAGGGGTTACCTAGGGGATGGGCCAGCGCGGAGGGCGGGAGGGGGGGGGGCGGGGACCAATTGATAGGCATAGGTGCATAAGTAACAGGTCCTTATTGAATGTCGAATAAGTAACAGCTCCTTATTTAATATTGAACGTCGAATGTCGAATAAGTAACCAACTTCACACCGGTAACTTTGACACACTTATTTTGATTTTATATAATTTATTTAATTGTGATTGTATGAGACAAAACACTGAGTGCCTGCCCAATTTTTACAGGTGGCCCTGGGCCCAGCAGTCAGCTGGTGTCATATTCTGGAAAGTGGAATAAACTTACTGAGGCAAGGGAAAAGAGCTGTCACCTTGTGCACTAAGAACCTGCGTGCCTCTACCCCCTCTCAGCTAGATCACCCCCGAACCGAACTGAACAGAACCGAGCTAGCCTCCGCCTCCCCCTCTCCTCACATGTATATGTCAGGAAAGGCAAAGTATGGTAATTTATACCAATAACCTTTTTACTTGTATTTGTGCACAGAGTCCAACTGAGGCAGGACTACTTCGAGAGCTCAGCTTGAACTCACTGCAGAAAGCCTTGGCGGATCTGCGCCTTGGCAATACCTTTGTGATGAGTTGCAGATTCTCAGGGACTATTCACAAGTACAAGGTTGAAGGAACTGCCACAAAACTTAAAGAGGAGGTGATTAGAGCACAATTTGAGTACTTTGCAACATCCTAGCTCCAACACACAGCCTTGGAAGAAAAAAATTGGACCACCTGCATAGACAACAAAAATAAGTATGTATAAGACTTGTTTAAGGCATGTCTTACATATTTGATGCCTTGTAAGCCTCCTGAGCTAATGACTATTGTTTAAGACCAAATATCATAAACATAAGCCTGGTTGCTGAGGGATTTTGTTGAATAATTCAAGACATAGGTGGTCCAATATTTTTTTCTAAGACTTTATGTCTCTGGGGCCTCTGAAGAGGCCCCCAGTCCTTCCTAGGTTAATTAGCCAGATTAAAAAATATATATTTCACTCTGTTTCACTGCATCCTGAGATATCAGGGAATTTCCACTCTGCAAAGCGACGTAACAATACCCTGAGGAAACACACACAAATCTGTGGAGTGAGCCGGCTGTTGTCTTGAGCCAACTCACGCCCGAGTCATTTTGATGTAATTTAATCAATTCGGTCATGTTATGCCGAAAAGAAACGATTTATATGCTTTCCAGAAATTGTATTGGGTTCAGTTTCTTATGACTGTCCCATTCCTACCAAACTTTCAAACGACGATCTTAATTTACAATAATAGGGATGCATGCTGACGAATGTAATAAAACGGATTCCCCAGTATGCTTTAAATAGCAGCCAATCGCCGACGCGGACAACAGCCAGCATTACCGAGTACATGTATCACATGCATGCACGGTGTTTACAATCTGCGCGCGCTACATTTGAATCCCTGCAATCATGCTGCAATGCACTGCCAAGCATCCTGATTGGTCCAGCAGAGGCGACAAGATTTCTGTCGCTAGTCCCACCGCGAAATGGGGCCTTTTTCAACAGGGCCACTGTACGCCATCCTGAGATCTCAGGGAATTTCCACTCTGCAAAGCGACATGACAATACCCCGAGGAAATACACGCAAATCTGTGGAGCGAGCCGGCTGTTGTCTTGAGCCAACTCACGCCCGAGTCATTCTGATGTAATTTAATCAATTCGGTCATGTTATGCCGAAAAGAAACAATTTTTATACTTTCCAGAAATTGTATTGGGTTCCGTTCCTTATGACTGTCCCATTCCTACCAAACTTTCAAACGACGATCTTAATTTACTGCGCAGTTTTTCAAATTAATAACAGGGATGCATGCTGATGAATGTAATGAAACGGATTCCCCAGTATGCTTTAAATAGCAGCCAATTGTCGACGCGGACAACGGCCAGCATTACCGAGTACATGTATCACATGCATGCACGGTGTTTACAATCTGTGCGCGTTACATTTGAATGCCTGCAATCATGCTATAGTGCACTGCCAAGCGTCCTGATTGGTCCAGCCGAGGCGACAAGATTTCTGTCGCTGGTCCCACCGCGAAATGGGGCCTTTTTCAACAGGGCCACTGTACGCAGGAGTGAGGGAGTGCGTTAAAGGGGTACTGTTCGAATAGGATGGCTGAATGCAGAACCATGTACGCGCGTGTGTGCATAGTCGTAGCGCGGCGCGTTGTGAGCCAATACGTGCAACAGATTCCGTAGCTTGTAAGCGCTTTGTTCAGTTTTATCTTCAGCGGGCCGTCTATAACTTAAAGACAAGCCCAACGCCTCGATCAAGGCTAATAAAAACGTGGAATTGTCCCATTGGTTTAGCGCATATCTCTGTGCATGGTAATCTTTCCATTATTTCCATTGTTTTGTATTTGTTTGTCCCCCAAATCACGAGAAACACAAAGTCTTCAATTTGCAGCAGTTTTGATTTCATTTAATGAATGCTTCATGTGGTTTTACAATATTTGCAATGGAAAAAACATGTTATATTTAGAAATCACACACCTTTATGTAGGACTTATAACTGGGAGTAGCCCAGGTTGGACGTCGTCTTCATTTTCCCCCTGTTTTTGGAACTTCATACCCTGGACTCCGTATCCACATGTAGTATGCGGTACGGAGTCCAACCTGGGCTAAACTGGGAGCAGCAAAGTACTAAGTACATGTAGTCTACATGTAAATTATTCAAGAGAGATTGTGACAATTGTTTTATCTTTACAATTAATTGGCTATAAAGTATGGACTCATCAAAGTATAATTCCCAAGTTTCTAATTTCACGAATGCAGGGTCACTGGGGGCCAGGCGTATCACTGATACTGGTGCTTTGATTATAGCTTGACGTTTCAGAAGCTGGTGTATTTTGTAGTTGTCGCCCTGCTTGTTGTATCTTTCCAAATTTTTCCTTCACTTTTTTTTCATTCAGCATCCTTAGCAAACCTGTTAAATAATGGTTTGTTTACTGTCACTAACGTGTAACTCGTACATCCCACTGCTTTACACTTTCCAAGCATTTTGAAAGTTTAAAAAACTCGACTAAAAAGTGCGAAACGTAACGATAAACATGCTCTGTCATGACTGTAGGCAGTGTAGCTGTACGTAGTCGTGGCTGGCGCGTTTCTTTGTTCCGGGGCGGTGAAATGGATTAAGTCGGAGAATAGACTCGAAAGTGTAGCTTCTTGAAAATAATGGGCTCGGCTTCGCCTCGCCCATTATTTCCAAGAATCTGCACTTTTCGTCCATTCTCCTTAACTTAATTGGTGCAGAGCTCTGTTAGGCTGATTGACCGGTAACCAATCACATTGGTTCAACTATCAACCAATCCTTGTTAGTTGCCTACAGTAGGACCGATTCCACTATTTTTGGGGAGGTCACTGGTGCACGATGATCCATTCCAAAGAGAAGTAGGCCTAGAACATAATTGTATAATAAAACTTTGTCATGCAATAATATATCAAGGAATTGAAATTATAGAAATTTCAGTCATATTATTTTGTCAAAGATTTTAAACATTATAGCCTATATTTATTCATTTTGTAATACATTTGGAATGGCCCTGTATGAGAAGTGGAATTTCCATGAGCCACGAGGAGCGCTTGCTGTGGTCAGCATATGATATTTTTACTGCATGCAGTAGTTTCAAACGGTCAAACACTAGTCAAACTGTTACCTTCGATCCTCTACAATCCGCTGCTTTATTGCATCCTTGTCAGTTTCCTCTGCTTTTCAGGTAGGATATATGTGTACATTTTATTTTGTATCAACTTGGACAAAAGTAGTAATTGTATAAATTTTGTGTATCTTCCGAATAGTGTGGTCCAAAATTCACCGTTTTGTAGAGGTTTTGAAGTGATAGAATAATGTATGGGAGAAGCTTTTGGTATATTTAACCCACATAAATGAATACATGTATTTGAGAAAGATAAGCGATGTTAAGTTATTTAGTGAGTTTTTATTTTGAATTTGATTGAAACTATTTGAAGTTAAACAAAGTAGGCCTACATGTAAAAACATTTTAATATGGGACGTCCACTAAGTACGCACTTTGTTAACTCCTCAAAAGTTCGGAAAGTCAAGCTTGACTGAAGATTTCTCTCGTTGCAAAATAATGTTCCTTGAATGTTATATCATTGGAAAGCCCTGTTATTCCTCTTTACGATGATGTGTCATTTGCTATGGATAAACAATTGGGGGATGTGCAGCACAGCTGAATACGGGGCGGGTGTAAAATGAAATGTCACAAAATGCATTGCTATTGTCAAAAAGTGCATTGACACATTCCCATCCTCCAAGCAAAAGGGAATGCACTGCATGACAATAGCAGTGCACTTGCCAGACGTTGCTTTAAGGAAATTCGCCATTTATTTTGGTGTGACCACAATACAGTGATATGTTATTAATGCACTCTTTATTATTCCTTGATTGCTGCTTTGCAGAGGACATTATACTAACACCAAGAACAGAGTCTACCTCGAAGAAGAAAAAAAAGGTGGAAGCTAGCCAAGCATAGTGGGAAAAACGGAGAGCCTTCATTGAACTGAAGGTAATTGGTACCATTGAAGATACTTTGGTTTTTGAGGTTTTGGAAACAAAATGCATGCGACATTTTAAATGCCGTCAGTTAGCATAGACAGGGTTGGCAATCACGCACATCAATCTGCATGGAAAACGTGCGGTAGGATACTGTATCTGATAGTCCAGATGTAAGGAAAAGAGGACCCAATTATAGCAGTTAATGCTTTGCAAGTTTGTGATATTTTACATTGTGTGAGCCTGCTGACTGAAAACTTACACATATGTCAACAGTTTAACAATTCCGAGTTTCAAATTTGCTAACATAATGAACCTTGCTTTTCAGCGTGGAACCGACTTTGCTGGCTATATCCAGAAGAGGGACAAGGAATGCAGACAGCGGGAAGTGACTAGGCAGCTACAGGTCCTCATTATTGTGAAACGCAATGCTGGATCCCAAGGAATTGTTTGTATTATACAACTAGCCAGGTTATCTATAAATTGAATTATTTTGTGAAGGCAAGAAAAACCATCATCATGTTTGCTTATTATTTCTTAAGGAACAATAATAATAATAGCAAGTTCTTATATAGCGCATTTCAGATCCACTAGATCTCTCAATGTGCTTAACAGTCGACATTAATGCAAAAGAAACTATAATGGTAAAAATAATAACGACGTTATCTGCAGGATACAACAAATTAATAAACAGAAAAGTGACGCAATAACGGTTGGACAAACACAGCTATATATATAGCGCCAATCAAATATGCATGTGACGCTCCAGACACTTGCGTCTTTTTTAAAATGTTAATATTAAATTAAATGTTCACTCCATGTATGCAGTATACAGAGATAACTAATAATCATCTTTTCAACTCTGCAGCTGTACTGTATAGTATGTGAATACATGCTCGGTGTCCATTTTAAATATATGCACCGATATTCTTTAAAATAAAACATGTACAGGATGAACCCCAGCAATTATGTTGGTCTATTAAATCATGCTGTTCTGTAAACAAATTAAACCAAACCACTTGGCAACTTTAAGCAATAATATTGGTAATTCCAGCCATTATAATTGGTTAATGTTGACAATTTGTTGGTCTTTTGAAGCAATATATTTCGTTATCTTTAACCAATAATTGGTTGTCTTGACCAATATGAAATGGTTAGTATTTTAACCAATATGTATTGGCTGGGAATTTAACCATTCAAGATTGGTTATGGATTTGTTAAATAAACAACCAAGATATGTTGGTTAATATTCCAACCAATATGGATTGGTTAAATAAACAACCAAGACATGGGGTGGGGGGTTGCGTGTTGGTTCATTGTGCTATCGAAGCGTAGAAGTGACATGAATAAAGTCGTAATTATAACTCGTAAATATGACTTGTTGCCAAGTCATAACTAACTTATTCATGTCCCTTCCACGCGTCCATAATTAATTTTGCGATAATAGACTGCCAAAGTGAATACGTCATCTTTTATTAGTTGCCCAGGCAATTTCTCTGCATTACAAATTACTGAACCGTGTCCCTTTGCTTTTATAATGGTACTTTTTTTCCGACGGCCATGATGTTTAGAGAAAATTACCATGGCAACACTTAATTCACACTTGTTTTGTAGAAGATAAGGCGCCGAAAAATTGTCGGGGGTACGTAATATGTCCTGCTGGTGCTCGCAATCGTAACCATGCATGGGCTACGATAGCAAAGGCATGGAGCTACGTATTTCGTGGCACGAATCTGGCACGCGCGCATTGCTGACGTGCTCGATATGCCTTTAAAAGCTACCTTAATTTCCATCATTGGATGAAGTATGTAATATAATAGCAGTTGGATATACGAGAATTAAAGCCATGCGCCGGCCGCCATAGACTGCCGAAGTGAATACGTCATCTTTTTTGGCTCACCTAAAAAAATACTGAACCGTGTCCCAGTGCTTTTGCAATAGTACTTTTTCCGACGGCCATGATAGTTTATAGCCAATTACCATGGCAACGCACGTCACACTTCGGCTGTCCATTGTACCCCTGAACAATGCTTTGCCTAGACTGCTCGATCCCCGGTCCATGCGATCGCTTGCATTCCACTTAACACATGTAAACTAATGAAGACAGTATGACCAGCAACACCGGCAAGGCATTATATTTGTAGGGTACAATGGCGGACTAGACGCGTCAATTTACGGGAAAATACATAGTTCCGACCTGTCAATCAAGCCGAACCCGCCGACCAATCACAACAGAGCTAGCAGACAGCGCCCACAGAGGTCAAAGTGCATTGCATCACAAACAATCACGCTATTTTCTGCCCATGTACAGTTTGTACATGTTGTATACGCCAGTGACCGGGTGAATTTTGGTTTTAATGTCGGGCAATGTCACGTGACCCCAGTGATGCAGACGCTTTACAATATACAAGCATGCGACCACGGGAGAAATCCAGGCATAAAATCTGCAGTAATCGTCATGAAAACCGTGCCATCCTTAGGCACAGACCACAAATTACACCAGAAATTATCGTCTTTGGTGCGAAATTGTCGGCAAAAAGCCAATTTTACATAGATTTTCATTGTTGTTTTTGCAAAACTTACCTCGCTTCACCCAATTCTGTTTTAGCTATATGCATGCGCAAATGAGCGGATATACGTGCGCAAATGGTTCTGAAGAATATCATTCTCCCGATCGGGTGAAAATCTCTGCATCGAGGGAAAAAAACTTCTCCCGATCAGGAGAATTCGCCAGAAGGGGAGAATTTCTCCACTTCGGGAGTTTCAGTCACTGTCGACCGTTTGCCAACTCGACCGTCGTACCAACTCGACTTCACAGTCAAGCACAGATATCCATTAAAATCTAGATAAGAAACAGAGGCCGTACTATAGCCACCTTCATTTGCATGCTTTTGGGCACCATTTGCATTTACTACATGTATACATGTATTTGCGTAGTTTTGGGCACCATTTTCATATTTGCGTGGTTTTTGGCACCGTAATTTGCAGGGTCTCTGCGCCTTGAACAACCAGCAGGGTGGATATGTGCGCATTTAAAATCTTATGATTTTGGGCACTTCTACATGGGTTTTCAATTTTACATGAATGTTTATATAATATTACTCACGCGTACGCGTTTGAAACCGGTTACGGTGATGTGCTATTCAATAACACACTGGTTTTTGAATTTTCTATTGTATGTCAGAGTTCCTATTTGCATAGGTATGCAAGAGGTGTTGAGGTAGTTTAAGGAAGGCGGGAAGGTCACTTGACCGTTTTCGACTACACGCATCGGACACCCCAATTTTTTCTTCCGCGGAAATGTCTGAATGAAATGCTAAGTTCACTTGATATCCCGAAAGAAGATTCGCTAGGGACTGTTCAACGTACAGTAACAGCAACTTTGATGGGGCTAGTTGATCCGGTAACTGGATAACTTAAGCCATGGTCAACTACTGAATGTTTGCCGTTTCCACGGAACAACCCATCGTACGTAGGCCTACTATCCATGTACCGCGTAAGCTGCGTGGGACAAGAGAAGCGAGCGGAGGAGTGCTAGGCTACATGCACACTGAGTTAAGTACGCAGAACAAAGAAACAGATTAGATAAAAGAAATTTTGTGCTGATTCAATTACGGTAAAATGGAACTAAATATCCAGTATAAAATTTGTTTTACGTCTTGGACGAATATGTTGAATTTCTTAATAAATCGGCAATACACATATTGCAGAGAAGAATTAAGCTGATACATATGTATATATAATAGGGGATCTCAACATTCCAGATATTCAGCTTTTAAACATGGTTAATGGTGCACTACATGTTTTGGTCACAATTAGTTCGCGATTATGGCGACAAAGAAAGGGCCGAGATAAGCTGTAGTGGTAAGAATTTGGAAAATGACCATGAAAGTTATTCTTTAAAATAACTAATCAAACTTGCCGGTGGGTGCAGAGTTGATGGAGGAACACTAATTGGCAGTGTGAAACATTTTCTTAGAAAACACTTAGAAAAGTTTCAATCAGTCTCATATGTTTTGTACACGAGGTTTTTCCGTTGATGTTTCAAAAAATCATGATACTGGTTACTATGCCACTAATTTTGAGCAGTTTTAGTCCTTTATCGTTTTCTATGTATAACGCAAAGACGAAGCCGGTTGTAGTGATATTTGTTTGGCGTATGGCCCCTGGAGGGAATACATAAACGCTGAGAAATCAACTCCGGCTTTAAACAAGATGGCGGCGCCCAGTAGTCCAGTTACGCACGCAGTTCTGCTAAAACGTTGAAGGTAAACTATAAAGGTATGACAATGGTTTACTTGCATTTTTTGTCTCCATGAAAGCGACTCTTTAAAGATACGGTTGGCATGATTGGATTTCAAGCACATTATAATTTATATTGAAACAAATATTATTGTTGCCCTCGATCAAGTTGTTGGGAAGCATAAATCCCAGTAAGGCATAGTCAGATAGCACAGCCACAATTATTATCAAAGTGGGATTTTAATAGGCCTATAATACTTGACTCCAGGTTGTTTTCTGATTATGATTCGCATATTTCTAAATGGATTTACCCCGAAAGAAATGTTAGGTTATTCAAATTTGCCCCAGTTCAGTTCTTTTGAGTATGAATTTGGCTGGTCGAGCCCATCATTGTCCAGATTTAAAACATACAATGAATTCCATAGTAACAATTTAGCAATATATAATTAAGTACTTTGTTTGTATGTACAACGGCACTGACTGTCATCTTAATCCTATATACTATTTTAATATTTCCACAGGTTTTCGTACCATCCATTCCAATGTGTAACATGGAGGATGAAGAGTCAAAACATGAGGTTTCACCAGGACTGGAATCATATGTTGAAGAGTTGCAGGAAACTAACACCAGCATAGAGAAGGGGTATCCCTTGCCATTGAAACATATCACTGGCCTTCGTGTAAAGGTGTTTTATCGATACTGAAATGTTCTGACAATTGACAAACACCAACGCTTGACGTTATAGCTGCTAAATAGTTCATTGTGAGAAGGTAGAAGTAGTATGTTTAGTTAGAGAGGAAGTTTCGCATGTTTCTGTATTCTATTGATATGTTGCCAATGAAATGTTAATCTTCCAATTCATTCTATTTCCAAACTTTCCTGTTCTAGACAAGGTATTTGTATTCACACATGATTCAGAGTTGTTTAATACTGCAGGAATTGATCTGCAGCACGGCAATGACGCCTTATCATACATGTACATGTAGTTCTTTATATACATGTAATTAGCATATTTCCATTCCAGTATGGATCTATAGGGGTTGCAAATTCAGTGTAACCCCAAATGCCCACATGACATGTATTGGACAAGAATGGTCCGTATGACAGCTCTCGCATGTTCACATGACATGTTCGAGTTTGAAAGTGAGAAAACTGCATGTTCTTTCATATGGTCACATGCGACATGCATAAACAATTTGTGTTGGTTCAGATAAGCTTGTGGTGAACTGAACAGAAAATCTACTTGGGACTAATATCACAACAGAAGTCGGTCCTTTTCTGTAGATTGAAAGTGAACCACGTACATGTACATGTACAGCAATTATTTGCCATATAAGGGCATATTTCTTCATTTCACAAGATTCAGAGCTCTTAAACCACACCAATGTCTCATACGTTGCAAGTCATTGAGGCGTAACAGTAAACTTAATGCATAGTCTCACTTTACTGCTCTATAGCCCAACCCACATGGTGTTCTTTCACCTGCTCGCATGACAGATGTTTTGAAATTGATTACAACCCACATGTTCTTATTCGATTCATATGACATGCATTGACTAAGTGATTCATTGTGTTCTTGACATGTTCACACGACGGGCGGTTTGAATTAGATATTACAAATTCGCATGTTCTCTCATTTGGTTCACTGGACAAGCAATGAATGAGTACATGTATGTATGGTTTTCTTCACATATATACGCAAGGCACATGTTCTATCATACGAATTATGTAACATGTATTGATACTTTGAAATTTGGATATAGAACATGTATTGTAATATACATGATGTGCTTCAACATTGTTCAATGAGATTGCGTTCTCTCACAATGTTCACATGGCAGAATGTTGAAATTGATTACAAACCTGCTTGTCCTCTATCTCATGGGGTTCACATGATAGACCTATCCAGATTAAAATAATGATTCTTGATATGCTTTTTTCACAGTGTCACTGTCACGTAACAAACGTGAGTTTAAATTGATTAATTAACCCGTATGTTACCTCATACGATTCACATGATAAACATTGAAAATCCACATGGTGTTCGAATTCTACCAGGTGATTACAAGATGAATGATTTGAATTCTGATAGTTACAAATCCGCATGGTGTTCTATCAAGTGGTTAAAAGATTAAGATTTTGAATTTTGATAGTTATAAATCCGCATGGTGTTCTATCAAGTAGTACAAGATGAATGTTTTGAATTCGTGCACTTAAAATCCACATGGTGTTCGAATTCTACCAGGTGATTAAAAGATGAAAATTTTGAATTTTGATAGTTATAAATCCGCATGGTGTTCTATCAAGTGGTACAAGATGAATGTTTTGAATTCGTGCACTTAAAACCCACATGGTGTTCGAATTCTACCAGGTGATTACAAGATGAATGATTTGAATTCTGATAGTTACAAATCCGCATGGTGTTCTATCAAGTGGTTAAAAGATGAATGATTTGAATTTTGATAGTTATAAATCCGCATGGTGTTCTATCAAATTGGTACAAGATGAATGTTTCGAATTTCTTACACTTACAAATCCGCATGGTATTCTATTACTAGTTGCAAGATGAATGTTTTCAATTCTGATAGTTATAAATCCGCGTGGTGTTCTATCAGGCGGTTACGAGATCTATGTATTGAATTCCGATAGTTATAAATCCGCGTGGTGTTATATCAGGCGGTTACAAGTTTAATGTTTTGAAATCATATACTTACATATCCGCATGGTCGCAAAATGGATGTTTTAAATTATTACACTAATAAATCCGAGTGGTATTCTATGCAGGCGGTAACAAGATGAATCTTTTGTATTTTCTGATAGTTATCAATTCGCATGATATGGTCACGTGACATTCGTTATAATTACGTGAGTGATCCGTATGGTGTTGTCTCACATGGTCGCAGGAATACGCGTAAGTTTGAGGGTCGTATTTTGTGTGCTCTTGCATATAAATGCGAATTGTTTGCGATAAAATATTTGGCTCAGATTTCAAATTATCATCGCGAATAGCTTAAAGGATTACAATTACAAAACTGTTGAAAGTTATAAACCCAAGACGCATGGTCGACAACATGAGTGATGGGTTCTCCAAGATGACAGATATTTGAGTTGGAGCTGGATAGTTACAAAGACGCATGGTATATACGCTGTTTTGCCCTTATGTCAGGTATTAGAGAGCGACGAGCCCGAAGTCCTATTACATTATCGCATGACAGATATAATATATAGGACTATATTCACCATGTTCACATATAAATTCGGCTTGACACCCATTGGTGTTGTCTTGCATGTATATGCTCGCATGGCAGATATCTTGGAAAGTTGTAATTCTGCATACTATCAGTAAAACTGTGCATTTAAACGATTAGCATAGATCCTCAATATAGCGGGGATAGTTTCACAGAAAGCGAATGTGTGAAGGTACGGTTTTACTTGAAATATTGTTATATATTGACATTCATGGAATGATCCAGAGAAAGTATGGTTTTTTCTACCCCTTGCATTATGTATTATTTTAAATATACATATATTTCAAACGGCGAGTGAAGAGGTATTGATAGAGTCTTGTGTCCATAACGACGCACAAATATGATCAAGTAATTACTGTCAATTTACTGGAACTTGCAGTATAGAATTTTACACCAACTAGGAAACGTTTTAGTGGTACCTCGTACGGTATGCATAATGTCCAAGGGACATCACAACTGCTTAACCATTATTTAAGTTAACACTTGCCATTAATTTCAGATACAAATATTAATTATTCAGCAATAAAATCAATGGTTCTACGGACTCATGTTCCCGTTCTTTGACCTTGAGGTGGGGAGCATTGTGTATTGAGCGTTGCTTGTCGTCGGAGTACGGTGCTCCCCAAACAGTGTGTATATTTTGTTGTTTCTCTCCACAGGTTGCGCAGGGTTGGAAATGGGAAGGGGGGACACAATAGAAAATATTTTATTGCCGTTTGAGCGGGGCGAATTAGGAAATAATTTAATTTTCTATTGTATGTCAGAGTTCCTATTTGCATAGGTATGCAGAGGTGTTGAGGTAGTTTAAGGAAGGCGGGAAGGTCACTTGACTGTTTTCGACTACACGCATCGGACAGCCCAATTTTTTCTTAAAATGAGGGTCCGTCTGCCGATTGACGGTGTATTTACGAATCTAACGGCCTTGAGCTTTGCGGTTTTTGTTTTCTTGCTGCAGCTGGCACCCCATGCCAACGCAAGAGTGGGAACAACAGACGTATAGGTTGGCAATAAAGAAAGGCGCCCAAACAGGTATCATAACCTGTGAAAAGGTAAGTCTACGTACAAGGCTAGCAGCATTTAGCATTGCGTCCTGGACGCGCGCGTCCGTTGCTTGTCGTCGGAGTACGGTGCTCCCCAAACAGTGTGTATATTTTGTTGTTTCTCTCCACAGGTTGCGCAGGGTTGGAAATGGGAAGGGGGGGGGGACACAATAGAAAATATTTTATTGCCGTTTGAGCGGGGCGAATTAGGAAATAAACAAACATGCGAACATCTGCTGCACATACATCTGCTGTAACAAAATATTGATATGTCATGACCCCACATTTAGAGAAAAAAATTCCTTTCCCATCGGTTGCCGCAACAGATCAATGCAAAGTTGTTTTCTTTCCTCTTTAAGATTCGCTGCTAACTCAGCAAAATTGTCCAACCAATAAGATCGCTTTATTCAAATTACATTTTCACAAACGTCAGTAATTATTTGTAATGTTCAAACAAAATATTTAAATATTAAACCGTTCTGTGTGATCGATTTGGTGACATTCGAAGTTGACTGAGACGGACCAATCACGACACACTACAATGTCCCTCATTATTTTTATGAGTCAGTCGACACCGCTAGCTTAGAAGTGTTTTTTTAAACTATAACTTGAAAAGTTAATAAACAAGAAATTCAAAATGCGATCCCAACTCTTCCAACTCTAATCAGCTGACTCAACAAATAAATTTCAACCAACCAGAGCGATTTACTCAATCTGCCCATATTTCCCGATTGTCTCTGACAAGCAAATCTGCATGTAAATTTCCCCACGATGCACGGTCATGTCTGCCTATAAATACTCGTCCCTTTCCATTTGATTAGAACATTGCCCGTCTGAAGACGAAACACACAGACGCAGTATCTCGGTTTTCTGCATTGTTTGCACCCTGCAATCTTAATTAGACGAGGATAACATGGATACAGAAATAGATACAGAAATAACATGGATACAGAAATGGTTTTCTAAAAATAAGGTTATCATCAACACAGATAAAACAATATCAATGCTTATTGGTACTCCTAACAGACTCAAGAATAATGCAGACTCGGAACTTGTTATTAATGACCAATTTATTACACAGGTAAATAAACATAAGCATTTAGGAATAATTGTCGATGATAGGCTAACGTGGGTACCTCATGTAAATGCTCTCCGTTCCAAACTTGGTTTTTCCAACTTTCTTCTGGCTCGAGTTCGTAAATTTATTGATAGGCCTATGCGTACAGCTACTCTTCTTTATAATGCCATTGTATTACCACATATTGATTATTGCTGCAGTGTATGGGGGCAAAGGTCGGTCACAAATATTAAACGCATTCAGGTATTACAGAATAAAGCATTTCGTATTATTACCAAATCCCATCCATTATCATCTCATACCCAACTTATAAATTTACTTAAACAACACACTGTCCAAAATCGAATTCAATTTCAACTTGGCTGTCTAGCCTATAGGTCCACCGCTGACAACGCCCGGTCTATTTGTCTCGATATTTGTCCAGAGCCCCCAGTATAAATGTGACTACAAGGTCACAATCTCAAGGCCACTTCATCTTGCCAAGAGTTCGGACTGAATCCCTCAGGAGCAGCTTTTGTTACAAGGGACCTAGTTTTCTTAACTCACTTCCATCTGACATTCGAAATGCTTTTTCGTATATCACATTTAAAACCAAACTAAAACAATACTTGAGGGATGATCAATAATTATTATTGATTGTCTTTCAAGTGTTGTTTTATGCTATTAGCTGCTCCTGAGGGGTGTAAAGTGCAAATTATTGTGTGTTGTTTGTTACTTGTATATTGTTTGTGTGTCTGTTTCTGTCTCTGATATGTTTGGTTCTCTAAACTATAGGTGTGCAATATAAATATGTAATGTTTATTGTTTTATGTGTACATGTATTTGAGGGCCCCTTTAAAGTCAGCTCTTTAGCTGTAAGGGTCACCCTCTTGAAATCAAGTTTTAAAAAAATAAAAAAAATAAAAAACAAATCTGAACTGAAGAATTTCCTCGCTGGCGTCGATCGCCATGGCGCGTATGGTGCACTGGTGCCTTGTGCTAACTCTTCTGATTGCCTTCGCGTCAAGGTAAGGATTCCCCCAAAACGCTGTAGCAAGTTTGCAACTAATACAAAATGTTAAAGACAGATTACATGATTAGAAAACTTTTAAAAACAGGAACAACAACTTTATACTAAAGAATAATGTTGCTAAGCCACATTGTAGAAATTTCAGCCACATAGATGCAGTGATAGGTTCCTACTTCAGACAACCTTAAAATCCATAGGAAGCCACGAGGTTGCCTTAATTCTGCAAAATCAAAATTCTCTCTATTGGACTACCGCCCTCACTGTCCTCGAAAGCGACATTTTACAAAATTACTATTTTCTTGGGAGATGTCCACTTTCAAAATTGAAGATTTTTGATAAGTTTGATTGAATTCTATATGACCACGAACCTTCAGAAAGAAAACTCTTGGTGGCGCTCTACCCTAATTAGTATCCCACATGCAAACACGAATGAGGGCAGCAAACATCAAAGCTGAAGGGGCGAGAACACTAGACTGATTCCCGCTCCACATATTTTACATACAACGACTGAATATGAGGACCGGCTACTGTCGTGTTTAAAGTAGCACTTTAAAGTTGCATTGCCCGTGTTTCGGTGAAAAAATTAATTTACACAAGCGAACGAATTTAGAAAGCTTACGTGTCTCTGTAACGTCGGGAATTGGAGATACAAGCCTTTTTGCTTCACATGTTGTACATGTGCGCGTACGCTCATATGTACATAGTATGTGTACAATGTACACATGTACGCGCACATGTACATTTACGTCATAACCCTGTCGATTAAATGACCTCCCAGCCTTTTAATCATTTCTTGTTTTTAATCGACTGGCATTAATCCTTGACGGATTTTTACGTTCTTGGTACCAAATGAAAGCTGATAACTTTTTCTATTCTAGAAAAATACCTATTTAACTTTAAAAAAAAAAATGTACGCCCAAATCGGCCCAAACACGGGCAGTGCAACTTTAAGCATTACGTCTTGCGTTTATTTTTAGGAGCACATAACCGTTAATTTTCAAAGCGCGCTGCGCGCCATATGGCATGAGTGTACAACAAGTTGAAAGAGTTAATCCATATTTGACCAATACAAATTTAATATATTAACCTTAAAATATTAAATATGCCCATTTTAATATACATGTAGGCTAGCATCAAAAAGAAAATTCAAACCTTGTCTGCATCACCCAGTGAACTCCATATTGTACATGTAGTTTTAATCTGCTGTTGCAATCCCGTAACTAGACTATAGCCATTCATACGGTTACCGTAACTATAGCAACTGATAGCCACTGCGTAGTTTTAAATCCGTGGCATCACCATAAATACACACGCAGCGGCACGCGTACGTGCACGCGACGTCAATTCAAATTCTCGAAACAATGACGAACTGTACCCAACGATTAACGGTAGCGTCCGGACGACCGGACGTGCATTCGGGTAACTTCGGGAACCTTCGGAAAAAGGAGGAATTCCTCCTGTTTCAAAATGGCGGAATTGGCGGCTGCCGGACCTTAAATTCAGTCTAGTCAAGCAATTTTTGGTCCGGGTACCAGACTACGAGAACACGAGCAGCCGATTTCACGAAACTTTACGCAATTGCGCAAGTCCACTTATAGTCTGGTTCCCGGACCAAAACATTCGATCGCTAAACTGATTTTACGGTCCGGCAACCGCCAGTATACATGTTTGTCTGCCATATTAAAACAGGAGAAATTCCTCCTTTTTCCGAAGGTTCCCGAATTTACCCGAATGCACGTCCGGACGTTATCGTTAATAGTCGGGTACGATTCGTCAGTGTTTCGCCGCGTGTTTATTTACGATGATACAGACAAGGTTTGAATTTGATTTTTGATGCTATAGTGGGCATGTGTAATATTTTAAGGTTAATATATTAAATTTGTATTGGCCAAATACGGAATAACCCTTTTCAAATTGTTATACACTCGTGCCGCGATATGAATGCGCTCCTAACAATAAATGCACGACGCAATGCTTAGTTCTATTTCAAAGAGCTAGAACCCCCCCCCCCCCCCCCCCCCCCCCCCCCCCCTTGAAGGGAAATCCAGCATTTAAGATTTCTTTTCGATAGTCTAAACATCCCTCTTGCCGGCGTGGATAGCTGGGTATTTTTTTTCCGTTTTAAGTGGATAAACTGCAAGCAAAAGTGCGCTTTTCGAAAATGAGATTTTCGCGATTTCTAGCGCTCGTTAGGTAATCATTAGGTAATCATCAGGATATGCGCGTGACCCCGTGACGCAATCCTGAGAAAGAGAAGTCTGCTCCATACGTTTACACGCAAAAAAAACTCCGGAAAACCGTCTCTGTTAGATGGTGTTTTTTGAAGAATTGTTTTCGTCCAAAAAGCCAGAGATATATGCCCAGTAGTTGCGTGTGTAATCGTGAAAAATTACACAACTGGGGATTACTCAATAATACTCAATAAAAAATGACACCGGGGACCTAAGGACCAAGTCGCGAACTGTTTTTAAAGAAAGGTTTAATGAATAAGAACACCAAAATGAAACAGACCAAATAATCAACTAAAATTAATAACTAAACTAACACTCGAACTTGAAACCAACTTATAACCAACTATAAATACCAACACGGTGTAAAATATAAACCTAGAGGCAAAATCAGGGAACCTGTAAACAAACAAAACCAAAAGAGCAAAGAATTAATTACATGGATAAATACATTATACATTGGAGCCAGGGAGGGTGCAATAAACTAAACAAGGGACCTAGAAACTTATGAATATTAATGAGGCAATAAAACCACTAAGCCTTAGCTGAGCTGACCATGTGGCCTTTAATGGTTAACAGAACAAAGAAGTGTGAAGCACATGTTTTTAAAAGTACCAAAAAAAAGGAAATTATGTGAAACGTTTAGCAAAATAAGCCAAATACGATTACAGAGATAACACTAGTGAAATCCAGCATCAAACGTGTAAATTCAAATGGTTTTACAACTAAAAAGGAAGTCGAAAATCAAAGTTAAACATGATAATTTCAAAATTAAAGAGAGTCGTCCTAACTTAATTCTGACAACAACAAAAACCCAAAGTATAAGCTGTGAAAATAACACTTTCAAAGAAACTACTAGAGACTAATGTATAAATAAACTTGAAAATAACAAGAAAACTCACCAGTGTTGTACAGACTACGAATTGGACCAGTTTTTTTCTCACTCTACACTGGTCCTCTTGGAAACATCATCCGCAAGCACGGCCTCAATTACCACTTTTATGCCGATGACACGCAAATCTACGTTTCCTTTGATCCCGACCAAAATAAAGCGGAACTGGCCATTCATCAAGTGGAGCAGTGCATTGAGGAAATCCGCGACTGGATGTCGGCTAACTTTCTGAAGCTAAATGATGATAAATCTGAATTTATCATATTTGGCTCAAAACAACAGCGCAGCAAAATTAACATTGGACATATCCGTATAGGAGTTTCTGATATCCCCGCATCATCTGAAGTACGGAATCTGGGAGCCATTTTTGACTCCTCGATGTCACTCAAAGCACACATATCTTCAATGTGTAGGATTTCGTCAATGCACCTACGCAACATTGGGCTCATCAGGAAATACCTTACCCAGGACGCAACAGAAATCCTTATCCACGCCTACGTCACCAGCCGCCTTGATATGGGAAACTCACTATTATACTCACTACCGGAAAATCAGTTGAGTCGTCTGTCTCGTCTTCAGAACATAGCTGCTATGATTGTCACTAAGACTAAAGGAAGTCAACACATCACTCCGGTATTAAGGAATTTGCATTGGCTACCTATCAAGGACAAGATATGCTTCAACATTTTAATGTATGTTTACCGGTCCACTACAGGCAGGCTACCATCATATCCTTCCGACCTAGTCCAACGGCATCATTCAAATCGTGAATCCATGAGATCCAACAACAAACTCCTCCTAGCGAAAGTTTATTCCAAGAGATCGTGGGGTGAAAGGTCCTGCTTCATCCTTGTGGAATAAGTTACCAGGACACATCAAGCTATCGCCATCACTTGCAACTTTTAAAACATCACTTAAAACACATTTGATGAAATCTCATTAACTGACTGAACTCCATGATTGTGATATTAGATTTTTAATGTGTCTCGCTGCGCCATGAGCATCTTTTTGATGGATACCGGCGCATTATAAATTTTCATTATTATTATTATTATTATTTAACACGCTAGTTCATCCTGCTGGATGATTCCCAAAGTGATCGCCACCATCACTGGATAACCTCTGAACACACTACAAAAAACAAGGTCATACACTATAAAATGGGCAAAGACCTGGGAAAACAAGAGACACTATAAAATCCTTACACAAGAGGATAGACTCATATTAGCAATGGGACATGGATATTTACAATAATTTAAATAAGATTACATTTACTCCACTACACGACGACGTGGTTGTATGTTTTACCAGAGAAAGTTGTGTGAAAGTGGTTTTAACTCAAAATAGATATTTATATTTTTTTCCCAAGTCGCTAACGACGGTCGAGTTGGTTCAACTTCGAGTCGAGTTGGCAAACGGTTGAGTTGACTCCTGCACCCATGGGACAACTCTAAAAAAATTCCTAGATTTATTTTTCCTTTTAGTAATCCACCAATTGTTTGCCAACTCGACTTAACAAACATGACCAACTCGGCCGTACTATAGTACCAATTAACTTGACATCAAAATCGACTGTCAGCTTGACCGTTTGCCAACTGCCGCTGTGGCACTCATGTGTTTTGGTTCAGTAAAAATCATAACTTTGTCTCAGTCGTCTTTTTTTTCCATCAAATCACACTGTTTCATGGTTTACAGCTCATAACAAGGTGTGGAATTCAACTTCTAAATTCATACCCAATGAATCTTTTAATTGTTTTCCAATTTCAAGACGGCCGTCGTGTCAAAACCAACGGCCGCGATCATCGCGATGCACTGACATTCACTTCAAAAGAGCATCATTGTAAGCCACAATTTCATTTTTTTTTCACAAAAAGATACAAAATGATGAACATAGGCCTACACTTCGTATATTTTCCATTCAATACTACATAGGCCGTTTTGTGTTCTTCTCAGGATGACGTCACGCCAGCTGTTTGTAAACAAACCAAGTGACCTCGAGCGTTTCAGAATTACGGGTGGAGAGGGTCGGAACTGAATTGCGTTTTAAACAAAAGACTGTCGGTTTTTGGCGGAAAACACGTTGTAATCGCGATGTAGAAACATAAATCTCCATGATAAACAGGAAAACTACAAAAATGTGGATGGGGGATTCTAGCTGATAGCAACAATTACATATCAGAAGTTTACATACATGTACACCACTACCATCATCACCCAAAATGGTAAACAGGACTCCCCGAAACATTTCAATGTGTGCAAGCTATGTTTTAAAGGACGTGTAAAATAGGGTTTTTATTGAATATAATTATTAGTAGAGGGTGTGTTTTACACATTTCGGTCAATTTCAGAAAATTTGATTGTTCTGTGTTGGTGTAATTGCAAGTTTTTTTATTTTTATGCTAATGAAATTTCCATATTCATGAGCAAATCCGTGATGTCATCTCAGGACAACAGAGGAAATCTCCATTGACTTGTGTACAAAAGTTGTTGTCATTTTCAGTGACTTCTTGGTGTTATAATCTGTAACAGTTGCTGAGTTTGTTTAGTATGTCAATTGCAACAATCGCTCGAATTTATCACTTATGCATTCGTTTGTGAAAGTACGTAAATTCGTGCGATTTTGACCAAGACGCTATTTTTCTGATTCTTTCAATTTCAAGATGTTAATATTTGTTTAAAGACATTCATATTTGTTCGTTAATACATTGTTACGGCCACCGTACTTTTATATAAAAACATCCCTCTGATAAATGGTATAGCCGGGTTGTTCGAAGTCGGGCATGCATGCAACACTATATTTCGTTAACAATGCTTCGGTCAGGTGAACACTGCAGCTGTTATCATGGGAATTTTGATCCATTATAACCGTATTTAATTTGATTCGGGGAGTTGGCAGCAATCCACCACAGTTAAGATGTAACGTGCGTTAGTCTATCGTCTTCGTCGTTCTCGTGTGTTGTTTGCTTTCACATTGGCCATGTGGACATGACTTTTAAGTTTCAGTTCGTCAAAGTCGTCCGTTAGTTTTGATATCGTAGTTCTTCATACGGCATTATATATATCGTGTGACTGTTTTTGTTTGCCGTATCATCCGGACTTCATGAACATTTTCCGCTGGACGGACCACCGTACCGTGGGCTGGATTCCCAAACCGTGGGTTGGAAATGGAACTCCGCGGGCCGGAACTAACTGTACCTGTGGAAACCGGTGGGATGGGCTTCGCTTTCGTGAGCAACGGACTAAATCTGGTGGGCCCTTTCTAAATTTTTGCCAACTCATTTGTATTTGCAATTGAAATAATGTAATTATTTTTGGTGTATTTATTTTGCAAATAGTAATTTATATACATTGATTGTAATATAATTTGGACAGTCAAAACAAAGTTCTAAAGCAAGCAAATCATAACCTTGTGCATTCTGCCTTTATTCATCTTGCCTTTATTCATCTTGCCTCTGTGTCCATACGTAACAACATCCAGATTAGAACTTGCGTCATTTGAAATACAAAGCATGAATCGTAATTTATTAAATTTGGCACACATTGAGTTCACACGGATTTTGCAGTCCCAATTTCCTTTTCGTTTATGCGCGAACAATAAACAATGTACACATTCCAAATAATTCCATGCAATTAAAGTTGCACTGTCCGTGTTTGGGCGAAAAGATTAAACAAATTAGTTCACAAAAGCGAACGAATTTAGAAAGCCTACGTTTCTCTAAACGAACGGGCTTCACATCGACCTCGGCCCCATGGTCTACTGCTACTAGGAACGAGGATGCTCGACCACCCTGGGGCTTCACATGTGCGCGTACGCTCATATAGTGGCTGCGTTCGCGCGTGCAGTTCTCGTTACTCGGGAGTAATGCGTGCGCATTGCACTCGGGTCACATCACGCGAACGGCAAGTCCGCAGTCCGCGTGCGCGAATGGCAATCGGTTAAGATGGCCGTCTCTTGCCATCACTGCACAATAAAATGCCGTTTCACTGCTCACAAGAAACTGAGGAAATACAGGCCGTAAGTCGTGAGAACCTTTGATGCCGTCAAACGAACCTTGGTGAGTTATTGTTTCAGTTATTGAGTGAGTGGGCAAATTCACCAAAAATCCCACCCATATTCCACCATCTTCGTACAAATCACATGACACTTGTCAGGAGTAAGAGCACACTCCCCATTTGTCGGGGAGTAGTGAGAGCATACTCTCACTCAGTGCCCCGAGTGTCGTTAATCTTGCCGTTCACGCGTGCAGGAGTATACTCGTGTTAACACGAGTACACACCCGAACGCAGCCAAAATGTGTACAATACACGTGTACGCGCACATGTACAATTATGTCATAACCCTGTCGAATAAAAGACGGGGCCTGTCTTTTATTATCTCTTGATTTTAATCGACTGGCGTTAATCCTTGACGGATTTTTACGTTTTTGGTACCAAATGAAAGCTGATAACATTTTATATTCTAGAAAAATAGCAATTTAACTTTAAAAAAAAAAAAATATTTGACGCTAAAATCGGACAGTGCAACTTTAAAACGAAATAAATATAGAAAGAAAACAGCAGATAGGGTTCAATCAATTACATTGCAACAAGTACAGATTTGCTTTTATGGTGTTCACTTCCTCATCTGATCACTTTTATTGTTTCAAATATATATATTTAAAAATCGGTAAACAGAGTTAAATTAACAATCAGTATACAACGTTGCTTTTATAGTGTTCATTTTCTTATAACGGTTATCATTTCAAATAATTATATAAATAATTATATAAAAAAGTAAACCGAGTTACTCTTTTTTCTCTCAAAGCATAATTTTTATATACACAAGGCACTTTACTGGAAAGCAGCTCCCAAGAGTTGCACGTGAAATATTTCATGACTTACAATGATTCTTCTTTTTTTTCTACAATGTAGTATCATTATTACAGTCTCCCGTCTCATTTAGGAGTTTAATCATATTTATCACATTATCTTACAATAATTATAAGATTAAATACCATTTGGATATAAAATTTCACATGCACAAATTAGAGTCCCGAAAGAGATGAAAATCGCCGCCATTTGGATTCTACAACAAAGGTTGACTAAATGGTGAACGTGTATTACATGTACATAAGGCAACCAATCCACCACACACTCGGATAAATCAATATTTTCGAAATATTTTATTTGAACACAAAATATATTAACAATCGCCATAATTCGGATTTATATAGCCACGTTCGTCGTGAGCAAAGCCGCCAGCCTTCCCGGATTTTGGGAAGGACATCTGGTAAAACGGGTTCATTCGTGACTCCCAACACATCTAAAAATCCCAAAGGTTGTTAATTGACAATCCAGGAGGGTTTTTATCCATGTCAGGACTCACAAAATTAGTCATTTTACGAAGAATCTGTTGCAAAATCCGCGAGGGTTGGCAGTTCTGCGTAAGTATGGCGCATAAGGCATATGATTGGGTGACAAACATTGCCAACAAACTGTATGTAAACCTATATGAGGCATGTATGCAGAGGCCAACTTGACAACTTGTTCACTCTTACGAAATCAAAAAAAGATTTATTAAGTGTCCATTTTCACCCTTTAAAACTTACTTACAATAAGTATAAGGATTTTAGTATGTTTTAAATTTTGGATTTTTTTTTTCTTTTTTCAAATGACTCTTTTCACGTATTTCTGTGACAAGGTGTGTCTGTCATGTAGATATGGGTGATCCCCGAAATTAGGGGTCCAAAACTTTGGCGTCCCAGCTATATATGTATGATACCCTGAGCTTCAAAAATCACCATTCATGATCATGACAAATTCTCAGTAATGTGTGATTTTGTATTACGATTTACTTGTATACAGGTATACTTTAACCTCACAAAACGTCCCAAATTGTTTCATAAATTGTAAATTGAGGTTCAGAATGTTTCGATTTACTGATCTTTTTCGGTTTGTGGAAATAAGCAAAGAAAATCCATGGGCTTTCCCATTCAGTGGCACGTCCGTTCCGATTGATCACGTTCAAATGACGTCACTTCCTACAAATCGCCACGTGCATCATGATTTTGAGCGTATTTTTTTGTGGCGCACATCGGTTGCGCCGTATTTCGAACAAATTTCGAGCAACACGCGCGCGTGTTTGGAACATGTTACAGCGTGTGCGTGCGCGTACTTGATAGCGTTTAATACGCAGTAGCATTTCTTCCTACGGAGATGGCGTCTGTGAACGTGATCAATTTACTTTTTTTAGATGTGAAGCGGGAACCAGTCTAGCGCCGTATTCGAAAGGACGGATCACGTAATATATGGACGGGGCGGCCGATTTTAGCAGGGATTACACAATACGAACAAACGCAACAAATATTCATAATTTCAAACGGGAAGGATTTATTCCTCTCCCAACACGGTTTAAAACATTCAAATGCAGTTTCAATTGGTATATGATGCATTTATTGGCGGCGTACTTGAACTTTCATAAACTGCATACCCTACAAATAATGGTACGATCCGTCGCGCAATGACACTCGAGAGCCTTGTCAGGCTGGGCGCGCGGCGAAGCACTCATTGCTAATCCGATAAGAAAAAAGTAATTTAAAGATACAAAACCAGAAAAAACGTAAATAAGACCCTTACATTTTCTTTTTAACATCGATAAATGTTGTTACCAATGAATAAGGATTCTTACTGTGTAGCTCTGGTTAAGTATTTTGGGTGTTACACGGACGAGGAAATTCCGACTGACCTACTAATCTAATGAGAAAACCAAAATTTGAAGGGAAAAAATATGAAGAATTTACTAGGAAAAATTTAGAATTTTTCTGAGTTGTCCCATAGGCTTAGTGCATTAGGGCTTATGTGATGTCCGACTTGTAAATTCTTTCCGATAGATGTCATGCATACTACGTTAGTCTTTGTTTCATTTTGTTTATCCATACAGCAATTTAATAACAAAACGGTAATGAGAAGCCAAGGCGACAACCACTCATCACAGTTGATCTGACAACTGCTACTCCCTGATACTGTCTTCATGATAAAGCTGGTGAGGGCCGATCGAGGTGGATCATTTTGATGGAAACACTAACATTCAAGAAGACATATTGTGCTGGACATAATAACTAAATCATCTGATCTGCCGTTTGACATTTTGTTTGTGAGCTACAGCTGCCTTATAGTAATCTGGTGTGAGAAGCCTGAATGCGGGAAACTTTTAATTTAGTGGACAGTAATGATTGTATGCTAACTGTAGTAAAATTCACATCAGGTATACATACAAAACTGCATTTTGGTCACTTTTCGATCCAGAACAAACTTTCCATACTTTGCAAGCTAAGCGCAACTAAATATAAATTGTGTTTGTGTTATTTCGCAACCCGAAATTAACTTTTCTTTGTCTGTGTAAACCACAAAAGAAACAAAAAGCACTCAAGCATTCTCTGTGGGGTGTTATGGCCGAGCGGTCTAGTGCGTCGAACTTAAAGGGCCTGTAACATGCTAAACAACTTTGTGCCTAAGCTTTGCTTCATAATGACGGATTACTTGTTCAGCAAGACATACTATTGTTCGTTTGGATGTAAAATCAATAAAAGGTGGCATTTTTCAACTTTGAAGATTTCCCTGCAATAAATCACAGACAGAGGGTGCTGTTTTGAGTGTATCACATAAAGAAGACAGAAGGGAAAAGTTAAGAAAAAACATAAGACTTCAAGTTGGACTTGTGGCAAATTGCTGCAGTTTCTACCCCCAGTTTTGTCATGGCTTACAGCAGGCAACATGTAAAACAAACTCAAACAGCCATGGATTACAAAAATTTCAGGAAAATTGAGAAAAAAGTGGAATCTTTTGTGCACAGTGTAATGTGATTTTCCTGTGTTTGCCTCTTGTGACATAGTGACCTTGGTCATGAATATGCATATTTTTATTAGCATAACAACTAAAAACCTTTGTTTTAACCCCCAAAGCAAGCTCCAAATAGGATTGTTATGACTTTAACTGAGTAGAGTGGTTTTAAAGCATAGATTTCATTGATAAAAATCCTAAATAAGGGGGCCCTTTAAGTTCCTGTGCTAGTACTAAAATGTAGGTTCGATTCCTGGCCGTGACGGGTTGTGGCACCTGTGCCCTTGAGCAAGGCACTAAACCACACTTGCTCCCATTCCTGTAATTGGCGGTCCCTCCGCTGTTGGATGTGGTATATAAATAAAATAAAAAAATAAATAAAAAACTCATTGTTAACAGTGTGATGTGATTGAAAGAAGCCAAACACTTTCATTCAGACAATTTTAGGATATATTTAACCTACTGCTGCTGGTTATGTACATCAAAATACGGTAGGCCCTACATGAAATATTCAAAATAATAAAATGTACAATTATCAAATTCATTGTATTTGCCTTTATTTAGTGTCTTAAAGAACTGATAACATAATAAATTAACCAACTGTTGGTAAAATATTGCCCAATTTCTGTGAACAGCATTTAAGTAAATTGCCCAACCATTCTCGACTGGTATAACCAACTGCATGGTTAAAATTCGCCCAACTCGCCATTAACCAACAGGTTGGTTAAAATTTAATTAACCAATCATTGGTTAAAACTTTTAACCAACCACGTATTAAAATGTAACCAACCTGGGTTGGTTAAGGTTTTAACCAACTGTTGGGATGTTCACCTGGTAATACATGGTTGGTTAAAATTTTAACCAAGTTGGTTAAAATTTTTAACCAACGTTCTGAGAGTGCACGTTATGCCGTTATTACAGGAATTACGCAAATGGTGGAGTAGTCCTTTAATTCTTTCACTGCACAATTGTTTAAAGGTCTGTGACGTAATTATCCGAAGGCCACCGCTGGCAGCGGCTTACCTGCCACAAGTAGACATCATTCTCACCGTAGTGACAGAGTTAAACAAATTGTGGATTTAGACCCATGGAGTTGCGGTCGAGAACTTGCACGAGAGTACACAGTTCAAAGATTGGATCCGAGTCCATCTCTCAGCTACAGTGTCCGCGAGTAGACATAACATCACGTGTCTCTTTTGAATAGTCTGATCACGCCCTCATCGTGCAATTTTGCCCAGAGTTTGCGTTCGTTGTCCACGTCGTGTGATCCGGTCGACGCCCGGGTGTGCTTGACGAACTTAGTGTCGTAGTAGTGCATAGTAAAACGCGAGTCGTAGCCGAAGCCGTAAATCGACACCTCGTCGCAGATATGGAGAGCCAAAATAACAACTAGAGCACCTGTCAGAGTAATTACGAAGAAAGTTGGACAGATTACATGATTGGACAATTTAAAAACGGCGTTTTTTCCACGACAGATTAAGGATGTGTAGGATAAAAATCAACCTGCGAGAAAGTCTACGTTCAGAGAAAAACAATGAAAACTGTCCATGCTTTCAAGATTTTTGCGTGAAGCCGCTGTCCTATTTGGACTGGTTCCGTGGCTATACTGCACGGATAACGGAGCCATGATACCATGGTAGTCAGGGGCTTAGTTCTTTTTACATGAGGGCACCCTTACAGGGAGTTGGGACCACAGACAGAGAACCTGGGACGGGCTAATCTGTTTGCGCCCTCATTGGCCAATATTTTATACGACACGTGATCACAGGTCACGTCTTTTTCCTGTAAACAGACGTAAAAACATTTTTCAGCAGACAACGTGGGTCTCGCACAAAGTACACTCATTTTATTCGTAAATTTGATTTTTGAAATGGATACATAAGCGTTAACATACTATTGATTAATCATTCGTCTGGCAGCAAGCAACCCACAACGCTCCGCGGGCCTGTATATGTGACCATTGCGTCACGTGTTTCCGCCACAGAAATCTGTGCACCAGGCACATTAGCCCGTACCAGCGCCCTGTAAGGGCGAGCTGGGTACGAGCGAAACATACACATTCAGTATAGTAGAAAACAGTTAAAGATAAACAGTCCATGCGTTTTGGGTGTGGCACCTCGAAAAATAAAGTTTTTTTAATTGACAATTTTCCAGACACATAAAAGTTAGACATCAACAAAAGTGAGACATCAACGAAAAAATCGAATAACGTTTAGTTATCGAACAATTACTGTCAATATTTCGAATTATTGGCGGCCCGCCAATAATTCAAGGCGTGGACTTCCACAAGTCTGACCTCCTGTGCTCAGTCTGCAACGCGCAGAGCGCCATCCGGACCGGTGGCCTGTCCGATCTGTTTTCTTTTTGCTCTGTCTCAGAAAGTCTTCCGAGACAGAAGAACAGAGATTTGACAGGTCACCAGTCCAGAGGGCGCGCTGCACGCACCGCAGCACAGACCAAACACGGGAAGTCAGACCTGGGAATGTCTACGCAAGGCGCAAAAACGGCTGTATAAAAAAGGCGTTTTTTACAGGGATGCTGATGTCTAAAATACAAAGTATGATGTTTTGTCGTTAAAATAAAGTATGCTTTAAAAATTTGTTCGGAGAAAACAAAATCAAATTTGCTGAGAACCACGGACTGTATATCTTTAAAGATATATCAGCTTCATTAGTACTGAATAGATTCAACCGTGAAAACTAAATTTTAATTTTAGAATAGAAAATTCTAGCTTCTCCGAGAATTTTCATTCTCAATTTTATTCTGAAAACAACGGGTGCCAAACACTTGAACCTTTTTATACATGAATCTTTTTATACCATACATGACCCTTTTATACATGACCCTTTTGAACTTGCACTACGAGCAACTAACAATGGAAATTGGGCACACACCATTGTTAATAACAATGGTTTGTGCCCAATTACTAACAATGGAAATTGGGCACACACCATTGTTAATAACAATGGTTTGTGCCCAATTTCCATTGTTAGTTGCTCATAGTGTTGTTGGTATTTTGATTGGTGTATTAACATTGGTGTATGAACAATTATACGACTATTAGAATAAGAAGTCCATGCATACCGAGACGACAATACGCACGCATGTAGGTTCACTTGAAGGTTTGGGACATAAGGACACCATGAATTATTAAAGATATATACGTGAATAAGTTCTTTCATGAAGCGTCACGTTACCACGTGTATATACCTGTTGTCGGTCTGTGTGACTTGCTGTCCAAGAATGTATTGAAAACATAGTAGAACAACTCCGGATGAACAAACTTTACTTTGCTGGGATTCACGCCAGGCGTTCTCATGTTGCTGAAAAGAAGACATGAGAATAATATAGGGTGGAATAATGCACCCATCAAGCGTTGCCCCGCCCCAACCCCTTAGGTGGGGTTTTGGTCACGATTTTCATGCCCCAGGGTGGGGACTTTAACGCATAGAAATAACATTTTCAGCGCACCTAAAAGCAAAACGTGCATGTTTTACCCCGTGGGTGGGGATTTTGTCGCCCAAATTTTGCCCTAGGGGTGGGGAATTTGTCACTCGAAAAGTGACAATCCCCACCTCTTAAGTGGGGCAGCCCGGGTAGGGGGAGGGATGGGGAACAATTGATAGGTGCATAATATGTAGGCCTATTCGAATTCATAGCCGATTAAATTCAATTTCGCCATGATCAATGGTCAACCAATTTCAATATACGTATAACTACATGTATGTTCATCCAATGTCGGAAGATTTCAATCGAATTCGCCTCGACTGATGACCCGTCTACATCATGATTGAATTCGTCTTTGTTCAACCTATTTCAAGAATTTATCGACCGGATTCGTCGGATGGTTACTATGTAGGACGTTACTTTTTGAGGACGCAACAGTTATTTTTTAGGTTAGTTTCTTGCACTTGCTCTCATGATTCCGAATCTTCAACAAACATTACGTGTCATTGTTATAGGCCCACGTAAGGCAAGCATAGTAATCTACGCAAAAAGTTAATGCGTTTAAAATAAAATTTTAAAAAAGGACGCAGAGGTACTCACTACCAATGACTGGCGAAGCCATGCACGCACGGCTTCACGCAATACCGTAACCACAGATTTTCGACAGTTATCTCAAAATTTCCACCCCTAGACGCCCATGTAAGCCCCATACAGACACTCAGTAGGTTGAATCTGTATCTGAACTCTATATTACCGGTTGTTATTTTGTGTCAAAAACACAAATTCACCGCGTTTTACGAGTTTGAAACGGCCAAAGGCGTTACTCGCCATATAAACACGTGTACGTAAAATCGACTCAATTCACTTCCGCCTACCACGTCCGTTATGCACATGCGTGCATAAAATTTGAATTTATTAGTGAAAGGGTCTATTCCCACACAGCCAGCTGCTGTTAGACCAGTCCTATGTATAAAGTCGGTGATTACTTGTATCGAGTTTCCGCTTGTTCAGCGACACTTGTACGATATGTTTAGTTTTGTGAACTGGGGCCAATTTGATGTAGCTGTTAAGCCCAAAAATGCGCTTAACACGTAATTTATTGTTTTTTTCCTGAGGAAATATCTTTATTGCTGACTTATCTCTTATACAATGCATATATCTGTTACTCCAAATAACAATTAGAGAAAACAATAACAGCATAAGACTATATCAACCATGAAAAAGTCCAGAAAAAGCAAATTCCACGCTAACTACAAACTTATGTCCCCATTTATGGTGTGTGTATATTTCTCAACGCTATTCGCTGGCAGAGTCGTGACGTCACATTGCGAGCGCTGGACCGTAACTATGGTTACTGGTTCACGCTCACGTTTTACATCCATTGTGTTTGCGCACAGTGTGTTTTACTATTATTTGCAATGGTTTGCTCTACTCTCATAGCGATACGCTATCCTGCCTCCTTATTTTGTGATGTTTGTAACAGAAAAACTCAACAGAAAATGTTCCCCTTGTGGTTCCTGTGCAAAACGAATGGAGAAACGCGTTGCCATGGAAGTAGCGTGAACCGTTGTCAAAGAAGTGAACTCGTCCGCGCGCAAAATGACGTCACACTCTGCCTTCGACATAATTTTTTTTAAATATTAAAACACGGACGTTTATCCATCATTTTCATCTTATATATATGGTACCGACAAATCAAAAATATAACATTGAGTGCTCTCCACGTAGTATTTAAATTGCCAAATATATATAATTGTCTTATCCTTTAACCATAAGCTACCGACTTCCACAAATGAACTGTAAAAGAACAAAAACATTATATACAAAAAAGATTATATACAAAAAAGAGTTTGTGCCCAAAATACGATGTAATAAACGAAACTGAAACCACCGTAACTTAGTATCCATTGTACAAGAAAAAGGGATGGAAAAGATTGACGTAAAATCATGATCAATATGGAAGACATCTTCCCCTCGTCAATAAATTTATTTGCTCTATATTGCAAAAATGGGTTGCCAGCTCGTATGTGATGTGAATTTACTAATATTTTGCTACTTTTTTTAAAAACACAATTCGACATACAATTTTGGCTGGCATAACCCATTTTATAAAGCAAACACATTCTGTGCTGAGCAAATGTTTGTGCTAAACATCGCCGTGAAATTAATGTCCTGTGGGCGCTACTTTTTGCTGGATGTGGAGTGTTCCGTCGCGGCGTAAGAGATTCGCAGGTCGACCCGACTTGCGGCCTATATGTATTCGCGTATAACTGCAAATGAGTGACCGTTTTATAGAGAAACTCATTACATTATTTCAAGAGTAGACTTCACGAATAATTACTGATCAGAGTTCACCTTAATATACAAATTTAGTTTTCTAAAACATTTAAAGCAACATTCTAGAGTTCATTAAAAACGGATAGCAACAATTACATATACAGTTAGTCAGAAGTTTACATATGTATGTACACACATACCATCATCACCCAAAATGGTAAACAGGACTACCCGAACCATTATAGCCTTTTTGAAGTATGGCGGACACAATAGGAGGGCGCACTTTGCAGTGGGTATAAAATCAACTAAAATGCGATTTTGATCAGGACGCTATTTTTCTGATTCTTTCAATTTCACGATGTTAAGTTAAGTTTAAAGACATTCATATTTGTTCGTTAATACATCCAGATTAGAACTTGCCTCATTTAAAACACAAAGCATGAATCGTAATTTATTAAATTTGGCACACATTGAGTTCACACGGATTTTGCAGTCCCAATTTTCTTTTCGTTTATGCGCGAACAATAATTAATATGCACATTCAAAATAATTCCATGCAATTGAAGTTGCACTGTCCGTGTTTGGGCAAAAAGATTTTTAAAATTTATTTACACACGCGAACGAATTTAGAAAGTCTACGTGTCTCTGTAATTACTAATGGGCTTCACATGTTGTATGTATGTGCGCGTACGCTCATTATGTACATAGTATGTGTACAATACACATGTACAACACGTCATAACCCTGTCGAATAAAAGACAGGGCCTGTCTTTTATTATCTCTTGATTTTAATCGACTGGCATTAATCCTTGACGGATTTTTACGTTCTTGGTACCAAATGAAAGCTGATAACATTTTCTATTCTAGAAAAATAGCAATTTAACTTTAAAAAAAAATATTTTACACTAAAATCGGCCTAAAATCGGACAGTGCAACTTTAAAACGAAATAAATATAAAAAGAAAACAGCAGATAGAGTTCAATCAATTACATCGCAACAAGTACAGCTTTGCTTTTATGGTGTTCACTTCCTCATCTGATCACTTTTATTGTTTCAAATATATATATTTAAAAATCGGTAAAAAGAGTTAAATTAACAATCGGTATACAACGTTGCTTTTATAGTGTTAATTTTCTTATAACAGTTATCATTTCAAATATATAAAAAAGTAAACCGAGTTACTCTTTTTTCTCTCAAAGCATATATTTTTGATATACACAAGGCACTGTACTGAACAGCAGCTCCCAAGAGTTACACGTGAAATATTCCATGACTTATAATGATTCTTCTTTTTTTTCTATTTGTATCATTATTACAGTCTCCCCGTCTCATTTAGGAGTTTAATCATATTTATCACACTATCTTACAATAATTATAAGATTAAATACTATTTGGATATAAAATTTCACATGCACAAATTAGAGTCCCGAAAGAGATGAAAATCGCCGCCATTTGGATTCTACAACAAAGGTTGACTAAATGGTGAACGTGTATTACATGTACATAAGGCAACCAATCCACCACACACTCGGATAAATCAATATTTTCGAAATATTTTATTTGAACTCAAAATATATTAACAATCGCCATAATTCGGATTTATATAGCCACGTTCGTCGTGAGCAAAGCCGCCAGCCTTTCCGGATTTTGGGGAGGACATCTGGTAAAACGGGTTCATTCGTGACTCCCAACACATCTACAAATCCCCAAGGTTGTTAATTGATTATCCAGGAGGGTTTTTATCCATGTCAGGACTCACAAAATTAGTCATTTTACGAAGAATCTGTTGCAAAATCCGGGAGGGTTGGCAGTTCTGCGTAAGTATGGCGCATAAGGCATAGGATTGGGTGACAAACATTGGCAACAAACTGTATGTAAACATATGCAGAGGCCAACTTGACAACCTTTTCACTCTTACGAAATCAAAAAAAGATTTATTAAGTTATGTCCATTTTCACCCTTTGAAACTTACTTACAATAAGTATAAGGATTTTAGTATGTTTAGTATGTTTTAAATTTTGGATTTTGTTTTCTTTTTTCAAATGACTGTTTTCACGTATTTCTGTGACAAGGTGTGTCTGTCATGTAGATATGGGGAATCCCCGAAATTAGGGGTCTAAAACTTTAGTGTCCCAGCTATGTATGATACCCTGAGCTTCAAAAATCACCATTCATGATCATGACAAATTCTCAGTAATGGACTGTGGCATGTGATTATACTAGGGGACAGCATAAATGTATTGAAAATTTTTTCTCTGATTAGGCCTACTGACAATATTCGAAACAAAAGACCATAAAGGCTCATAATTTGTTCCATGATATTGAATAGGAATTTGGTGTCCCAAGTTACCTACGTAGAACGAGTTTGCATTAACCTTGGTGCCTTATCCACACACAAACATTAAATTTAAGTGGCGTTTATGGAAATAAAAATTTCTACTGCATGGAAAACCACTTTCGATCACTAAAAACACTTTAAAATCTTTAAAAACATGTCACATTTTTGGCCCTATAATTTTGGGAATTACCCATACAATTGTCTAATCATATACATAATCATTCAAGCGGAATGCAAACCTCAATAAAATATCTGCGTACACCCCACAATATCCCTAACTTATTGTGAGTAGTGTATCAAGCCTATACTGAATTCCCCACATATATATACATGTATATATATATATATAGCGGCGGCAGAGTCCGTGGCCTGCATGAAAATAGCATGCGGCACGCTCCTGTATAGCCATCATGAGATATCAGGGAATTTCCACTCTGCAAAGCGACGTAACAATACCCTCATGAAACACACTGTGGAGTGAGCCGGCTGTTGTCTTGAGCCAACTCACGCCCGAGTCATTCTGATGTAATTTAATCAATTCGGTCATGTTATACCGAAAAGAAACGATTTATATACTTTCCAGAAATTGTATTGGGTTCCGTTCCTTATGACTGTCCCATTCCTACCAAACTTTCAAACGACTATCTTAATTTGCTCCGCAGTTTTTCAAATTAATAACAGGGATGCATGCTGACGAATGTAATGGAACGGATTCCCCAGTATGCTTTAAATATCAGCCAATCGTCGACGCGGACAACGGCCAGCATTACCGAGTATATATATCACATGCATGCACGGTGTTTACAATCTGCGCGCGTTACATTTGAATGCCTGCAATCATGCTGCAATGCACTGCCAAGCGTCCTGATTGGTCCAGCAGAGGGGACAAGATTTCTGTCGCTAGTCTCACCGCGAAATGGGGCCTTTTTCAACAGGGCCACGGGCCACTGTACGCAGGAGTTAGGGAGTGCGTTAAAGGGGCACTGTTGCAAGAGGATGCATTCAATCCCAAGAGCTATAATGCGCGCAATTCGAAATTTACGCGCTCAGTGAGAGCTCCCCTAAAACAATACGGAACAAGTTTGGTCATTGATGGTTTGTCTCGAGTTCCTTGAACGATGTGTCAATATCCATTATTCTATAGGGACACTGGTCGTTTAGCTTATATAGTAACGTCTAGTAACGTCAATGAATGTCGGGCTAGCCTTAGAGTATATATGAAAAAAGGCAAGCAAGTAATATATGATTTAGGCCCACCTATATGTGCGTGTGTGTATGGGTTGTACGCACCTTGCGTACGTGGTGTGGACTCGAAACCCATTCAAGTCCACAATTTGCGGGGAAAAGTGACGGATTGTGGACTTGCACTCGTTCGCTCACGAAAGTCTACAGTCATGTTGTCCAAACTTGGGAAAAAAAGGGGTTAGTGTGGGGTTGGAGGGTTAAAAAAAAAGTTAGGGTTCAGGAGTAAAGTTTAGTGACATTTTGTGACATTTCACTTTACATCCGCCACCGTATTCAGCTGTATATGCTACACATCCCCCAATTGCTTAATCATAACAAATGACACATCGTCGTAAAGAGGAATAACAGGGCTTTACAGTACATGTAATACTGTACATTTTGCAACAAGAGAGAAATCGTCAGTTAAACTTGACTTTCCGAACTTTTTTTGAGGAGTTTATATCAAATGCAAAAATCAAATTTACGAATACAATGAGTGCCTTGTTTTTACGTCAGTTTCCAAGAAAAAGACGACCTCGTGGTCACGTGTCGTATACAATTTTGGCCAATGAGGGCGCAAACAAATTAGCCTGTACCAGCTCCCAGTTTAGGCGGTGGGAATGAGTAAAGCTTCACTCAGGAAGTCGCTACAGTCCAATGTACATAAGTCAGTGGTTTTATCTCGAAGCTTTGGCGGACGTCAATTTATGGAAACCAAAGTGTCGTAAGGATTGCCGTGTTATCTGGCTCTGAACACGGCAAAAATGTACCTTGCACGGGAAAACGACCAAGAGATTGATGTATTCATATAGGCTCTTCAGACCGTGATAAGGTTGTAACATGGATGCAAATTGAGAACTACCTATTTGATTGTCATTAAATCAATGACCAGTTAAGTACACCGTAATTTGCGATATAGGTCGCGTTATGCCGGCAGGGGCGTGGCATGGGAGTGCTTTGCGAGCTAGAGCGCATGTGTGAGCCTGCCGCAATGCTGCGAGAAGTAGTTGCAGTTATAAGCGACGCCCGTAGGGAAGCGACCCGTGGCAGACCTAGTCCAGATTCTGGACTATATTATTGCGATATTGGATCGTAGCGCGGCCGACTATAGAGGGCGCAATATCGATATGATTTGGACTGCGCATAATATAATATTTAAAATGTTTGAACTTGAATAAATGTTTGGGAACTTATTTTGTTGAGTTTATATTGAGGTGGCATAGTCATGAAGTCCCCCTGGCCTTTTTTCTACAGGAACATTTTCTGTGAATTGTGTGCCTGCTTATTCGCACATTGCAAAAAAAATTCTGTTATCTGAAAGGTCCCTTAAAAAATACTGGATCATGCAAATGAATTGAAGGATTTAACACAAATAAACTCAAGTGTGTAACTCCGTCTTAATTCAGAATGCATTTTTAAAATCTTGATGTACTGTCATATGAATTCAGTTTTATTAAAAATTGCAACTGAAAGATGAATAATTTCTATTTTACGTAGATTAACATTCCCATCTGTTAAAAGTAGGGATGGGCATTTACGGTTAATTCAGAAACCGGTTTGCAATTCTTTCCAGTGTCGGTTAACCGGTTAACCGTTCAGCCGACACCAAAGTTGTTGGTGGTGTTTTACTTTATAGATGCATTTGCAATGCACACAATACACCTAGGGCCCCAAAATAATCGTTGAATCTTTATCCGGTGAAAATTTTACTACGACTCCATATAAATTTATTTCAATTTCATGAAGTAATTACAAAAACCTTTGAAAACTATTGTAAATTCTTTAAAATTGGGTTTCGTTTTAACGTTCGGCAAAACGGTTTTTATTTTTTTCCCCGGTTAACCGGTTAAATGTCCCATCCCTGGTTGAAAGAGTGCATTATGTTAATGAAAACCCTCAAATAAGGCATCCTCATAATTTGATTAGTTTTGTGCTTCACAAGTTGAGACAGACATGAGACTTCCAAATTTGAAGGAATGGATTGAATGGACTGCTCACTTAATTGCAGTTTTGCTTCACACCCCATGTCGTTGTTAAATGAATGTTCAGGTCATAATCCCATTACTAGAATTGTGTCAAATATTATTATAAATAAGACTACCGAGAACTTATTTTGCTGAGTTTGTGAATTGTGTGCCTGCTTAATTATTTTGTGCATTGCAAAACATGTCTTAAGTTATCTGAAGCTCCCATTCGGCGGGCCACAAAAATACTGGATCTGCTACTACAATGTACATGTACATGTTGAACTTCAAGAACAGGATAAACAAGAACAGTTGGTTTTTATAATATTTTGTTTTGTGCACTCTTAGCATGAAACTGAAGTAAATGGCACAGCAAGGAATAAGCTATATCCAAATTTTGTTTTCCCATGTAGGACACCACCCAATCACTCGCACTGCCCTCACAGTGAACCTCCCAGGTACATGCAGTACCCCCACGCCCCACCCCAAAGTGACCGAGCCATTAAAACGTTCTAGCTATCTATCTAGCTAGCTTTATTCCCGCTTCATGAGCTGAGTCACATTCACACTGCATGCAATACGCGCTATGTGTACATGCAGTGCAAATACTCGTATGCAGTTTGTGCACACAAGCAGCTGTGCTGCAGATATCGATATCGCGGTATCGAACTCTGCGACGTGAATGATTATTCATGAGCTCGATTGACCTTTGACCCCAGCGGGGAACTGGAGGTTAAGTTCTGGACTATATTATGCGCAGTCCAAATCATATCGATATTGCGCCCTCTATAGTCGGCCGCGCTACGATCCAATATCGCAATAATATAGTCCAGAATCTGGACTATGGCAGACCCTGTGTCGCGTGTATTGAGGCGCCGGGCCACGTACGCCATAAATTATTGCGCAATAAGTTGCGACGCGTTTTACGAAAGTTGCGCCACATTTAGATATGGCGCAACTCGCCGACTTACGCAATAACATTTGGCGTAACTTGCGCAATGGTTTTTGGTGGCGTAAGCTGGAAAAATGTGTCGTAGGACAGTGAAAATTGGCGATAATGCAGCTAGCTATACATGCACGTGCTTATTTACCGCATCGTCAACGAACTGAACCCCGGCCTTCCGTTATTAGTAGAAAACGGCCTTTCATCATCAGTGAAATATGCGACGGGACGCATGATTACCGAGCGACATGAGCGATGGCAGCCATGATGACAGTGCCATGATGACAGTGCCATGATGACAATGAAAAACAACGACGTATGTTTTATTTACACTATTTTATCAAGCGCAAACATGAAATAGTCGTTGGTAAACTAGAAATTATCCTCGTCCTAGTAGTAACAAGTGATAAAGTGAAAAAATGAGGGTTGCGCAGCTAAGGAGTCTTACGCCATAGCGCAAGTTGCGCAATGTTTCGTGAAATCGGCTGCAGGTGACTTACACGGGTAAGCGACGCCCTCACACGTCAGGCGGCCCGTGGCAGACCCGACGCCCATATAGGAGGACGCCTGCTAGATAAACGGTTAGTGTCCTGAGCAAAGAGGCGATAAGTTAGGCCAGTTTTATGCGCGTGGGATTCGAGCTAAAGCTGCAGAGGGCCAATTTCATGGCGCTGCTTAAGCGCTAGCTGAAAACGTGTGCTTACTGTAGCAGAAACGTTGTGCTAACTTTTAGGCTATTTCACGGCCGCGGCGTGATTAAGCATGTGCGTGCTTGGAAACGGGCGTTGTTGCGTCACGAGTGTTTAGCAAATTTACCTCTAAAGCTAGCAAACGTTTGCCAGTGCTTAATGCTACGGTCTCCATGAAATAGCCGGAGCTTCCGTTAGCACAAAATCGGCTGCTAAACAGCTCCATGAAATTGGCCCCTGGGCTAAGCCTACGTGCTAGTAGTAGCAGTACGAGTGAGGCGCTGGAGTAGCGTAGCTATATAGGCTAGGCTGCCGCGAGCGAGGCGCTAGAGTAGCGTAGCTAGGCAGCCGCGAGTGAGGCGCTAGCAGTAGCGCAGCCAAACAGCGAGGTGCCGGTGGTAGCGCGGCTGAACGCTCGATCAAATTTGACCCTCTTCGAGACGTAGGAATCATTGAAGTAACGAGGTAATAAATCCTCACTAATCAAAGGAAAATCATAACGTCTGTCATTGTATCAGTCACTTATTTATGAAGACCCTTCTCCTGATTTAATCCCGTGGTTGGTTCTACACACGCGGCGGTATATATTTCTGGCCAAACAGACTGGCGCTTAATAGTGAGGCCCTAGACGCTCGTTTTTCGAGACCTTACTTATGTGACCAACTCAGTAGGGGCAAGGAACCAGGTATGAAAACCACTACTACCACAGATTTCCGCCACAAGGTTAAATCATACGTTATGATTAAATACACCATATATGATGCCGTGGTGTACGTCAAAAGAGCCGTTTCTCCTCGCGACATTCTGGGGCAAATTCGAGCAACGAAATTTTTACAAGAACGCACTCTAGTTATGGACGGTCAGTCGATTCTATTCTATCATTTTCGTTGCTCGAAATTGCCCATAACTCATAAATCTCTTTTAAAAAGTCGAAGTGCGCCCTCTTCGTGGAGTTTGGTCCAGATTTGGCGCTCATTGTCCACGTCATGCATACCCGTGGATTTCTTCGTGTGTTTGACGAACTTGGTATCGTAATAGTGCAAGGTGAAGCGCGAGTCGTAGCCGAAGCCATAGATCGTAACCTCATCGCATAAGTGCAGAGCTAAAAACACCACAATCGAACCTGTCGAAGACAATAGTTAGGCAAATGACTGATTAGGTTTCGAAATAAGGACACAGCATTTGAGGGAAGTTAATGAGTAGGTATTGGACTTTATTAAACGCCCTTGTTTCTCTTTTCACCACAATTTCAAAAAGTCTCAAGGGACGTTCACACTATCGCGGAAAAATGGCTTTGGGCGCGCGCGTGCCACTGGTTTGTACAGGAGCTGGTTTGACTCTTGGACGCGCAAAATGTTTTGAGCTGGGTCAAACCTGTTGAACTTTGACTGCAGTGCGCTGACCTTTCGAACGCGCAGCCAGTGGGGTATCAGAGAAGCACCTAGCCTTGTCCAAGGCTATGAAATTGTGTGAATCCGTGAATAATTTGCCTGTATGCTATGCAGCGAAAGTGCGCCATCGCGCGGTGAATTGTAGCTAACTGCAAAATAGTCTGGTTACCAAAATATCTTGGTCTGAATCCTGACTTCTCGGGCGAGGCTGTATCATGATACAGCCTCGCATGATACAGCCTCGCCCGAGAAGTCAGGATTCAGACCAAGATATTTTGGTGACCCGACTATTTTGCAGATGGCTACAATTCACCGCGCGATGGCGCACTTTCGCTGCACAGCATACAGGCAAATTCTTCACGGATTCAAACAATTTCATAGCCTTGGACAAGGCTAAGAAGCACCAAGTTATTGGGGTGGAATTTTCTATTTTCAATTGGAAAGATCGGCGATTGGGAGATCATACAATGCGGTGAGCGCAGCGCGGCAGCGTGATTTTTCCGTGATAGTGTGAACGCCCCTTCAGTGTGAATCCACCCTTAAGCCCACCACACACATTTGCGATTTACCAGATAATCGGACCACATACCGGAAAGGTGTGCGCTGAAACAATTCGGGCAGGTCTGACCGTACACGAACGACCAGAGCAAATCAAACTTGTTTGATTTCTCCGGATCTGATGGTCCGGTGTCCGATTGGCCGGTAAATCGCAAAGGAGTGTGGCGCGAAAAGGTCTAGTGTAAACCTGCCGAACACCTTTGTGATTTACCGGCCAACCCGATACGGGACCATTGGATGCGGAAAAATCAAACAAATTTGATTTGCCCCGGTCGTTCGTGTACGGTCACACCGGCCCGAAGTTTCAGCGCACATCTTTTCGCTAATAGACCATATACCGAATAGCTGCCATCTTGTAGGGCGGTTTCTTTGTTCCATGAAGACATGCATAGTTGCACATTTCTTTGCTTACATTGTTAACCAATTTAAACACCAAAAATTGCCCTACAAGATGGCAGCTATTCGATACGGTCTATTGGCCGGTAAATCGAAAAGGTGTGCGGCGGATTTGTTATTACATGGATCGAGGTTCGACTGTAAATTTAAAGTAGCGGTATAAGACTAGCTAATTCTACTTTATTTGCAGAAAAAAGTATTTGATCATTACCTGTTGTCGGTCTTGCTTTGCCCTTCAAAAAAATTCGAGACACGTAGTCGAACATTGCTGGATGAACGATTTTCACTGTCTTTGCCCGCACAACGGGTGGTCCTTTCCCGCTAGACGAAGATAAGAGAGCAACGGAAGCGATCGTCATTGCCCAATTCGTGACTGTGACTTTACATGGATGGACTGGCACCGCGGTCCGCACATAATAGAACACACACATATATGTGTGGTCTATTTAGTGCATCATGGGGTATAACACTCAGTCGGGAGGTCGTGGATTCAAGTCCCACTACGGCCAACGTGTCTGTAGCTGTGTCCTTGGGCAAGACACTTAAGTTCAATTGCCTCGTCGACCCAAACGATATCAGGTTTCTTATAAGTAGTGCGCTACTTGCGAGCGACTGTTGTAAGTGCTGATGTGCGAAGACACAACAGGCCTTGTCGTATAGTTTTCCGGGTCAAACGTCTACTGATTGCAGCGGCCATCTTGACCCGTTTCTAGTGAACTTTTTTGTGTCCGTACGCTGTATTTTCGACATTTTCTGTACTCGACAGCGTGAAAAAAACTGTCATGTTGAGTTTAGATGATCGTACTAGAAAAAGTTCCTCATGGCGGATGTGACACAAAAAAGTTACAATGTATTTCACGGACATTTTAACTGGCCAATAAATCCTTGACGCAATGACGTCACGCTTGGTTTCACGTGGAAAACTATGTGGGGGTCTACTCTCAGAGAACCAGACGGTTTATAGGCATTTAGACAATAGAACATGTAACAAACTGTGACGTCATTATATACTCAACCAAAAAGAAACGCACATTTTTACAACTGCCAATATTTTGCAAATTAGCCACCACGGAGCGGCGAAATTTCACACCATTCATGTGAGGCATTGTCAATTTCATCCGCACCAAATATCTATAGGCTTGTGACCTTTTTGGGTCTGTCAGACGTGCACGTGTTACGTAGCTTTTACGAATATACATTGTACCTCGTAGAATGTCATATTTAAGTATTATCTTTGGTTTATTAGATGTTAGGGGGTCTTTGTTTTAAAGGAACACACCAGCTTCGTTTGGGTATTTTGGGCTCGAAATAGACCCATTCATGATTCTGAAAGTCTTTCCTAAATAGAATGAAGAGAACCTGAAAAGAAAATACCATTTGCCGTTTTTGGCATTTTATTAAAAAAAATAAAAATCAAGTTCACGTGATCTGTTCGAACTAGATTTCTGGTTCGGATAAATCACATGTTCTTGGAGTTAGTTTTGTGTCCAGCCGCATGAAAGTTTATTACTGCAGTAGGCCTACTGCACCAACTTCAGCTCTGAGTTTTTTTTTTCAAAATATTTGAGTATTTGACAAGACACTATTTTTTCAGGTTATGAAACAAAGTTAAACATAACTACGAAAAATCGTGTTCCACCGTCGACAGTGGACAGGCGAACGAGACAAAGCCCTGTGGCAGACACTGCGACCGGTATACGGTGCTGTGGTTCGTGCAGCTAGCGTGGCATGCATTGAACATATAGGCAGGGAGCCAGACCACTGGGTGTGTTTCGTCATTAGGTGTTTTAGTATGTACATCTACTCTTAGCTCCACGCGGAACTGTCATAACAGCCGGTTGCTGCAGTATGAACACAAACCATGTCAGCTCCTCCAAAGAAAACGGAAAAACCTATTCGGTGGTCCGGGCTGTCCAGTGAAATCATCAGCAGAAAATAAGATATATCCAAAGCAAAAAGCTACCAAGAGCTATAGAGAAGAACGAATCGTTTGCGACAAAGTCGTGAGGCTCGCACGATAGTAAACGGCTGGTAAAGCATACAACCCGACTAATGACCGTTTTTGTTAATTTTAAGCTTGTTTGGTTAATTACGGGATATTTTGATGATCTTTTATCACAAGGACCATCATTGTCAATGATGCTACATCACTTGTGAACAGTGAACCGGTGTGTTCCTTTAACACCTTTAATGTCCGTATATCTTGGCAACATAGGCCTAAGTTATCTGCGTAAAATGTGTAATTTGAAATGGCCACTTACTAGGTTTTGCCTCTGCTGAGATATTTCGGCGAGTTTTCTTCCCGCATCAGGCTCAGTGCGTAGTCCACATCATAGGCTTTGAACATCGTGAAAAACATAAGGGCACTCTGAGAAGTAAATCAGGAAAAACGAACAACGATATTCCTGTAGTGTACCGTTTTGAAAAGTAACTCAGCAAATTCCCAATTATCCAAATCATTGTCTCTTGCTCAACTGGCGATGAATTAAACTTCTACCTTGGCTATTTAGTTTATCTTTGATCAAGTTTGTGTAGAAAGACCGTTCTTCATCGATTTGCCGCCCAAACGGTTGGTGTAAAGTGCGCCACTAATATCAGAGCCAGTATATAGTTGACGTCATTACTTGTTTTAATAGAGTTGTACGTGTCAATGACTCGATTCGACTCGACTTCGATTTGAGTCAGGAGTTTTGGCAAATCAACTCGACTCGAGTCTATACATACAGGTAAACGGTGAGACTCGGGAAAACTCGGTCTTCTCTGCAAAATGGAAATGAAGTCAACGTTAAAGATATATTACATGATTGGAAAACTGCTATAAACGACGTTATCCCCGAGGATAATAGACTCCAACCTGTGTGTAATTCAGCTCGGTACTTCACCCATAACACGCACGGAGAAAACACTGGCTATGTTTAAACATTTGACTACGGAGACCGAAAAAGGTCTAACATTCCGTGGTCGCTGCGTGGGACTTTTCCTGGCCTAATAACTGAGCGTTCAGACATGACTTAGTTGGACCGAAAACGATCTATATCAGGTCACGGAGCTATACATTCCGACTAAAAAAAAATTGGCGCGAATGTTAAAGCGTAGTTAGCGTACGCGACGTGTACCGGTACCAGTCTACACGTTGTCTCGTCGTCTGTCCAGTTTGGTTTTCTCACGTGTTTGTCGCCAGACATGCCAGAGGCCCCAGACTCGAGCCCTTTGCATATTTAGAGCTAAAACCAGCGTAGCAAACGAACTTGATGAAAGTCTTCGCTCGCCATGCACTGAACATTATATTAAAATACGGCAAGATGTTCGCGTACACCATGGAGTGCGCTTCGCATTTTGGGAGACAAGCGGTCAGCGGCATGTATATGAGATTCTGGCCTACAATAATGGCCCTGGAGCATTATTCGTTGTTATTACAGACCATATGAGAGACGTCTTGAGAAGAGACTAGGGTAGGGGTAAAGGGTTAGGTGTCAGGGGTTGGGTTTAGGGTTAGGGTTGAATTCATTAAAAAGTGATGAGCTTGCAGAGATTTCATTTGGTGTAGTGGTTAGAGTGATAGACTTCTGTTATGTCCCTGGTTCGATTCCCATTTGTGACAAATTTTGTGCAATACTCGTTACTTTGTTTTAAAAGATAAAGTAGTTAGAAGCTTGAAAGAACCAGAAAAAGATTGTAGTCTTTGTCAGAGTGTTAAATGTGTTTATGGTCCAGGACCAGTATTGTATGCCCAAAACTCACGTGTGCCAAGCAGTCAGGTCACGGCGGCGACTTAGACCGGAAGTTCAACTGTCCAAACATGGTACTAGAGGGTCTAACTTGAGTTAAACCGAAAACGATCTACCTAGACCGGAGTTGGACCGTTTTGATGTTAAAAGCGGTCTGTAGACCGTTCAGACTCCATGCACTAAGCCTATGGAGCATGACGTAAAAATCATGTGTTTTCAAGAAAAATTGAACTTGATATTTTTTCATGGCTAAATTTACGTTTTCTGACAATTTACTGACCAAATTAACATTATCATGTTATATTAGGAGGAATTAGTGGCGAAGGTGTACGGTATATATACCCTCTTACGGAATATTATGCAGTATAAAAATCTAAATTCACCAAGCCAGTTTCGTTGTTCCTGCAAAGATATGGATTTAATGAGCGAAGATTTGGTGTAGAAAGCTGACAGCTAAATGTTATGAAATCAACTTTTGTCATGCAAATGTTCACACCAATAATAACTTAAAGAAAACATCTGCTCTCTATAGTGTAATCCGAGCAACATTTAGTGAGCCCGCCCTCTTGTGGTTATTCCATTGTTACTGGGGTGTATTTCTATTATGACGTCATGTAAATACCTTGGAGATACACATCAGTTTTCATTCGTCGGATTAGTCTATTGTATATTTCACAAATATGTCAATTGAAAGTCTTTTGTCATGCACGTCGCAAAACGAAAATGTCAATATTAGGCCGGGCTCACACGGATAAATATTATGCACAGTTCCGAGTTTGCCCAGTTAACTCCGCCCCCGGCCCCTTGGATATTGTTGCTATGCCTCAAAATGTCCACACACACTGCACAAACCAATGGGACTTTCAACGGAAAACACAGATTCATTGGAGAAAACTCAAAAGTATTCATGTTTCAGGGTCAACAGTTATCTTAGAACACACTGAGTAAAGGGCCAGTAATACAGGGATGTCATATCATCATGAAATACATGGTTTCTTACCTTTCAACAGCGAATCGTCCGGCCTTGAAACCAACAATTCACCTGGATCACCGCATACAACACTGTACAAACTGTATGTTGTTGTGTTGCTGTGAGGCAATGCTTTTTGACCTATGTGGTCGGCGGGTTCGGCTTGATTGACAGGTCGGAACTATCATAATGCATTCTCGTAATTACTCGATTTTGATACCATTGTAATATTTCTAACGTATACCTTGGTCAGACGACAAACTTATTATAACCGGATTGTAATCGTATAATAATTATAATAAAGTGGGGTCACACGAGCAACACAATCTCGTAATTGTATTGTACAATCCACCCCATCGTCCCTTGCGGTGGCTTTTCCCGTGTTGCGTGTGCGTGCTTGATGCCTCCCTGGGCCCCGCGCTGCGCGCACCTGGCGCCCCGTGAATGGAAAAGCATGTCAGGCGCGCGCGGTGAAGCTGCAAGTACGCGCGCGTGCATGGGGAAGGTTACCGCATGGGCTTATGGGATGGATTGTAATACGAGGCTGCGTTCGGGCGTGCAGTTCTCGTTACTCGGGAGTAATGCGTGCGCATTGCACTCGGGTCACATCACGCGAACGGCAAGTCCGCAGTCCGCGTGCGCGAATGGCAATTGGTGAAGATGGCCGTCTCGATCTCTTGCCATCACTGCACAAAAAAATGCCGTTTCACTGCTCACAAGAAACTGAAGAAATACAGGCCGTAAGTCATGAGAACGTTTGATGCCGTCTAAAACAAACCTTAGTGAGTTGTTGTTTCAGTTATTGAGTTGACACGTTGGGCAAATTCACTAAAAATCCATCCATATTTCACCATCTTCGTACAAGTCACATGACACTTGTCAGGAGTAAGAGCACACTCCCCATTTGTCGGGGAGCAGTGAGAGCATACTCTCACTGCCCCGAGTGTCGTTAATCTTGCCGTTCACGCGCGCAGGAGTATACTCGTGTTAACACGAGAACACGCCCGAACGCAGCCCGACAGTTTCGTCAGACTACTAGGTGCAAAGCCTGTTAGCGCGAACCAACATTTGTTGGCCAACAGGGTCCATCCAACACGTGTCCGACAATGTCGGCCGGCCGAAAGTTGGATGGTGTGGCATCCCTCCAGACAACGTCCAACAACATCCAACTAGTTGGAACATGTTGGAAACATGTTTCTATCGCCCGACTTTGTTGGAGCTTGTTGGAGAAACGGGCCAATATCAGATTAGAACGCACGTCACGTGAAGGCAGCAACAAACTGCAGTCGAGATATACTGGAACATCCATGTACATGTACCGCCCAACAACTTCAACAAGTTCCAACTTCATGTTGGTCCTTGTTGGCCAACTTATGTTGGCTCGTGTAGACGGGCCTTTTACGTACCTTACCGGAAAAACTACCACACACATTCGGCCAGTTGATACTCCATGCACTAAGTCTATGGAGCATGACATCGAAAGTGTTTTCAAGGAAACACTTTTAAAGAATTAGTGGCGAAGGTGTGCGGTATTTAAACCTTCTTACCTTATCCTGTACATCCCTGACGTGTTGTGACTCGGGAAAGAACGTATAAAACGTGGTTCGTATGCCTACGTCTCGGGCGTACTTCCCCGAAGAAATAGCCCTGTTCAGTCTGTAGAAGAAACGAGACCACCTTAATATACCACTGCGTCCCAGAATGACACTTGATAATCGTAATCAGCCGCTAAAGTGTCTAAATGTCGCCCTGCACGAACATGCAAATAGCATCAAAATAGTGCGGTCGGGTTGGCGTAGTAAGTCCTTTTCTAGACCGGCAGCCCAGAGGGTTTTGGTTAAACGAACGAGGTACCAACAACCGAGGGCAGGAACATTTAGGAAGTGACCTAGTATTTGCAGATCTGGGCGTCTGCCGGGGTCCCTCTGCTGCGTTTGACCCCTGGAGACCCCCAAAGGGGGCCAAAAATTGCGCTGGATCAAACATTCGAGGTACCACATGAAACTAAGTTTAGATGAAAGAGCACATCACACAGAGTACGGAATGGCCCTTGCCATATGAAATTTCTGCTGCAAAAGTCCCGCCAGACGCCCGCCAAAATCTCATTCCATATAATAAATGCAAGATACAACGGCCGTCGACAAACGAGTCCATTTGTTTTGAACGGGTTGCTTTGACATACGGCTGTTCTGTGTTTCATCTGGCGTAAATCTGGAGCTTTAAACAGAGATGCATGTGCGTCTATTGCGGCGCGGGCTAACTAGGCGCGTACTGAAATACACGCAGGTCCGAATCAATCTTTGCATGGAGCCAATTTAATGGCGCTGTTTAGCACCAAATTTGCTTTATTTTGCTAAAATGGCCCGCCAGCCAAAATCGTAGGTGATTTTTTGTTTTTACTATCTTGCTACTGTTTCTAAAAACTCAATTTGCCATATAGGCTAATAATTGGCTGGTAACTCATTTTACAAAAGTAAATAAATTCTGTGCTTGGCACATTCTTGTGTAATTCTCTGATTTTCAGCGACTCATTTCCCTCCATATGGTTTATTTTTCAAGGAGACGCACTCCAAGGCTCAGTGTGAATCCACCCAATATAAACCCCGCCGATTTACGATTTACCTTTGCGATTTACCGGCCACTTGAAAACCGGATTAATACCAAACCATCGGATGATACAGAAAAATCTAACCAACATTTTTTATTTGTCCCAGACCGGCGCAAACCTTCCCGGTTAACTTGAGCAGACAGGGCGATTGGCTGGCAAATCGCAAAAGTGTGCGCCGGGTTCAAAAGTATGGGCGGCCAACAGGGCAAAAAAAGACAACGCGGCAGGCCGAAAGGACAACTCGGCAGGCCGAAAGAACAACGCGGCAGGCCGAAAGGACAACTCGGCAGGCCGAAAGAACAACGCGGCAGGCCGAAAGAACAACTCGGCAGGCCGAAAGAACAACGCGGCAGGCCGAAAGAACAACGCGGCAGGCCGAAAGAACAACGCGGCAGGCCGAAAGAACAACTCGGCAGGCCGAAAGAACAACGCGGCAGGCCGAAAGAACAACGCGGCAGGCCGAAAGAACAACGCGGCAGGCCGAAAGAACAACTCGGCAGGCCGAAAGAACAACGCGGCAGGCCGAAAGAACAACGCGGCAGGCCGAAAGAACAACGCGGCAGGCCGAAAGAACAACGCGGCAGGCCAAAAGGACAACCGGCAGGATTTTAGGCCCAACCGGCAGGATTTTAGGTTTAGTCAGGTGCTAGCTAGCTAGCTAGCTGCGACTGTTGGGCGCAATCTTTGAACTCGGCGCAAATTCAGAATTTGCGCGCGCAGATTCAAAGAATTCAAAGATTGCGCAGCGCAAATTTTGATTCCGAACGCAATTTTAGAATCTGCGCAACATAAGTTGGGCGCAAATTTTGATTCCGAACGCAATTTTAGAATCTGCGCAACATAAGTTGGGCGCAAATTTTGAACCGCGCTCAAATTTTGAACAAAGCATTTAGACTGGTTCCCGTCCACATACGTCTAGAGACTATCCGGTACGGATACGCGGCATTAGACTGGTCCCCTGTGATGAATTTCATTTAAAGGTTTAGTGAAGTGAAAATTATCAACCATTTGTTTTTATTTACGAATCAGAAGATCAAAGTGTTGCAAACAAAGGGGCAAACTGAAATTTGTTTTCATTTCATAAAGAAGTGACCTTTTCTCTACTTCAAAATGTTCTTGACAGACGAGGGCGCTGTCTATTGCTAGTCATGGAGGGAACCCACAGTTGAAAAACAAAGAAAGAACATTACATTTGAAACAGTAACAGTAGCCCACTGATCCATTTTTGACCCAAACAAACTTGTTGGGATTGTTGCAAATGACATACTAAATAAACTCAGTAAACTGTTACAGATCACAACACCAAGAAGTCACTAAAAAATGACAAACGTTTGTACACAAGTCAATGGAGATTTCCTTAGTTGTCCTGAGATGACATCACAGATTTGCTCATGAATATGGAAACATTAGCATAAAAATAGAAAACTTGTGGGGTGTTATGGCCGAGCGGTCTAGTGCGTCGAACTTAAGTTCCTGTGCTAGTACTAGAATGTAGGTTCGATTCCGGGCCGCGACAGGTTGTGGCACCTGTGCCCTTGAGCAAGGCACTCAACCACACTTGCTCCCATTCCTGTAATTGGCGGTCTCTCCGCTGTTGGATGTGGTAAATAAATAAATAAATAAATAAATAAATAAAACGGAACAATCAAATTTTCTTCAATTGACCGAAATGTGTAAAACACACCCTCTACTATTATTATATTTAATAAAAACCCTATTTCACATGACATCGCTTATGTTTTTGCAAATTCAAGTCCCTTTGAGGGGCGTGGTCGCCAACAATACAATTTTCAAAATTCGTTTAAAAATATTAAATTTCAAATAATAACGGAAACAAATACAGAAACGTACTCAGAAAATTTAAATATATCATTTTATTTAATAAAAACTGCATTTCACACCACCTTTAATATGTTCTTGTTTGCACTGCACTTAGCCATGAGAGATCGAGTTTGATTAAGAATTTTTACTGGACTAGGCTAGACCCAGTAACTGAGTCGTTGGCCCCGTTTTTGACGATTTTGGGGTTTTTTTGGGAGCCAAAATCGTCAAAAATGGGGCCAACGACTCAGTTACTGGGTCTAGGACTAGGCCAAACCATGGAGCTAGTATAGTATAAAAAGGATGGCCAAACAAAGAGAAGTTGGGTTTGCTTTTTAACATAATTATAATTCTTTATGGGTTTCCTCACGCTTGCGAGCGACAGTGCGAATGAGCACTATTGAGGAATCCTTGGTATTAATACCAGAAATAAATAATAATAATAATAAATAAACCATTCAAACCATACGACAAAGGGAATTTAAATATGAGGACAGGGGACCAGTCTAACGCGGCATAGAGCACGTGACGTAAGCAAATGCCCAAGCGCAGTTTTAGGCTGGATCCGAATAAGTGGCTTTGGCTGTGGCTATGGCTGTTGCTATGCTGTTTCTACGGGCGGACAATGGCAATTCTTAGAAACGGCATAGCAACAGCCACAGCCAAAGCCACTAATTCGGATCCAGCATCAATTTCGGTGCGCAATCTGATTCAGTACCTCTAGACTGGTTCCCGTCCACATATTCCACACAGGAGAATATAAGGACTTCATCTTGATCTGTGATTGGTCGTCTTTGCGCGTGCGCATTGTGTTTTTTATATTTAAAAAATGACCAAGCCCTTTGCTTTAGGCAATGTACTTTATTTATATAATTGGATGTGTTCGACACGCACGGTCAAGTTACAAATGTCAATGCAAAATCTGCATACTTACTAAAAAAAAATAAATAATAATAATCACGTGACGGGCAGAATTCTGCCCGTCATGGCTGCCCTTTACCGATCCCTATATTTTCACAATAAGCGAACCAATCTATAGGGATCGGGAACCAATCTACAGTACCTCCAGCTAAAAATTTGCGCGCGCAGGTTTTAAATCTGCATGCGCAAATAGCAAATAGCTATAGGCCTGTTGTTTTTGGCCTGCCGCGTTGTTCTTTCGGCCTGCCGCGTTGTTCTTTCGGCCTGCCGCGTTGTTCTTTCGGCCTGCCGCGTTGTTCTTTCGGCCTGCCGCGTTGTTCTTTCGGCCTGCCGAGTTGTTCTTTCGGCCTGCCGAGTTGTTCTTTCGGCCTGCCGTGTTGTCCTTTTGGCCTGCCGCGTTGTTCTTTCGGCCTGCCGCGTTGTTCTTTCGGCCTGCCGAGTTGTTCTTTCGGCCTGCCGAGTTGTTCTTTCGGCCTGCCGTGTTGTCCTTTCGGCCTGCCGCGTTGTCTTTTGGCCTGCCGCGTTGTCTTTTGGCCTGCCGCGTTGTTCTTTCGGCCTGCCGAGTTGTCCTTTCGGCCTGCCGCGTTGTTCTTTCGGCCTGCCGAGTTGTTCTTTCGGCCTGCCGAGTTGTTCTTTCGGCCTGCCGCGTTGTCCTTTCGGCCTGCCGCGTTGTCCTTTCGGCCTGCCGCGTTGTCCTTTCGGCCTGCCGCGTTGTCTTTTTTTGCCCTGTTGGCCGCCCATACTAAAGCGGGTAAATTTGATGCGCGTCAACTCGACAAAATGCTACACGCAGAGAATTTGTATGATCCAACTCAGAATAACAGGACATTCTTGTGCGTCGCTTCACTCCAAATTCCTGGCCGTATTTTTTTACAAGCAGCGCGCGTCAAATTTGCATGCAGAACGCGTGAATAAAGTTCAGTGTGCATAAAAACAAGTTCAGTGTGCATATCCAATCATCTACATGACTTTTGTAATTCATTCCATGCCGCACTCCAAATTCCTTTCATCCCGCATTTTCGTCAAGCAACACGCGTCAAATGTGCATACAGAACACGCGAAAAAAAATAAGTGTGCATCTCCAATTCATGTTCCCGGGGCATGTTCAGACGGCCCGTTATCATCAATACTGAGGGTGGATATTCACTGCACACAGCCTTTTTATGCGTAAACTCGACGCGCGTTGCTTTCACAGAAAGCGGTTTGGAGGGAATTTGGAGTGAAAGGATGCTCTGATAACCACATAAACAACTTGATTTTGTGTATTACAATATTCTGTTCACGTGCTTTTTCTCACATCGACGCGCATCAATTTTATTTTTGCCGATGCAACTTATGACGTCACGGTGAAAAATGATACAGTTTAGTCACTTTAATTTACACTTTAATCATTACGTACATTGAGTATTTAGGTACATGTACATGTACTAACGTACGTATACATTGTAACCCATGGTGACCAAGAAGATTTACGCCGGATGAAACACAGAACAGCCGTCTGTCAAAGTTACCCGTTCAAAACAAATGGACTCGTTTGTCGACGGGCGTTGTATCTTGCATTTATTATATTGAATGAGATTTTGGCGGGCGTCTGGCGGGACTTTTGCAGCAGAAAATTTGTCTGGCAAGGGCCATTCCGTACTCTGTGTGATGTGCTCTTTCATCTAAACTTAGTTTCATGTGGTACCTCGAATGTTTGATCCAGCGCAATTTTTGCCCCCCTTTGGGGGTCCCCAGGGGTCAAACGCACACTCTCAGAAATAATGGTTCAAATCTGCACCCTCACGGGTGTTTATCTTTGATACAATAGCAGCACCCCTATAGGAGCAAATGTGCACCATGTGAACACGATTTGCACCTTGAAAGGAGCGAGTCTGCACTTTAGGGGTGCACATATGTTCAAATGGTGCAAATTTTCTCCCATAGGGGTGCACATTTCCTCCTATAGGGGTGCTGCTATTGTATCAAGATAAGCACCCCAATTGCACCCTAATTTATTAGTGTGGAGCAGAGGGACCTCGGCAGACGCCCAGATCTGCAAATACTAGGTCACTTCCTAAATGTTCCTGCCCTCGGTTGTTGGTACCTCGTTCGTTTAACCAAAACCCTCTGGGCTGCCGGTCTATTCGTGCATTGCTCCTCTGGCGTTCCGGGTTTGATTCCTATGGGCGTGTATGTGGACTGGGTTATACTCTGCCGCGTGAGTTTTCCCCCAGGAGATTTCCCTGGGGGTTTCCTCACACTTCTAAAACTGATCGGTCTATTGTGTCTCAAACATCCAAGGAATTTTAAAGGAATTCCTTTCAGGTTTTAGGAGAGTTAGTGCATTAACAAAAGGGAAGAGTGTGTTTGTCACATAAATCGAATAGCCGCCATTTCGTGGGGCACCTTTTGTTACTTAAAGGCAGGGGGCTCGTCAGCAATGCGCGCGCCAAATTCGTGCCACGAGATACGCATGCAGCTCCGTGTAGCAAAGGCACGGAGCTGCGTATTTCGTGGCACGAATTTGGCGCGCACGCATTGCTGACGATCATGTGCCTTTAAACCGTTCAACAATGGAAGCAAAATATGTGCAACCATGCATATCCTTAAGGAACAAGGAAACTGCCCCACGAAATGGCGGCTATTCGATAGTCTTATAGAGACTTTTCATTTATCGTGGAAATGAGCATTTTCTGGTCATCTCCTAAATACCAATCTATAATAGTTGATGATGCTTATGATTTGGTAAAATGAAATAAACGAAAAAGTAAATAAATGAACGAGTATAGAGCCTCTGCACGGCGGCCATGACAGGGGGCAGTCACTTTGTTACCATACGTCATGCACGAGTAGGCGCTTTGTGGTTCTATTGTTAACATTTAAATAAGAAAACCTGCCCACTGTCATGGCCGCTGGTGCAGAAGCTCTATTAGACTGTTATTCACCTAAAAATGTAGTCATGACCGTCAATTTCTTTTCCTGCTCCAGACCCGTTCAAAATCCCACCGCAGCCGACCACGGCACACCGGACACACCCCTTCTTACCGCCCTGTCCGTGAACCGGCGGGTTAACGAAGTTTGGGTGCTGCAGAGTTTTATCCACGACTGCATGCAGACGGAAAATAAGGAGTTTAAAGGGGCCCTGAAATGCTCAATAACTTTATGCACAGTTTTTGCTGCATATGAAGGATTACTTGTGTAGAAAGACAATACTACTGTTCATTTTGATGCCCCATGAATAAAAAGTGGCATTCTTCAACTTTGAAAATTTCTTCACATAAACTCACAGAAAGAGAGCGCTGTTTGGGGCATGTCACTTTAGGAACACACAGCAGAAAAGCAAAGAAAAAACATAATACTTCAAACTGGAATTGTGTAAAAATGCTGCAGTTTCCAGCCTTATTTTTTTATGGTTTGCAACAGGCAACATGTTAAACAAACCTAAACCGTCATGGGTTACAAAAGTTTCAGCAAAGAGAAAATTGTGGAAACTTTTGTGCACAGTTGAATGAGATTTTCCTGTGTTTTCCTAATGTGACATCACCACTTTGCTCATGCATATGTAAATTTTCATTAGCATAAAAATCAAAAACCTTGATTTTAACCCCCAAACAACTTCCAAGTAGGGTTTTTATAATTGTAAATTAATGGACTAGTTCCATACCACAGATTTCATTGATAAAAATACCATTTCGTGGCCCATTAATAGACTGCCGAAGTGAATACGTCACCTTTTGTTGGTTGCCTAGGCAATTGGCTCTAAACTAAAAATCGGTCAACCGTTTCCCTGTGCTTTTGCAATGGTACTTGTCCGACGGCCATGATAGTTTAGAGCCAATTGCCATGGCAACGCACGTCACACTTCGGCTGTCTATAGACCTGGGACAATAGAAAGCCGAAGTGTGACGTGCGTTGCCATGGTAATTGGCTCTTAACATCATGGCCATCGGAAAAATATACCATTGCAAAAGCACAGGGACACAGTTCAGTGAATTTTAGTGTAGAGCCATTGCCTAGGCAACTAACAAAAGATGACGTATCACTTCAGCAGTCTATTTGCTGACAGAGTCGTGACGTCACATTGCGGGCGCTGGACCGTAACTATGGTTACTGGTTCACGCTTACGTTTTACATCCATTGTGTTTGCGCACAGTGCGTTTTACTATTATTCTTTTAAAAGAAAATATTTAAAAATTAAGGACCATGATGACTTGCAATGGTTTGCTCATACCTATACTCTCATAGCGATACGCTATCCTGCCGCCTTATTTTGTGATGTTTGTAACAGAAAAACTCAACAGAAAATGTTCCCTTTGTGGCTCCTGTACAAAACAAAACGCGTTGCCATGCAAGTAGCGTGAACCGTTGTTAAAGAAGTGAGTGCGTCCGCGCGGAAATTGATGTGACACTCTGTCAGCGATATAGCGCCGTTGGTGCAAGATATGCCACCGACTTATGTAGTACACCAATGCGCCATTTAAGTAAGCAAACTAGACGCGCCTCGTGTCTGTTTGACATGCCTCTCGTGGATGCTGCTGTAACTATTCGCCATGCACAGATTACACCAAGAGAGGCTCGAAACAGACACGAGGCGCGTATGGTATGCTTACTAAAACGGCGTCATGACGTATTACACTTCATTGATTTAATTTCGCATATTATCTTTGGTCTATATGCACCATGACACCTCTCATGAATGTTTGTTTTGGACTTGAGTGGAAACATGGCTACCACAGGCGATGCATGCTACAGCATTATTTTGTTAGACTTAAAGGTACACACCGGCCTACTGTTTACGTAATTTAGTGATACAGCATCCTTGACAATACGGTTTTTTTTATGGTCCTTGTGAAAAACGATCGTCAAAATGTCTCATAATTAACCACAAAAGCTTAAAATTAATAAGAAATGGTCAATAGTCGAGTTATACGCTTTACCAGCCGTTAACTATCGCGCGAGACTCGTTCACGACTTTGTCGGAAACGATTCGCTCTTCACTTGGCAGCTTTTTGCTTCGGATATCTCCTATTTTCTGCTGAAGATTTCACTGGACAGCCTGGACGACCGAATGGGTTTTCCGTTTTCTGTAGAGGATCTGACATTCATGGTTTGTCTTCACGAACGTACAATTGTTACAATTGTACGTTCGTGAAGACAAACCATGAATGTCTTCAGTATTTCTACGGCACTGTGCTTTTGTCAAATACTCATAAATATTTTGAGAAACAAAATCAGAGCTGAATTTGATGCAGCAGTAATAGACTTAAGGAATAAACTGTGTATCATACGGCTGGAAATAAAACTAACTCCAAGGACACGTGATTTATCGGAACCAGAATCTGGTTTCGATAATTCACGTGACCTCGACTTTTTTTTAAAAATGCAAAAAAACCGCCAAATTTGTGGTTTCTTTTCAGGTTCTCCTCAGTCTATTTTGGAAAGACTTTTAGAATTATGTATAGGTCTATTTCGAGCCTAAAATAGCCCAACAAAGATGGTTTGTCCCTTTAAAGTTATATTGTCCGTGGTTCTCAGCAAATTCGATTTTGTTTTTTTTCGAACAAATTTGTAAACTTTTTTTTAACGAAAAAAAAACCCCATCATACTTTGTATTTTTGACATCGGCAACCCTGTTGAAACGCCGTTTTTATACGGTCGTTTTTTGCGCCTTGCCATGAGTTGAATTATTGGCGGACCACCATTAATTTGAAATATTGACAGTAATTGTTCGATAACTAAACGTTGCTTGTTTTTTTTTTGTTGATGTCTCATTTGAAAGCGAATAACCTTTTATGTTTGTAGAAAAAATATCAATTAAACAAATATTTTCGAGGTGCCACACCCAAAACCCACGGACAATATATCCTTAAAATAACCAGCATTTTAGACTAAAAACTGTCAAAAACACTATAATAGTCGGTGTTTACCTGTTAGATTCTGGCGGTTAAAGCCAAACGGGAGTCTTCTTGTTAAGTACTTGCTGTAGTTTTTGATGTCATCCTTATCGAGAAAAAGCTTAATGTCCGACTGATACCGCTCCCGGAACCACCTGGAGTATTTGGTCAAGGATGCTACCGTCTTGGGACAAGTCTAGCAAACCGAATGAAGATTTTAATAACGAATGGCCATATGCGAATTCAGAATATTTTTAAGGGGGCGGGGGAGGAGGGGGCGGGGAGGAGGGGGCGGGAGGGGGAGAACCATTCTCTTTTTAAAACTCCCGTCCCAGTGTTAAAAACGTTATATTTAGGGTCCAATTTACGTGGACTACTACTGCAGACTATATGGGAAGGGGAGTGCTTTCTTCCTTCTCTTTCTTTCTTCTCTCTCCCTTTTTTTTTTTTTTTTACAATTTTATGGGGGGGGGGGGATATAGCCCTCAGCCCCCGCCCCCTTCAGATCCGCCAATGTGGACGACTGCGTATATCTTAATTGCTTATAGTCTTGACTTGTGATTTATTAATCGCCCCCTCCCGCATGCAGATTTGTTGGGGATCGTCCTGTTAACGACGTCACACTTTTGTACTCTATTGGTTTGGGCCAATCTACATGCATAATGGACTGAACCCTCGGATGTGGTTTTTAACACTGACGGGCTTGTGTCTTTCACTTTCTTTTTTAGAGACATTGCCTAAAATAGCAATCGTTATAGTATAATTATTAAAGTTTCACTGTCCGTATTTGGATGAAAAGATTTAAAAATATTTAATTCACACAGACGACCGAATTTAGAAAGCTTACGTGTCTCTGTATATATAAACTTAAATGTCCGACGTCGGGAATTGGAGATTGAAGCCTTTTTCTTGAAACAGGCTTCATATGTTGCATATGTGCGCGTACGCTTATATGTACATGTACATAGTATGTGTACAATGTACACATGAGCATGTACGCGCACCCATACATTTACGTCATAAGTCTGTCGAATAAAAGGCCTTTTATTGGCTGTTCCGATTCGGGTCGGAACAGCCTTTGTTTTCGTTACGATTTTTTTTGGCTGTTCCGATTCGGGTCGGAACAGCCTTTGTTTTCGTTACGATTTTTTTATTTGGCTGTTCCGATTCGGGTCGGAACAGCCTTTGTTTTCGTTACGATTGTTTTTTTTTTTTTTTTTTTTTGGCTGTTCCCACACGGTTGGGAACAGCCTTTGTTTTCGTTAAGATTTTTTTTTTTTGTATTTTTATTTTTTTGGCTGTTCCGATACGGTCGGAACAGCCTTTGTTTTCGTTGAGATTTTTGGCTGTTCCGATTCGGGTCGGAACAGCCTTTGTTTTCGTTAAGATTTTTTTTTTTTTTTTTTTTTTTGGCTGTTCCAACACGGTTGGGAACAGCCTTTGTTTTCGTTAAGATTTTTATTTTTTTTATTTTTTTTATTTTTTTGGCTGTTCCGATTCGGATTGGCTGTTCCGATTCGGGTCGGAACAGCCTTTGTTTTCGTTACGATTTTTTTTATTTTTTTTATTTTTGGCTGTTCCGATTCGGGTCGGAACAGCCTTTGTTGGCTGTTCCGATTCGGGTCGGAACAGCCTTTGTTTTCGTTACGATTTTTATTCCTTTTTTTTTTTTTTTTTTTTTTTTTTTTTTTTTTTTTTTTTTTAATTCTTTTACTTCTTCCACTTTTTTCAGACGCTATTTCGGACACTTGCACATTGATGATTGACTTCAAACTTCACATGGACATTGGTCACTATGTGAAGTAGTGCACACTACTAATGACGTCATGATGACGTCATCACGTGTCAGATTAAAGGGGCATGAAGTTTAATAAATTAAATATTCAAAAATCAATATAAAATCAACCGTTTGACATACGAACTTGATTCCTTCGCCATATATGATGACTAACCAATGTCTTTAAGATGCGCACACGCCTTGACCTTTGACCTTGTTTCCTATTGGTCAAACAGATTTTGCCTTGTCATTTGAAAGTGGTACAAGATATTTGGACGGGGTCAATTGTGTTACACTTCGACTAGGGTGGGGTATCCAAAAAATATGGTGGCGACCTTTGACCTTGCTCAATGTGTTAGATTAAAGGGATATTTGATAAAATTAAATGTTCAAAAATCAATAACAAATCAACCGTTTGAGCTATGATCTTCATTCCTGCGCCATATACGATCACTAATAAATGTCTTTAAATGATGACGTCAGGACGACGTCATCACATGTCAGATTAAAGGGGCATGGAAACAGATAAATGAAATATAAAAAATCAACCGTTTGAGCTACGATCTTGATTCCTGCGCCAAATATGATCACTAACAAAGGTCTTTCACTAATGACGTCATAATGATGTCATCACGTGTCAGATTAAAGGGGCATCAAATAAAATAAATGGGATATAAAAATTCCGTAAGAAATCAACCATTTTAGCTACTATCTTGATTCCTGCGCCATATACAATAACTAACAAAGGTCTTTAACTGATTACGTTATGATGACGTCATCACGTGTCAGATTAAAGGGGCATGATGTTTAATAAATTAAATATCAAAAATCAATACAAAATCAACCGTTTGACCTACGATCTTGATTCCTTCGCCATATACGATGACTAACAAGGGTCTTTGAGATGCGCACACCCCTTGACCTTGGACCTCGTTTCCTATTGGTCAAACAGATTTTGCCTTGCCGTTTGAAAGTGGTACAAGATATCTGCATGTGGTCAACTGTATTACACTTGGACCTAGGGTGGTGTATCCAAAAATATGGTCGTGACCTTTGACCTCGTTTCCTATTGGTCTAACGGATTTTGCCTTTCCATTTGAAAGTGGTACAAGATATCTGCATGTGGTCAACTGTATTACACTTGGACCTTGGGTGGTGTATCTAAAAATATGGTCGTGACCTTTGACCTCGTTTCCTATTGGTCTAACGGATTTTGCCTTGCCATTTGAAAGTGGTACAAGATATCTGCATGTGGTCAACTGTATTACACTTGGACCTTGGGTGGTGTATCCAAAAAATATGGTCGTGACCTTTGACCTCGTTTCCTATTGGTCTAACAGATTTTGCCTTTCCATTTGAAAGTGGTACAAGATATCTGCATGTGGTCAACTGTATTACACTTAGACCTAGGGTGGTGTATCCAAAACAAATGGCCGTGACCTTTGACCTTCCCTACATGTCAGATTAAAGGGGCATGTAATAATATTCAATATTTAACAATCGATAAAAACTCAACCGTTTGACCTACGATCGTGATTTCTTCATATACGATCACTAACAAAGGTCATCCCGAACACCATATATGTTTATAAAAAGGAGGGGAACAGCCATGTGTTCGTTGTCAAGAACGAACACAGGTCTAGTTTTCGTTACGATTTTTTTTTTTTTTATTCTTTTCCTTCTTCCACTTTTTTCAGACGCTATTTCGGACACTTGCACATTGATGATTGACTTCAAACTTCACATGGACATTGGTCACTATGTGAAGTTGTGCACAGTACTAATGACGTCATGATGACGTCATCACGTGTCAGATTAAAGGGGCATGAAGTTTAATAAATTAAATATTCAAAAATCAATAACAAATCAACCGTTTGACCTACGATCTTGATTCCTTCGGCATATACGATGACTAACAAAGGTCTTTGAGATGCGCACACCCCTTGACCTTTGACCTCGTTTCCTATTGGTCAAACAGATTTTGCCTTACCATTTGAAAGTGGTGCAAGATATGTGGACAAAGTCACTTGTGTTACACTTCGACTAGGGTGGGGTATCTAAAAAATATGTTGGTGACCTTTGACCTTGCTCACTTCCGGTCGAAACCGGAAGTGGCCCTTAGTTTGAAAGTGGTAGGAGGTATTGAGATGGGGTCAATGGTGTTATTACCAGAGGCCCTTAAGCTTTCCAAAAATATAAGTGATGACGTCATCGTACGAAATAGCGCCCTCTACCGACAAGATGATTACGTAATTAAATATTCAAAAATCAATAAAAAATCAACTGTTTGACCTACGATCTTGATTCCTGTGGCATATACGATCACTAACAAATGTCTTTAAGATGCGCACAGGGCTTGACCTTTGACCTCGTTTCCTATTGGTCTAACAGATTTTGCCTTGCCATTTGAAAGTGGTACAAGATATCTGGATGTGGTCAACTGTATTACACTTGGACCTAGGGTGGTGTATCCAAAAAATATGGCCGTGACCTTTGACCTTGCTCACTTCCGGAAGTGGCCCTTAGTTTGAAAGTGAAAGGAGGTATTGAGATAGGGTCAATGGTGTTATTACCAGAGGCCCTTAAGCTTTCCAAAAATATAAGTTATGACGTCATCGTACGAAATAGCGCCCTCTAGCGACAAGATGATTACGTAATTAAATATTCAAAAATCAATAAAAAATCTACCGTTTGACCTACAAATTTGATTCCTTCTGCATATACGATCACTAACAAATGTTTTTAAGATGCGCACATGGCTTGACCTTTGACCTCGTTTCCTATTGGTCAAACAGATTTTGCCTTGCCATTTGAAAGGGGTACAATATATCACGATGGGGTCAACTGTGTTACACTTGGACTAGGGTGGGGTATCCAAACATATAGCAACACCTTTGACCCTTCCCTACATGTCAGATTAAAGGGGCATGTAATAATATTCAATATTTAAAAATCTATAAAAACTCAACCGTTTGACCTACGATCGTGATTTATTCATATACAATCACTAACAAAGGTCATCCCGAACACCACATATGTTTATAAAAAGGAGGGGAACAGCCATGTGTTCGTTTTCAACGAACACATTTCTAGTTTTTTTTCTTTTCCTTCTTCCACTTTTTTCAGACGCTATTTCGGACACTTGCACATTCATGATTGACTTCAAACTTCACATAGACATTGGTCACTATGTGAAGTTGTGCACAGTACTAATGACGTCATGATGACGTCATCACGTGTCAGATTAAAGGGGCATGAAGTTTAATCAATTAAATATTCAAAAATCAATAAAAAATCAACCGTTTGACCTACGATCTTGATTCCTTCGGCATATACGATGACTAACAAAGGTCTTTGAGATGCGCACACCCCTTGACCTTTGACCTCGTTTCCTATTGGTCAAACAGATTTTGCCTTGCCATTTGAAAGTGGTGCAAGATATTTGGACAAAGTCACTTGTGTTACACTTCGACTAGGGTGGGGTATCTAAAAAATATTTTTGTGACCTTTGACCTTGCTCACTTCCGGTCGAAACCGGAAGTGGCCCTTAGTTTGAAAGTGAAAGGAGGTATTGAGATGGGGTCAATGGTGTTATTACCAGAGGCCCTTAAGCTTTCCAAAAATATAAGTGATGACGTCATCGTACGAAATAGCGCCCTCTAGCGACAAGATGATTAATGAAATATTGGAAAATCAATAAAAAATCAACCGTTTGACCTACGATCTTGATTCCTTCGGCATATACGATGACTAACAAAGGTCTTTGAGATGCGCACACCCCTTGACCTTTGACCTCGTTTCCTATTGGTCAAACAGATTTTGCCTTGCCATTTGAAAGGGGTACAATATATCACGATGGGGTCAACTGTGTTACACTTCGACTAGGGTGGGGTATCCAAACATATAGCAACACCTTTGACCTTCCCTACATGTCAGATTAAAGTGGCATGTAATAATATTCAATATTTAAAAATCGATAAAAACTCAACCGTTTGACATACGATCGTGATTTCTTCATATACAATCACTAACAAAGGTCATCCCGAACACCACATATGTTTATAAAAAGGAGGGGAACAGCCATGTGTTCGTTTTCAACGAACACATTTCTAGTTTTTATTCTTTTCCTTCTTCCACTTTTTTCAGACGCTTTTTCGGGCACTTGCACATTCATGATTGACTTCAAACTTCACATGGACATTGGTCACTATGTGAATTAGTGCACAGTACTAATGACGTCATGATGACGTCATCACGTGTCAGATTAAAGGGGCATGAAGTTTAAAAAAATAAATATTCAAAAATCAATAAAAAATCAACCGTTTGACCTACGATCTTGATTCCTTCGGCATATACGATGACTAACAAAGGTCTTTGAGATGCGCACACCCCTTGACCTTTGACCTCGTTTCCTATTGGTCTAACAGATTTTGCCTTGCCATTTGAAAGTGGTGCAAGATATTTGGACAAAGTCACTTGTGTTACACTTCGACTAGGGTGGGGTATCTAAAAAATATTTTTGTGACCTTTGACCTTGCTCACTTCCGGTCGAAACCGGAAGTGGCCCTTAGTTTGAAAGTGAAAGGAGGTATTGAGATGGGGTCAATGGTGTTATTACCAGAGGCCCTTAAGCTTTCCAAAAATATAAGTGATGACGTCATCGTACGAAATAGCGCCCTCTACCGACAAGATGATTACGTAATTAAATATTCAAAAATCAATAAAAAATCAACTGTTTGACCTACGATCTTGATTCCTGTGGCATATACGATCACTAACAAATGTCTTTAAGATGCGCACAGGGCTTGACCTTTGACCTCGTTTCCTATTGGTCTAACAGATTTTGCCTTGCCATTTGAAAGTGGTACAAGATATCTGGATGTGGTCAACTGTATTACACTTGGACCTAGGGTGGTGTATCCAAAAAATATGGCCGTGACCTTTGACCTTGCTCACTTCCGGTCGAAACCGGAAGTGGCCCTTAGTTTGAAAGTGAAAGGAGGTATTGAGATAGGGTCAATGGTGTTATTACCAGAGGCCCTTAAGCTTTCCAAAAATATAAGTGATGACGTCATCGTAGGAAATAGCGCCCTCTAGCGACAAGATGATTACGTAATTAAATATTCAAAAATCAATAAAACATCTACCGTTTGACCTACAAATTTGATTCCTTCTGCATATACGATCACTAACAAATGTCTTTAAGATGCGCACATGGCTTGACCTTTGACCTCGTTTCCTATTGGTCAAACAGATTTTGCCTTGCCATTTGAAAGGGGTACAATATATCACGATGGGGTCAACTGTGTTACACTTCGACTAGGGTGGGGTATCCAAACATATAGCAACACCTTTGACCTTCCCTACATGTCAGATTAAAGTGGCATGTAATAATATTCAATATTTAAAAATCGATAAAAACTCAACCGTTTGACATACGATCGTGATTTCTTCATATACAATCACTAACAAAGGTCATCCCGAACACCACATATGTTTATAAAAAGGAGGGGAACAGCCATGTGTTCGTTTTCAACGAACACATTTCTAGTTTTTTTTTCTTTTTCTTCTTCCACTTTTTTCAGACGCTATTTCGGGCACTTGCACATTCATGATTGACTTCAAACTTCACATGGACATTGGTCACTATGTAAAGTTGTGCACAGTACTAATGACGTCATGATGACGTCATCACGTGTCAGATTAAAGGGGCATGAAGTTTAATAAATCAAATATTCAAAAATCAATAACAAATCAACCGTTTGACCTACGATCTTGATTCCTTCGGCATATACGATGACTAACAAAGGTCTTTGAGATGCGCACACCCCTTGACCTTTGACCTCGTTTCCTATTGGTCAAACAGATTTTGCCTTGCCATTTGAAAGTGGTGCAAGATATTTGGACAAAGTCACTTGTGTTACACTTCGACTAGGGTGGGGTATCAAAAAAATATGTTGGTGACCTTTGACCTTGCTCACTTCCGGTCGAAACCGGAAGTTGCCCTTAGTTTGAAAGTGAAAGGAGGTATTGAGATGGGGTCAATGGTGTTATTACCAGAGGCCCTTAAGCTTTCCAAAAATATAAGTGATGACGTCATCGTACGAAATAGCGCCCTCTACCGACAAGATGGTTACGTAATTAAATATTCAAAAATCAATAAAAAATCTACCGTTTGACCTACGATCTTGATTCCTTCGCCATATACGATGACTAACAAAAGTCTTTAAGATGCGCACACGCCTTGACCTTTGACCTCGTTTCCTATTGGTCAAACAGATTTTGCCTTGCCATTTGAAAGTGGTGCAAGATATTTGGACAAAGTCACTTGTGTTACACTTCGACTAGGGTGGGGTATCTAAAAAATATTTTTGTGACCTTTGACCTTGCTCACTTCCGGTTGAAACCGGATTGGGCTATAAAGACTGTGCACTACTAATAGGGAAACGCGAAATTGAGTATTTCACTTGTACACAAGCAATGGCCTATTGACTGTGCACTTCGAGGAAACATGAAAATACGTATTTTGCTTGTACACAGGCAATGGCCTATTGACTGTGCACTTCGAGGAAACATGCAAATACGTATTTTGGTTGTACACAGGCAATGGCCTATTGACTGTGTACTGCGAGGAAACGGGAAACTAAGTATTTTGCTTGTACACAGGCAATGGCATATTGACTGTGCACATCGAGGAAACGGGAAACTAAGTATTTTGCTTGTACACAGGCAATGGCATATTGACTGTGCACTTCGAGGAAACATGCAAACACGTATTTTGCTTGTACACGGGCAATGCCCATTGACTGTGTACTTCGAGGAAACGGGAAAATACGTATTTTGGATGTACACAGGCAATGGCCCATTGACTGTGTACTTCGAGGGAACGGGATAATACGTATTTTGTTTGTACACAGGCAATGGCCTATTGACTGTGCACTGCGAGGAAACATGAAAATACGTATTTTGGTTGTACACAGGCAATGGCCCATTGACTGTGTACTTCGAGGAAACGGGATAATACGTATTTTGTTTGTACACAGGCAATGGCCTATTGACTGTGCACTGCGAGGAAACTGGAGAATGATTATTTCGCGTATACACAGGCGTCTTATTGACTGTGCACTCCAAGGAAACGGGAACATTGCACATTGATGGTTGACTTCAAACTTTACATGGACATTGGTCACTATGTTAAGTTGTGCACAGTACTAATGACGTCATGATGACGTCATCACGTGTCAGATTAAAGGGGCATGAAGTTTAATCAATTAAATATTCAAAAATCATTAAAAAATCAACCGTTTGACCTACGATCTTGATTCCTTCGCCATATACGATGACTAACAAGGCTCTTTGAGATGCGCACACCCCTTGACCTTGGACCTCGTTTCCTATTAGTCAAACAGATTTTGCCTTGCCATTTGAAAGTGGTACAAGATATCTGGATGTGGTCAACTGTATTACACTTGGACCTAGGGTGGTGTATCCAAAAAATATGGTCGTGACTTTTGACCTCGTTTCCTATTGGTCTAACAGATTTTGCCTTGCCATTTGAAAGTGGTACAATATATCTGCATGTGGTCAACTGTATTACACTTGGACCTAGGGTGGTGTATCCAAAAAATATGGTCGTGACCTTTGACCTCGTTTCCTATTGGTCTAACAGATTTTGCCTTGCCATTTGAAAGTGGTACAATATATCTGCATGTGGTCAACTGTATTACACTTGGACCTAGGGTGGTGTATCCAAAAAATATGGTCGTGACCTTTGACCTCGTTTCCTATTGGTCTAACAGATTTTGCCTTGCCATTTGAAAGGGGTACAATATATCACGATGGGGTCAACTGTGTTACACTTCGACTAGGGTGGGGTATCCAAACATATAGCAACACCTTTGACCTGTACATGTCAGATTAAAGGGGCATGTAATAATATTCAATATTTAAAAATCGATAAAAACTCAACCGTTTGACCTACGATCGTGATTTCTTCATATACGATCACTTACAAAGGTCATCCTGAACACAATATATGTTTATAAAAAGGAGGGGAACAGCCATGTGTTCGTTGTCAAGAACGAACACAGGTCTAGTTTTTTTTCTTTTCCTTCTTCCACTTTTTTCAGACGCTTTTTCGGGCACTTGCACATTCATGATTGACTTTAAACTTCACATGGACATTGGTGACTATGTGAAGTTGTGCACAGTACTAATGACGTCATGATGACGTCATCACGTGTCAGATTAAAGGGGCATGAAGTTTAATAAATTAAATATTCAAAAATCAATAAAAAATCAACCGTTTGATCTACGATCTTGATTCCTTCGCCATATACGATGACTATCAAGGGTCTTTGAGATGCGCACACGCCTTGACCTTTGACCTCGTTTCCTATTGGTCAAACAGATTTTGCCTTGCCATTTGAAAGTGGTGCAAGATATTTGGACAAAGTCACTTGTGTTACACTTCGACTAGGGTGGGGTATCCAAAAAATATGGCCGTGACCTTTGACCTTGCTCACTTCCGGTCGAAACCGGAAGTGGCCCTTAGTTTGAAAGTGAAAGGAGGTATTGAGATAGGGTCAATGGTGTTATTACCAGAGGCCCTTAAGCTTTCCAAAAATATAAGTGATGACGTCGTCGTACGAAATAGCGCCCTCTAGCGACAAGATGATTACGTAATTAAATATTCAAAAATCAATAAAAAATCTACCGTTTGACCTACAAATTTGATTCCTTCTGCATATACGATCACTAACAAATGTCTTTAAGATGCGCACATGGCTTGACCTTTGACCTCGTTTCCTATTGGTCAAACAGATTTTGCCTTGCCATTTGAAAGGGGTACAATATATCGCGATGGGGTCAACTGTGTTACACTTCGACTAGGGTGGGGTATCCAAACATATAGCAACACCTTTGACCTTCCCTACATGTCAGATTAAAGTGGCATGTAATAATATTCAATATTTAAAAATCGATAAAAACTCAACCGTTTGACATACGATCGTGATTTCTTCATATACAATCACTAACAAAGGTCATCCCGAACACCACATATGTTTATAAAAAGGAGGGGAACAGCCATGTGTTCGTTGTCAAGAACGAACACAGGTCTAGTTTTTTTTTTCTTTTTCTTCTTCCACTTTTTCAGACGCTATTTCGGGCACTTGCACATTCATGATTGACTTCAAACTTCACATGGACATTGGTCACTATGTGAAGTTGTGCACAATACTAATGACGTCATGATGACGTCATCACGTGTCAGATTAAAGGGGCATGAAGTTTAATAAATTAAAGATTCAAAAATCATTAAAAAATCAACCGTTTGACCTACGATCTTGATTCCTTCGGCATATACGATGACTAACAAAGGTCTTTGAGATGCGCACACCCCTTGACCTTTGACCTCGTTTCCTATTGGTCTAACAGATTTTGCCTTGCCATTTGAAAGTGGTGCAAGATATTTGGACAAAGTCACTTGTGTTACACTTCGACTAGGGTGGGGTATCTAAAAAATATTTTTGTGACCTTTGACCTTGCTCACTTTCGGTCGAAACCGGAAGTGGCCCTTAGTTTGAAAGTGAAAGGAGGTATTGAGATGGGGTCAATGGTGTTATTACCAGAGGCCCTTAAGCTTTCCAAAAATATAAGTGATGACGTCATCGTACGAAATAGCGCCCTCTACCGACAAGATGATTACGTAATTAAATATTCAAAAATCAATAACAAATCAACTGTTTGACCTACGATCTTGATTCCTGTGGCATATACGATCACTAACAAATGTCTTTAAGATGCGCACAGGGCTTGACCTTTGACCTCGTTTCCTATTGGTCTAACAGATTTTGCCTTGCCATTTGAAAGTGGTACAAGATATCTGGATGTGGTCAACTGTATTACACTTGGACCTAGGGTGGTGTATCCAAAAAATATGGCCGTGACCTTTGACCTTGCTCACTTCCGGTCGAAACCGGAAGTGGCCCTTAGTTTGAAAGTGAAAGGAGGTATTGAGATAGGGTCAATGGTGTTATTACCAGAGGCCCTTAAGCTTTCCAAAAATATAAGTGATGACGTCATCGTAGGAAATAGCGCCCTCTAGCGACAAGATGATTACGTAATTAAATATTCAAAAATCAATAAAAAATCTACCGTTTGACCTACAAATTTGATTCCTTCTGCATATACGATCACTAACAAATGTCTTTAAGATGCGCACATGGCTTGACCTTTGACCTCGTTTCCTATTGGTCAAACAGATTTTGCCTTTCCATTTGAAAGGGGTACAATATATCACGATGGGGTCAACTGTGTTACACTTCGACTAGGGTGGGGTATCCAAACATATAGCAACACCTTTGACCTTCCCTACATGTCAGATTAAAGTGGCATGTAATAATATTCAATATTTAAAAATCGATAAAAACTCAACCGTTTGACATACGATCGTGATTTCTTCATATACAATCACTAACAAAGGTCATCCCGAACACCACATATGTTTATAAAAAGGAGGGGAACAGCCATGTGTTCGTTTTCAACGAACACATTTCTAGTTTTTTATTCTTTTACTTCTTCCACTTTTTTCAGACGCTATTTCGGACACTTGCACATTGATGATTGACTTCAAACTTCACATGGACATTGGTCACTATGTGAATTAGTGCACAGTACTAATGACGTAATGATGACGTCATCACGTGTCAGATTAAAGGGGTATGAAGTTTAATAAATTAAATATTCAAAAATCAATAAAAATTCAACCGTTTGACCTACGATCTTGATTACTTCGCCATATACGATGACTAACAAAAGTCTTTAAGATGCGCACACGCCTTGACCTTTGACCTCGTTTCCTTTTGATCAAACAGATTTTGCCTTGCCATTTGAAAGTGGTGCAAGATATTTGGACAAAGTCACTTGTGTTACACTTCGACTAGGGTGGGGTATCTAAAAAATATTTTTGTGACCTTTGACCTTGCTCACTTCCGGTCGAAACCGGAAGTGGCCCTTAGTTTGAAAGTGAAAGGAGGTATTGAGATGGGGTCAATGGTGTTATTACCAGAGGCCCTTAAGCTTTCCAAAAATATAAGTGATGACGTCATCGTACGAAATAGCGCCCTCTACCGACAAGATGATTACGTAATTAAATATTCAAAAATCAATAAAAAATCAACTGTTTGACCTACGATCTTGATTCCTGTGGCATATACGATCACTAACAAATGTCTTTAAGATGCGCACAGGGCTTGACCTTTGACCTCGTTTCCTATTGGTCTAACAGATTTTGCCTTGCCATTTGAAAGTGGTACAAGATATCTGGATGTGGTCAACTGTATTACACTTGGACCTAGGGTGGTGTATCCAAAAAATATGTTGGTGACCTTTGACCTTGCTCACTTCCGGAAGTGGCCCTTAGTTTGAAAGTGAAAGGAGGTATTGAGATAGGGTCAATGGTGTTATTACCAGAGGCCCTTAAGCTTTCCAAAAATATAAGTGATGACGTCGTCGTACAAAATAGCGCCCTCTAGCGACAAGATGATTACGTAATTAAATATTCAAAAATCAATAAAAAATCTACCGTTTGACCTACAAATTTGATTCCTTCTGCATATACGATCACTAACAAATGTCTTTAAGATGCGCACATGGCTTGACCTTTGACCTCGTTTCCTATTGGTCAAACAGATTTTGCCTTGCCATTTGAAAGGGGTACAATATATCACGATGGGGTCAACTGTGTTACACTTCGACTAGGGTGGGGTATCCAAACATATAGCAACACCTTTGACCTTCCCTACATGTCAGATTAAAGTGGCATGTAATAATATTCAATATTTAAAAATCGATAAAAACTCAACCGTTTGACATACGATCGTGATTTCTTCATATACAATCACTAACAAAGGTCATCCCGAACACCACATATGTTTATAAAAAGGAGGGGAACAGCCATGTGTTCGTTGTCAAGAACGAACACAGGTCTAGTTTTTTTGGCTGTTCCGATTCGGGTCGGAACAGCCTTTGTTTTCGTTACGATTTTTGGCTGTTCCGATTCGGGTCGGAACAGCCTTTGTTTTCGTTACGATTTTTATTCCTTTTTTTTTTTTTTTTTTTTTTTTTTTTTTTTTTTTTTTTATTCTTTTACTTCTTCCACTTTTTTCAGACGCTATTTCGGACACTTGCACATTGATGATTGACTTCAAACTTCACATGGACATTGGTCACTATGTGAAGTAGTGCACACTACTAATGACGTCATGATGACGTCATCACGTGTCAGATTAAAGGGGCATGAAGTTTAATAAATTAAATATTCAAAAATCAATATAAAATCAACCGTTTGACATAGGAACTTGATTCCTTCGCCATATATGATGACTAACCAATGTCTTTAAGATGCGCACACGCCTTGACCTTTGACCTTGTTTCCTATTGGTCAAACAGATTTTGCCTTGTCATTTGAAAGTGGTACAAGATATTTGGACGGGGTCAATTGTGTTACACTTCGACTAGGGTGGGGTATCCAAAAAATATGGTGGCGACCTTTGACCTTGCTCAATGTGTTAGATTAAAGGGATATTTGATAAAATTAAATGTTCAAAAATCAATAACAAATCAACCGTTTGAGCTATGATCTTCATTCCTGCGCCATATACGATCACTAATAAATGTCTTTAAATGATGACGTCAGGACGACGTCATCACATGTCAGATTAAAGGGGCATGGAAACAGATAAATGAAATATAAAAAATCAACCGTTTGAGCTACGATCTTGATTCCTGCGCCAAATATGATCACTAACAAAGGTCTTTCACTAATGACGTCATAATGACGTCATCACGTGTCAGATTAAAGGGGCATCAAATAAAATAAATGGGATATAAAAATTCCGTAAGAAATCAACCATTTTAGCTACTATCTTGATTCCTGCGCCATATACAATAACTAACAAAGGTCTTTAACTGATTACGTTATGATGACGTCATCACGTGTCAGATTAAAGGGGCATGATGTTTAATAAATTAAATATCAAAAATCAATACAAAATCAACCGTTTGACCTACGATCTTGATTCCTTCGCCATATACGATGACTAACAAGGGTCTTTGAGATGCGCACACCCCTTGACCTTGGACCTCGTTTCCTATTGGTCAAACAGATTTTGCCTTGCCGTTTGAAAGTGGTACAAGATATCTGCATGTGGTCAACTGTATTACACTTGGACCTAGGGTGGTGTATCCAAAAATATGGTCGTGACCTTTGACCTCGTTTCCTATTGGTCTAACGGATTTTGCCTTTCCATTTGAAAGTGGTACAAGATATCTGCATGTGGTCAACTGTATTACACTTGGACCTTGGGTGGTGTATCTAAAAAATATGGTCGTGACCTTTGACCTCGTTTCCTATTGGTCTAACGGATTTTGCCTTGCCATTTGAAAGTGGTACAAGATATCTGCATGTGGTCAACTGTATTACACTTGGACCTAGGGTGGTGTATCCAAAAAATATGGTCGTGACCTTTGACCTCGTTTCCTATTGGTCTAACAGATTTTGCCTTTCCATTTGAAAGTGGTACAAGATATCTGCATGTGGTCAACTGTATTACACTTAGACCTAGGGTGGTGTATCCAAAACAAATGGCCGTGACCTTTGACCTTCCCTACATGTCAGATTAAAGGGGCATGTAATAATATTCAATATTTAACAATCGATAAAAACTCAACCGTTTGACCTACGATCGTGATTTCTTCATATACGATCACTAACAAAGGTCATCCCGAACACCATATATGTTTATAAAAAGGAGGGGAACAGCCATGTGTTCGTTTTCAACGAACACATTTCTAGTTATTCCTTTTTTTTTTTTTTTTTTTTTTTTTATTCTTTTACTTCTTCCACTTTTTTCAGACGCTATTTCGGACACTTGCACATTGATGATTGACTTCAAACTTCACATGGACATTGGTCACTATGTGAAGTAGTGCACACTACTAATGACGTCATGATGACGTCATCACGTGTCATATTAAAGGGGCATGAAGTTTAATAAATTAAATATTCAAAAATCAATATAAAATCAACCGTTTGACATACGAACTTGATTCCTTCGCCATATATGATGACTAACCAATGTCTTTAAGATGCGCACACGCCTTGACCTTTGACCTTGTTTCCTATTGGTCAAACAGATTTTGCCTTGTCATTTGAAAGTGGTACAAGATATTTGGACGGGGTCAATTGTGTTACACTTCGACTAGGGTGGGGTATCCAAAAAATATGGTGGCGACCTTTGACCTTGCTCAATGTGTTAGATTAAAGGGATATTTGATAAAATTAAATGTTCAAAAATCAATAACAAATTAACCGTTTGAGCTATGATCTTCATTCCTGCGCCATATACGATCACTAATAAATGTCTTTAAATGATGACGTCAGGACGACGTCATCACATGTCAGATTAAAGGGGCATGGAAACAGATAAATGAAATATAAAAAATCAACCGTTTGAGCTACGATCTTGATTCCTGCGCCAAATATGATCACTAACAAAGGTCTTTCACTAATGACGTCATAATGACGTCATCACGTGTCAGATTAAAGGGGCATCAAATAAAATAAATGGGATATAAAAATTCCGTAAGAAATCAACCATTTTAGCTACTATCTTGATTCCTGCGCCATATACAATAACTAACAAAGGTCTTTAACTGATTACGTTATGATGACGTCATCACGTGTCAGATTAAAGGGGCATGATGTTTAATAAATTAAATATCAAAAATCAATACAAAATCAACCGTTTGACCTACGATCTTGATTCCTTCGCCATATACGATGACTAACAAGGGTCTTTGAGATGCGCACACCCCTTGACCTTGGACCTCGTTTCCTATTGGTCAAACAGATTTTGCCTTGCCGTTTGAAAGTGGTACAAGATATCTGCATGTGGTCAACTGTATTACACTTGGACCTAGGGTGGTGTATCCCAAAATATGGTCGTGACCTTTGACCTCGTTTCCTATTGGTCTAACGGATTTTGCCTTTCCATTTGAAAGTGGTACAAGATATCTGCATGTGGTCAACTGTATTACACTTGGACCTTGGGTGGTGTATCTAAAAAATATGGTCGTGACCTTTGACCTCGTTTCCTATTGGTCTAACGGATTTTGCCTTGCATTTGAAAGTGGTACAAGATATCTGCATGTGGTCAACTGTATTACACTTGGACCTAGGGTGGTGTATCCAAAAAATATGGTCGTGACCTTTGACCTCGTTTCCTATTGGTCTAACAGATTTTGCCTTTCCATTTGAAAGTGGTACAAGATATCTGCATGTGGTCAACTGTATTACACTTAGACCTAGGGTGGTGTATCCAAAACAAATGGCCGTGACCTTTGACCTTCCCTACATGTCAGATTAAAGGGGCATGTAATAATATTCGATATTTAACAATCGATAAAAACTCGACCGTTTGACCTACGATCGTGATTTCTTCATATACGATCACTAACAAAGGTCATCCCGAACACCGTATATGTTTATAAAAAGGAGGGGAACAGCCATGTGTTCGTTGTCAAGAACGAACACAGGTCTAGTTTTTCTTTTTCTTCTTCCACTTTTTTCAGACGCTATTTCGGGCACTTGCACATTCATGATTGACTTCAAACTTCACATGGACATTGGTCACTATGTGAAGTTGTGCACAATACTAATGACGTCATGATGACGTCATCACGTGTCAGATTAAAGGGGCATGAAGTTTAATAAATTAAAGATTCAAAAATCATTAAAAAATCAACCGTTTGACCTACGATCTTGATTCCTTCGGCATATACGATGACTAACAAAGGTCTTTGAGATGCGCACACCCCTTGACCTTTGACCTCGTTTCCTATTGGTCTAACAGATTTTGCCTTGCCATTTGAAAGTGGTGCAAGATATTTGGACAAAGTCACTTGTGTTACACTTCGACTAGGGTGGGGTATCTAAAAAATATTTTTGTGACCTTTGACCTTGCTCACTTTCGGTCGAAACCGGAAGTGGCCCTTAGTTTGAAAGTGAAAGGAGGTATTGAGATGGGGTCAATGGTGTTATTACCAGAGGCCCTTAAGCTTTCCAAAAATATAAGTGATGACGTCATCGTACGAAATAGCGCCCTCTACCGACAAGATGATTACGTAATTAAATATTCAAAAATCAATAAAAAATGAACTGTTTGACCTACGATCTTGATTCCTGTGGCATATACGATCACTAACAAATGTCTTTAAGATGCGCACAGGGCTTGACCTTTGACCTCGTTTCCTATTGGTCTAACAGATTTTGCCTTGCCATTTGAAAGTGGTACAAGATATTTGGATGTGGTCAACTGTATTACACTTGGACCTAGGGTGGTGTATCCAAAAAATATGGCCGTGACCTTTGACCTTGCTCACTTCCGGTCGAAACCGGAAGTGGCCCTTAGTTTGAAAGTGGTAGGAGGTATTGAGATGGGGTCAATGGTGTTATTATCAGAGGCCCTTAAGCTTTCCAAAAATATAAGTGATGACGTCATCGTAGGAAATAGCGCCCTCTAGCGACAAGATGATTACGTAATTAAATATTCAAAAATCAATATAAAATCTACCGTTTGACCTACGAATTTGATTCCTTCTGCATATACGATCATTAACAAATGTCTTTAAGATGCGCACATGGCTTGACCTTTGACCTCGTTTCCTATTGGTCAAACAGATTTTGCCTTGCCATTTGAAAGGGGTACAATATACCACGATGGGGTCAACTGTGTTACACTTCGACTAGGGTGGGGTATCCAAACATATAGCAACACCTTTGACTTTCCCTACATGTCAGATTAAAGGGGCATGTAATAATATTCAATATTTAAAAATAGATAAAAACTCAACCGTTTGACCTACGATCGTGATTTATTCATATACGATCACTAACAAAGGTCATCCCGAACACCATATATGTTTATAAAAAGGAGGGGAACAGCCATGTGTTCGTTGTCAAGAACGAACACAGGTCTAGTTTTTCTTTTCTTTCTTCCACTTTTTTCAGATGCTATTTCGGGCACTTGCACATTCATGATTGACTTCAAACTTCACATGGACATTGGTCACTATGTGAAGTTGTGCACAGTACTAATGACGTCATGATGACGTCATCACGTGTCAGATTAAAGGGGTATGAAGTTTAATAAATTAAATATTCAAAAATCAATAAAAAATCAACCGTTTGACCTACGATCTTGATTCCTTCGGCATATACGATGACTAACAAAGGTCTTTGAGATGCGCACACCCCTTGACCTTTGACCTCGTTTCCTATTGGTCTAACAGATTTTGCCTTTCCATTTGAAAGTGGTACAAGATATCTGCATGTGGTCAACTGTATTACACTTCGACTTGGGTGGGGTATCCAAAAAATATGGCGGTGACCTTTGACCTTGCTCACGTCCGGTTGAAACCGGAATGGGCTATATAGACTGTGCACTACTAATAGGGAAACGCGAAATTGAGTATTTCACTTGTACACAAGCAATGGCCTATTGACTGTGCACTTCGAGGAAACATGAAAATACGTATTTTGGTTGTACACAGGCAATGGCCTATTGACTGTGTACTGCGAGGAAACGGGAAACTAAGTATTTTGCTTGTACACAGGCAATGGCCTATTGACTGTGCACATCGAGGAAACATGAAAATACGTATTTTGCTTGTACACAGGCAATGCCCATTGACTGTGTACTTCGAGGAAACGGGAAAATACGTAATTTGTTTGTACACAGGCAATGGCCTATTGACTGTGCACTGCGAGGAAACGGGAAACTAAGTATTTTGCTTGTACACAGGCAATGGCATATTGACTGTGCACTTCGAGGAAACATGCAAATACGTATTTTGCTTGTACACGGGCAATGCCCATTGACTGTGTACTTCGAGGAAACGGGAAAATACGTATTTTGTTTGTACACAGGCAAAATGCCTATTGACTGTGCACTGCGAGGAAACGGGAAAATACGTATTTTGCTTGTTGGCTGTGCATCTCTTTTTCTTCTTCCACTTTTTTCAGACGCTATTTCGGGCACTTGCACTTTCATGATTGACTTCAAACTTCACATGGACATTGGTCACTATGTGAAGTTGTGCACAGTACTAATGACGTCATGATGACATCATCACGTGTCAGATTAAAGAGGCATGAAGTTTAATAAATTAAATATTCAAAAATCATTAAAAAATCAACCGGTTGACCTACGATCTTGATTCCTTCGCCATATACGATGACTAACAAGGGTCTTTGAGATGCGCACACCCCTTGACCTTGGACCTCGTTTCCTATTGGTCAAACAGATTTTGCCTTTCCATTTGAAAGTGGTACAAGATATCTGGATGTGGTCAACTGTATTACACTTTGACCTAGGGTGGTGTATCCGAAAAAATATGGTCGTGACCTTTGACCTCGTTTCCTATTGGTCTAACAGATTTTGCCTTGCCATTTGAAAGTGGTACAAGATATCTATATGTGGTCAACTGTATTACACTTCGACCTAGGGTAAGGTATCCAAACATATAGCAACACCTTTAACCTTCCCTACATGTCAGATTAAAGGGGCATGTAATAATATTCAATATTTAAAAATCAATAAAAACTCAACCGTTTGACCTACGATCGTGATTTATTCATATACGATCACTAACAAAGGTCATCCCGAACACCATATATGTTTATAAAAAGGAGGGGAACAGCCATGTGTTCGTTTTCAACGAACACATTTCTAGTTTTTCTTTTTTTTTTTTTCTTTTACTTCTTCCACTTTTTTCAGACGCTATTTCGGACACTTGCACATTCATGATTGACTTCAAACTTCACATGGACATTGGTCACTATGTGAATTAGTGCATAGTACTAATGACGTAATCATGACGTCATCACGTGTCAGATTAAAGGGGTATGAAGTTTAATAAATTTAATATTCAAAAATCATTAAAAAATCAACCGTTTGACCTACTATTATTATTATTATTATTATTATGTATTTCTGACCATTGTCAAGGGTCGTGGTAAAGATTATACAATCCATATAAAAACCACTCCCCGGATAAAAACAAATAAAATAAAAACTTAAAACAGTAAGTATCACAAAAAAAACTTGATAAAAAGTTAATTATTATTATAAAATCCACAAAAAAAAAAGGGGGATGTTCTAGGACAAACGAAATATATTATACGAGAATAAAGCAGGATTAAAACACTCAGTCAAGCAAATTAACAAACAAATTCACGGACCTAACGAAACAAATTAAAGCAATCACAGGCAACAAAAGGCAAAAGGATACAAGACAAAAGCAATAAAAATTTAAAGGAATTATAAATTATAGGAAACATACAAGAATATGTACAATTATAAATAATTCATACCGATAAAACGTAAACCAAAATTATAAACTAACTAAACAGTTAAAAAATCTAAAAGGGTCTTTTTGAACACATTTAGAGATGAGCTCTGAACAATGCTCTCGGGCAGGCCGTTCCACTCGTTAGCAGTTTGGACGAAGTAAGAGTACTTGTAGCAGTCAGTTCTAGCAAATGGAATATTGAGCTTTGCACTATGGTCATTTCTTCCAATTCTAACAGCAGGAGTAAATTTTTTAAGAGATTTTGCATTAATGTTTCCTTTAAGAATTTTGAAGCACATGACCAACCGCAAGTACTTTCTTCTAATTTGTAGGTTGACCCAGCCCAGTTGGTTTAAAAGCGTATAATAGCTAGCCTGCCAATTTCTGCAAATAAATCTAACGCTATGCTTTTGTACACGTTCAATAATAGACGCGTGGGCGAGTCTGTATGGGTCCCAAACTATGCAGCAATAATCCAACCGTGATCTAATGAGGGATATATATAATTTTTTAAGAACAGACTCGGAACAGTTTCTAAAATTACGTTTAACGAGACCCAGCATTTTGAGGCATTTGGTGTAAGTTTCTTGACAGTGCTCATTCCAATTAAGTTTATTGTTAATTATGACTCCTAGGTATTTTTCGCTGTTGGTATTTGATAGCCTGTTACCGTCTATGTAATAATCGTGCTGACTGGGCAGCAACTTTCTGGACATGTGCATGACCTTGCACTTATCGATGTTAAAGTTTAATTTCCATTGCTCAGACCATTTACTAAGTGTATTAAGATCACATTGTAGGATGTCAGTGTCTTCGTCAGTGGCAATACGGCGATATAAAACGCAGTCGTCTGCATATAAACGAATTGTTGACCGGATATTGTGAGAAATATCGTTTATAAAGCACAGGAATAAAATTGGCCCTAGAATGGTGCCCTGTGGTACGCCAGATTTGACTTTGGACCATGCCGAAAACTTACCACCGATAGACACTCTTTGTTCTCTCTCATTAAGGAAATTCATAGTCCACTTAATATTCGTATCGCCTACACCATACATGATAAGTTTTTTACGAAGAAGTCCGTGATGAACTCTGTCAAAAGCTTTAGCAAAGTCTAAAAAAATAATATCAACACTAAAACCATCGTCCAAGTACCTGCTCCAGTCGTGTATTCCATCAATTAATTGTGTGTCGCAAGAACGCTGAGCTCTGAACCCATGTTGATTTTCATCGAGTATATTGTTAATTTGTAAGTGTTTAATAAGTCTATTGCAAACAATTTTCTCAAGCGTTTTACTAACAATGGAAGTGAGAGAAATAGGCCTGTAATTGCTAGGGTCGTCCCGTTTTCCCTTTTTGAACAAAGGGAGCACGTGTGCACACCGCCAGTCCGCGGGAACATTACCCGTTTCTAGGGAGTGGTTAAAGAGCTTAGTGAGAGAGGGCGCAAGGTATTCTGCTCCTTCTTTTAGAATTCTAGGAGAGATGTTGTCTGGACCCTGAGCTTTGTTGGCGTCAATTTCTTTGAGAAGTTTACAGACTTCATACGTTGTGCACCTAATATCACTCATATTATCAACACTGGGTATGGGGTCAGGATTTTGTTCTTCTGGCTCAGCGTAAGTATTAAACACGGATGCAAACTGATTATTGAAAGCTTCGGCCATTATTTCTGAGTCGGTAACTTTATCGCCATTGACAGATAAGCAGTTAATTGATGAGTTATCTGTTTTACGTGTTTTAACGTAGTTCCAAAAACCCTTAGGATTACTGTCTACGTTAGAGACAATGCGATTGATGTGACATGCATGGTTGCGTTTTATTTTACGTTTGACCTCTCGTCTAATTTCTTTGTATCTTAACCAGTGGTCAGCACGGTTAGTTCTTTTAGCAATCTTGTAATACCTGTTGCGTTTCCTAATCAAACTTTTAACTTCACCATTGATCCAAGGAATAGTTTGACGTTTGTCGCCGACCACTTTGTGAGGTATTGTTGAATCTACCATTTCTAGCAAAAACAATTTCCAAGAGAGCCAAGAAGATTCAATGTCATCGTTATGCACCATGTCAATGAGTGTAAACTGCGCTTGCATTAATTTATCACGGAAATTGCGTAGATCGGCTTCAGAGTAAAAGTACAACTTTCGTTTGGCTAGAGACACATGCTTAGACTTACAATTACACTTAAAAACAATAGCATCGTGGTCACTTACACCCGGAATTATTTGCACGTCAGAAACGGAGTTGGGATCGCTGCTAAATACTAGATCCAGAATGTTACTAGAAGACTCTGTCGTTCTGGTTGGCTCAGTAACATGCTGGATTAACGAACTGTGTTCAATAAGAGAAATCACATGGTGTGATAACTCCGAATTGTCCAAAGGGACAGGGTACCCATCTACCCATTTAATAATGGGCAAATTAAAGTCACCAGTCAAGATGATATTTTTGTGTTTGACGCCGTTTTTAGTGAGAAATGCAAGAGATTTGCATAACTCGTCAACAGTATCGACTCCACTGTTTGGTGGTCTGTAAAATACCCCAATAAAGAGCGGATCGTTTCTCTTGCAAACAATCTCACACCAGATAATTTCGCAGAGAGAGTCCAAGTCAGGCCGGTGAATAACTGCGAGATTATTCCTATAAGCAATAAGAACACCTCCACCGTGCCTGTTTCTGTCCTTTCTAAAAGCAAAGTAATTAGAAGGGAGGAATTCAGTGGAGTTGATATCATTGCACAAATGAGTCTCGGTAATGCAAATAACATTAGGATCCTCAAATTCAATTATAGTCTGCAAACAAATTATTTTGTTTAAAACACTACGTGCATTCAATGAAACGCATTTAAGCTGCTTTGAGTTTATATGGCGGTTTACACGGTATTTGTCACCTGGTGGACAAAGTTCAGGTAGCGGATCCAGTCCGGATCGCATGACCGGTACGGAACGTGCTGTCGGTGGTAAGTCTTTTTCCATATTGGGCCGGGTGGGCGGCGCCTCTGAAAACCCGGTTGTTGCTTGGGCTGCCGTGGTTGCGGTGACTTGAGAACATCGGCGTATGTACGATGGTTTGTGACTTGGGGGTTATGATGGACCGGTGGATGCGATGTCAAGGTCGTCAAGTATTTGATCAGGTTACCTGCTAATGTTGCAGTTCCGCGGTTATTTAAGTGGATACCGTCATTAGCTAGGTGTGAGTCTCTGATGTTAGAATTTAATATAAATCCCCAGCCACGATGCAGTGCAATTTCCTGAAGGTCGTTGTTTATTGTTTGGGTTCTATTTCTTTGAGCTACAGTCTCATTTCTCCGGTGAATGATTGAGGAAAAGGACACGGAAGAGGAGGAGGTTTCAGTTATTTTATCAGCCGCATGTACCAGCTTGCTAACGATTGTGATTCCTTCGCCATATACGATGACTAACAAGGGTCTTTCAGATGCGCACACCCTTTGACCTTGGACCTCGTTTCCTATTGGTCAAACAGATTTTGCCTTGCCATTTGAAAGTGGTACAAGATATCTGGATGTGGTCAACTGTATTACACTTCGACCTAGGGTGGTGTATCCAAAAAATATGGTCGTGACATTTGACCTTGCTCACTTCCGGTCGAAACAGGAAGTGGCCCTTAGTTTGAAAGTTGTAGGAGGTATTGAGATGGGGTCAACGGTGTTATTATCAGAGGCCCTTAAGCTTTCCAAAAATATAAGTTATGACGTCATCGTACGAAATAGCGCCCTCTAGCGACAAGATGATTACGTAATGAAATATTGGAAAATCAATAAAAAATCAACCGTTTGACCTACGATCTTGATTCCTTCACCATATACGATGATTAACAAGGGTCTTTGAGATGCGCACACCCCTTGACCTTGGACCTCGTTTCCTATTGGTCAAACAGATTTTGCCTTGCCATTTGAAAGTGGTACAATATATCTGGATGTGGTCAACTGTATCACACTTGGACCTAGGATGGTGTATCCAAAAAATATGGTCGTGACCTTTGACCTTGCTCACTTCCGGTCGAAACAGGTCGAAACAGGAAGTGGCCCTTAGTTTGAAAGTGGTAGGAGGAATTGAGATGGGGTCAATGGTGTTATTATCAGAGGCCCTTAAGCTTTCCAAAAATGTAAGTGATGACGTCATCGTACGAAATAGCGCCCTCTAGCGACAAGATGATTACGTAATTAAATATTCAAAAATCAATACAAAATCTACCGTTTAACCTACGAATTTGATTCCTTCTGCATATACGATCACCAACAAATGTCTTTAAGATGCGCACATGGCTTGACCTTTGACCTCGTTTCCTATTGGTCAAACATATTTTGCCTTGCCATTTGAAAGGGGTACAATATATCACGATGGGGTCAACTGTGTTACACTTCGACTAGGGTGGGGTATCCAAACATATAGCAACACCTTTGACCTTTCCTACATGTCAGATTAAAGGGGCATGTAATAATATTCAATATTTAAAAATCGATAAAAACTCAACCGTTTGACCTACGATCGTGATTTCTTCATATACGATCACTAACAAAGGTCATCCCGAACACCATATATGTTTATAAAAAGGAGGGGAACAGCCATGTGTTCGTTGTCAAGAACGAACACAGGTCTAGTTTTTTTTTCTTTTTCTTCTTCCACTTTTTTCAGACGCTTTTTCGGGCACTTGCACATTCATGATTAACTTCAAACTTCACATGGACATTGGTCACTATGTGAATTAGTGCACAGTACTAATGACGTCATGATGACGTAATCACGTGTCAGATTAAAGGGGCATAAAGTTTAATAAATTAAATATTCAAAAAACCTCGTTTCCTATTGGTCAAACAGATTTTGCCTTGCCATTTGAAAGTGGTACAATATATCTGGATGTGGTCAACTGTATCACACTTGGACCTAGGGTGGTGTATCCAAAAAATATGGTCGTGACCTTTGACCTTGCTCACTTCCGGTCGAAACAGGAAGTGGCCCTTAGTTTGAAAGTGGTAGGAGGTATTGAGATGGGGGTCAATGGTGTTATTATCAGAGGCCCTTAAGCTTTCCAAAAATATAAGTGATGACGTCATCGTACGAAATAGCGCCCTCTAGCGACAAGATGATTACGCAATTAAATATTCAAAAATCAATAACAAATCTACCGTTTGACCTACGAATTTGATTCCTTCTGCATATACGATCACTAACAAATGTCTTTAAGATGCGCACATGGCTTGACCTTTGACCTCGTTTCCTATTGGTCAAACAGATTTTGCCTTGCCATTTGAAAGGGGTACAATATATCACGATGGGGTCAACTGTGTTACACTTCGACTAGGGTAAGGTATCTAAACATATAGCAACACCTTTAACCTTCCCTACATGTCAGATTAAAGGGGCATGTAATCATATTCATTATTTAAAAATCGATAAAAACTCAACCGTTTGACCTACGATCGTGATTTCTTCATATACGATCACTAACAAAGGTCATCCCGAACACCATATATGTTTATAAAAAGGAGGGGAACAGCCATGTGTTCGTTGTAAAGAACGAACACAGGTCTAGTTGGCTGTGCATCTCTTTTTCTTCTTCCACTTTTTTCCATCCTGAGATCTCAGGGAATTTCCACTCTGCAAAGCGACGTAACAATACCCTGAGGAAATACACGCACATTTGTGGTGTGAGCCGGCTGTTGTCTTGAGCCGACTCACGCCCCAGTCATTTTGATGTAATTAAATAAAATTAGTCATGTTTTGGTCAAAATTCCAAATATCTATATTTTCTAGAAATTTGTTTGAGTTTTTGTTCTTTGTCACGTTAATCATATCGATAATTCCTGCAACATTTGTGTCTACTACGCATTTTTTAAACAAAATTAATCAGAGGGATGCGGAACGAGTAACGTAATGTCCTGTTCAATAGAAATAGCGACCAATCGGCGAGCGCGTTAGATCGGACATGGACCGTGTTTACAAACTGCGCGCACGTGTGGCACTGGTAACAAGGTCGATCGTGGAAACACCGAACGCCACATATAACAAGCCTCATGATTGGTCTAGAGAGGCGACAAGATTTCTGTCGCAAGTCCCACCGCCAAATAGGGCCTTTTTCAACAGGGCCACTGTACGCAGGAGTGAGGGAGTGCGTTAAAGGGGCACTGTTGCAAGAGGATGCTTTTTTCAGACGCTATTTCGGGCACTTGCACTTTCATGATTGACTTCAAACTTCACATGGACATTAGTCACTATGTGAAGTTGTGCACAGTACTAATGACGTCATGATGACACCATCACGTGTCAGATTAAAGAGGCATGAAGTTTAATAAATTAAATATTAAAAAATCATTAAAAAATCAACCGGTTGACCTACGATTTTGATTCCTTCGCCATATACGATGACTAACAAGGGTCTTTGAGATGCGCACACCCTTTGACCTTGGACCTCGTTTCCTATTGGTCAAACAGATTTTGCCTTTCCATTTGAAAGTGGTACAAGATATCTGGATGTGGTCAACTGTATTACACTTTGACCTAGGGTGGTGTATCCAAACATATAGCAACACCTTTAACCTTCCCTACATGTCAGATTAAAAGGGGCATGCAATAATATTCAATATTTAAAAATCGATAAAAACTCAACCGTTTGACCTACGATCGTGATTTATTCATATACGATCACTAACAAAGGTCATCCCGAACACCATATATGTTTATAAAAAGGAGGGGAACAGCCATGTGTTCGTTATCAAGAACGAACACAGGTCTAGTTATTTCTTGTTTTTAATCGACTGGCATTAATCCTTGACGGAATTGTACGTTAGTGATACCAAATGAAAGCTGATAATTTTTTCTATTCTAGAAAAATAGCAATTTATAGCTTTAGAAAAAATGTTGACGCTCAAATCGGCCTAATATCGGACAGTCAACTTTAAGAAGAAATACTGTGTTATCGTATTTCCGGTGTGCAAGCCCTCCCACTCAAAATTGATCTTCCATTGTCCAAATTCAACCGAACACCGGAAAACAAAAGAAGCTACATGTAGTGCAGCTTTTCTTAAACGAGAACTGGAGGTCTTCAAGCTTTTTGTGCACAAAATGCGCAATTATGCCATTAATTTTTGCTACAATGTTTTGTTTTACTGGATTGTTGTTTCCACGCATTATAGTTTTGTGTCATTGACTCGCAATCGTAGGTGAAACTTGGGGTTGCAGGTTCGATCCTCCCTCCGGCCGGCTGCGGTACCTGTGCTCATGAGCAAGGCACTCAACCACACTTGTTCCAATGGATCCTTGGGAAGGGGTGTAAAGCCGTTGGTCCAGTGTGTTGGGTAACGGTAACGCACTTTAAAGATCCCAGAGCATTCTTTCGTGAAGAGCAACGGGATTCCCCGGTGTCTCTGGCCATTCTAATTTCTAATTATTCATGGGTTTCCTCATCACGCTTGCGAGTGACAGTGCAATGGGCACTTTAGAGGAATCATTGGTATGAATACCGGAAGGAAATAATAAGAATAATAATAATAGGCTATACATGTTAATGTTCTTAAAAAATCATGACGTTATAGGTCAGTCGGAATTTCGTCGTCCGTGTAGGACTTTAATACTTAACCAGACCTAAACAAGTTGGGTCCTTATTTATTGTTGAAAGTAGAAATCGATGTTAAAAAGAAATTCTGAGGGTCTTTTTCGCGTTTTTGTCGGTTTTTGACGCTGGAACTACTTTGTTTTTCCCGGATTCACAGCGAGTGCGTCGCCATTAAACAGGAAACCGATTGTTACTTCGCGACAGACCATACCATTATTTGTGGGGTGTGTGGTTTTTAGAAAATTGAAGCACATTGTCAATGTATACATTATGCAACCATCAGAATTGTAGCTCATAACATTTAAAATGTTTTAACATTATGCTGTAGTAGAATAAATTCTTCTAGTTTCAAAATTTAAATCGTTGATGTGTTTTTTTTTCTTGTGCATTTCCTGCTATAAAATCGACCACTCTGATGATTGGCACCTAAGTCTGGGATCCATGCCAGTGAAATCTAAATATACGGCATTTTAACGTCATGTCAGAGAGCCAGACTGAAATGTCCTTTTCGTGTATGGCGCGGCGCCGGCTGGCCAGCAACAATCATGATTTTCATGGATGGATCGCGAAAGATTGCTGTGTATATGAGCAACAAATTACTCGTAAAAATAGAGTAAGTAATGAAGGTAAAAATAGTATAGTAAGCTTTATGTTGCTAGCAGTCCGTGTTTGCTAATTCGTGGTTTTAGTGGCATAAATTCACAACTGAAAAACACACTCCAGGCACCAGCGCAGTGTACACGGTACAGTGAACAAGTGACAGCGACAGTCGTCCCGTTTTAAGACATCTCGACCGGTCACGGTCGAAAAATTCGGAGAGAATTTGGTGGTTGATCATGGAAAAACTATCATGCACGTTCGCGAGTTGAAACTCCATGCACTAAGTCTATGGAGCATGACAACAAAAATCCTAAGTGTTTTCAAAGAAAAACTTGATATTTTCTTATCGTGTTTCCAAACCAAATTTTACACTTTCTGGGGCATTTATGATCATGACATTGTTACTTTTATTAGGAAGAATTAGTGGCGAACGTGTACGATATTTATACCGTTCATCATGTCTTACGATCACGACCTTTTGCACAAAACATATGAGACTAAGTGTTTCCTCACAAACATTTTTTTTTTTTCTAACTCAAAAATGTGGGTATCTCCATCAAATTTGCACTTACCGATGCTTGAGTCATTTAAAAAAAAGAAAAACATTCTGATCAACTTCTTAACCCTCAGTGCCATTTATTAGTAATGTTAACTTGTTATTCATTTTTCAGTTCAACAGTGAAGGGGACAAGGCACCAACCACCAGGTGCATTAGGGGTCAGGGAGTGAAGATTTCACTTACCTGAACAGTGATTGGATCAAAACTGTCAATGAGCGAAGACTTCAGATGCAGCACATATTGTCCACACCTGTACCTACATTTGAGGCTCGAGGATAAACAGGATGACATCGCTGGTGAACCCAAACATATGAGCAAGCGTCAAATGCCAACCAGGTATTCATCAAGTGATCTACAATTGTATTACACTTGTTTTAAAGTCTAAAATTGTTTTAACGTCTAAAATTGTTTTAACGTCTGTATTCTAAGCATCGATTTTGAAGAATGTAGATATGGAAGAATGTAGAATGTAGATATGGATATTAAACAATTTTTTTTAAATTAGCTAATTGTTTTTTTTCCCTAGATCATTCTCCCGAAGAGGTGTATTTGGCATTTGGAAGAGAGCAGCCAACCCATGTCCACTCATTCCCAATAGGAGATGGACCCGCGAAGGTGAAAGTCGTTCCCAAATGGCATGAAGGTGATACCCACCAGCAGCAACTTCAAGACATTGTTTACGTGACTGGAAAACTTTTAAAATTAGGAACAGCAGCATTACATAAGTGTTACAGTACAAGTAATTAATTGTATTTCCTTGTTATCTACACTACTTGACTCCCATTCTTGTCATTCCATTCCCTCATTGTGTGTATTATGCAATCAGTTCATTTCTCCATTGTATGTGTTGTGCAATCACCTACAGGTACAATACGTTCTAAAGAAATCACCGAATTGTCATAATAATGCTTTGCGGGTTGAAGCTGTTTAATAAAGTGTTAAATAATTTGGAACATGTTTTATTTCCCCACAATTACAGTCGTAGTAATATGTTGATAAAGAGCCTTGTAGAAATTTAAGCCAATGCATGAAAGGTAAACAAAAAATATTCAAAACTTAAAACACCTTCAGTTAGCAGTTTTCTTTCACAAAGATACCATATCATGTGATTGTTACCTTGCTTTCAACACTTTTAGTTTTCTTTTTCTTGTCTGCTCGTGAAGTAAAATTTTGGGGCTTTAAAGATAATGAAAGAATTTGATGACGACTGACATTGCAAAAGATGAGGACAGCAGTGATGGTGCAATGAAGTATTCAAAAAAAGGGGAAAACTTTCTGAACTCCAGGGGCCAATTTCATGGCGCTATTGGCACGAAACATTACTTAGCACATAATTTATCTGCTTTATATTGCAAAAGTTGATTGCCTGACAAAATATTGTGATATGTATTTACATGTGCACTAAAATGTTGATACTGTTTTTAAGCACAATTTGAAAATACAAAGTAATTCATTAATAAAATCTGTGCTCAGCAAATTTGTGCTAAACAGCGCCATGTACAAAGTTCATGGAGCTGTCCAGTACAGAAATGTGCTCAACACAAAGTTTATTTACTTTTCAAAATTGTTTCCAGCCAAATCTATGTGTGATTTTGTATTACGATTGACTTGTATCCAGGTACTTTAACCTCACAAAACGTCCCAAATTGTTTTGTAAATTTTGAGGTTCAGAATGTTTTGATTTACTGATCTTATTTTTCGGTTTGTGGAAATAAAGCAAGAAAATCAATTGATCACGTTCAAATGACGTCACTTTCTACAAATCGCCACGTGCATCAGAATTTTGAGCGTAGTTTTTTTATGACGCGCATCGGCTGCGCCGTATTTCGAACAAATTTCGAGCAACACGCGCGCGTGTTTGGAACATGTTACAGCGTGTGCGTGCGCGTACTTGATAGCGTTTAATACGCAGTCGCATTTCTTCCTACGAAGATGGCTTTCCCATTCAGTGGCACGTCCGTTCCGATTTTTAGATGTGAATCGGAAACCAGTCTAGCGCCGTATTCGAAAGGACGGATCACGTAATATATGGACGGGGGCGGCCGATTTTAGCAGGAATTACACACTACGAACAAACCAACAAATATTAATATTTTCAAACGGAAAGAATTTATTTCTCTCCCAACACGGTTTTAAAACATTCAAATATGCAGTTTCAATGGGTATATCGTGCATTTATTGGCGGCGTACTTGAACTTTCATAAACTGCATACCCTACAAATAATGGTACGATCCGTCGCGCAATGACACTCGAGAGCCTTGTCAACTGGGCGCGCGGCGAAGCACTCAATTGTTAATCCGATAAGAAGAAAGTAGTTTGAAGATACAAAACCAGAAAAAACGTAAAAAAGACCCTTACATTTTCTTTTTAACATCGATATATGTTTTTTCCAATCAATAAGGATTCTTACTGTGTAGCTCTGGTTAAGTATTTTGGGTGTTACACGGACGAGGAAATTCCGACTGACCTATTATATTGTTTATTTACTGTATACAGTATATAGGTTCGCGCGCACTTTGCTTGGGATGCTTGTCATCCAATCCCACGAGCCTTGGCGAATGCGCACAAGGTTTATTAGGTCTTAAGTTTGCAGAAAACTAAAGTGTGACGTCTGTTGCCACGGTAACTGGGTCTAAACATTTGCTGATAATCTGAACTGAAACGTCCATTGCTAAAGCGCAGGGAAACAGCTCACTGGTTTTTGTGTAGACCCGGTAACCTTGACAACACACAAAGGGTGGCGCGTTCACTTTATAGTTAAGAATTAAGTAGCGACAAACACCTATTCATTTATTGGGGTGACTTAATAGTTCACTTCATTTTATTCTTAACGTTTAAAGGCAGAACACATGATTGGTAAACTGTTACAAATGGCCTTATCTCCCTGTGTGATTGAAGAAATGAATGATTAAAACCAGCTTGAGCAAAAATCAGCTCCGTACTTTGTCTAACTTTTGAGAAAACAGTCAAAAAAGGCTTTACGGTCACTTCGCGCCCCAAAACCATTTCGCCCCGAACCACTTCGCCCGAACCACGGTCTGTTTACGAAGTGTTTTTGAAGCGAAGTGGTATTCGGACGAAGTGGTGTAAGGGCGAAGTGGTTTTGAGGCAAGGTGGCTTTTGGGGCGAAGTGGTTAACGGCGAAGTGGCGCAGGGCGAAATGGTTTTGGGGCGAAGTGAATGTATGTCTTGCGAGACAAAAAATAATTGTTTTGCTCATTTTTCAAAGACTAAATCACTTCAGACAAAACCATTTAAGTTGAAGTTTACTATACCGTCATCATGTTTATATAAGTCATGTGTAAATCTGTGAACATTTCGGATTTTCGAGATTACCAATGATGTGTTCTAACTTTAAGAAACACCCACCGTCGATACTGAAATCTTCGCATTGGGTTGTCGTGGTTTCTCTGTCTTGTGCCTTGCCTTCTCTTCCTGTTTAACAACTGTTGTCCGTAGGTGGCTCCCAGTCTCTATGGTCGTCGCGCTGCCATTTCCGCGTCCGGTTTCTACTGAGTTACTTGGCGCGCGTCCAATTAAATGTTTCCAGTGCGCAATTGTATCCCTACCTGGGTCCAACCATGGGCGAGGATTTCCACGCATGCGCAACGACAAACTGACCAGCACAACTCCAACGTGGAACAGAAACGCAAGGACCACGATCACTTTTAGCGATCGCGACATTCTCTGCCTGAAAAACACCATCTTCACTTGAAGCGAAGTTTCATTAGTTTCCACACTCCAATGTTATCTCCAAAAGTGTCGGGCATACACATGTAGTTTAAGAGCCAGTGCGTCGCCCACGTTGGTTAGTTCATTGAATAATGATAATTATGTTTCGATTTGGTTGTTTGTACAAGTCATGTACCCAGCAGCTTCATGTCTTTATAATTATCAGCAATGTTTCTCAGATACAGCAACAATCTATACATTTATCGCAACACTATGTGAAATATGTGAAGAGCAGTATACTATCTTTATGGTTTCTCTTCTGCTGATAAACAATGTCGGCCTACTTCACATTATTTTTCAAAAAGGATAAATTTATGCGTTATTACTACCACACACACCTGTAACAAAACAGACAGAGACGGTTGTAATACACTGATCTCTATCGATTATACGCGGAAAGGATGCAGTCGAGCTATGAGATGCAAGGAAAAGGCGTAGTCATGACAACACCTTAACGACCAGAATGCATAGCACGCTCGTGCTTCGCCAGTGCTGATAGCATTTACGCGTACTTTCCAATGAAGTAGCGACTGCATTGGTCTCGCCATTCGGTTGTAGCTCGTCAACCTTTTACCCAATATCAAACACATTATGGAAGTGTTGCTTCCTGAATTGGAAGTTACGTTATTCAATAGTTCCGCATTGAAAGCCTTTCGTTACATTGTGAGTCGCATAATAAAATATGAAGCCTATTTTGATCAAATGCGAGTTTCTTTATATCAACACAGTATGTGGCATATTGTATGAGTGTGTTGTCATGTCTGACATCTTTACCTTAAAAGGCTGGCATTTGTTGCCATTTTAAAGGCACAGGCGAGCAATGCGCGCGCGCCAAATTCGTGCCAAGAATTACGCAGCTCCATGCTTTTTCTATGGAGCTGCGTATTTCGTGGCACGAATTTGGAGTGCGCAAATTGCTGACGAGCCTGTGCCTTTAAAGGCCCAATAATCATGTGCGTGGGTGTGTTAAAGACATATTGCATGATTGGAAAGCTGCATGATTTAAAAACAGGAACAACAGCATTACCATAACTAAAGAATAATGTTGATAAACTGCCTTGTAGAAATTTCAGCCACATAGACGCAGTAATACTTCAGAAAACATGAAAATCCATGCATGGTTTTTGTGTTAAATGAATGCATGGTAAACAAAATTGTCTGCAGAGAAATTCTCCCACAGAGGTACCATTTTACACGAGGAACAAATCATGTGGTATTTGTTACCATTGCTGTCTTTTATAGCAAGGTTTTTCTTCTCAACTCGTGAATTAAAATTTTAGTTCACTGCTGTATTGGGGCTTTAAAGAACTGGCTTTTGCTGTCATTTTCAAACACAACAAAACATGTTGTCCCTCTGTTGCTGTCAAATGGACTGGTGAAATAATGACAAATGTAGCTTGTTTCGATAATGAATATAAATACGGACATTTTTTTTTTTAAAGATGAAACTATAACTTACCACATTTTCGCAGTTGTGTGGTTGTCTCTTCGCTGTACCCGCATATTTTCCGTTTGACTGTGGCGATCAAACGACTAATGACGCTAATTCCAAGCATATGAATTGTTCCGAATAGGCAAATTTATACAGGTATAGGGTTGTCACCGTAGCGGCCTTTCTTATATGCTTGAATGAAAACCGGTCTTGCCTCCCAGGTCTCAGCATTTGGCCCCGTGCATATGTTGGCACCACGCCTCTTCGACGCAATTTATTGACGGCGTTGTGTGACGTGGCGCCGCGGCTTTAGTTGGCCAGTACGACGTTGGACTAAAACCACGACCAAACTGGACTTTGGCATCATTATCGTTCTGCAAACCTAGTTTTTGAATTTTACAAGAGATAGTCCTACATTATGCAAATGTACATGTCGCCGAGTGTGTGTATGTTTACGTTTTTTTGTATTCGTATTTACTCAGCGGTGGTCGTGCATAATTAGTAATGCACTGCAATGAACTGCGTCCGCTAATAATAAATAATAAATATCGAGTTGAATGGTGATGGTTTATTCATCTCTTCGACCCCACAAAAGGAGGTATGAGCGCCAATAAATTATACAGACAGATAAGAAAAATAAACTAAAGTGTGTTACAGGCGTTATAAAAGCCATTATACAAATAAACAATGGTTTATGCGTCTTCACCATTATGTGTACGTATTGCATTTTGCCCGACATTTTCGGCCGAATGGCACAAACTCTCTTCTGAGGATTTTAACTTTAAAAACAAAAAATTCTCGGGCTGCAATATCTTTCAACGACCTAGACTTAGTTTCACGTCTTATATTTCAAGGGTTGAAACACGAGCCCCATTGGGTGAAAATGGATCCAAACTGGAATTATGATTCATTCATATGAAAACTTTCAGCCCATTTCGGACACAAAAACCGCATGTATTGAGTTCACGCACATTTCAGTAACCGCTATAAGAATGCAACCATATAGTCTGTGGGATGAGGCCCTTTTTTTTGCTTGTCGTGCGGTCTGGTTTTCCGAGTTTGTACTAATACAGCGTACAATTATAAGTGCAAAAAAGCCATGCTCCCACCTGACGTCCACTTCTTGTTTTCACACGTTGTTTTCGAGGATCCACTCATAAATTTGTTAAGCAAAAAAGACAGCGACAGAGGATGGAAATGGACCAATGATATGCAAGGTTTCTACCGTCTTTGTGAAAGGAGCCAAGACAATAACATTTTGCGTTGTATACTGTTCCAGATCGATCATAAACACACAGAATTTCAAAATTAAACGAAATGCAATCAAAGTTTGATTTGAATTCTACGAGTAGATCACCGACACCGAAGGACTTAAAATGAGATTACATTCTCCACCGGAGTGTTACCATAGTCTTGAGAGTATCTGAAAAGAAACTCAGTGGATAGGACACCGCGCGCTCTCAAGTCCCTCAATACATTTTTTTCGTAATAAGAGTACACCTTCATTTGCCCGGCGTTCGAATTTCATAGAAGCACGCTCGCAAGCATGCGTGTAGGCGGGAAAAGTAATACGGCCAGGTGTCCTTCATAAGGTTAAAAGTCGCTCTTTGTGTGCGGCATGTTGCCAAATTGTTAAGTCCACAGCGGAGATTTCAATTGGCTTAATATAGTAAAGCCCGCCCTTTTCAGTACTGGCAGTTGGCCAATAAAAACTAATTTCACAGCTGCGGAGTTCTACAACGGACTCGCGTATTTCCAAATTCTTACAGCAATTGTTTGGCGCATTTAAGACCTCCAAATAGACTATATGTAAGTTGACCTCGCGAACGTACGAGACCGCGCGAGACCATTATTTCCGGGCACAAGACCCTATCTCTTCAACGCACGTCGCGAGCGAAATTCTTGAATTGTTTTGTTTACGCAGGTTTTTGTAAACTCTAAATAAAATATTGCATTCCAATTGATGAAGTGGGGTACATAATCAAAAATAAGCAATCGAAATGTAAAAATTCACGATCTTTTCTGAGCCGACAAGTCAATCTTTGAAGATCGTAAACTACATGCAGCAAAAGATATGCAACACGCACAGCAGCCGACGTACGTAGCCTGTAACAGTGTACATACAGACCTCGCTAGCGATATGCGAAACGCCATTTACCAAAAGTAGAGCTTGCAGACTTTTTTTTTAGAGAAGCATTCATTTTCACATGAATCCACACTTGGGTCACTCATTCCAAATTGAATGAAGAATATGCTAGCAGAGAAATTTATTCAGGTCACGACATTTTAATAAACCTTTATCGTTTTTAGAGAGAATTATGCATGTATTATATATTGTAAAAAAACATTTTAGTTACCCGAATCACTTTCGGGCGGTTGTATACTTAAGATTGGACAGAAAATTTATTTACAAAAAACAAAATCTCGCCCGTGTTATAGGAATAGGTGTTTTAGTCGTGTTGTGCCCGGAAGCTCAGATTTGACCTTTGCCGCGAGACTTACATAGTCTATTAGCTGTTGTTGGTCGTGTTGTTTTTGCCTCAACGATTTAATAAAAAGGGACTAACGCCTTAGTCTGGATGCCTGACATTGCAACACATTTGTATAAAAATGTCTGTCATGCCTTTCAATCCTATATAAAGTCAATTCGACAACGGTTTGCTAATTGTCAGCGTTTGGTGCAATCGTGCTACTTGAGTGTTTCTTGTGAAACCGTCTTGAGAGAACTGTGTGTGAAATGCTTCGTCTGTTGGTAATCTGCACGTTGTTTGGCTTAGTGTGCCGAGCGGAAGACGACGATGGGCCCGTGTTCGGATTGTCTGAGGTATAATAACAGCATAGGCCTACTGTTATTTCTGGTGCTGATGCTATAACGATTTATGTATTCTGAAGAGAAAAAAGGGGGTTGGGGTTGGGTTGGGGGAACTCGACTGGAATTTTTATTTGTATTCTTTTCTTTCCAGGGTCGAGAGGAAACTGCTTTGATGGAAACCCTGTTGGAGCGACTTCTCGAGAACAAGAAAACGGCTGGAGACAAAGGTTATAATTGTTGCTTTGTTTTTGAACCTTTCTCTGAACTTTCAAAAGTGGGGGGCGGGCAAAGATGTCAATTTGCATCCACCCCCACCCCCACCCCCACCCCCCATCCCCCTTTTTTGTGCTTCCCATATATGCTGCAATTCCTATTTTGTCGGCAAAATCGTGGTACTGTCGGCAAAAATGGAAAAGTTAAAGAAACCATGCAATAACACTGCTGATAAAACGCCACGGCAGTGACGTGTGAGGGCGATCACCCCCGCGGTGCGACCCGTTGTGCCCCCGCACTTTTTAAGAGCTTGCTTCGCCTATGCCACGCGTGATTGGTCGTATTAAATGCATGATCTATTTTTCCGAGTTGCTGGCTCAACGACGAGTGAATTTCGCAATCCTTAATTTGCATAACTGGATATTTATGACAAACATGGCGGCGTGTGTACCTGTCCGCGAATAGGCCTACGACGAATGGGAAGTAAATGTGAGGAAAGGGAACCAGTCTATGTGACAGTGTGACTGCCCCCTTAGTCGGGTCCCCCTGTGCAAATTACGGTTCCCAGAGCATTTCTCCGTAAAGAGGATTCTCCCCCGGTGTTAGGCTGTTTGTGGCTTAGCTGCCAAAAGCGCTGTCCGTCTATTCATCTCGATTTAAGCAGTCCCCAATACTTATAGACGATGTCGCCAGACATAAAACGCGCTATAAACCAATCCTTTATCCAATACATTGGTCACTAACGACCAATATGTTGGTTTTCCAGCAACCAATCGCATATTGGTTGAGCTATAAACCAATCTTTAACCAAATACATTGGTCAATAACGACCAATATGTTGGTTGTCCAGCAACCAGTCACATTGGTCGGAGCAATAAACCAATCCCTTAACCAACACTGTAAAAATTAAGTAGTCATTTTGCACCAAACATTAGTCAAATTGGAAATAAAAATTAGTCTTTGAACACGTGACTAATTTTGCAATCTAAAAGACTAACTGGAAATTTTTTGACTAACCAATTTCAGGAAAATACTAATCTGAGTTTATGCAATGACTAATGCAGATTTTTGTAAGACTAATTTTTTGGAAAGACTAATTCGATCACATCCAAATTACTAATCATGTTAGTCACCTGAGTTCCGGAAGACGAATTAAATTCCAAATGACTAATTGTATGACTAATTAATTCGTGAAATACTAATTCCTTACAAAATTAGTCGGGCTTTGGAAGATTCCAAGGTTTGACGTCCCTCCCTCTGAACACTTACGTTAAATATGTCTTTCTTGAAGAAAATGAGCACGGCTCAATCCATTGTCAGCTGGAAACTGTTTTTGTTGTATTTCAAGCCAAGAACACAAAACAAAAATTTGCTTTGAGCTGTTTGTGCACCATACGTGTTACTTATGTTGAGGTAGTTAGTTCGATTAGTAGAACAGCCGAGTGGCGTGATATTCTTTTTGGCGCTGAAAAACGTAACAGCGTACATACGTACGTGTTTACAGTACACACAGCGTTCAGCAGCGACAGATGCAGCCACGGCGACAGATCAGACTCAAAAGAGGTAGGGATTTCCATAATTACCTGATTTATGTCTTTCAATCTTGGTAACTTTACGGCGGGGAATGTACTGAGAACTATAAGGCAGCGGCAACGTACGGATAATTTAGCAAACTGCAGGATCGATTGTGCATGAATCCCGCGAGTCCAAATCGCGCAGCTAGGCTAGGCTTTGTGGCCTAGGCTTAGCTAGCTACTACGTGTACGCTACGTTTGTACCGTGTACTGTGACTACAACTTGCATACAAACGTACGTGGAGTGAAAATGTCTGTCTGCAGTACATGTTCTACATGTATGTTGACAAACAAAGCGATTATATTTAGTATTGTATGACGAATGTCCGTTCTACATAGACTGCCGAAGTGAATACGTCACCTTTTGTTGGTTGCCTAGCCCAGGTGAAAATTCCAGTTGAAACCAGTTGAACTGGTTTTAACTGGTCCAGTTCAACTGGGAATTGGTTACAGGTTTTCAACTGGTTTTGAGCTGAATAGGTTTTGAACTGTTTACAACTGGTCTAACTGGTATTTAACTGTTTCCGAACTGGTTTCCGAACTGGTTTTCCAACTGGTTTCCAACTGGTCCAAGTTGAAGTAACTGGTTTTCAACTGGAATGAACTGGCTGGCATTAGGTTTTGAACTGGGCTTAAACTGTTTTTCAACAGGTTTTTAATTGGTGTATTACTGGTCCTGAACTGGTTTTAAACAGTATCCAACTGGGTTGAACTGGTCCTGAACTGTTTTAAAACTGGTTTTAAACTGTTTTCCTACTGGTCTTGAACTGGTTTTAAACTGTTTTCCAACTGAGTTGAAAACAGTTTACCTTTAATAACTCAGTAGCACATATTTCTTGTTTTATACGCCAGCACTTTCATTATTCTGAATGCGTTAGGCGTTTTTCCTGTCTTTCGGTTGTGCAATAAAAGACAGGCAATTACCTTTTGACTACTTATTGTAATCCTTGGAGAAGTTTGAACTAAAACAATACCCCATACAGAAAGTCTAGTCATATATACCACACAATGTTTATGGTTTGCATGCAAACGTTGAATCCAAATGAACTGGATTTAATGCTATCTGCTCACATTAAACAAGCACATGATTTTGTTTCACTTATAGTATCAAATTACACTTTCACAATTAACACCATAACTATAAAACCTTGCATAATTACAAAATCACGAAGAAAATACAGTACAACATCGTTTCTAATGGTTGTGTATGCAAATGAGGTGTGGACTAGTCCATTGATGGATGGGGAGCGACATTTGAGAAAAAGATTTTCTTTGTGTTGTGGCTTTACATAATGCCAAAAATTGTGATTGGTAAGTCCAAGCAACTGCTGTAGACCCCTTGGCCAAGATTCAAGGAACTTCCTCTCATAGTATGATGGTCAGATCATAGTCAGCTGTGGTTGGATAACCCTTCCACATAGTTAGGTTTCATTTAACTTCAACTGGTTTCAACTGGTCCGTGTATGTAAAAAGGTTCTTTCAACTGGCTTTAACTTGTCCAACAATTCTAACTATAAATACAGCCTATAACTTCGACAAAGAGAGGGCTGTTAGTACGACATTCTGCTCATGGAAGTCCAAATTCCAACTTTGTTAATTGTTTCCCTTCCTGAACGATACGCGTAATAAATGCTTCTGTTGTAACGAGGTATAATCTGAAAATTAATAATTAAAGACCTCTTGTCAATGAGGATATTAAACGGTTCCTGGGGTGTTATGGCCGAGCGGTCTAGTGCGTCGAACTTAAGTTCCTGTGCTAGTACTAGAATGTAGGTTCGAATCCGGGCCGCGACGGGTTGTGGCACCTGTGCCCTTGAGCAAGGCACTCAACCACACTTGCTCCCATTCCTGTAATTGGCGGTTCTCCGCTGTTGGATATGGTGAATAAATAAATAATACTTATTACCAAATACATGAATACACGTTGCAGTGTAGCTGGTTACCGTTTTGTTTTTAACCAGTTATACTTTCAACCAGTTAGACCAGTTAGTAACTTGTTTAGTGGAACTGTTTTTTTAACTGGCCCTTTATATAAACAGTTGGCTTCAACTGGTTCCTATTGACTTTTCAGATATTTCCAGTTAGTAACTGGTTGCAATAACTGGTTTCAACTGGTTCCTATTGAAAACAGTTGCGTGGCCTGTTTATTCCATTTGACTCGAACTGGCACCAGTTAAACTCCAGTTGACTCCAGTTGAGTCCAGTTACACACAGTTGACTCCAGTTAAAACCAGTTGAAAGTTTAACTGGTTTCAACTGGAATTTTCACCTGGGAGGCAATTGGATCTAAACTAAACATCACTCAACCGTGTCTCAGTGCTTTTCCAATGGTACTTTACCCGACGGCCATGATAGTTTAGATCCAATTGCCATGGCAACGCACGTCACACTTCGGCTGTCTATTGCAAAAGGTTTCTTCGTAGGCCTACGTCGATTAACATGTAACTCGAACGTTGAATGGAATTTGCTTCACAAAATGGCTGTTACTCGTGTTAATATTTTTTCACAATTTGTTTTAAAATAATAATTACGTCTATTATGCGTGTACGTATACGTACGTATACTCGTTAAACAGCTAGAATCCCCCCCCCCCCCCCCCCCCGTCCACATTTGTTTAGTTTTTATGTTTATCATGGAGGTGTAGGAGTCTACAACACCATGACAACTTGTTTTTCACAAAAAATCGACAGGCTTTTGCTTAAAACGTAAAGCAGTTCCGACCCTCTTCACCCGAATTCTGAAACGCTCGAGGTCACTTGGCTTGTTTATCAACAGGGTATTGACGTCATCCTGAGAAACATACAAAACGGCCTGTGCAGTATTGAATGGAAAATACACGAAGTTAATGTTTATCATGCCTGTTTTGTCCTTGTAATTCAAAATACAAACGTGAAATACACTTCATGTAATATGACAACACTCTACTATTACCTGTTTTGTGAAAAAACGGTGAAATTGTCGCTCACAATGAAGCTCTTTTGAAGTAAATACTGGTGCATTGCGACGGGTGGTTTTGTCACGGAACGAACGGCATTCACAGCCGTCTGTCTACAGCATTGGACGGTTCACTGCGGGGGAAGCTTCGACGTGTTTGAACATCGCCTGGTACAAGTTAGAATGAGCGACTCATTTTTCTCTCTCTTGGTAATAGAAAAGAAAATCTTTCTGCTCTTTTTTTTCCATAGTGTCTGGTAAAACATACAACTACGCAGCTACATGGCATATCTCTGGCTTTTTGGACCAACAAAATTCTTAAAAAAACACCATCTAACAGAGACCGTTTTCCAAGTTTTTTGCGTGTAAACGTATGGAGCTAACAATCGTGTTGACTTCTCTTTCTCAGGATTGCGTCACGGGGTCACGCGCATATCATGAATACCTAATGAGCGTTTCAGAAATCGCGAAAATCTCATTTTCGAAAAGCGCACTTTTGCTTGCAATTTATCCACTTTAAACCGACAATTAAAAAATAATAAAAATCCACGTCGGCAAGAGGGATTTTGGACTATCGAAAAAAGCCTAAATGCTGGATTTTCGTCAAGGGGGATTCTTCCTCTTTAAAGTGCTTTGCTTTATTGTTCTTAGTACATGTACATTGTACATAAATTACAATCCACGCTAAAGTTACGTTGAAAGAGGTAAATCGGGCGAAAGCCCTACCTTACGAGTCTGATCTGTCGTCATTCGGTGGAATACGCGCGCTGCTTATCGATGGGTGTATTCCTAGCAGGAAAAATGAGGTCGAAATGTCAGACTAATTTAGGGTACAAAGACTAATTAAAAGACGAATTATTTTTCGGAATTGACTAATTAAATTTGTTGAATGACTAATAATTTTTTTGGAAGACTAATTAAATTTGGTAAATGACTAATCACCCGAAAAATTAGGCAAATTAGACCGTTTTTAAAGACTAATTATTATTAGTCATTGCACACATGCAATGACTAACCTTTCGACTGGGTGACTAAATAAAGATTAGTCAAATTATACCATGAAATTACTAATTTCTTTTTGTCAATTGACTACTTAATTTTTAGAGTGAATACATTGGTCAATAGTGACCAATATATGTTGGTTGTCCAGCAACCAATGACATTGGTTGAGTAATAAACCAATACATTGGTCAATAGTGATCAATATATTGGTTGTCCAGCAACCAATCACATTGGTTAAGCGATAAACCAATCCTTTAACCAATACATTGGTCAATATGTTGGTTGTCCTGCAGCAGCCATCCTTTAACCAATATATTAGTGACCAATATATATTGGTTGTCCAGCAAACAATCACATTGGTTGAGCACTGATAAGCAATTTTAATACATAGGCGAAATGACGGTGACCAATTATTGTTGGTTATCCGGCAGTCAATCATTGTTTTAGTCATTAACCAATGATTTAAACTTTTGTGATTGGTTGTCAAAGAACCAGTCACATTATTCACAATTTGTGACCAATAGGCTAGATTCATTATCAGATATCAAGCAGTCTTTCATTAATTAACCAATCTCCAATGGTTTACATTGGAACTGTGGCACAATCACATTGGTTCGGATATTATAACCATCGTTATTGGTAATTGGTTCAGACATGAACTAATCTTTAATTGGTTTCAACCAATAATTAATTGGTGCAGAGCTCTGTTACGCTGATTGACCGGTAACCAATCACATTGGTTCAACTATCAACCAATCCTTGTTATTTGCCCACAGTAGGACCGATTCCACTATTTTTGGAGAAGTCACTGGTGCACGATGACCCATTCCAAAGAGAAGTAGAACATAATTGTATAATAAAACGTTGTCATGCAATAATATATCAAGGAATTGAAATTATTGAAATTTCAGTCCTATTATTTTGTCAAAGATTTTAAACATTATAGCCTATATTTATTCATTTTGTAATACATTTGGAATGGCCCTGTATGAAAGTGGAATTTCCATGAGCCACGAGGAGCGCTTGCTGTGGTCAGCATATGATTTTTTTACTGCATGCAGTAGTTTCAAACGGTCAAACACTAGTCAAACTGTAACCTTCGATCCTCTACAATCCGCTGCTTTCTTGCATCCTTGTCAGTTTCCTCTGCTTTTCAGGTAGGATATATGTGTAAATTTTATTTTGTATCAACTTGGACAAAAGTAGTAATTGTATAAATTATCTGTATCTTCCGAATAGTGTGGTCCAAAATTCACCGTTTTGAAGTGATAGAATAATGTATGGGAGAAGCTTTTGGTATATTTATCCCACATAAATGAATACATGTATTTGAGAAAGATAAGCTATGTTAAGTTGTTATTTAGTGAGATTTGATTGAAAATATTTGAAGTTAAACAAAGTAGGCCTACATGTAAAAACATTTTAATATGGGACGTCCATGAAGTACGGGTACGCACTTTGTAAACTCCTCAAAAAAAGTTCGGAAAGTCAAGCTTGACTGACGATTTATCTCGTTGCGATATAATTTTCCTTGAATGTTATATCATTGGAAAGCCCTGTTATTCCTCTTTACGATGATGTGTCATTGGCTATGGATAAACAATTATTGGGGGATGTTCAGCACAGCTAATTACATGGGGCGGGTGTAAAGTGAAATGTCACAAAATGCATTGCTATTGTCAAAAAGTGCATTGACACATTCCCATCCTCCAAGCAAAAGGGAATGCACTGCATGACAATAGCAGTGCACTTGCCAGACATTGCTTTAAGGAAATTCGCCATTTATTTTGGTGTGACCACAATACAGTGATATGTTATTAATGCACTCCTCTTTATTATTCCTTGATTGCTTCTTTGCAGAGGACATTATACTAACGCCAAGAACAGAGTCTACCTCGAAGAAGAAAAAAAGGTGGAAGCTAGCCAAGCATAGTGGGAAAAACGGGGAGCCTTCATTGAACTGAAGGTAATTGGAAACAAAATGCATGCGACATTTTAAATGCCGTCAGTTAGCATAGACAGGGTTGGCAATCACACACATCAATCTGCATGGAAAACTTGCGGTAGGATACTGTATCTGATAGTCCAGATGTAAAGAAAAGAGGGCCCAATTATAGCAGTTAATGCTTTGCAAGTTTGTGATATTTTACATTGTGTGAGCCTGCTGACTAAAAACTTACACATACATGTATGTCAACAGTTTAACAATTCCGAGTTTCAAATTTGCTAACATAATGAACCTTGCTTTTCAGCGTGGAACCGACTTTGCTGGCTCTATCCAGAAGAGGGACAAGGAATACAGATAGCGGGAAGTGACTAGGCAGCTACAGGTCCTCATTATTGTGAAACACAATGCTGGATGCCAAGGAATTGTTTGTATTATACAGCCAGGTTATCTATAAATTGAATTATTTTGTGAAGGCAAGAAAAACCATCATCATGTTTGCTTATTATTTCTTAAGGAACAATAATAATAATAGCAAGTTCTTATATAGCGCATTTCAGATCCACTAGATCTCTCAATGTGCTTAACAGTCGACATTAATGCAAAAGAAACTATAATGGTAAAAATAATAACAACGTTATCTGCAGGATACAACAAATTAATAAACAGAAAAGTGACGCAATAACGGTTGGACAAACACAGCTATATATAGCGCCAATCAAATATGCATGTGACGCTCCAGACACTTGCGTCTTTTTAAAAATGTTAATATTAAATTAAATTTTCACTCCATGCATGCAGTATACAGAGATAACTAATAATTATCTTTTCAACTCTGCAAGCTGTACTGTATAGTATGTGAATACATGCTCGGTGTCCATTTTAAATATATGCACCGATATTCTTTAAAATAAAACATGTACAGGATGAACCCCAGCAATTGTTGGTCTATTAAATCATGTTCGTTAAACAAATTAAACCAAACCACTTGCAACTTTAACCAATAATATTGGTCATACCAGCCATTATAATTGGTTAATGTTGACAATTTGTTGGTCTTTTGAAGCAATATATTTCGTTATCTTTAACCAATATATTGGTTGTCTTGACCAATATGAAATGGTTAGTATTCTAACCAATATGTATTGGCTGGGAATTTAATCAAGATTGGTTATGGATTGGTTAAATAAACAACCAAGATATGTTGGTTAATATTCCAACCAATATGGATTGGTTAAATAAACAACCAAGACATGGGGTGGGGGGTTGCGTGTTGGTTCATTGTGCTATCGAAGCGTAGAAGTGACATGAATAAAGTCGTAATTATAACTCGTAAATATGACTTGTTGCCAAGTCATAACTAACTTATTCATGTCCCTTCCACGCGTCCATAATTAATTTTGCGATAATAGACTGCCAAAGTGAATACGTCATCTTTTATTAGTTGCCCAGGCAATTTCTCTGCATTACAAATTACTGAACCGTGTCCCTTTGCTTTTATAATGGTACTTTTTTTCCGACGGCCATGATGTTTAGAGAAAATTACCATGGCAACACTTCACACTTGTTTTGTAGAAGATAAGGCGCCGAAAAATTGTCGGGGGTACGTAATATGTCCTGCTGGTGCTCGCAATCGTAACCATGGGCTACGATAGCAAAGGCATGGAGCTACGTATTTCGTGGCACGAATCTGGCACGCGCGCATTGCTGACGTGACTCGATATGCCTTTAAAAGCTACCTTAATTTCCATCATTGGATGAAGTATGTAATATAATAGCAGTTGGATATACGAGAATTAAAGCCATGCGCCGGCCGCCATAGACTGCCGAAGTGAATACGTCATCTTTTTTGGCTCACCTAAAAAAATACTGAACCGTGTCCCAGTGCTTTTGCAATAGTACTTTTTCCGACGGCCATGATAGTTTATAGCCAATTACCATGGCAACGCACGTCACACTTCGGCTGTCCATTGTACCCCTGAACAATGCTTTGCCTAGACTGCTCGATCCCCGGTCCATGCGATCGCTTGCATTCCACTTAACACATGTAAACTAATGAAGACAGTATGACCAGCAACACCGGCAAGGCATTATATTTGTAGGGTACAATGGCGGACTAGACGCGTCAATTTACGGGAAAATACATAGTTCCGACCTGTCAATCAAGCCGAACCCGCCGACCAATCACAACAGAGCTAGCAGACAGCGCCCACAGAGGTCAAAGTGCATTGCATCACAAACAATCACGCTATTTTCTGCCCATGTACAGTTTGTACATGTTGTATACGCCAGTGACCGGGTGAATTTTGGTTTTAATGTCGGGCAATGTCACGTGACCCCAGTGATGCAGACGCTTTACAATATACAAGCATGCGACCACGGGAGAAATCCAGGCATAAAATCTGCAGTAATCGTCATGAAAACCGTGCCATCCTTAGGCACAGACCACAAATTACACCAGAAATTATCGTCTTTGGTGCGAAATTGTCGGCAAAAAGCCAATTTTACATAGATTTTCATTGTTGTTTTTGCAAAACTTACCTCGCTTCACCCAATTCTGTTTTAGCTATATGCATGCGCAAATGAGCGGATATACGTGCGCAAATGGTTCTGAAGAATATCATTCTCCCGATCGGGTGAAAATCTCTGCATCGAGGGAAAAAAACTTCTCCCGATCAGGAGAATTCGCCAGAAGGGGAGAATTTCTCCACTTCGGGAGTTTCAGTCACTGTCGACCGTTTGCCAACTCGACCGTCGTACCAACTCGACTTCACAGTCAAGCACAGATATCCATTAAAATCTAGATAAGAAACAGAGGCCGTACTATAGCCACCTTCATTTGCATGCTTTTGGGCACCATTTGCATTTACTACATGTATACATGTATTTGTGTAGTTTTGGGCACCATTTTCATATTTGCGTGGTTTTTGGCACCGTAATTTGCAGGGTCTCTGCGCCTTGAACAACCAGCAGGGTGGATATGTGCGCATTTAAAATCTTATGATTTTGGGCACTTCTACATGGGTTTTCAATTTTACATGAATGTTTATATAATATTACTCACGCGTACGCGTTTGAAACCGGTTACGGTGATGTGCTATTCAATAACACACTGGTTTTTGAATTTTCTATTGTATGTCAGAGTTCCTATTTGCATAGGTATGCAAGAGGTGTTGAGGTAGTTTAAGGAAGGCGGGAAGGTCACTTGACCGTTTTCGACTACACGCATCGGACACCCCAATTTTTTCTTCCGCGGAAATGTCTGAATGAAATGCTAAGTTCACTTGATATCCCGAAAGAAGATTCGCTAGGGACTGTTCAACGTACAGTAACAGCAACTTTGATGGGGCTAGTTGATCCGGTAACTGGATAACTTAAGCCATGGTCAACTACTGAATGTTTGCCGTTTCCACGGAACAACCCATCGTACGTAGGCCTACTATCCATGTACCGCGTAAGCTGCGTGGGACAAGAGAAGCGAGCGGAGGAGTGCTAGGCTACATGCACACTGAGTTAAGTACGCAGAACAAAGAAACAGATTAGATAAAAGAAATTTTGTGCAGATTCAATTACGGTAAAATGGAACTAAATATCCAGTATAAAATATTTTACGTCTTGGACGAATATGTTTTAATTTCTTAAAAAATCGGCAGTACACATTGCAGAGAAGAATTAAGCTGATACATGTATAATAGGGGATTTCAACATTTCAGATATTCAGCTTTTAAACATGGTTAATGGTGCACTACATGTTTTGGTCACAATTAGTTCGCGTTTATGGCGACAGAGAAAGGGCCGAGATAAGCTGTAGTGGTAAGAATTGGGAAAATGACCATGAAAGTTATTCTTTAAAATAACTAATCAAACTTGCCGGTGGAGTTGATGGAGGAACACTAATTGGCAGTGTGAAACATTTTCTTAGAAAACACTTGGAAAAGTTTCCATAAGTCTCATATGTTTTGTACACGAGGTTCTTCCGTTGAGGTTTCAAAAAATCATGATACTGGTTACTATGCCACTAATTTTGAGCGGATTTAGTCTTTTAACGTTTTCTATGTATAACGCAAAAACGAAACCGGTTGTAGTGATATTTGTTTGGCGTATGGCCCCTGGAGTAGGGAATACATAAACGCTGAGCAATCAACTTCGGCTTCAAACAAGATGGCGGCGCCCAGTAGTCCAGTTACGCACGCAGTTCTGCTAAAACATTGAAGGTAAATTAAAAAGGTATGACAATGGTTTAGTTGCATTTTTTGTTTCCATTGGAAAGCGCGTGAAAGCGACTCTTTAAGATACGGTTGGCAAGATTGGATTTCAAGCACATTATAATTTATATTGAAATAGTATTGTTGCCCTCGATCAAGTTGTTGTATGGGAAGCATAAATCCCAGTAGGGCATAGTCAGATAGCACAGCCACAATTATTATCAAAGTGGGATTTTAATAGGCCTAATACTTGACTCCGGGTTGTTTTCTGATTATGATTCGCATATTTCGAAATGGATCTACCCGAAAGAAATGTTAGGTTATTCAAATTTGCCCCAGTTCAGTTCTTTTGAGTATGAATTTGGCTGGTCGAGCCCATCATTGTCCAGATTTAAAACATACATTGGACTCCATAGTAACAATTTAGCAATATAATTAAGTATTCTGTTTGTATGTACAACGGCACTGACTGTCATCTCAATACTACATATGCCTACTATTTTAATATTTCCACAGGTTTTCGTACCATCCATTCCTGATGCAAGGAACGCGGATGTGTAACATGGAGGATGAAGAGTCAAAACATGAGGTTTCACCAGGACTGGAATCATATGTTGAAGAGTTTCAATTGCAGGAAACTAACACCAGCATAGAGAAGGGGTATCCCTTGCCATTGAAACATATCACTGGCATTCGTGTAAAGGTGTTTTACCGATACTGAAATGTGCTGACAATTGACAAACACCAATGCTTGACGTTATAGCTGCTAAATAGTTTATTGTGAGAAGGTGGAAGTAGTATGTTTAGGTAGAGGAAGATTCGCATGTTTCTGTATTCAATTGACATGTTGCCAATGAAATTTTACTCTTCCAATTCTCATATTCTATTTCCAATCTTTCCTGTTCTAGACCAGGTAATTGTATTCACACATGATTCAGAATTGTTTAATACTGCAGGATTTGATCTGCAGCACGGCAACGAGGCCTTATCATACATGTACATGTATATAATTAGCATATTTCCATTCCAGTATGCTTCTTTAGGGGTTGCAAATTCAGTGTAACCCCAAATGCCCACATGGACGAGAATGGTCCGTATATGATAGCTCTCACATGTTCACATGACATGTTCGAGTTTGAAAGTGAGAAAATTGCATGTTCTTTCATATGGTCACATGCGACATGCATAAACAATTTGTGTTGTTTCAGATATAAGCTTGTGGTGAACTGAACAGAAAATCTACTTGGGACTTCTATCACAACAGAAGTCAGTCCTTTTCTGTAAGATTGAAAGTGAACCACATATACAGGTACGTGTACATGTACAGCAATTATTTGCCATATAGGCCTCGGGGCATATTTTTTCATTTCACAAGATTCAGAGCTCTTAAACCACACCAATGTCTCATAAACGTTGCAAGTCATTGAGGCCTACATATACAGTAAACTTAAAGGCACAGGCTCGTCAGCAATGCGCGCCCGCCAAATTCGTGCTCGAAACACGCAGCTCCATGCCTTTGCTATGGAGCTGCGTATTGCATGGTGTTCTTTTACCTGCTCGCATGACGGATGTTTTGAAATTGATTACAACCCACATGTTCATATGGCATTGACTAAGTGGTTCATTGTGTTCTTGACATGTTCACACGACGGGCGGTTTGAATTCGAGTTACAAATTCGCATGTTCTCTCATTTGGTTCACTTGACAAGCAATGAATGAGTACATGTATTATATATGGTTTTCTTCACATGTATACGCAAGGCACATGTTCTGTCATACGATTTATGTAACATGCATTGATACTTTGAATTTTGGATATAAAACATGTATTGTATCTACATGATATGCTTCAACATTGTCCAATGAGATTGCGTTCTCTCACAATGTTCACATGGCAGAATGGTGAAATTGATTTACAAACCTGCTTGTCCACTATCTCATGGGGTTCACATGATAGACCTATCCAGATTAAAATAACGATTCTTGATATGCTTTTTTTCACAGTGTCACTTTCACGTAACAAACGTGAGTTTTACACGCTCACATGCCCAGTCAGCAAGCATACGTCGCACCGACGTCGGCAAAGGTCGGCATACGTCGCCCGTCGGCGTACGACGTCGGTACGACGTCAGATATGAGCCGGCGATTTCCGTATTTGCTATACGTCGGCATTAAGTTAGACATTTGGTCAACATGACGTCACTTTAACGTCAATAAGGTGTCATAAATATAACGTCGGTAAGACGTCATATAAAGGTTATCACATTACGTCAGTACGGCGTCGACATACTGAGTCGAATTAACGTGGGTTAGGGACGTCAAATTACCGTCATCACTGTGACGTCACAGTGGCTTCTTAAATGTGACGCCAGAGGGACATCGTTGTTTAGTCACCACTGTGACGTCAGTCTAACGTCGACAATATTACGTCGGCCGCACGTCAACTTATGGTCACCACTGTAACATCAGAGTAGCGGCGCAAGTTTGACGTCAATCAGACGTCAAACTATGGTCATTACTGTAACGTTGGTATACACCAATCCGAGCTGCAAAGTCATGGTTCGTGTTCGTCAGCCATAGCTGGGGGCCATCCAGTGCCATGAACTGTGGGTTTTGTGTTGATGATATGCTGTGACAATTGTTTTTTAAAATTGATTAATTAACCCGTATGTTACCTCATACGATTCACATGATACACATTGAATGAGATTCGCTTGATGTTCTCGCATGTTCTCATGGCAGATAATTTCAGTTCTGATAGTTAAAATCCGCATGGTGTTCTGTCAGGTGGTTAAAAGATGAAGGTTTTGAATTCTGATAGTTATAAATCCGCATGGTGTTCTATCAAGTGGTTAAAAGATGAATGTTTTGAGTTCGTGCACTTAAAATCCACATGGTGTTCGAATTCTACCAGGTGATTACAAGATGAATGATTTTAATTCTGATAGTTACAAATCCGAATGGTGTTCTATCAAGTGGTTAAAAGATGAAGATTTTGAATTTTGATAGTTATAAATCCGCATGGTGTTCTATCAAGTGGTACAAGATGAATGTTTCGAATTTCTTACACCTACAAATCCGCATGGTATTCTATTACTAGTTGTAAGATGAATGTTTTGAATTCCGATAGTTATAAATCCGCGTGGTGTTATCAGGTGGTTACAAGTTTAATGTTTTGAAATCATACTTACATGGTCGCAAGAGGGATGTTTTAAATTATTACACTAATAAATCCGAATGGTATTCTATGCAGGCGGTAACAAGATGAATCTTTTGTATTTTCTGATAGTTGTAATAAATTCGCATGATATGGTCGCCTGACATTCGTTATAATTACGTGAGTGATCCGTATGGTGTTGTCTCACATGGTCGCAGGAATATGCGATAAAATATTTGGCTCAGATTTCAAATTATCGTCGCGAATAGCTTAAAGGATTACAATTACAAAACTGTTGAAAGTTATAAACCCAAGACGCATGGTCGACAACATGAGTGATTTGTATGGGTTCTCCAAGATGACAGATATTTTGAGTTGGAGCTGGATAGTTACAAAGACGCACGGTATATACGCTGTTTTGCCCTTATGGCAGGTATTGGAGAGCGACAAGCCCGAAGTCAAATTACATGATCGCATGACAGATATAATATATAGGCCTATATATTCTCCATGTTCACATATAAATTCGGCTTGACACCCATTGGTGTTGTTTTGCATGTATATGCTCGCATGGCAGATATCTTTGAAAGTTGTAATGCTGCATAATATCATTAAAACTGTACATTTAAACGATTAGCATAGATCCTCAATATAGCGGGGATAGTTTCACAGAAAGCGAAATATTGTTATATATTGACATTCATGGAATGATCCAGAGAAAGTATGTTTTTTTTCTAGCCCTTGTATTATGTATTATTTTGAATATACATATATTTCAAACGGCGAGTGAAGAGGTATTGATAGTGTCCTGTGTCCATAACGACGCACAAATATGATCAAGTATTATACTGTCAATTTACTGTAACTTGCAGTATAAGATTTTTACACCAACAAGGAAACGTTTTAGAGGTACGGTATGCATAATGTCCAAGGGACATCACAACTGCTTAACCATTATTTAAGTTAGCACTTAAAGGAACACGTTGCCTTCGGGTTGCGCTTTATTGGGCGTTTTGGGGCTATTACAAGCGTTTGAAGTATAATGAGCACGATCTGAAAGATGTTTAAAAAGTAGAATATAATGATCCACACAAACGTGCCTTAGAAATGCTTCAATTTTGCGTAATTTCTCGAAGCAGCACGCTCCGCCATTTATGGGAGTCAAAATCTTGACTCCCATAAATGGCGGAGAAATTATATTAGTCTTATTTCCAGCCTGGAGAAAGAAATTATTTTTCCTTCCTCAGTTGCGTGTGATGTGCCTGTTTTTTTTAAATTCGTGTCTACAATAACCATTGGGTATAAATCATCCAAGTCCTTTCTATCGGTTTGTCCCATGACAATATTCTTACCCTGATTGGCGAGGTTTTCGTTTTTTTCTTTTTTGACGCGTCTGCTGTGTTCTCTTGACGATCCATTTTTTGACAGCCAGTCGGTGTGTGTGGGTTCATGTGTTGAAATTTCACACATGTCTCGAGAGGCGGAGAATGGTATGGTACCTTGCGTTCATCTGTGAGGTTTACCTGACCACTGGCTACGGCGCCAGCCTAACTCCTGTTCGTCGCTGCATTGTGCCCACTACCCGGACGATCGTATTGACGGCTTGAAATACGTATACATTTCGCGGGACATGTAGTGGCGGTCAGAGGTCAGTGTTTGTTTTTTTAATTACCATTCACTAATTATAACACATTAAATGTGTTTTATTGCAAGAACAACTCTTAATAAGTATAAGGAACACCCTCAAACGTGAGATTTCGTGAAATCTGAAGGCAACGTGTTCCTTTAAGTTAGCAATTAATTTCAGATACAACTAGAGCTTCGCGTTTGTGTTTTTTACAAACGCAAGGTGATCGGGTGACATAAACATTGAAATGATGATGACGACACAGTTTTGAGATTGTTTGAAAACTTGAGTTGTTTGATGTTGTAAAAGTATTGGAATTCTCAAGACATGACTCTGACTATTCAACGTATATGATGACGTCATCATTGTCAATCTCATCATAACGTTACTATTGTGTGCACAGATTGTTCAAGTATCTACTGAAGAACAAGTTTTGACATGTATATGTGGTGAAAGAATCTTTTCAATATCGATTACACTTCTAAAGATGTTGTCATTTGAGATCATATTACTGTAGTATATCGCCGTGTGGGGAGTTGGGGTTCAATTGCATCTAGAATAAACTGACGCTCCCGTCAACTTGAGTTGCGGTCCACCATGTCCATTTTATTTCTAACGCAGCAACGATTTCCAGCATGTCGCATTCATTTCGTTTCGTAGAAATATGGTCAAATTCACTACCACTTTGAATCTATTTGCATTCAAAATGCTTTAAAAATGCACATTTTCGAGTCACACAGGGGTCATGACAAGGTATGATTTGTTCAGTTCATTTAGACTTATCATGTTGTGAAAGAATTGTTCAAGTATCTATTACGGTTCTTGAGATATGAATTTTGGAAATAATAACCTTTGAATTTTTGTAATGTAGTATCTCGCCGTTGGGGTTCAATTGCATCTAGAATTAACTGACGCTCCAGTCAAAGTTGCGGTCAACTATGTCCATTTTATTCTCAACAGACACAACGATTTCCAGCATGTCACATTCACAGTTTGGGAGAAGACATATTAGTGAGGCTTCGGTGTGCACGGTTAGTGATTACGACTACGATTAGCCAAACCTCAAAATCGTTACCTTTCGCTGTACGTTTTTCACTAAGGTGTAGAGGCGTTGCTATCAGTGTAAACAACAAAACAACACTTGGGATATTTGTGCAAACGCCACATAAGCCCACAAGTACGCACAAATCGATGACGTAAAATTCACTAATAGTCGTCGTTTTGCCTAACCGTATGCGACCGAAACCTCCCTATTTACTCTGGTCCGCCGACTAAGGCTAGCCGTACATAATTACACCAAAGATACAACAGCTAAGTCACCAAAAGCATGGAGGATTCCTTCCTCTATGCCAAAAGTAAATGTCCTTGTGCTATCAAGTGATTCAACTTTCTTGTCCAAACCCTTAATTCTCAGCTCTGACCGAAGCCATCCCAGTTTAATAAGTTCAGCCCAAAGCCATCCTGGCCCAGCCCGAAGTCATCCCACAGCCTCAGGCTAGACCAGGGTGGCCTTCAGACTGGGCCTGAGGGCTTTGGGCTGAGCCGGGGTAGCTTTGGGCTGGGCCGGGGTTGCTTCGTGCTGGGCTGGGGTGGCTTCAGGCTGGGCTTTGGGGCTTTAGGCTGGGCTTTTGGACTAGGGCATTGGGCTGGGGCTGAATGACTTCGGGCTGGGCCGGGATGGCATCGGGCTGGGCCGGGATGGCTTCGGGCTGGGGTTTTGGAGTTTGGGCGTAGCTGGGAGGGCATTGAGCTTGGCTTGGATGGCTTCGGGCTGAACCGGGATGGCTTCGGGCTGAACCGAGATGGCCAAGTTTGTTAGGTTTTTTTATCCTGATTAAACATGCATGGGCCTGACCAGACTTTTTGAACCCCATGTCTCAAAAACAGCCCTAGAAGTGCAGGTTGTCAGGGAGGCAATTCTGGCAGAATGGCCCACCCTGCCTTAGCGGCTCATATGGTGACTGGTGCAGCCAGTCTTGCCACAGTATCATGTTATACACATTAATGAATTATAAAATTAGCTATATCTGACATCAGAAGTTATATTAGAGAAGTCATTGTCTCCACCCCTTCCATGCCTGTAAGGTTTTTTTATGTTGGGGTATTTTGGTGCTATATTGACCCACATATTTCCCACGGTGTGGCAGAAAGCCTTTCTACCAATATAATCAAATTAACCTGTATTTATATGGCGAATAAAATACGTTGAGACAGAATAATATCATGTTATAGTAAAACTTTATTAATTTACACGTACAGTCTGTTTTGTTTGATGGCGAGGATTACCGAATTTAGCGAAACTCCCTTTAAAATTGACCTTTTGACCTCTGTTGACCTACTTACTAAATTAAAAGACATAACTCATGTACCACTGTGCAGAACTCACCAAGACCTACATTTTGAGGGGTAACTTGTATCGTCAATTCGAGGGGGAGGTGCACGGTGGGTCCCTCTGGCCCATGGACTACTATACCTTTGAATTGAATGCGCAGTCATATGTATGTTTATATATATATATATATATATACACGTTTAATAAAAAAAAAGAGCTAAGCATCACAGTTTGTCATCCAAAAAGTCGATCTGATGCAAAATAAATGTTTACAATTGATTCAGAATCACGAAAAACCTCTCAATTGACCCCACAAGATGGTTGATATAGTATTTGAATTGTTCAATATTTTCGGAATAATAGTTCCTGGTACCCCAACTTTAAAGAGCCGTCACGGGTTTTCCTAGGGGAGTTGAATTTCAACTTTTTAGGAGATGTTACTAGACACCTTGAATAACAATTTGGTGAAGAAATAATTTGGTAAGGATTTAGTTCCCAGATTTCGGAAATATTCCCTGACTAATGATGCCACGGAAACTAGCAGTTTTACATCTTCAAAAGTATGGGGGACCAAAAGTGGACAATCCAAATTTCAAATTTTTTGATAGCAGAAAATTGAAATGTACTAAAAAAACCTTAAGTAAAAAACCTTTTTCAAAATTTCCAATTTTCTGCTAGCAGAAATTTGATTTTGGTCCGAAAGTGATCATCCAAAATGTCAATTTTTGTGCTAGCGGAAATTTTGATTTTACTTTTGTGCCAATTCAAACTTTCCAAATTTCTACTGGCAGAAATTTGGATTTTACTTACATGCCAAACCAAAATGTCAAAATTTCTAGTGGCAGAAATTTGGATTTTACTTTAGTTCCAAACCAAAATTTCAAAATTTCTAGTAGCAAAAATCTTTATTTTACTTTAGTGCCAAACCAAAATTTCCAAATTTCTGTTTCCAAATTTCTGCGAGCAAGAATTTGGATGAACAACTGTCAGCATTAATGCTTGTGCATATGTTGACGTTTCCAAAGCACTCCTTCCGGCGCGCGCGCTCCTTTTATGCCTACAAAAATATAACTGGACCAGGAATTAAAATGAAATTTTGGGTCCTAGATGAGGCTTTTTTGGGTGCAAATCCCGTTTGGGGAACATGTATGAGACATGGTTCGACATTTAAGGGCCTTTTTGGCCAAGAACCATTGCTGAAACGAGTTAACCTGGGCTGTATTCCAGGCCTCGGGCTGTTCGACCAATCAGACAAGGACAATGTTTGACCTGGAACGTTTGACCTTTTAATGAGCCGTTTCCAACAATCGCCCAACGTGTTTATCTCGCGACATCGTAGCCGCAATTACGTACCACAATTTGTGTTGGGGAGATCTTTTTACGTACATGTATATCATTCTATCTGATCTTGCACGCAGTATAAATGTTCGTAACTGAAGGAAGACTTACTATATTTCGCTAAAAGGTAAACGCAGTTCATCTGAATAAAGATAGGCCTATTAAAAAACGTCCTTACAGTCACTGTTCGTTTAAACATTAGACCCCACCCCCTAGTAAAAGTGGACGCTACCATAAATGGAGCGAGAAGCGTGATTGGCTCTCTGCGAAGAGCGAAGAATACACGTAGGCCTATAGAATTCTTTTAGGCCTAACAATTCGACATAACTCAATTCAGTGTGATACTAATTTGTGGTCAGGAAGAATAGGCATAAAAGGAAGCGCGCGCGCCGGAAGGAGCGCTTTGGAAACGTCAACACCGTGGACTGTTCCATTTTAAGGGGTGCCTCTTTGAATAAAGGAGCTCCCCAGAAACTTGGAAACAGAAATTTGGCAATTTATGCTGGTACAAATTTGGAAATTTTGGTTTGGCACTAAAGTAAAATCAAAATTTTTGCCACTAGAAATTTTGACATTTTGGTTTGGCATGTAAGTAAAATCCAAATTTCTGCCAGTAGAAATTTGAAAATTTTGGTTTTGCACAAAAGTAAAATAAAAATTTCTGCTAGCACAAAAATTGACATTTTGGATGACCACTTTTGGACCAAAATCAAATTTCTGCTAGCAGAAAATTGGAAATTTTGAAAAAGGTTTTTACTTAAGGTTTTTTTTAGTACATTTCAATTTTCTGCTATCCAAAAATTGGAAATTTGGATTGTCCACTTTTGGTCCCCCATACAAAAGTCAAATTCTCTCGGTTGTAATCAAGCCGTGCTTATTATGTACATGTACTATGTCTCGTCTGTCTCACTTATTCACGCGGGCGCACGTGTACTAGTATATCATTGGCCGTGTGGCCCAGACATCCTCTCCAAAAAGATACATTATGACCTCTGACCCGAGACAGGCCGCCTAGATACAAGTTCTATTATTAGAAGTCGAGCACTATATATGGGCGCAAATCGTCAGATTAGTGGAGGCTTGGCATAGCGCCCTCAAACGACTGAGTTAGCTTAATTATCTAGGGACCCAAAAAAATCAATTCTCCACAGTAATTTGACACCTGATGACGTTATGATTACGTCACACTTGATGCCATCATGATACTATACATGCTGGTGAAAGTCTGCCGTAGGGCCTATGTCTGTATCTAATTTACTAACGATTCAGCTTGGTTCGATGGGCATTGTTGCTGGGCATTTTTGGCCAATTTTGATAAAAAATGCTGGACTAACCCCTTGTAATTTGGCCAAAAATTTGATGATTTAGATTTATCTTAAAATTGCAGGAAATGTTGCTTAGGACCCATAGATGATATTCCTTGAATTTAACCTTGACTGGTCATCCAGAAAATAAAATGGGAAATTTGAACAAATTTTAGATTTTGAGAAAATTTGTCGTTTTTTGGCCAAATTTCAATGTTTCTTAGAAATAAGGTTCCAGACGGGCTAAATTTTCATTATGAGTCATTTCTAAGACATTTTCAAAAACATCAATTTTTGGCCAATTTTGATAAAAATTGCTGGACTAACCCCTTGTAATTTGGCCAAAAATTTGATGATTTAGATTTATCTTAAAATTGCAGGAAATGTTGCTTAAGACCCATAGATGATATTCCTTGAATTTAACCTTGACTGGTCATCCAGAAAATAAAATTGGAAATTTGAAAATGTTTTAGATTTTTCGTTTTTTTGCCAAATTTCAATGTTTCTTAGAAATAAGGTTTCAGACGGGCTAAATTTTCATTATGAGTCATTTCTAAGACATTTTCAAAAATATCAATTTTTGGCCAATTTTGATAAAAATTGCTGGACTAACCCCTTGTAATTTGGCCAAAAATTTGATGATTTAGATTTATCTTAAAATTGCAGGAAATGTTGCTTAGGACCCATAGATGATATTCCTTGAATTTAACCTTGACTGGTCATCCAGAAAATAAAATGGGAAATTTGAAAATAAATTAGATTTTGAGAAAATTTGTCGTTTTTTTGCCACATTTCAATGTTTCTTAGAAATAAGGTTCCAGACGGGCTAAATTTTCATTATGAGTCATTTCTAAGACATTTTCAAAAACATCAATTTTTGGTCAATTTTGATAAAAATTGCTGGACTAACCCCTTGTAATTTGGCCAAACATTTGATGATTTAGATTTATCTTAAAATTGCAAGAAATGTTGCTTAGGACCCATAGATGATATTCCTTGAATTTAACCTTGACTGGTCATCCAGAAAATAAAATGGGAAATTTAATTTATTTTTTAGATTTTGAGAAAATTTGTCGTTTTTTGGCCAAATTTCAATGTTTCTTAGAAATAAGGTTCCAGACGGGCTAAATTTTCATTATGAGTCATTTCTAAGACATTTTCAAAAACATCAATTTTTGGTCAATTTTGATAAAAATTGCTGGACTAACCCCTTGTAATTTGGCCAAACATTTGATGATTTAGATTTATCTTAAAATTGCAAGAAATGTTGCTTAGGACCCATAGATGATATTCCTTGAATTTAACCTTGACTGGTCATCCAGAAAATAAAATGGGAAATTTAATTTATTTTTTAGATTTTGAGAAAATTTGTCGTTTTTTGGCCAAATTTCAATGTTTCTTATAAATAAGGTTCCAGACGGGCTAAATTTTCATTATGAGTCATTTCTAAGACATTTTCAAAAACATCAATTTTTGGCCAATTTTGATAAAAATTGCTGGACTAACCCCTTGTAATTTGTCAAAAAATTTGATGATTTAGATTTATCTTAAAATTGCAAGAAATGTTGCTTAGGACCCATAGATGATATTCCTTGAATTTAACCTTGACTGGTCATCCAGAAAATAAAATGGGAAATTTGAAAATAAATTAGATTTTGAGAAAATTTGTCGTTTTTTGGCCACATTTCAATGTTTCTTAGAAATAAGGTTCCAGACGGGCTAAATTTTCATTATGAGTCATTTCTAAGACATTTTCAAAAACATCAATTTTTGGCCAATTTTGATAAAAATTGCTGGACTAACCCCTTGTAATTTGGCCAAAAATTTGATGATTTAGATTTATCTTAAAATTGCAGGAAATGTTGCTTAAGACCCATAGATGATATTCCTTGAATTTAACCTTGACTGGTCATCCAGAAAATAAAATGGGAAATTTGAAAATAAATTTGAAAATAAATACAATTACAAATTGATGTTTTTGAAAATGTCTTAGACATGACTCATAATCAAAATTTAGCCCGTCTGTAACCTTATTTCTAAGAAACATTGAAATTTGGCAAAAAAACGACAAATTTTCTCAAAATCTACAAAATTTTCAAATTTCCCATTTTATTTTCTGGATGACCAGTCAAGGTTAAATTCAAGGAATATCATCTATGGGTCCTAAGCAACATTTCTTGCAATTTTAAGATCAATCTAAATCATCAAATTTTTTACCAAATTACAAGGGGTTAGTCCAGCAATTTTTATCAAAATTGGCCAAAAATTGATGTTTTTGAAAATGTCTTAGAAATGACTCATAATGAAAATTTAGCCCGTCTGGAACCTTATTTCTAAGAAACATTAAAATTTTGCCAAAAAACGACAAATTTTCTCAAAATCTAAAATTTATTTCAAATTTCCCATTTTATTTTCTGGATGACCAGTCAAGGTTAAATTCAAGAAATATCATCTATGGGTCCTAAGCAACATTTCCTGCAATTTTAAGATAAATCTAAATCATCAAATTTTTGGCCAAATTACAAGGGGTTAGTCCAGCAATTTTTATCAAAATTGGCCAAAAATTGATGTTTTTGAAAATGTCTTAGAAATGACTCATAATGAAAATTTAGCCCGTCTGGAACCTTATTTCTAAGAAACATTGAAATTTGGCAAAAAAACGACAAATTTTCTCAAAATCTACAAAATTTTCAAATTTCCCATTTTATTTTCTGGATGACCAGTCAAGGTTAAATTCAAGGAATATCATCTATGGGTCCTAAGCAACATTTCCTGCAATTTTAAGATAAATCTAAATCATCAAATTTTTTGCCAAATTACAAGGGGTTAGTCCAGCAATTTTTATCAAAATTGGCCAAAAATTGATGTTTTTGAAAATGTCTTAGAAATGACTCATAATGAAAATTTAGCCCGTCTGGAACCTTATTTCTAAGAAACATTGAAATTTTGCCAAAAAACGACAAATTTTCTCAAAATCTAAAATTTATTTCAAATTTCCCATTTTATTTTCTGGATGACCAGTCAAGGTTAAATTCAAGAAATATCATCTATGGGTCCTAAGCAACATTTCCTGCAATTTTAAGATAAATCTAAATCATCAAATTTTTGGCCAAATTACAAGGGGTTAGTCCAGCAATTTTTATCAAAATTGGCCAAAAATTGATGTTTTTGAAAATGTCTTAGAAATGACTCATAATGGAAAATTTAGCCCGTCTGGAACCTTATTTCTAAGAAACATTGAAATTTGGCCAAAAAACGACAAATTTTCTCAAAATCTAAATTTATTTCAAATTTCCCATTTTATTTTCTGGATGACCAGTCAAGGTCAAATTCAAGGAATATCATCTATGGGTCCTAAGCAACATTTCCTGCAATTTTAAGATAAATCTAAATCATCAAATTTTTGGCCAAATTACAAGGGGTTAGTCCAGCAATTGTTATCAAAATTGGCCAAAAATTGATGTTTTTGAAAATGTCTTAGAAATGACTCATAATGGAAAATTTAGCCCGTCTGGAACCTTATTTCTAAGAAACATTGAAATTTGGCAAAAAAACGACAAATTTTCTCAAAATCCAAATTTTTTTTTAATTTCCCATTTTATTTTCTGGATGACCAGTCAAGGTTAAATTCAAGGAATATCATCTATGGGTCCTAAGCAACATTTCCTGCAATTTTAAGATAAATCTAAATCATCAAATTTTTGGCCAAATTACCAGGGGTTAGTCCAGCAATTTTTATCAAAATAGGCCAAAAATTGATGTTTTTGAAAATGTCTTAGAAATGACTCATAATGAAAATTTAGCCCGTCTGGAACCTTATTTCTAAGAAACATTGAAATTTGGCCAAAAAACGACAAATTTTCTCAAAATCAATTTTTTTTTCAAATTTCCCATTTTATTTTCTGGATGACCAGTCAAGGTTAAATTCAAGAAATATCATCTATGGGTCCTAAGCAACATTTCCTGCAATTTTAAGATAAATCTAAATCATCAAATTTTTGGCCAAATTACAAGGGGTTAGTCCAGCAATTTTTATCAAAATTGGCCAAAAATTGATGTTTTTGAAAATGTCTTAGAAATGACTCATAATGGAAAATTTAGCCCGTCTGGAACCTTATTTCTAAGAAACATTGAAATTTGGCCAAAAAACGACAAATTTTCTCAAAATCTAAATTTATTTCAAATTTCCCATTTTATTTTCTGGATGACCAGTCAAGGTTAAATTCAAGGAATATCATCTATGGGTCCTAAGCAACATTTCCTGCAATTTTAAGATAAATCTAAATCATCAAATTTTTGGCCAAATTACAAGGGGTTAGTCCAGCAATTTTTATCAAAATTGGCCAAAAATTAATGTTTTTGAAAATGTCTTAGAAATGACTCATAATGAAAATTTAGCCCGTCTGGAACCTTATTTCTAAGAAACATTGAAATTTGGCCAAAAAACGACAAGTTTTCTCAAAATCTACAAAATTTTCAAATTTCCCATTTTATTTTCTGGATAACCAGTCAAGGTTAAATTCAAGGAATATCATCTATGGGTCCTAAGCAACATTTCCTGCAATTTTAAGATAAATCTAAATCATCAAATTTTTGGCCAAATTACAAGGGGTTGTCCAGCAATTTTTATCAAAATTGGCCAAAAATTGATGTTTTTGAAAATGTCTTAGAAATGACTCATAATGAAAATTTAGCCCGTCTGGAACCTTATTTCTAAGAAACATTGAAATTTGGCCAAAAAACGACAAATTTTCTCAAAATCAAATTTTTTTTCAAATTTCCCATTTTATTTTCTGGATGACCAGTCAAGGTTAAATTCAAGAAATATCATCTATGGGTCCTAAGCAACATTTCCTGCAATTTTAAGATAAATCTAAATCATCAAATTTTTGGCCAAATTACAAGGGGTTAGTCCAGCAATTTTTATCAAAATTGGCCAAAAATTGATGTTTTTGAAAATGTCTTAGAAATGACTCATAATGGAAAATTTAGCCCGTCTGGAACCTTATTTCTAAGAAACATTGAAATTTGGCCAAAAAACGACAAATTTTCTCAAAATCCAAATTTTTTTTTAATTTCCCATTTTATTTTCTGGATGACCAGTCAAGGTTAAATTCAAGGAATATCATCTATGGGTCCTAAGCAACATTTCCTGCAATTTTAAGATAAATCTAAATCATCAAATTTTTGGCCAAATTACCAGGGGTTAGTCCAGCAATTTTTATCAAAATAGGCCAAAAATTGATGTTTTTGAAAATGTCTTAGAAATGACTCATAATGAAAATTTAGCCCGTCTGGAACCTTATTTCTAAGAAACATTGAAATTTGGCCAAAAAACGACAAATTTTCTCAAAATCAAAAATTTTTTCAAATTTCCCATTTTATTTTCTGGATGACCAGTCAAGGTTAAATTCAAGAAATATCATCTATGGGTCCTAAGCAACATTTCCTGCAATTTTAAGATAAATCTAAATCATCAAATTTTTGGCCAAATTACAAGGGGTTAGTCCAGCAATTTTTATCAAAATTGGCCAAAAATTGATGTTTTTGAAAATGTCTTAGAAATGACTCATAATGGAAAATTTAGCCCGTCTGGAACCTTATTTCTAAGAAACATTGAAATTTGGCCAAAAAACGACAAATTTTCTCAAAATCTAAATTTATTTCAAATTTCCCATTTTATTTTCTGGATGACCAGTCAAGGTTAAATTCAAGGAATATCATCTATGGGTCCTAAGCAACATTTCCTGCAATTTTAAGATAAATCTAAATCATCAAATTTTTGGCCAAATTACAAGGGGTTAGTCCAGCAATTTTTATCAAAATTGGCCAAAAATTAATGTTTTTGAAAATGTCTTAGAAATGACTCATAATGAAAATTTAGCCCATCTGGAACCTTATTTCTAAGAAACATTGAAATGTGGCCAAAAAACGACAAATTTTCTCAAAATCTAATTTATTTTCAAATTTCCCATTTTATTTTCTGGATGACCAGTCAAGGTTAAATTCAAGGAATATCATCTATGGGTCCTAAGCAACATTTCCTGCAATTTTAAGATAAATCTAAATCATCAAATTTTTGGCCAAATTACAAGGGGTTAGTCCAGCAATTTTTATCAAAATTGGCCAAAAATTGATGTTTTTCAAAATGTCTTAGAAATGACTCATAATGAAAATTTAGCCCGTCTGGAACCTTATTTCTAAGAAACATTGAAATTTGGCCAAAAAACGACAAATTTTCTCAAAATCTAAAATTTTTTCAAATTTCCCATTTTATTTTCTGGATGACCAGTCAAGGTTAAATTCAAGGAATATCATCTATGGGTCCTAAGCAACATTTCCTGCAATTTTAAGATAAATCTAAATCATCAAATTTTTGGCCAAATTACAAGGGGTTAGTCCAGCAATTTTTATCAAAATTGGCCAAAAATTGACGTTTTTGAAAATGTCTTAGAAATGACTCATAATAAAACAAATAGCCCGTCTGGAACCTTATTTCTAAGAAACATTAAAATTTGGCCAAAAAACGACAAATTTTCTCAAAATCTAAAATTTGTTCAAATTTCCCATTTTATTATCTGGATGACCAGTCAAGGTTAAATTCAAGGAATATCATCTATGGGTCCTAAGCAACATTTCCTGCAATTTTAAGATAAATCTAAATCATCAAATTTTTGGCCAAATTACAAGGGGTTAGTCCAGCAATTTTTATCAAAATTGGCCAAAAATTGATGTTTTTCAAAATGTCTTAGAAATGACTCATAATGAAAATTTAGCCCGTCTGGAACCTTATTTCTAAGAAACATTGAAATTTGGCCAAAAAACGACAAATTTTCTCAAAATCTAAAAATTTTTCAAATTTCCCATTTTATTTTCTGGATGACCAGTCAAGGTTAAATTCAAGGAATATCATCTATGGGTCCTAAGCAACATTTCCTGCAATTTTAAGATAAATCTAAATCATCAAATTTTTGGCCAAATTACAAGGGGTTAGTCCAGCAATTTTTATCAAAATTGGCCAAAAATTGACGTTTTTGAAAATGTCTTAGAAATGACTCATAATAAAACAAATAGCCCGTCTGGAACCTTATTTCTAAGAAACATTAAAATTTGGCCAAAAAACGACAAATTTTCTCAAAATCTAAAATTTGTTCAAATTTCCCATTTTATTATCTGGATGACCAGTCAAGGTTAAATTCAAGGAATATCATCTATGGGTCCTAAGCAACATTTCCTGCAATTTTAAGATAAATCTAAATCATCAAATTTTTGGCCAAATTACAAGGGGTTAGTCCAGCAATTTTTATCAAAATTGGCCAAAAATTGATATTTTTGAAAATGTCTTAGAAATGACTCATAATGAAAATTTAGCCCGTCTGGAACCTTATTTCTAAGAAACATTGAAATGTGGCCAAAAAACGACAAATTTTCTCAAAATCTAAAATTTGTTCAAATTTCCCATTTTATTATCTGGATGACCAGTCAAGGTTAAATTCAAGGAATATCATCTATGGGTCCTAAGCAACATTTCCTGCAATTTTAAGATAAATCTAAATCATCAAATTTTTGGCCAAATTACAAGGGGTTAGTCCAGCAATTTTTATCAAAATTGGCCAAAAATTGATGTTTTTGAAAATGTCTTAGAAATGACTCATAATGAAAATTTAGCCCGTCTGGAACCTTATTTCTAAGAAACATTGAAATGTGGCCAAAAAACGACAAATTTTCTCAAAATCTAAAATTTGTTCAAATTTCCCATTTTATTATCTGGATGACCAGTCAAGGTTAAATTCAAGGAATATCATCTATGGGTCCTAAGCAACATTTCCTGCAATTTTAAGATAAATCTAAATCATCAAATTTTTGGCCAAATTACAAGGGGTTAGTCCAGCAATTTTTATCAAAATTGGCCAAAAATTGATGTTTTTGAAAATGTCTTAGAAATTACTCAAAAAATAGTAGGAGACCAGCCTGTAGGTCCCGTGACCAAATTCTGGGAACAAAGGTTTGAAAGTGTTTTTGTGTTCCCTGATGAATACCGAACAATTTTGACTTGGGCTTCCCCCTTGAAAATGTCAGGCATTTCCGGGAGGGGTCAACAAAGGTCAAACAGGGGTCAAAATTCAAATATATTCTAATTGTGTCGATATGCATATCACATTACTCGCCTAGTCACGAGGATTCCAAAAATGTATAGTTTGTTATACCTCCGACCTTAAATGAGGGCGCTGTGGTCAAAAACGTCGAAAGGTCAACGCACTTTTGACTGGTGGTCAAATTCACCAACACAGTTAACATTATCCGATTCTAATGATTTTAGTGTCCAATAATATGTTTTCTGACATGGCAAATTCAACTAAGCAACTTTTAAAAGTAAAAGTGGTTGCCATAACCTTGAAATTTCAAAATGGCTGCTAAAAGGTTAACATAAATTAGCCAAAAACAACAATTTTTTTCCCAAACCCATGGATAAGAAATGTTTGTCACCGAAACGTCACGAACAATTGAAACACTCCATTTTTAAAACAAATAATGATTTTTAATTATGTGTATCCTTTTTCTTTAGAGCACATGTTCGATATAATATTGTACGGTATACCATATAAAGTGTATAGGTAAATGATGATGATGGGCTGTGAATATCTGCAACAATATAGCTTCAACAACATGTTCCCTCATTGGGTAAAAGTTTATGGATGCAATGAAAATGACATTTTACGCGACCTTATTTCATGCTTGATGAAAATTGGTCGATTTACTTGATCTTCTCTGACCCATATGAACAACTTGCGCGCATCTGCTCACTGAGCTCCGTGACCCTATACGCTCAGCGCAGGAAAATGACACGGAAAACAGCGCCGCACTGCAAACTTTTGTTAGTACATAAAAAGTACGTCTATGTTTCTCACCAACTCGCTACGCATTTCAGATAATTTGGTTTTGTTTTTCAATATATGATGCACGGGGAAAAGGGGCTTTTTTCACTTAAAGAACAGGTGTTAAACCTCAAAATCGGCAAAGTCAATAAAGGTCAACACGATTACTGATCATTTTCCAGTGGGTTGGGTCAGAGAAGATCAAGTAAATCGACCAATTTTCATCAAGCATGAAATAAGGTCGCAATGATTCAGAGTATTATATGTCCTGTATACTCAAATAATATTACTAGCTTGAGGAATGTACCGTTACATAATATTGCCATATGGGCTCTGGCCCATTTAAACCTAGTTTAAGCCATCAATTGTTTTATAAATATTAACTTTTGGTTGTGTCTTTGGTCCAATCACATATGAAAAAAAGTATGAAAGGTTCAATGAGGTACTTACCAAGCGTAAAATGTCAGTTTCATTGCATCCATAAACTTTTACCCAATGAGGGAACATGTTGTTGAAGCTATATTGTTGCAGATATTCACAGCCCATCATCATCATCATTTACCTATACACTGTATATGGTATACCGTACAATATTATATCGAACATGTGCTCTAAAGAAAAAGGATACACATAATTAAAAATCATTATTTGTTTTAAAAATGTAGTGTTTCAATTGTTCGTGACGTTTCGGTGACAAACATTTAATAATTTCTTATCCATGGGTTTGGGAAAAAAATTGTTGTTTTTGGCTAAATTATGTTAACCTTTTAGCAGCCATTTTGAAATTTCAAGGTTATGGCAACCACTTTTACTTTTAAAAGTTGCTTAGTTGAATTTGCCATGTCAGAAAACATATTATTAGACACTAAAATCATTAGAATCGGATAATGTTAACTGTGTTGGTGAATTTGACCACCAGTCAAAAGTGCGTTGACCTTTCGACGTTTTTGACCACAGCGCCCTCATTTAAGGTCGGAGGTATAACAAACTATACATTTTTGGAATCCTCGTGACTAGGCGAGTAATGTGATATGCATATCGACACAATTAGAATATATTTGAATTTTGACCTTTGTTGACCCCTCCCGGAAATGCCTGACATTTTCAAGGGGGAAGCCCAAGTCAAAATTGTTCGGTATTCATCAGGGAACACAAAAACACTTTCAAACCTTTGTTCCCAGAATTTGGTCACGGGACCTACAGGCTGGTCTCCTACTAAAAAGCCATGCAAGGTGACATTTTCCGATCAAGCTCATCACCCCTTAGTTTGATGACTTGTAGGTACTTACACCATATTCAGAAAAAAAAGAATGAACGAGGTCAAAGGTCATCGTCTTAATTTTTGTACAGCTTGACCATACCTTTAACTCAAAAGAATTAAAGGAACAAGAGGAATTAAAGTTATGTGAAAATCATTCAGGTGTTGTCAATTGATTCTCAAACAATACTCAACAATGTATGGCGAAATTTATTGATGTGGTAGCCTGTTAACATGACTAAAACATGAATGAACAAAAATATGGACATAATCATCTGGCAGGTTATCATGACTATCCGTACATTGTCCACGTTTTGGCAAAGTAAACGTTAATTAATCATTGTCTAGTAACTGGTATGACCTCCACGTGCTTGTATGCACTCCCGACAGCGTCGAGGCATGCTTAAAATTAACTGTCTTATGGAGTCTTGAGGAATGTTCTCCCACTCTTCAACCAAGGCCTCTCTGAGTGTCTGTACAGAGTCTGGAGCATGTTCTCGACCTGCAACACGTCTGCCAAGCATGTCCCATGCATGCTCTATAGGGTTTAGGTCAGGAGATCTTGCCGGCCAGGGCATCGTGCTGATTCCCTCATTCTCAAGAAAGTTCATGGACACTCGTGCAGTGTGTGCACAAGCGTTATCTTGCACCAGGATGAAATTTTCACCTACGGCAGCAGCATATGGCCTCACAACAGGTTCCAGTATCTCATCTCGATACCTCAAACCTGTTAGTGCACCACCAGCTACCACGATGAGGTCCGTACGCCCCTCCAGGGAGATACCCGCCCAACTGATCCACCTCCAAAGTGGTCAAATTCGACAATGTTGCAGTTGAAATATCGTTCCCCCGACCGTCTCCAAACCCTTACACGTCTATCATTGGTTGAAACAGTGAACCTGCTTTCATTTGAGAACAGTACTGGTGCCCACTGGTCCGTCTGCAAAAATTGATGGTTTCTAGCAAAGTCCAGCCGGGCTCTGCGGTGTACTACGGACAAAATGGGGCATGTGGCTGGTCGTCTGGCTCTCATACCATCTTCATGCAGACGATTCCTGACTGTTTGATTGGAAACACGGACATCAGTTGCCCTGTGGAAGCTTGTGGCTAAGGATCTTGCAGTAGCTGATCGTCGATTTCGACGTGCCAGGATCCTCAGGTATCGGTCCTGGAGAGGGGTAGTCACACGTCTGCGACCTTGTCCTGGCCTCCTGGTGTACAGACCATCTTCCTGAAAACGTCTCCACAACCGGTTGATGACACTTACGGACACATCAAAATGTCACCGCACGCTGTGTATTGCCAAATTCAAGGAGCTGGACAGCTCTAGCAACCTCAGCTTCAGTTAACTGACGGCGAACACCAGTACTCAGTCCCAGCAGACAGACAACAAACAACAGAATTGGAAGAACCTTCATTTTGTTGCAAGAAGTGATAACTAGTGATGACAAGTGTACCAATACCAACACCTTATACAGGGTAAAAGAACACGCCTGTGGACACCCCCGTGTTAGAAGACACGCATGATTTCACCAACATTGTTGAGTATTGTTTGAGAATCAATTGACAACACCTGAATGATTTTCACATAACTTTAATGCTCTTGTTCTAACGGTAGCCCATATAGACCATGACAAAAACATTATGTTCTATTGTTCCTTTAATTTTTTTGAGTAGTGTATAATGCTATTGACCACATCCTGGTATCTGTTACCACATTCAAATTATAGGTCAACATGTATTTGACCAATAGCAAACAAGGTCAAAGGTCGCCAACTTAATTTGTGTAATGCTTGACCATACCCAACCATAATGCAATTGACCCCCATCCTGGTATCTCTTAGCACTTTCAAATTATAGGCCATGTGTTTGACCAATAGGAAACGAGGTCAAAGGTTACTAACCTAATTTTTGTACAGCTTGACCATACCCAACCATAATGCCATTGACCCCGTTCTGGTATCTCTTGCCACTTGTCTTACTTAAATCAATCGTGTAGGGTAATTGATTCGGTGTAACGATTTACGTCGACAATTATAAATACATGTAACAATTTGTTAATTAAGGAACCCAAGTGAACGAGCAGTTTTGTTAATTATATTCTTGCACATATCCTTTATAAATATTGCCATTATGGTCCATGATCTATGATTTTGGTATGTCACGAGTATGTCGAGTCGGTACGACAGCTGATGTGCACAAAATATGTAGGTATGGCCATTACCATTTGGATCATTTTCAACCTTATCACTAGAGGGCGCCCTTCTATAAGATGACGTCAGCATAAAAATTTAAATGGAAGGGCACCACTATCATCAACCTCATTTATGTGCCTCGTACTTATTTCAAATTAGGGGCGAAAAACAAAAACAAAAACAAAAAATCAACTTTTTGTGCACACTTTTCCTGCTTAAAGTGGTTAAATGTTGCCCCAGATCGCACCACAGAGATCTAGAATCCATCCTGTATCCGCCCCTGATATGGTCACTTCTGATTTCTACCGGAAGTGAACGAGTCAAATGTCAATGTGTGTGTACATCTGTGTCATCTGTGACAGTTACCGCAGAAATTACAATCATGTGTTAAAGTGTTGATTTCTTATCGATTTATGAATCTTTGAACCATTTAACAAAAGGGAAGAGTGTGTTGAGGTATAGGGGCGGTAGGGGGAGAGTCACTCGGTCTCGTATCTTGCAGCATATACATAGCTTAGTCTATCGGTCAGTAATGTGTTCAAAAACCTCTTGTGGCAAGGCTAACTACACCAGCCTCTGTAGGAGCCACTGAGGCAGGTTGCGCCACTCTGCCTTAAGTGCTCCCTGATGACAACCTGCATTTCTGAGGCGATTTGGAGATGCAGGGCTCCATCCCACGCAGGTTTAATCAGGCTGAAAACCCAACAAAATCAGTTTTCTGAGAGTACTCAACTAGGCCTACAGGATTCTCCCAGAAACAGGAAATGTCACATTTCACTGTATGAGTCAAGCTTCTGGTCATGTGTATCAAATAAAATTGTCCCATAAAATGGAATGACATCAAGACAGTTTTCATGTTGTCATACACGTACATTTAATATTATCCCATTTATATTTCATGTTAGAATAATCCTGAAGACATGTTTCACAGTTCTTAACATTTGGCCCAATACAGTGTGTGTGTGTGTGTTCCTACTTGTATGCACAAGTACCAGGGGCGGATCCGGGGGGGGGGGGGGGGGGGCATGGGGGGCGGGGGGGGGGCATGGGGGGCGCACGCACCCCCTTTTAAAAACAATTTAAAAAAATGAAAATAAATTCACTTTTTGTCCACACTTTTCCTGCTTAAAGTGGTTAAATATTGCCCCAGATCGCACCACAGAGCATCTAGAATCCATCTAGAAGCTGCTAGGGCTTCGCGCTACGCGCTCACTATTTCATTGTCATCAGCATTTCATGCTTCAAAATTTCACGCACCCCCTTTTCAAAAATCCTGGATCCGCCCCTGAGTACCTATACTTGTATGCACAAGTACAGCTTTATGTAATTGTAGATGTCCCATATTCTTTCACTGTTAAAAACTTGTACACCCTTTTTCATCAACTGATTTTGATACATGTATGTACAAATGCAGAAAGAGTACGACCTTTGCACTCTGTTGGCCGGGCATAAAAAACTTCAAATTGCATTCAAACTCCTAATATACAAAGTGTGCTAAAAACTACACATATTAGTATGAAAACTGCAATTTACAATACCTTTTAACAGCCTTTTTGGCATTTGTTCTTTCTGAAACCGAGGAAAAATTGTATGGAAAGTAAACAAAAATCCACCCTCACTTTAAAATATTACGAATTAAAAATTACGAATTTCATTTTTGGGTGCAAATTATTATGTTAATACCAGTCATAACAAGCTGCATATTTCATCCACTGTTTAAAAAAGAAAGAAAAATTTAACAATTACAACCATTAGCAAGTTTCGCACAGTCACTTGTTTCTTTGAAAGGCTTGTAAGTTTGCATTTTATCACCTGACAAAATCCTGACTGTCTAGACTGCTCACAAAAAAATTAATAAACAATAAAAAGCTAAGACTCCAACAAAATTTCACAAATTTCCAAATTTTTCGTCCTTGAATAAAGTCGTTTCGAATACAATTTGGTTCGCCTTGGCTCGACAAGATGAAATGAGTGTAGCTCATATTTATACATGTACTTGTGCAGTAATTACACCAAACATTTTGCTTGCACATACAAATTAGAGATTGCATATTTTCTGTTTTCTTCCCATGGATTGTATTTTTGGGAGGTATTTTACATGATTGTTGGGTTAGAACAAAATCCATTCTCTGGAAAAATCTGAACAAGCTTCTTTAACCATGGAGCTATAAAAGCTTTAACCAACAAGGAGTAATGGACAATCTGCTTGTGCAGCAGTAGTAAGGATACCAACTTTTATACAAAGCAGCATTGAATATATACTGAAACGCAAAAGAAACTTACCACTAAAAATGTAAATGAAATTGTAACAGTTCAAAATAAAACCAACAATTGCTAATTGAAACATTGGCATTTTATTGATGACATGTCAAGTTTTTGACCAAGATACACCATCTCATCAGTAATTGTTCTACAGTAAAGAACAGAAGAGGGTGCAATGTCAGTCCCCTTTGAACAGCGTGTGTGGCCACCATTGATTTGGATTCAGGCAGTGCATCGTCGGCGCATACTGCCTACCAGTCTTTGGATGGATTGCAATCGTGGCATGTTGCTTGAAATGCCCATTTTGCACTGGCCTTTTTAAAGCCAACAACATCAAGACATCACGTGCAGCTCATTACAATCATCCCATACCCCTTGGCTAATCACTGACAGTCAAAACAGCTGTTCAACAGCTGTGCCATGAAGTGACCATTGAAGGTTCAAGTGACCTTCAGACACCGTTTGGTCCGACAGTGAGGACACTATTGTCCACAAATATAGTTCACACATTACTACACGCAGTGTTATTGTTGCTATTTAAAGGTTTAAAAGGTGGTAAGTTGCTTTTGCGTTTTAGTATACGTAGGACTTTACATGCACTGTAAAATGTTGACACTTCATGGTACTGACAGAAAAATGTTGATAAGTAGTATTTCGGGGGAGGGAGGGGGGTCTTGAAAAATACAACTCTCTGTACAACTATGAAAATGTTTACAACTTTGGACGGCCTCCAGTCTTATAGTGCAATATGCCTCAAATGGAATGCCACTTTAAACAAAGAAAAAAAATGTCTCATAAGATTTTAAAAAAATAAGGAAAAGTCAATTGTCATTTAATTTTTACTCCTTGTGGGAATTCCGGCAACTACATGTCTCATCAGGAATACTGGATTAATAGACAGTGTAAGTCTCGCGGCGAGTCGGACTTCCGGAGACCACTCAGGAAAGGTCAATGGGATTATGCGTTATGACGATATTCTTTGATTTTTCACTTTACCGTACTGCTTTGTAAGTGCCCAAATGCCAATAAATTTAAAGGGCGCCTTAAATTCAACTGATTCAATAAATAAAATGAAGAAAATGTTGTCTGAACACTCGCGCCAAAATATTCGTGCCACTTGCGGTTGTGTTCGGACTACCAGCAATGCACTGCATGATTTTTTATATTCCGTCCAGGGTTACCAGTTTATCTCAGAGACGGAAATAAAAGGGCAGATTTATTTGTTCGATCAACTTTTTTCCACAAGTAATAAATGGGATTTTAAGAATTTTTAAAGTGGACCCCAAATCGTTTGGTGAATATCCGTATTTTGACGTGCGCCATGATGGTACCGAAAAAAACCGTCGCTGCACGCGCTTTAGCTCGTATACGAGTAGATTGGTTCCCGATCCCTATAGATTGGTTCGCTTATTGCGAAAATATAGGGATCGGTAAAGGGCAGCCATCACGTGGTTATTATTATTATTATTTTTTTAGTAAGTGCGCAGATTTTGCATTGACATTTGTAACTTGGCCGTGCGTGTCGAACATATCCAATTATGTAAATAAAGTACATTGCCTAAAGCAAAGGGCTTGGCCAATTTTTAAATATAAAAAACACAATGCGCACACGCAAAGACGACCAATTACAGATCAAGATGAAGGGCCCTTTACCTGTCCTTATATTCTCCTGTGTGGAATATGTGGACGGGAACCAGTCGAGTATACGAGGTCCCCGGAAGTCGATAAATCTCGCGGCATCCCTCAAGCCCTCGGGGTCAACTTTATACACAGTCTATTGAAAGTGTACTTTCCTTTCAAGTATATTACTACTTGACAGCAAGTAAAACTACCGACATTTTGTACACTGAGGCACAGGTTATTTTTGACCATTGATGAAGGAACTGACTAGAGCCATGGATGCCATGCTGGGTCCATACGACACAGGTTGTCAGGGCTGCTGGCTGCTGCAACCAACGTACTCACTTTACTCTCGCCTCCTTCAAACTGAGCAAGGTCTACAATAGAATCATGCAAAAAAACGCCAATTAATCCATCGACAAAAGGAGCAATCCATGAACTATTCCATAAAACTGTTTTGCAGGAAAAACACTGCTTAATGCAAAATTTATTTGCTTCATAAAAATTAGTCTTGTGGCCAGACTTGCCGGGGATGCTCACTCAACAGGTCTGGAGATTTGCGTGAGAGCTCATCGCTGATTGGTTGACCTAAATTTCGGTGCGGGACCCCTGCGAAGCTTTTAGCTCATCATCACAAGCACCGTGGGTAAAGCTCAGAAGGCTGCACACACACCAAATGGTCTTTACAAGAAACATGACAAATACCTTCTTCACCCACATTACATTACAGGTTCATATTTAGTAACTGGCACAACTTTATGACGTCGTCCCTCGTCAAACATGAAGAATTCGCTCCTAATCTCAGTCAAATGCAATCATAACAGTTACCGCATCGCATTTGAAACACTGACAGAGTCTAGTAGCTGCATTATAGCGCTGTGCCGGGTCATATCGCACCATAGAGTTATATGAGAACCAAGGGCATGTTCTGTTGCTATGGCAGCACGCCGATTTGATCGCACGACCAATAACAGTGCAACGTACTATTAATGACGGCTCACGAATAGGAATGACGTTCAACCTATCAGCGATGAGCTCTTACCTTGATTTCCCAGAATAGCAGAACACCAGTCAATTGTAATACACATACCGGTACACATTTTTATAAAGCAAATAAATTTTGCATTTAGCAAATTTTTCTGCTTTATGAAATTGTCCCCGGGGTCTAAGACTTAGATCAAAATTTATGGCTCTGTGGCAGCCCAAAACCAAAACCAGGATCAAGACTGGGAAAAAAAAGGACATTTTTACACAGTCAATTTATTCAGATTTCTTGAAGTTTTGGACGTCGTCGTCGTCATCCTTCATCATCATATTCAGTCTGGCCGATTGGTGGCGCTGGCCAGACATTGGTCCCACACGCGACTCAGTGAGTTTGTGCTGTTGTGTTGGAGCCTTGTTGAGTTTCACGTACGTCTTGCCATCTTTTGGCATTTTTGTCACTTTTTTGTGCACACCTTTTGTGCAAAAGATGCACTTTTTTCATGGCAGCAATTGGCAAAAGTCGGGGTGCTCTTTATACACATATAGCTGGCTGCAGCCGGGAGTACATGTATAATCATTGTAGCAAACAATTATAAAAATTTCTAGAAATCTGGATGAAATCCAGGGTCTATATCAACACAGAGGCACATCATGTGGTATTTGCCGACATGATTTTGCTGTAAGTCTGCTGTATATTTGCAGTAATGTTTGGTTATTTTTGACCGATGCAATAATTCCTAACTCCAATTTTTTGTTTTCTCTGAAAGATTATAAGTTGGGGGGTGCGCCTTATGTTTCAGTGGTTGATTTGGAGGGGGAGTAGAGGGGGTTGAAACCCAGACCTGCCAACCTTTGGAATCACGAAACTGTATTCTGAAACTCAAAAAGTCGTATTCTTCATAAGAAAACTGTATTTTTCAAAAATATGCATAGATGAGCTTACGAACAAAGATTGAACATTGCTGCAATGCTCCAACTTTATTAGTTACAGGCCGTGTGTGCGATGCTAAAATCCGAACCGCACAATGTACATCGTACATGATTTTCTACTTTCTGCGATGGATGTATGAAGTCCCATTTCTCCGAGTATTCTGCTTTGTACGATTGCTTCCTGTTATCTTTTTTGGAGGTCGAAGCCATATTTAAATATTCACTTCACGATCAAGTAAGGATCAGTAAAAATTATTGCCAGCATGGACGGCACGGTCCAGTCTGCGTATGCGTATATACCGCCATTCATCTATCCTATGCCTAGTGCTTTTGTATGCAACGCTACGATTGGCTAATACGCCCGTTCCTACAGCAGTACTGTACACCCCGTGCACCAATTACGGACATCCTAGCTTATGAGAGCGCGATGTATTGTATTAAAATACGGCCAAATCGTACTACTTGGCAGGTCTGGAAACCCCACCCTTGAGCGGTGAAATATGGAGTGCCGAACATAGACCAAATCCCACTCCTGAAACATTTTTAAAAATGCCCCTCAAGTGCCTAAGATTGCAGGAGAAAGCACCTAAATTTCAAAATTTTACGGACACTCCTAGCAGGGCTTGTTTTCGGCACACAGTAGGAGCCACACAACCCCACCCTCAACCAAAAGCCAAATCCACCCCTGTGTTTTTATTCATGGTATTAACCGTATTGGTTGACTTACTCTGTAGCCGGGTCATGATAGCACTAGTCGCTTTGTTAACTGTGGATATCAGCAACTCGCCATCCATATCAGAGGGCTGGGAGCCAGGCCCACTCGTGTCATCTTGCTTTTGCTGTTCAATAAAGGGCAATTCCATAAATTCAGATGTACATTTCAGAGACTTTGAGGGCTTGTAATGCTTCACGCATTCAAGTTGTTTGATTTTAAACACATGTTCTTCAAGCATCCTTGATGGAAGTGTAATTCCTGAAAAACTGATTGTAATGCCATTCTCAATAAGTGAGGTACGGTCCGAAACCGAGGTTTTTTTGGACCTATTATGCTTGTTGAGAATGGGATCACAATGGGATTTTCAGGAATTATACTTCCATCAAGGATGTTTGAAAAACATGATTTTGTATATGATTAGACAATGCATAGTTCCGACCTGTCAATCAAGTGGAACCCGCCGACCAATCACAGCAGAGCTAGCAGACATCCCCCACATAGGTCAAAGTGCATTGCCTCACAAACAACATCACGCGATTTTTTGCCCGTACAGTTTGTACAGTGTTGTATTCGGTGATCTGGGTATATTTTTTGTTTCAAGGCCGGCCGATTCGCTGTATTTCATGATATGACATCCCGTTATTACTGGCCCTTTACTCGGTGTGTTCTAAGATAACTGTCGACCCTGAAACATGAATACCTTTGAGTTTTCTCCAATGAATCTGTGCTTTCCATTGAAAGTCCCATTGGTTTGTGCAGGTGTGTAGCCATTTTGACGATAGCGTGTGAAGCATAGCAACAATATCCAAGGGGCGGGGTTAATTGGGCAAAATCTGAACTATGCATTGCATCTGCATGACAGACACACCTTGTCACAGAAATAGGTGAAAACAGTAATTTAAAAAAAAAAAAATCCAAAAACACAAAATACCGATGTCCCTGTAATGTATAGAGAAGCATTTGATGGTACCTTTTTGTCCCAAGCAATCATTTCATCTCTGAGAATAGCTCGTAGTAAGGCTGGCGTTTGTAGTGTTGGCTGGACAAAGCATCGCGCCGCAGCTACCATACAAGCTGTCAGTACACCGTTGACGCCCACTGTCGTTAGAAACTCGGTGATGTTGGGCGTCAAACGGAATGGCACGGGTCGATTGGCATCGAGCTCACCTGTAAACAGCACGTAATGCAGTCATTCCACACATGTGACCCACCACCGCGAAACCAGGCGGATGTCGGCAAATACCATTTCGAGATATGGCACTTACAACAACATATTTTTTTTTCATAAACTTGTAATTATATAGACCTTGATCACGGTGCGGCCATCTTCCCTTTTCCCTATTAAAATGAACGTAACCAAAGCGAGGCTTGCCGAAATAAATAGTTTGGCCCCGTGTTGAAAATGTTCATTGTGTGCATCACAATGACATGCGCGCGGTGCGATCAAGAAAACGCGCAGTGCGGACAGTGATTCTCTCAAAACAGCACGCGCTATCGCGCAGACGACACGCACACGCACTGATCATGCCCGACACGTACACATACTATGGGGAACAAGACAAAGATGGACGCACCGTGATAAAGGTCTATTAAACACTATGTTTTAGGAAATAAAGAAAAAATGTACATTTAAATCAGTGTCTGTTATTGCAAAGGTACACATAATTATCTTAATGGCACAAAAATCCATATCTAAAAAAAAACTATAATGTATTGAATCAGTTTCTTTCTTTTTTACATCAGTATGGACCTCCTTAACAGCTGTGCATAAGTAAATAAGTCTGCATGAAGTATAAGTAGGCGGTTGCTAAGGTGATTTTGTAATTCTGTATGTGAAATAATTTTAAAATTTAGCCCAAACTTTAACGCCCATAACATCCTGTTGCAGTTCCCGAACTTTGAAAAGCTGTCTCAAAAAATATACCACCGAAACGAGTCAACTATATCTTATTTTAAATATGGAAATGCCAGCTATCCAATGGTGTAAAAGCCCTCGTTTAAAATTTGTTTTAAATTCCCAGAGGCGGATCTTGCCTTATTAAAATACAGGAATACAATGGAATTCATTTTTGGTGTCCAAGTTACGTACGACACTCTCTGCTTCAAAAATCACCACTCATGATTACAAATTCTCAGTAATGGACTGTGGCCTGTGATCATAGGGGGCAGCATAATTTTCTTGAATATTTTTTTCTCTGATTCCTGAAAAATATTTAAAACAAAAGACCATAAAGGCTTATAATTTGTTCCATGGTATTGGATAGGAGATTGGTGTCCCGGGTTACCTACGCCAATGGAAATTGGCTGTAGAATGAGTTTGCATTAACCTTGGTGCCATATCTACACACAAACATTAAATTTAAGTGGCATTTTTTTTTTTTTACTGGGAAACCACTTTCAATCACTAAAAACACTTGGAAATCTTAAAAACCATGTCACACTTTTGGACCCCTAATTTTGGGAATTACCCATATCCAACAGGATGTATTAGTGTAAATAGGTACTATGTGTTCTCTTGGGTATTAAAATGCAATGAGTAAAACGTACCCAAAATCAGACATGTTGGGAGCTCTGCAGATGTAATGCTCGTGTCAGGCAAAATTGATATTTATTGGCCCTGTAACCAATCATGCTGCATGGCACGCGATGGAAGAAGTATACACTGAATTCTGTTGGGTTATAATGCTTCAACATCAGAGATGTCTTCTTTAAGAATACCCGTAAACCTGACAGTTACCGTAATAAGATACCCGGTTCCAATTCTCCCCGCCAAAACACAGGCTTAGCAGAAAAAAAGACTCCTACCTGTGGCATCGTCCATGTCAAATCGGAAGTAGAAGACGGAGAGAAGACCAGAATTCCTCTCAACTTGAAGGATCTCAGGATTGAGACGTGTTAGGTGCATCACAAACTCGACCAATCCCAATAACGCGAGCTGGGTGGTGAACTGCAACAGGAACCACACAAATTGAAACATCAAAATTTCACTGAAAATGATATTTGTTTTTTCCAGAAAATGGATTTCACTCTAACCCAACAATCATATAAAATATATAATTCCCCAAAATACGACCCATGGGAAGAAAACAGGAAATTTGCAATCTCCAATTTGGATGAGAAAGCAAAAACAGGTTGGTGTAATCACTGCACTGCTTTGTGGAATGGACAAATTAGTTGACAAAAAATTAGGTTTTTTTAATAGAATATCCATGAAAATATACGGAATGAGAGCGCAAAATTTCAGAATGGTAAAAATATGACAAATAATATGGTATAAAAATCTCAACACCCATGGGAAAGTGGGGGAGGGGGGCGATCTGGACATGCTTCTTTAAAGATAGTATACATGAATTGGTAAACTGTTACAAATAGTTTTATCCCCCTATGTGATTGAAGATATGCATGATTAAAACCAACCTGAGCAAAAACCAGCTCCGTACTTCGTCTAACTTTTGAGAAAACAGTCAAAAAAGGGTTTGCAGTCATTTCGTCCTAAAACCACTTCGCCCTTAACCATTTCGCCCTGAACCATGGCATGTGCACGAGGTTGTTTTGGGGTGAGGTGGCTTTTGGGCGAAGTAGTGTTTGGACGAAGTGGTTCAGGACGAAGTGGTCCAGGACGAAGTGGTCCAGGACGAAGTGGTCCAGGGCGGAGTGGATTTGGGGCGAATTAAATATACGTCTCGCGAGACGAACCATAATTGTTTTGCTCATTTCTCAAAGACTATAGCACTTCAGACAAAACCATTTCAGGGGAAGTTTTCTGCTATCATCATGTTTATATCGTGTAAGTTATGTGTAAATCTGTGAACATTTCTGATTCTTTAAGATACCAATCATGTGTAGTGCCTTTAAACTTGAAGAAGTATTCAATATCTTGGCAGCTGTCCAAAACCCATCACCCCATGCTACCCAACCCCCCAAAGGCCCAAATGTATTGCTTGTAATAACACTGACAATTCTCGACAACCACCGGAGACATTGCAAAATGTCTACGCAAGGTCATGGAACAAATTCTTACCATTTTCCGGAAGGCAAAGTAGTCGGTAGCATCAGGGAAGGTTTGAACCACCCACTCCTTCAGCATGCCTTTGGGGACTGTGTTCGTCTGGACTTCCTTGAGGACATCGCGTAGAACCTGGTGACTTGCCTGGGAACCACGCGACTGGACCGTCGCTAGTCGCTCGTAATAACGGTTGATAGGTGTGTCGTATTCTACTTGGTGTTTAGCACAGCGCTATCAAATACACGACAAGAAAATGGGATACTTGAAATGGAATAACATTTTTGGTGGCTGCAACCATTGAAGAGACTACAAGCTGTGATGCCAAGAGGCTTGGGCAAATCCATGGTGGAGTACGTTTGAATTAAAGGGCCCTGAAATGGTGTTTTTATCAATGAAATCTGTGCTATGGAACTAGTCCATTAATTTACAATCATAAAAACCCTACTTGGAAGTTGTTTGGGGGGTTAAAATCAAGGTTTTTTATTTTTATGCTAATGAAAATTTACATATGCATGAGCAAAGTGGTGATGTCACATTAGGAAAACACAGGAAAATCTCATTCAACTGTGCACAAAAGTTTCCACAATTTTCTTTAACTTGCTGAAATGTTTGTAACCTATGATGGTTTAGGTTTGTTTTACATGTTGCCTGTTGTAATCCATTAAAAAACTAAGGCTGGAAACTGCAGCATTTTTCCACAATTCCAGTTTGAAGTCTTATGTTTTTTCTTTGCTTTTCTGCTGTGTGTTCCTCAAGTGACATGCCCCAAACAGCGCCCTCTTTCTGTGAGTTTATGTGAAGAACTTTGAAAGTTGAAAAATGCCACTTTTTATTCAGGGGCCCTTTTAAGGAATAAAAATTACCCAAAATTTTACGAGTTGACAAGAAAAAAAACGACTAAAAGTGTTGACAGCAATGGTAACAAACACTACATGGTTTTTTTCCCATGTAAAAATGGTACCTCTGTGGGAGAAATTGCCAACTGAAAGTGCTTTTTTTTTAAAAGTTGCCTGCAGAGAACTTTTTCACTATTCATTCAACACAAAAACTATGCATGGATTTTTCAGGTTTTCTGAAGTATTACTGCATCTGTGTGGCTGAAATTTCTACAAGGTAGTTTATCAACATTATTCTTTAGTTATGTAATGCTGTTGTCCATGTTTTTAAAAGGTTTCCAATCACGAAATCTGTCTTTAATACTCCTAAATTGGATATTTACCACTTCATACGAGTCTTTCCAAGGTAAAGAGGGCATTTTGGCAACACGGACCATATTTTCCAGAAAATACCTTTATCTGATCTCAAAATAAAAGAAATAAGTTTCAGTTGTTCTGAAGAGATAACTTAGGCCCAAAAAGGGTTACAAATAGTGTGACAACATGCCTTTCAAAAAACCCTGTTTACAAATTTCCAATATAAACTCGCAACCCGGACGGCCTAAAATGTAACACAAGTGTCCATCCTGGTTACGAGCGTATATTGGAAATTTGTACAAAGGGTTTTTAGAAAGGCATGTTGTCACACTATTTGTAACCCTTTTTAGGCCCAAGTTATCTCTTCAGAACAACTGAAACTTATTTCTTTTATTTTGAGTATTTCCTCGAAAATATGGTCTGTGTTGCCAAAATGCCCCCTTTACTGTGGAAAGACCCATATGTAGATTCTTTTTTTAGCAAAAGAATCCTACGTTACAGAGGACAATTTTTAAAGACATTTTTAATGTACCTGTTTGTAGATATCTAGGAGTGAGAGAGATGAGGGGCTGTCTTCAATGAGCCTCATCTGGGGTGACACGGCCACGACCTTAGGCACTGTGAATTGAAGCTGTCTCTTGGCCGTCTCCTGTTGAATTATCACCAAACATAAAAACCTCTCATCACAATACTGCTGATTATAAAACGTTTGCGGATACTGATGATACTGTGCAGTAGAGAGTCCCAATCCGATGTGCGTCCAAACTGGGCGCACTATGGGGAGACTCAATTAAGGTTTGCACAACTGTATGTATAAGCTGCTTTGCGTGCTCCCCTTCCAACATATTGTGCCCCTTGCCCCACCCCCCCTCCCACACCGGCTTATTGTTTACATAATGTAGCGATCTAGCATCCTTGACAATAATTTTTCGATGTCACGTAATCAGCTAGAAATGTTTAAAATTAACAAAAGAGACAAATGTTGGGCTATACGCTTTACCAGCTGTCGCAATGTATTATGTATCATTTGTTTGTAAATAAAGGTGGTGTTCGATATGGGTCGACATGTGTTTAACCTCATTTCCTTGTTTTCCCTGACTCATCACACAAAATGTGTAGCAGCGCAGGTCCTCAAGGAACAAAGAAACTGCCCTACAAGATGCAGCTATTCAAAACGGTCTATAGAAAGACCCAAGTACATAAACTACCAACCTTTCTCTTGCCAAGGAAGATATTGAGCATTCTAAGCAGTTGCAGAACACGTTCCTCTCTCCTGGATTCCCCCATCGAAGCATCATTGACTACTAGGTACGGGTAGATCTGGAAATCAACAAATACTGTAAGAGCTGAAATATTCGCGGTGGTTTTATTTTCGCGCATTTCGCGCACCAGACAGAGCCCGCGAAAATAACAACCCGCGAAAATATTGTTTGCAACAATTGTGGCGATCCCTGTTAAGGTGACATAATTTCCATCCGCGAAAATAACAACTCGCGAAAATGTCAGTGATGTTGAAATGCGTGAAAATATCTGTACGCGAAAATATTGGCTTTTACAGTATTCACTGGTAATCTGAAACGTCCATTGCTAAAGCATAGCCAAACAGTTTACTGGTTTTTAGTGTAGACCCAATAGAACTTAGGCAACACTCAAAGGGCGACATTTTCACTTCAGTACTCTATAGACTAGTGACTCACGAGTCACATATTTCAAAGTATTTTGGGAGCTATTTTACATGATTCTTAGGTTAGAACGAAATCCATTTTATGGAAAAATCTGAACACGCTTCTTTAATAAATTGAATGATTGTACATACCTTGCCATTGCTTCCTCTGATATAGAGTCTCCTGGCAGCTGTGTTATGTTTATGGACAATCTCTACCCTTGGCATAAAGCGGGCAATCTTGACACTGTAGTGACTATGTCTTGGCGTTAGGTACTCCCCTGGGAGCTCCACATCAGCAGTGCTTGAGGAAAAATTGCTCAGGAATCGACAGTGTTCCTCGATCAGGAAGAACCTTCAAGAGAATGAAATGTCCCCAAAACATTACAATGGAACCACGAATGACATATGCAGCACGATATGTGGCACAGGGCATCCCCCTACCATTGTTTCCCCATTGTGTCTCCAACATCCAAGGAATTTCCAAGGAATTCCTTTCAGTTTTTAGGGGGAGTTGGTGCGTCAACAAAAGGGAAGAGTGTGTTGAGGTATAGAGGCGTTGGGGGGGGGGGGGGGGGGGGGGGGGGGGGGGGGGGGGGGGGGGGGGGGGGGGTGGGGGGGGGGGGGGGGGGGGTGGGGTGGGGGGGGGTCCCTTTGCCACATATCGTGCTGGGTATAACGAATGACCAATAGCACCGTCGGCAGAGGGCAGGTTTTCATATTTAAATGATGTGACAATAGATACACAAAGTGTCTACTCGTGCATGACGCACAGTGACGATGTGACTGCCCCCTGTCATGGCCGCCCGTGCAAAGGGTCTACTACAACAAACCCAGCAGCATGATATGGTTTAACATAAATATGATGTTTGTGCTTTCATATTGTCAGATGGTAATCTCCCTAAGGTCACATCTAAGATCAGAAATAGGAGGCTTCGTCTAGCTGGACACTGCTACCGACATCCAGAGTTGGTTTAAACGTTTAAACGTCAATTTAACGTTCGTTTAAACGTTTAAACGAATAGTAAACATAACAAAAAGTAAAACTTATTACCGCGCTCGCAATATAAAGTTCTTTGACCTGGTATCATGTGCGTTCGCGCGGCACCACTGACACTTTATTGAATTGGAGCATACATGATGCAGGCCACGAAAGTTCAGCTAGGCTTTGCTGTAATTGGATACTTTCGAGAAGTCACTCAAACCCAACATCAACAACCAATGAGAGAATGGAATCAATAACAGTTCCAACACAACTACGATCGTCGGCCCCACAGTGTTTACCGCCCTACTTTGAATTCAATTTGCAAGATGAAAGTGAAACCTATTAAAACCAACAGTAAAAACGCTTCCTCCTGCGAACGCAACTGTACATCTTCGGCTTGAAACCACAAAGGTTACTGACCATTGGGCTCATCACAGCGGTATTAGCTGCCCGATTCTTTTAGAACAAAACTGCCTCTTTAGAAATTTTCGGCGGCGCAAAACGGCCATTACATCTTTGAAAAAGGTAGGATCGTTTTTTCACAAGTTGGTTTCGGATATCCGTTTAGCATTTTTCTAAACGGATAGTTACATTTCAGTCGTTTAAACGTTCAAACGTTTACACGGTTGCAGCACTACTTAACATCTTATTCTTTGGGAACCAACATACGGGTGTGCCTTTAGGGGCAGAGGCAAATACACATACGTAGATACAGGTCTGACTGATGCTAACGAGTTGGGTGCTTTCGTGGAGAACAAGGCAATCTGGAGGCAATACTTGTCACATAGTGCTCGTGGAGGCAACTCCTCACCCTAAGTCAAGTAAGTCAATTGTCAGATTTGTGAAATACTTACCTAATTGGGCAGCAATTCTTACCTATTTGGGCATCTTGTACTTCCATGCCCCGTAATCCATACTTGGGCAGTGATTCATACTTGGGCAGTAATTCATACTTGGGCAGTAATTCATACTTGGGCAGTAATTCATACTTGGGCCGCATCCGAAATACTGGCTTTGGCTGTGGATTTGGCTGTTGCTTTTTTTTGTCCACTCGTAGCATTGCAGTAGCATTGCAACAGCATAGCAACAGCATAGCAACAGCCAAATCCACAGCCTAAGCCAGTATTTCGGATGCAGCCTTCCTTGGATATCTTGTACTTACATGTATGCCCAGTAATCCATACTTGGGCAGTAATTTATACTTGGGCAGTAATTCATACTGACATGGGCAGTTATTTGTACCTACATTAACGCATACTTACTTGGACATCTTGTACTTACATGCCCAGTAATCCATACTTGGGGAATAATTCATACTCACTTGGGCAGTAATTTGGATCTGGTCTCCATCACCTTAATCCATTTCTTCAGCTTGGAGATCAAGTTCTGAAGCTTCATTGCCCCAGGCAGTGAAAAATCAAAATCCGTGGTGAACTGCGGTTTCAATTTCTGGAACTCGGGGTCCTGCGTCGTGGCTTGGACTCTCTTGGCCAGCGATTCAGACGCGGCGCTCGAGAATGTAGTTGCTACACTGCTGACGTTCTCAATACCAACGCCAAATGTAGTCACTAGTTTCTTGATGAAACTCAGGGTATGTGGAGTGACCTTAGCTTCAATAACTGTCAAGAAAACATGCACATACAAGGGCTTGAATGAATATGGCCTCAACCCCAGCAAATTTTTACTCCCCATTTTTTTCCATGGGTGTTGAGATTTTGATACCTTATCATATTTTTCTCATTACCATTCTGAAATTTCGCACTCCCAATCCACATATTTCCACAAATATCGTTTAAAAACCACTGATTTAAACTAATTTATCGGGTTGCATAAAGCAGCGCAGCGATTACACCAACTTTTTTGCTTCCACGTCCAAATTGGAGGTTGCAAATTTTCTGTTTTCTTCCCATGGATAGTATTTTAGGGAGGTATTTATATGTTATGGCTCGGTCACACTTACAAGGCCCGCGCATTGAAAATTAATTTTAAAATGGAAAATAAGATCAGTGCGTCGTTGTGCACCCAACTTTTGTCAGGATTTGGGAGAAGCTAGCGAGTTGACAACGAATGCACAGCGTGTTGCTAGCGCGCTGCCCGTATACAGAGCGCATACAGAGGGTATACAGAGCGCATACAGAGGGCATACAGAGCACATACAGAGCGCATATCAGTGCGCGGGCCGTGCATCGTGTATGTGTGAATGGCGCATTAGGTTAGAAAAATTTTCTAGAAAAATCTGAACAAGCTCCCTTCAAGAAGAGAAGTCTTTGTACAAATTCCCTTACCCGCTCCTCTGTTCTCGAAGGCCACAGCTTGGCATTTTGCCAACGCCAGTCTCAGCTGCCTCAACACTTCCTGGTTCCAAGTTTCTCGAAACCACACCATCTTAAAAAGATTTTTAAAATACGTCATTAAAGTCAAATGTTTTCAAAATGAAATTGCAACATACTGGCAATTCCACAGATACGGACGCTACATTTGTAACTTTGAATGGGAGACTTTAAAGATGCAAACATAACGGTCCCATGTGATGAAGGCCCAATTTCATAAAGTTGTTTAGCAAAAATATTTGCCCAATCCAAAATTTGTTTGCTTTATAAAAATGGGTTAATAGTCAATAGTGGTTTTTTGTGTTGAATGAACGTTAAAAACGTTGTCTGCAGACAATATTTTTTTTAAAAGCAACTTCAATTGACAACAAAAATGGTGTTTGTTACCGTAGCTATCAACACTTTTAGTCGCGTTTATATTGTCAACTTGTGAAGTAACATTTTGGGTCATTGCAAATGATATATTGGGGCCTTGCATGATAGCGAGAGGATGAGAGATACTCACTTGGTCTACAATGCCTTCCAGTGAGGACAGCAGTACAGGATGGGAATCTCTCTGGACCTGCATGATGCGACTACATCGCACCATGGGCACTGATGCCCTGATGGGGCCTGGATTGGAGGCGGTGCTTGATCCCAGCTGGGAGGTGGAGGAATGACTACTGGTGGTGCTAGTACTAGACATGAGGGTCTCTGTCAAGAAGCAAGTTATAAATATGGCAAATTAGTTGTATGATGGGGTACATAAACAGTATTTTGAACAAACTAAACTCCTCAAAAAAAGTTCGGAAAGTCAAGTTTGACTGACGATTTATCTCTTGTTACTAAATCATTTCCCTTGATTTTGGTATAATTGGAAAGCCATGTTATTCCTGTTATGATTAATCAATTGGGGAATGTGCAGTATAGCAGAATACAGGGTTGGGTGGAAAGTGAAATGTCACAAAATTCACTGCTATTGTCATGCAGTGCATTCCCCTTTTGCTTAGAGGATGGGAATGTGTCAATGCACTTTTTGACAATAGCAATGCATTTTGTGACATTTCACTTTACACCCACCCCCGTATTCAGCTGTGCTGCACATCCCCCAATTGCTTAATCATAACAAATGACACACCATCGTAAAGAGGAATAACAGGGCTTTCCAATTATATAAAATTCAATCATTACAAGAGAGAAATCGTCAGTCAAACTTGACTTTCCGAACCTTTTTTGAGGAGTTTAGTCAAAAAAGGAAAGACCACGTACGGACATTTAAAAAACATTCGATTACAATGCGCGTTTATCGTACGGGCACATTACGCACATATCGTAGAGTACGTACGTACGCACGGTTGTGCCGCACCAGATATCCAGTAGTCACAATGGTCATTGGCGAACAAAGACGGAAAACAAAGGCTTTCTATGGTCAGAAACTGAATGAAGACTAGAATCTTTAATCTTGAAAATGTCTCTTTGTTTAGGGGTTCTTTGATTAATCATATATTGGCAGACAAATGGCTCATAATTAAATCGACAGGTCAGACCACCCTGAACCCTTAGCCTGCTGTCGGCAAACAAATTTTTTTCCCTGCACGCTGTTGGCGACTGGAGTTGCCCGCGTCACTGTGCAGAAAGCTCAAGGTATGTATTATCCTAATGTCACAAAAATTCATATCTAAAACAATTCTGATATATTGACCGAGTTTCGTTTTTGGTATGGACCTCATTAACAGCTGTGCATACGTAAACAAGTCTGCATGAAGTTGTATGAGAAATAATGTTTAAATTCAGCCCAAACTTCCCCGCCCATAACATCCTGTTGCAGTTCTTGAACTTTGAACAGCCGTATCTCAGCAAATATACCACCGATACAAGTCAACTATATCTCATTCTAAAGCTAAAAATGCCAGATATCCAATGGTGTAAAAATCTCTTCCGAACAAAAAATATCTTCTGCCTGGTTTTAGGGTGGTGGGTCACATCAGGGGTCGATATTAACAGTAGTCCCGTAGTCCAAGGCTAGTGGTTTTAGCCAGAGGACTAGTAGTTGCCGTATGTTGGTAGTCCGACCGGCTAGTGGGCCTATATGCTGCACTACATTATACATATTTTTATGCAAGAAAAATGTTTCCTGTTAACATTTCAACGTTGGGAAAACAATAAGCAGTCAAAACGATGTGGCACTAACAAGTTTAGGTTCTCAATCTGCAGCTGATATCACGAAAAAGTGCGTAGCTTGTGAATTTTTTTTTTAAATGGCATAAGAACCATAGCATGCATGTAATTATTGCAGGAATGTAGCGCAACAAAAAAGTTGCGCAAGTGGGGTTAAGCAGTACGTGTGACGTGAAATCGGCTGCAGAATTTGTTTTTTTAAATTATTTTACTTTTTGTATTTGATCAATAATACACAATTATCAAATGTCCAAAATATAGAAATTATTTGTGTACGTTTCTGCAGGACTACTAATAAATGATGGCGGACTAGTAAAATGTTGATGTGACTAGTCCTGTGGGATACCATAAAACTCAAGTTAATTTCGACCCCTGTCACAAACAGTACCGGCCAAAAGTTTGAGTACACCTGTTGAAAACTATGTTTAGTAACATTTTACAGCATTTTATGCCCAGTACAAAAAACACATTATGCAACCAATATATTCAATGCATGTCATAGAAATGTCCTTGAAACTTCAGAAATGTCTCTTTATCTTTCATTCCTCAAAATAGCCACCTCTGGCTTCATATATAAAAAAAAGTAGCCTCTGAAGGTCACACAAGTTTTAAGAAGTATACAATATTGTATTATGTAACAGATTATGTGTAATAGGTTCTTTTGCATGTGTTCTGACTGTTCTCTGCTTTTCTGAGGTCCCTGGAACGTGTCCAAAATCACTTTGTACTAGCTGAATGCACAGTATTGGCACCAGTCAGTTCTTGACCACTATCAGATAGCTATCTAGTCTAAACACAACTGTTGTAAAATGTGACCGGCTCCAGCAAAACCCAACACTTGTGATGAAAATTCAAAATTTAAGTTTTGGTATCAGCTTAGTGTGCACACAAAAAGGTATCTTTTAAAACATGTTTAAGGAAATTCTGATAATTTTTTGCGAAGTTATGACCAATTAAAGTATGACAGATCAGAAAAAGTGAAATGGAGCTATTGGTCTTTAAAGTTTGACAAACTAGTTGATTATTTAATTTTTTGTCAATAATATGAGGAATTTTGAGACAGTTCAAACAACAAAACAAACCTTGAATGTATCCCGATGTTGATTCTGCCAAATTTTCAAGTTGGTCCCAGAGGCCATTTTTTAAGGTTGTGGGCCCATATCACGTAATGGGAAATGCCGAGAAGCGTCGGGTTTTGCCAGAGTCGGTCACAAATGGCAAAAGGACCCCAGTTGAGTAAAGAAAAGGGTAAGCTGTGATTACTCTACGAAATGAGAGTCAATCTTACAGACAAATTGTAAATTTAGAGAGGTTTCGCAAGTAGGTACTGTATGTTGGGAAAACCACGCACCTGTGGAGCTGGCAGTGGCTGTGGTTGTAGCATTAGTTGTTGATGCTGTAGATACTGGTGCTGTGGTGGGAGCCGTCGTTGATGTTGGGTCATCTCCTGCCTTACCTACTGATGAGCTCCGGCGTAGACCGCCGAGGAACTCGATGCTTTTAACTGTATTATTGTAAACATGGGTAAAAACTTAAGAAAATCTACAGCTACTGCAACACTGGCCTTCCACTATAATAGAGAGGTTTCGCAAACCGACGGATACGTGTACGCATACGTTTAGCTATCCGTTTACTGTTAGCGGCATTTTTATGGTTTTGCTACTCCCAAACTACAGAGTGTTAGCTAAAATGAGTCTATTTCAGACAGGGGGAAAACTACCGGGCACAACACGGCTTTGACACCAATATTACTTTCAATTCAAAGCTTTGAAATGCACAAAAAAGTTTGTGGACATTCATAATCTATATTCTCTTCAGCGAAAAATGAGGAAAACACTAGAAATCCAAAATTTTACGTGTTTAGTGCTCACGCATCCGTGCCGTGCAAATGCATAGCGGGTAGCAAGTCGCGTATAATGTTACAAGACTACAGAAGCCTGTGACGTATCTGTCGCGCTATTCGTATCCGTGCACTTACGAAACCTCTCTTATGTCAAATATTTGACGTACTCTGCAAGAGTCACTTCTTGCACAGTCTGAGCCAAGTTTTTGCGAGCATAATTAGAAATCAGGGAAGAGCCAGGCTTATGAAAATATGAAAATGCAATGGAAATTTCATACAGTATTTAAAAATTCCATGCGGTGTCCGAGTACCACCAGGAAGTAAATTTTAAAACAAATGTAAAAAAAAGTTCAAGTTTAAGTTAGTTTTTTGGCTTTGTCTGAAAGAGGAACTTGTAGAATTGGGCCGATTTTACTATTATTAAATTTTGCAATCATCGCAACAGAGATCGCCAAGAAAAAATACATCGCTCTTGCGATGGCGATGCCACTTTTAGCACTGGAGCATTTGAAACTATTTAAAAAATAATCAAAATGTGTTGCTTGAACGTAAATCACAAATCAGCACAGTTGTAGCACAGAGATGAGAAATACCAGTGGGTCCAATCTCTAAAGATGACTCCTTGGTGAACAGAGGTGGATTTATAAAATGCCAGTAATTTGGGTTTATGAACAAATGCGATGCCAAACGAACGTTTAGACAAATGAAACTGAGAAAAAAGTCCTCATGATTTGATTTTATGACGTCATTTTGATACTTAACGATTCCTTAACGACTGCATTTTAGTCATAGCAAATAATCCATCCATCCATCGTAAAACAGATGGTTTGCGATGAAATTTTTTTGTGTAAAAATGATCTTTAAAATTTGTTGCTAACGAGCGATGGGATTTGAGTTTAGGGGTTGGGTTGGGCAGAGTGTTAGTGATGGCATAGTGTTAGTGATGGCATAGTGTTAGTGATAACACTCCAGGGATAAGACATTACAACTTACATCTTTCCCGGTGTTCTATCTTGAGTGTAAGATAAAGTGTTCTGATTGGGAAGTAGAGAGCTTGTGGATAGACTCGGCCGACCGTTGTGAGTATACTGATGATGAGATCACCCTCGGAACCAACCAGACACGTCAACAACTGTGGAATCCTGTAAGGAATAAGATGTAATGCCATTGGAAAGTACCGTCGTGAAACAAACAAGTTAATCATGTCCACAGACTTCTATAATAATAATAATAATAATATTAATATCACTTAATGCAGCAAAGGGACAACACGCAGGTAAGACTTTACCAAACTACCACCGAAATTTCGGCTAAAAGACATCGATTGGACACCAAAATTCTGTTACCCAAAGGTTCCGAATATGGTTCCAGACCCAAGAGAGACGGTTCTAGACCTAACAAAAATGGTTCTCGATTTGAAAAAGATGGATTTTGACCTAAAAAAATGGATTTTGACTTCCAAAATATTGGGGCTACACCAAATTGTCGACCTAATAGAGCGCGTCGTCCTAATAGGGCTCTCTACGCAAAAAGTGTCGACCCATTGGATAAAATAGAGAAATAATGGTGGATACTTATATAGCGCACATGTCCGCCCCACGGGGGTGCTCCTGGTGCTGTTGCCATTATTACCGCTGCCATCAGGAAATAACCAGAACCATTTCGCATCAACTAGGTGGCAACCTGGCCAAGGCGCACAACCCTATCAGCAGTTAGATTGTGGCATTTCCCATAACAGCTCCCCATATATCGCTTGGGTTGACGAGGCAATTGAGATTAAGTGTCTTGCCCACAGACACAAACATGTTGGCACAAGTGGGGCTCGAACCCATAAACCTTTGATCACGAGCACGGCTGTATACCCACTAGACACCACGTGCTCCCCATATCATAAAAGCCTGTTCACACATATGCATTGAGTATCAAGCTTTGAGCGTCAAGTGTCTTGATGCACTTCAAAACCTCTTGCTGTCAATCACACATTTCTCTTATTCTGCCCTCCCATCATTGCATCCTATCAGTTAGTTGCCTAGGCAATGGCTCTACACTAAAAATCACTGAACCGTGTCTCTGTGCTTTTGCAATGGTACTTTTTGATGTTTAGAGCCAATTACCATGGCAAACTACGTCACACTTCGGCTGTCTATACCGCACATACTGGCACCATGTATGCATGCGCTGCACTGAAGTACTGCACTATTAAAATGTACTGCGCTACACGCTGCTGGCTTTTTCCATGATATCATGGACACTTTCAGGCACTGCCTCTGATCGGCTCGTCGGTATTTTCGTCACGCGGCAGAGCATCCAAAATGCTTCAAGAATAATTCTTTGTTTTGACACGCGTCAAGGCTGCGGAGCGGCAAGCGTTGTTTTTTTACGCACTGCTTGTGTGTGACCAGTGTAATAGAAAACCACACAGAACATTCTAAGTGAATTTGACATACGTAACAAACACAATGAGCAGCGGTTTAGCAAGTACAGTAAACTCTCATTATAGCGCTCTTCAAGGGACTGAAATAATTTGAGCTTTATATCCAGAGAGCTCTATAACCAATGAGAATAATGGCTGGGACTTAGAAAAAGGAGCCTTAAATCGAGAAGAGCTTTATATCAGGGGGTGTTATAACAAGAGTTTTATTCCATTAAACTCCATCATCTGCTTCACGCGGAGAGGATTGTTACGTCATCTCGCTTGTGGGCTATTTAACGACATGTGACAGATGACGCACACATCAGACGACAGGGATTTATTCATTTTTAAAAATAAAAATTAAAAGAAACATCAAGTACCTACCAAGGCAACCATTGAATCGGGGGCACGCCTACGGAGTACTTCTCCACAGCATCAGCTAGCTGGTGGGAGTTCTTCTCATCGTCGTAAGTTAGCAGCCACAAGACCTTGGCCAGGTATTTGCGTGATTTAGTCTCATTTTGATGCCGACATGCATGCAGGAAACACACAATCGCAGATACGCCCACCTGGATTTGTCTGTTATATGAAAAACAACACAGTATTAACTCTTTCACTGCCCAAGTTTTTTTTTAATTTAACCCTAAATTGCGAACTTTTCGCTTTTTTAAAAAATATTTGAAATTCTGTTAAAAAATAAATAAATAAGTCGTACTCACCAAACTTGTTGTACTTTGTTCGTTTTTACATTCCAAACTCAGTACCATTGTTTTGAGAGTGATAAATACCGATCTATTTCACTATCTGAATCCGCAAAATTTCAAAAAAAAATCTTTCCCAGACACGCGTTAGTCTATGAGCGCCGCCATCTTTGCTGCTCAGAACAGCTCAAACTTTGCGCCCTCCCGTGGCACTCTGAGATCGTACATGAATGATTTTGCATTTTTATGATAGATCAGTACGCCCTCTACCGATATTTCTAGGTCGTACATGTACGGTGGCTGGCGTTTTAGAAGAAAAGAAATGATAAACTCGAAAACGTACATGCACGATATTGGCAATTTCAGAGTACAAACAGATCGTACATATGTACGGCCTTGGCAGTGAAAGAGTTAAAGGAGCTTGTTCAGATTTTTCCCAGATTTGGTTCTAACCTCAAAATCATGAAAAATGCCTCCCCAAAATATACTGAAACGCAAAAGAAACTTACCACCTTTTAAACCTTTAAATAGCAACAATAACACTGCGTGTAGTAATGTGTGAACTTATTTGTGGACAATAGTGTCCTCACTGTCAGACCAAACGGTGTCTGAAGGTCACTTGAACCTTCAATGGTCACTTCATGGCACAGCTGTTGAACAGCTGTTTTGACTGTAAGTGATTAGCCAAGGGGTATGGGATGATTGTAATGAGCTGCACGTGATGTCTTTATGTTGGCTTTAAAAAGGCCAGTGCAAGATGGGCATTACAAGCAACATGCCAAGACTGGTATAGGCAGTATGCGCCGACGATGCACTGCCTGTATCCAAATCAATGGTGGCCACACACGCTATTGAAAGGGGACTGACATCGCACCCTCTTCTGTTCTTTACTGTGTGATGTATCTTGGTCAAAAAATGCCAATGTTTCAATTAGCAATTGTTGGTTTGTTTTATTTTGAACTGTTACAATTTCATTACATTTTAAACAAGTGGTAAGTTTCTTTTGCGTTTCAGTATACTTTCCATGGGAAGAAAACAGTAAATTTGCAATCTCCAATTTGGATGTGGAAGCAAAAAGGTTGGGGTAATAATCACTGCAGTGCTTTATGGAACCGGATAAATTAGCCGAGATTATTTAGGCCAAAAAAATTAAAATACAATTTTTTATTTTAAAAGGCAAATGTGATTGGCCAAAAGTCAAGACCTGGTCAAGGACCACAAATACTAACTCTTGAGTCATTTCTACATTCATTGTATGAATCTTCTCACCAAAAGATTATACTTTGCAACACTCCGAGGCCGTGGCTACAAAGCATGATTTAATACACTGACCGGCCGTCAACAGCCGTCAAGTTCAAAACTCGGTGTGTATAAATGAATGGTGGACAATGAACCGTGGAAGACAGCGGCAAAGTTGACGTTTTAACTCGTCAACCGCCCCCGTGACTATACATTGCCAGAACATGTTTTCACGTCCTCCGGCGTCAAGTGGTAAAATCTTTCATGAACGTACCTGTCTTTACAGTAGATCTGCTCTAGGTAGTCCCCCCATAGAGCCCAGGCTTTTACAAGCGTGTCATGCATCTGGACTGCTGCTGAGAATGCCTTGTTAGCTTCATCCGATCGGCTATAAAACAAAAGAACCAAAAAGAGCCAACGATATTCTCACTTCTAGTTTATTTTGTTTGGTTTTAAATGTCTATGAATAAGCCGGACGGTTGGTTAACAGAAAGAAAAAAAAGCTGTTAATATATTTTTTTGTAATGGGTTTAATGAACTTCAATTTGCAACCAATTGACAAGTGTCTTCCACCTAAACATCGAGATACATAGGCAGGTGGCGCCATTGTCAGCCGACGGCCAGAGGCACTGGGGAATCTCATTACTCTTCACGAAGGAATGCTCTGGGATCTTTTAAGTGCATTATACAACACAATGGACCAACGGCTTTACATCCCTTCCGAAAGATGGAGCAATTGTGGTCGAGTGCCTTGCTCAAGGGTACAGGTACCACGGCCGGGTATTGAACCCACATCATCAAATTTTGACCCCTCATGCGAGTCAACGACCTTTTATAAACACTCGGCCACAGTACCCCACATGGTACCCCAGTATATTATTATTACCTGCCAACTTGGGCCAGGAATGTGCCTTTGAGCGCGTAGAATTCAGCAGTCATGTCGCGTGTGAAGAACTTCAAGTTGGTTGACTCGATGACCTCCAAGCCCTCCTGCAGTTCTTGTTTGCCCATGGTGCTTGCCATGTGCAGGTAGCATTTGACCTGCTGGCGAATCTTCTGGAAACAGTCTACGATGGGAACACTGGGAATGGTATGAATCCTGCCGATACAAGAAATGTTAGGTATCAATGTCCATCCTATCACTAAGTACGTCTTTCCACGGTAAAGGGGGCATTTTGGCAACACAGACCATATTTTCCAGAAAATACCTTTGTCTGGTCTCAAAATAAAAGAAATAAGTTTTAGTTGTTCTGAAGAGATAACTTAGGCCCAAAAAAGGTTACAATTAGTGCGACAACATGCCTTTCTAAAGACCCTGTGTACAAATTTCCAATACGCTCGTAACCGGGACGGCCTAAAATGTAACACAAGTGTCTGTCCCGGTTACGAGCGTATATTGGAAATTTGTACACAGGGTTTTTAGAAAGGCATGTTGTCACACTATTTGTAACCCTTTTTGGGCCTAAGTTATCTCTTCAGAACAACTGAAACTTATTTCTTTTATTTTGAGACCAGACAAAGGTATTTCCTCGAAAATATGATCTGTGTTGCAAAAATTCCCCCTTTACTGTGGAAAGACCCAAGTAGCTAAGAAAAAAATCATATGGCCTGCCATCAGGAGTCAAACCTGATACCGCTGTAATGCGAGTTAAAAGAGCATGACCAGATTTTTCAAAAAATGGATTTCCTTCTAACCCAACAATCATATAAAATATCCATGGGAAGAAAACAGGAAATGTGTAATCCCCAATTTGGATGTGGAAGCAAAAGGGTTGGTGTAATCGTTGCAGTGTTTTATGTAACTGGATAAAATATTTTACTAAACTTCGGTGGAATTTTGATGGTATCCCTGGAAATACACGGATTGAGGGTGCAAAATTTCAGAATGGTAATGAGAAAAATATGGTATCAAAATCTTACTACCCATGGGAAAAATGGGGGCGTCAAAAATGTGATCTGATCATGCTCCTTTAAAGGAGCGTGTCAAGATCACGTTTTTGAGCCCCTACTTTTCCCATGGGTGTTGAGATTTTGATACCATATCATTTGTCATATTTTTCTCATAACCATTCTGAAATTTCGCTCTCTCAATTCATTACGTAAACTAATTTATCTGGTTCTATAAGGCAGTGTAGTGATTACACCAACCTTTTTGTTTCCACATCAAAATCGGAGTTTGCAAATTTCCTGTTTTCTTCCCATAGATAGTATTTTCAGGAGGTATTTTATATGATTGTTAGGTTAGAACAAAATATATTTTCTGAAAAAAAATCTAAACATGCTCCTTCAAACGCGTTCGGGCGTGTACTCGTGTCAACACGAGTATACTCCTGCGCCCAAGAACGGCAAGATTAACGACACTCGGGTCAATGAGAGTATGCTCTCGCTACTCCCCTACAAATGGGGAGTGTGCTCTTACTCCTGACGAGTGTCATATAATTTGTACAAAGATGGCTGAATAAGGGTGGGATTTTTGGTGAATTTGCTCAACGTGTCAACTGGATAACTGAAACAACAACTCACTAAGGTTTGTTCCAGACGGCACCAAAGGTTCTCACGACTTATGGTCTGTATTTTCTTCAATTTCTTGTGAGCAGTAAAACAGCGTTTTTTGTGTAGTCATGGCAAGAGGCGGCCATCTTGACTGATGGCCATTCGCGCATGCGGACTTGCCGTTTGCGTAATGTGACCCAAGTGCAATGCACACGCATTACTCCAGAGTAGCGAGAACTGTACGCCCGAACGCAGCCTTTGAGTCTCAAAAACTGAAAATTTCATTTCTTTCACCATGACTTAGATTAATCCGAGGAAATAACTTTTCACATTTAACAAGAGTGTACCCAGTTTAGCGTACCTGCTGAGGGAGTCGAGTGCTGGACCAATCAGGTGGTGCTTGCGTGCTACTTTACCATAGTTGATGATGGACTGGGCCGATGCATGTACGCCAAGCATAGCATGCTGCTGCTGCTGTATGACAACCAAGCATAAAGGCATTTTGTAATGTTCAGCCAATTGGGGTGTTTCAAAGTCAAATAAAATTCATGAAGTTTGTGCAATTTAGAGACAGATTACATGATTGGAAAACTTTTAAAAACAGGAACAACAGCATCACATAATTAAAGAATAATGTTGATAAACTAATACTTCAGAAAACCATAACATTTTACGCAAGATGTTTGTGTTGAATTAATGGTAAAAAATATTGTCTGCACATGATTTGTTTTTAACATGCACCTTGAGTTGGCAATTTCTCCCACAAAGGTACCATTTTACATGGAAACAAATCATGTGGTGTTTGTTACCATTGCTGTCAATAGTTGGGTTTTTCTTGTGAACTCATGAAGTAAAGTTTTGGGTCACTGCAAAATATGTATTGGGGCTTTATTTTTCTTCAAGACTTAATGAGATTCCCCACACATAATCAATAGGATTCTGCACTTGATAGAGTAAAGTTAAACAGTGGGTTAACCAGCATGAAAGCTGTAGGAATGAGGGAACCTCTTGAGCCCCTCCCTATTTTGAAGGCTTCCCACCAATTGATATTCTCTCCCTGTCATAAACTTTGGCAAATCAACATTATTTCTGTATGTTTTGAGACTTTACTCTATCAAGTGCAGAATCCTATTGATTATGTGTGGAGAATCCCATTAAGTCTTGAAGAAAAATAAAGCAGGTGTGGCAAACTTGATTGCGACATCATGAACCTGTTATCAGCATTTTTGTGTCTTGTCACATGATCTGTCAGTTTCTGAGCCAATAGACATGCAAACCATGTGAAAATTGCTTAAAATGTTGCAGAGCAACCTTTAGCCCATTACCCTTACTAAAATTATGTCTATGTCCTGACTTGGTCAACATTTTTCACAAAAATACTTTTGACCCTTATTTTATTTTGAGGAGTGTATGTGAGCCACTCAACCAAAAGAAGGCTCTTGCATAACAAAAAATGAAAATGGAGCTAATGACGTATATTATAAGCTTCACAAAACTACAAACATTGTGTCAATCCGTCCAAAATTTATATTATGACCATTTCCGTGATGACCATGAGCACAATTTTTTAAGAAGCGCTTTAGAGAATAATGGCGTAGAAGGTTGTACTTTTAAGGCATAAAGTCCTTAGCAACCAATTCCGACTCCAAAAGCCCTACACCTATAGGAAAACATGTGTTCTTCTGGTGTATGGGATATAGTACCAGGATTTCTGCATAAGACCACCTATTAAGTATCCATCTATCACATAAAGAAGTTTAAGTGAATAAATACTACCAGAAAACAGCTTTTTTCCCAATTTTTTTTCTAAAGCATACCTTCATGAAACTAGGCTAATGGAAAATCACTGATATTCCATGTTTATTTTCATTGCCTTTGGCAGGGGTTGGCACTATATTCCATAACACGTTTCCTATAGGTATAGGTCTTTCGCCTTAAAGGCAAGGCTCGTCAGCAATGCGCGCCCGCCAAATGTGTGCCACGCAATACGCAGCTCTATAGCAAAGGCATGGAGCTGCGTGTTTCGAGCACGAATTTGGCAGGCGCGCATTGCTGACGAGCCTGTGCCTTTAACAGAAGTACAATATTTTATGCCATTTTTTTCTAAAGCGCTTCTTAAAAATTGTGCACTTGGTCATCACGGAAATGGTCATAACTTGGTAAATTTTTGACAGATTGACAAAATGTTTGTAGTTTTGTGAAGCTTATAATATACTCTATCTGATTAAGTCATTAGCTCCATTTTCATTTTTTTGTGCAAGAGCCTACTTTTAGTGGAGTTGCTCACAAATATCAACAATTGTGTACAATAAAATAGTTACCTCTTTGGCCAAGGTGGCTCTTGACGCCTGGTTCGCTTCAAGGCCGGCACGGTTCTTCCAAGACAGAAAAAGATGTATCAATACATATTCATGAACTCTCAATAACGTATTAATATCTATTCAAGATGTATCAATACATATTCATGAACTGTCAATAACGTATTAATATCAATTCAAGATGTATCAATACATATTCATGAACTGTCAATAACGTATTAATATCTATTCAAGATGTATCATTACATATTCATGAACTGTCAATAACGTATTAATATCTATTCAAGATGTATCATTACATATTCATGAACTGTCAACGTATTAATATCTACTCAAGATGTATCAATACATATTCATGAACTGTCAATAACGTATTAATATCTACTCAAGATGTATCAATACATATTCATGAACTGTCAATAACGTATTAATATCTATTCAAGATGTATCAATACATATTCATGAACTGTCAATGTATTAATATCTATTCAAGATGTATCAATACATATTCATGAACTGTCAATAACGTATTAAAATCTATTCAAGATGTATCACTACATATTCATGAACTGTCAATAACGCATATTAACATCTATTCAGGATGTATCAATACATATTCATGAACTATCAATAACGCATATTAACATCTATTCAAGATGTATCAATACATATTCATGAACTGTCAATAACGTATTAATATCTATTCAAGATGTATCAATACATATTCATGAACTGTCAATAACGTATTAATATCAATTCAAGATGTATCAATACATATTCATGAACTGTCAATAACGTATTAATATCTATTCAAGATGTATCATTACATATTCATGAACTGTCAATAACGTATTAATATCTATTCAAGATGTATCATTACATATTCATGAACTGTCAATAACGTATTAATATCTATTCAAGATGTATCAATACATATTCATGAACTGTCAATAACGTATTAATATCTATTCAAGATGTATCAATACATATTCATGAACTGTCAATAACATATTAATATCTATTAAAGATGTATCAATACATATTCATGAACTGTCAATAACGTATTAATATCTATTCAAGATGTATCAATACATATTCATGAACTGTCAATAACGTATTAATATCCATTCAAGATGTATCAATACATATTCATGAACTGTCAATAACACATTAATATCTATTCAAGATGTATCAATACATATTCATGAACTGTCAATAACGTATTAATATCTATTCAAGATGTATCAATACATATTCATGAACTGTCAATAACGTATTAATATCTATTCAAGATTATCAATAACGTATCAATATGTAACTGAACAACTAAAGAGTTTCATTGTTTTGTATGGGCTCTGTGGGGTACTGAGCCCGAGTAGTTCAAGTCACTGACTCGCAACACTCGGTTTAAAACTTGGGGTTGCGATTCGATACCCGGCCATGGTACTTAAACACACTTGCTCCATCCTTTGGAAGGGATGTAAAGCCATTAGTCCAGTGTGTTGTGTAACGCACTTAAAAGATCCCAGAGCACTCTTTCGTGAAGAGTAAGGGGATTCCCCGGTGTCTCTGGTCGTCGGCTGCCAATGGCGGCACCCACCTATGTATCTCCATGTTTAGGTGGAAGATACTTGTACCCGTGATTAAAATCCCATGTTGATAAAACTGCCGTGTAGAAATTTCAGCCACAAAGGTGCAGTAATACTTCTGAAAACTTGAACAATCCATGCATGTTTTTGTGTCGAGTTGAATGGTAAAAAGTCTTTTGCAAAAGACTTTTCTTGAAAACCACCTTCAGTTGTTAATTTCTCACGCAAAATACCATTTTGGACTGAAATAAAATTATGTGGTGTTTGTTACTATTGTTATTAACACTTTTAGTAAGGTTTTTCTTGTCAACTCGTGAAAAAAAAATTTGTGGTCACTGCAAATGATGTACACTACACTACACTACACTACACTTTTAATAGTAATATCATAGCATACCATGTCTTGTGAATTCAGACTGTCATAGGCACTGACGATAGCCTGGTAATGGTGCTGCCTCCACATAAAGATATCACTCCAATGAGTCAGGTCATCAGACACCATTGGAAGACGGTTCCTAAAATTATAAGAAAAAAAACAATTCAAAGTTCGCTTTCCAAATTCCAATACAACACAAGACACATATGTATGTGTATGTGCATGGGTATAGTGAAAACTAACAACCCCAAGGTGTTGGATGATTGGGACTATCCCCTGAGGCACAATCATTCATCACTCAGAGATCAGTATTTTTCACTATTTCCCTTTAAACCATGTAATTGTTTTTTTGTCATGCAGCTGCAGTATTTCATGGATCTGATCCTTCATTTCTAATATCGCAAAGCGAGCACCGTACAACCGGACGTCGTTTTGATTTATGTTGTAATAGACTGGTACAACTGTGCTCGCCACTAATCTCCACGGGTATGCACGTAAAGTAAAATTCCCAGCTAGCGAAATCGGACTCCGGCCTTATACCCTTTCATGTCTGATAGGACTCTGAAGTCCCAGCCTTAAAGCGCCTTACCTTATGTCCGTTTTCTCATCTGTTTTGCGTGTGTTGCGTTTGTGCTGCCGCGTCCGTCTGTATCAGTCTATGTAGCGATTCAGACACAAACGAATGAAAAACGCACCAAAGGAAAGGCGACTTTAGTAGCCTAAAAAAGTTTAGTGTAAAAAATAACTTGGGCATGAAAGTTGGACTCTAGATTTGAGGCTTTACCTCCTAATATTTAACTCTAGATTTAAGACTTTACCTCCTAATATTGGACTCTAGATTTAAGACTATATTTTAATATTGGACTCCAGATTTAAGACTTTACCTCCTAATATTGGACTCCAGATTTAAGACTTTACCTCCTAATATTAGACTCCAGATTTAAGACTTTACCTCCTAATATTGGACTCCAGATTTAAGACTTTACCTCCTAATATTGGACTCTATATTTAAGACTTTACCTCCTAATATTGGACTTCGGGTTTAATGCTTTACCTCCTAATATTGGACTCCGGGTTTAATGCTTTACCTCCTAAAATTGGACTCCGGATTCAAGACTTTACCTACTAATATTGGACTCCGGATTCAAGACTTTACCTACTAATATTGGACTCTAGATACAAGACTTTACCTCCTAATATTGGACTCGATATTTAAGACTACCTCCTATTAGACTCCGGGTTTAGGACTTTACCTACTAATATTGGACTCTAGATTTAAGACTACATTGTATATTAAAATATTGGACTCCAGTTTTAAGACTTTACCTCCTAATACTAGACTCCAGTTTTAAGACTTTACCTCCTAATACTAGACTTCAGTTTTAAGACTTTACCTCCTAATATTAGACTCCAGTTTTAAGACTTTACCTCCTAATATTGGACTCCAGTTTTAAGACTTTACCTCCTAATATTAGACTCCAGTTTTAAGACTTTACCTCCTAATATTGGACTCCAGATTTAAGGCTTTACCTCCTAATATTGGACTCCAGTTTTAAGGCTTTACCTCCTAATATTAGACTCCAGTTTTAAGACTTTACCTCCTAATATTGGACTCCAGGTTTAAGACTTTACCTCCTAATATTGGACTCTATATTCAAGACTTTACCTCCTAATATTAGACTCCGGGTTTAAGACTTTACCTCCTAATATTGGACTCTAGATTTAAGACTATATTAAAATATTGGACTCCAGTTTTAAGACTTTACCTCCTAATACTAGACTCCGGGTTTAAGACTTTACCTCCTAATATTGGACTCTAGATTTAAGACTTTACCTCCTAATACTGGACTCCGGATTTAAGACTTTACCTCCTAATATTGGACTCCGGGTTTAAGACTTTACCTCCTAATATTGGACTCTATATTTAAGACTTTACCTCCTAATATTAGACTCAATATTTAAGACTACCTCCTAATATTAGACTCCGGGTTTAGGACTTTACCTACTAATATTGGACTCCAGATTTAAGACATTACCTTCTAATACTAGACTCCGGGTTTAAGACTTTACCTCCTAATATTGGACTCCAGATTTAAGACTTTACCTCCAAGTTTTGACAATAGCCTTCATATCATGCAGGCTCTGGTTACGTCCCAGGTTTGCTGGCTGGAGACCCTGATGTATCTGGGATGCTTCGTGGAGCTCTATAATACGCTGTGCAGCCTGCAGGAGCGGTGTATGAGCCTGTGTGACGTAGTGCGGCAGGCGACGCCATTCCTTAATAGCTTGGCTACTGGAACTCTCAACTAGGCGCTCAATCTATGTGCACACAAATAAAAGCCATCAAATGAACCAGTGTTGAAAGTACTTGTCCTAAGTACTTGTCCTAAGTACTTTACCTTTTTGGAAAGGGAATAAGACAGACTGGTCAACCCCCAGGCCTAAAACTTGGTGGACAAGTCGTGCACGGACTCGGGTTAATGTGCACGAAATATGGTGTTGTTAGCCTAAGGATTGTGCATTTTATGGACATTTTTATGGGTGGCAGTTGTTGGGGCAGTGTTTTAGCCAGGAATTGAGAAAGTGGGAGTGCAAATTGAAAAAGTGGGAGTGCAACTTTGTAAAGTAAAAAAAAATGTGTCCGAAGCAGCGCGAAGTCACTGCCGGAGTCCAGCACCCGCTTAAGGGTCCTGGAAGCTCTGGCTATTGTAGATGACAGGGTTCTCCCCAAGTTGATTGAAAATGTGTGGGGGCCCAATTCTGTAACGACTCGATAACCTGCGAAGCCACGGCGTGGTGTCCGGGGCCCACTTAAGGGCCCCGGGAAAATTTGTGACTTTACAACAAGTTTTCTAGTGCATTTAGTCTGGGGTCTTGAACTAAGCTACATGTAAACAATTTTGTTTTAAACAAAAACTTTAAAAGACTAGGACTAATACATGTAATAAAGCATTGGTGAGTGCAGATTTGATGGAAAAACTCGAAAATTTTGAGTGAAATTTTTTAATATTTTGTGTGGAAACACTTCCTAAAATTTCAGTCTGCCTCATGTTTTGCACACAAGGTTTGAAGCCATGATCAACTACATGAACGTACATGTACTAAATTCCTTTCCATACCGCACATTATCCATGGGAGTTGACGATATTTTCCATAAAAATGTAGATCAAGCTGGTTGCTGCGATGCACGAAAAAAACGATCACAAAAATTACGACCGACAACCCAGCTATGTCATGTATGTGCAGGGGATTTCTCATGCAGGGGATTTCTCATGCAGGGGATTTCCCTTTCAGAGTAAGAGGCCAACTCGTGTTGTAAAACGCATGCTGATTGGCTGATAAAAATAGTATGACCTGTTGGTAGTAAATTCTGGCCAATGATGTTCAAGTTAACGAAACAGTGATCAGCATGAGTTGGACTGGTTACCGCCCCACTAAAGCCAAGAATCTTATGGTCCGGAAACCAGACTAGGCACGTTCTGGCGCCAGGAGGACCAGCTGGGCCGTCTGTACCGTATCGAGAGCTGTTTTTGGTCGGCCGTACCGTACGTGCAAATCAGAATGAACTAGAGCTTCGCGTTTGTGTTTTTTACAAACGCAAGGTGATCGGGTGACAAACACTGAAATGATGATGACGACACAGTTTTGAGATTGTTTGAAAACTTGAGTTGTTTGATGTTGAAAAAGTATTGGAATTCTCAAGACATGACTGACTATTCAACGCTAAAATTGTGTATCTGATGACGTCATAATTGTCAATCTCATCATAACGTTACTATTGTGTGCACAGATTGTTCAAGTATCTACTGAAGAACAAGTTTTGACATGTAGCCCTCGGCCTATATGTGGTGAAATAATCTTTTCAATATATATTACAGTTCTAAAGATTTTGTCATTTGAGATCATATTACTGTAGTATATCGCCGTGTAGGGAGTTGGGGTTTAATTGCATCTAGAATAAACTGACGCTCCAGTCAACTTGAGTTGCGCTCCACCATGTCCATTTTATTTCCAACACAGCAACGATTTCCAGCATGTCACATTCACAGTTTTCGGTGAGAAGACATATTTACTCTGGTCCGCCGAATAAGGCTAGCCGTACATAATTACACCCAAGATACAACAGCTAAGTCACCAAAAGTAAATGTCCTTGTGCTATCAAGTGTTCATTCAACTTTCCTGGCGATGATGCCACGGAAACTAGCAGTTTTACATCTTCAAAAGTCCAATTTTCTCGGTTGTAAATCAATCCCTGCTTATTATGTCTGACTATTCACTGCTCGCGCACGTACGTGTATATCATTGGCCGTGTGGCCCAGACATCCTCCCTAAAAAGATACATTATGACCTCTGACCCGAGACAGGCCGCCTAGATACAAGTTCTATTATTAGAAGTCGAGCACTATATATGGGCGCAAATCGTCAGATTAGTGGAGGCTTGGCATAGCGCCCTCAAACGACTGAGTTAGCTTAATTATCAAGGGACCCAACAAATAATTTCTCCACATTACGTAACCACCGTGCACGTAATGACGTCATCAGTGGTATATATGTAGTCATAAAGTCCACATGTGAGGGAACATTTCGTTCCATAGAACTATGGTCAAATTCCCTACCACTTTGGCTCTATTTGCATTAAAAATGCTAAAAAAGTGTACATTTTCGAACCTCTTCCGGTTTGGGTCACACAGGGGTCATGCCATTGTATGATTTGTTCAGTTCATTGCGACCTATCATGCATGCTGTGAAAGAATTGTTCAAATATCTATTACGATTCTTGAGATATTAATTTTTGAAATAATAACCATTTAATTTTTGTAATTTGACACCTGTGACGATATCATGACGTCACAATGTTGTGCAGAAATTGTTCAACAATTTGATAAACATCAAGTTCTTAAATGTGGCGAAAGAATCATGCAAATATCTGCTGTAGTTCTCAAGATACAGCATTTTTAAACAATTCAGCTCCAAATTTGCGTATTTTGACACCACATTACGTAACTACCGTCCATGTGATGACGTCACCAATGGTATAGTCAAAAAGTCCACATGTGTGGAAACATTTCGTTCCGTAGAAATATGGTCAAATCCACTACCACTTTGAATCTATTTGCATTCAAAACGCTTTAAAAAATGCACATTTTCGAACAACTTCCGGTTTGGACCGGAAGTAGGCGTCACACAGGGGTCATGACATTGTATGATTTGTTCAGTTCATTTAGACTTATCATGTTGTGAAAGAATTGTTCAAGTGTCTATTACGGTTCTTGAGATATGAATTTTGGAAATAATAACCTTAGAATTGTTGTAATTTGACACCTGATGACGTCATGATTACGTCACACTTGATGCTATCATGATACTATACATTCTGGTGAAAGTCTGCCGTAGGGCCTATGTCTGTATCTAATTTACTAACGATTCAGCTTGGTTTGATGGGCATTGTTACTTGTAAGTGTAAAAACTGAGATTCTCAGTTTCGTTGAACTTTGACCTCCAATTGACCCCAGAAGGAAGGGTCAGATGAAAATGCCCACACAAAGAAAATTGTAGCACAGAATGTCATCTATAAACCTGCCAAATACGAAGATCCTGGGTCACGTGGTTTTCAAGACGGAAGCATTTTAAAATATGCATATTTTGGTTTTTGGGGGTGTAATTTGATACTTGAAGACGTCACGATGACGTCACGCTTGATGCCATCATAATATTATACACGCTGGTGAAAGTCTGCCATAGGACCTATGCCTGTACTTAGTTACTTAAAGATTCAGCTTGGTTTGATGGGCATTGTTGCTCAATAAGTGCAAAAATTTAGATTTTCGTTTTCGTTGAACTTTGACCTCAAATTGACCCCAGAAGGAAGGGTCAGATGAAAATGCCCACACGAAGAAAATTGTAGGCCATGATCTTATCTATAAGCCTACTAAATACGAAAATCATGGGTCACGTGGTTTTGCAGACGGAAGCATTTTAAAACATGCATATTTTAGTTATTTTTGGGTTGTAATTTGACACCCGATGACGTCACAATGACGTCACACTTGTATGCACACCTTCACATTGGGGTTGATGTTCCTACAAAGTTTCAAGTTGATAGCTTGAACCGTTTTGAAGAAAAGCTCTGGAAACGTTTGAGTGGAAAAAGAAAAGGGAAAAAGAAAAAAAAAAAAAGACAAAGAAATCGTACAATAGTAATAGGTGATCGGAATTAGTTCCGATCACCTAATTATTGTTTGCCATGAATTCTCTGTGGTTCTTTTTTCACTAGAGAAAATTTATGTATGGTAAATTTATTAACTACTAAAGATAGTTTCAATTAATCAGCTTTACGATGGTACCAATTTTACATGTACAACTTTTCCATCCTCGATATCGAAACACTTAATGCTTCTTGTGAGAGAATTATCCGCGCGTGGTTTACATCCCTCAGAGTTTACGCACGGCTTTGACCAAGTCGTGCTGAAAAAATTTGCCCGTGATTTCATCACAACCGGCCGTGCTAACACGGCTTGCACGGCTCGCTAGCTAACACGTTGTGTTGGGGTCACCCTGCACAAATACTAATAAATGAAATAAAATCCCGACATTACCATGGTAAGATTTTTCTCATCAGGATGGCAAATTGCAATGAAGCCACGATACAAATTGACTTTCCAATTCATCTCACGAGGACAACTCTGTTCCACCTGTTCAGAAAAAGAAAAAAACTTGCAATAATCATAAAATGACAATAATAATACCGCGCACTTATCCGGGAAAACGCCAATAAAGGCGCCTGCACAATTATTACCCCCGATCATAGGGCTCCATTATTAAAATCACTCCATATACCATCTCATCTCCCTGCAGCGGATTTCATAAATCCTTTACGCACTGCGTAAGCCCGCTTGCGCAACTTTTTATTGCGTAAGCTGCACAACATTCCTGTGTAATTACACGCAAGCCTATGGGGCTTATGCCATTTTCAAAAATTGCACAAGCTACGCAATTTTTGTGAAATCGGCTGCTGGGGGGCGACTGCCTAATACTAGTATTGGGCGCTCAATGGCTAATCAAACGCATCAACAGAAAAAAATAGGTTTGTAGGGAAGAGCTGAGGGAGTGTATACCACTGCGCCTCATTGCTCAGCTGGTAGAGCATCTGTCAACAGTGTCAGAGGTCTCGGGTTTGAATCCCGGTCAGGACCACCAGGTTTGATTGCATACCTGTGCAAGAGCCTCTTTCATTGCACTCCAGTTAGGCACTCTCCAGGCACTCTCTAACACCAATTGGGGGTTGGTCTGGCCTCGAGCATTGCCGTAATCCATGAGTAGGTCCCACTGGCTGAGTTCCCTTGAGCAACGGACCCAGTGTTGTTCCCATAGCTGGTACTCAGAGAAGACTGCTGGGGCAGCTGGACCTGAGTTATGCTCTGCCCGGGCTTTGGCCATCACCTGCAGATAAAATAAAGACATCACCAAAAGTCATTCAGCCGTTGCAAATACACTCATCAAACTAATAATCATATTTAGTATATAAAAAAAATGTCAGAAAGCAAATGTTTTAATTTGTTTCTCTTCGGCTACAGTCACATTAGGGGTGCGATAGGCTGCGGATGGGGGAATCGTGCGACAAGAGCTGTCGTAGCCAGGTCCAAGGATGCTAGTGGCTCTTACCTTCAGGGCCGAAAAAAAAAACACTATCATAACTGCATTAATGTGTGCACATTGACTTACCAGCACAGTATACTGTACAGTATGTACATTGACAGTGTGCAATGCAATGGATGTCAGTATGTACATGTATGTGATCTAACCACTGCTGTATGGATACAGCGCCCTCTATGTACTTCTGATCAATAGTCTGGTTTCGTGGTACTTTAGCCGTGAATGATTATGGCCGGGATACAGACATACTGCATGTGTGCAAATCATGTACAAAGGCTGTACATACATGACAAAGGGCATATCCTGACATCGTTGATCAGTAAGTGAGACAATTTTCTACATTTTTTTTGACTTGAAGAGTTGAAAATATATTTTCCTTATATTTCCGGCCGTTTACTTTTCCGGCCTGGAAAAAAGGCTTCGCCAGATTTTTTTTTCCAAAATAAGAAAAAGCCGGAATTCCGGCTATAGACTGGCATCCCTGCAGGTCGCAGAAAATACCTACGAGTTGTGTTTTGCGGTCACACTTGTACAGCCAATTGAAAAGCTCCCAGATTGCATTCCCTATATATACTGACCAAGAAATGTTGCTACTAGTGGCACCACAGGTCACGACAGTGGCACTGTGGTCTTAAGACGGCCGTGCATCTGGTTGCAACTGATGGCAAGACAGGTCCATCTGTCGTGCGACTGGTCGCAGCTAGAGGCACGGCAAGCCTCTAGCTACTACTGGCAACTAGTCGTGCCTCTCAAACTCGCACGATCAGTCACGATTAATGAAACAATTATCGCACGATGGTCGCACGATTGCTTGCCATTACCTGCCACCTCTCTACGACCGCTTTGATCGCAGCCAGTTTTTTTTCACACGCCTGTCCACCAGAGACCAGTGGTAATTACCCAAGTGCATGCACGACCATATGCAGCACGACATGTGGCAGAGAGACTCCTGCCCCTACCAATGTTCCCCTATTGTGTCTCAAACATCCAAGGAATTTCCAAGGAATTCCTTTCAGTTTTTAGGGGGGTTGGTGCAATAATAAAAGGGAAGAGTGTGTGAGGTATAGGGGCGTTAGGGGGCGAGTCCCTTTGCCACATATCGTGCTGGGTATACGCACGACCTGTGGCGCGTTTTGTCTGCGATTCCCCACGATTTTAGGTTGAAACCATCCGTAACCTGTCGCATCCCCCAATGTGACCAGCAGCCCATTTCACGAAAAATTGCGTAGCTTGCACAACTTTTGAAATAAGCATAAGCCCCATAGCGTGTAATTATCAACGGAATGGTGCGCAGCTTGCGCAATATAAAGTGGCGCAAGTGGGCTTATGCAGTGCGCAAGGATTCGTGAAATCGGCTGCTGGGCTTAAGTATTTTTAACGGATCGGACAAGAAAACAATTGACCATCTATGATTTTAAACAACAATGAAGTGGGAAGCAGACCAACTAATTTTCTTGGTTGATCTCATTTTGCTGAATAGACCGATCCACTAAGCTCCGCCCATTTATAAATTGCCTGGCAACATGCCACACATGTTAGGCACGTGTGCAGTAGAGTTGCGTGGCCGCGCCGTGCGTTGGCGTCCGCGCCCTGTTCAGCGCGTATTGAAACACGCACACGCACGAAAGCAAAATGTGCACTTAAGTATCCGGTTGTGTGCGTGCACGTACAACACGCCTGCATTACGCGTAACGCGCGCGATAGAACAAAAACATCTTGACACACATCTAGAACGGAGTGAATGCACAACATAGCAAAACGACAAGCTAATTTTGGTGAGTTTTACCCGTTTACACAAAAAACACATTTATGAAGAGATTAAAAGTAGGTTAGGATAGTCTTATACAATCCGTTTTAAACCGGCTAGGGTCCTCTGCGCTGATAAAAATTATGTTTATGGTGTTTTTGCGTCACTCGTGCTGCATTTCGCCGTAGCTCTGTGCACAAAATTTTGAGGACTCAGGTAACCAAAATGGAGATCCGCTTTTTGGTTACCTCAACCTGAGGCTGTGATTGGTCAACTCCAAAATGGGCGGAGCTTACTGGATCGGTCTATTGTAGAATGCTGTCAGCGCTACTAACCCCTTCATAAGCTGACTGGGCCTGCTCGTAGAACCCCTGCTGCTCATAGGCAATAGCAATAGACGTCTCTGGAAACTTGCAGCGTTTCTGCCACAGTCCGGCCCACATGTCTTCCTCTTGCAGTCTTTCGTAGATTTCTGACAGCGAATCTAACGTTTCCTGTTGAAAAACGTATGACATTGTCAATATCTTAATGCTAGCCCCATTAATGACCTGGGGTGGTATTCAAGACTTTAGTTAAATATATAAGAATTTTACTTGAGCCAAATTCTAAGCCAAAATCAGTATCCAATCGACCTTTATCACGGTGCGTCCATCTTTGTCATGTTCCCTAAAGTACGTGTCGGACACAATCAGTTACATACCTGCCAACATTGCCGAGTAAAAAAAAAATCGGACTGTAGTAAAACTTGCAACGGTCAAGTTGGTACAATGGCCAAGTTGACCTAGTACTGCACCACAGATATCCATTAAAAGCTAGATAAAAAATGAAGTGCACACGCGCATAACCGCGCTTTCTCATTAGCATAGTTTTAGGCACATTTGCATATTTCTGGGAACCATTTGCATAATTTTGGGCACCTCATTTGCATGGTTTTGGGCGCTTCCCCATTAAATTGCACGTAAAACCTCCCACATAATAATAATAATAATAATAGAGATATTTATAACAGCGCCTTACGTGAAATACCTCAAAGCGCTTCACAGTCCACAACACCACCCAAAAAGACATTACAAAATCAAGTTAATTTATAAAAATACAAAAAATATTAATCTACATAAATGTAACGACATCGCACATGCGCACTTTCTCAATTTTGTGACGATCACGCGCGTTATGTTCAAACACAAAACACGCTACACGCGCACGTGTTCCAAACCGCCCGAAACCGGTTACGGTGATAAGCCATTCAATAAAGAAGTCTTTTCTTATCTAGCTGTTAATAGAAATCTGTGTACTGCACCCGTTTTCATGTACACAACACATGCAACGCGCACGGGGAGTCGGGTCAAGACGACCGTTCCGATTGTTAAAAATCAGGACAAATACGATAAAATCGGACTAGTTGGCAGGTATGCAGTAACTACACCAAACTTTTTGATACCACATCCAAACAGGATATTTCATAACTGCAAATTTCCTGTTTTCTTCCCATGGATAGTATTTTGGGGAGGTATTTTATATGATTGTCAGGTTAGAACGAAATCCATTTTCTGGACAAAATAATCTGGACAAGCTCCTATAAGTCAGACATTCTCAAGTTGTGCACCAACCTGCTGAGTGGTGGAGGCATTGTCTGGTTCGTAGAAGTCGTAGACATTAAGAGTACGTGGTGGACGATTTTGTGTACTGAAACCGGTCTCAATTGCGCTCTGCTCCAACATCAGGGCTGAACGGTGCCACAGGTTATGATTCTTGCCCAAATACTGTTGAGACATAAAGACCAGGCAAAAAGATCAGTGTTAAAGACATGATTGGAAAACGTTTAAAACCAGGAACAACACCATTACATAACTAAAGAATAATGTTAATAAACTGCCTTGTAGAAATTTCAGTCACGTAGATGCAGTATTAAATACTTCAGAAAACCTGTAAAATCCATGCATGGTTTTTGTGTTGAATGAATGGTAAAAATATAATATGCAGACATTTTTTTAAAAAGTACATTCAGCTGTCTATTTTGCCTACAAACGTACCATTTTACATGGGGGAAAAATCATGTGGTGTTTGTTACCATTGCTATCAACACTTATAATGGGTTTTCCTTGTCAACTCGTGAAGCAAAATTTTGGGTAACTGCAAATGATGTATTGATTGCTTTCCGGTGACGTCACGCCTTCCATCCACCATTTTGGGTGTCATTTTTCATGACCCACGTGGCTCGAGTGATTACCGGCCCAAAAAGCAAGAAAAGCGCATTGGTTGTACTTACCTCTGTTGCTTAACCTTGCTTTATGATGTTACGCAATGGCTGTTGTATCGATAAAGATATTAAAATGTATTTCTTCAGGCTAAAAATCGCGATCAAGTAAAAACACTTTCATTTTTACAAGCCGACTACATGCATTTTCAAATGAAAATACCCTGGTGAGTATTTTTTACGCGTGTTCATGTGGGTCTATTGGCGCTCGCATGTACGCACGTGACTGGTCACACCCAAACATTCCCGGATGTTCTACGTCACGGAAAACGTTATCTGAAAAAACTTATTTTTCAGTGGTTAGTAATGTGGTTTTTAATGCTAGATCTGAACAGCAATGGCTAATCCATGAGCTTAACCAGCCTTACAGAGGGATAAACCCTTCAATGAGATAACCACCTCTCCCAGAGATCACTTAAGATACCACCCAAACCCCTGCCCGGCTTGCCCCATTTATTAAGTATGAATAGCGGATTATTTTTATAGGGATAATGACCCAGGGACCGCCGGGGTAAATTAATTTGATAAATTGGTAGCACGTCTGCGCGTTAAGCAGAAGGTCCGCAGTTCGAATCCCGGTGGAGCCAAGTTGTTTTTCACTGCATCCAGATTTTCCAAACTCACGGCCATTTGTCTACATTTTTATCGAATTAGTACCTGGGCCATAATCCCTAAAAAAAATCCCTAAAAAAAATCCCCTATTCGTACAAAATAAAAATAGAAATAGAATTAGCATTTGTGACCTGGTACAACGTAATCAGGAATAAGTTGCAAATTGACTTTTTGAGATATGTACACGGTGAGAAAGAAAATTTCATAAGCTTCTTAATGATACCTATCACAAGCATGTAGCTTGTTCGGTTCTATAGTTATGATCCAATAACGATGACAAGCCATCTGTTGTTTACCAAATCCACATTCCAAGAAAACCGGCCTTGAAATAAACAGTTGTAATGTTAGTGTATGTTTTGTGAAATAATAAGATTTATCTTTATTTTCATCTTTAAGTATCGTTTTTACAATAAACACATTAATGACGGTAATCTATGACAACTACACGATTTCATCCACATACCCAATTGACTGGGCCATTACTTGAAACAGCATCAGCGACTTATTCCTGATTACGTTGTACCGGGTCACATTTTTGTTTTCCAAGGTGTGCGGTATATGGGTGGGATTTGTCGCCCTCCTGAGGAAGCTTTCAGGTGTGCGATCACGCCCGTACGGCGTTGAATCAGAAGGGTTGGTTTGCATACCTTGAGTATACACGGTCGCAACACGACAGGAGGAACGCAGGATGACACAGCCTCAACAAACGTATTGATGACGCTCGGTGTGCCGTCCTTCTGGTACAAATGGCTGCCACTGCATAGGAATGGGCTCAGTTCCTGTGCTAATAGCTACACACACACAAATCAAAACATACTCTTTATACTGTTTGCATTACAACACATGCATTGTATTAATCTCTGTGGCTCCCAGAGTGTTTATTAAGGCAAAAAAAAAAAGAAGAACTACACTACCCGTCAAAAGTTTGGAAACACCTTGAAAGTTTTTGGTTTTTGAGAAGGAAGTATTATTTTGTTTATTCATAATAAACCAAGCTATTAAAGCAAACGGAGATGTAAGGGGTATCTGGAGAGAAAGCAGTCATCTGGAGTGCTGTCCATCATGGAATGGCCTGCCCAGTCACCTGATCTCAATCCCATTGAGTTGCTCTGGGAGGAGTTGGATCGTAAAGTCAGAAAGAAATGCCCAACCAGGCGTATTTCCACTGAATGTTTGGAGAAACTGACAATCAGGATGCAGAGATTGTGTATAGCTATCATAGCTGCTAAGGGGAGATTCTTTGATGAACATAAAGTTTAGCCGTTTCTTTTTGCATGCTCTCCAATTTGTTGATAATGCCCACTGCTGAGGCCGAAAATGGCACTAAAATTAACATGTATATATTGTTTTTTGTTAGAATACACCTACATTGGCTTTCACAAAATTAACATTCACAAAGTTTCCTTCACAAAAACCTGAAACTTTCGAGGCGTTTCCAAAGTTTTGATGGGTAGTGTATGTTTAGCGTAAGTTGAAGTCTCTCAAAATGACGCAGCATTTTTTTTTTTTTTTGGCAAGTGGATTCCAAACAATAAAGTCAAGTTGACATAAAGTCAACAGGCATGTTTTTAATCGAAACACTAAAAAAAAACTAAAAAAACCTTTGACGCGCAGGGTTGAAAATGATCGCACGCGCTAACGATATAGTTTTTTTTTTTTTTTTTAAAAACAAAGCTTTGACGCACAGGGTTGAAACTGACACGCGCGCCAACGCTAAACAGAGTTCTTTCTTGTTTTGGCCTAATAGCAGAAAACAGAAAATGCATGTAGAAAATGTGTGCTTATGGATAGTAGAGGTTTTGCAAGCCGATGGATACGAGTTTGCATACATTTAGCTATGGGTCATTCCATAAATTTGGGGTCCAACGTGTGACATTTTTCTGTCCCCGTTACACCTGACATACTGCTATTTGCCACACAAGTATCATTAAAAATGCCTTCAAACCATATTTTTATGAATTGTATTTTATGTAATCACTCTTTGAAATAGAAGGCATTTAAAGAATATGTCCTGAATTTACAAAATACAACATTTTACAAGATGTCAGATGTAACGGGGACAGAAAAAGTGGACCCCAAATTTATAGAATGACCCATATCCCTAACCATAAGTGGCATTTCTGTGGTTAAACTCCATTCGCCTCCATTGGCCTGTGTTGAACCTGCACTAAATTCGAACATTTCTGTCAATTTACCGTTTGCTGTTTTTCGTTTAGTATCTTCCAGAGTCGACGAAAGAGATCCATCCACAGCTGGTGAGTACTTTCAGTATCACTGTGACAAAGCTGGGCTACTGCCATCAGGAAGTTATACGTCTGCAAACAAATGGCACCAATAATCTTAAAACAATCTTTTAAAAAAAAACTGCTCTATTTCAACTCGTAATTTAAAGGCTATGTCGCAAAAATTGCTTTGTCGAAATTTCAGCCACATAGATGCAGTAATACTTCTGAAAACCTAAAAAATCCATGCATGTTTTTTGTGTGTGAACGAATGGTAAAAAACAGTTTTTTTAAACCCACCTCAAGTTGGCAATTTCTTCCACAAATATACCATTTTACACGAAAAAAAATCATGTGGTGATTGTTACCATTGCAATCAACACTTTTAGTAATTTGTTTTTTGTCAACTTGTGAAGTAAAATTTTTGGAAACTACAAATGATGTATTGGAGCTTTAGAGATAGTATACATGATTGGTAAACTGTTACAAATAGTTTTATCCCCCTGTGTGATTGAAGATATGCATGATTAAAACCAACCTGAGCAAAAACCAGCTCCGTACTTCGTCTAACTTTTGAGAAAACAGTCAAAAAAGGGTTTGCAGTCATTTCGCCCCAAAACCACTTCGCCCTGAACCACGGCCTGTGCACGAAGTGGTTTTGGGTCGAAGTAGCATTTAGCGATGTAGTGTTTGGACGAAGTAATTTGGGGCGAAATGGCACTCGGGCGAAGTGGTTTTGGGCCGAAATGGCACTTGGACGAAATGGTTTTGAGGCGAATTGAATTTTCGTCTCATGAGACGAAAACTAATTGTTTTACTCATTTCTCAAAGACTATAGCACTTCAGACAAAACCATTTCAGGGGAAGTTTTCTACGGTCATTGTGTTTATATTGTGTAAGTTAGGCGTAAATCTGTTAACATTTCTGATTTTCGAGATTACCAATGATGTATACTGCCTTGATCTTGTGTTTTATACAAGTAACCTCTGCCCATCTCAGGCATTTTTAAACTTGGAAATTAAATTTAATTTAATGACATTACTGACTCTGCCATACGTATTTCAGTATTGAGCGCGCACTAGTCTTGGCCCAAGACTACTCTAGTCGATATTGGTTTGTGTACGCGTTGGCCATATAGTGCGCCCTCTTGCAGCACTAACGGACCAGTCTTTGCTCACTAGAGTAGTCTTGGGAATTTCTCCCGGAAGTTCAGCATTGGGGGCGGTACCGTTTTATGTAAATAGCTGCAGAGGGTTTTATGATGGCACACAAGGGACATGGCATACCACAGATATCTTTGCAAATATTTGCAATGTCGCAATTATCTTCATACGCCTTTGCAAATATGTTTGTAAATATATTCGCAAACATTTGCCAAGAAACTTATGCCACCGAAAATGTTAGCAACGATAAAACGGTCATGTTCGATGATTCTTGTAAGCCGCCTTATATTTTTCAAACCATTCGAAGCGCGTGCACGTGGTGTATTTGGGTCACGCTCTGCGTTCGACGCGCTGTATTTGGGTCACTCGCTGCATTCCCACGCTCTGCTGTATTTGGGTCACTCGCTGATTGGTTCCCTAGGAAAGCCTAGGCAAAAACAAAGAAAAAGTTAAACCTTCCGGGAAAAATTCCCAAGACTACTCTAGTGAGCAAAGACTGGTCCGTTAGTGCTGCAAGAGGGCGCACTATATGGCCAACGCGTACACAAACCAATATCGACTAGAGTAGTCTTGGGCCAAGACTAAGCGCGCACCTGATTCAGCAAATTTCAAACCAATTTTCTGACAAAGCTTACCTTGGCCTCTCGCAATGACTCAATGAACTTGAGATCTTTAGTTACTAGCAACTGCAGCTGCTGCTTAGGGTCGCTGCTTTTCTTACTGGTCGTAGGAGCTGTTGAACTTACTCCCTCTGGCTGCGTCAACTCTATATCTATCTCGATGTCCTGAAAGGAACAAAGATTTGGTCTGATTGAACCACAAGGTTGAATTGACCTTATTGACGTTCTCAAGACATCATGGGATTGGATGACACACACACACCTATGGGGCTCTAGGTGGGTCTTTCCACGGTAAAGGGGGCATTTTGGCAACGCAAACCATATTTTCGAGGAAATACCTTTGTCTGGTCTCAAAACAAAAGAAATAAGTTTGTTGTTCTGAAGAGATAACTTGGGCCCAAAAAGGGTTACAAATAGTGTGACAACATGCCTTTCTAAAAATCCTGTGTACAAATTTCCAATATACGCTCGTAACCAGGACGGACACTTGTTACATTTTAGGTCGTCCCGGTTACGAGCATATATTGGAAATTTGTACCCAGGGTTTTTAAAAAGGCATGTTGTCACACTATTTGTAACCCTTTTTTGGGCCTAAGTTATAGCTTCAGAACAACTTTAACTGATTTCTTTTATTTTGACACCAAAGGTATTTTCTGGAAAATATGGTCTGTGTTGCCAAAATGCCCCTTTACCGTGGAAAGGCTTGGGTACATAACATTCAGCAATTTCACTCTCATTTTTGATAATAAGTTGACAAGTGATCTTCACACATAATTTTCATAATGAAGAGATCAGAATTTTAACATGTGACCCGCTCTGGAAAAGGGTGGTATAAGTCGTGCAGGCCAGGTCGAGTTTTTGCGACCATAGGTAGAAATCTATGGCGGATCCACGCTCATTAAAAACACAATGGAAATTCCTGGCAGTGCCCAGAGGACGTCCAAAGTTGTCAGGGTTCTACAAAGCGTAGAAAGAGGGAGGGGGGTCGACGGCCGTGTAGGACTGTACGTGCACAATATAATGTTGATATTGCATGGTTGCGACAAAAAAAGTAGTATTTTAGGGGAGGGGGTGGTCTTGAAAAATACTACTCTCTGTAGAACTGAGAAAATATTGACAACTTTGGACAGCCCCTTACTATTAGTTAAATCACTTCCAGCCGTAGCCATTCGTTCTTTGTCGGTAATTTTTGTTCTCGAGCCGTCCTGGGCTTCGGTCCTGTAGGGATAACATGCTACTATCTGAACCACGATCCAGAAACAACATCACTGATAAATCCTTCACCATCGCCGCACGCAAAATCTGGAACACTCTACCATTTGACATTAGGACACAGGTCACTGCCTCTTCGTACAAGAAACATTTAAAATCTCAACTATTTCTCACTGCTTGAGTTTGTTGCCAGAGCGCCATGATCTATATGGAATGGCGCTATATAAGAACCTGTTATTATTATTCATCGACTCCCCACTGAGCGGTGAGTGAGAATCTTGTATCTGCGAGCGGTATTCGAAAGTTCGTTCTCGGCCGTTCTCGAAACACTCGAACGGGGTTTTAAATACGCCCATGACTTACCTCTTCCTTGTGTGTTTCCATATCGATATCCAATGGCTCCTCCTTGACATCCAGTGCCAATGTGAACGCCTTCTTATCCTGACTGTCAGCCAGGCCAATGACTGATGTAATGGATGGTAGCTGTGGTGTATTGGTACTGGTCATTGTCATGCCGCTCATGCTAACTGCCATGATCAACTGAAACAACAATTACAGCATGTAATGCACCCATCAATTGACTGCTTTCACAGACTTTGTAGGGAAAATACAACTGCATATTAAACGCCATCAAGTACGCGTACACACCATGGAAAATAGGGAACATTAAAAATCGATGCGTGTACGTGAACGAAAATGTGAGAGCAGAATGCGTTTGTGACGTCATCGTTTCACGCGCTTTTCATTGCCATCTCACGTACCACGTACCACGTACACGTACCGCACGTCAAATTGGAAAATTGGCATACCAAATGTTTATTGAACTTTTCTTCAAAAGAAATGTACTCGCCACGGTGCAAATGTCTGAACATAAAAAAAAAGTACATACCTCGACGCACTGTTTGAGCCAATAGTGACTTGACATCGCTTCCCAATTCTGTGAGGCAGTGATGTAGAGTAGTCGATCAAACAAACGTCGCTTGATGCTGCCATTAAATACCTGTATAGCGAGCATTCAACGTTCAAAGCATTCAACAATGTACGTATCCAAAATAACAATCTACAGTAAAGTCTCTTTAAAGGCCCTATAGATGATCTGGTTTTGAGCGATTCTAGGAACAAAACCATTATAAATCAAGAGGACATCCAAAAAAAAAAACTATCTGAAGACATTTCAGCTCCGTCACATGTACCACATTTTTTCAAAAACATGAAAATCCATGCATGTTTTGCCGGTCTTGACGAGGAGTTTCACAATGATCGTTATAAATTCTTATTCTAAATTTGTCTTTTTGTTCTCAGTTGGTCACGTACAGTACCGGCCAAAAGTTTGAGTACACTTGTTGAAAACTATGTATTTGCAATTTGTCTGTAAGATTGAACCTCATTTCGTAGAGTAATCACAGCTTGCCCTTTTCTTTACTCAACTGGGGTCCTTTTGCCATTTTACAACAGTTGTGTATGCAAGAAAGGCAAATATAGACTAGATAGCTATCTGATAGTGGACACGAAATACGCAGCTCCATGCCTTTGCTATGGAACTGCGTATTTCGTGGCACAAATTTGGCGCGCGCGCATTGCTGACGAGCCTTGCCTTTAAGTCAAAAATCAAGGGTATGGATAAATCCCGATTTTTGTTTTACTAGTGTACATTGTGTAAGAAACACCAAGTGCATTACGTACTGACCTCAAAGAATTTCTGGCGGATGTGAGGTTGTGCACATCGAAGACCGGCTAGAAACGCTGGCTCAAGCTTTGAAGTCAACTCACTGCCCATCAAGGACTCATCTCTGTTGAACAATACAGGGAGAGTCAGAAAACAAATGCTCTTTGACTGGTGTTCTGCTTTTCTTGTTAAAAACACAAGTTGAGATACAATTTTGACTTTTAACCCATTTTTGTTAAGCAAATGTTTGTGCTTTACGAACTTTTATGAACTTTATGAACCTGGCCCCCTTTCTGATCAAGAAGTAATGTTTTAAGGAAATTGCATTTCTTTTTGGGGGAGAGTATAGTCTAGTTCCCCGGCTTCTGTGAAATAAATGAAGATTTATTGCTGCAAACAGTCAAACTAGTATAGGGGCCACTCGAAAAAAGTTGCCAGAATAAACAGGTGAAAAAAACAGGGGTAGAAAAAAGTGAAGAGCATCAAAAGGTTCCTCGTTAAGAAGTTGACAATTGTTGTTTTTATTAATTTGTTTAAGCTCCTCATAAAATTTCCCACTTAACAGTAGCTTAGTTCATTGAGGCAATTTACTGTGTGTACCCAGATTATTCAGGTTTAACTGCAATAGGATTGTACATAAAGAGATCCTAATGCCCTGGCCACTGGCTGCATTAGACAGGGGCCCTGATATGATGGTTAATCAGCTTGGAAAGCTTCAACGTGTCCAAAATGCTTATGCATGATTTGTGCTTCCAGAACTTGGCAAGAATTGTCATATCACTCCTGTTTTATATGATCTTCATTGGTTACCGGTCAAATTCAGAATTAGGTTAAAATACTTTTGTTGACATTAAAAATTTTACATGGGTTAAGTCCAGAACATTTATCCAATTTAATTCGTGCCCGGTCTCAGTCTTGCTACTGTTTGCGAAACTCCAGTGGCATTATTTTGTGTCATCCCTCGATCCAAAGTAAGGCGACAATGGGGGATCGTGCCTTTGAAGTTGCTGCTCCTAAGTTATGGAATAGTCTGCCTAGTCATCTAAGAGGTGTTGACAGTTTGAACTTGTTTAAGTCATGTTTAAAAACGTATTTATTTACTGTTGATTTTTCTTAAATTTTGTTTGTTTTATATTGTGCAGCGCACGTAAACATACTTACATGAAATGTGCGCTATATAAATGTATTTATTATTTTATTTATTTGATTACGTACAAACTGATTTGAGACCAAACAAATGTGGCCACTTTATAAATATATAGTCGACGCTACTCGAGCCTTTTTGGCAGGAGACGTTGTAACCAATGGACAATATAGTGTGCAGCACAGACAGCCTAATTGTGATCAAGGCCGATGGCGTTGAGATCGACTACGATCTGTGAAATGTAAGTGCGGTGCAAGCTTCCACCACGTCGGAAGGGTTCTGATGGTTGGTTGTGTGGGTTCAAGAATATGGCGAGAGGTACCTCGGGTCTCCGCAATGCATGACCGACTAAGCGAAGACGACTTCTCAGCAGAGTGGTTGTAGCAGGTGGTACGCGTGTACGAGCGTACAACTCGGCGGAGGTTAATCGTATCGGGAAGTGCACACCAAGGCAGTAGCGCATAAGAGCTCGATGACTAGTGTCAAGATGCTGCGCCATGGTCTCTGTGAGTGTTGGGGCATCGCAACTATACAGTAGCACTGACTCGACAGTTGACTTAAACAGCTGCATCTTTATAAAGGTAGCCTTAATTGCAGGTTTGACTATATTTAGACCATACCTGTAGACCCAGTTGACAAGTTCCAAGAACAGTGCATTGAGATCAGCTTCGTCTGGGAATCTCTTCTCTACATACTGCATGAGTTTGACGAGTAGGACAGACTTCTCCCTCGGCGATGGAGACTGGTTCATCAACAGTGGAGTCTAATCATATGAAAACAGCCAAATAAATCATAAAAAAAGCTTGGAAATTTGTTAGCACTGTTTTGTCATATAATGGACCGTGTAAGTCTCGCGGCTGGGTCACACATCTGGGGACCAGTCAGGGAATGGCAATGGGGTTTTAACGTTGTGACAATATTCTTTAAATTATCACTTTTAAAACCGTACCACGTTTGTAAGCGCCTAAATGTGAACAAATGGAAAAGGCACCTTAAATTCTACCGATTCAATAAAGAAAATGTTGCCCGAGTTTGTCACAAACAAATAAAACATGTTTAGTTTCCGGTTTGCAAGTACATGTATATAGAAATATTAACGTGACTAAACAAAACTGAACGACAACTTGAACGTTCAGTTTTGTTAAGAGTAGATAAAACCACCAACAAAAACCCAAACAAATAAAGTACACACGGCCAGGACAGAAAAATCGCAAAGACCGTCTGAAGCCAAATCAAGTACTTTTGAAAACGGCCATAATACACTCGGCAAAAGAAGTTCTTGGACACTGGTAAAAGTTCAAATAATTTTTAAAAATAATTCATAAAAAGCACATTATTGTTTATCAATATGACCACACAATAGTTCTCTACCAGCATGATATGGAGTTAACGCGTGAGCAATCATGCATGGCTGGTTACACGCATTGAACAATAGCAAGTACAGTAACAGAAAATTGCAAGAAATGGAGCATTCAAATGCTAATAATCATGTCCATCCTGCAGGCCTTAATTTTGTTAAAGATCTACACCAACGGATGCCGTAATTTAATAGTTTTACTTTTTTGTTGAAGATCAATTTATGATAAATAACCTCATGTTTGTTTCCCCAACTTTTGCGCGAGTTTTGGCTGTTTTTGAGGCATCTTTACTAACCCTTTTTTTCGCGAGTCAGGCCCGGTTTTGTGAAAAGGAGCTTGACGTCACAGCTCATTTACATCTCATGAATATTTAAATTCGTGACGTCAAACCTGAGAAGCGGTGGCTAGCGTGCGTGCGTGGCATAATCTTTCTTGCGTTGGCCTGCCGATAAAGCTGAACAGAGAGAATTTGCCGTTTCATTTTTTACTTCACATCGACAATTAATAATGGCAGAAAGCGATGATTCGTGGGAAAAGCATAGAAAAATCTGACCGTGTAGTCTCGACAAACTTCACCCACCGTCGACGAACGCTCTCGTTTTTCGGAAACTCCAAAAATTTCAAGGCTGGTTCCTTTGCAGCATTTCTTGTGCAACCCCCGATTACACACGATCTGGGCATTTTCAGGAGAAATCCTGGCGAAAACGCTACAAAATATGAAAGAATCCCGTGATTTGCAAGCGGCATGCAGCTCGATCACAATCACACGCACGCATGTACGATCGACCCGATATAGCACGTGTATCGTAATGCACATGATACAAGAGGGTCATCAGCGATGCCATGCGCTCAGCCGGGTACCAGTTTGATTGTTTTCTCCGGACTGACGACAACGATTTCAAGAATCTGTACAGCGCCGCCAACGGTCAATTGGTGAAAAGTTTTAATAAATTGGGCAGAAACGGTCAGCAATTTTGAGTTCAAATATCTCGTCATGGGAATGCAAACCAAGCGTAATTTTTTGATGAATAGGTAATTTAGTATCTACTCTAACATAATAAACGATTATGGCAATACTTTGGCATTCGTTGGTGTTGATCTTTAACAATTCCAGTGGAATAATGATGCATCCAAGATGGATAATTTCCTCTTCTTTTCAAAATGGCATTTAATTTTGACTTGACAATGTGCACGGGATTTGTTCAATAATGAACCCCCAGCAAAGAAACATACTGCTTTTTTCTTTCAATGGATCATTGTGCCACATAAACTGTTTCACAATTGAATAACTGAATGCTCCATTTCTTGCAATTTTCTGTTACTGTACTTGCTATTGTTTAATGCGTGTAACCAGCCATGCATGATTGCTCACGCGTTAACTCCATATCATGCTGGTAGAGAACTATTGTGTGGTTATATTGATATACAATAATGTGCTTTTTATGAATTATTTTTAAAAATTATTTGAACTTTTACAAGTGTCCAAGAACTTCTTTTGCCGAGTGTACATTGTATTTGCACCAAAACACTTATATCCGCGCCACTTGCGGACTACCAGCGATGCGCTGCATAGTTTTTATATTACGTCCAGGGTTGTTTATCACAGACGGAAATAAAGGGCAGATTTATAATTTCAATTAACTTTTCCTACAAGTCATAAATGGGATCTTAAGAATTTTTAAACTGGACCCCGAATCATTTGGTGAAACTTATTTTGATGTGGAGCTAAAATGGTACCGAAACAAAATGGTAGCTGCATGCGCTTTAGCTTGTATACGAGGTCCCCGGAAATCGATGAATCTTGCAGCGTACCACAAGTTCTCGAGGTCTATTGGAAAGTCTGTTTATTTACCTTTACAATGTTGATCCATTTGTAATAAAATGTAATAAAATGTAATAAAATGTAATAAAATGTAATAAAATGTAATAAAATGTAATAAAAGTGTAATAAAATAAAAAAATAAATAAATAATGATAATGGATTTGTCGGAAAAGCAGCACAAAAAAAACCATGATAATATGTCTTGTTTATTAATTGTTACTGATGGAAATTTCATTGTTTGGTTGAAGACATGTAATGTTACATGTTTGGCAAATTCAATTTAATCTCGGTTTCCTTTTTTCTTGGACACCCTGTATATCGTAGACACGGACCTTGGCTTTGATCCATTCTTCAACCATCTTGACCACGGTCTTCATGACTTTGGCATCCGGGGATTTCTCTATGAGTTGCGTCAACACCACCTGGATGAAGTTGCGTCTCATATCGGTGCTCATCACACCGATGCGGTTCTTGACAAGGTCCAAACTGATGATCAGCAGTTCAGATGCAGCTGTACGGATAAAAAATAATAATAATTGTTTGATTCAATATGTGACCTGTCACAACAAAATAAGCGTAAAGTAGCAATCCACTATTTCCTGTAACGACGGTTCAAGGTCCAAAATTGAAGGGAGGTCAATTTTACGGTTTTGTAATATTTGGAATGATCAACTCTTATTCTATTTGATTCCACATTTTTAGCGTCATCCAACAAATAAAAACACTACTCAGCAAAAACATCGGAGACTGAACAGTTTGATGAGACACTTTTTGTCACCTGCTAAAATCGTATGTACAGAATTTTACATTTATATCGCTAAGCTTAGAATCTATCAGGTTTTTTTAGCTAGATTTCATCGCGTCTTTCAAAAACTGCAAAAACCATGACCATCGTTGGTCAAAATGTACGCTACAATGACCCATTGCCTCATCGTAGCTTACCTTTCGTTGTCAAGGCAGATATAAATTGTTACACTCATCGCACGTTTTTTGAAATCGTTCTAAGGACGCAACACGAGTTACGGAGCGTTAACCCATCGCATCTCGAGTTACGAAGGATCGTAAGTGTTAGTGAAATCGACCTCTTGTCTTAACTTTTGGCCAATCACATTTGCCTTTTAAAAAAAATAATAATCCCAACGTCAACTGGTTAAATGTTAGCACAACAACGAGTGCACCGCTATGGTGGTTAATAAGTACATGTAGGCCCGTTTTCATCGGAAATACGCAAACTTTGCACAGAAAGTGTGAAATATTTTTTGATTTTCTTACATGATGTAGACTCTGTACTACTGGGCGTAAGGTGCTCCCGGGTCATCTTCTGCAGAGCTCTCATGAATACTGAGATCAAGCGGTCTATGTAGGCAATGTTGTTAGTACAAGCTGCCTTAAGGATCATCAGAGTTCCAAACAGACTCGTAGTAGGAGTACCACTTGTTGCCCTAGAAAGCAAATACAACAGTACACAAATACAACATGGTTTGAGGGGAAATAGTATACAAATAATGTTTATGAGTGCAATGGGAGGAATATTTTCTTTGTAATTTTCTTCAAGATAGTATACATGATTGGTAAACTGTTACAAATAGTTTTATCCCCCTGTGTCATTGAAGATATGCATGTTTAAAACCAACCTGAGCAAAAGCCAGCTCCGTACTTCGTCTAACTTTTGAGAAAACAGTCAAAAAAGGGTTTGCAGTCATTTCGCCCCAAAACCACTTCGCCCTGAATCATTTCGCCCTGAACCACGGCCTGTGTACGAAGTGGTTTTGGGGCGAAGTGGCATTTGGGCGAATTGAATTTTCGTCTCATGAGACAAAAACTAATTGTTTTACTCATTTCTCAAAGACTATAGCACTTCAGACAAAACCATTTCAGGGGAAGTTTTCTACGGTCATCATGTTTATATTGTGTAAGTTAGGCATAAATCTGTGAACATTTCTGATTTCCGAGATTACCAATGATGTATACTGCCTTTAAGCTTTTGTGCTGTCAGAGCACTTTCGCAATCGATGATCATGTTATAAAAACGTAATTTTCGAACTGCGAGCCAAGCGCGTGCAGAAGCTTTGAACCCGCTTTGCTCTTATGGACACGCTAACCTGGGTTGGCTAGTGTCGTCATTTCCCGGAGAATCGTATCAAGGCCGCTGTTAACCCCGAGATTGGCCAGTTAACCTGGGTAATTCATAATCCCCAGATTTGCCGTGGGAAACGAGCCCTAAACCCCGGTAATCTCGGGGTTAAATCTTTCTGTTACCCGGGTAATATTGGGGTTAAAGTGTCGTGGTATTGCAACCGAACACCAAAATATGGTTATCGCTCAACAATCAAAACACCAATAAACTATTAAAGTACATGGATTAACAAGAAACACAACACCACAGTATCTCCAAAGACCCGACTTTATATAGTTACTTTTCATATGCAGTCAATCCTTCGTAGATGACTTTGCCAACACTTGCATACAGACACTCCAGCTCCTCGTACTTGGAAGCAACGTTAGACGTGCCTGGATAAGGAACCAATCAATCATCTTAATGAAAAGTGCTAGGTTCTGTTGGGATCAGCTTTATTGAGTTTTTTCTATCACTAAAAGAAATTAAAAATAAAGATCTTTCTGTCTGTATGCCAACAGAACAGAGGGCTCTTTCGCACAAACACCACCATCGCTGTTCATTTTGGGATGTTTTTAATTTCGTCGGTAGATGGAGTACTTCCATGCGTTTACATCACCAATTACATTTTTGGAAAGCCCAATCACCCCGGACACTAACACCATTAACCCCATTCTCTGCATCTCTTTGAAATAATGGGTCAACTTCTAAATTGAGAGTACTGGTAATATATCTTTACATTTACGATCGTGATTTCCAAATTATGACTGAATTGGTTTTTTTTAATGGTTTATGGAACAAAATTTAATTTAATTACAAATAATTTGTGTTTTTAGAAATATTAACTGCATTTGTTCAGAAATATGAAGTGTGTATCGGAATTTACCGCCTTTCCATGGATGAATCCAAATTGCTAATCTTAGGAGCTGATCTGTGTTCTGCTATGTATTTGGCAAAAGTTTCCACAGATTGATTATTCTGTGAGTTACTTTACTTTATTACGGTACTCTGTGAGTGCCATCCCAGTCGTTTAGATACCGAGATAATGTATCTCTTTAAGTTGATTTAAAATGGGGATTAAGTCGCCTGGCAAAATAATTTATGTCGCCAAGTCAACTTCCAAAACCTACTAAGTCGACTTGGTGAGATAATTATGTGAGTCAAGTCAACTTGGCAAAATATCTCACTTAAATAACTTGCCAAGTTGACTTAGTGAATTTCAGAAATAGGCTTATTTATCTCGCCAAGTCTACTTGTGAAATTCAGGAAGTCGACTTGGCAACATAAAATATCTCACCAAGTCGACTTGTTGAATTCAGGAAGGTAACTTGACAACATTAATTATCTTGCCAAGTCGACTTATTAAATGTAAGAAGTCGACTTGGCAACATACATTATCTCACCAAGTCGACATAATCAACGTTATAAGTCAACTTGGTGAGATAAATTATCTCGGTATCTAACCAAGTAGGATGGCCCCACAGAGCGCCGTACTTACTTGACTCAGTTGGAAAGATGTTCATGAGTTTGACCAGAAGCGCATGAACGGAGCGAATCACCTTGGTGTTAGCACACGTCAAGCAAGCCGCAAGGCCTCGCTGTAATGGCTTCAGGCTGGTCAGAATCACCTGCTTGGTCTACAGAAATTAAAACATTTCCATTTTGCTAGGAGCACTTTGTGCAAAATTGACAGCCACCCAGAAATTTCCTGACTTTCAACACTATCAGATTTTTGTCCGACAGACATGACAGACATTGTCTGTCACATGGACTGCACATGTACTGCGCGTCAAACACCAACAGATACCGTCAGCCATGATCAAACTTGTCTTCCAAAAGATTCAGCTAAATTCAGACAAAATCTGAAGTCTGGACAGACAACAGCCAATCAATGGACAGTTTGATAGCATGTGACCTTTGAGTGGCCACATGATCAAATTAAAATCATCAAACATCATCAGACTTGTTTGACAGTGTAGACTTAGTCTTCAGACAAAGTCAAACAACATCAAACAATTGTCTGTCAGACAAAAATCTGATAGTGTAGACATCTCAAAATCTCTGAGATTGTTAATTTGACAATCCAGGAGGGTTTTTAATTACAAGATCAGCCATTTTTCCAGGAAATCGGTTGCAAAATCAGAGATGGTTGGCAGCTGTGTGACAGGGTTGTTGACTTGACTTCTCGGACTTAAGTTTGACCTTTACTTGAGACTTGATTTTAGAAAAAAATACTTGGGACTTTTATTGACAATCCAGGAGGGTTTTTAATTACAAGATTAGCCATTTTTCCAGGAAATCGGTTGCAAAATCAGTAAGGGTTGGCAGCTGATTGACAGAGTTGTTGACTTGACTTGTTGACTCAGACTTAATTTTGACCTTTACTCGAGACTCGACTTTAGAAAAAAATACTTGGGACTTTTATTGACATTTAATAACTTTTAAATTTTTGAAAGAATGAAAATAAGAGCCAATGGTAACTAACAAAAACAAGATTTTCCAATAAAACAGAGTTGAACAAATCCAGTAACTAAGGTCTCCTTCCCTGTATATCCGCCATAGCTGGAGGGCGTCCAGTGCATGGGCTGTGCGTTTTGTGTTGCTGTTAGAACGAAAAGCGCTCATCCATTATATACATGCACGAACACGCCTCCTCCGCGTGCACGCGACGCGCCTCCTACAAAGACGCGCAACTTGTTCGAAGTAAACAAATGCAGCTTCAGCAACAGCAAAAACAAAGTTTATTCAGTACAAGCCCCCCAGCTATAGCGGATGTACAGGGAAGGAGACCTTAGTTACCGGATTGGTGTATACCGAGCATCGGTAAACAAGAAATGCAAAACATATCTCCACTTGTTGATTGAAAAAAAAAAAAAAACAGTAAATCTGAGAGTGTGAATTAATTTCCAGCACACAGAAGCTTTATGTAAGGTTAAGGTCCTGCTTGTAATTACAAGCCGTAGTGCCCATCTCTCTTTCATTAGCGAGGGGCAGACTCCTCTTTCAAGTTTGCTGTGGGGGGTTCTTGGGGGCATTAGAACTGCCCTTAGACTTCCCGGCTCCCTTCTCAGCTTTCCTTGGTAAGATCGCGAGATTAGAAATTAATCCCTGTTTGGAGCCAAAACCATGTTCGACCGTAGCAGAGAGACACCAGGATACACCAGGACGCAAAACCAGAAATGTGTGACAGGGTCTTCAGAGGAGAGGGCAGCAAACCAAAAAAAAAATCTTACCATGACTCCAAGGAGGAAGTTGAGCATATCCAGGCCAGCACAGATATTGCCATAGTTGGCTTGGGCAGACTGATCCTGCAAGTAGGAGCAAAAATGTAAAAGGCACAGAAATGTAGTAGATGCTTATGACGTGATGACACGCCTTCGGCCACACTTATACTTTTGCTTTGCTGAAAGTCATACTTTTGCGACATCCAGGGGTATGATAATGTTTAACATAGTTATCATGTGTCAATATAGTCCAAGCTACGAGCTTGTCTTACCGTGCCGGCGATGATCAAGCCACGGAGAAAGGCCTAAGGAAAACCCGGCCAAGCAGCGTCCGCTCGCGGCAAACACAGTGCCCAACTGGTTCCCGGAATCTCTTGGTATGTGTCTAAAGCACAGCCTTGTTCCATCTGCACACGCCACGGTTATGTGTTACTTTATATTTGCGTCAGATTCGCAGCGCGCACACACATCGGATTGGGGCTCTGTGTTGCACATTAGGGAGCTTTCGATTACACGACGGCAACGTGAAATACACCGAAATGACGTCACGCATATATACTGCGCATGCGACGACCTTGTCTGTTCGTTCTCTTCCAAATTTTGCAACGTGCCTTGGGGTGTTTTGGCATTGTGTAGAGAACGGCGATGTGGGGTGGTACAAGGACGTCAGACAATGCATTCTCAGATCACGTGGCTGATTACGCGTCGTAATGGGTTTAAGTAGCACGGGAAATTTTGCGCAATGACGGTTGCGGTCAGCTTCTTTTCCCCGTGTCTCTCTCCGTCGCGTAATCGAAAGCACCCTAGTATCAGAAACGCACATTATCTGCGAAAGCTTAATTTTATATAATAACAACATTTCACACTTAACACACTGACTTGTGTCGGATTTCCAACGCAGATATAAAGAAACACATAACCATGTCGTGTACTGATGGAACAAGGCTGTGCTTTAGACACAGACCAAGAGATTCCAGGAACCAGTCTATTCACCGTTTGGCACTGTGCGCCTCGCGCGGTCGCTGCTTGGCAGGATTTTCTCTTGGACTTTTCTCCACGGCTTGGCCATCAGGTGTTTACGGTAACCAGACCTACCTGGAATTTTTGAGGCCAAATTACCGACCTCAAACTTTTTATTGCCAATTTTCAAGTTGATAATTTTAAATGAGCACTATTTGCAATAATTTCCAACGAACATAACAATCTCTACACTTGTACATGAACATGGTTAATAGTGTTAATAGTGAGTTTCAAACATTGCAAAACAACACGCAAATGCATGAACGTTACCGTAAACGCACCATTTAATTTTGTTTGGCCTCACTAGCACGTTAAGATAAGCCAACAGCCTTGGACAAGGCTAGTGTCAATAGTGCAAAAGGCAACCAACAAGTTTAAATTCTGCACAATTTTACATGAGACTTTCTTACCACCGACAGGAACAGTTTATCCATGAAATTGAGTCGTAGTTCACTGTTGGGCCAGACATCTGGTCTGAGCGCTATCTTAAGGAGCGCTATGCAACGTCTTGAGAGCAACTCTCCCGGCGAGCCTGTGCTGGTCGTGCCAAGCTCGTTCACCTGGCATGCTACGCGCAGCAAGAAGTGGACCACGGCGTCAGAGTACATCTTGTCAATCGGTTTGCTGGCTTCGGAGGAAATACTGCGAACACTCTGCTTGGAGAAAAATAAAAATTAAACACCGATTACTTAATAGACTATGTAAGTCTCGCGGCAAAGGTCAAATCTGAGCTACCGGGCACAACACGACTAAAACGCCTATTCTTATAACACGAGCGAAATTTCGTTTTTTGTATATAAATTTGTCTGTCCATTCTTAAGTCTACAACCGACCTGAAAGTGATTCGGGTATTAACTAAAATGTTTTTTTTACAATATATAATACCGGTACATGCATAATTATCTCCTAAAACGATAACAATTTATTAAAATTTCGTGACCTGAATAAATTTCCCGGCTGGCATATTCCTAATCCAATTTGGAATGGATGACCTAAGTGTGGATTCATGTGAAAATAAATGCTTCGAACTTGGGCACTCTAAACAAAGTCTGCAAGCTCTACTTTTGGTAGCTAGCGCTCGATGCGATCGATTAACTGTGCACGTACATGTATACTGTATCATGTACACTTTACGTCGGCTGCCGTGCGTGTTGCATATCTTTTGCTGCATGTAGTTTACGATCTTCAAAGATTGACATTGTCGGCTCAGAAAAGATCGTGAATTTTCACATTATTTTTGAATATATACCCCACTTCATCAATTGAAATGCAAGATTTTATTTAGAGATACGCGTTTTGGGCCGTGTGAGTTTACAAAAACCTGCGTAAACAAAATAATCCATAAATTTCGCTCGCGATGTGCGTTGAAGAGATAGGGTCTTGTGCCCGGAAATAACAGTGGTCTCGCACGGTCCCGTGCGTTCTCGAGGTCAACTTACATAGTCTATTGGAAAACATTTAAAAACAGGGGAAAAAAACTATATACAGTTGATAAACTGCCTTGTAGAAATTTCAGCCACATAGATAAAGTAATACTTTAGGAGACCTGACAAATACATGCATTTTTTTGTGTTGAATGAATGGTAAAACAATTATCTGTAGACCATTTTATTTCGCTCTAAAAAGCACCTTCAGTTGGCAATTTCCCCCAGTACAAAGGTACCATTTTACATGTGGTGTTTGTTACCATTGCTGTCAACACTTTTAGTCAGATTTTTAGGTAGCTGCAAAAGTTGTATTGTATTAAAATTACACAGACGTTTTACAGCATGTGCCACGGTGTACTGACAATACTCCTTCAACTTACTGTGCCTGATGAATGGCGTACTCTCTTTGGATCAGGCATGTGATCAGTAGATGCGGCCCTCTTGACTCCAACACCTGGAGTCTCATCGAATGTCATAGGTATACTCTGGAAAACAAGTACATACAGAGTGGTTTCCACAAATCCAGATAAATGCGCATTGTATCATTTGTACATGGAACATTTTACGGATGGGTAATTCCCAAAATTAGGGGTCCAAAATGTTTGGTGTCCCAGTTACGTACGACACTCTCTGCTTCAAAAAACCACTTATGACCACAAATTCTCAGTAATGGACTGTGGCCTGTGATTATAGGGGGCAGCATCATTTTCTTCAATATTTTGTTTTCTGATTCCTGAAAAATATTCAAAACAAAAGACCATAAAGGCTTATAATTTGTTCCATGGTATTGAATAGGAGTTTGGTGTCCCGGGTTACCTACGCCAATGAAAATTGGCTGTAGAATGAGTTTGCATTAACCTTGGTGCCATATCTACACACATTAAATTTGAGTGGCATTTGTTTAAATAAAAATAATTATTTTCTACTGGGAAACCACTATCAATCATTAAAAACACTTGGAAATCTTAAAAAGCATGTCACACTTTTGGACCCCTAAATTTGGGAATTACCCGGATGCCTGATGGTGTGGAGATTTTGATACCATATCATTTGTCATATTTTTCTCATTACCATTCTGAAAGTCTGCGCTCTGAATCTGTATATTTTCAAAGATATCGTCCAAAAACCACCGATGTTTTGTAAACTAATTTATCCGGTTCCATAAAGCAGTGCAGTGATTATACCAACCATGTTGCTTCCACATCTAAATTGGAGATTGCAAATTTACTGTTTTCTTCCCATGGATAGTGTTTTGGGGAGGCATTTCATATGATTGTTAGGTTAGAACAAAATCCACATTCTAAAAATATCTGGACAAGCTCCTTTTAGTGTTTTTCTAAAGAATACCCTTATGAAACTATAGGTTAATTTGGCTAAAACAATGGGAAAATAACCGATATTCCATGCTTATTTTCATTGCCTTCGGCAGAGGTTGGCAATATATCCCATACACCAGAAGGCTCCAAAAGAAGGCTTTTGGAGTGAGAATTTGCATGGTTGCTAAGGACTTTATGCCTTAACAGAAGTACAACCTTCTACGCCATTTTTCTCTAAAGCGCTTCTTAAAATTTTTTGCACTTGGTCATCACGGAAATGGTCATAACTTGGTCAATTTTTGACGGATTGACACAATGTTTGTAGTTTTGTGAAGCTTATAATATTCTCTATCCGATTAAGTCATTATTAGCTTCATTTTCATTTTTTAACGCAAGAGCCTACTTTCGGTGGAGCGTCTCACATATGTGTCTGCCCCGGTTGCAGCCAACACTGCCCCAACTCTGGTGTAAGGCTCGGTGTAATGACGTCACCTAGTAACCGTGTGGAAGTTGCGTGCAGTAAAACATGGCAGACAATTTTGAATCTCGACACGAGTATGAAAATAATGCAAAGATTTATGACCAAAATAGAAGGGTATGGCCTGGGGGTGTACATGCAATTTCAATAAGCAATTGATGTCTGTAGGCATTGAAAAAGTTTAACAATACCTTTAGGACAACTATTTTTTGAGTAGCGCCAGCTTAAATTTTCCTCTCGCGTCAAACAATAACAGTGTTTATAAAAGCCCCGCCTGGCAGCAACCTTTGGCCTGTGTTCCCAGAATTCAAAGCAAAAACCTGTGGCGTTCTTTTTGCATCTTCTGGGGGCTTCCCCCAGTGTAAGCCCGATGTAATTTGGTGTAAGCTATTTCAACACCACTACAGGGTATCCACAAAAAAAAGAAACCCATCTTGAAATGCAAATTAACAGAAATCTGTGCAATATTTCAAAAGGAGGTGTGTATGTACGTAAAGTTCAGACTGTCCTCTGTTTAATTGTACCAGGGTCATTATATAACTGTCATGCATGACTGAGGAAACATGGCCATTATGAAAGGTGGTGAAATCATCACTGTGACAAGTTCGCACTTTACTTTAAAAACCTTACCATGGAATGATAAGACGAGTAGAGACGATGTGAGCTGTATATTTAGAGAAATGGTGGGTATGTCGAGGACACACACTCCTGAATTTATCTGTAAGGTCAGGTTTGAAACTTCATTGCCCTTATCCCACTTTCAAGTGAAGTGCTATTTAACTTGTGACAATGATGATTTCAACACCTTTCATAATGGCCATGTTTGCTCAGATATGCATGACAGTTACATAATGACCCTGGTACATTTGGACAGAGGACAGTCTGGACTTTCCCTACATACACACCTCTTTTTGAAATATTGCACAGATTTCTGATAATTTGCATTTAAAGATGGGTTTCCTTTTTTTATAACTTTATGCACAGTTGTTGCTGCATATGAAGGATTACTTGTGTAGAAAGACAATACTACTGTTCATTTTGATGCCCCATGAATAAAAAGTGGCATTTTTCAACTTTGAAAATTTCTTCACATAAACTCACAGAAAGAGGGCGCTGTTTTGGGCATGTCACTTTGGGAACACACGGAAGAAAAGCAAAGAAAAAACAAGACTTCAAACTGGAATTGTGGAAAAATGCTGCAATTTCCAGCCTTAGTTTTTTATGGTTTGCAAAAGGCAACATGTAAAACAAACCTAAACCGTCATGGGTTACAAAAGTTTCAGCAAGTTGGAGAAAATTGTGGAAACGTTTGTGCACAGTTGAATGAGATTTTCCTATGTTTTCCTAATGTGACATCACCACTTTGCTGCACTAATTTTCATTAGCATAAAAATAAAAAACCTTGATTTTAACCCCCCAAACAACCTCCAAGTACGGTTTTTATGATTGTAAATTAATGGACTAGTTCCATAGCACAGATTTCATTGATAAAAACACCATTTCAGAAGGCCCTTTAACCCTAACAGTACAAAATGCTCCAATTTGTACAGAATTTTCCATAGGACTAAGGGATTAGGGTATGTCGGTGACTACCTCTGAGGCTACGTCATCTTCCTTGATACGTTGAACTTCCCACTTGATGATAACCTCTACCAGCTCGACCACCAGCTTCCTGTGTTCCAGGGTTGAGCTTGGAGTACTGCCGAGCCGCTGAATGGAATACACCATGGTCTGAATCAGATGGTGTCGCACTGGGTAGTATACCTTGTGGTGGCGAACCAGTAGTGTCCTGTAGGAAATCAAACAAACAAACAGTCACGCAGAATTCATTGGTGACAACACGAAGTGACACGCAATGCCACTTGCATACGCGCCCTTGCATAACGTCGGCATTTAATTTTCTTTTTTACGAAGTGACGCGCAAGTACTGCAATGTGTGTTCTACCGTGCCATTGCCTGCGGTGCCAGCCTGGTGACTATTTACAGCACATTCTGCACACAGTTTGGACGATGTATTTACTGCTGGAAATACGTCTACGTCTTGCAGGTCCGATGTTTACGGGCCAGCGGCCAATTTTTGTTTTTTAATCATTAATCTCAAATTACAACAAATTGTAAGAGTTTTAAAGGCAGTATACATGATTGGTATCTCGAAAATCAGAAATGTTCACAGATTTACGCCTAACTTACACAATATAAACATGATGACCGTAAGAAACTTCCTCTGAAATGGTTTTGTCTGAAGTGCTATAGTCTTTGAGAAATGAGTAAAAGAATTAGTTTTCGTCTCATGAGACAAATTCTATTCGCCCCAAAACCATTTCGCCCAAGTGCCATTTCGCCCCAAATTTCTTCGTCCAAACACTACATCGCCAAATGCCACTTCGCCACAAAACCACTTCGTGCACACAGGCCGTGGTTCAGGGCGAAGTGGTTTTGGGGCGAAATGACTGCAAACCCGTTTTTAACTGTTTTCTCAAAAGTTAGACGAGGTACGGAGCTGGTTTTCGCTCAGGTTGGTTTTAATCATGCATATCTTCAATCACACAGAGGGATAAAACTATTTGTAACAGTTTACCAATCATGTTTACTATCTTTAATGCATGAACAACTCTTCAAGGGTATAAGGAACATTTCCAAACAGCAACATTTTGAGGAAATTGAAGGCAATGTTTCCCTTTAACAAGCCATTGACAGATAATTTGGTAGTGCAACTTACAGCATGTGTACCAGCTGGTAGACCGTGTAGCCTTCTTCCACAATGATCTTCTTTGTCCAGTGTGTCAGCATAGCATAGCCATCCTCCATGCGATGTGGTAATACTGGGGTCAGTATGTCGAGTGCCTGACGCACTACGCCACGGGCTTCTACAGCATGGGCCTTTAGCAAACTATGGAACACCTACAGCAAGATAAATGGTGGAATAACCCGTAATAACTTCACTGCAGCCTTATACACAATTCAAGCTGAAAATACAATTGACCATGATCAAATGTACTTTTATATAAAATGTCCTTTAAAGCTGGGTGGAAATCTCCCTTCACTTTCATGGTTTTCAACAGTATTCCTTTCTTTATATAGTCCTTTATGTACTAAGAACATTTTATTCAGAGTTTCATCCTGGAAAAGTCAGAAAATTTACGTCTTTTCCCCCGAGACTCTTTTTACGCGAAACTTAAAACGAAAGGTCACGTCAATCAACTCGAGCTATGTGTGTGACGTCATAGCGAGGAGACACACAGAGCTGCTTCACTGACTGTGGTAGTGTACCTAGCTAGCTCCTCGCAGCAAACACGTACACATTGTATGCACGCACGGAACCGTGGATTTTCCACAGAGTTGCAAGTGTTACCACTAACAAGGCACGAAGCTGGCATTTTATTGATATCAAAAATGAATTCAGTGTAACAACCACTGAGAAATTACACCGAAAACTTTCAAACATTTTACAGAAAAATAACGACTGGTGGTTTATGCTATGCAGAAAGCATGCAACTTGGTTTGCAATATAGTGACTGTCTCCTCGCTATGACGTAGCGGGGTCAATGCATATCATTATGACGTCATCACCCTGTTTTTCATTTTGGCCTGTTGCCGGTTGACGAACACGGTCTAGTTTATCATTTTTCTCTCTAATATAAAGTCAGCAATAAAGATAAGAAAAACGTAACTTTATCAAGTAACAACCGTTTTATAAAATAACTTTCTTCCTCGCCAAGTAGCTTTAACATCAGTACATTTATGGAGAAACCAACCTGTAGCACTATCCTCTTATGAATGGCAAACTTGGCAATGTTATGAGACAGCAGGAGATGCCCATGATACTTGGTGGTTGGATCAACGCAATTCTTCTGTATCAAACACGGCCAAGCAAACGTCATCAAACGACGCAGCTTAGTGCCTTGTTTCCTGGTGAAGAAAAAAAAAATATTTATTGCATTTATATAATGCACATTCCATATGAAAATGTGCGCTTGAGTTTTTATGAACCCAAGGTCGAGTTCGGGCGGTCTGTTCTTGACACGGGTAACTTGTTCTCGATAATTGATAGGTGGTGTGTGATCCTGTTCAGAGTGCAGTGTTCTCAGGTCATGTTGCTGTCGTTCGGGCGCGAGAACAAGTTAACCCGTGTCAAAAACAGACCGCCCAAACTCGGCCCGAGGTGGGTAGTGCCATCGGCAGTCGACGGCCAGAGGCACTGGGGAATCCCCTTACTCTCCACGAAAGAATGCTCTGGGATCTTTTAAGTGCTTTACACAACACACTGAACCAACTTTGACGAATTCGTTCTCAACGCATGCGCAACAAAAAATCCCACTAGACCTGAAGAAGGTGCATCGCACCGAAAGCTTGGCTTAATTGTTCATGTTTTTTTCTCGGTGAGCACTATTTATATTATGTTTTTCAACTTTGGTGAGAATTCACAGTGCTACGCAGCATCATTTTTTTCTACACTGAACCAACGTCTTTATATCCCTTCCGACAGTGGGAAAACTACCTGGCACAACACGGCTTTGATACAAATTTTACTTTCAATCCAAAGCTTTGAAATGTACAAAAAAGTTCATGGACATTCATAATTCATATTCTATTCAACCTTTCTACGTAAACGCAACGAAAAATTAGAACAAACACTGGAAGTCCGACATTTCACTACGCGTTTAGTACTTGCGCATAGTGAGCTCGATATCCGTGCCGTGCAAATGCGTACTGGATAGCAAATCGTGTATGACGTCACAAGACCGCAGAAACTGTGACGTATACGTCACGCTACCCGTATCCGTGCGCTTGCAAAACTGCTCTACTGACTGGCCAGAAGGGTCCATTTAAGACAAAAAGCTCTCAGGGGCCGTCTAAAGTTGTCAATATTTTCACGGTTCTACAAAGCGTAGGAAGAGCAGAGGGGGGTTGAGGGCAGCGTATGACTTTACATGCACTGTAGAATGTTGACATTTCACGGTATTGACAGCAAATGTTGATGAGTAGTAATTCAGGGGGAGGGAGGGGGTCTCGAAAAAAAATGAAGAAACAAAAACTGAAAATGTTGACAACTTTGGACATCCATTTACTTGTCAGCTGCATCATGTATGTGTGGCGCAGCCTTCTCCACAAGCAAAGCAGCAAACTGCAGCAGGAGGATTCGCACCGAGTCCGATGTTCTGTAGGGATTCTCAGGGTCGATGACCTTACTGATGAACACGCTGACCAGGTTGTCTGGACTATCCTGGCCCGGGTTGGGTGGACCACCAATCAACTGCAACACAAATCGGTAAGTTTGGAATATAAACAGGTCAAAAGAAATAAGTCCCCCCTGGGAAATGTTCATTTTTCTGGAAAACAGTTAGGCTCCTTAACCTGTTACAAAAATGTAAAATGTAGAGTGAAATGTTACACATTTAATGTGCAATAAAGTTTCACCCAACAGTTAACCCTCGCCTTGAAATGCTGCCATTTAGTAAATTTGATGACCAATTAAAAATGACACTTTCTTGCATAGGGATTTGACAAATTTATGGACCTGAAGTCTACTCCAAGGGACTATTTACACTTTCAATGAATGTTATTCATTCAACCATGAATAGGTCATTCACATTTTTATCCAAACAGGTGACAACCATTTGAAGAAAGTTTATTCATGTGTTAGAATTTTTCATGGGTTTAAAATTTCATCAATTTTTCAAATCCCTATGCAAGAAAGTGTCATTGTTAATTGGTCATCAAATTTACTAAATGGCAGCATTTCAAGGCGAGGGTTAACTGTTGGGTGAAACTTTATTGCACATTAAATGTGTAACATTTCACTCTACATTTTACATTTTTGTAACAGGTTAAGGAGCCTTACTGTTTTCTAGAAAAATGAACATTTCCCAGGGGGACTTATTTCTTTTGACCTGTTTATGTACATCCAGGCTGGAGCATTAATTCCTCCTATAGACCCTTTGCATGGGCGGCCATGAGAGGGGGCAGTCACATTGTCACCGTGCGTCATACATGAGTAGGCACTTTGTGGATCTATTGGCACATTTAAATATGAAAACCTGCCCCCATCATGGCCGCCGTTGCAAAGGGTCTGTAGTGTACTGCATTTGTCCATTCAAAAATACATATGAAGAGTTTCATTGGAAAATGCTACAGTTGAAGTCAGAAGTTTACATACATGTACATGTACACCACTACCATCATTACCCAAAATGGTAAACAGGACTACCCGAACCATTGCAAGGTGTACAAGCTATGTTTTAAGTACTGCATGCACGTGAGGAATTCCACAAAATCACGACTTTAGTAAAGACTGTTACAAAAATGGCGACAACGCAATTTAAGCACACCAGTTTTAACACAGTTGTATGTAAACTTCGGACTACAACTGTATATATCTATTTTTGGCATTTGGTGAAAACGTCCTTTATAAACTCCTCAAAAAAAGTTCGGAAAGTCAAGTTTGACTGACGATTTCTCTCTTGCTACTAAATCATTTCCCTTGAATTTTGTATCACTGGAAAGCCCTATTATTCCTCTTTACAGTGATGTGTCATTTGTTATGATTAATCAATTGGGGGATGTGCAGTATAGCGGAATACAGGGGTGGGTGGAAAGTGAAATGTCACAAAATTCACTGCTATTGTCATGCAGTGCATTCCCCTTTTGCTTGGAGGATGGGAATGTGTCAATGCACTTTTTGACAATAGCAATGCATTTTGTGACATTTCACTTTACACCCGGCCCCGTATTCAGCTGTGCTGCACATCCCCCAATTGCTTAATCATAACAAATGACACATCATCGTAAAGAGGAATAACAGGGCTTTCCAATGATATAAAATTCAAGGAAAATTATTTTGCAACAAGAGAGAAATCGTCAGTCAAACTTGACTTTCCGAACTTTTTTTGAGGAGTTTATATTACAACTAAGCACTACACTGAATATAAAATTCCAAGAAGTAAAACATTTTTTTTGGGTGGGATATAACACAATTTGCCAATAATCTATTTAACAAATATTTAGCACCACCAATCAAGAATGTACTGACACCATTATCTCGATTTTTCTTGGATATGGCGTTTACTGCGTTTTGCGATAAAACTTCATGCGGAAATGTTCATGCCCACCTACTCTCTGTGCGTAGGATGTATTTATTCACTCTCTAGAAACCCTAAACACTGCTACTTTAGCCAGCATATTACCTGTTCCCCTTCACCCTTATCAAAGGACGCAGCAAACATAGGAATGATGACAAACTGCAATGCCTTGGCCTTCAGGTCTTGGGGGAACGTCTTCTCATGAAACAGCTCCACAAACCTGAAGAACACGTGGCGTTTCTGCTCAACGATATATCCCTGAAAAACAGACAAAAACCCCGTTAACATTTGGGAAAGAACTTTGTTTGACAAAGATCTGATGATGATTTGACAAAGATTTCCTGATGTGAACGCACAACTCTTCATTCGACGAAGATTATAATTGCTTTAAGTTACATCATTGGTAATCTCGAAGATCAGAAATGTTCACAGATTTACACATAACGTACACAATATAAACATGATGACCGTATAAAACTTCCCCTAAAATGGTTTTGTCTAAAGTGCTATAGTTTTTGAGAAATGAGTGAAACAATTAATTTTCGTCTCATGAGACGAAAATCCATTTCGCCCCAAAACCATTTCGCCCTGCACCACTTAGCCCTGAACCACCTCACCCCAAAAGCCACCTTGCCCCAAAATCACTTCACCCTTACACTACTTCATCTGAATGCCACTTCGCCCCAAAACACTTCATGCACAGGCCGTGGTTTGGGCAAAGTTGTTTGGGGCGAAATGGTTTTGTTTAGTTGTCTAATGTGATGGTACCCCTGTGCATTGATATAACAGACAATAGAACTCCAGTAAATTGCCGAAAATTTAGCGTTACTAACTACCGCTGGGCGAATAGCTCGATTAACCGATTAATCGCGAGTAGTAAATGGTACTCGTACTCGTGACTATCAGTTTTAAACTACTCGATTAATCGCGGCGTCATGAGTACCGTTACATACTCGCGATTAATCGCGATTATATGCGATATTGTTACACTATAACAGGCCTGTTTCCCAGGACACTTAAAAGGCGACCTGTGTGCAAGTGACTTAGCCTATTTGTTGTGTATGCCGACTATTTCAATTCATTGTGTCCTTTGTGCTAGCCGAAAGTCCGACAAGCATGTTTTGAACCACACCGATCGAGTAACGACTGCAGATCTCTGCGTGTCATCTGCCGTGTACGCCATATGGTTCAATGTACTGTTTCATTGCGCTACTCGTAAATTCGCGATTACTCACAATTAATACATGCTATGTTACATATGTGACATAGCTACATGCACAGGTTGAAGGAGAATTATGGCAAACTTATGCCGTCTAATCGCAGAGCAAGACCATTTGATTTCCATTGCTCAAAGGTAATCGAGGTAGTTTTTTGGGGGAGAAATACAAAATAATCCTTGCTGAAGTTCACCATCTATGTATTGTTTGAAACAGAATTGGGGCAGCACGGATAAGGCAATTTCCGCTGTACATTTGGTTACTACACACAAACGTGCATTTTGTTTTTGCATCCCTTTTGATACTTTGCCAACTACTCGCGATTAATCGCTTACTCGCGACTAATTGCTGCATCTACTAGTCGCTAAGCGGTATTACTAACCATGAAATTGCCCATAATTTTAACAGAAGTAATTACTGCACTTATAGCACTAGTAAGGGTTTGTCATCATACCTTTAAAAACTAGCTACATTAAAAAGTGAAACTAGAGATGAAAATTCGGCCGACGAAACTCTGAAGGTTACATTTGATGAACAATTACATCCAAACAACAAATTTTAAGAAAATATTTGCGCATTTTCTGATAGTTGATGCAAAAATCAAATTGTATTTTACCTGCGCAACCTTATCTTCAAGATAGTCTCTTAGGAACTGGAAATTGGGCAGGTATCTGTTGGTGAAGACTCGTAGTAGTTGGAAGAGAAGCTCCACATTGTCAGCATGATGCCTAAACAAAGGGACAGAACAGAGGTTGTTTAATAGACCTTTATCACGGTGCATCCATCTTTGTCTTGTTCCCCACTGCATAGTACGTGTACGTGTTGGGTATGATCAGTGCGTGTGCGTGTCTGCGCGATAGCGCGTGCAGTCTTCTGTTGTTTTGAGAGAATCAATGTCCGCGCTGCGCGTTTTCTTGATCGCACCGCGCGCATGTCATTGTGATGCACACAATTAATATTTTCAACACGGGGCCAAACTATTTTATTTCGGCAAGCCTCGCTTTGGTTACGTTCATTTTAATAGGGGAAAAGGGAAGATGGCCGCACCGAGATAAAGGTATATAACTGTTGTGCTTGCAGAGCTGGCAATGAGTTTGCTGGACGACTGGGGCTCAACTCTTTTTAATAATACTTTTTCAAACGCGTCCATAGGTTTTGTACAGGTGGTCCTGACCTCGTGCCCGGAATCAAAATCTTTCCAACAAGTTTGACATGATGAAATTAGTAGTGTTCTAGAAAAGTGTGTGAAACTGTGTAAAAAGGCTTTCAGCATTAAAGATGCCATCCTCTTGCAACAGTGCCCCTTTAACGCACTCCCTAACTCCTGCGTACAGTGGCCCTGTTGAAACAGGCACCATTTCGCAGTGGAACAAGCGACAGAAATCTTGTCGCCTCTGCTGGACCAATCAGGACAGTGCATTGCAGCATGATTTCAGGCATTCAAATGTAACGCGCGCAGATTGTACACACCGTGCATGCATGTGATACATGTACTCGGTAATGCTGGACGTTGTCCGCGTCGGCGATTGGCTGCTATTTAAAGCATACTGGGGAATCCGTTCCATTACATTCGTCAGCATGCATCCGTTATTAATTTGAAAACTGCGGAGTAAATTAAGATCGTCGTTTGAAAGTTTGGTAGGAATGGGACAGTCATGTAAGGAACGGAACCCAATACAATTTCTGGAAAGTATAGAAATCGTTTCTTTTCGGCATAACATGACCAAATTTATTAAATTACATCAAAATGACTCGGGCGTGAGTTGGCTCAAGACAACAGCCGGCTCACTCCACAGATTTGCGTGTATTTCCTCAGGGTATTGTAACGTAGCTTTGCAGAGTGGAAATTCCCTGAGATCTCAGGATGTAAAGATGCTGGCAACTGCAGTTTAGTTTCGCAGTTTTTAGCATTCAAACCAAATGTAAAATCAATCAAATTCACAGAATGACTGTTAGTTGGTATTATAATTGAACAGCCCCGAAACTCATTTAGAAGTTGCCAAATTGCCCTTGAATATATCAATTACGATGTGGTTTTCGGTGGTTTTTGTCACGCAAGCAAAGTAAGCAATGCATAGTTCCGAGATTGCGGAAATTAACTCCACCCACTAAGTTACTGTTGCTAACAAGCCATCGCAAAAATGGCGACACACAATGCACGAAGCAATGAGACTGGCATGGAAAGCACAGAGAAAACTCAAAGGTATTATGTTTTAGGGTCGACAGTTAACGTAGCAGACACTGAGTAAAGGACCAGTAATACAGGGATGTCATATATTCATAAAATACGCGCTTTCTTACCTTTGAACAGCGAATCGCTTGACATTGAAACCAAAAATCACTCGGAGCCACTGCATGCAAGCAGTACGGCCGAGCACAGTACAAGCACATGTTTTTGTTTGTGAGCAAATGCACTATGATATTTGTGGGCTCTGTCTGCGTAGATATGTTGTGATTGGTCATAAATGGTCACGCAGGTTCGGCTTGATTAACAGGTCGGAAATATGCATGCAACGACTACTTGCAGGTGTACACTTACTCAGCATAGTTCAGCAGACACTCTACCAACATCTTAGGTTCATTCCAGTGTGAAGTGCCCACGTTGTCTGTGTGATGTTGCTCTTGGAATGCGTCCGAGATCCAGATACGTCTCAGGTGACCAAACTGCAATGGAGGAATTACGTTTAATGTCATCCCACACTTTAAACCTTCATTTGTGCCATTAAAATTTAGCCTTGAGTGTGTTCCGCATATGAACAGTCTGGTGTACATTTTGTATCTTTCTTGAAGACATATTGAAGTTAATGAGTCTTGCCCAAGTTAAAGCATAACAAAAAGAGCTGAAAAACAGACCCGAGTACAGAGCAAATTTGAACAATGAATGCAGATTAAAGTTGCACTGCCCGTGTTTGGGCCGATTTGGGCGTCAATTTTTTTTAAAAAAGATAAATAGGTATTTTTCTAGAATAGAAAAAGTTATCAGCTTTCATTTGGTACCAAGAACGCAAAAATCCGTCAAGGATTAATGCCAGTCGATTAAAAACAAGAAATGATTAAATGGCTGGCAGGTCATTTAATCGAGAGAGTGTTGACGTATTATGTTTTGACGTTTTAGGAAAAAGGCTTAGACCAATAATCTCCAGTTCTCGACGTCGGAAATTCAAGTTTTTGATATTTTTCGTTACAGAGACACGTAAGCTTTCTAAATTCGTTCGCTTGTGTAAATTAATTTTTAAAATCTTTTCACCGAAACACGGGCAGTGCAACTTTAATGTACACGTACAAGTCATGTAGTGTGAAACCCAATTCAGTGTGCGCATCACGTGAACAGTTACAGTCATCATATCCGTATTCATAACCGTATTCTTGCTTGCAAAACCTCTCTAATGACCTATATAATGTACTTACCAAAACCGACTTCTGAGGGAGCCATTTAGGATCATATTTGACCAGAATGCTGCAGATTAAGATGCTTTGGTACTGCAGCTCCAGCTTAGCTTGGCTGTTGGGACTGCTAGGTCTTGCAACGGGCTGTTGATAGCAGTCAATCAGGTATTGATTAAACTATTGAACAATGAACTAAACGGCCGTGTGAGTCTATGACATGCAAAATTAAAGCCCCACTACAAGTATATAATTCAAAAGCTGATAACTTCAGGAAATTTAGAAAATTATCCACTTTTTATTCAAGTCCGTTTTCAAACTGAAATTATGCTATTGATTGCTTTCCGGTGACGTCACGCCTTCCATCCACCATTTTAGATGTCATTTTCCATGACCCACATGGCTCGAGTGATAACTGGCCAAAATAGCAATAAAAGCACATTGGTTGCACTTACCTCTGTTACTTAACCTTGCTTTATGTTGTTGCGCCATGGCTGTTGTATCGATAAAGTAAAAATGTATTTCTTCAGGCTAAAAATTGTGATCAAGCAAAAGTACATTCGTTTTTACAAGCCGAGTGCATGCTCAATAATTTGAACGTATCGCAACGCGCGCATGCGGCATCTTTGAATGAGAGTACGCTTGTGAGTATTTTGTATGCGTGTTCATGTGCGTCTAGTGGCGTGCGCGTGTACACGCGTGACCGTTGACCATAAGACATCCCGGATGTTCTATGTCACGGAAAGCAATCAATAGATGGTTGGTAACTGTTATAACTGGAATAACAGGGTATGCCTGCCTGTGTACCTGTGGCAGGGTTGTAGTCGAGTCCATCACAAGTCTATCACAAGTCCAGAGCCGATAAAATCAAAGTCCAGTAACAAGAAGCAAAGGATAAACACGCACAAAAGAATGCTATTGTTGGAGTTCATCTGAATAGCTTGTGTCTTGAATTAAGGCCCAGGGACTTGTGGTGGACTTGTGAATGCTTGCGAGGACTTGTGATAGACTTGACTACAACCCTGTATACCTGTGGCTTGTTGAAAGCCAGGTTGATGAGCTTGATCGTGTTTGCCTGTAGGACGTCTCTTAACGGTTTGGCGTCATCTTGCTTCAAGAGATACTGCAAACAAATAAAGAATAATCAAACAGTTTTATAGACATTTACACGCTTAAAGCAGGAATCATTTTGAAATGTCCAAATGGTCTTATTCATGTGTGCACGCTAACATGGTGGTACTTGTTTGCATACATAGGTTATGGGAAGAAAAAAAACATGATGATATAAACTGACTCCTGCAATAAAAATCTAACAATATTGAACAATTTTACAATATACAAATAGCTAAAATCAATTATGTAATCTGGCTACTGCATCCATTGCCAGTTATCATATTGCTTTAATATTCATTTACAAATCGCCGTTCAAAGTAAGTACTTACAGCTAGCAGGCTACTGAATTGTGAACTGCGGAGGTTGTTTTCCGTCAAGAAAAAGTCGACAGTTTGGCCAGGATATCTCAGAAGATACAACATTAACGGTTCACGGAATGGACTCCCCACCTACAAACAGAAGGGCACAGTCAGACAAATAAAAGTGTTAGCTGTAGTTTACATTGTGTCACTGGGCCAGAAGTATGATTAATGGCTCCTATTATACAGGTTACAAAAATGATTGGGGCTTGGCCTGGGGCCCAGATTTACCAGGGTCGGCCTGAAGCTCCAAAATTGATGATTCTGTAAAGTTTAAGCAAAAATGACCCAAAGGCGTTTCAGTAAAAATTCTAAAAATGCCCCATCTTCTGAAGACACCCCATGGTATATCAGAGGATTAAAAGTGCAAGTGATTTTTTTTTACTATCGTCTCTGTAAAATTCAAATCCGGACACAGCTTTACGGATCGTTCCACGAAGTTAGCACACAATGTGTGACATTTTTTCATTTCCACAAAATGGCAAATAAGCGATCAGCAAATCGTCATCTAAACTCCTCAAAAAAAGTTCAGAAAGTCAAGTTTGACCGACGATTTCTCTCTTGTTACTAAATCATTTCCCTTGAATTTGGTATCATTGGAAAGCCCTGTTATTCCTCTTTACAGTGATGTGTCATTTTTTATAATTAATCAATTGGGGGATGTGCAGTATAGCGGAATACAGGGGTGGGTGGAAAGTGAAATGTCACAAAATTCACTGCTATTGTCATGCAGTGCATTCCCCTTTTGCTGGGAGGATGGGAATGTGTCAATGCACTTTTTGACAATAGCAATGCATTTTGTGACATTTCGCTTTACACCCGCCCCCGTATTCAGCTGTGCTGCACATCCCCCAATTGCTTAATCATAACAAATGACACATCATCGTAAAGAGGAATAACAGGGCCTCTTAATGATATAAAATTCAAGGAAAATCATTTTGCAACAAGAGAGAAATCGTCAGTCAAACTTGACTTTCCAAACTTTTTTTGAGGAGTTTATTTTTATTTCCACAAAATGGCAAATAAGTGATCAGCAAATCGTCATCTATATAATGATATTGCACAATATGGTTGCTTTGCCTGTTCTGTGATAATTTTTGAGTCTTCAGTCTTGATGGAGTTTAGCAATTTTGAATTATTTCACAAAATGATGGTTACCGATGTAACGGGGACAGCACGCCAATTTATCTCAATTCACTCCAACCCTGAAAGTGATCTTGCTGAATTTGACATCAGTGCAAAGTTCTCGATCTAAACAATCATTTGTAATCAAAATTTGGATTTGCAATCAAACTGAATTTTCACGTTTTTCAAAGAAATCTGTTGAAAACCACCAAATGTCACACCTATATTTGCACAAAATTCCATTTAATCAGTTGACTGATGCTCCTATATTTTGTTACAAATAATAGAGGTTCTTGGGGTTCGTGGGGTGTTATGGCCGAGCGGTCTAGTGCGTCGAACTTAAGTTCCTGTGCTAGTACTAGAATGTATGTTCAATTCCGGGCCGCGACGGGTTGTGGCACCTGTGCCCTTGAGCAAGGCACTCAACCACACTTGCTCCCATTCCTGTAATTGGCGGTCCCTCCGCTGTTGGATGTGATAAATAAATAAAATATAAATTTAATTTATGTCATTCAACCGCTGGTATTTCTGAGTACTACCAACTAATGAAATGTGTAAGTCTAAAAATATAGGGCAAAAAAGTCTCCGATGTAACAGGGGACACCGTATCCAAACTTCATGGAATAACGCTTATGAGTTTACCTCGATGCATAGTGCACTCTCTGCCTTGATAGTGAGTGTGACAAGCGCCTCCAGTAGCTTGGGCGAGGCAGCTGGTATAGCATGGAAGATGTTGATGATCGCTGAGCATATCTTAATGCTCTCTGTGGCCTTAGCCTGTATGCTGGTTGTACTGCGCTGGGCGGCGATCGACACCTCCATCCACTTCTTCAGGTGTGTCTGTGGACATTCACAATTTAGAATGTTACTTCCCAATATACTCTTTGCATGGGCGGCCATGACAGAGGGGTAGTTACATTGTCACTGTATGTCTTGCATGAGTAGGCACTTGTGGATCTATTGTCACATTATTTAAATGCATGTATAAAAACTTGTCCCCTGTCATGGCTGCCGGTGCAAGGGGTCAATACTATTTGCCGTTAACAAAAAAAACAGGCAAAACTTAGAAGGCTAGGGTGCATGTCTTTCACATAAGAAATCGCGACTTGGGCTATTATCAGCATCCAGGTCCCCAGTACGTTTAAGACCGTCAAAACACGCTTTTATTCCCTAATTAATATTGATGCAAACACATAGCTTTTAAAGGATGCAACATGTTACATTTTGACTAAACTTTCTGCAATGAGACCCAACACTTCTCGTACTTGGCATTCGTAAAACACACATAAGCTACTAAAAAAATCTTCTCACTCAAACTACTTCAAATCTTTTTCACATAATGCTGATGTACATGAAATGTGCATGGATGTATCTTCAGCCTAAAACACATCATATGTCATGCAGGGTTGTAGTCGAGTCCATCACAAGTCTTTTACAAGTCCAGAGCCTATAAAATCACAAGTCTGTGACAAGTCCCGCACAAGCCCGTCACAAGTCCAGTAACAAGAAGCAAAGGATGAACACGCACAAAAGAATGCCTTTATTGGAGTTCATTTGAATAGCTTGTAAATTGAATTAGGACCCAGGGACTTGTGGTGGACTTGTGAAGGCTTGTGAGGACTCATGATGGACTCGACTACGACCCTGGTGTCATGTCTGAATATAGGCTTCTTAAATTTCATGTGTCTCAAGATACAAGTTGTGCCACAGAAACTTTCCTTGGAAAACGAAATTGCACTGTGATATCAAGCTATTCAAATCAACTCCAACAAAGCCATTCATTTATATTATTGTTACTATTTATTATTTCTAGTATTGAAACCAAGGATTCCTAAAAAGTGCCCAAGGCACTGTAGCTCGTAAGCCTGACGAAACCTGTGAAGAGAAGGCGATGAAGAAATGCCTAGTTTTAGAGGTTGGAGGAAAACCCCTACACAATTCTGTATAGGGGAAAACAGACGGAATCAAGCAGGAACCGAGAACCAAATCCATGTTATGACCCAGACGGGATTTCGAACCAGGGCCACAGAGGTGGAAGGCGGGGAAATTACCATGTCCACCCTCTAGTAATCAGGGGTACATTGCAATATAACCGTCTTTAATCTGAGACACATCATGTGTCCTAACTGAATTTATGACATCTTAGCTACGACACATTGAAAAATGTCTTGCAATATTCAAAAGTTAGGACGTCTTAGCTAAGACATAAACATTTGTATGTCTTTACTGTTGTGAACGGCGTTTCAATCGCAGCCGGTGTGTTTGCATACTGTCGCGCATGCGCATTTTACCTGTTTTACTTGCCGGTCGTTGCTTGCTACCGTATGTACACGTGGTAGTGGCGTGAAAAACATTGAGAAAACTTTCGTAATTAACATAGGCCGAGCTTGTACCGTAATCACCTTTCAGTGCAAACTGAGTGTAAGACAGACAAACTATCAAAAACGATCGTTTGATCCTGGTCACAAGGCTCTTTTTCTCGGAATTGAGCAGGAAATATAAAACAATTTTCTAAAGATATAACTTACAACACATATTAGGTGTCTTAAATGTTATGTGTCCTAGGACACAAGTTTACATAAATTTTTATTGCAAGACAAAATCATCTATGATGTCATAGTGATGTCAGAGTTAGGACGTCCTAGGGGTTAGGACGTCCTAACTTTCTTTATTGCAATCCACCCCAGACTCATGACAGACTCGTAACAGAATCAAATGTTTCCCGAGGAAAAACAAAACCACAAATTTTAAGTTTAATCAAAATTTAAAAATCTCTTTTGTAATTAAGTTGACATCGAAATGTTCAAATATCAGCTTCATTATACGCTTGTGTACTTTAACTTCCGACTCTCAGACTGATTAATTATTTTTCAATTAACAAATGGACAATCTGTTTGCGTTTCTTTCGTCGCTCGGTATATAACGCAATGACTTTGATGTGGTGTAGTTTTAAAGGCCCTGTAGATGATCTGTTTTTGAGCGATTCTGCGAATAAAACCATTATAATTCAAAAGAAAGACATCAACAAACTCATCCGAAGAAATTTCAGCTTTGTCAAATGTACCACGTTTCAAAAAAACATGAAAATCCATATGCGTTTTCCTGGTCTTGGCGGGGTGTTTCAAATATTTGTTCTCAGTTGATCGGGTACAATGTGGCTTGCGTCATGCACTCTGTGGCGCACATCATATACTGCTGTGCGCGCGATCCATAAAAATGCATCGCGTTTGAACACGCACACGCAGTACACAGCGCCCATGCATTTTGGACCGTGTAGATGCGAACCAAAAATAAGTAAATCGTTTGCAAACGATCTAAATAATTTCATCTTTACGGATTATTTTCTGCTAGAATTATATCATTTTGAGCGGAAACCTTTCATTGGGTAGTTGCTATTCATTCAATCTTTACTTTCAGAACTTTTCCCCAGTAAACTCGTCGATTACTTTTTGGGGTCATTGCAAATGACTTACAAGCATTTGTTCGCAGAGTTTCTCGTTATATGCATTTGGGAAGAGTTGCGTCAGCTTGTGAAGTCTCTGTATGACGTTGAGGTTTATTGATCGATGATCGCCCAGCTTGAGTAATAATGGCCGTATGGTGGTGTGCACAAGCTCCATGTCCACGGGGTGACCGGCGATGAACTTCTTCATGGACTCGGCACCCGCTTCTAAAAGCTCGGGGACTTTAGATGTCAGGAAGATGTAGAGCAATCTGAAGACCTTTTCTCGAACCTGAGGGATGTAGTGACACGCCGCAAGGGCATCTGCACAGAAAACCATCGATACAACAAATAATTTACACTATATAGCGCGAGTCAGAAAAAAACAAAAATGCTCTTTTTGATTCGCAAATTTATATCTCCAAAACTTGCCTTAAAGGCACAGGCTTGTCAGCAATACGCACGTGCCAAATCTGTGTCGCGAAATATGCAGCTTCATGCCTTTGCTATGGAGATGCATATTTCGTGGCACGAATTTGGCGCGCGCATTGCTAACGAGCCTGTGCCTTTAATATGTTTTCTCTGACAATGCAGTCATGAGCAAGTTCGGGCGGGCGACTATAGTTAACTAGACTAACCATAGTCGATCTAGATGTCACCCGAACGCTGCGTGGTTTGACTAACTAGTCTGACTAGAGGAACCATACCCCGGGGGTAGGTTTATCTCTAGTCAGTTGTAATCACGTCACTTTTTCGCTAAAAAAGTGTTAATTTATATCAGAATTCAAGATGAATTAATAACCAATTCTATGGTAGCTTTTGGTGAACGAGTTGAAATGTCTTTAGTAGAACATACGAGGGCAAACATGGGGGAAAAGGTTGCCAACAATTGCTTGTATTTTTTGTAAACTGTTGACGGCTGCCAGTGCAGACGATTTTAGCCATGTTTGACTAGATTTGCCTGACGAAGCGTCCGGGTGACAAATTGACTAATGGTAAGCACCCAAACTTGCTCCATGTTGATATGGTTATTGTGCATGTCTGGTGATCGAATCAATGATTTATGGTATTGCATAACAAAGATACTGTAAAAGCTGAAATATTCGTGGTGGTTTTATTTTCGCGCATTTCGCGCACCAGACAGAGCCCGCGAAAATAACAACCCGCGAAAATATTGTTTGCAACAATTGTGGCGATCCCTGAAACAAAACATAATTTCCATCCGCGAAAACAACAACTCGCGAAAATGTCAGTAATGTTGAAATGCGCGAAAATATATGTACCTTATTCGACCCGGAGACCTCCGACTCATCAGGCAGAAGCTCTACCAGTTGAGCAATAAGACACAATGGTATACTCAGAAACCCGAGGGAGTATACCACTGTGCCTTATGGCTCAGCTGGTAGAGCATCTGCCAGTGAGTCGGAGGTGTCGGGTTTAAATCCTGATAATGCCCTTACAATTTTTCTCTCATCTCAAGTTTGGTAGAAACCAATTCATATTCACTTTGCTAGAATGACTTTCTGATACTTTCAATTTTAAAAATTTATTTGCCCTTGCAAGTATACATATAGTGATGTCCCCTAACTTGGCGCACTTTGACAACTCACTGGAAATACGCTCACCTTAGCAAACTCCCCTAGCAGATTTAGTTGAAACTTACACACCGTTCAGTAGAATTCATAGGCTCCAAGAAAAAGTAATACTTTAATATTTTGACTCATTAACAAGTACAAAATAACACAAACAATCAGGACAAAACGATGAACACTTTTTCCCGAAATCGCCCGGACTGTTCCCTAATGTGACGCACTCGACGCTGATTGGCTGAAATGTTGAGAACCATGCTACGGTGGCTCATAAAGACCACTTGCACGCACACACCGCGACACAGTACACAACGCCAGTATGCCTGGTTTTATTCACGTCAAATGCCTATTACAGGCTTCCGTGTATAGTGTCATTAAGCGAACAGCGATGCCTTCACATTCCGGTGAATTTCCAGTAAATGAATGATTCTTCTCCTAATTTTAGTTTTGGAATTTATGAAGGTACTTGAGAACTTTATTTCCTTTTAATGACAAGTGCAATTGTTTATTGCACCAAGAGAGAACGAAAAGAAAAGTGCGCCATGTTAGGGGTCGCGCCACGTTGGGGGACATCAACAATACAAGTAGGAGGGTAATTGCACTTACTGAGAGCACTGATGCGGAGTGGAGTCAGAGAGGGTACATTCTTGTAGCATGGCTGCTTAGCTAATACAGCATCCTCAGCTTCACACAGATTGACCAGCTGTAGGTACAGATAAACAAAATGATTTGCTAAACAGTTTGGCCACAGCACTCCAGGAGAATACAAGGCTACGTTCAAGCGTTTACTCGTTTTAACACGAGTATTATATACTATAGTACGTACGAATGGCAAGAATAACGACACTCCGGTCAGTGAGAGTATGCTCTCACTACTCCCCGACAGATGGGGAGTGTGCTCTAGAACTGGGGGGGGGGGGGGGGGGGGGGGGGGATTGTATGGCTTTTAAATCCCACCCTCTCCGACAAAGCTGTAGCCTTGATCAAGGCATTGGGCTTGTCTTTAAGTTATAGACGGCCCGCTGAAGATAAAACTGAACAAAGCGCTTACAAGCTACGGAATCTGTTGCACGTATTGGCTCACAACGCGCCACGCTACGACTATGCACACATGCACGTACATATATCGGTACGGTCCTAAACCCAACGCCTTGATGGTTCTGCATTCAGCCAGCGAAACTCATTACTAGTAATAGGGAAACCACCCCAGCGTGAGCTGAAATTTCATGTGCGCGCTAGACCCAATATTCTCTCGTACAGCAAAAAACCTGGAGACGGCCTTAGACAAGGCTAACAAAGCTGATGCACATTGCTCAAGAAAACTTGTCAGGACTTGTTTACAGATCTTAAATTTTGGTTAAATCCGCTGGCAAATGACAAAGTTATTAAGAAGTAGGACACGTTTGTTGACATGTTGTACATTTCAAAACTAAACTTCTATACTGTAAGATTTCTCCAAACAAAACATTTTTAAAAGGCCTGACCTCAAGATAGAAGACCTTGTGCTCCGATATGGTGAGATCCATGGTGAAGAGTCTTGGTTCCAGCGTAGTGCAGAACGTATTACTGTCCATCAGACCGCGCTGTGCATTGGCTGGCTGGTGACGTAGGAAATGCTTCTTGGGTGGGATCATATCGGCCAAGACTTCACGGTGTGGCTCCATGATCTCGGTTACGTTCTTACCAGTTATATCAGCCAGGGATCGCAATGAGTCCATAGCCTGGGGGAAGAGATATGGTAGTACAAAAGTGAAGTTAGAGACAAAATCAGTTCCGAGCGTGATCCAATTCCGTCCCTCATGTGAGGGACAGAAATCAAGGGACAAATTTCCTTAGCCTTTCCTTAGTCAACAACAAATGAAAACTAAAGTGAACCTGTATGTTTACCTGCTACTGATGTTAATACACACACACCCAACACGTTGAAATTGACTTTAAAGTTTTAGGCAGAGGTTGTTTTATGCGTGAGGGACGGACCATCAATAAAATTGACAAATACTACCATTTGTTTACATGCATTTTCAACTATTTCTTGAGAATGGGATGGCACAGTGTGCTCAGCCAAATTTATTCTGTTAATTTTTGTAATATGATTGTAAAATATGGACATTTCTTTACTGTTTGAGGTATTATTTTGATTAATTTAAGAAATTTTGAAATTTTCATCTAGTGTTTACCAGTTTTGGATCATGCTCTTCTAGGCTTAAACTAACTGCCATTTTTCTGTGCACAGGTTTGCGCACTGAGCGTAACAGCAAAGGCACAACAGCTGCCGATTTCACGAAACCTGTTATTGAATGGCAGATCACCGTAAGGCCATCGGAATGAAAGTCATAGAATACCGTCCGGAAGATTTCAAAAACACATGAGGCTTTTTTTCATTATTCATTTTTCATTATTTTGTAAAACAGGTGCCCGAGGGGTACATACATGTAGACAATGATAGAGGTGCACTTCCTACATGAAACATATGGACTTACAGATTAATCAGATCAATCGCCAAATACCACGTTTTATTCTCACCAACAATTTATATGAAAACCTCTTACGGTTTCTTTAGTATTCTATTTACGATTTTGTTTCATTATTTTTCTTTCATATTGATCATAAAGTGGACGAAATTTTTGAAATCGGGACTTTTCTTACGTTTTCGTCTTCAGATCGTTTTCACGTCTGCCATCATTGCATGACAGGCAGACACCGATGAGACGTAATTTTTCATTGGCCAAAATTCGATGTCGCGATGGCAACAGCCAACCAGATGACGGAATACATACGTGTGCAGAACATCCAAAGATTGCCGAAGTGAGATCGGGGGCGCGTTCAATAGCACAATACATACGTACGCCGGTATGGGTATTTTCCTATACCTTCACCGTTGAAGGTATTGTCGGTATGCATACGTATTGCGCTATTGAACGCACCCCGGGACTTCAGTCGGATTTGCAGTCTCGCGCGGCTACTCCGAAACACGAACAGTGGAATTGTGTGTCAGCACTTGGATCTCGCGCTCAAGACTATCGTCTGCCGTCTGATTTCAAAAAATCTGGTTGATTGATCAGAATTTCTCGGTTTGGCGCCATATATATCGATTTCTTTCATGAACAAGTATTGAAAGTACGTTGAAATTCCAAATTTTTTGAAATAATGAAAATTTTTGGAATAATGAAAAAATTCGGCAGCGGCCATTTGGTCATGCGGGCGGAGGACGGTATTCTATGACTTTCATTCCGATGTCCTAACTGGTTCGTGTTCAAACATAAACGCACGATCATCACAAGCAATGGGAAAGTGCCCACAATAATACACTTGATTCTTATACAGCTAATAACGGAAAGCTGTGGTCCAACGTTACCCTACCTGATGTCTGACGGTCTCATTCGGTGAGGTGACTTCGCAAACCAGTTCTCGAGTCACATCATGGAATGCCTTCTGTTGAGCAACACACAGCTTGGCATTCTGCGCATTCTCTCCTTCGAGTGGACTCGCACACATCTTCAATAGGAAGTCCAAGTTAGCCTTAGCCATATCAAGGGCACCACTTGAAACCTACAAAAAGCACAATCACGGTCCCAGTTACGTACGACACTCTCTGCTTTAAAAATCACCACTTATGACCACAAATTCTCAGTAGTGGACTGTGGCCTGTGATTATAGGGGGCAGCATCATTTTCTTCAATATTTTGTTTTCTGATTCCTGAAAAATATTCAAAACAAAAGACTATAAAGGCTTATAATTTGTTCCATGGTATCGGATAGGAGTTTGGTGTCCCAGGTTACCTACGCCAATGAAAATTGGCTGTAGAATGAGTTTTCATTAACCTTGGTGCCATATCTACACACAAACATTAAATTTGAGTGGCATTTGTTCAAATAAAAATTATTTTCTACTGGGAAACCACTTTCAATCATTAAAAACACTTTGAAATCTTAAAAAGCATGTCACACTTTTGGACCCCTAATTTTGGGAATTACCCCTTATTTAGGATTTTTATCAATGAAATCTATGCTTTAAAACCACTCTACTCAGTTAAAGTCATAAAAATACTGCAGCAATTTGCCACAAGTCCAACTTGAAGTCTTATGTTTTTTCTTAACTTTTCCCTTCTGTCTTCCTTATGTGATGCACTCAAAACAGCGCCCTCTGTCTGTGATTTATTGCAATGAAATCTTCAAAGTTGAAAAAGGCCACCTTTTATTGATTTTACATCCAAACGAACAATAGTATGTCTTGCTGAACAAGTAATCCATCATATAAAGCAAAGATTAGGCAAAAAGTTGTTTAGGATGTCACAGGCCCTTTAACCATGTACGTACCTCTCCAGTAAGATCCATCATGACAAAGAGCAAAGCCTTGAGGAATTGGAATAAATGGCCCTGGACCCAGCATAAATCCAACTTCTCCATCATGAACTTGATTGCGATGCAGCCTCCGAGTTTGGCATACCAGGCTCTCTCATAGCAACACCCACACATGCGTTGAGCCATGTCTTCAAAAAGGGGCAGCTGGCATGCCTGTATAAATAGTAGCGCTGGGAGTTACCGTTTATTTTTCTAAACGTTTAAACGTCAATTTAACGTTCGTTTCAACGAATAGTAAACATAACAAAAAGTAAAACTTATTACCGCGCTCGCAATATAAATTTCTTTGACCTGGTATCATGTGCGTTCGCGCAGCACCACTGACACTTCATTGAATTGGAACATACATGATGCAGGCCACGATAGTTCAGCTACGCTTTGCTGTAATTGGATACCCAAAGTCAGCAACCAATGAGAGAATGGAATCAATAACAGTTCCAACACAACTACGATCGTCGGCTCCACAGTGTTTACCGCCCTGCTATTTGAATTCAACTTGCAAGATGAAACCGAAAACCATCAGTAAAATCGCTTCCGCCCACGAACGCAACTAGAACTGTACATCTTCGGCTTGAAACCACAAGGGTTACTGACCGTTGGGCTCATCACAGCGGTATGCTGCCTGATTATCAGAACAAAACTGCCTCTTTAGAAATTTCCGGCGGTGCAAAACGGCCTTTAGATCTTCGAAAAAGGGAGGATCGTTTTTTCACAAGTTGGTTTCGGATATCCGGATAGTTACATTTCAGTCGTTTAAACGTTTACACGGTCACAACTTACTGTATTTTTGTGACAAATACATATTGTGACGTCACTCCCCTTGCATGTTTTATTTCTTTGCGCGACCAAAAATTCAAATGCCCCTGTATTCCTGGTAAAGGAGCGTGTTCAGATCACATTTTTGAGCGCGCCCCATTTTTCCCATGGGTGTTGATATTTTGATACCGAATCATTTGTCATATTTTTCTCATTACCATTCTGAAATTTCGCGCTCCCAATCCACAAAAAAACACTGATGTTTTGTAAACTAATTTATCTGATTATTTTCGCTTTGGCGTGCCATAGTATGGACACAGTAATGGCGGATATGATAGTTGTTGAACGTCACGCGTATGGCACGCCAAAGCAGAAATAATTCAACACTGATAATTTTGCCATCAACCCTGGAAAACAGGTCTCAACATTTTTAAAAACTTGCCAACAAAAGCACGGTATGCCAGTTTCAAACAGTCTATCAACATTTAAAAGTCATGACAACCTTTTTTTTCTTGCGCAACATTTGCGAAAATATGCGTAAACATTAAATTATCAGTGTTTAATTATTTTTCGCTTTGGCATGCCATAGTATGGACACAGTAATGGCGGATAGCAACCGTTGTCAAGCCAAGGGAAACCCAAGAATAAGCTGCTTTGCGCGCTTCCTTTCCAACATGTTGTGCCCCCTTCCCCACTTTGAAAAGTCTGGCCATAGCATGGACACAGTAATGGCGGATAGCAACCGGTTGTCAAGAAAGTGAACCCCAAGAATACTTACTCTATACTTTGAGCCCATGATGGTAGTGGCTGTATCTAACACAACCGTCATAGCTAGGTGTCCTGTCTTGGATAATTCCTTCTCCTCGTAGGCCATGCAAGCTGCAATGGCATCCAGTAGGACCAAGGGATCCATCGTGGTCTGGTTCTTGAGGTGGGAAATAGGCAGGGGACCTGAAGGCATGGACATGAAATGCGTAAAGGAACACTCCGAAGTGCTAAAACAATTATTAAAGGAAAAGTATACCTAGGAAACAAAAGACATCGTGTTAACCTTGCGGTGCGCGTGGGCGATCCAGGTACCTCGTTACAGGAGTGTACCAGTCGACAGCTGGCAGTGTGTAACTCAATGAACGGGGCATATACCCCTGCATAAATGGACTCTTAGCATTTCCAAATTCTTTCGGACGGTCTAGAGATTGTATATAACCAGGTGTAGATCCAGGAATTTTTGCAGGAGGGAGGGGTGCGGGGTTGGCTAAATGGGCAGTCAAAACCTCCCTTTACTCCGTTTATAGCTAGATACGCTAAACAAAAAAAATTAAAAACAAAAAGAAGCTTGACTGAAAAGAACGTGCCCAACAGATGACAGACATCACTCCAGTTCCCAATTGCTCAATTTCATCAATTTCATCAACTGCATCAATTACCCCCGATGCCAAGGCCCTTTGTGCACAGTCAATGGGGAATTCCAATGTGGGACTGCTGGCCTGGTAGCTTGTAACTGATACAGCGAGTGAATGCACATACCCAGGCCACACAAACTCTACAATATGTTTCTCAAGCATATAAATATCTTTCGTTGATTTTGTTAACCAAAATATATAATTTCTGCATGATTTTCTAGGTTGGGGCAGGTAACCAGAAACACAGCTATTTCGTTTTTCTTGGGCTAAGGCTGAAAATATTTGTTGTGTTGCCCTCACCTGACCGATCAAAAAATCTAAAAATCTCAATCATTACCCCTTTTCGTGGTGTTTTTTCTCTCATTTCAAATTTGAAATTGAATATGTATTCAAGTAAAGCAAATGGAAATCCTACCTGCTTGTTGGACCACAGTTACCAGAGTGAAGTGTCTGACAATGTTCAACATGAAGGGTACAGAGCTGCCACGCAGATCTTTGATTGCAACTGAAACTGAATATATTCCAAAACAAAAACTAGATTACATTTGCCTTTCTGTGGTGATAACCCTTTTGAAGTCGGAGACTTGATATCAAGCCTTGGTTACAGAGAATTAGCTGGGTCAGTAATACCAGGGCAGGGCTGGTCTCTCAACTTGCTGGCTTGGGCTCAAGTCGGTGTGTATGCCTTGGGGTGGTTATACAGAATTAGCTGGGTCAGTACTACCAGGGCAGAGCTGGTCTCTCAACTTGCTGGCTTGGGCTCAAGTCAGTGTGTATGCCTTGGGGTGGTTATACAGAATTAGCTGGGTCAGTAATACCAGGGCAGAGCTGGTCTCTCAACTTGCTGGCTTGGGCTCAAGTCAGTGTGTATGCCTTGGGGTGGTTATACAGAATTAGCTGGGTCAGTACTACCAGGGCAGAGCTGGTCTCTCAACTTGCTGGCTTGGGCTCAAGTCAGTGTGTATGCCTTGGGGGTGGTTATACAGAATTAGCTGGGTCAGTACTACCAGGGCAGAGCTGGTCTCTCAACTTGCTTGCTTGGGCTCAAGTCAGTGTGTATGTCTTGGGGTGGTTATACAGAATTAGCTGGGTCAGTACTACCAGGGCAGAGCTGGTCTCTCAACTTGCTGGCTTGGGCTCAAGTCAGTGTGTATGCCTTGGGGGTGGTTATACAGAATTAGCTGGGTCAGTACTACCAGGGCAGAGCTGGTCTCTCAACTTGCTTGCTTGGGCTCAAGTCAGTGTGTATGTCTTGGGGTGGTTATACAGAATTAGCTGGGTCAGTACTACCAGGGCAGAGCTGGTCTCTCAACTTGCTGGCTTGGGCTCAAGTCAGTGTGTATGCCTTGGGGTGGTTATACAGAATTAGCTGGGTCAGTACTACCAGGGCAGAGCTGGTCTCTCAACTTGCTGGCTTGGGCTCAAGTCAGTGTGTATGCCTTGGGGGTGGTTATACAGAATTAGCTGGGTCAGTACTACCAGGGCAGAGCTGGTCTCTCAACTTGCTGGCTTGGGCTCAAGTCAGTGTGTATGTCTTGGGGTGGTTATACAGAATTAGCTGGGTCAGTACTACCAGGGCAGAGCTGGTCTCTCAACTTGCTGGCTTGGGCTCAAGTCAGTGTGTATGCCTTGGGGTGGTTATACAGAATTAGCTGGGTCAGTACTACCAGGGCAGAGCTGGTCTCTCAACTTGCTGGCTTGGGCTCAAGTCAGTGTGTATGCCTTGGGGGTGGTTATACAGAATTAGCTGGGTCAGTACTACCAGGGCAGAGCTGGTCTCTCAACTTGCTGGCTTGGGCTCAAGTCAGTGTGTATGTCTTGGGGTGGTTATACAGAATTAGCTGGGTCAGTACTACCAGGGCAGAGCTGGTCTCTCAACTTGCTGGCTTGGGCTCAAGTCAGTGTGTATGCCTTGGGGTGGTTATACAGAATTAGCTGGGTCAGTACTACCAGGGCAGAGCTGGTCTCTCAACTTGCTGGCTTGGGCTCAAGTCAGTGTGTATGCCTTGGGGGTGGTTATACAGAATTAGCTGGGTCAGTACTACCAGGGCAGAGCTGGTCTCTCAACTTGCTGGCTTGGGCTCAAGTCAGTGTGTATGTCTTGGGGTGGTTATACAGAATTAGCTGGGTCAGTACTACCAGGGCAGAGCTGGTCTCTCAACTTGCTTGCTTGCTTGCTTGCTTGCTTGCTTGCTTGCTTGCTTGCTTGCTTGCTTGCTTGGTGTATGCCTTGGGGTGGTTATACAGAATTAGCTGGGTCAGTACTACCAGGGCAGAACTGGTCTCTCAACTTGCTGGCTTGGGCTCAAGTCAGTGTGTATGCCTTGGTGTGGTTATACAGAATTAGCTGGGTCAGTACTACCAGGGCAGAGCTGGTCTCTCAACTTGCTGGCTTGGGCTCAAGTCAGTGTGTATGCCTTGGGGTGGTTATACAGAATTAGCTGGGTCAGTACTACCAGGGCAGAGCTGGTTTAAAGCCAGACTCCTCTATCTGTCGAGTTTGCTGTGGGTGGTTCACCACTCCTCCCACACAGCGAGTCTGTTTACCTTCCCAGCATGATGCTGATACCCATTTATACACCTGGGTTGAGAGAGGCAAATCATGGCAAAGTGCCTTGCCCAAGAGCACACGCACCATGGACGGGATTCGAACCCCAACATCAACTAAACCAATGATAAAATAATTCTCTGGCTGCCCTAAATAATGAATGGCCATTCTTAAAGGTGGGAGGCTGCAATGATGGGCATTTCAATTACTTCTGTACGATGCGTACAAAGCTGCGATACTCATTCATGGTGATGAATACTCGTTATTTTTTCTTGAAACGTCGATGTGTAGTCTCCGTTGCTTTTACAGCAGAGACATTGTGATGGCGACAGTGTCAATTGTCAAGCATGCGCTAACTAATAATAATAGAAGCAGAGCATTTATAAGACGCACAGTATCTAATATGACTGTTAATAGGTGCCGTGGCCATTATTATTATCGCTGCAATCATAGAATCACCATAACAATTTCGCTTCAACTAGATGGCTGCCTGGCCAAGGCGCACAACCCTATCAGCAGTTTAATTGTGGCATTTCCCCCCAACAACTTTCCAAATATCGCTCTGGTTGACGAGGCAATTGAAATTAAGTGTCTTGTCCAGGGACACAAACACTTTGGCACAAGTGGGACTCCAAGTTATGAGCACGGCTGCATACCCACTAAACCACATGGCCAATAAATATAGATGCAACTTGACTCACTAATCATTGCAGTAAGTGCATGTTGAAAAGCAGTCCTTGACAAGGTATCTGGACACTTGTATGTATGAGGCGAGGCACGAGGAATGTCGCCAGTAGTCATGCTGGGAATAAATAAACAATATCACATATCATGTGATTAGTGTGATTTATCGATGGCTGATAGGCATTATTATATACCTCACACATTGATTCTCGTTCACTGATTAGTTAAAAGCAGATCACGCGACATGGATTAGTTCAACCATTTCAGTGGGCAACTGAAAAAAGTACTATTGTTTGACCTTTTGCGCCATAGGTCAAAGGATAGTACTTTCTAAAAGTACTATTTCACAGCACGTACGGAATAGCGTGAAGAAACCATCAGTGGTGTTCACGTTTACGCGGACAATGTGCACTTTGGCTTGGCTCTCTGAAAACCGAATTTTGTCCTGAAAAACCAATCATTTGATACAAAAAAATCAATGTATGAGGTATATAAAACAAATATTGACTGCTTTTATTTTGGTGATGATGCAAACTACCGCCCCTCGGTGATCTTGAAACGGCAGTCCTGCTATTTTCCCTCGACCCTCGGCAGCTCTCCTTTGCAGCTCTGTGGGTTAAAGAGGCCCTGTTGGCAGAGGATGCAGTAATGTTAACTGAGCCACTTTGCTGTGTTTCGTCACTTACCTAGAGTGGGACAAGAGCTGATACACGGCTGGTTTGCTGTCGTCCAGGTTCATAAGGCTAATGATGAAGTGTCGGATGACTTCAAAGGCTTGCCGGCGATAGTACGGCTCCGTAGTCTGGGATTTCAGTTTGTTTAAGGCTGTTTCTATGACCTGGTCAAGAAACACAAGTTGGAATTTTGAAGACTTTTAAAAGACAAAACGACCGTATGATAACATTTCACATGAAAAACATTAAAGGCACAGGCTCGTCAGCAATGCGCGCGCGCCAAATTCGTGCCACGAAATACGCAGCTCTATGCCTTTGCTATGGAGCTGCGTATTTCGTGGCACGAATTTGACGCGCACGCATTGCTGATGAGCCTGTACCTTTAATGGGTTGATCAAAGATTTAACTTGAGTTTGAGATTATGAACTTTCATTTTCTGGAAATTTGTGACAATCAGGATTGATTCCATCTTTCAAGGGAAAACATTAAATATACCGAGCGTGTGTAAGTCCGTGTACATTGACAGTACTACATATTGTGCAATGGAAGACGACCTAATTATTGGCACCGAACGGCACTAAACGTCCATGAAATGATGCTGGATTATGTCACACACACGTTCTCAATAACGTGAAAATTATCCAGGGGTGTTAGTGGAGAACCAAACAAAAATCTGAAAAAAAATCTGAAACTGCAATCGTGAAGCTGAAATTGTGAGCGCAAAGCCCGAAGCCCTAACTGCGTAGGGTCCGGGGCCTGCTTAAGTTGCACTGACATCTTATTGTACTGACATCTGGTGCATGTTATTGCATCGAGAATGGAATTTTGTACTGAAAAGCTGGCTTGCACAAGGCGTGCGCTAGCAAGTGGCAAGTACAGTACTGTAGAAAAGCGAAAAATAAAATAAACGCTTACGCATGGGGGAAAAAAGCAGAAATATGTCGGGAGAAAAAAAAGCTGAAATTAAATATTGGCAAATTTTTTAAAAATTAAAGATCTGAAATTTCACACCTGATTATCAGAGGCTGAAACTCTTGCAGAAATTGATTGTTTTGGCTTCAGAATCGTTTGGTAATTTATGAAATCGGTAAGCTATCTCTGGAAATAAAATCTAGATAAAGGTGGGTCTTTCCACAGTAAAGGGGGCATTTTGGCAACACAGACCATATTTTTGAGGAAATACCTTTGTATGGTCTCAAAATAAAAGAAATAAGTTTAAGTTGTTCTGAAGAGATAACTTAGACCCAAAAAGGGTTACAAATAGTGTGACAACATGCCTTTCTAAAAACCCTGTGTACAAATTTTCACAATACGCTCGTAACCGGGACGGACACTTGTGTTACATTTTAAGCCGTTCCCGTTACAAGCGTATATTGGAAATTTGTACACGGGGTTTTTAGAAAGGCATGTTGTCACACTATTTGTAACCCTTGTTGGGCCTAAGTTATCTCTTCAGAACAACTGAAACTTATTTCTTTTATTTCAAAACCAGACAAAGGTATTTTCTGGAAAATATGGTCTGTGTTGCCAAAATGCCCCCTTTACCGTGGAAAGACTCATATTCATAGACAACAGTGCTTAATGATCACTCAGACTTTATTTTAATATTTTTCACTCCACGGATGCATAACTTGCAGATAGCCAAGGAAATTATTCCACTGTTTTTTTTTTTTTACAAATGTGGACAAATGTCCATGATGAGTTTGGTAAATCTGGAGGCAGTGAAAAGCAACTTGGCTCAACCAGGATTTGAACCGCGGACCTTCTGCTTAACGTGCAGACGCCCTACCAATTGAGCTATGCAGCCAACTGGTGGTCTCAAATCACGGTAGTGCAGTTGTTCCTCACTGATTGTGATTGGCTATCACGTGAGCTTAACAAGCCCTACAGAGCAATAACCACCCCTCCCAGAGATCAATTAAGATACGCCCAAACCCCTGCCCGGCTTGCCCCAATTATTATTTTTGGTATAAGTTTCGGAACTGGTCAAAGATAAAAGCTCAATAATTCTTTATTTATTTTTATTTTATTACACTTTGCACTGGCATAAAAAATACAGAAAATGCTAATAAAAATATACAAATGTAGAAATTAAATATACAAATGTAGAAATTAAAAAAAACAAAATGTAAAAACAAAATAAAAAATAAATAAATACCAAGCCAGTGCGTGGCAAAGAGGAACAGGTGACCAGCACCTCTACAAGGCCGTCCTACCACAAAGATTGTCCTCTAATATTCCACCCTCAGTTGTTAAAAAAAAAAAAACAAACAAACAAACAAAAAAAGGACGTTCAAGCAAAAAGGGCGTTCAATTCTTCATACTCTTTTACAGAAATAAACACAGTCTGCTCAACCACATATTGTGTGAACGTAAGTATCCAATATTGAAGTGATTTTTGTAGAAAACCAAAATCTTGAATTTGAATCAAAAGGTTTATTTTCCCACCTTACTGACTGGAAGCTGAACCTGGCTCTTATGATCAGGGAAGTGAATCGTAACACACGGTCCTTCCGAATCTTCATCTTTGTACGTCAGCTGTGCAAGAAAAGTCAAGTTTTCAAAATAAACTCTTTCAATTTCCGTGCAACTACGTACACAGCACCACCTAGCCTTGTCCAAGTCTATGAGCTGTGAGCTGTGAGATCATTAGCGACCTCTCGCGATAAACTGAGGAAATAACGGTAGTTTGAATTATGTAGCCGACAAATTGCAAATTGATGACTTTCACGAAGACCAGAAGATAGCCCTCACATATTTTCTGTAAAGGTAGGCCCAAAGTGACGCATTTGTGACCTTACCAACTGGTATACTATAATCTGCTATTTTTCAAACAGCACCGTGTTGTTTTGTCAAAACAACCGTTAACCAATGAGCTTTTACATCTCAGTGCTCTCTTTGAAAAATTAGCATAAAGAGTCCCCGCCCATAAAACACGTCGAGTACAGAAAGAACAAGGCTATGATTTAGCCTCGCGCGTGTAAGTCTGGATTTCAGACCAAGATATTCAGGTAACCAGCCTAGTTGCTGGCTACAGCTTATCGTGAGAGGTCGCTAATGATGCCACAGCTCACAGCTCATAGACTTGGACAAGGCTAAGCACCACCAAGTGTTTCTGTTGGAGAGGGCATTTTCTAACAAAGCGGTCGACATCGGTCATATTCGTCTATTGCACAAACAAATTTAAAAACAAATACCTGATTTAGATGTTGAAGATTATTTAGGAAGCACTGAACTTCAAATTTCTTCAAATCTTAAAAGAAATTCTAAATACTGGTCTTACCCGTTGTGGCTCCTTTAGCATTTTACGATTTCCACCGCCAAATTTCCCCAGGACACGGAAGGCAACATGGGCAATGTTATCGTTCCGATTTCGGAGAGTCCGCCACAGAGCCTAGAGATGAACAATCAGTTCATGTTAGAAACAAGTGTACACATTACAAACTATTCATTTAATGATTAAAGCCCCATTTGCAGTGATCCAAATTTTTTACTTCTCAAGTTGACACGAAAAACTCCACTAAAAGTGTTGATAGCAATGGTAACAAACACCATATTTTCCTGTGTAAAATGGTACCTTTGTGCGAAATAGTACCCTTAAAAGAAAAATGTTTTCAAACATTTTTTTAACCATTCATTCTACATAAAAACATACATGAAAAATTAAGGGACTGTTTAAATAATGTCTTTAGCGCCCTCAAAAAGGCCTATGCTGTTTTTTTCCTTCGGATATTATTTATCGCCGCGAATGCGAAGCGAAGACATGAACATATGAGAGATTCTCTCTTCCATATCAACACCCAAAAACCCTTCTTATGAAATCTGTTGGCAGATTTGTGTACATATTGGAAAATATGGTATGTACATAGTGTTCGTAGGAAATTATTTTCAAACAAGAGGAAACCAACCGCGAATGACAAAAGTAACTCGCACTTCGCGCTGGTTTCTACAGCTGGAAATACAACTAACTCACAAGACCACATGACTTTTCGGAACTAGAATCTGGTTCCGAAAAGTCACGTGACCTTGAATTTTTGAAAAATGCTCAAAAACGGCCAAATTTGATGGCATCTTTTCGGGATATATCTAATTTACTCTGGAAAGCACTTCAGAATAATGTACATGTATGGGTCTATTTCAAGCCCAAAATAGCCAACAAAGCCGGTGTTCCCTTTAAGGTTTTCATCTATGTGGCTGAAATTTCTGCAAGGCAGTTTATCAACATTATTCGTTAGTTATGTAATGCTGTTGTTTCTCTTTTTAAAAGTTTTCCAATCATGTAATCTGTCTGTAAAAGTATATTTTTATGGACTGAATTCAAACAGGGGGTGTTGACACATCGTGAAGATACCCGCTGTCACACTGTATGGTGGATTGACATTTTGTCTACTCTGGACTTGTGAAAGACTTATGATGGACTCGACTACAACCCTGGCAGGGGCTAAAAACCCAATCCACATACTGACCCAGACGGGATTCGAACCAGGGCCACAGAGGTGCAAGGCGAGGAACGTTCTGCTATATTAACCTGATTGTCTCATAATTTCAAAAAAATTGTTGAAATGCATGGCATAGCCCCGTTACCTGCATGAGTTCTGCTCGGACTGGCTGGATGTGCTCATATAGGAAATCTGGCTGCAGGTTATCCACACAGAGCTCCAGAGTCCGTAAGCCCTGTCGTTTAAAAAAACAAAAACAAGTTTGATAGTGTTTCTCTATGGTCTCACAGAGTAAATTATAGGCATTAATATGGACACATGCTTTTCTGTGCAGTTAGTCGCTGAAGGTTTCACGTTTAACCCTCGGAGATGCATCGCCCAAACAAATTGCACGGAGGCTCCAAGGCGAGACTCCGGAAGGCACTTTGTATAACGCGTAAATAACACTGCTTGGCAGATACAATCCTTTCTATAATAGATGAATGGAGGTCCCCTCAAGACACGGCTGTTTACTGGGCCTACAGTAGGATGATTGATAGCTGCTTTTACACACGGCAGCAAAAGGGCCTTACTCAAAGAACATATAAAGAACATTATGTGTGAACACAAATCAATGGGGCTGGGCTTGAGGTCAAGATTTCCAGGATGGACCTGAACAGTAAGTGAACTCAACATTAAAGGGCACAGACTAGGGTAAGCGATTAAGGATTACATAAAGTTTGAGGGGAATTGGGCTAACGGTATTTTAGTAAAATTTAAAAATGTGCCTTCCGGAAACCCCCCTTTGCACCTCTAAGGGTTTAAAGTGAAGAAACTTGCATGACGTACCTGACTAACTAGTGTCTGTGAGCCATTCAATGCAGAGACCAACGGGTCCATGAGCATGGGTAGGTATGGTAGCAGGGAACTCAACCGGACTGGTACGGTCAAACACAGCTCTACGAAGAGATCCTTCATGTGCTGTTTGTGCAGTCCACTCTGCAGCTGGTTTAAACCTGTCAGCAAAACATGGAATAACAACAAACGTGTTGATAAATGAGAGCCCTGACAAACACTGACTGAAGTTATCAGTCAATCAGGTTGGCATAGTGGTTCTTTCCTCGCCTTCCACCTCTGTGGCCCTGGTTCGAATCCCGTCCGGGTCAGTATGTTGGTTCTCAGTCCCTGCTTGATTCCGTGGATACAGAATTGTGAAAAGCGTTTTTCTCCCACCTCTAAAAGTAAACATTTCTTCATCGTCTTCGTTTTACAGGTTTCTTCGGGCTTACAAGCAGTGCACTTTAGAGGAATCCTTGGTTTCAATACCAGGAAGAATTAATAATGATAATTTCTTTGTGAACGCTATATTAAAATAATTTTTAAAAATCACCTTGCAGAAGGTCAGGCAACAGCGGTAGAAACTCCTGATAGAGCAGATCATGGCTGCCACCTCCAATGGATCTAAAGAGCGCCCTCAAGAGGAGGAAGTAATTGTAGGGTTCCTTGGCTGTGGTAGCAAGCTCCATGGAACGGTTGACAATCTTGTGGAGGTGGGGCTGTGTGTTCAAACCAAAATCAAGGATATAATAATAATAATAATATTTGTAATGCGCACATATCCACCCTGCTGGGTGTTCAAGGCGCAGAGACACTAAAAAAACAAACAAAGTAATATTAAACATGAAAGAAACAATCAAAAATAAGAGGAACAACCAAATTAGTCCTTGAAAACCTGAGACATAAGATAAGTTTTAAGAAGTGATTTGAATTTTGTTGTAAAGAGACAAGATCTAAGATTAAGCGGTAGAGAGTTCCAGATGTGTGGTGCGGCTATGATTGATTTACTATGCATCAACTGTTCCCCCAACCCTCCACTACCCCCCTCCCCCACCCCCTTCCCCAACCCCTTTTATAGCATTCTCTAGATATAAAGCTCACGTAGGTTCAGTCCCTTGAAGAGCGCTATGAGAGTTTATGTACATACAGAGTGTACCAGAAAAAGGGAAACCCAGGAATGCCAGTGGCTCTTACCTTCAGGGCCAGAACAAAAATCCACTATCATAACTGCATGTACATGTATGTGGGTCTGTCCACAGTAATGGGGTACATTTCTGTAACATTCAAGATCTTAGGTCCGTGTTCACCTCAAATGTCTTAATTTTATCTTTAAATTATCAAGCTAAACCGAGGAAATAACTTTTTCACCAAGGAGTAAGAAAAATAGTCCTACAACATACATTTCTGAAAACCCCGTGCACAAATTTTCCTATTACGCGTGTAACAAAGACGGAAAAAAATGTCACAAAATGGTCTGTCCACGTTACCTACGTAATAGGAAAATTTGTACACAAGCTTTTCAAAAATGTATGTTGTGGCAGAAATTTTTTACCTTTTTGGGCAAAAGTTATCTCCTGAGAACAAAACAAGGACATTTCTTTAATTCTGAGATAAACTAAAGACATCTGAAAGGAACTATTGGCTTACTTTTCAAATGTACCCCATTACTGTGGACAGACCCATGTACATGTATGTACGTGTGCACGGACTTGCCAGCACATGTACAGTATGTACATGTACAGTACGTACATACATACAGTGTGCAATGTCACCGGCACCACTGCTGTATGGATACAGCGCCCTCTATAGTCTATGTACTTCTAATCAATAGTCTGGTTTCGTGGTACTTTACCCGTGAATGATTAAGGCCGGGATACAGACATACTGTATGTGTGCAAATCATGTACATAGGCTGTACATACATGACATAGGCCAAATCCGGACATCGTTGATCAGTAAGTGAGACAATTTTCCACGTTTTTTTGGACTTGAATAGTTGAAAATAATATTTCCGGCCGTTTATTTTTCCGGCCTGGAAAAAAGGCTTTGCCGGATTTCTTTTTCCAAAATAAGAAAAAGCCGGAATTCCGGCAATAGCCGGAAGACTGGCATCCCTGGAAACCAAAATTAAATTGCTAATTACTCAGTAATGCCTGAGAATTTTGGAAAATGGCAAAAATATCCGTTTCATCGCCATATCCTCTTTCTTATGACACCAAGAAATTCAGAATATCTTCACGGATGACTAGCACCGACGGTTCAAAGCGACCCTGTCAGAAATAGCTTTGTACCAGATTATGAATAAAAAGACAAATAATCACGTTTATTTAAATCACGTTTGTTTTTAATGAGAGCACTACGTATTTTAAAACTGATTATTGGTATTTTTAAACTGATTATTGGTCTTTTGTTCTGTTTATCTTTTTTTTGTATCGATGAACCTATTCATAATCTGGTGCAAAGCTATATTTGAACCATCGGTGATCAGTCATCTTCGTAGGAAAACATGCTACTGCGTATTAAACGCCATATAGTACGCGCACGCACACGCTGGAACATGTTCCAAACACGCGCGTGTGTTGCTCGAAATTTTTTCGAAATACGGCGCAACCGATGCACGCCACAAAAAAATACGCTCAAAATCATGATGCACGTAGCAATTTGTAGGAAGTGACGTCATTTGAACGTGATCAATTCTGGATTTCTTGGTGTCATAAGAATGAGGATACAGTCATAAAACGGATAGTAGTTGCCATTTTCCAATATTCTCGGTCAACACCGAGTAATTAGCAATTTCATTTCGGTTTCTTTTTTTCTGGAACACTCTGTATATGAGTAAACGTCGCTGAGTTGTTTCTTTCTTCTTACCTTAAGCATCTGTTCATTTTCTGCCGCAAAGAGCGAAACCGAACCAAAGACCAGCTTAAAGAGTTTCAGGTACAGGTTGGACCGTTCCATGTTACCTGCAAAATTCACAAGACATTCAATTCATTCCTTGAATTTAAAGATAGTATACATGATTGGTAAACTGTTACATATAGTTTTATCCCCCTGTGTGATTGAAGATATGTATGATTAAAACCAACCTGAGCAAAAACCAGCTCCGTACTTCGTCTAACTTTTGAGAAAACAGTCAAAAAAAGGTTTGCAGTCATTTCGCCCCAAAACCACTTCGCCCTGAACCATTTCGCCCTGAACCACGGTCTGTGCACGAAGTGGTTTTGGGGCGAAGGGGCATTTGGGCGATGTAGTGTTTGGACGAAGTAATTTGGGGGGAAATGGCACTCGGGCGAAGTGGTTTGGGGCGAAATGGCACTTGGGCGAAATGGTTTTGGAGCGAATTGAATTTCCGTCTCATGAGACGAAAAGTAATTGTTTTGCTCATTTCTCAAAGACTATAGCACTTCAGACAAAACCATTTCAGGGGAAGTTTTCTACGGTCATCATGTTTATATTGTGTAAGTTAGGCGTAAATCTGTAAACATTTCTGATTTTCGAGATACCAATCATGTATACTGCCTTTAAGGGAGCATGTTAAGATTTTTCCAGAAAATTTTGTTTTAAACTACGAATCATATAAAAAACATCCCCATAATACTATCCATGGGAATTCAGCACTTTACTCCCGAATACATAGTTCCGACCTGTCAATCAAGCCAAACCCGCCGACCAATCACAACAGAGCTAGCAGACAGCACCCACATAGGTCAAAGTGCATTGCCTCACAAACATCACGCAATTTCTGCCCATACAGTTTGTACAGTGTTGTATGCGGTGATTTGGGTGAATTTTTGGATGCACCCAGCCTGAGTTGGAAGCTAAGTCGGCACGTTTTCGGCGCGGTGCAATTGGGTGACCTGTCCCACGTGACTTCCGCGCTCTGTCATTTTATATTTGATTGGGAGCAACTGCCAAATTTTGTGCTCTTTTATTAAAAAAATTTGTTTTATTAACAATTTCTAAAAGTAGACATCAGATCGACGCGTACTCTTTGGAATATTGATACCCTTGGGTAAGTGCATCTACAGTTAAAGTCAGAAGTATAAATACATGTACACCACTACCATCATTACCCAAAATGGTAAACAGGACTACCCGAACCATTGCAAGATGTACAAGCTATGTTTTAAGTAGTGCATGCATGTGAGGAATTCCACAAAATCAAGAATTTAGTAAAGACTGTTACAAAAATGGTGTAAGCCAGGCCCGTAACCAGCGAGTTTTGCGGGGGGGGATCGAATAGTGCCGTCAGGCACTAGTTTTGTAAAATGCCGGCTATACACATAACATTGCATATAACGAAGAATGCATGGATAAGTAGATGACCCCTTTTCAGATATGATCACTGTGTGATATACAACAACATAATACAATTGAATTTTGAATTTTATTTTGTAGAGCGGAACTCCCTGTTCCGCGGGGGATCGTCCGATCCACCAGATCCCCCCCTGGTTACGGGCCTGTAAGCACACCAGTTTTAACACTTGGTTGCATACAATTGTATTTATACTTCTGACTTCAACTGTATATGGCAAATATCAGACCCACGGGACAAATTTGAATTTTGTGAGATTGCCACAGATTTTGGGCGGGAAACAACGACAGGCCATAGGTTCCAGCGAACCGAAGCTCTGTTTATGGGTCTAGTGTTACATATGTAAGCTATTAGCGAACGCAACTTTTATTATTAAACATACCTCCCATTTCATGCATTCGCTCAAGCAAATACTCCACCAGGATGGTGGCAAACGTAGCCGACTTAGCTGGATTGGCCAGGAAGGAATTAGCAATGATCTGCAGAGCATAGTTGTGGTAGATTCTGTCCACAAAGAAGTCGATGGTTGATTGGAAGATCTCTCGGAATGTCAGCTGGTGCATCATGATAAACTGAAATTTGAGAAAAGGGAAAAAACACTGAGCCTATCAATGCTGATAGTTGTATATAAATATAACTTGGTTTGAGAGTGGATAGTCAATGATAGAGTACAATAACCGTTTTTATAACACGCCTCTTTCTGACTCTCATTCCTGACTGGCTGAAACGCAGTCACGTGAGGTTCACTAATCTAGGCTAGTACAGTAAACCTTGCATAAGTCGGATACGTTTATGTCGGATTTTCACTTATCTCGGACACATCACTTGGAACGTTTGATTTCGAATGTTATTCCTAATAAAAATAATCACTTAAGTCGGATCGTGTAAGTCAGATTTTTGCTTATCTCGTACTCATCAACCTAGAACATTTGTTCAATTCCTTTGTGTTTTACCTCTTTCAAGTCGGATTGACGAAAGTTGACATGTTCGTATATTAATTTCACTTCAGTTTACAGCTGGGAGTTGAGGAATTTCCCAGTTTTACGGCCGCCCCATACGGCTTCCCGAAATGCCGCCTGCGTGCGCTTGTTCTCCCAAACAATCGTGGACGTTTTAGGGAGGTCTAACAAAGAGAACAATATCGTCCGCGATTGGCAAGCGAACGTCCGCGATTCGCTCCTGTACAAAACCAACGAGAGTAAGGAAAAATAGACTATGTCCAAACAAAAGAGGAACAAAGGGACGTCCGCGATTGTATGTGGATTCGCACCTGGTTGAACTTGATTGTACACTGTACATGTACAGTACGATGTGTGTGTGCATGTACCGTACATGCACTTGCACACATGTGCATTATCAGCAGCAGTTTTTATGTGCACACTTAATCACAGGCTACATTTTTCATTGGCCAAGGTGGGTTGGCTGAGCAGTACACGTGTGTACATATACTGCATGGCCACAATTAGACGATGGCGACACTCGAGGCACAAATGTATGATCGCGCCCGGCAAATGATGCTTACAATTTTTTGTCTATTAGTACATGTATGAAAATGAAAATGTAGTGTAAAAATAAAATGTTTTGGTGTTGAATTAATGCTTTTTTGACTGTCGATTGTTGGGTGGTTGGAGATCAATGAATCCCTAAGCGTTTTTTCATCTTCGCGTAAGTCGGATAAAATCGCTCGGACCCATTGGATCCGACTTATCGGAGGTTTACTGTACATGAAATTTGCACCAGCGTGAACAGCGTGTATCAAGCTTAGAGAACGAGCATCAAGACTTAAAGCACGCGCATTAAAACTTCACGCGCACGTGATTCCCTAGTAGTGTTCCTGACCGGGCACTAGTCTTAAAAACTAGTGACCCCTGGAGGTTGCCAACTGTGTCAGTGAACAGCAACTCTGAAACTTAAGCTAGAAAAAGTTTCCTTAGAGTTTAACTGACGCACTGCCTAACTCTCGTTGAGCTGCTTATTGTCGAGGTGTTCAATATCCAAAATCATGTTGTTCAAAAACCTACATGTATTGTTTAAATGCCTATTGTTGGATTGCTTCTTAGCAAATTGCATTGCATTTATATGTTGGCCAGAGGTGTGCTAATATAAAACACATATAGACTGGCATAATTCGGTCACCAGTGCACGTCTATGTGCCCCTCGGGAGTGTGATTGACACAAGAGGGTCTAAATAGGACCCTCTTGTGGTTACACACAGTCCCTCAGGGCCTATAGACGTGCACTTCTGACCTCATTGCCCGTTCATGTGTGTATATTGAAATGCTTCGGAAACAGTATCCTCCCTATGCTCATAAGCGTGGTAAATTCGACGCACGTCGTTTTGAGAAAAAGCGGTGTCGGTGGAAACTAGAGTGAAACGACATATCGAAATCACAGAATCCCAAAAAAAAAACGCTTTTCTCCCAAGTAGATTATGTGGGTTTCAGTGCGTCGTTTCAATTCAAATTCCCTACACACCACTTTTTCTGAAAGCGATGCGCATCGCATTAACACGTTAACAGTGTTAAAGGTAGTATACATGATTGGTAAACCGTTACAAATAGATTCATCCCCCTGTGTGATTATGATTAAAACCAACCTGAGCAAAAACCAGCACCGTACTTCGTCTAACTTTTGAGAAAACAGTCAAAAAATGGTTTAGTCATTTTGCCCCAAAACCACTTCGCCCTGAACCACGGCCTGTGCATGAAGTTGTTTTGGGGCGAAGTGGCATTTGGGCGAGGTGGTATTTGGACGAAGTGGTTTGGGGAGAAATGGCACTCGGGCGAAGTGGTTTGGGGGCGAAATGGCACTTGGGCGAATGGTTTGGGGCGAAAAATAATTGTTTTGCTCATTTCTCAAAGACTATAGCACTTCAGACAAAACCATTTCATGGAAAGTTTTCTGCCGTCATCGTGTTTAAATTGTGTAAGTTATGTGTAAATCTGTGAACATTTCTGATTCTTCGAGATACCAATCATGTATTCTACCTTTAATCCGCCCTAAAAAAGATTAAAATAAAAATAATTTGATTTCTTACCACTCCAGCAAAGTGTTCAAGGACCTCCTTTTCATCCTTGATACGTACTCCTTGCATGGCTGGTGGTCTGATGGTTGCATGACCGTTGGGAGCTATTTGGATCTGATAGATATCCAGCGCTTTCATGGCTGTAATTTAAGAACAAACATATGTAGCAGTGGGTGTCCATTATTAAAAGGAGCGTGTCCAGATCACATTTTGTTATCCCCATTTTCCCATGGGTGTTGAGATTTTGATACCATATCAATTGTCAAGTTTTTCTTATCATTCTGAAATTTCGCATTCTCAATCCGTATATTTTTAAAGGCCCTATCGATCTGTTTTTGAGCGATTCTGTGAATAAAACCATTATAAATCAAAAGAAAGACATCAACAAACTCAACCGAAGAAATTTCAGCTTTGTCAAATGTACCACGTCTTCCAAAAACATGAAAATCCATATGCGTTTTACTGGTCTTGGCGGGGTGTTTCAAATATTCGTTCTCAGTCAGTCGCGTACTCTGTGGCTCGCGTCATGCACTCTGTGGCGCACCTCATACTGCGTGTGTGCGCGACCCAAGCGATGCATTTTTATTGCATCGCGTTGGAACAGCATACATGCAGTACACAGTACCCATTTCGGACCGCCCAGATGAAAAGTAAATCATTTGCAAACGATCTAAATAATTTCATCTTCATGGACTATTTTCTGGTAAAATTATATCATCTCGGGCAGAAACATTTCATTGGATAGTTGCTACCAATTCAATCTTTACTTTGAGGAAGGTTTTCCCTGTCAACTCGTTGATTAACTTTTGGGGTCATTGCAAATGATACAGTGGGCCTTTAAGGATATCGTCATAAAATCCACCAATGTTTTGTAAACTAATTTATCCGGTTCCATAAAGCAGTGCAGTGATTACACCAACCTTTTTGCTACCACATCCAATTTGGAGATTGCAAATTTCCTGTTTTCTTCCCATGGATATTATTTTGGGGAGGTGTTTTATTTAATTATTAGGTTAAAACGAAATCCATTTTCGGGGAAAAAAATCTGAACACGCTTCTTTAAAGTTGTACTGTCCGTGTTTGGGTAAAAGGATTTTAAAAAATTATTCACACAAGCGAACGAATTTAGAAAGCTTACGTGTCTCTATAACGAAAAATATAAAAACTTAAATTTCCGACGTCGGGAATTGGAGATACAAGCCGTTTCTTGAAACGGGCCTCACATGTACATGTGTGCGTACGCTCATATGTACATAGTATGTGTACAATGTACGCATGTACGCGCACATGTACATTTACGTCATAACCCTGTCCAATAAAAGACAGGGCCTGTCTTTTATTATTTCTTGTTTTTAATCGACTGACATTAATCCTTGACGGAATTTTACGTTCTTGGTACCAAATGACAGCTGACAACTTTTCTATTCTAGAAAAATAGCAATTTAGCTTTTAAACAACTTTTGCTGCTCAAATCGGCCTAAAATCATGCAACATTAATGTGTAAAATAAACAATGTTTCTGGAAACGAGTGGTTTTTGCAATCAAGCAAACTTGAATCCGTGTTTCTGATTGGTGGATCCATGGCAACAACAGTGTGACATTGTACTGTGTGCCCCTTCTGATTTTATGTCGAATTCTGCATAATGCGCCCTGATATTCCAAATGCACCACGTCCCCTGCACGGAATAATTCAAACATGACGCGTGTGCGTCCGATGCGGCTCGTTATGCATGTGATTCTCTGAATGCATTATCTGAGATGCTTCTTGAAAGTTTAGAGAACCGGGTCTTAGACGGATATCTGAGAATCCGGATATTTGGCAATGACTTAGGCCGGGGTCACACAAATTCAACATCCCAATTTATGGTAGTATTACACACAAAAATTCATCTTACCATACTTGACCAGGGCAACAAAGACTGCCGTCTCCTTGGGCTGAAACTGCTTGTTCTGGCTATACGTCGTGGAATCTTTTATTGAAAAAAAGGAAAAGGGATTTTATGTCAATTAGGCCTTTTGTTTATAATAGACCGATCCATGTGAGGCACGTGTGCAGTAGAGTCGCGTGGCCGCGCCGCCCCTCAGCATCCGCGCCCTGGTTAGCGCGTACTGAAACACGCACACGCACACAGAAACTGCACGCTCGAAAGCAAAATGTGCACTTAAGTATCTGGTCGTGTGCGTCCACGTACAACACGCCTGCATTACGCGTAATGCGCGCGATCGAACAAAAACATCTCGACACACATCTAGAACGCAGTGAGGTAATGGAATAACCCATATGTTTTTCATCCCATTCCTTGTTTTATGAGATTATATAATAATAATGATGGATTCTTGTGTAGCGCACAGGGTACTCCTGGCGCTGTTCCCATTATTACCACTGCTATCAGGGTCATTCTATAAATTTGGGGTCCAATTTTTCTGTCCCCCGTTACATCGGACATCTTGTAAAATGTTGTAGTTTGTAAATTTAGGACACATTCTTTAAACGCCTTCTATCTCAAAGAGTGATTTACATAAAGTAATGAGATAAATTTTAAAAATTCAAATAATATGTTTTGAAGGCATTTTTAATGATACTTGTATGGCAAATAGCACATGTCAGGCATAACGGGGGACAGAAAAATGTCACACTTTGGACACCAAATTTATGGAATGACCCACCAGGAAATCACTAGAACCATTTCACTTCAACTAGGTGGCTGCCTGGCCAAGGTCCACAACCCTATCAGCAGTTAGATTGTAGCATTCCCCCTAAAAGCTCCTCAAATATCGCTTCGGTTGACGAGTCAATTGAGATTGAGTGTCTTACCCACGGACCAAACACATTGGTATAAGTGGGGCTCGAACCCATAACCCCTCAATCACGAGCACAGCTGTATACCCACTAGACCTCATCACGTGATACAATAGACCTTTATCACGGTGGGTCCATCTTTGTCTTGTTCCCCACTGCATAGTACGAGTAGGCCTACGTGTCGGGCATGATCAGTGCGTGTGCGTGTCTGCGCGATAGCGCGTGCAGTCTTCCGTTGTTGTTTTGAGAGAATCACTGTCCGCGCTGCGCGTTTTCTTAATTGCACCGCGCGCATGTCATTGTGATGCACACAATGAACATTTTCAACACAGAGCCAAACTATTTTATTTCGGCTAGCCTCGCTTTCGTTCCGTTCATTTTAATAGGGGAAAAGGGAAGATGGCCGCACCGTGATAAAGGTCTATAGACAACAGCTCACCGGTGGGAGTTTTGCATGAGCCAACACCCCACGTAATCGTCTTGACGCCACAAACCACCGTTTTGACAAGGCTTCTACAGTCGGTGACCGAGTAGTTGGTGTACTGGCTCAAACTCGAAGGGACGTAGGTTTTTGCTTTCAGGTCCTCTTTGTCCTTGTCGGGAAAGAGCGCACTCAGAGGTTGCATTCCGGTGGCGGGGGTGCTGGGTAGGGCAGGGGTAGTGGGGACTGTAGGGGTAGGGGGGACGGATGGGGTAGGGGGTGGGGGGAGGAGGCCGGGGGTAGTGGGTGCTGGGGTACTGGGTGTCGAGGGGGGCGGGGGGATGTTGATGGTCAGGGGTGGGGGTTTGGATGGAAAGAAACTAGATGATTGGGTTTGGTGGGAGGTCGACTTGTCTTGTGTGGATTCCTGGTGCTGTCGGCTGCACAAAAAAAAGATACATGTTTTAGAGACACCTCGTTCTCATCAGGGAAATCGCTTCGTTCGTTAATCATCGTTAGTAAATGAAGCTTGCATTCACATGTCACTTAATGGGGCAAGCAGGGCAGGGGTTTGGGGCGTATCTTAAGTGATCTCTGTGAGGGGTGGTTATCTCATTGAAGGGTTTATCCCTCTGTAGGGCTTGCTAAGCTTACATGATAGCCAATTCCAATCAGTGAGGAACAACTGCACTACCGTGATTCAAGACCACCAGTTGGCTTCATAGCTTAATTGGTAGGGCGTCTGCACGTTAAGCAGAAGGTCCGCGGTTCAAATCCTGGTGAAGCCAAGTTGCTTTTAACAACATCCAGATTTTCCAAACTCATGGACATCTGTCCACATTTGTATCGAATTAATTCACCCTGGCGGTCCCTGGGTCATAAACCCTAAAAAAATAATCACTCATTCATGAATTATTTTACAAAACATTAGTGGTTTTTTGACGATATCCTTGAAAAAAAAAGGATTGAGAGCGTGAAATTTCAGAATGGTAATGAGAAAAATATGACAAATGATATGGGGCCAATTTCATGGCACTGTTTAGCAGCCGATTTTGTGCTAACGGAGGCTCCAGGTATTTCATGGAGACCATAACCTTAAGCACTGCCAAACATTTGCTAGCTTCAGAGACAAAATTTGCTAAACACAAGTAACGCAACAATGCCCGTTTCCAAGCACGCGCATCCTTAAGCACGCGCATGCTTAAGCACACGTAAGCACACGTTTTCAGCTAGCCCCTGGTATCAAAATCTAAACATCCATGGGAAAAATGGGGACGCTCAAAAATGTGATCTGGACACGCTCCGTTAACCTCATGAAATGATTATGATTATCTCATAATCGAACTTGCTTAAACAAAATCAGTTGTACATGTAAGGGTAGTAAAACATATACATATGCAGAGAAGTAAATGGTAAGTGAGTCTTTCCACAGTAAAGGGGCCAATTTGGCAACACAGACCATATTTTCGAGAAAATACCTTTGTCTGGTCTCAAAAGTTTCAGTTGTTCTGAAGAAATAACTTAGGCCCAAAAAGGGTTACAAATAGTGTGACAACATGCCTTTCTAAAAACCCTGTGTACAAATTTCCAATATACGCTCGTAACCGGGACGGCCTAAAATGTAACACAAGTGTCCGTCCTGGTTACGAGCGTATATTGGAAATTTGTACACAGGGTTTTTAGAAAGGCATGTTGTCACACTATTTGTAACCCTTTTTGGGTGTAAGTTATCTCTTCAGAACAACTTAAACTTATTTATTGTATTTTGAGACCAGACAAAGGTATTTCCTCGAATATATGGTCTGTGTTGCCAGAATGCCCCCTTTACTGTGAAAAGACGCAATTATTAGAGATCTTCAGATTTTTAACTTCAGCGTAACTCATTTCTAAACTGCGTTCGTTACTTTGCTCACTTGCGCTCCCATGCAACACCGAGAGAAATTGGGTTTGTAAGGAAAACCTGAGGGAGTATACCACTGTTCCTCATAGCTCAGCTGGTAGAGCATCTGCCAGGTGAGTTAAAGATCTCGGGTTCAAATCCCGATAAGGCCCAGTGAAATCCTCACCATTTTTGGAATATGACTGGAAGCTGGTTTTCTGCGATGGTTTTGAATTTGAGAACGAAGACCTCCAGCATATGCATCAAGATCTCCCTTGCCTGCAGACACCGAACAAAATGGAGACAATCCTGGTTAGATTTCTTGAGTGACAAAGCTGAGTTTGTGGGGTTATAACAGCGTGTTTACATGTGATCCCGAGCTCGGGGTCGAACACCGAGCTGGGGGATCAGCTCCAGATCACAAACCGAGTGTAAATGCTCTCCGGACAAAAATTGGCCCCGGATCAGACCCCGAGAGTTGGTCTTGCATTGGCGGAGGGTTGAACCCCCGAGCTCGGGATCAGTTTGCGGTTAGAAAAGCAATTAATCTTTACCGCATCCGCTCCACAGCGGTAGCGGAGGAAAAGCGTGCAAAATTCAAGCGGGCTTGCACACTATAGCATAGTCACCTTTTATGTCGAGTTCACTTACCAGTCAGGTAAATCCTGGGAAATCTTGGCCTCAAGCCCCTTGATTTGTGTACAAACAATGTTTTTTATATGTTCTTTGAGTAAGGCCCTTTTGCTGCCACACATAAAAGCAGCTATCAATCATCCTACTGCGGGCCCAGTAAACAGCTGTGTCTTGAGGGGACCTCCATTCATCTATTTAGGCCATTATAGAAAGGATTGTGTCTGCCAAACAGTGTTATTTAGGCATTATATAAAGTGCCTTCCGGAGTCTCCGTGCAATTTTTTTAGACAGTGCATCTCCGAGGGTTAAAAAAGCACCTTCAGTAGGCAATTTCTTCCAAAAAGGTACAGAGTTGGCAAATTCTATACATAAGGAAAGGAACACAAAATGAATACACAAAACACTTGGTACGTGCACTTGGTATAATCACAGGAAATACAAAAAACTATGAATGCTAGGATAGGGCGACAATTTGTGTGTAAAAAAGCTATATTAGGGCGACATGCTCAATAGGGCGACATTTTGGTGTCGCCCTAATATTTGTTTTTTTTAAAATCATTTTTTAAGGTCAAAAACCATTTTTTTAGGTCAAAAACCATTTTTATTAGGACTAAAACCAATTCTCTTCGGTCTGGAACCATTTTTGGAAGCTTTGGGTAAAAAAAATAAGGTGTCAATTTGAGTGATTCTTGCCAAAATTTCGGTGGTCCCCGGGGAAAGGTTTCTCGAATTGTCGCCCTATTGCGGCATCCAGAGTTCATACAATTTCAAGTATTATTATTTGAGAATATACCGCACTCGTCATGAAAATACAGAGCTCGCCTTCGGCTTGTTCGTTATTTTCATGACTCGTGCAGTATATTCTCATATCACCCTCAAAGTCAACCAAAGTATGGCTCCCGAACTTCTTTCTGTGCAGAATATAATGGTTGAGATACAGAACTTACATTGGCACCATCCTGTTCACTCTTCTGTCGTATACACTCTACTAGATTCAGCAGCAATTTGCACGAGACCGTTTGGATGTTGCAAGGGAGAGACTCATCATGAACGTTTTTGGAGAAGAGATGAACAGCCATAGATAGGTGATGTAAAGGGAGGTGTTGCCGGAGGTGGTGCACTAGGTCGGCTAAGGTACTGTATGCCAGGGGCCTGAAATACAAAATAATACATGTATACAAATAATGAATGTTTATTTATTTATTTATTTATTCACCACATCCAACAGCGGAAGGACCGCCAATTACAGGAATGGGATCAATTAACATAGATATTCGAATAACTATCAACTACTAAGTTGAATTAGAAACGGCCAGAGACACCGGGGAATCCCTCCCCTTGCTCTTCACGAAAAATGCTCTGGGATCTTTAAAGTGCGTTACCTAACACACTGGACCAACGGCTTTACATCCCTTCCGAAGGACGGAACAAGTGTGATTAAGTGCCTTGCTCAAGGGCACAAGTGCCACAACCCGGAATCGAACCCACATTCTAGTACTGGCACAGGAACTTGAGTTTGACGCACTAGACCGCTCGGCCATAACACCCCAATAGTATACAAATATCACATGGTTTGAGGGTGAATAGTGGATATTAGCTCCCCGAGGAATAGGAAATTGACACGCTAGATCCCGAGGCCAAAGGCCAAAATGAACCATGTGATATTCTTCCCCAGTTTGGAATCACTAACCGCACGAAAACGATTAGTAAAATTTTGCTTGTGCAGCCATCTTCATTCAGCTTGTGTGCGTGCATGCGTGTTGTACCCGCACGGTGCTGTCGCATACTGCGCGCTATACGCGCTACGCTTGGTTGATTCGTAAAGCGCGTGCGTAGTATACTATTCCCAGGTTGCCGAGAAGAATGCTTCGCAAAGCACATGCGCAGTCAACTATTTCCCGGACAGCCGGGAGTAGTTTACTACGCTTGCGCTTTTGACACACGCGCGGATAAATAGCAAAAATAACTACTGGGGAATGGACCAGTGAGAATGCAACTCTCCTTTATGAATATGTATGAGGTATGGTAATACAAATAATTCCATGAGGTCACAGATTTAATGTTTTAATCCACGAGGCGAAGCCGAGTGGAATAGAACATTGAAACTGTCATCGAATGAAATTATTCGTTCTATTGCACAAATTTTAAACATTCATTATTTGTTTTCTAAAACACCAGAGACGCGTTCAATAGCACAATACGTACGCCGGTATTGGCTATTTTCCTATACCTTCACCGTTGAAGGTATTGTCGGTATGCATACGTATTGCGCTATTGAACGCACCCCAGAATAAATTCCCGTCATCTGAAATTACAAATTTGCATTGAATCGACGCCATTGCGTCTGGTGAGTAGCTGGCTAGCTCGCAATGAACGTGCCAGCTTTAACATGCAACGTGTAGTTCAAGAAGATAATGCACGGCGAACCAACCATCCATCAGTACAGCCGTGCCTACTTTTTGCGCGCAATGTGTAGTGCGAGTGGATAACCCACGACGCATCCGTGGATATTCCACGGCATGTCATGAATATACCACGGTGCATGCAGCACAGAGCGTGGGTTATACCAAATAATTCAACAACACGTATGTGACAAACAATGCACACATCAGATGACAGGGATTTATTTGGGTGTTTTAGAACATGAAATGTCTTTCAAATAGAGGGCCAAAATTTCAAGTGACCTGAAATAACTAAAAAGTTCGGAAAGTCAAGTTTGACTGACGATTTCTCTCTTGTTGCATAATAATTTTCATTGAATTTTATATCATTGGAAAGCCCTGTTATTCCTCTTTACGATGATGTGTCATTTGTTATGATTAACCAATTGGGGGATGTGCAGTATAGCGGAATACAGGGGTGGGTGGAAAGTGAAATGTCACAAAATTCACTGCTATTGTCATGCAGTGCATTCCCCTTTTGCTTAGAGGGTGGGAATGTGTCGACGCACTTTTTGACAATAGCAATGCATTTTGTGACAATTCACTTTACACCCGCCCCCGTATTCCGCTATACTGCACATCCCCCAATTGATTAATCATAACAAATGACACATCACTGTAAAGAGGAATAACAGGGCTTTCCAATGATACCAAATTCAAGGGAAATGATTTAGTAACAAGAGAGAAATCGTCAGTCAAACTTGACTTTTTTTGAGGAGTTTATATTCGTACATATTTTGAACCAGTGTACACCATACCCTGTGAGAAGTGGCATTGTTATATTTATTGTACAAGTTCTCTTGATTATTGTGTTAAACTGACCTGAGAGACTCCTTGCTGGTCCATCCACTACCAACTAAGATAGCTTCATCAAACAACTTGTCAATGGTGGGCACAAACTCTGGAAATAGAGACAAATATCGGGCACTGTGACAAAAAAGGGGGTTGGTTTATAAACAGTGCACTTTGCAGAACGATTAAACCAAACTCCACGTGACACTTTTTATTTTTATGTTCAGCAATGAAATGAGAATAGAGAGCTTTCGCAAGTGCATTGATACGGATACCGCGACGGATACATCATAGGTTTCTGTGGTCGAGTGACGTCATACACGACTCACTATCTGCTAATGCATTTGCACGGCATGGATGTCCAGCTTGTTAGGCTTGGATTTCTAACTTGTTTGTTCTAATTTGTTGTTGCGTTTTTTTAGATAGTTAGGTTGAAAAACGTATGTATCTTTATTTCGAAATAACACCATGTTAACAGATATGTTAACATGGTGTTAACCTGGACGTTCAGTTAGAGGTCAAGATTAATGCCTTGTTAACATATCTGTTACACTAACAGTACACGTAACACTCACAGAATTGTTATCTCACCCATTGTGTACTTACTGTTCCTGAGGTCTGTTGCTAGTATATGTCTAGCAGCTATCAGCAACTCTTTCCTCAGGTGAGCCACTTCACTTGGACAATTGCTGAACAATCCTAGCATTCCCTTCACCAACTGAGGCGCGTAAGACGTCACTATCTCCTGCTGAGAGTCAAGAGAATTTACGGTTACGCATATACTTTCAAAGCCCCAGTACATCTTTTGCAGTTACCCAAAATTTTACTTCACGAGTTGACGACTAAACGTGTTGATAGCAATGGTAACAAACACCACATGATTATTTCCGTGTAAAATGGTACCTTTGTTGCAGATTGCCAACTGAAGGTGTTTTTTTTTTAAGTTGTCTGCAGACAACTTTTTTACCATTCATTCATACACAAAAACATCCATGGATTTTTTTCAGGTTTTCTGAAGTATTACTGCATCTATGTGGCTGAAATTTCTACAAGGCAGTTTATCAACATTATTCTTCAGATATAAACTGGGCTCAAAAAGAAACTTATAATTTTTCTCATGGTCATATCTTAAAATCCTGTCCATCAAAATGAACCAAAATGACACACCGGATTAATTCAATACTCTACTCTAAACACATGTCAGTATAACCAAGCAGTTGCCCAACTGACAGAACTGAAAAATGCACTGGCATTGAACCTCTTGCTGTATCACATGTCACAGCCTGTTTCACATGTCACAGCCTTGGGCAACTGCTTGGTTACTGACATGTGTTTAGAGTAGAGTATTGAAGTAATCCGGTGTGTCATTTTGGTTCATTTTGATGGACAGGATTTTAAGATATGACCATGTGAACAATTATAAGTTTCTTTTTGAGCCCAGTTTATAATGCTGTTGTTCCTGTTTTTAAGACGGAAGATCGTCAATGCACGACGAACAAATTCGTGCCACGAAATTCATCGCACTCCATACCTTGCCCGAGTAAGGCAGCCAGCTATTACAATCCCAGAGGGTTGCAGGCTCGAAAGTGAACAGTAAATTTCCCGCAGTGTGTAAATGCGTTGCTAGGCTAGTCGAATCACGCGCACGTGCTTAGTTGTGTGTTGTTGTAAGTCGTTTGTACGTACACGCAAACTTTTCACAACCTTAAAAGATGCAGAACAGACATTTTTTAAGTGTTAAATTTGGTCCGGGTAGATCATAGAGTTATATAAAAAGGGTGTTTTAGTGCGATAAATATTTGATTTAGAAAAGATACACCCCTATTTGCACAATGGACGAGGTTATTTTCATTCGCGCCAAGTCAGCGCGTTTTTTCACGCGCATTGAGTCCATCCCATGTGAGCTTGAATAAATAATGAGCCTCTACCCTCTGGGACTGTAAGAGCTGGCTGCCGTACTAAGGCAAGATACGGAGCGCGGTGAAAATCGCGGCACGAATTTGTTCGTCGCGCATTGACGAGCCTGCGTCTTTAACACTCCAACATGCACCGCACATAATATTACATGGTCACTCAAATGGGAGACTCCGGAAGCGCTGTACCCCGAGATTTTTTTTTTTTGGGCCATTGGCTTCATACATTCCGGTGAATTTCCAGTTAATTAATAAAAAAATTAAGAGAATAAAAAAAAATGTGTGCCATGTTAGTGGACCCCATCAATATGAAGGGCGCACTCAATGTGTGTGTGTTTTTATTTTTGTTTTTTTTTTAAATATAATTATTTTAGGTTTTTGCCACAGTAAAAAAAGTGCTTCTTATACATGGAATTTATGGTACAAAAAGCTAATTAAACCGCGAAAAATCCAAATCAATAAACCTGATATGATCGGAGTATGTAAGCGAGGAATGACAGCGTCTTGATCTGAGCTGCAATGAAGTCCACATACATCTCCTTGTTAAAGGTTGGCGACAGTCTGCAATAAATTAATTTTAAAATGCGACATTGGGAGAAAAAAGAAAACATTTCTTTTAGGGTACGTTGAGACACCATTCTAAATGGGTATTCTGGGCATATTACATACTACAAGGGTATGCTGATAGAGTATGCCGGTCGATTTGGTATCAAAAAATAAATAATTTTCTGCAAAAATCTGGACAAACTCAATTAATGGGAAATCTTGAAACCAAGAACGAAGTTTTTTCTTAGCAATATGAGACTTTTTGCATTACATTAAAGGCAGAGGCTCGTCAGCAATGCCCGCGCGCCAAATTCGTGCCACGAAATATGCAGCTCTATGCCTTTGCTATGGAGCTGCGTATTTCGTGGCATGAATTTGGCGCACCCATGCATTGCTGACGAGCCTGTGCCTTTAAATTTTCAGTGCCAATTGAAATTGAGCATCATTAATAAAAAACCTATCTATGACTTGATTCAGCTGATATTTTAACCTCTGATGCCAGATTTTTGGAAAAAAATTCAAGGTAAATGTTATTGGCCAAAAGTTAAGACCAGTCAAGCACCACAAATACCGACTCTTCAGAGTCATTTCCACATTCATTGTGTGAATCTTATCACCAAAAGATCATACTTTGCAACACACTGAGGCGGCCGCCACGTAGCGAGATTTGCTACACTGACAGGCCAACCACAGCCGTCAAGTTCAAATTCAAAACATGCTGTGTACAAATGAATAATGAATAATGGACAATGGACGTGTTTACACGTCGACCGTGGAAGACAGCGGCAAAGCCGACTCGTCAACCGCCCCTGTGACTATACATGTACTTTGCCAGAGCGTGTTTAAACTACTCGCGAGTAAACGATTAATCGCGAGTAGTTGGCAAAGTAAAAACAAAATGCACGTTTGTGTGTATAAGTAACTAACTGTACAGTGGACATTTGCCTAATCTGTGCCGCCCTGATTCTGTTTCAAACAATGCATAGATGGTGAACTTCAGCAAGGATTATTGCATATTTCTCTTCAAAAAAAAAAAATACCTCGATTACCTTTCAGTAATGAAAATCAAACGGTCTTGCTCCGCGATTAGATGGCATAAGTTTGCCCTAATTCTCAGAATCGCGAATTTACGAGTAGCAAAATGAAACATTGAAACGGGAATACATGACACTCATGGACACGTGGAGATCCCACAGTCTTTGTACTCGATCGTTGTGGTTCAAAACACGCTTGTCGGACTTTCGGCTTGCACAAAAAACACAATGAATTGAAATAGTCGGCATACACAACAAATAAGTCACCTGCACACAGGTCGGCTTTTAAGTGTGCTGGGAAACAGGCCTTACAGCATATAATCGCGAGTATGTAACGGTACTCGCGGTGCCGCGATTAATCAAGTAGTTTAGAAATGATAGTCACGAGTATGAGTACCGTTTACTACTATCGATTAATCGAGCTATTCGCCCAGCCGTAGTTTACACATCCTCCGTCATCAAGTGGTTAAGCTGAAGTTGAGAGACATGTCCACGACTATAACCTACCTTGCCTGTGCATTGGGCTGTATTGTAATAGTACTCATTATGAGTGGAATAAACTCTGCCACTACTGTATGTACACTAGGCTTGTACAGCTGGTTCATCATGAGCACAATCAGGGTGTACTCCGCCAGGACCTTCAGCGAATTGATGCCTTTAGGTAGGATCGTTTGCTGCGTAGGAACAAGTCATCACAATATATTGCACGGTACAAAAAAAAAAAATTACCGTCATTTAAAGAAGGCATGTCTGGAATTTTTAATTTTGTGTCATGACCTATGATGCTATCGAGTAAAAATAAACAAATAAAAAAAATTCTAATTTTAAAAAATAATAAATTAAAAAAAAATTGATTTAAACAAAAACAATAATACTCAACGGAAATATCGAGGAGGATCAAAGATTTCAAAATTGTATCCATCATTTATAAATACTTCAGACTAGGGATGGGAATTTACGGTTAATTCAGAAACCGGTTTGCAATTCTTTCAAGTGTCGGTTAATTGGTTAACGTTTCGGCCGTCATGAAAGATTGATGCTGGTGTTTATAGGTGCATGTGCAATGCACACAATACCCCTGGGCCCCAAAAATAATCATTGAACCTTTATCTGGTCAAAATTTTACTACGACCCCATATAAATTTATTTCAATTTCATGAAGTCATTACATATAACCCTCTGAAAAAATATTCTTTAAAATTGGGTTTCGTTTGAACGTTTGGCAAAACCGTTTTTATTTTTTTCGGTTGACCGGTTAAACGTCGCATCCCTACCTCAGACAGTTTACGCATTCCTACTGGCCGAGACCATCATGTTTCATTTGTTACTTTGGTAAGAATTGAGAAGTTGATCAGATTTCTTTTCTTTAAAATGACTCAAAAAAGCATCGGTAAGTGCAGATTTGATGGAAAAAATAAACAAATTAAGGAGTGAGAAAAATTTAAGAATTTGTGAGGAAACACTTGGGCGGTCTGTTCTTGAAACGGGTTAACTCGTTCTCGCGCCAAAACGACGGGAACACAAACCCAAGAACACTGCATTCGGAACAGAATCACACACCACCTAACAATCGAAAAAAAGTTACCCGTGTCAAGAACTCGACCTTAGAAATTTGTTAGCCTGTCTCATGTGTTTAGTACACAAGGTCTGAAGTCATGATCAATTACTCAATTCTTTCCATTATTTTGACCAGTTGCGCTCCCACACAACACCAGAGGTTAAAATTAACACTGGTTCTGTGGTCCGAGACCAGTAAAAAATCAGAAGGACCACTAGATCTGTCAAAGACGCTGGTCTGATGGACCAGTGAACACATTTACTGACTCATGGAAACATTCTCTGATGCCTAATCCACAGTAAACATTTCTTACTAAATTTTTTACCATGGTCTTACCTGACTTTTGGATCCATCAGGCTGACTGACAGTGATAATAGTTTGACAGGCAAAGCCGGATCTATCAACAAACGGCAGGATGTTGAGTGGGTCTGGTGGGGAAACACTGCTGCCTGGATCCAGACTCTTCTAGTGATAACATACAGGTACAAACAACAGCAAATGTCATTGCTATGTCAATTAGAAATATGCAAAATACAAAGACGGGCAGAAGTTATCTTAAATGATCTCTGGGAAGGGTGGTGTTCCCTGGTGCTCGCCCGAAAGCGCGTTGGTGCACCAGATGGTGACACCAACTGCTCCCGACCTCCGAGTCGTCGGGACAACTGGGAGACATGCGCAGTTGCGCGTACTCACGCATGACTCACTAAAAATGGCTGGCGCTTCGTAGAATAATTATGGAAATTTGGGTTTTAGTAAGGTTGTTTATGCCCTTACCCGACGTAATTATTAACACTGTATACTCAGTGCTTTCCCGAGACACTATGAAAAACTCCATAGCGTGCTCGGGTGGGACTCGAACCCACGACCTCCTGCATACAAGGCAGACGTCTTAACCACTCGACCACCGAGCTAGCCGGTGTTGAATGGCCGGTTCGAATCATTTCGCAACGGGGATTGCAATTAGTCAGAAGTTGATTTAGACTTGCGTCGGGGAAATTGAATGTTAAGTAACAACGGCAAATTATTTCATGTTCAACACCGGCTAGCTCGGTGGTCGAGTGGTTAAGACGTCTGCCTTGTATGCAGGAGGTCGTGGGTTCGAGTCCCACCCGAGCACGCTATGGAGTTTTTCATAGTGTCTCGGGAAAGCACTGAGTATACAGTGTTAATAATTACGTCGAGGAAGGGCAAAAACAACCTTACTTAACATTCAATTTCCCCGACGCAAGTCTGAATCAACTTCTTACTAATTGCAATCCCCGTTGCGAAATGATTCGAACCGGCCATTCAACACCGGCTAGCTCGGATGTCGAGTGGTTAAGACGTCTGCCTTGTATGCAGGAGGTCTTGGGTTCGAGTCCCACCCGAGCACGCTATAGAGTTTTTCATAGTGTCTCGGGAAAGCACTGAGTATACAGTGTTAATAATTACGTCGGGTAAGGGCAAAAACAACCTTACTTAACATTCAATTTCCCCGACGCAAGTCTAAATCAACTTCTGAAATTTGGGTTGATATTTTGAATGTTCAAGCTTCCACATCGAAACCAAACGTTGTAAATATTTTCATGATTTATTTTCATCAGATATCTGTGATTTATTTTGTGGAAAACCAAGATTTTATTAGCGGGGATGTAATTTCTAATGACCGTGGTGCACCAGGGATCCCGATAACGCTTTTGAGCGCTATCGTATGTACGCATGTGTGTGACGCAACTTTCCCAACGCCTGGGAGCACCAGGGACGAGCACTCGAAAGCAGCCCAGATTGTAGGGCTTGCTAAGCTCACGTGATAGCCAATCCCAATCAGTGAGGAACAACTGCACTACCGTGATTCAAGACCACCAGTTGGCTTCATAGCTCAATATACCGTATTGAATAGCCGCCATTTCAACAATGGAAGCACAATATGTGCAACCATGCATGTCCTCAAGGAACAAACAAACTGCCCCACGAAATGACGGCTATTCGATACGGTCTATTGGTATTAGGGCGTCAGTACGTTGAGCAGAAGGTCCGCGGTTTGAATCCTGCTGGAGCCAAGTTGCTTTTCACTGCATCCAGATTTCCCAAACTCGATCGTGGAAATTTGTCCACATTTGTATCAAAATACAAAGGACAACAGGATTTTGACAGTATTTGTTGTGATTTTCAACTCCTCTTAACCAAGAGGAGTGCTCAAGAACTGACTTTTGTTCCGGAAAAGACGTTTTTGTAAAATGAATCTGCAGTTTAGCTATTGTTTTTTGTGTGTTTTTGAAAAAAAAAAGCTTTGACACGCAGGGTTGAAAGTGACGCGCGCTAACGCTAAACAGAATTCTTTTTTTTTTTGGCCTTACATCAGTGTGATCTTGTTTGATTTTTGTTGCATTTGGTAAAATCCCGACGTTTTAAATATTTTGCATTCGCTGATAGTCTAGAACTTTCCAGACTTTAACAATTAACATGCACAGAAGAATGCCTTTGCTGCGGCCCATCTGAACAGTTTGTGACCTGAATTACGACCCAAGGACTGGTGTTAAAAGCGAGATTGAATCGGCTACAGCTCCCCATTGTTTACATACTTTAGTCAAAATACTGCAGGAATGTCAGACGAGATTTCTTACCAAGTTGCCTGGGATTTCCTTGTACTTGTTCTTTGCAAACTGCAGAAAGTTATGAATCTGAAGAAAAAGAACAAGAAATAAGAAGACAATAAACTTAACTTTATTTAAGTTTTTTTATCCGTTTCTATCCGTTTTAGATATCCATTTTGGTTTTAGTGAAGTACCATGGCCAAGCGGTTTGCCGCATTGAACTCAAGACCGTGCTTAATTCTACGGTCGTGGGTTATATTCCTGGCCATATCCATGGTATGTGCGCCCAGGAGCAAGGCACTTTGCCATGCAAGTTGCCTGCAAGGGTTGCAGCCTTTGATGCATATCAATTTTCTTGGCACTTTCCGGAAGGAAGTGTCTGTCCCCGTTACGATTGTCTTCAAGAATATCACATAATTTCTAAGAATTTTGAGAAATAATATTGGTCACTGCGGAAAAATAGTGAATGGGAATGTACACGGCCGGACAAAATGGGGCAAAATATTTCATGTTTAGTAACTTTTTTGTTCCCCAACCCCCTCCCAAAATCACCACCCCTAGGGCAAAATTTAGGTAAAAAATCCCCACCCACGGCAAAATTTAGGTAAAAAATCCCCACCCACGGGTGCAAAACATGTGCGTCTTGCAGGGACATTTTTATTTCAATGGGTCAAAATCTCCACCTTGGTAACTAACCTCTGGTTGCAGCGGTGGTCTGTAATGTTTAAGCAGCTCAATGATGATATGTAGTGCTACAAGCACATTCTCTTCGTTTTCTCGTTCCAATAAGGAGAACATGAGCTCAAGGATTGCAGGGACGTGTGGCCTGACGGTTTCATTGGTCGGCATGCGGTGAAGCAACTCCAATAGTAACTTGCGTAAATGCTGTGGTGTCAATAAGACAACAGTAGAAGAAAACATGTCAAAAAAAAAGACTTTGCTATGCCCACATGCATAGTTATTTAGCGGGTTCCTGACGCGCGCTGTGCACCAACTGTACAGCTGCGTGCTTCACGTAAACATTAATCAGGCCGGTAATGGCAGAATCTTAAAGTCGCTTTGATCTCGTAGATAAAGAAGTCCTTAAGAAAATATCAGAAGTGGCCTACAGTGAAAACAGTGTCAGGTGAAATGTGCTACCAAAGTGTGAGGCGATTTTGCTACCAATATTTTGCTGTAAATACATTTCCGCCGTAGACCAGCTTCCAAAATCGAAACTCGATGGACTATACAGTACTGTCAATGACTGTGTAACATTACTTTCAACCAATCAGATGATAAAAATATACACTTTCGGTATATAAAACAAATATTGACTGCTGTTTATTCGGGTTATGGTTAAGAATCTACACATTGTTAAAAATCTACACATTCGGTATATAAAACAAATATTGACTGCTGTTTATTCCAGTCAATATTTGTATAATATACAAATGCACAATTAACAACAAATCTTGCAAAATACCAACCTGTTGAGGTTTTTCAGCAATGAAGTACGGCTTCTCGTCCTTGAGAACCTTCAGAAAGAGAGGAATAGCATATTCCAGGTAGGCTCCATTCTGTGGTGAGGATAGTATGACCTACGTATAACGAGAACATTTACAATAGTTAGGTTCAAAATCAACAACTGTTTCACATAATTGAATTCTTCATTCTACGTTGTGTCTTTAGACAAGACCCTTTACTCCACATTGTCTCTCTCCACCCAGGTGTATAAATGGGTACCGGCAAATATTGGTTGGGGAACCCAATTAACTGCTGGGAACAGGAGTAAACCTGCGATGGACTGGCATCCCATCCAGGGGGAGTAGCAATGCTCCTAGTCACTCCATGCCATGGAAACTAACAACCTGTTGGAGGAAACCCAACTACATGTAACTGCTGGGGGTAAACCTGCGATGGACTAGCATCCCATCCAGGGGGAAAAGCAATGCTCCGAGTCACTCCATGCCATGGAAGCCAGGGACGAGAAAGGTTTGTATGATGATAATAATAATAATGGTGGATTCTTGTATAGCGCACATGTCTACCTGGCGCTGTTGCCATTATTACCGCTGCCATCAGGGAATCACTAGAACCATTTCACTTCAACTAGGTGGCTACCTGGCCAAGGCGCACAACCCTGTTAAGAGCTCCCCAAATATCGCTTGGGTTGACGAGGCAATAGACCGATCCAGTAAGCTCCGCCCATTTTGGAATTGACCAATCACAGCCTCAGGTTGAGGTAACCAAAAAGTGGATCTCCATTTTGGTCACCCGAGTCCTCGAAATTTTGTGCACAGAGCAACGGCAAATGCAGCACAAGTGACGCAAAAACACCATAAACATCATTTTTATCAGCGCAGAGGACCCTAGCCGGTTTAATGGTTAAGACTATCCTAACCTACTTTTAATCCCTTCATCAATGTGTTTTTGTGTAAATGGGAAAAACTCACCAAAATCTGCTTGTTGTTTTGCTATGTTGTGCATTCACTGCGTTCTAGATGTGTGTCGAGATGTTTCTGTTCGATCGCGCACGTTACGCGTAATGCAGGCGTGTTGTACGTGCACGCACACGACCGGATACTCAAGTGCACATTTTGCTTTTCGAGCGTGCAGTTTCTGTGTGCATGTGCGTGTTTCAATACGCGCTGACCAGGGCGCGGACGCTGACGCACGGCACGGCCACGCGACTCTAATGCACACGTGTCTCACACATGTGGCATGTTGCTGGGAAATTTCTAAATGGGCGGAGCTTACTGGATCGGTCTATTGAGATTAAGTGTCTTGCCCATGGACACAAGCACATTGGCACAAGTGGGTGTTGAACCCATAACTCCTCAATCACCAGCACGGCTGTGTACCCACTAGATCACCGACCAGTAGGCTTGGGAAACAAATCTTTAATACATATGAAGAGTTTCATCGAAAATCGCGATAAACACCAAATCCAAAAAAATTGAGATAAAGGTGTCAGTACATTCTCGATTGGTGGTCCTATACATTTGTCAAATAGATTATTGGCAAATTGTGTTATATCCCACAAAAAACTGTTTTACTTATTGGAATTCACCATTGACTGTAGTGCTTAATTGTAATACAAAATGGCAGTTTTCTCAAAATGCCAAAATGGATACATAGCGTTTTGCGATGAAATTCTTCATATGTACATACATGTACCTCAAAGTTCTCGCTGATCTCCTGGGCAGCTTTTAGCCGGTTATCATCAGCTGAAAGGCAACCAATAACAGAAATCAAGACAATGGATACAAGTACATGATTTACATGAGAGTGAAATTGCTGAATGTTATGTACCCGAGTCTTTCCACAGTAAAGGGTGCATTTTGGCAACAGACCATATTTTCGAGGAAACACCTTTGTCTGGTCTCAAAATAAAATTAATAAGTTTCAGTTGTTCTGAAGAGATAACTTAGGCCCAAAAAGAGTTACAAATAGTGTGACAACATGCCTTTCTAAAAACCCTGTATACAAATTTCCAATATACGCTCGTAACCGGGACGGACACTTGTGTTACATTTCAGGCCGTCCCGGTTACGAGCGTATATTGGGAATTTGTAGAAAAGGATTTTTAGAAAGGCATGTTGTCACACTATTTGCAACTCTTTTTTGGGCCTAAGTTATCTCTTCAGAACAACTGGAAATTATTTCTTTATTTTGAGACCAGACAAAGGTATTTTCTTGGAAATATGGTCTGTGTTGCCAAAATGCCCCCTTTACCGTGGAAAGACTCATGTCAAATAATACACGTTTGTGTCCTGCGAAATATTGGTGCGAGTAGTCAGCTCTTTTCAGCTTATACAAATCACTGCCCGAGTTGTCACAATTTACAAGAGAAATTGCCAATTCTGTTCCAGGAAATTCACATCACAACCAACGTGCCAGGTACAAAAGAAACAATCCCATGTTTGTGACATCCTCTGAGGCTCTATGTGATGTTTTGTCATCATTCTACTCACGCACCAAAGCGTTTAACATACGTGTACATTTTTCAAAAGCCAAATTTACAATTTGACAATGACCCCATTGTCACTAGAGAAATCGCTTCGTTTGACGATGATTTGACGAAGACATTTCCTGATGTGAACGCACGCGCCTCTTCATTCGACGATGATTAGAATCACTGAAGGAAATAGCTTCATTCGACGAAGAGATCGCTTCATTCGACGAAGCAAATTTGTAGTGTGAACGGCTCCCTTCGTTCGACGAAGCGATTTGGCGGGCTGGGCCCTGTTGCACAAGCGCGTTGAGCACCTAGCAAGAGTTGTTTTTGACGCGCCGCTGGAAAACCACACAGCACGTCTAGACGCTTAAAGCTCAGCGCTTGATGCGCGACACACATTATATGTACGACCTCCCACGGCTTCATTCGATCTTCGTTAGCGGTCGCTCTTCGTTCGATCTTCGTTAAGTGATATATAAACGCAAGTTTCATTAACTAACGATGATTAACTAATCTTCGTTGAACGAAGTGATTTCTCTGGTGTGAAAGGGGTCATAGAATACACGGTCAAAAGTGCTATCTCCGGTTTTCATCAGGCGAAGGTGTAGACATCACATGGCCAGAGATATTGCTGTCCATATCGCTGTACAAGCCTCCACTAAAAATACACTAACAGCATTTTGAAGTTTCTTGAAAATTGCCAGAGCTCTTTACCTGTTCTAATGTCAGCTAATATGGAGACATTGGCCCGGTATTTGTTGATCATTGCAGCTGGGTCAACCGCAGCTGAGCCGGCTGCAAGTGGCATTGTGACTGTAGTCTTGGATTGTAACATCCCAACACGTTATAACCTACACAACGAAAGAATAAAAATGTTTGATAAGAGTATACATTGAACAAAGATTTGACGGAAATTACCTCCTGGAATCAACAGATAATCTAATTTTAAAGTTGCACTGCCCGTGTTTGGGCCGATTTGGGCGTACAATTTTTTTTTAAAAGTTAAATAGGTATTTTTCTAGAATAGAAAAAGTTATCAGCTTTCATTTGGTACCAAGAACGTAAAAATCCGTCAAGGATTAATGCCAGTCGATTAAAAACAAGAAATGATTAAAAGGCTGGCAGGTCATTTAATCGACAGGGTTATGACGTAAATGTACATGTGCGCGTACATGTGTACATTGTACACATACTATGTACATATGAGCGTACGCGCACATGTACAACATGTGAAGCACGTTTCAAGAAAAAGGCTTGTATCTCCAATTCCCGACGTCGGAAATTTAATTTTTTGATATTTTTCGTTACAGAGAAATATCGTTCGCTTGTGTAAATTAATTTTTTAAATCCTTTCACCGAAACACGGGCAATGCAACTTTAAGATATACTTCCCACTTGCACTTTTGTCGCAAATGTTGCTTTTCTGTAAAAAAAAATAACATTATCTCCTTCAAAAATTGCATTCAGTTAGTGCACAATATAACTATTCACGCGCGGCCACTGTTGTCACGCTTACGCACAGACCACTCGCGCCGTAATTTTGTGCATTACTTTATGCAGTAATTTTATAATTTATTTATCTCAAAAATGCAACATTTACGACAGAAGTGCAAATGCGGGAAGTATATCTTAAAATTGGATGATCTGTTGATTCCAGGAGGTCATTTCATTCAAATCTTTGTTCAATGTATACGAAAAAAATAGCCATCAAGCATCGGCAAGTGCAGATTTGACGAGAACAAATTTTCAGCATATTTTATGTGTTTTGTTAGTCAGTGAGCTTTCCTTTCATAAAGTGGATTGTTGTAATTTTGCCTCGAAATTAGAATCACACCCAAAAATGTTCTCCTAGTTGTGTCCTGCAGTGGTTTGAGATGTCCATGATTGGAAAATGATTCCAAAAAAAAACTTACAGCACTGTTTTTGAAGCAAAAATTTGCTTTTACATTCAAAATGAATGACAGTTTCTTCCGTTACCGTTGAAATAATGGAAAATCATTCTGGGCACGAGAGGGCGGTGTTACGAATTAGTGGCTTAGGCTGTGGCTATGGCTGTTGCTTTGCTGTTGCCATGGGCAGACAATAAAGGTCCTTAGCCAATTTAGTAAAATTTCGTGACCTTAATAAATTTCTCTGCTAGCATATTCTTCATCCAATTTGGAATGGATGACCCAAGTGTGGATTCATGTGAAAATGAATGCTTCGAACTTGGGCACTCTAACAAAAAGTCTGCAAGCTCTACTTTTGGTAGATGGCGTTTCGCCTATCGCTAGCGAGGTCTGTATGTACACTGTACATGTAGGCCTACGTATGTCGGCTGCTGTGCGTGTTGCATATCTTTTGCTGCATGTAGTTTACGATCTTCAAAGATTGACTTGTCAGCTCAGAAAATATTTCGATTGCATATTTTTGATTATATAGGCCTACCCCACTTCATCAATTGGAATGCAAGATTATATTTAGAGATATCGTCAGAAGCCCTAAATCCACGCGGTCCTATTTCTATGCACTCACCTTAATGTTTGCCGGCCAATGCGCGCGCGTGCATAAGCGTAAGTTGCGCAGATTATGGAGGATCGAGGATACGCGTTTTGGGCCGTCTGAGTTTACAAAAACCTGCGTAAACAAAATAATCCAATAAATTCGCTCACGACGTGCGTTGAAGAGATAGGGTCTTGTGTCCGGAAATAACAGTGGTCTCGCGCGGTCTCGTACGTTCGCGAGGTCAACTTACATAGTCTATTAGCGGCCTATTAGCAATGGTGACCTGTGACCTGTGACCTTTTGACACCCTATGAAAATTGAAAGCGCCTTGGCTATGGTCAGATTCCCTACGGATTCTTGCCGTCCTTCCTTAATTTGGACCTTAAACATCTTGCTGCAACCTCATACAAATCTTGTTACCATTCATAAAATGTCCTGGTTGTATTACAGCAAGTAAGTACATGTAATTTGAACTTACAACTTAGTAAATCAAGACTCAATTCGACGAAAACCACTGCACTTTTCAGTTCATGCCCGCGCCATGTTGCACGTCGTCACATCACATGAGGGCGCACCACTTCACTGGAGCAATTTCAAGTAGACTGGTTTCCGGTCCTCACATACGAAAGCAAACAAACCTCTTGCTGATTGGCTGAATTACGGTAACGCTGGGTGCATAAAATTGCTTCGGTGTGTGCCAAAACATCGTATATAGACCCTTTCCACCGGCTGCCATGACAGGGGACAGGTTTTGATATATTTAAATGATGTTATACCCAGCACGATATGTGGCAAAGGGACTCCCTCCCCCACCCCCCCCCCCCCCCCCCCCCCCCCCCCAACGCCCCTATATATACCTCAAAACACTCTTCCCTTTTATTAACGCACCAACACCCCCTAAAAACTGAAAGAAATTCCTTGGAAATTCCTTGGATGTTTGAGACACAATGGGGGAACTGTGTACTGTGTCACGGTGTGTGCATGCAATTAAGTGGTCTTTATGGGCCACCGTAGCATGGTTCTCAACATTTCAGCCAATCAGCGTCGAGTGCGCCACGTTAGGAAACAGTCATAAACAAAAATCATCGTTTTGTCCTAATTGTTTGTGTTATTTTGTACTTGTTGATGAGTCAAAATATTAAAGTATTACTTTTTCTTGGAGCCTATGAATTCTACTACACGGTGTGTAAGTTTCAACTAAATCTGCTAGGGGGGTTTGCTATAAGCCGCCGTGAGCGGATTTCCAGTGAGTTGTCGAAGCGCGCCAAGTTAGGGGACATACTGCACATATACAAACGGATGTAGATCGTGTGCGGTAAAATGGCGTTAGACGGACAAAACACGACCGTATTACCGAATTGATTTCAAGTCTAGACGCACCGCGACAATGTGATTTTCCCCCTGTCATGGCCGCTCGTGCAAAGGGTCTATAGGGTGTAGTATATATAACCAGATATGGAATACTATTCGCTCGTACCCAGCGCTGGAGGGCCGGTTGAAGCCGCCTTTCCCACATGCGCGTTTCGTGTGCGTTTGCGCTTTGCTGACGCAAAACGGACTGAAAAGGCCAAAGGGGCATATAATTCAACCGCGACAAAATATAAACTTACTCAAACATGGAAGATAACAGTGGTTCACTTCCAACCGCGTCCAATGCAATGATTCTACCCAGGATGTGTGCAAATACATCCTTCTTTTTTTTTTTACCAAGGGTATGTACATGAAGTAGCCTACTTGCACACGTACACAGGTTGGTTCTTATCACACGTGAAAATAACGCGTACGCTAAGTAGGGAGGTTTAGATGCACGTAAAACGCGAACGCGAACGTGAATTGCTTTGAACACGTTTGTCTCTATTCTGAGATCTTAGAACAGATGAAAACAAAAACATACATCTTTGACTTTCGTGGCGAGATAAAACTGTTGATGTGACCAAGATTCGAGCCCAAGTTCTAAGACCTCCTCATGAAGTGACTGGCGCTGCATCTAAACCTCCCTAATGTTTTGTTTCATTTACGCAATACATGTAAAAGGCTCAGAGACTGAGTGTGCATGAATCCTTCCTCGATGTTACATCACTAACGACGCACTCAAAACCACAAAATCAACACGAGCGGAAAGTGTTTTTGTGATTCTGTGATTTTCAGTGATCGCCGTTTCACTCCAAATTCCCTCCACGCCGCTTTTTCTCAAAGCGATCGACGCGCGTCGCATTTACGCGCGAAAAGGCTCAATGTGAAAGGCCACCCTCAACCATTGCAGCCCCGACAGTTGGTGTAACCAGGGGCCAATTTCATGGCGCTGCTAAGCACAACAATTTGCTTAGCACAGGATTTGTTTGCTTTATTTTGCAAAAATGGATTGCCAGCCAAAATCGTAAATGATGTGTATTGAAAGGTATTCTCCTACTCTTGCTAAGAACACAAGTTGGCATATAGTTTTTGCTTGTAATTAATTTTTATAAAGCAAATAAATTCTGTGCTAAGCAAATTTGTGTGCTTAGCAGCGCCATGAAATTGGCCCCTGGTTCATACAGGATTCAGAGGACATACAGATTCAGAGACAGCAGCAATCCTAATCTTTATTTGATGTAAATAGCCTGCATGCAACCGCATTGGTACCCCCCAGTGCCTTTAGCTGTCAAGGATGCTAAATGATCCATGTGACCTGTGTGACAAAGTGCTAGTGACTAACGACATGTACATTTACTTACTAACTTGCGAACTTAATCTACACTCTGTCAATAATAAACACAAAATCAAGTTGAAATCCACGGCACCTCATCAATTTTTGCTTCACCTGACGAAGGCCAAATCTCATTCGAGATCTCGCCCGGTGCACATTAATTTTACGAAGACAGTATAGGCCCTATATGATGCACCGGACAAGGAAATTAAAGGCCAGTGTATCATTTGCAATGACCCCAACAAGTAATCGACGAGTTTACAGGGGAAAAGTTCTGAAAGTAAAGATTGAATTAATAGCAACTACCCAATGAAAGGTTTCCGCTCAAAATGATATAATTTTACCAGAAAATAATCCGTAAAGATGAAATTATTTAGATCGTTTGCAAACGATTTACTTATTTTTGGTTCGCATCTACGCGGTCCAAAATGCATGGGCGCTGTGCGCTTGTTCTCCCAAACAATCGTGGACGTTTTAGGGAGGTCTAACAAAGAGAACAATGTCGTCCGCGATTGGCAAGCGAACGTCCGCGATTCGCTCCTGTACAAAACCAACGAGAGTAAGGAAAAATAGACTATGTCCAAACAAAAGAGGAACAAAGGGACGTCCGCGATTGTATGTGGATTCACACCTATATGTATACTGCGTGTGCGTGTTCCAACGCGATGCATTTTTATGGATCGCGCGCAAACGCAGTATATGATGTGCGCCACAGAGTGCATGCATGACGCAAGCCACATAGTACCCGATCAACTGAGAACGAATATTTGAAACACCCCGCCAAGACCAGGAAAACGCATATGAATTTTCATGTTTTTTTAAAACGTGGTAGGCCTTTACATTTGACAAACTAAGCTGAAATTTTTCGGATGAGTTTTGATCTCGCATAGGCCTATGCCGCACAGATTACAATCTCAAAATGTTGAAATTAGTTTGCAGCCGACAAGAAAAGGCCTATTTATTTGCAGCCTATAGCTGTGTTTGGCGAATTCAGGTGTGGGAGCATGTGCCGCAGCGGCACTTCGCCACGTTCACCCTCTTTCCCCACCCCTCTGGTTTCTTTATAGCGATCGATCGGGCCTGCGTTCGGCCCATCCCCCACCCCTCCAGATGGTCCCCCAGCTGCGCCAACCACGACGCACGGGGTCGACCAACAGGTCGCCTCGACCCCGGCCCCTTAGGGTCCTTGGCACTAAGGATTCGATTCGTCCTATCCGACAGGGAGAAGCGAACCACGTGGCCGTAAAGACGCAGCTGGCGCTCTCGGATAAAGCAGGTGACCCTCCCCATCCACGCCCTGTCGAGCACCTCATTGTTCGACACGTGGTCTATCCAGCGGTACCCGATGATGCGGCGAAGGGAAGTCGTCAGGAAGGCGTCCAGTCGTTGCCTCAGCCCACTGGTCAAGGTCCGGGCTTCACTTGCGTAAAGCAAGACCGGTAGTACCAGCGAGCGGAAGACTCGGATATTCGTCCATCTGCTCAAATACCAAAAGCACAAACAGTCTTGTTCAGCGAGTTCATCACCCCCTGCGCTAGGCCTAGACGCGAGTGAAATCAACCTCGCTAGTTGCGGAGCGGTGAACCACGCTACCGAGGTAAGTGAAGCTCTCCACGATCAACACTCTCGCCCGATGCAAGACGAGAATCGACAGCTGCATCCAGAAGGTCACCAAAAACCTGGATCTTGCAATGGTCTTGATCCAGGAGACTCGCAATCCGAGCCTCACCGCCTCCCCACTCCCCGTCTCGAGTGTCCCCATCAGAATTTCCATCGTCTCGGCAAAGATCACAGCGTCATCGGCGAAGTCCAGATCGGTGATCTGAACATCTCCGAACGACACTCCACAGTCGGTTCCTCCCACTATCCGTCCCATAATCCAGTCCAGCGTGCAAGTGTTAAAAAGTGACGGAGCCAGTACGCATCCCTGCCTCACTCCAGTATTAACTGGAAAGAAGTCAGAGACGCCACTGCTGCACTTCACAGCACTCTCTGTTCCGGAGTACAGGGAGGCGATGAGATGCACCAACCGAGGAGGGATCCCGCGGAGCCTATAATGAATGATCTTCTTCCAAAGGGCATCCCTACTGCATGACCGAGTCGAACGCCTTTTTGAAGTCAATGTAGGCTGCAATCAGCCCACGATTGAACTCTCGAAAGCGCTCGGTGAGGACTCGGAGAGCCAGGATGCGGTCTACAGTGGACCTCTTCGGAGTGAAACCGGACTGCTCAGGGCGCTGGTGATCCAGCAGCTGCTGGCGCACCCGATTGAGGAATACACCCGCAAAGACCTTGCCCGGAACTGAGAGGAGGGTTACACCCCTGTAGTTGTTACACTACCGAATGTCACCCTTCCCCTTCCGATTGGGACAATATAATGCCCTTCCTCCAGTCGGATGCCACCCGAGTTCCAGACGGAACAAATAAGAGTGCGCAACCACAGGAGAGATGTCAAGTTCCTGGACGGACATGCTTCAGTCCTCAGCCTTTGTGCCAAAGCGAAGCCAGCTTCATATATATGCCACTAACGTTTTACCAGATACATGTAGGTATTTGTATATCCCTACAGGAAATATCATTGGCCCGAGCGTCGATCAACACGTCAGGATTTGATTTTGCTTGAGAGTGTTCTCCCAGTTAATTTTGTTGCTACTTTCTGCCCAAAAAATAACAAAAAAATTGTGAGCTTTGCCAGATAGAGGCAAAGACCAAGACATGAATTCAACAGACGAAGAATTAGATGTACACTTATTTTATCGGGGGCGATGTACACTTTTGTTGGTTTGATATGGCCGGATCACAACACTGACTTCAAATGTTATCATACACGGTCTCTTTTTTTCCATCCAATGTCTCAGAAGATAGTCAGTTCATCTGTGGGAACCATACAGCATGTCCGTTTGTCGTAACATCTACATTGGTATGACTGCCACTGCATTTGCAGTTATCCTGCTACTTTACATGCACATTCTGAAGGTTATTATTATTATTATTATTTATTATTATTTCTGGTATTCATACCAAGGATTCCTCAATAGTGCTCATTGCACTGTCACTCGCAAGCGTGAGGAAACCCATGAAGAATTCGAATTAGAAATGGCCAGAGACACCGGGGATGATCCCCCTTGCTCTTCACGAAAGAATGCTCTGGGATCTTTAGAGTGCGTTTCCATTACCTAACACACTGGACCAACGGCTTTACATCCCTTCCGAAGGATGGAGCAAGTGTGGTTGAGTGCCTTGCCCAAGGGCACAGGTACCGTAGCCGTGGGAAGGTTCGAACCTGCAACCCCAAGTTTTCACCTATGATTGCGAGTCAATGACCTAAACCGCTCGGCCACGGTACCCCGCAAGGTTGCTCGGCGACAGGCCATAGAGCCCTACAGGGCCACAGAGACCCGCGAGGCCATAGACCCCCACAGGGCCATACCAAGTCTGTAATCGCAGTCATGATCATAACAGGAATTTTAGCACTCTGCTGGATGGGCAAGCACCACACAACTTTGTATCCTTATGCTCGTTCCTGACATTCACAGTTGCTTGATGCAATCATGTGTTACTGTAGAAACAGAAAGCTTCAGCAAGCAGATCAAGTTCTGGAATAGACCGTATCGAATTGCTGCCATCTTGTAGGACAGTTTCTCTGTTCCATGAGGACATGCATGGTGGCACATTTCCTACCTACATTGCCGACCAATTAAAGTGACAAAAGTTGCCCTAGAAGGCAGCTATTCGATAGAGTGTCTCAAAGTACTTGTACTGTCGCTGACATACACAACTGCCTGAATGCGGACCCGTTTGTACTAGAAAAACATGAATTTTGGCAGATCCTGATTTACTCATTTGTCACCAACACCGACAGTTGCTTGAAGTTGCCCCTACTCCAGCATATGCAGCGCGATATTGTTCCCCCATATTGTGTCTCAAACATCCATGGAATTTCAAAGGAATTCCTTTCAGTTTTTAGTGGGGTTGGTGCGTTAAAGGGGAAGTGTGTGTTGAGGCGTACTTTTTAGGGCGCGGGGAGTCCCTTAGGGGGAAGTCCCTTTGCCACATATCGTGCTGGGTATTTACATGTACTCAGACAAAGTTACCATTGTATGCAAACAGTGCAGTGTCACATGCATGTATGAGTTTATGCGCATGTATGAGGCTGTCTGCTGCAGGTATTTTTTATGACATTTTCGCCAACTAAGACCCTTTATACCAGCTTCAACTTTACTTTATTATCAACGTGAGATGACGAAGAAGGAGATGCAGTTTTAGAAGTGGGTGGAAATTCCACATGTCCGAGTATGGGGACTGCAAGCCCAATCCACGGCCAGGAATCGAACCTGGGATGCCAGAGGTCCAAGGCGGAGATAAAACCACTGCACCTACCCGAGTTTATATCAACTTATGGCTTCTCAGATTTCTTTGAGAAAACAGCATCAATCCCAAATTACACTTACATCTATACTGTACAGTAATTACACATTTTGTGTAGAAATGTGGATCTGTATGTTACATCGTTCCTGTTTCAGTATTAATTTGGCACTCACAAATATTCCAAATTTGGAACAACAAGATAATATTTTGGAATAGAATAAACAGACACGTATAAGATTTATTGCTTTTGTGTCATCCGTCATCAAATACACATACCACTCTTTACCAATAAAATTCTTCACAAATACATATACAATGTTTTTCCCTAACTGTACAGACGACTACACAGGTACATCAATGAAGTTGGGGCACTAATTTAACGGACAATAATCGCATTATCAGCAATCTTGAAAAGAGTCTGGTGTTACAAATATACAAAGTGGACAACGCATTGCACATAACCAAGTTTAGTTTCAAGTACATTGTACTAGCGGCGTTCGATATGCTTACACCGTGTAACACCAACTTGCACGGAGATTTCTTTTAGCCATCATGTAATACACGCGTCTGCCCCGGTGGCAGCCACCACTGCCTGAGCTCGCGGCAGGGTCTCTGATGTAAGGCTCAGTGTAATGACGTCACCTAGTAACCGTGTGGAAGTTGCAAGTAGTAAAACATGGCTAACAGTTTGGAATCGCGATGCGAGTACGAAGAAAAACACAGATTTACGACACAAAATATAGGAGTGTATATACTTGGTAGATGTCTGTGGGCATTGACAAAGATTATTACGGTTCCTTTTAGACAACTAATTTTGCGCGGCGCCGGGTAAATTTTTTCCGCGAGTCAAACTATTAAAAGTGTTTAAAAGCCCCGCCTGGCAAGTGGCAACAACCTTTGACCCGTGTTCCCAGAATTAAAAGCGAAACCCAGTGTCGTTCGTTTTGCATCTTCTGGAGGCTTCCCCAGTGTAAACCCCGTGTTACACGGTGTATGCATCTCGAATGCCCCTACTGTCACTATGAACATCTAACAATGGAAATTGGGCACACACCATTGTTACTAACAATGGGGTTACAATGAACATGTACATGTTTTTGCTCATAGTGTGTGAAGTTCAACTACATGTAGCAGGTTTCTGTATACACCTTGGTAGCATACTAGTATCAGCACGCGTTATGATTGTACAGTGTGTATCTTTAAGAACTTAAACAAAGGGCAAATTATTTACCATTAAAATTTTATCAACAGACCATATCGAATAGCTGCCATCTTGTGGGGCAGTTTCTGTGTTCCTTGAGGACAACGATACATGTTGCACATTTCGTGCTTAATTTATTAACCCAAAACATTGCAAGATGGCAGATATTTTAGTGTACAATGTACAAAAACATTTCTTAACTTACTCAATGCAGGTGATGATACAGAATATACATGTAACATGTAAAAACGTGTGTGGTTTTTAACCCGTTACACTTTGTGGCCCAATTTCATGGATGTACACAGGTCATTAAAATAAGTGGAAATCACGAAGATGTTTCCCTCCTTATGTACACGCTTTAGACTAATCAGTGCACGTTATATGCTACATTTACATTGTATGTATATGAATTACATGTACCTATCAAACTACACTCTATGACATACATGTAACTCAAACAATCATGCCAATTAAGAAACCGTTGCAAGTGTTTTGAATTCCTTTAAGTAAAGGTGTGTTCTTGACCAACCTCCACCCAAAAAGATTTTATTTTTTTACCAGACGGAAAGTCCAAATGCGACTGTAGGTTTTAGTAATATTCTTCTGTGGTCACTGAAGCATGGCACTTAATGTTTTCACTACAGGCTGGAGTAAAAATTTACCAAGGTATGTGCTGTGCTATGGTAATGGAGTGACACCTCTGAGTTGAATTGCCTAGATGCAATTACATGTACTTACAAGGTGAATCCAAATAAATGGCCACGAATTTGATGAAATTATCTTGCCAGATTAAAGAAGCGTGTCCAGATCACATTTTTGATTCCCCCATTTTTCCCATGGGTGTTGGGATTTTGATACAATATCATGTGTCATATTTTTTTCTTATTACCATTCTGAAATTTTGCACCCCCAATCCGTACATTTCCAAGGATATTGTCAAAAATCCACCATAGTTTTGTAAACTAATTTATCTGGTTCCATAAAGTAGTGCAGTGATTGCACCAACCTTTTTGCTTCCACATCCAAATTTGAGATTGCAAATGTCCTGTTTTCTTCCCATGGATAGTATTTTATATGATTGTTAGGTTAGAACAAAATCTATTTTCTGTAAAAATCTGAGCAAGCTTCTTTAAGAGCCTCCTACCACACATCTACTTTGATCGTACTTCGTCTTTTCTCAAGCAGTGATTTTCAACCTTGGGAATTACCCCAGTGTAATATAGGGTCTCTTGGAGGTACGTGTAGTGAACACGTCCGAAACATGATTTTCAATCCACAAGTTGAAACTGGTTTAAATTTCTGCTGTGATGTCAAATTCCCGTAAAGTTAGCTTTTGTGTAAATTACACAAATCTGGCACAAGTTAAACTTTTAACTTAAAGGCACAGGCTCGTCAGCAATGCGCATGCGCCAAATTCATGCCACGAAATACGCAGCTCCATGCGTATTTTGTGGTACAAATTTGGTGCGCACGCATTGCTGACAAGCCTGTGCCTTTAATACTCCCTTGAGGTTTAAAGGTATACTTGTTTAGTAAACTGTTAAAAACGGCTTGATTTCCAATGGTAATTGAAAGCATAGGTCGAGAAAACTACCTTGTAGAAATTTCAGCCACATACTAGATGCAGTAATACTTTAGAAAACCTGAAAAATTTGCAATTTGTGCATGAATGAATGGCTCCTCTTTGAAGATTCAAATAATTGTCATTTTTTCCTCATGAATGGGGGCAATTCAGACGAAATAATTTCACAGGATGATTACTACCATTACCATCTTGATAACAAGTAAGCTTAAAGATAATAATTTAGAAATGTTTGTTGGCAGGCAATGACCAAACAAGTAGACTACCTTTAAGCTAATAAAACATTTGGCAATCTGTGTGCATCAATGCAAGATTGGCAGTGTATATTTCTACATGTACCTATACTACATATGTCATGCTCATACACGTATGTGAACAGGACTTGCATCAATTGGAAGAAATGATTTCTAATTTTCAAAATACACATTTTATTTTGTTCCAATATATACACATACATACCGGTATATATGTATTTTGGAAAAGGAAATTGTACAATTTTTTTTATCCAAACTGATAAAACATCGAACTCACCTTTCTACAAAAGTAGTCAGCTTTCAAAGCATTCAAAAGTTTTGAAAGACTTCTTGAGGGCAAAAGATACAATAAATACCAGGGAAAATACTTTTATCTTTACAATTGCCGTATGTTTTGAAGAAAGGAAGACCGATTTCTAGAATGAAGAAATGTCGGAAGTCTGTTGCCGAAGCTGGGTGATTTTTGCCCTACACACCACACACCTGAGTGGTAGTAATCGTTGTGTTACAGTCATGTGAATAGTCTTGACAAAACAACGCCGACATATGACTTGATGGCTGCATGGTAGAGTGCAGACGGAGGCGCGACTGCTCATGCAAACGACGCACTGCGAAGAAGGTTTAAAACAGACAACAATCAATATTATGTATAAGACAATGCACTGTTCAGAAAGGCCAATTTCATCCAAACTTCATCCAACATTTGCATGATGATGTTCGGGGGAAATGTTCTATCGTGTAAATGGAAATTTGAACGTCTGCAAACAAGCTTGAACATATTGGACAATGTTCGAGCATGCACATTAATTTAAAGAAATGTGTATGACAGTCGTCAACCTCTAAACTAATCAGATTACAGATTTGGGTCACATGGTATTTAAGGTCACATGATCCACAAAATCCACAAAACATTCATGAGCAATATCTGTTGTAAACTGGTATAGGTTCTAGTAAACTTGAACAAGCGTGAACATCATACATTTGCGCGCGGGGGGGAGGTGCAACGATTTTCAATGGGCCACGCACACGCTCGCAACGATCCACCGTACCTTGCTACGCCACTGCGCCGAGCATGCAGCGCCCTCAAGAGATGAAAACATTCACCACTTGAGGGCGCTCTTCAAAACAAATGCATGCAACTGTCATGGCTGTTGTATCGACGCTGATGCAATAGATTTGCGTGTTAAGTGATTGATAATAGCAAGCGAATCACGTTTGGTGATTTTACACCTCATTTTGGAATGAATTGGCTGTACTTTCAGTGTTTTAGAGGGAAAAATTCATTATTTTTGTCCGGGCGGCAGAGTTTTTTGTCCGGACGGCAAATTTTTGTGTGGGCGCAAACAGTACCTGTGATGATTTTTTTCGGGCGCAAAGCCCGGACAAAACCGGCAGTGGAGATCAATGCACGGTCTCGAAAAACAAGTCCAATTAATGCAGACACAGTTCAAGATTTCTGCCTGTTTGACTATAGCCGTGTCAGAAGTGGACTAATTTTTGTAAAAAGTCACTGTTAACATTCAATCGTGGTACATATCGTCGGGTTCACCACGAAGTGACGTATCCGTCCAAAAAACATTTTTTTGGCAATTTCTGTTTTTGGTATAATTTGACTTTATTTGGTGTCCTTAACATTTGTGCAAAGTTACGAGACTTGACAATTTGTATTTTTTTAATTACAGAAGTTGCCTAAAACCACGTAACTAATGGGTATGCAAATTTTCTTTTTCACGAAGTGGCGTATCGCGATACGCCACTCATTGAAAAAGATGGTATGTGCATGAATTGCTTTTTCACAAAGTGGCGTATCGCGATACGCCACTTGGTGAAAAAGCCACGCGCCAGGGCGACGTTGTAAATATTACGCGCGCAGTGAAATACAGACAGGGGGCGAATTCTGTGGCAAATCACGCATGGTCGGCATTTTTCTTTTTCACGAAGTGACGAATAAGTTTTAAGCTAAAGTGTTCTTTAATTAGACAATCAATACAATAAAAAAGTATAAATTTACGTCATTTAACTCATACTAAAAGTATCACAAAAAAAGACTGACGACTTTTCATACAATAACCGGCGAAGTTGGAGTTTTAAAAATTGACCAACTTCAAAAGCGATTTTCTCAAAACAAAGTTTTACTACTGCGCTCGCGGATACGTCACTTCGTGGTGCACCCGACGATATGTAATTCTTGCGGCCACACATATATTTCGGCCAATATTACATGTAAAATATCCTTCACCACGTAAAACTTGGATTTAAAATATGTCACTTCATCATTCTGCAGCCGATTTTACGAATCCTTTCGCACTGCGTAAGTCTGCTAAGCTGCGCAACATTCCTGTGATAATTACACGCAAGCCTATGGGGCTTATGCCATTTTCAAAGGTTGCGCACGCTGTGCAATTGTTCGTGAAATCGGCTGCAGGTCCACGCAGAATTACATGACCACAACGTGTGTTCCAACATGGTTTACATTACAGGACCAAAATTAGTCCAATGTGGACACGGTTCTATGTTGTCCAGTCCAGTATAAACAAAATAGAACATAGAACATTGAAAAACCGATATTAAACAATTTAAAAAAATTAAAATTTCAGCATTAAATATTGTCCATCTTTATGCTCATCTATTTGGTGTCATTCCTTTGTTGCTATCATCTGGGCTTAAGCCAGCCCTGTCCTTCCGCCTCTCCATAATCAATCACCTGCTGCACATGCACTCAGCCTTTATGCAATCAATCAGAACATGACCATGGCCAGCAAGTGGAGCAACCCAAGGTTGTAGGCCCCATTAATCAATATCTATATGTAATGACAGATGCAGCATGCTCAGACTCAAGACATCAAAACATATCCCATCTTTTATAAATGTAGGAAGCATCAATGCCAGCCATTTCATGCCACACAAAGTTTAGCATTAATTTCTGTTAACCTGGATAATCTACATGTGCATACATTAAGGCTGTGCTTAATGAATCGAATATTCGATCGTACATCGAATATTCGAATAGCATTTAACCGAATTGTGCTTTTCCACTCCAAACCAAACATGTCCATCAGTTAAGAAAACGTGAAAACCCCTTTTCCGTCGCCGAAACGGTCGCTTTGATGACATTTGCATCCAACTTTGAGTCCAGTGTACAGGATACAACACATTGAACACAAGGACTATGGTTAGAGCCGACGATAATTTTTGCAAAATCTTTTCAGGCAAGAGACCATTATGCAAGTTACAACATAGTCTGTAGTTTGAACCGAGATTAATTTTTGCAAAAACTGAATGGGCGAGATAATTTCACGCATCGAATATTCGATCGAAAAAAAACCACAAAATTTTCGAGTAGTTAATTATTCGAAAATGAACACATAATTCGAGGCCTGAAATGAGTAAGGTCAGTTGCACTAGAAAACGAATATCAAAGACATGTTTCTATTGAGACCTATTTACCGGAAAATACCATGAATACTGGAAAATGTGATCAGTAGAAACAGGTCTCATCCGCTATTTTCTGATAAATGGCGGGGAGAATTTTCCACTGGCAATTTTCCTTCTCGAAGAAGGAAAATGCCGGGGAATTTATCCGGTAAGCGCCAATAAAAACATGCACTGTTCCGCCCAAATGCGCATACAGGGGAAAAAACATAAACATGTGATCACACAATGACTGATCCAATACACGTGCGTAACCCCTGCATGACCTTTATCGGGCAAATTCATGAAACGTGATAGAAGGCCAGCAAACTCGGCTATTTTCCGGAGAGTGCAATTCAGTAGCAACTTCGAATTACCCGCTATTTACCGGTAAATGGGTTTACCGGTAAAATTCCGGATGGTCAATAGAAACACGTCTACATGTAAAGAGTAAATATTGCATCTTACCTCCTCATCCTTGGAAGAGACTGGTTCTGCTACTTCATACTTTTCTAACTTCTTCAACAGATGTTGCTGCAGAGAAACCAACAAAATAAATCATCACACGTCTTATGCTAAGTACTGCAGAACACTGCACAAAACGGGGCTTTGATATCCAACATTATACACGAAATTTGTGCATAATTTTAAAAAGGCCCTTTTAAAATATTTTTATGCATGCAGATGATTTAAGCACCGTTTCAGACATTGTGCTTCTGCCGTGTCAAACTAAGTCTTTTGTCTTCGACACGCCAACGGCACTAGCACAAATCAATTTAGTTTGCCAATTTGTTTGGTTTACCATAAGTATTTCTGTCCAGTTTATATCATCAAGTGCGGCAGAAGCAAAGCACGATTTCAAACGATGTGCTTGTGTCGCGCTAAATTCATTTTAGTTTGTCGGCATAAACATGACGTTTGAAAGGGGCCGGCCTAAGAATCACAATCTACACGGGTTGGAACCGTGTAGATTTCGACACGGGTCGGACGTTCATAGTGTATTAAAAAAAGCAGAAACTAGATGGCACAAGAGGGTGCCCTTGCAGTGCCAAAATGATAATATATTTCCCAGCTGAATGAAGTTTACCAATGCCTCGTTTCCAAAACTGAAGTAACTCTTCATAGAGCAACTCTATGAAATTGGCCCCTGGTTCTAAACAACAAAGCACTAAAGTGAACCCATACTACGATATCTACGACATGCATCTTGAATATTCTTTCAATAAAAAATAAGGATTGAGGAGTTGATCATGAAAATTTGTCTTTAAAGGCCCAGTGGATCATTTGCAATGACCCCAAAAAGTAATCGACGAGTTTACAGGGGAAAAGTTCTGAAAGTAAAGATTTAATTAATAGCAACTATCCAATGAAGGGTTTTCGCTCAAAATGATATAATTTTACCAGAAAAAAAGCCGTAAAGATGAGATTATTTAGATCGTTTGCAAATGATTTACTTATTTTTGGTTCGCATCTACGCATATGGATTTGGATTTTCATGTTTTTTTTAAACGTGGTATATTTGACAAAGTTGAAATTTCTTCGGATGAGTTTGTTGATGTCTTTCTTTTGATTTATAATGGTATTATTCGCAGAATCGCTCAAAAACAGATCATCTACAGGGCCTTTAAAATTACTCACTTCAGATGTTGACCCACTGTATTACGTCACACGTCTTTTCATATAATTTTGCACAAAATTTTATCACAAAAGAAAGCATACTGAGACCCTTGTTTTCGATGACAATTTGAAATTTCTCACTGTTCTACGATTTCAATTTCTTCCTGGTTGATCCCGGTAAAGTATTGCATGCAAAAGTCCACCGGGACTAAGGATTGAGTACGGGTCATTAGGTTGGAGCTGTGTATTTCGTGGCACGAAGTTGGCGCGTGCGCAATGCTGACGAGCCTGTGCATTTAACTGCGAACTTCAATCATAGTGCCACCCGCATAACAGATAGATTACCAAACACAAAATATATGTAACACTCACAATTTTTCTGCTCAGGATCTGTAAGTCTCGCTCAGCAAATCTCCTTCGTTCTCGTTTGCGTTCTTTCTCCTTGTACTCGTGGTATTTGTACAGCAAGTAGATGCCTGGAATTGCTAATCCAGCTGCCAATGGCTTCATTATGGATGAATTCATGATTGGTCCTTAAACTGCTGCAGAGACAACATGCTCACACACAAATCTGTAAATAGAATGCGAGGGACAAATTAAGATTAGTGGATTAATGCCGGCACGGTAAGAACTAAGTTGACCATGAATATTTTTTTCTTTAAAATGTCTCATCAGGCATCAGTAAAGTGTAGCCTTGTCCAAGGCGGTCTCTGCGGTTTTTTTTTTAGCTACAAGAGAGAATATTGGGCCTTGCGCATGTAAACAATACACGGCACCAAAACAAGCCACGGCCGCAGACACAGAACCGGCGTACATGTACTGCGCTAGCTATGCGTGTGGCTGCACAGCTCGAAAGACCGCCTTTTCGGCCAAAACTGGCCGAAAAAATAAAGAAAGACATTAAACCCAGAGGTAACAGACCCGACAAGTCAGTCTTTCAAGCTGTGCAGGGCCTCGCGTGACATTGTGTTGCGTGCACACACATGTAGCACGTACTACTGTACATGTACGACAGTTCTGTGTGTTGTACGGGTTTGTATGGAAGCCGTGACCGCACTGTGGCTCGTTTTAGTACCGTATATGGTTTGCGTGCGCAAGGCCCGATATTCTCTCGTGTAGCAAAAAAACGCAGAGACCGGACCGCCTTGGACAAGAATACAGTAAGTGAAGATTTTCAGCAAGATTTATATGTTTTGTGCACAAGGTCTGAATCCATGATCAACTACCGCGACACTGCACTGCAACAACGGTCTCAGATGGAATCAAAACACAGTGCACATTTTGCAATAGGTGTGCATCACTACACCTATGGCTTGCCAGTTAATGCGTTCATAGCCTTTAACAAGGCCATCTGCCTTAATGCACTCGGTGTGAACAAGACAACCTTCATGTACAGTGTATAGACCAATCATGTTGTGTGTTGCGCTGCTAAATTATACATCACTAGGGACTTGGATATGTGACGTCACTGTGCGCACACTGGGTACACTTGTACTGGTCGGATTCACAAATGATTGTTGCTGTCCTTAAAGTTATTACGTGTATTATTATTATTTAGGGATTAAAAGTAAGTTTGGCCAGTTTTAAACATACGTTTAAAACCAGATAGGGTCCTGGGCACTGGTAATGGCCCAAGCCGAAGGCGCGGGCCATTATCAGTGCCCAGGATCGCGTTCGTACAGCTGCTAGCTGTGCGTCGATATGTTTTTGTCCGATCGCGCGCGTTACGAGTAATGCAAGTGTGTTGTACGCACACGACTGGATACTTGTCACAGTGCACAATTTGCTTTCGGGAGCGTGCAGTTTCTGTGTGCATGTGCATATGTGCATGTTCCATACGCGCCGACCAGTGGGCAGGCACGGCCGCTAGCCAGGCTCAAAAGTGTTTAAGACTGATTGTGCCTTTATCGCTGGTTTAAAACTGCCCACGTGATGTGCTTTCAGCCAATAGGTATTTATGAATTAGGAAATAAAAGTGGGTTTAGCTAGTCTTAAAGGGCCCCTGAAATGCTCAATAACTTTATGCACAGTTTTTGCTGCACATGAAGGATTACTTGTGTAGAAAGACAATACTACTGTTCATTTTGATGCCCCATGAATAAAAAGTGTAAATTTTGAACTTTGAAAATTTCTTTACATAAACTCACAGACAGAGGGCGCTGTTTGGGGCATGTCACTTTAGGAACACACAGCAGAAAAGCAAAGAAAAAAGATAAGACTTCAAACTGGAATTGTGGAAATATGCTGCAGTTTCCAGCCTTAGTCTTTTGTGCACAGTTGAATGAGATTTTCCTGTGTTTTCCTAAAGTGACATCATCACTTTGCTCATGCATACATGTAAATTTCATTAGCATAAAAATCAAAACCTTGATTTTAACCCCCAAAGAACTTTCAAGTTGGGTTTTTATGATTGTAAATTAATGGACTACATGTTCCATAGCACAGATTTCATTGATAAAAACACCATTTCAGAGGCCCTTTAAACATACATTTAAAACCAGATAGGGGCCTGGATGGGTGATAATGGCTCGATCGAGCCACAAGGCGAGGGCCAATTTCACTCGTCTAGGCCCCTAGCCAGTTTTAAATGTATTGTTTAAAGGCAGAGGATCGTCAGCAATGCGCACACGCCAAATTTGTGCCACAAAATACGCAGCTCCATGCCTTTGCTATAGAGCTGCATATTTCGTAGCATGAATTTGGCGTGCGCGCATTTTTGACAAGCCTGTGCCAAACCCAATTTTATTCCCATTCATAAATACCTTTTTTTGTAAATCAGTCACACTCACCAAATTTGCTTGTCATTTTGCCACATTCTGCATTGTATTTTTGTATGTGTTTGTTTTCAATACTGGAGAGACCTTTTCCTCCAGGATTATATCTCTGTACAATGTCATCCATCTTCTCTCAAAACAAAAGAAATATCTTAAGATAGATCTAAAGCGGGCCTCCGACTGTGCGATTTTGGCCACGAATTGGGTACGATTAGCTACGATTTGGTACGATTGTGTGTAGAGTCTATGGACAGTCTCTGGTTATCGTACCTAATCGTAGGAAATTCGTGGCAAAAATCGCACAGTGGGAGGCCCGCTTAAAGGCCCAGTGGATCATTTGCAATGACCCCAAAAAGTAATCGACGAGTTTACAGGGGAAAAGTTCTGAAAGTAAAGATTGAATTAATAGCAACTACCCAATGAAAGGTTTCCGCTCAAAATGATGTAATTTTACCAGAAAATAATACGTAAAGATGAAATTATTTAGATCGTTTGCAAACGATTTACTTATTTTAGGTTCGCATCTACGCGGTCCAAAATGCATGGGCGCTGTGTACTGCGTGTGCGTGTTCCAACGCGATGCATTTTTTATGGATCGCGCGCACACGCAGTATATGATGTGCGCCACAGAGTGCATGACGCAAGCCACATAGTATACCCGATCCACTGAGAACGAATATTTGAAACACCTCGCCAAGACGAGGAAAACGCATATAGATTTTCATGGTTTTTTTAAACGTGGTACATTTGACAAAGCTGAAATTTCTTCGGATGAGTTTGTTGATGTCTTTCTTTTGATTTATAATGGTTTTATTCGCAGAATCGCTCAAAAACAGATCATCTACAGGGCCTTTAAGTCGATAACTTCAGCTAAAGAAAGTTCTACAACGAATAGTGCCACAATATACATTCCTGAAAAACCTGTGTGCAAATTTCCAATATACCGTATGTACATGTAACAAGGACACCAAAAAATGTCACAGAGTATGTGTCCTATGTTACATACGTTAAATAGGAAATTTGTACACAGGGTTTTCAGAAAGGTATGTTGTTGCGCTATTTGTTGCATAAGTTATCTCCTTAGATCTGTCCTAAGATATTTCTTTTGTTTTCAGAGAAGATAACTGGCATTGCACAGAGTTATGATCCTGGTGAAAAAGTCTCTCCAGTAGGTTGGCGTCACTGCAGTACAATGAGGTGACCACAAGAGGGCGGGCTATCTGGACCGTGATTGTTCATCTCTAAACACGTGGTAAATCATCGCTCTTCTCCCGAGTTTGCTCAAAAATGTAAAGAAAAATTACGTTGGACTAGTTTTGTTCCTGTTTAGAAGAATCATCGGGGAAAACGGACCACGGTACAACATTCTGGAGATTCCAGGGACTTCCATGGTAAGTTTTTCAATGTTTAATTTTTACTGTAAGGTGAAAATTTAGTTTGGAGTACGGCGGCCATCTTGGTCGTGCAGGAAATTTCAAGATAGCGAATGGGGTTAAATTGTTAAGGGGCTAAAAGTGTTATATAGAAAATGATAACGTCCCAATGTAAACGTCCGAAAATCACTTTTAGCCTTCTAAAAGTAGCCAAGCTACACCTCATCCATCGGTCCTCCAGTTTGGGGCTTGATGCAGAATGAAAGACAATTACCTTGGCATGTGATTGTTGAAAAGTTTTGCCTGGCTCCTCCTGTGACGCAACTTTTATATTCAAATGAACCTTGTCTGGTCAAATACCCCCACTTTTTAAAACCCTAGGTCTATTCCTGAACACGTCTCACTCTGGATTACGATGTGCTCAGGAACTAGCTAATGTTACCTTAGCCCTAAATTTATCATGTGGTTATTTCATGTAGGGCTAATATTAGAACAGTCAACATGAACACGATATCTCAAATTCAGTCTGTGCACTGGCAGTCTAGTAATCGACCGCGCATTGCCATTCCTTTGTACACAAGACTTGAATTTGTACACATCGGCTGTCATTCCAGACCTCCTTTTTTACTGCCATTGTAGGCTGAATCTTCATCGTGGATTGTTATTTCCCTGAAGGACCTGTGTAGTGGTTATGCCTGCAAAGGTTTGGGTGAGTCCCAGGGGGAATTAATGTGTCACAGGGAGAGTGTCACGGGGAGAAAATTACACTTGTTTTGTGATATCGTGTTCATGTTGACTGTTCTCATTAGCCCTACATGAAATAACCACATGATAAAGTTAGGGCTAAGGTAACATTAGCTACTCAGGAACAAGATAATTAGCGCTTGAATTGAAGACTAACCAATAAAAACTCCTCGAGGGAAGCCACTGACACAATTGTTTGCAGTAGGCCTAGTAACCTATAGACCTTATGCGTAGCAGCCTTGATAGAGGGCAGCTACATTGTCGCAGTGCGTCATGCACGAGTAGGCACATTGTGGATCTATTAATTGTCACATCATTTAAATATCAAAACCTGCCCTCTATCATGGCCGCTACGCACAGGTCTATTGGTGCATTCACTTTCACTGATGATGATTCCGCAGGCTCTGGGAAACTGATGTATTTTAACAAGCATAACACAGTGTCACAGCAACCGCTTGATCAATTTTTGCGGCCAAACTATTTTTGAAATCTGTTGGACCTTGTCTGTAGCATGAAGGTGGTTTTAACTTAAAGGGCCCCTTATTTAGGATTTTTATCAATGAAATCTATGCTTTAAAACCACTCTACTCAGTTAAAGTCATAAAAATCCTATTTGGAGCTTGCTTTGGGGGTTAAAACGAAGGTTTTTAGTTTTTATGCTAATGCGAATATGCATATTCATGACCAAGGACACTATGTCACAAGAGGCACAGACAGGAAAATCACATACAATTGTGCACAAACGATTCCACTTTTTTCTCAATTTTCCTGAAACTTTTGTAATCCATGGCTGTTTGAGTTTGATTTACATGTTGCCTGCTGTAAGCCATGATAAAACTGGGGGTAGAAACTGCAGCAATTTGTCACAAGTCCAACTTGAAGTCTTATGTTTTTTCTTAACTTTTCCCTTCTGTCTTCCTTATGTGATGCACTCAAAACAGCGCCCTCTGTCTGTGATTTATTGCAATGAAATCTTCAAAGTTGCAAAAGGCTACCTTTTATTGATTTTACATCCAAACGAACAATAGTATGTCTTGCTGAACAAGTATTCCATCATTATAAAGCAAAGCTTAGGCACAAAGTTATTTTGGATGTCACAGGCCCTTTAAGTCATCAAAATTGGATTTTTGATTTTGTTTTCTCAAGTCCCTATACCTTGTCATGAAAATAGGCCTTGGCCCTACCTGTCTTAGACTTAAAATAAACCTTATCGATGTTCTCAAAGCATCATGGGATTGGATGACAAGTGAAGCTGGCAATTTTCACACAAACCTATGGGGCTCTGGGAACATGACAATGTTCATCGGTTTTATTCTCGTTTCTGTGAAGCGATTGACATGTGTGATCTTCCCACACGTTCTTCATCAAGGAAAAATGCAATTTTTGACAAATATAATTTTTATTTTAATTGAGCTTAGTCTGTAGCTACATGTATAACTGGTGTACGCGACTTTTGACATTTTGTATTCTGCCTGCACACAAATCACCATCAAAATTGACAGAAGTGAAGAAAATATGTATAGGCCTACTTACAGTATAAATATCCAGCTGTTTTAAGCTAAAATTTCCCTTTTGTATACTTTTTATTCTAACTGTTGTAAAATGAAATAAAATGAGAAAATTTAAAATAATGCACAGCACCAGTTTGTACTTTATAAAAGAACGCACCTGATTGGCTCTAACGTGGTAGCTCAACCCTGGCTCAACCAATCGTGACAGCCCGTCTATAATGGTACAAACTGGCGCTGTTCAAAAAGTCAAGTTTTCTTGGTTTATTTTATCTATTGAGAGTAATATTGTAATAAGCTCAAATAAAATAAAAATTATATTTTTCAAAAGCGTGTGAGAAGACCACATGTTAATCGCTTCACAGAAATGAGAATGAAATCGATGAACGTTGTCATGTCCCCAGAGCCCCATAGGTTTGTGTGAAAATTCTCTGAGCACTTCATCTGTCATCCAACCCATGCATGATGCCTTGAGAACGTCAATAAGGTTTATTTAATACTCACTAGTCTTGGCCTACCCCTAGAACTATGGGGGATATAGTATCCCCCATAGGTTATGTTGTTTTTTTCCAATATGGCGGCGCCTGAACTTTAAGATCGGACCGATACGGTTTAAGCTAGCGCAATAATCCGCTCCCCAATCGCCACCAAACTCCGTCTGATAGTTCTTGAGACACTCACCTTGCGTGTGTCTACGGAATTTCAGTACTATTTGTCCATTAAAGGCCCAGTGGATCATTTGCAATGACCCCAAAAGGTAATCGACGAGTTTACAGGGGAAAAGTTCTGAAAGTAAAGATTGAATTAATAGCAATTCACCAATGAAAGGTTTTCGTTAACAATTATATAATTTTACTAGAAAATAATCCGTAAAGATGAAATTATTTAGATCGTTTGCAAACGATTTACTTATTTTTGGTTCGCATCTACGCGGTCCAAAATGCATGGGCGCTGTGTACTCTGTGTGCGTGTTCCATGATCCAACGCGATGCATTTTTATGGATCGCGCGCACACGCAGTTTGTGCGCCACAGAGTGCATGACGCAAGCCACATAGTACCCGATCAACTGAGAACGAATATTTGAAACACCCCGCCAAGACCAGGAAAATGCATATGGATTTTCATGGTTTTTTTAAACGTGGTACATTTGACAAAGCTGAAATTTCTTCGGATGAGTTTGTTGATGTCTTTCTTTTCATTTATAATGGTTTTATTCGCAGAATCGCTCAAAAACAGATCATCTACAGGGCCTTTAAATTGTCCAGAAATTATGTTTCAAAATCAACGGGTACATGTGCGATCATCCACATGCGTGGTTCAGGCGCCTGAAACACGCACATGTGGATGGATCGCACATGTACCCGTTGATTTTGAAACATAATTTCTGGACAATTTAATGGACAAATAGTACTGAAATTCCGTAGACACACGCAAGGTGAGTGTCTCAAGAACTATCAGACGGAGTTTGGTGGCGATTGGGGAGCGGATTATTGCGCTAGCTTAAACCGTATCGGTCCGATCTTAAAGTTCAGGCGCCGCCATATTGGAAAAAAACAACATAACCTATGGGGGATACTATATCCCCCATAGTTCTAGGGGTAGTCTTGGCCTACTAATTTTTCTGCCCTGTTCCAACACACGGCGTCTCAGCTAGTGGACAGTGCAGTGGACTTATTCATACCTATTGTTGCCGTGTTCTCATTTCTTCTTGACCTTCACCAGTGCCCTCACTTCTAGATCCTCATCACTCTCCTTTTACGCCAGAAACTAGCCCCGCGAGCAGTGCTTCGGTTTTCGGAACCTCAGCCCTGTGTTCTGATATACACCAAATCTGTGGCAAACTCACGCAAATGAAATTTAGCCCACGGCTCTGATATTTGCTCAATAGGTGCACTCACCCCAGTTTATAAATATTCCGAAGAGTACGCATCGATCCGATGTCTAGTTTCGGTGAAATCGTGGGGACAGTTTGAGACCTTACTTGCCATCAAATTTACACTCTTTGACCAAAAATCAAATATGCGCATGCGCGAGGGCGGAGAGGTCAACATAATAGCGCCGTCTCGCGACGGCGTCGTCACGTAGGGGTACGGGTATGCTGGGGTAAGATGGGACACGATAATGTTTTGGGGCCAAAACTGTAAATTCGCAATTTTAAGCACACAGACAGTAGGTTTAAATGAAAACATACCTCATATCGTATCATTCCATGCCTTTTTGCATTTGCTTTGATCACTGACAAATGGTTTAAATTCAGTGCATTTCATAATTTTTAATGTAGGTCCCATTTTACCCCGTCAATGGGGCAAGATGGGACCCATGTAGTTAAGAGTCAGTCCACGAAAAGACCATGCAAAATCTTTAAAAATCGGCAAGGTGGGGGGTCAGCGAATCAAAGTCAAATTCTACCCACTTAACCCCCTTCTGGAACAATGAGACCCAGTGGAGTAGCTCGGCCAATAGTCACACAGGGGCCGAGAACAAGGCACCAACAATTTCCGTCAAAAATGAGGGACTTCTGGGTAGTAATTTTTGAGACGTTTTTAGCGTATAATTATCGTCGCGTTATTCGCTCTACCAAAATCGTATATTGTTGACCTGTACATCAAATGAAAGATCTGTTCCTGCTCTACACGATGGACCATAGACCCTGAAGTTGCAAGTAATCACGGCAGGTTTTTAGGCCTTGAGAAAACATACATCAGTTCCTGTAGTAAAAATACATCTTTTACGCGCTGATCAATAACGCAATTAGTGCAGCGAAAAAATTCACCAATCTTGGTCGAAAATATAGTTCAATTATCCAGCTACAAAAATAAAAAATAAAAAATTTGTCAGCTTTTTTAGTTTGGCGTCAGGAGCGGAATGAATTTCTACCAATTCCAGTTAAAGCCACGCCCATCGTACTACCTCGCTACCAACAGAGGGCGCCATCACATTGCACATTCCCGTCAGCGTGTTTTTTTCTCTACACCGCAGCGAGGGGTACACCCCAATTGTTCAACCCGAATAGAGTCTAAGTTTCCAATGACTGATACTTCTCAAGTTACAATCTTGGAAATAGTCAGAACTCTCACTATTAGGGAAAAAAAAGAAACGAGAAATTTCGAAAAATCCCAAACAACATTGAGATCTGAACCAGGGACCTTATGATTGCAAGTCGATATCTCTTCTAACCAGACAACGAAGCTGGTTGCAAACCGACCGCATTCAAAACCCTGAATTCCTTAAAAATAACCAACCCTAAACCCTAACCTATTATATAGTCTCCTCTCAAGGTGCTAAAAAGGTACAAAATCCCTCGTTTTTCCCTCGCAGTGGTGTACAAAAAATTACGCTTCCCGTGTAGATAGCGGCTGTTGATGTGCCGACTGTGGCATTGCAGTGTGATTTTGCTGATTTAGACCAATGTAGAAGCATTCAGTGTGGTATTTACCTGTTCTATCCGAATGAAAAGAAGACATTGAGCATTATTTGCAGATGCACAAAAGACATTCGGAGGCACTTGCAAAAGTGGAAAGTTGCTGCAAATGACGTCAAACTGGAATGGAGACTAATTCTCATGCGCTGTGGTTTGTTCGATGTTGATGCTCATGGTGATATGACAATATGCCCGGCACATAGGTACAAATTAGGGTTGAGTTGGACATCAACAAGGAAATGTACTCATCCACTCCAGGAAGGAAAAGTGAAAAGATTTCGTGGTGTGAATAAAACAACAAGTCGTGAGGTGTTTGATCGATGGGGTACCCTTCTCCCAGTAGGAACAGGTGGGTCATGTCATGCATACATGTGAGAGTTATGCACCTAATCAGTTGTTCCCCCTCCCCCTCCCCGGGGTGACCCACCCAGGAGGTGGGGATTCTTACTTTTGCGCGACGAAATCCCCACCCCCAGAGCAAAATTTAGGCGACAAAAAAATCCCAATCCTCGGGTGCGAAACGTGAACGCTTTGCTATTTATGCATATCACATTATCAGTGGGTCAAAATCCCCACCCTTGGGCTCAGGTCAGATAATGCAGGCTGTTACCATAGTGTATCTCTTATCCTGTCCATGGCTGATCTCTCAAGAAAAGTGAGCATCAACATTTGAAGGTATGACTTCTCTGAGGTGCAGGCAGGAAAGGACATGTGATCGTAAGATAGCACCAATGAAAGCCCATATCGAGAGGTATGTAAATGAAGGAAACAACGTACTCACTGCTGATGACATGCACACTGCCTTGGAGTCATAAAAAGTGAGAGGATGCTATGCCGCCGTTATGACAATCGGTGACATGCCTCCTTCACAGGAAAATCTCAGATGGCCAGGTGTTACCAACTATACAAATTTCTGTTTTGAGGAAGTGCGCTCCTGGCTTGCTTACAACATCGAGAACCAGTTCCACCCATGTGCGAAGCTGATTAAACGACCCCTTGACCACCGTTTACTCTGTTGGACAGTACACTGAACCCAAAGTCTTTACAGGAGTAATTTGTCAAAAAGAAGCTGTTCAGTTCTCCTGCCCGGAATCAAACTGCATCAAAACCTTCCGAACGGATAAGCTCCTCACACAACACTTGGCAGCATGACAACATACGTTTCGTCCCCTGCGGGAATCTCGTTTTGACCAGATTGCACGTCAATGGGCTGAAAAGGTTGGTGAGATGCCACTTGGTACCTCTCATTCTGATAAAGGTGGTCTAATGGAAAGTTCTGCCTCCATGTCCCAGCCACTCGAGTGTGGATTGGCTCGCAAAATGTCCAGGCCATACAAGAGGTTCTCGCAGGAAATAAAGGATTTCTTGCTTGCTCGGTTCATGGTTGGAGTTGAAACGGAAAAAAAGGAAAACCCAAAATCTGTGCCTCGCCGTCTGAAAAGTCAGTTCCGCAAAGACGATTGGTTAACTGTCCAACAAATGACAAGTTACTTCTCCCGTCTCACTGTCCTGCAAAAATCAGGGACTCTACATGTACCCTCCAAGGACCTCTCTAATGTTGAGAACAGTGTGAAAATGGCTGAAAGACAGATTCTTGCAGATGCTGTGCAGGAGCAGTGTGTAGAGACTTGCCCTGCCCCTCACTTGCCACCACACACCTGCCGGCTTGGGGTACATCATAATTATTATACAAATATCACATAGCTTGAGTTTGAATAGTCGATGTTAGCTCCCCAAGGTATTGAAAGTTGATACGCTCGTGTGCGTGCACGCGCGTTGTACCGTCGCGGTGCTGTCGGATCGTGTGTACTGCGCGCTGTATGCGCTATGTCCAGTTGTTTCGTAAATCGCACGCGTAGTACTATTCCCGGTCTGCCAAGAAAGAATGTTTCACAAAGCGCGTGCCTTCCACCCCTGCCACTTTCCACCCCGCCTCCGCCCACCACCTCGCCCAATGCCCTGACCGCCCCCCTTTTGAAATTCGGAAATTGGTATTTTTCACAATGTTACATTTTTTTAGGGTTAGTGCCCCACTGGAAAAATGTGTGCACCCCCAGGTGCCCCCTCAGATGTCTCACCTAGTTACGCCACACCTTCCCACCCCACCCCATGCCATGCCTCCCCACCCCTGCCACTATCCACTTTTCATCCGCCTACCTCCTCGCCCCAATGCCCTGACTCGCCCCTGCCATGCCTCTCCACCCCTGCCACTAGCCACCCCGCCTCCAACCACCACCTTGCCCCAATGCCATGCCTCCCCACCCCCTGCCATGCCAACCCACCCGTGCCTCACCCCCACCCCTGACATACCTCCCCACCCCTGCCATGCCATGCCATCCCACTCCCCACCCCCACCCCCTACCCCACCCCCACCCCCACCCCACATTTGGAAAACATGCAAATATAGGTTCCTATTGGTAAACAGCTAGATACATTGTACAATTATGATGAAAATTGAAGTCCCACTACACCATACTATAGAAACTGCTGACAATTTTTTTATTAGTGCTGCCAAGAGATCACCATACCAACACTCTTTCACAAGAAATTCATTACTGAAGGACCTGCACTAATGACAGTACGGTGGCTCAAAAATGACACATAATGTGTAACATATTTAGTGGGACCCTTTAATAATGACTTGCCATTGCCTTTTATGAGTATTATTTTTTCTTGATTTGTAGTTCCCCAAATAGGCCAGGATACAACCTCAAGACCCTGCAAGTTTGATTGCTCTACGACTTTCCATTGTTCAGCAGCAAGCGTTTGAAGTTATGTAGCCCAAAATAGCGAAAATAGCCCAATCATTACAAGTAAAATATATTTTGGGCTCTCATTTGTGGTACGGAGATTGGTTTGGCCTAAAACTTTGTATAAGTTCAAGGCTCCCTATAGCCCACCTACCCACCAAATGTTACCCAAATTTGCCGACCCCCACCTTGCCACGATTTGCATGGTCCTCTCGTGGACACACTCTTAAGAGTCCACAAATGTGCTGTGCACCCATCTTACTGTGTGGAACAGATAGAACACTCGGAACGCTCGATTTCACAGCAGTTGTTTTTCCGAAATACATAAAGCTTTGTTCTATGGTTCCATGAAGCTTTGTTCCATTGTTTTTAACTTCTTTGATTGTTTTTTATAAAGTTATCAGGCCCATATGATCCTCGTTATTAATTTGGGGACAGTATTTGCGCACCACGTTGAAACCTGAAAAATGAAAATATTTATCGTAAAGTGATAATGCAATCGTCGTATTAATTTTAAACAATACATGTAATTGCAAAATGCACTTTAAACAACCTCGCATTCTGTAAAAAGTAGGCTATATTTATAAATTCTTAGAAACGTGTTTTGCGCAGTCTTTACATTGTCTGTGGGGTAAGATGGGACAATTTTTAAATAAAATGGGGCAAGATGGGCCAAAATAAAAGTATAAACTACAAAGGGCATTCATTATAGTTCTGTATGTTGATTCTTGTTATTCTTGTTTATAAATACACAGGATGACCTACTTTGTTTCTAAGGTCACAATCTCTACTTTTAGACAGACTTTTGACCCTTATAGCAAAATTTCAGAAATTGTCCCATCTTACCCCCATTAATAATTCGGCATATTAAAGTTCACAAGTTTGTCCCGATTTACCCCAAAGAAAAAACAAAGTCGGGGTAATACGGGACGCCTTGAAAAAAAGGCTAGTAAAATCATTTATCAGACCAGGGTCAGCTGAAAATGTTTGTTAGTCCATGGAGGTAGGGTTAGTCGAAACACGAAAGCTGCCTGTAGACAAGCGTATCACAAAGGGGTCGATTACATCATGGGATCAAACTCATATAGCCCACAGAACATTTAGTCAACGTGAAACTGAGTTACACGAAAACTTTAACGTTGAATTCTGATGCCTGTGCACGTGCCTTGTCATTTGCCGACAGCCGTCATTTAAAAAGTGGATGAAAGGAAAGGGCGCCCCCAAGAGACGGGGAAGAAACAAGCGAAACTTCATAAATAGACTTTCAACCAGTCGATCGATTGTCCTTCGAATATACAGGCTTCGATTACAAATGTCCCGTTTTCCCCCATGTCCCGTTTTCCCCCAGTTTACCCTACCAGCTGCACAGCGGCTGTTTCATGAGAGAGCACATCGACTCTATCGCGCGGTACGTTCTATAGATATACACGTACAGCGCGCGCTGCAGGCGATTTATCAACACAATTTGGCAAGCTTCAGAACGTCACGAAATCCACTTGTGCTCTTCTTGCACCGAATTTGCTTTTTTGACACATCAGAGTTCCCGATATTTGTTAAAAGTGTTACCGATTTTTTGTCTTGCCAAACGATACACAACTGCCCACCTTTTACCAAAAAAAGGGGGACATCTTCTCTCTTCATTTTGTGTTTTTTGGGGTTGGCAACATGGGGAATCCCCTGGGTCATGTACCGAACAGTACCACAACACCCGAATCCTAGTTCAGACAGTTCAGCTACAAGAGCTGGGCTATTGAAGTAATTGTCACAATATAGTATATAACCCTTATTCTCAAGTCCCTGGACCAGATCAATGACTACTTTTGCGGGCATGGTCAGTATTTTTGGATGCGGGCAGTCTGAACTTATGTGTGCAACATAAACAGTTTGGGTGTTCTCTCTCCAATTACATGTGTACCCGGTTTTTGATTCATTCAGGGAGAAGGAGTTTCATACCCCGTTTGATTGGTTTTTTCGGCATGTACTGAACAAAACTTAATCGTCCCTTGAATTTTAACATGCTCTCGTCTGGAGACAAATTCTGCGCAGGGTTATACAGGTTTAGAAACTTCGGGACGAGTACTTCTATCAAGGGTCGAACTTTGGAAAGTTTATCACGTTTAGCCGAGGCTGTATGAGCAATTTGGTTATTGGATATGTGAAAGAATCTCAGAATTGAAAGGAACCGATTGCGTGACATGATCGACGGATAGAATGGCAAGTTAAACAGTTCAGATGTCGACCAGTACATTCTATATTGAGATGATTTGTTCATGCCCATAGCAACGATAAGTGCCACAAATGCCATCATTTCTGGAATATTGGTCGGGTGCCAGGAAACTTGTTTATCAGGGTTAGAGTCTATTGTTTGTTGCGCACACTAGCGATTCGTCTCGTTCACCAGCATCTGCCACACAAGGTCACAGAAATACAGCTTGAAGATCTCCACTGCTGAGAGCGTAGCAAAGTCGCCGGTCGGGCCAGGATTCCCTGTGAAGGGCACAGTCGGACACTGGAAATGGTCTCGTTGCTCCCAACCGGATCGGAAATCTACCTTCGCAGTCTTGCTCGATTTTGGCAGGTGGTCAGGTTGGTCGGTAAGCTGCAACAAAAACAAACTATAACATTAGAGTATAATCTTTGTAGTTGCAAACAAGGAAACAAGAAAAAAATGGCACCCTCTAGTATTAGTAATAGTAGTATCTTAAGGTCGTTGCCAATAACTGTTCAATTTAATGCGAAATTTTGAAGATGCAAATTTCCTCATTTCTTTCAAAGCAGCTTATAGCATTTGCAAGATATTTGGCAAGCGGGACACCCCCCTTCTTTTGTGTTGTAGGAATGTAGGGGTGGGCCTACAAAAATACTGGGCCTGGTGAATTACATTAGCCTAATTGATTCATTAACATAACACCGATCATGCTGCTGATAATGTTCACCAAAGAATTAGTATTAATTATTACCGAATTCCATTATTACCTCACGAAATGCTGCAGTAATGCCGTCTTCTGCCGTTTCTGGATCGTCGTCAGAAGACTCATCTTGAATGGAACCTTCCTCTGATTCTGAGCCACTGTCTGCCAAAATTTCGGCCAACATGCCATCGACGTCTGTTGCCATCATAGTTTCAGGATGCAAATGGCGTCTGTACTGTGCGTCCTCCCCTTTTATGTATTCACGGCAAACCCACGCTATATTGTTGTCCCTTTTTAGTTTTGTGAATTTACATATTAGGGCGCGCGCGCGCTAATGGTGTAAACTTGAACCGTCTTCATTCATGCCAATAGAGGGCGCCAAACAAAAAACTCTGAAAGCATTTGCAGGTGGTGACAAAAGTCGCCTTGGGTCTCAACTGAAAGACAATCTCGGGCACCATTTGGTGCCTTTGGGATTAAAGCGAAAAAAACAAAGGGCTCCTTTTGGCGCCTCCGGGAATGAAAGGGTTAACGCACTCCCCAACTCCTGCGTACAGTGGCCCTGTTGAAAAAGGCCCCATTTGGCGGTGGGACTAGCGACAGAAATCCTGTCGCCTCTGCTGGACCAATCAGGACGCTTGCAGTGCATTGTGCAGCACGATTGCAAGCATTCAAATGTCACGCGCGCAGATTGTAAACACCGTGTACGCATGTGATACATGTACTCGGTAATGCTGGCCGTTGTCCGCGTCGGCGATTGGCTGCTATTTAAAGCATACTGGGGAATCCGTTCCATTACATTCGTCAGCATGCATCCCTGTTATTAATTTGAAAAACTGCGGAGTAAATAAGGTTTGCCGTTTGAAAGTTTGGTAGGAATGGGACAGTCATAAGGAACGGAACCCAATACAATTTCTGGAAAGTATAGAAATTGTTTCTTTTCGGCATAACATGACCGAATTGATTAAATTACATCAAAATGACTCGGGCGTGAGTTGGCTCAAGACAACAGCCGGCTCGCTCCACAGATTTGCGTGTATTTCCTCAGGGTATTGTCACGTCGCTTTGCAGAGTGGAAATTCCCTGAGATCTCAGGATGTCGCGCATGCGCATATTTGATTTTTGGTCAAAGAGTGTGAATTTGATGGCAAGTAAGGTCTCAAACTGTCCCCACGATTTCACCGAAACTAGACATCGGATCGATGCGTACTCTTCGGAATATTTATAAACTGGGGCGAGTGCACCTATTGAGCAAATATCAGAGCCGTGGGCTAAATTTCATTTGCGTGAGTTTGCCACAGATTTGGTGTATATCAGAACACAGGGCTGAGGTTCCGAAAACCGAAGCACTGCTCGCGGGGCTAGCCAGAAACATGAGTTGCATTTGTGTGATGATTTTGGATAACGTCAGAGACTGTCTGACTGTACTTGTGTAGCCCATAAATCGATATATAAAATACATCCACCAAAAGATGCTAACAAGTTTAAATTACTATTATTATTATTATTATTTATTCGGCCTATACATCAACAACAACAAAAACAAGCACACACAAATTACATGCTGTGAACAATAAACAAAAGTTACATAAGAAAGCGCAATTTACGATGTAATACTGAATAATGCAGAGAAAAATAGACAGGAGTGAACTAGGACAAAACAGTCCAAGCCGGCCACTGCAGGGTAAGCAAAAGTGAACCTAAACACTGTAGCCCTAAAGCCTGCTTACCCAAGCTTGAACTGTTCACATAAAGGATAGACAAATATAAATATTTTGTTTGATAAATAAAAGATTATAGAAAAAATATATATATATATAACGGCAGATTAACTTGTGGATAAAATAACCCTCGAGGATCATTTATATCTTATCCTTATCATCAAAATACCAAATATTAAGGAATTATAACACTTTCATTATCACACAGGTAATATCATTTGGGTAATAACACGGTAATACTGGTAATATTTGGTCTTAGTCAAATTTTGGGGCGATATTACCGGTAATATCAAGTAATATCGGTAATGGGTAACAAAATGCCCAGATGGGTCTAAACATTCGCTGGTAATCTCAAACATCCATTGGTATAGCGCAGGAAAACAGTTCACTGGTTTTAGTGTAGACCCAATAACCATGGCAACACACAAAGGGTGACGTTTTCACTTTAGTAGTCTATTGGCACAAACACAAACACAAACACAAAACACAAAACACTTCGAGTAAACAAGTAAACATTCAGAAAAGACCAAGGAAACTCGAACAAACAAACACAATGACAAAAAGGCAAAGTGGATAACAATTCAATTCCCGTATCCTTATCCCTTCCCCCTATCCCTTCCCCTTCCCTTACCCCTTCGCACCACTCCCCCTCGCCCCTCGCACCGCCCCCCACCCCCACTACACCCCATCGCCCACCTTTCCCCTCCCACCACTCTAACGCCACTCCCCCCCCACAGACCCGCGACCCCTCCCCCACAGACCCTCCCCCCACAAGAAACAAACAAACAGCCCAACGTCCCAACAAACAACCCCGACAACCCAAAAAACAAACAAACAAAAACGCAACAACAACAATGGGAATGAGTGAAGATTTATCTTAGATCCTGAAAGTAGCTAGACAAAGTTTTGTTAAATGAATTAAAGCTGTCCATGGTAACATAGTCTCTGATATGTGAGGGAAGGCTGCTCCAGATCCGTGGGAATGAATGAGTGATGGAGTTCTTAAGGGTAAGTGTTCTGGCATACTGGTGGATGAAAACGAGATGATCCTGGTGGCGCGTGTTTACAGTTAAGTTATCATGAATCGAATGACAGTCAATAACTCGAAATAGGGACTTCATAACAAATGTGATTGCTTGCTTGTCACGTCTGTTTCCTAAGGACGTCCAGTTGAGGGCTCGAAGTCTTTCCTCATAAGACATGGGGCCCCCGGTTGCAACCTTTAAGCACATCCTGGTGGCACGGCGCTGGACCCTCTCCAGTTTGGATTTGTCGACCGCGATATGGGGACCAGGCTGGCAAACCGTATTCCAGCACTGGTAGCACAAGGGATTTGTAGAGGGATGCGATGGCCTTAGTTGACGCACCACCTGCCACTTGCCATATATGAAGCCTAATGTTCGGTTGGCTTTCGAAACAACCGTGTTGATGTGGTCAGTCCAGGTCAGGGTACTGTTGATAGTATTTGTGTGTTGTAGTGATGCTGAGAGGAGTGCCGTGGAGGGTGTAAACTGGTGGTTTCACTGGTTTCCTCGCTCTTCTTGTCATGTGCAGTACTTTTGTCTTTTTTTTGTTGATCTGCATGCCGTTCATTGTACTCCATCTGCCAAGTTCAGTGAGGTCTGCTTGGAGGGCAAGCTCATCATCTGGTGACTGGATTGGTTGGTAAATAATTGTATCATCGTCAAATAACAGGACGTTTGTTGACAGGTTGTGGGAAATGTCATTCACGAAGAGGTTGAAAAGCAAAGGGCCTAGGACGCTTCCTTGTGGGACTCCGGATGTTACTGGGGCCCAGTCCGAACAGCAACCGCGATACATAACACGCTGCCTTCGGCCAATCAATAAGGATTTAATCCATGCCCAGGTTTGTCCACGGATGTTGTAATTACTTGCATTTTTTTCAAGCAGGGTGTGGTGAGGCATGACGTCAAAAGCCTTGCTGAAATCAAGGAAGATTATGTCGATGCGAGGAGGACACAGTCTATCGAGTATGTTTGCCAAGTCAGAGATTGTATTTGTAAGTTGGGTGACGCAGGATCGATGTGCAGTGAAGCCGTGTTGTTTGGGGTTTGGAAGGCAAAGTGAGGTGATATGTTCATTGATGTTCTCTCCCACGGCTTTTTCAAGAACTTTGCAGATGACCGAAGTCAATGCGACTGGACGGTAGCTTTGGATGTTGGTGCGCTTACCAGACTTAAACACTGGTGATATTTGACTTAGTTTCCAGTCCACAGCCGCGGTTGAAAGCGAAGAGTTCATTACTCGTAGGAGTGGATGTGCAAGTGTTGTGGCCATTGCTCGGATTAATGTAGACGAGATGCCATCACATCCTGGAGCTTTGTGTGGGTTGAGATTGAGCAGAGTTTTCCGAAGCCATCCAAGCTTAACTGAGATAGGGGAAAGTTCAGGTATTGGCATGGAACAAGGGGCGGAGACAGTGGTGTGGGCGGTGACTGAACTGAGGAGAAGAACTTGTTTCGCAGATGTCAGTGGGTTTGTGGAGGAGTGAATCATGTGTCTGAAAAGCAGGAGGACATTGCGACTTTTTCTGGTCCCTCACAAAGCACCAAAAGCTGCGCTTGTTATCTTTCAGCAGAAAGAGGTTGTTGACGTGTTTCCAGTAGGCAGATTTAGTTAGGTTGTTCACTTTGTTACGAACTTGTTTGTAGTGTTCCCATGATGTGCTAGATCCAGATTGCTTAGCCTTAACAAACAACTTATGCTTTAGCCGGATGAGCTTTTTGAGTTCTGGCGATATCCATGGAGATAAACCACGGCGGCATTTCTTCCTTGGGATGCAGTCTCGAATAACAGCATTCATATGTCCCTGAAACCGTCCCATGAGGCTTCAGGGTCGGTGTCGTCCAAGAAAGCCGACCATGGGGTGAGGTGAAAAAGCATCTCCATGTGGTTGAAATCAGCCTTTCTATACTGTAGAAATTTATTTATTTATTCACCACATCCAACAGCGGAAGGACCGCCAATTACAGGAATGGGATCAATTAACATAGATATTCGAATAACTATCAACTTCTAAGTTGAATTAGAAACGGCCAGAGACACCGGGGAATCCCTCCCCTTGCTCTTCACGAAAGAATGCTCTGGGATCTTTAAAGTGCGTTACGTGTAACACACTGGACCAACGGCTTTACATCCCTTCCGAAGGACGGAACAAGTGTGATTAAGTGCCTTGCTCAAGAGCACAAGTGTCACGGCCCGGAATCGAACCCACATTCTAGTACTGGCACAGGAACTTGAGTTCGACGCGCTAGACCGCACGGCCATAACACCCAGTCATGAACGGATAACTAATTGAGGTTGAGGAGCCTTAATTGTTTGAAGAGAACGTGGTGATCACTACTGATTGGATTAGCTGTAGATTCAACTGACGTGAATTTCTCTGGTCGATTCGTGAAGATGAGATCAATGGTAGTTCCACTTGATGGTGAGTCACGAGAAGGACGAGTCACATCCTCTACGAGTTGTGTGAGACCAATGGAGTCGGTTATTTCCTTCAGTTTGACAGTGAGAGCCGATTCGTCTTTCCAATTGATGTTAAAGTCGCCAAGAAGGATCACGCCTTCATAGCATGGGAAATCTGATTGCATTACGTCACATGTCTCCTGTAGGCTATCGAAGAAACTATTGTCGGAATGTGGGGGTCGATAAGCAATGCCTACCAGCCACTTTGTGCGCTTGAAGGTCAAAGACACCCAAGTTAGCTCAATGGTGTCAGAATTGCGAGTCATTGACTACAGCCATTAAACCACCGCCACGACTGTTGCGATAACGGCGAATTGTAGAATAGCTGGGAAAAGATGCAAGAAAATCAGTGTCCTCGGATGAGGACATGCTATGATGCCAAAAATGAAAGGAACGTGTCCAAAGTCACCTTTTCGCCAAAACTTCCTTTTCCCCATAGGTACAGTGTAGAGATTTGATACTGTACCATATCAATTGTCATATTTTTCTCATTACCATTCTGAAATTTCCCGCTCTTAATCCGTACATTTTGAAGGACATCGTCAAAACCCCACCGATGTTTTCGAAACTATCCGGTTCCATTTAGCAGAAGAAAAAGAAGAAGTGAATTTACACTTTTTACCATAAACTCATAACATCATACTGAAACTAGCTTATTCGACCGCTAATTACATGTAGTACTTAATTAATCATCACGCAAACTGGATGGCGAACACCATTTCACCTAACCATTGAAGCAGCCTTGCACTCAGTCCCAGAGCTCCCTATCATGCCCGAGCTCGATGCTGAACCAACGAGAGCAGAGCTGCAGAAGGCAATCAACAGTCTTGCATGTAGTAAAGCACATGGAGACGATGGGATTCCTGCAGAGATCATGAAATGTGGAGGGCGGGAAATCCTAGAGCCACTATACCAACTGCTCCTGAAGTGCTGGCAAGAGGAGACTACGCCAGTCAATGAGAGCCTCAAAAATCATCACCCTGTACAAGAACAGGGGTGAGCGATCTGAGTGTAACAACTACCGAGGTATATCGCTTCTCAGCGCGACCGGAAAAGCATACGCCCGTGTCCTTCTGACTCGTTTGCAGAAACTTGGAAAACGCATATACCCAGAAAGCCAGTGCGGATTTCGAGCTGGTCGATCAACAGTTGACATGGTGTTTTCCCTGAGACAAATACAGGAGAAGTGTAGAGAACAGGAAAGGCCACTTTACATAGCATTTGTTGACCTGACGAAGGCTTTTGACCTGGTGAGTAGACAAGGTCTCTTTCAACTGCTACAGAGAGTGGGTTTTCCACCAATGCTACTGAAGCTCATAGCATTGCTGCACGAGAACACCTGGGGCTCGGTACAGTTCGATGGGGCAAGGTCTGCGGCTTTTGAGATCCTCGGTGGAGTGAAACAAGGATGTGTCCTGGCCCCAACACTCTTCTGTATGTTCTTCTCCTTGTTACTGCACGTTTCCTTCAGTGAGGCAACTGAAGGCATTCATCTGCATACACGCTCTGACAGAAAATTATTTAACATCTCACGGCTGAGGTCTAAAACAGACCCGGACCAACTCCGACCCACGACCAAGTCGGACCCAGACCAAGTCGGACCCGGTCTAAAACAGACCCGGACCAACTCGGACCCACGACCAAGTCGGACCTGGACCAAGTCGGACCCGGACCATGTCGGACCCATGCATGACCAAGTCGGACCCCTGCTTGGTTATTGACATGTATTTGGTGCGTAAGGGGGGAGGTGTAGGGGGTGGGGAGGTGTAGGGAGGAAGTGTAGGGGGAGGTGTAGGGGGGGGGGGGGGGGGGGGGAGTTGAAGGCTCTTACCTATTCAGTGACACAGGCGTTCTGATCTCTTCCTCCATGTTCTGATTGACTTGTTTTTGATTGTTTGAAAATAAAATCGTGATTTTATTTCCAAACGTTTGTTTCCCGTTGTACCGTTTTGCTGGGTTTAGTTTGTATTGGTAATTTGGAATGGGATTTAAGTGGTTTTTGCGAGCAAAAGAACGTTTTTCAGTTCTTTTTGTTCTTTTTGTTAAACACGCAAAAATCCTTTCTAACACCAATCGGCGACTTAAAGAAGGCATGCCGGCACACACATAAACAAGCCAACAGATCATAGTAATGAAAGGACACCTCAAAAAAAGACGAAACTCCACTCAGTTTTAATATCCATAAAAATACCAGCAACAAACCTGAACTATAAAAAGAGCAGTCACTCAACACTAAACAATCCTGCTCTAACTAAAACAATACAAATATATCATCAAATTTGTAGTGGGCATGGGTTTACATGTGGGCAAGCCCATATTCACCAGCCCAGATCTTTCCCATATGGGGGCCATATGGGAATGCTACCTGGGTCTATCGCTCTCAAGATTTACCCAAATGCGAGATAATCCGATTCAATTTGAATCCGATTAATTTTGAATCCGATTAATTTTTCAATCCGATTCATTATTTCAAATAATCAAAACAAGTCAATCAGAACGCCTGTGTCACTGAATGGGTAAGAGCCTTCACCGCACCACTCCACCCCCCCCCCCCCCCCCCCCCAACCCCCTTACACCTGACAAAATGTCAAAACTAAGCAAGATCAAGAGAACTGCCGCCGTCACCAACGAGCCCAACTTCAAGCATCCCCTGCGGTCAACGAAGCCCGGACGACTCGTTATTCGACGAGGATTGCCTCAAACTAACCTGCGAGTCGGACAACTCTCCAGGCCCATCAACCTCCAGCACGCAACCACGGCACCGTCTCCCACAAGAGTTTCAAACTAGTGAGATTTTTGGCGGAAGACGTAACCAATCTAAAAACCGCCAAAGAACACATCATTAAACAAATCAGATACTTCTCAAAGGGTATAGCAGACGGAAAAGCACCAAACTATCTGACAATCAAAATAAAGCCACCAAAACAACCAAAACCCCTCGAATTCTCAGAAACATACAAAGAACGTTTCGAGAAACTACAGAGGAAAACATAACTAAGGTTGGCAGAAATAACGCTCAGCGAATACAAAAAACAACTGGAGGAAATTGACCAGCAAACCACCACAGCACACCGAACGGCTCAAGATACCATCGCCAACTTCGAAGGCCAAGACCACCATACGGCACAGCAACTATATACGCGTTCTTCATCAGTGGACCAACCAAAGGCACTGTAGCCAACCACAGCTACAGGCAAAGGAATGTCAAAGGGTCCCAGGTACAAATACGCTTCCTTGGTTTCTTGAATTAAAGTCAACGTTTATTAACTCCAACAATCGGTGAAATTACAGGTCAATCAATAAATTTGGTAAACAAAACAACTGTCCACGTGTCGTTATTCTGGGGTATTGATTAACTTGATGATTTACACTGGTGTGGACTGTACTGATTCACTTGCGATAGATTGTCTGAAGGTAATTAAATCTGAGGTGTTTAGGAACTTCACTGGGTGTTAATTATAGATGCAGATTCATTCATAGGTGTAGCTAGACTCATAGGGTTTACATGAAGTCTGGTTGAAGATGAAGGTTTGCTTAACGAAGAAGATGGTTTCAAATGGAGGTTTTCAAATGAACTATGAAGTCTTGAAGAAGGTTTTGCTGCAAAATACAAACGGAATTTACGCTATGATTCTATTAGTAATTCTCTATCCAAAGGTACAGATTACATGTTCATGTACAAAATAAAATGCAAGACTCTCAACCTACAGTCACGTATGATGCACAATTATCACTTGAACTAGTAACAAATTACACTACATGAAGTTACACAATGTAATTTTCCGTTTTCTAACATGTGCAAATTCGCCAAATAAACGATTCAAAATGTTGCTCTAAATTTCTCCATTTTCACAAATAATGAATCAAAACTGATTACTTACTACGCTGGGGTTATACAATAGCTTATTTATCTGAAATAATTGGGATTAATCAGGTAATTAAGTGGAATTTACGATAGGATTACGTGGGTTCATTCACTGAGATTTACATGATGCATGGATTTTTGTGGAATTTATGGTTTAACAAAATAGCGCCCTCAAGAGGCTAACAAAATATAACTACGGTGGCTCCAAAGTGCCATGTCCGCTACATCCCGGCCCCGATGACGCGTCGAAAGACTGTCATCTTCAGCAGCAGTCAAGGACATGGACGAAGAAGCTAATGCTCAAACTGCATTAGGAACGGTACAGTTAAACAGTGAACTATGGGGGTCGCTCGGCATCAGGTTCTCTATTGGCTACCGTAGCCAACTGTGACTTCAGTAGGCAGATCTTATCAGTGGGTCTGTCGTACTCTCTACTCTGGGTCTTGACTCGTACTGAGCGGACACATCCATCCTTCCCGGGGTAGGTGTCCCCGATGAGTCCCAGCGGCCATTGTAAGCGAGGTGTGTTCTCGTGGCAAATCAGGACAAGATCCCCGACCAGCAGGTTTCTGTGTCGGTACAGCCACTTCTGACGCTGCTGTAACGTAGGCAGGTACTCTTTAAGCCAGCGGTGCCAGAATATGTCTGCCATATACTGGATTTGACGCCATCGCCGCTTGTACAAATCTTGCTTGACGAAAGATCCGGGTGGTAGGCTTGGGCCAGCCCCAAGAAGCAAGAGGTGATTTGGTGTAAGTGCTGATGGATCATTGGGGTCGTCTGAAAGCTTCGTTATCGGTCGACCATTGATGATGTTCTCTACGATGCACATCAGCGTAACTAGGCCTTCGTCATCAAGGGTCTGTTGTTGAAGAAGACCTTTCAGAATGGTGCGGACAGATCGAATTTGGCGCTCCCACACGCCGCCCATATGTGAGGCAGCTGGTGGGTTGAAGATCCACTTGATCTCGCGATGGTGTAGGAAGGTCTCAATTCGGTGTTGGTTCCATTCTTGGAGTGCACGTCGGAGTTCACGTTCAGCTCCTACAAAGTTGGTACCGTTGTCTGAACGGATCTCTTTGGGTTCCCCACGACGGCTAATAAAGCGCTGGAGTGCGTTGATAAATGAATCGGTGTCCAGGCTGTGGCAGACCTCGATATGAACTGCTCTTGTCACTAAGCAGGTGAAGAGGCATCCATATCTCTTCACTTGACTACGGGATCTCTTGACCATGAAGGGTCCAAAGAAGTCGATGCCCACAGCGCTGAAGGGTGCTTCTCGAGGCGTCACTCGATCTCGAGGAAGATCAGCCATCATCTGGGATTCTGGTTTTGCTCTCATTTTCTTGCACTTTAATGCACTTGCAAAGTACACGCTTGATAGCTCTGCGTCCTCTTATGGGCCAAAACCTTTGGCGGACTTCTGCAAGGGTTCTCTCAGTGCCGGCATGTCCACACTGAACATGAAAAATGCTTAATGATGAGATCGGTCACAGGGTGGTCACAAGGCATCAAGTATATGGGTGCTTAGCCTCTTCAGGTATGTCGGCGTTGGCAAGACGGCCTCCAACGCATATGAGTCCATTGGTCGAAGTAACTGGGGACAACTTTCTGAACTGGTCTGTTCTCAGGTCTGCATCATGGAAGACAGATCGTTGGACGCACTGTATGATTGCCATTTCTGCCTTTTGGAGTTCTTCTACCGTCAGAGTAGCGCTCCTTTTATTTTGCTCACAGCGAGCTTCTGCAGCTTGTTACGGAGCAGAAAAATTCCACACCGCAACAAGAAAAGAAAATATGGAAACGCACCAAAAACAAGAGACAATAAGTCAAACAAGCTCACTCTGATGTTACAAGAAAGAAATTATATAATTTGTGTACTGATCTCAACAATCAAAACCAAATGCACAGTGATTAAGTTTGCACAATTTCAAAAATGAGCACTTAAGATTTTATACAATATAAACAAAAGATCTTACGGACTTTAAAGCAGGACTTGACAGGAAAGCGGACGGCTGACAACTCCACGAAGCTTCTGGCAAACAGTTATGACGACAAACTAGGCCGCTACCGTTCAAGTCGACAACAAAAATGTCTGATCAGCTGATGATTCGCGAATCCTTCGTCACACAAAACAACTCCTTCTATCAGGATAAACGCCAGAGGAAAACACGCCGAAACTACTCAGTTCGGTGATCAAATGTGGATAACACGTCCGTCGACAAACAACTTTCCAAACGTCAGGGATCCGGTCCAAAACTTGGCGAAAACAGTGCTAAGCCCGAGGATCTGATGATGTACTATAATGTAGTGCCAAATCTTATTACAAAAATCACTCTCTTAAATACTGTTCGATTCTTTCTAGAAAATATCAGAAAACCTTAGAACAATCTAGAATTATCCAGACTAGCAAATTGCCACACCAAGGGGAATCCCCAAATACAGGCAGTCCCATGATGTCATCACATCATGCAACCAAAGAATGCCATTAGCCTTTTTGAAGTATGGCGGACACAATAGGAGGGCGCACTTTGCAGTGGGTATAAAATCGACTAAAATGCAAAATAACTCAGTTTTTCACTTTACACTTCTTAATTTTATTTATAATTCTGTCTATGTATTATAATTACAACATGTAAATCAAGTTTTTGGAAAGAAATACAATTGATAAAAAAATTTATACCCAAATGAAATTGCGCCCTCTCCTTTTGTTCCGCCATACTTCTAAAAGGCTAATTGGCTATTCACCGTCAGACTCATGAATATATAATGGCTGAGTCATCACACGACGTCAATGAAAGGTCAATGAACAAAATATGTGTGAGAGAGGTCACGAACTTTCTGGAACAGATAAATCTGCAACAATTGTATCAAAACAATGTCTGGCTAAGCTGTACAGAATACTGTGGAATGTTCTACATGCTTACAATTTGTGTGGAGTGATTAAAGGCACACGCTGCAACAAATATGATAAATCATAGCTTATTTTGTGTGTGTACATAACAAGCTTTACTGCGCAATACTCCTTTGTAGCGGAGTATCCATCCAACCATTACTTTCAGCTTACTCCATGAGGAGTATCGTCGGAATAGGTCATCAATGATACATGTACTCGGTTTGGTAGTGGCATCAACGGAGTAAACTTGGGTTTCCCGTTTAACTTCAGGATCTTTGTCGAGTTGGTGCTTGAGGTCTGGTTGTTCAGGCCAGGTATCGATGTCCTTCATCAGGAAGGTTGGACCATTAATCCATCGGTCGCTGCTGATGAGTTGTTCAGCCGTCATTCCCCTGCTATGGAGACTTCGTCCGCGGGGTTCCGGTTCGAGTCAACATGTTTCCACTGAGATGGCAAGGAGTGGTCATGAATGAGGGCAATGCGATTGGCGACGAAGGTCTTGAACTGTTTCTCTTCGTTACGAAGGTACTGGAGCACAATCGTGCTATCCGTCCAGAAGACTGACTCTAGGAAGGTCACTAGCATGTGGTGTCTCAGTAATTGGTCCAAATTCACAGCAACAACCGCCGCTGCGAGCTCCATCCTGGGTATAGTACTGGGTTTTAGTGGAGCGAGCTTGGCTTTTGACATCAGGAATGTGCAGTGAGCTTTGCCGTGAATGTCAACACTGCGAAGATAGGAGACGGCACCGTATGCCCTCTCCGAGGCATCAGCGAAGTGGTGCAACTGGGCTGTTGCGATTGCTTCCACGCTGGCTGGTTTCACACATCGGGGTATATTTAAGTTACTGATCAATGGCAAATCTTGTAACCAGCGATGCCATTGCTCAGCTACATCGTCCGGCATTGGATCGTCCCATCCGGTCTTCAGACGGCAGAGAGTCTGGAACATCATCTTGGCCCTTAATACAAAGGGGTTGACAAAGCCAAGGGGGTCGAATATCGAACTGGCTATGCTCAACAGGCCTCGCCGGGTGTAGGGTTTATCCTTCACATTGGAGTTGAAGGTGAAACTGTCGGTCTGAACTTGCCACAGCACTCCAAGTGCCCTTTCGGACGGTAGGTGTTCCTTGTCTAGGTCTATGCTTGAAACTGACTTTGCGCACTCTTCAACTGGTACAGACTTTAAGACTGCGCGGGAGTTACTCAACCACTTGTTGAGTCGGAAGCCTCCATGGGACAGTAAGCTGCGCAGCTGGCTCACTAATCTTACAGCTTCCTCTTCAGTAGGCACAGACTTTAGGCAATCATCTACGTAAAAGTTGCGTTCTACGGTCTGGATGGTACTTGGGTCATATTCAGCTCGATGATCACTAGCCGTTTGCTTCAAAGCAAAATTGGAACAGCTAGGACTCCAGACTCCTCCAAAGAGATGAGTCGTCATACGGTATACTTCAGGGTGTCGTTGGGGGTCACCTGCTTCCCACCACAGGAAGCGGAGCACATCTCGGTCTTTGGGTGTCACATGAACTTGGTTGAACATCCCTTCGATGTCGGCCATCAGTGCTATGCGTTCCTGCCGAAACCGCAAAAGCCTCCAATCAATTCATTGGTCAGGTCTGGACCTCGGTGGATGAAGTCATTGAGCGAGGTATAGTGATACTGAGCAGAACAGTCAAAGACTATTCTGACCTTTGTCTGGTTGCGTGGGCTTATTACTGGATAATGAGACAGATACCAAACACATCCGTCTTCTTTGCCAAGTTCCGTCGTGGAAACTTGCTCGGCGTATCCTTTCTCAAGGAGGTCACGAATTCCACTGGTGTACTTTGTCATAAGTGTTGGGTCCTTCTGAAGGCGCTTCCCCAACAGCTTCAATCTTTGCTCGGCTACCAACCTGTTGTTAGGCAGGTGTAGCAGTCTCTGCTTGAATGGAATGTCCATGGAGTAATTGGAACCATCATGATGGAGAGATGTCTCCCAGATCAGCAAGGCCTTTCGGTCACTGACTGAGAGGGCATTGGTGTCATCGCCGACATTCTCAAGCTTCCAGAATTTCTCCACCTATCAATGAAGATCGATGTCAGATTTCACAAAGTAGGTCTTTCTTGGCTTGGTTTCTTTACGGAGGTCAACTGGACCATTCAGTGTCAAGCCGAGCACTGTTCTTGTTGCATATGGCTCTCCTGCAGAGCCAGTACGAACTTCTCGTGGTGTCATGATGTCTGGAGCATCTTGCCCAATCAGGAGGTGAACTTCCTTGGCATTGACATCAGGTAACTCGATGTCACGAAGGTGAGGCCAACGCTTCAGCTCTTCTTGGGTTACAAGACTGTCAAGGCCAATATTCATCTGAGGTCTGGTGAACACGTTGAACAAGGAGAACACATGTTCATCTGTTAAGTCGGCCACTTTTAAATCAACAACGAAAGTGTCCACTCTAGCAGCATTCTGACCAAGGGTAGTTAACCAGGTGGTGTCTTTCTTTCCCTGCAAGCCAAGTTTTCGCATCAGGTGCTCGGAACAGAAAGATTGAGTTGAACCTGTGTCCAACAGGGCAAATGTGGTCACAAGGTCCTTTCTTCCAGGTGCCTTAACACGCACAGGAACTATCGGTAGTGCCACTTTGGGTAGGCCGGCCCCAGTGAGGCTGTAGGTCACTGTAGCGCTGGGTGTTGGGACTTGAAGGTGTTTCGATGCTTCAGGTGGTGTAGATGGGTTTGCAGTACTTGTAGGTACTTGTTATGTTTCTTGCCACATCCTTCAATGGTACACACAAATGGGCGTGTGCAATCTCTGCCAAAGTGTCCTGACTTGAAACAGTTCACGCAGAGCCCTTTGCTCTGCACTAAGGCTAGACGATCATTTACTCTCATCGCTCTGAACTTCTCACACTGCGTGAGATAATGAGTCTGCCCACATTGAGGACAGGGTTCTCTTCGAGGTATCTCTGATGGTGTAAATTTATTGTAGTTTGTGGTTGTCCCTGTTGAGTTGGTTTGGATTCCAAAGCTCGATCGCTCGTTTACGAAACTTTGTGGGGTCCTTTGGCTTGTTATCTCTTCTTGGTCTGTCTCTGGATAATCTTTCCGAAGACTGGATCACGAGCTTCATCAGCAGCCATCGTCACAACTGGCAAAGGTCATCAACATTGGGTGTTCGTTTGTGCATGATCTTTATTCGGTGCACATCTTTCAGCCAACGGGTTTTTAGATAGTGGGGGAGCCTCTCGACGATTGACAAGAGACTGGTTCTGTTATTCAATTCACCAAGGTAGCCCATCGTGTCAAGGGTCTCACAACAACATCGCAAGTCATCTGCTAATTCTTGCAGTGCTGTATTGTCGAAAATGTCTGGCTGATTAACAATCTTGTCAATCCACGCCTGGGAAATGGTGTGTTCATCACCAAATCGTTCTTTCAGCAAACGATCGAGGGGCAAGTGCATATCCTGCTGCTGGTTCTTTAACCATGCAACACTGGGGCAGTCTTTTCACCTTTCCAGTGCAGTACTGTTGGAGCCGAATTAACTTTGCACCATCGGGTATGGATTCTCGGCCAACGGTGTTCTCAAAAGTTCGGATGAACGACCAATATTTCAAGGGGTCTCCATCGAATGTCATCATCTCGACCTTGGGAAGTTGAAAATCCTCCACCAAGGCCTCTTGGTGTACCCGAATATCACTGACCATCTGGCACAGGACATCAGGTCATTACGGTATGTTAATGACAAAGGTTTAGGGGAATTCACTTGGTGTGTCAAAGGTGTCTTGTTAGATTTCGACGATGGAAATGCTGGGGTACTAACTGGCTGTGTGCCATCATTCTGGGTGGTGTAGCCCGAGGTGGGTTCACACTGTGGACGTTGCTTCGGTGTATTTTCTTTGGGGTGTTTTACATTAGGTGTAGATTGGGTGAAGCCCACGTCCGAGTGATTAGCCGCCTCTGCTTCGGTATAAATTCTCTCTAGAGCTTCAGCTCGAGCAAACTTAACTTTAAGTTCCATCTGTCGTCTTCTTTGGTCTAACTCAAGTTGCTTCTTCTGCATTTCTAGTGTCAATGCAAAGGATTCCATCTCAATTTCATTTTGTTCTTGCAGGGCTGTTGCTTCTGCTTGCAGCGCTGCCTTTTCAGCTCTGGCTCTCAGTCGAGCACTTGCAGTGGAGCGTGTTGATCCAACATGTGCTCGGGTATTTGAGCGTGCCAAGCTCCCTTGCTGGCTTACTGATTCATGAATCATGTCATGATCAACTTTGTCTTCAATGTTGGTGTTAATGTCCTTGGGTATTTCATCTTGACCAATTTCTTGGTCCTCACTGGTATCCATGGTTGTTGACATGCAAGGGGTTCGGTGTTACAAATTCTATTCCATACCGTACAAAACTAATGTAGCCAACCACAGCTACAGGCAAAGGAATGTCAAAGGGTCCCAGGTACAAATACGCTTCCTTGGTTTCATGAATTAAAGTCAACGTTTATTAACTCCAACAATCGGTGAAATTACAGGTCAATCAATAAATTTGGTAAACAAAACAACTGTCCACATGTCGTTATTCTGGGGTGTTGATTAACTTGATGATTTACACTGGTGTGGACTGTACTGATTCACTAGATTGTCTGAAGGTAATTAAATCTGAGGTGTTTAGGAACTTCACTGGGTGTTAATTAGGCGAAATAAAACAAAATACATGTTTCGCGTCCGCGCCCGCTTCCTTTTTTGAGGCCGCCTGGATTTATTTTTTATTTTTTATTTCAAAAAAATGAGAAAAAAATATTAAAAACTACAACAAATCCGTCGGAAAATAAATACTTGCGAGTTCGAAGTCTTCTATACAGGGTGTCTCTATAAAAAGTATACCCATTTTAAAATTCAAATTATCGCAAAACTACACAATATTTCAGAAAAAGAAAAATACCTGTGGAAAGCTTGGAATGTCCTCTGTCTATTGGTATGAGGTTCATTATGTCACTGTCATGGATGACTGAACAAAAAATACAGTTATGAAAGGTGTCGAAATCAGCACTGTGACAAGTTTGTAGACAGTGGTGACCGGACAATGAATGAAGAAACAATTAACACCATTTTTCTGATCCTTTCCTTTAATTGTGGTATTTACATGTAGGCTACCCGACACATTTAGGGTGCTGTACCCTCCACATGCCCACCATTTCTGACGATGCATAGTTGGCATCTTCATGTCATGTCTCTTACTGCTCGCCTTATCATCCCATGATCTTGGCGGAGATGATTCACTTCATCCACTAACCGGGCTCTTAACTCCTGAATGTTAGCTGGGGGTGTGGTGAACACTTTGCCTTTTAAGTGACCCCACAGGAAGAAGTCGCATGGTGTCAAGTCTGGTGATCTTGCAGGCCATTCAACCTGGTGGAATAATGCAATCACCCGGTTACCAAAAAGCTCTGCTAGACGATTCCTCACAGCAATAAGTCTGTGTGCGCGTGCAGGGGCTCCATCCTGAGCCCACCACACCTGTCTGAAGGCTCCACATCGCTGTCTATGGAAGATCTGATCCATCTCTGGTACCACAAAGTCATTGATCATATTCAGGTATGCCTGTCCGTTCAAATTTCCTTCAAAGAAAAACGGTCCTAACAATGATCCATTACCACAAAGTCCAATCCACACATTAACTCTCTCCCTACTCATGTTCACGTCATAAGTGGATGATGCAGTTCAGCGTACATGTGCTCGATATGAAAATTCACTTTCCCATTCATGGAAAAGGCTGCCTCATCTCCGATACTAAGGAACTGCAGAAACTGTGGATCTCTGTGACATTTATCCACAAACCATTGTGAAAAGGCAAGTCGTCTGGCAAGGTCAGCTGGTAGGAGTTGATGTTGAACATGGATGTGATAAGGATGGAGATGCAAATCCAGACGTGTGATCCTGTTGAAGGTAGCACGAGGTAATCCTGTATCATTCCTTCTGGTGCTTAGTGTTGGGTTACCTTCGATCACCTCTCTAACCACGTTGATATGTTCCTCTGACCTTCCAGTTCGTCTGTGCCCAGAATGTCCCTTGTTACGGTTTAAGCTTGTCCCGTGTTCTTCATACTTTCTCACATTTTTCCAAATAGTCATTTTGGTTGGCACTTGCCTCTCAGGAAAGTGGTCCCTAAAGGCATTTTGGACAGCAATGAAACTTCTTGTCTCATGGTATGTCTTGACAACAAATGTCCTCTGTTGAGTTGTGAGCTGCACCATGTTTGCTGTTGGTATGAACTTTTTCTGTGGCATGCAACACTTTTGGTGCATCCAAGAATACTTACATAATGTGATGCATAAATGTACATCCCTGACCTATGAAGTCTTACATAACAGCAAAGAAATTGTGAAGAACACCTGTCTGAGCTTTGTCATTCCAGAAAACAACTTGTCACAGTGCTGATTTCGACACCTTTCATAACTGTATTTTTTGTTCAGTCATCCATGACAGTGACACATTGAACCTCATACCAATGGACAGAGGACATTCCAAGCTTTCCACAGGAATTTTTCTTTTTCTGAAATATTGTGTAGTTTTGCGATAATTTGAATTTTAAAATGGGTATACTTTTTATAGAGACACCCTGTATAGACTCTTTCGGTTACTTTCTACATCGCGTAGCTACTAGACTAAATGCTTTTCGATCTTGCCATTACCAACTACCACGGCGAAAGCGTCCGAAAGTTGTTGTATTCTAAAATATAAATAGCCAGTGTTCCCTTGTGCAATTGTGATCATGTGATCGTGAATGTAGTTTTTACATAGTCGTTTACCGTAATATTCATCACACTTCTATAGATGAAGATTCATTCATAGGTGTAGCTAGACTCATAGGGTTTACATGAAGTCTGGTTGAAGATGAAGGTTTGCTTAACGAAGAAGATGGTTTCAAATGGAGGTTTTCAAATGAACTATGAAGTCTTGAAGTCTTGAAGGTTTTGCTGCAAAATACAAACCGAATTTACGCTATGATTCTATCAGTATTTCTCTATCCAAAATAGATTACATGTTCATGTACAAAATAAAATGCAAGACTCTCAACCTACAGTCACGTATGATGCACAATTATCACTTGAACGTAGTAACATATTACACTACATGAAGTTACACATGAATGTATTATATTCCGTTTTCTAACATGTGCAAATTCGCCAAATAAACGATTCAAAATGTTGCTCTAAATTTCTCCATTTTCACAAATAATGAATCAAAACTGATTACTTACTACGCTGGGGTTATACAATGGCTTATTTATCTGAAATAATTGGGATTAATCAGGTAATTAAGTGGAATTTACGATAGGATTTATTACGTGAGGTTCATTCACTGAGATTTACATGATACATGGATTTTTGTGGAATTTATGGTTTAACAAAATAGCGCCCTCAAGAGGCTAACAAAATATAACTACGGTGGCTCCAAAGTGCCATGTCCGCTACAGGCACAAAAAGGAAACGCAGTGATCTGTAACAAAAAAACAAAACCAACGGTCCTTTTCAGGACCACCACATCTACAAAAGAGAGATTCTGATCTGCCTTAACCTATACCACCAATACCACCCTAACGTTATATTAAAATGACCCCCAACAATATAACCCCAAACAAATAAAAGGTCATGGCAAAAAGGAAACTCAAAAAAAAAAAAAAAAGATCACTAAGCCAAACCAAATCCAACAGATGAGAGTGTCATTCCTAATGCACAAAAAACACCCCTAGAGGGTACACACCCGAAGAAATCCAAGCGGCAACATCAAAGGTAAAACATGCCGGAAGGGCCAACCTTATCGACAAAAAAAGGGATAACGCAACAAAGCAAACCCCACTCGTACGTCTTCTCTACAACCTATAATCCAGCAATAAAGAACCATAACCTGAGAAAAGCGGTAAACAAACACTGGCACCTAATTCAAAGCGCTTAACTACTAAAGGACATTTTTCCTAAACCACCGCTAATTGCTTTCAAAAAAGCGGAAAACCTGAAACAAAAAATGATCCGAGCCAAATTACCAAACCATGCACGAAAAACGGCTCCCCCACAACTATCAGATTCAGGTTACGACGAAAACAGCCAGGAACCGGATGAAACCCTAAACATCCTCATCTCACTGCTTGAAAAACAAATAAATTCTTAAAAGCTGGATCCTTCCGCTCAAGGAAACCAAAGCGAGTCACCCGGATTCTCCCGAATCCCACCCGCAGCTGATGAGCAGACGGTAGCCTAGAAAGCGAGCTCCTGCTGCACCAAAAGGAACTGAAAAACGTTCCTTTACTCGCACAAACCCACCCACATTCCATCCCATATTACCAATGTAAAATAAACCCAGTAAAACGGAACAATTGGACACACTTAAAATTTGAAATTAAAATAACATATTTTATTTCAAACAATAAAAACAAGTCGACCAGAACGGCCGTGTCACTGAATGGGTAAGCACATATCACCCCACCCACGCCCCCTTTTACTTAACTGCATGCACCAAATACATTGGGTCCGACTTGGTCATGCATGGGTCCGACTTGGTCCGGGTCCGACTTAGTCCGGGTCCGACTTGGTTTGGGTCCGACATGACCTGGGGTGGATTGCAATAAGAAAGTTAGGACATCCTAACTCCTAGGACGTCATAACTCTGACATCACTAAGACATCACATCATTTTGCCTTGCAATAAACATTTATGTATCCTAACTTGTGTCCTAGGACACATCAAATTTAAGACACATACGTGTCCTAAGTTATGTTTTTAGAAAATTGTTCAAAATTTCCTGCTCAATTCAGACAAAAGGAGCATATTGTGACTAGGATCAAAAGTTTATTTTTTTTTATAGTTCGTCTTTCTTAAACTCAGTTTTCACTGAAAGGAAATTACGATTCAAGCTGGGCCTATGTTAATTCTGAAAGTTTTCACGATGTTTTTCACGCCACTGTCACGCGTACGTACGGCAGCAACAACCGGCTAGTAATGTAATACACATATACGCGATGGTATGCAAACACACGAATGCGATTGAAACGCCGCTCACAACAGTAAAGACATACAAGCTTTTATGTCTTAGCTAAGACATCCTAACTTTTGGATATTGCAAGGCATTTTTTAATGTACGTGTCGTAGCTAAGATGTCATAAACTCAGTTAGGACATATGATGTGTCTCAGACTTAAGACTGTTATATTGCAATCCACCCCTGCTTCGGTGAAACAAACACGCCCTAAAACACAAGTTGCATACAATTTTCGAGCAACGCGCGCGCGTGTTTGGAACATGTTCCAGCGTGTGCGTGCGCGTACTTGGCGTTTAAGTACGCGCACGCACAGGGAACATTTTCTAAACACGCGCGCGTTGCTCGAAATTTGTTTGAAATACGGCGCAACCGATGCGCGACACAAAAAAAATACGCTCAAAATCATGATGCACGTGGCAATTTGTAGAAAGTGACGTCATTTGAACGTGATCAATTACAGGCGTGTTTTTTTTACACATCAATTTATAAAACCAGTGGCGCAGTGTAAGTTAATTAGGCCTAGGCCTACTATTTTCCTTTTTTTTAACTGACTGCCGGCTAAATAGCATAGGTGGGGCGAAGTGGCAATGGGGCGAAGTGGCGATAGGGCGAAATGGCGATGGGGCGAAGTGGCGATGGGGCGAAATGGCGATGGGGCGAAGTGGCAATGGGGCGAAGTGGCAACGGGGCGAAGTGGCAATGGGGCGAAGTGGTAATGGGGCGAAGTGGTAATGGGGCGATGTGGTATGGGGCGAACTGACATGGGGCGAAGTGGAAATGGGGCGAATTTTGTGACTGTAAAGCGTCGTCAGGTATAGTCCAGATTCTGGACTATATTATTGCGATATTGGATCGTAGCGCGGCCGACTATAGAGGGCGCAATATCGATATGATTTGGACAGCGCATAGTCCAGAACTTAATGCGGCCTTCCCACATACAGGTATAATACGGCGGATGCGGGGCGGAACGTAATTTGGCGGATTGGTGGCGGATGCGACGGGAAAAATGCAGTGCACGGGTGAGTCGCCGGGTGTGCAGGATGTCCGCCGACTGCCCGGCGGCTGTCAGGCGGGTGATACGCCGAAATCGGTGCAGACGAGCAGGGGTTAGGCCCGGCTGTGACGGACGATCCGTCGGGTTGTACGGATCAGTCGGCGGATACAAGGAGTACAGTAGGGATGCCTCTAGGGACTCGTCGGCAAGGACAGCTAATACGGCGACTGTCCGCCGACTATGACGGCTGGTCCGAAGGATACAACACGACTGTCGCCAGTCGCATATATAAAGGACCTGCCGCACAGCCTCTGGTCATTCGTTCACAAGACTTCAGAGAGGCAACATGTCCCAGGATACAACAGATGAAGATGTCTACCTTGCCAGTGCCCAGGTCCTTTGTACGACTGCCCTTGTAGTGGTTCTGGACGAGGAAGAAAGGGAGAGGAGCAGAAAGAAAAGAGAACAACAGGCAGCCCGTAGAGCAGCAAGAAGAAGATGGTGGGTGCGACCATGGTTGCTTCGCAGAGTGCAGCAGGGCCATTACCACACTCTACTTCAAGAACTGCAGAGAGAAGATGAAGGCAGACTGAGGAATTTCCTGCGCATCGACGCTGCAATCTGGCAAGAAATTTTAGAGAAGATCCAGGGGAAGATACAGCGACAGAACACCTTCTGGAGGAAGGCACTGGAGCCTGGCCTGAAGCTTGCTATTACCCTGAGATATTTGGCAACAGGAAGCAGCTACCAGAGTCTGATGTATGGTTTCAGAGTGGCCCACAACACCATCTCCAAGTTTATTCCGGAGGTCTGCGAGGCTATCATTGACGCCTATGCTGAGGAGGTGATAGTCTGCCCATCAACACCAGATGAATGGAGGCAGGTGGCGAAGAAGTTTGAGGACCGCTGGAACTTCCCCAACTGCATAGGTGCAGTTGATGGCAAGCACGTCGCCCTGAGATGTCCCAAGAAGTCCGGCTCCATTTACTACAATTACAAAGGCTTCTACTCTATAGTGCTGATGGCTGTAGTGGATGCTGACTACAAGTTCATCTACGTGAATGCAGGAGCGAATGGAGCTGGATCCGATGGCGGGGTGTTTGCTGAGACGGACTTCCGGGAAGGGTTGGAAAGTGATACTCTGGGGCTACCCCCTGCAGAACCACTTCCTGGTGACCAAGTGCCTTTGACGTACTTCCTGTTGGGGGATGCCGCTTTTCCTCTTCGCAGCTGGTTGATGAAGCCATTGCCTCTACGCAACATGACCATGGAGCAGCGCATCTACAACTACCGATGCTCCAGAGCCAGACGTGTGGTAGAGAATGCCTTCGGCATCCTGGCAGCCATATTTCGTTGTCTCCTGACAACTATGCCACAGCAACCAAAGACTGTGGAGTCCATCGTCCTGGCCTGCTGCTGCCTGCATAACCTGCTGCGAATCCGGTTCCCTGCCCAGACCCACAACGAGGTAGATGGAGAAGACGGAGCCACACATCAAGTCATCCCAGGTACCTGGAGGGATGTAGGAGAACTGCAAGATGCTGCTCCAGGACCCAGAGGCAATTATGGGACAACACAAGCCAAGAGACAGAGACTGTACCTGGTGGAGTACTTCAACTCGGAAGCTGGCAGTGTTGAGTGGCAGGGCGACATGGTCTAGTCTCTGCACCTGTGGATTTCGCTTTGTATATTTGTATTATATGTCATGTATATAGCTATTGTAAGTAGAAATTCCTAAATGTATATAGGTATTACTAGTAAGAAAATTGTACATATTACTTGTGTGTTGTCAAAACTTGTACATATTATTGCTGTCATGTGCTTCTCATTAATTATTACCATTTTAAAAAGTAGACACTTGTACTTGTGTCAGGCCCCGCAAAAAAGAAGAGTGCTTTTGTCATGGCCCAAAAAATTTAAATAAAAGACTTCAGTTGTTAGGCCAAAAGAAAATAAAATTCTGAGAGTGGTATCAGAGATAAAAAAAAGTAAGAAAAGAAAGTTGAAGGGAAAAGGTCATTGAAATGGAAAGTGCATAGGGGGTTTTTCATTAGCAAGTGGGACTGAGGGAACTTTTTTTTTGCCAACACACTGTGATGATTGGTTTATTCTTTTTGGAGGATTTGGTGGCCCTGAAAAGGGCCGGGGGTTCCAGTTGGAGCAAGACTTGCTCACTGGTAACGGCTGCTGCTGGACCTCGCTGGTGATGTTGTTGTAGGGCTCCTCTGACTGGTGAAGGAGAATGGAGTCCCTGGAGTCCCTGGAGTCATGTTGTCCAAATAGGCCAACAGGCTGCCGATGGATGGAGGGCCGGTGTCGGTCGCTGCAGGTCCTGATGTTGAAGGCACCGGCTGCTGCTGCTGTGGCTGGGCTGTCGGGGTCCCTGGCTGTGGCATCCTGTAAGGTGCAGGAGGCGGCTGCATAGGCACATATGCCATCCCATAGCCCTGGTGCTGCATGGGCATGGGATGCATCATGGTGGGCTGCGGTGGATGCTGGAACTGGTGTTGCTGCTGTTGTTTCCTCTGGCGCGCAGTCCTCTATACCTGGTGCAGCAGGGAGACCACTTGTGCTTGGAAGTCTTTGTAGTCATCCTTCTCAAGTTCCACAGTTCCACAGCTTGGGAGGTCAGCAGGGCAGCATCGACGAGTCGCTGGACCATAGGAGAAGGTCCTTCAGTCTTCCTCTTCTTCCCCTTCCCCCTGGAGGTTCCGGCCACAGGCTCCTCGATGAAGGCCACCTCAGGTTCTTTCTCCTCCTCTTCCTCCTCGGGATCTGACTGGCGCTGTTCGCTGGAACTGGAGTCGGAGGTCCTCTTCTGCCGCACGATCCGACCAGCCTGTCTGCCGGGCACCCTCTTGATGTGGTCGGCGAGGAACCCAAAGTTCTGGATCACCCAGGACTCCTTCTCCGTTGGGTTCTTCTTCGCTGTTCCAGAAGGACCTTGCTTCAGAAGCTTGCCAGCCGATGTCCGCATGGAATCCAGCCAGGTCTTCAAGGCGTGGGCAGAGCAGGGAACAGAGAGGCAGCTATCTCCTCCAGCTTCCGGGACTTCAGGGCAGTGTCCTTGTAGTCACGCCGGGCCTTGTCATAGAACATAGGGTGGTCCTCGAACCAGTCAGCCACCTTCTGTTCATCTTCGGGAGGCAGGTGCAGCTTGTCATGTCTTCTCCTGGCTGGGTCTTCAGAGCTGCGCTGAGACAAGGATGATCCAGGTATGGAGGTCCGGCCCAAAACTGGCGAAGGAGGTCCAGGAACCGGACTGGCTGGCTCAACATCCTCAGCAGGATCCGCAGCAGGCTCTTCAGCAGGCTCTTCGGTAGGCCCCTCAGCAGGCCCCTCATCAGCAGGCGTTGACTGGAGTGGCTGTTCTTCCTACTCTCTTCTGGCAGCAGCAGCAGCAGCAGCAGCAGCAGCAGCAGCAGCAGCAGCAGCAGCAGTTGTGGACTTCTTGGAAGCTCTGACTCTAGGCATTCTTGTATACTATGTTGTCGTACACGTCGATGTGATCTCGTCGAAAGCAGAGATACGAATGACTTTTCTGGGCCAGCGCACTCCTATTTATACTACCTCCAAACCGTAGTGGACCCGTCCTCAAGCCGTAGTGCACTCGTCGGATCATACGTGGTATCCGCCAATCAGCCGGCGCTATCCGTCGCATACGTACCTCATACCTGGTACACCCGTCACAGCCGTGAACCCATCCGTGACGCATCCCTGCACACCCGGCATGGAGCCGTGGTGGATCCGACGACTTCACACGCCACGTGTCTGCCACGGCTGTTCACGTATGCGCCGGATTAGCCGCCGGGTGTAGGCGTATGCCGTCGGATGTCCGCCGGCTGTGCTACGGGTGTGTCTTACCGGGAGCAGACTCCCGGAAATTTCAAACATGTTTGAAATTTTCGCGGCGTGGCCACGGCCTCGCCGTATCCGCCACTGCTACTAGGGATGCCCAGGGGTGTACTGGGGATCCTCAGGGATGTCTCCCGGATGAGCAGGGATGGGCATCCGCCGTCGATACGACGTACTATACCTGTATGTGGGAAGGGGGCTTAACCTCCAGTTGCCCGCTGGGGTCAAAGGTCAATCGAGCTCATGAATATTCATTCACGTCGCAGAGTTCGATACCGCGATATCGATATCTGCAGCGCAACATGCATGTGTACACAAACTGCATACGAGTATTTGCATTGCATGTACACATAGCGCGTATTGCATGCAGTGTGTATGTGACTCAGCTCATGAAGCGAGAATATAGAGCTAGCTAGATAGCTAGCACAAACGTTTTAATGGCTAGGTCACTTTGGGGTGGGGCGTAAGGGGACTGGTGGGGGTACTGCATGTACCTGGGAGGTTCACTGTGAGGGGAGTGCGAGTGATTGGGTGGGGTCCTACATGGGAAAACAAAATTTGGATATAGCTTATTCCCTGCTATGCCATTTACTTCAGTTTCATGCTAAGAGTGAAACAAACAAAAAAAATTATAAAAACCAACTGTTAATTCTTGTTTATCCTTTTCTTGAAGTTCAACATGTACATGTACATTGTAGTAGCAGATCCAGTATTTTTGTGGCCCGCCGAATGGGAGCTTCAGATAAGACATGTTTTGCAATGCACAAAATAATTAAGCAGGCACACAATTCACAAACTCAGCAAAATAAGGTCTTATTTAAATTAATATTTGACACAAGTGTCATCTAGTAATGGGATTATGACCTGAACATTCATTTAACAACGACATGAGGTGTGATAAAAGCAAAACTGCAATTAAGTGAGCAGTCCATTGAATCCATTCCTTCAAATTTGGAAGTCTCATGTATCTGTCTCAACTTGTGAAGCACAAAACTAATCAAATTACGAGGATGCCTGATTTGAGGGTTTTCATTAACATAATGCACTCTTTCAACCAGGGATGGGACATTTAACCGGTTAACCGGGGAAAAAAATGAAAAACCGTTTTACCGAACGTTAAAACGAAACCCAATTTTAAAGAATTTACAATAGTTTTCAAAGGTTTTGTAATTACTTCATGAAATTGAAATAAATTTATATGGAGTCGTAGTAAAATTTTCACCGGATAAAGATTCAACGATTATTTTGGGGGCCTAGGTATATTGTGTGCATTGCAAATGCATCTATAAAGTAAAACACCACCAACAACTTTGGTGTCGGCTGAACGGTTAACCGGTTAACCGACACTGGAAAGAATTGCAAACCGGTTTCTGAATTAACCGTAAATGCCCATCCCTACTTTTAACAGATGGGAATGTTAATTTACGAAAAATAAAAATTATTCATCTTTTAGTTGCAATATTTAATAAAACTGAATTCAGTATGACAGTACATCAAGATTTTAAAATTGCATTCTGAATTAAGACTGAGTTACACACTTGAGTTTGTTTGTGTTAAATCCTTCAATTGATTTGCATGATCAAGTATTTTTGAAGGGAACTTTCAGATAACAGACATTTTTTGGCAATGTGCAAAAAGCAGGCACACAATTCACAGGAAATGTTCCTGTAGAAAAAAGGCCAGCTAGGGGGACTTCATGATTATGCCACCTCAATACAAATTCAAGTTCAAACATTTCAAATTAGGCCTAAGTTGAAACAACAATCCTCAGCCAGTATAATTGCCTCGGTATACAGGCCTATATGAGTGACCTGAACATTCATTTAAAAATGGCATGGGGTGTGAAGCAAAACTGCAAGTGAGCACTCCATTCCTTCAAATTTAGAAGTCTCATATTTTTCGATGTCTCAACATGTGAAACACAAAACTAATCAATTATGAGTATTTTTGAATTGAGGGTTATATTAACATAGTGTACTTTCAAAAGAAGGGAATGTTAATCTGCAAACAAAAGAAATTATTAATCTTTCAGTTGTAATTTTTAACAAAACTGAATTCCTGAATTCAGAATGAGTACATCAAGATTCAAAAACATGCATTCTGAGATACACAACTGCAAGAATGAGCTACACACATGAGTTTATTACTAGTGTTCAATTTGCCTTTCACACTCATTTTTCAATGTGACCTGCAGCCTGCACAGTAATCCTCTGCAGCAGCATGTATACTATGAACATTCTGTCTGTGAATGAAATATGAAAAATTTCTGCATCTGTCGTAATTAAATTTGGAGCGAAATTACTTAGTAGACAACAAAATATATCAGTGTAGAATTAATGCAGCTTTGCACAGGTCAGGAAGTTGTACAAATTGCCACTTTGCACAGGAATATCTCCAAAAAAGCTGCAGAGCAAATCAGAAAAGTATGAATTCTCTGTTCAAATGTAACGTATTTTCAGGGTGAGATAAAGTGCACAGACAATGAACCATGCATCTTCGAAAACATAACACTATTATACAAGTCAGTGATTTTTCAAATCAGGGCAGTGACCATACATCCTATCATATCATGTATGTCAGAATGCTCAGAAAAGCAGACACATATAATGCAATACATGTACATTTTCTATTGTTGCAATGCTGCAGGAGCTGAACGCCCCCACCCCCTCCCCCAACCCCCCAATCTGCCTCTTTATGGGTCCATAATATTGGAACAGTGGAACAAAATATTTGAGGGGCCCTTGAAATTGTATTTAAAAAAATCAAGCTTTTGGATTTGTATGTTCATGAGCAAAGTTATGACATCACATCAGGCAAACACAGGATCACTCTAAACTCTGCACAAAATATTGCACCATTTTCTCCAACTTTGATGAAACTCTTGTAACCCGTCATGCATGGCTGCATCATTTGAGTTTGTTTTACATGTTGCTTGTAACAAAAATGGAAATAAAAACCGCAGCAGTTTGCCACAACTCCGAGTTTGAATTCATGTTTTTCTATGTACTTTCTCTCAGTTTCTGTAAACAAATTGTCAAAGTTGAAAATGTTTTCTTTTATTCATTTAAAATTGAAATGAACAGCACCAATGTCTGTATATAAACAAAAAGCTAATGGCTTTTAAAACAGGGTGCAATTTGGTTGGCAAATTTGTTAAAGTTTGTAATGTGGAGCTTTAAAAGAATAATGTTGATAAACTGCCTGGTAGAAATTTCAGCCAATGATGCATGCAGTAATACTTTAGAAAACCTTTAAAAAATCCATGTAGGGTTTTTATGTTGAATGAATGGTAAAAAATAATAATACTATAGTTGGCAATTTTTCCCACAAATGTACAATTACACGGGAAAAATCACTGTGATGTTTAAAAGTTTGTTATTGTTATCTACACTTTTAGTCGGGTTTTTCTTGTGTAGTGGTGAAGTAAACTTTTTAAATGACTCATAAGATCTGTAAGTGCAGATTTGATGGGAAAAACCAGAAATTATAAGTGAGAAAGTTTGAACATGGTAGGATGAAGAAGTGTTTCCGCACAAAATCTTGTTGTTGTTCTCACTCCTATATATATATATATTTTTTTTTTTCATCAAATCTGCACGTACAGATGCTTGATGAGTCATTTTGAAGACAAAATCTGAATTTCTCAACTCTTTCCAACTAAGCCACGCACCGTACCACTGAATGCGTGGCTAGTACAGGATACCCCGGGTATTGCACGCTGGTGGATATGCACTGTGCACGAACACATATAGGTGTATACTGTATATGGCCGTAGTACACCTGTCCAGCGTTACTGCGTTTGTTCGTTTCATATTACCATACAGCGCATAGGGAGGCCGATATGCTACATTATAATATTATAATGACTATGCCCGGACAATTTTCGAGAATCGATTCCCGGCCGTCGAATATTCGGCGCGCTTGGCACACATGATTGACGAGCGCTGCGTCCAATCAGACTAGGTGGGCGGAGCTATAGTTCCCTGAAATTTCTCAGGGAACTGGAGGTTAAGTTCTGGGGCCGATTTCACTAACGCTTATCGGTGATCGCTAATGCCTAAATCAATCGCTAAACTTGTAATCCATCGCAACTTGACGTACAATGGAATTGAAGTTAACGATCATACTTACGATGATCGCAAATTTGTACGTTAGTGAAATCGGCCCCTGGACTATATTATGCGCTGTCCAAATCATATCGATATTGCGCCCTCTATAGTCGGCCGCGCTACGATCCAATATCGCAATAATATAGTCCAGAATCTGGACTACGTCAGGTACGGCATGTACATGTACGCAGTATACGGTGACCTCGCCACTATGTTACGTTGATGAACAATCGGCGACCTCACGGACCTGAAGACTATGCCGACATTTACGTTACCTAGCTGTTTTATACTCGATACTAAACTGAAATCTTACCTATGGAAGTCACCATGTTGGGAGCAATAATTAAGTCACCATGCCGTTTTTGAGGAGTATTTAGAGGACCGGATGCAACGAACTTGCAGCGAAAAACAAATCGACTCGTACCCGAGCCAACTCGTACCCTACTTCGCAAACTCGTGTCGTACGTGCAGAGTTATAACTGTACACGCGCTACGTGTACACGAATGCCAATTCGCATGCCAACTCGTACGCACCAACTCGTACCTTCGACGCCAAAATCTTTATACCAGATAGAGCCGTTTTTTTTGTCGCCGAAAAGGCACACAATTTTACGACAACCCAGACGGATTAACTTTCAATTATCACAAGTCTTAAATCATGCAATCATTTTAATTCATTTTATTTATTTTAAGTCCGTTACCTAACATAAAACATGTCATACCTGCAGTAAACAGCAAATTATGAACAAGCATTAGTGTAGCAACATAAATAGTGCATATAACCATGACCACCCACATTTCTTTCCCAACTTTGAACACAACCATTGCGTGTAAAACGAACACTTTATGAATGGTTTTCGTTGAGCAACTTTCGATTGTATCATATCATGCTGCTAAATAGTCTGTAAGTGTAATACAATAAGAAATTGTCAGAGTAGCCCTAAATGTATCTATTAGCCTTAAAAATTCAACGATTGATACTTCAGCAGTTAAAAAAATTAAAACGCCAAACAAAATTTTTTAACTTTTACCTCTGAGTTACATGTAGGCTATATCATGATTGTATATATCATGTATTTACCTCTTCTATTTGCATATTTTGTTTTAGGTAACCGGACTTAAAATACATTTAGGGCTACTCTGACAATTTCTTATTGTATTACACTTATAGACTATTTAGCACCATGATATGATACAATCGAAAGTTGCTCAACGAAAACCATTCATAAAGTGTTCGTTTTACATGCAATGGTTGTGTTCAAAGTTGGGAAAGAAATGTGGGTGGTCATGATTAATATGCATTATATACCTCATACATTGAGTCTCGTTAACTGATTGGTTAAAAGCAGATCACCTGACATGGAATAGTTTAACCATTTCCGACGGCAACTAAAAAAAGTACTATTGTTTGACCTTTGCGTCATAGGTCAAAGGATAGTACAATTTTGGGCAACTGAAAAAGTACTATTGTTTGACCTCTGCGTCATAGGTCAAAAATACCAATAATTTTGACACATAAAATCAATGTATGAGGTATATAAAACAAATATTGACTGCTCTTTATTCGGGTTATGGAGCAAACTATCGTCCCTCGGTTATTTTGAGACGGCAGGCCTGCTATTTTCCCTCGGCCTACGGCCTCGGGAAAATAGCAGGCCTGCCGTCTCAAAATAACCTCGGGACGATAGTTTGCACCATCACCCTCATGAGCAGTCAATATTTGTATACTATTTATGTTGCTACACTAATGCTTGTTCATAATTAGCTGTTTACTGCAGGTATGATACCTCATACATTGATTCTCGTTCACTGATTGGTTAAACGCAGATCACGCGACATATATTAGTTCAACCATTTCAGTGGGCAACTGAAAAAAGGTACTATTGTTTGACCTATTGCGCAATAGGTCAAAGGATAGTACTTTCTAAAAGTACTATTTCATAGCGCGTACGCAATCGCGCGAGCGTGTGCCAGCGCGCGGGAAACGCGTTCGCGTGAAGCAACTAGCAGTGGTGTTCGCGTTCACGCGAACAATGTGCACTTTGGCTTGCCTCTCTAAAAACTGAATTCTGTCCTGAAAATACCAATCATTTGACACAAAAAAATCAATGTATGAGGTATATAAAACAAATATCGACTGCTTTTATTCGGGTGATGATGCAAACTACCGCCCTCGGTGATCTTGAAACGGCAGTCCTGTTATTTTCCCTCGGCCTGCGGCCTCGGGAAAATAGCAGGACTGCCGTTTCAAGATCAACTCGGGACGATAGTTTGCACCATCACCCTCATGAGCAGTAAATATTTGTATAATATTTTTTACTTTAAAAAAATATGAGTGCGATGACACAACAATGACTTTGGTTTTTACCTTCTACTAGTATTTGAATTCACTTCTTTCAATCGTGCTCTATATCTTTAATGCGAATTGGTTAAAAAAAAGTAGTGAGAATTTTGCGAGAATTACATAAAGAGTAAATGTGTTTCTGGGTAGGCCTAGTGTACACTTAAAAACTATCATTAATACGCAGTACCACGGTATAAAAATTCCCACGTGAACCCATTAATTCTGATTAGTATATATCATGAAGTATTTGCGGATGCCGTGCGTTTCTGATACTGTGCAGCATGCACAGGGGCGGTATTCAAAATGCTACTGCGTATTAAACGCCATCAAGTACGCGCACGCACACCCTGGAAAATGTTCCAAACACGCGCGCGTGTTGCTCGAAATTTGTTCGCAACCGATGCGCGTCACAAACAATTACGCACGTGACAATTTGTAGGAAGTGACGTCATTTGACGAGATCAATATATACGAGACAGGTCATTTTCTTAGCCAAGCTAAATTATTATACTAAAGTTTTTACTTAATTTAAGTACTGTACCCAGAGCCCCAAACCGATGTGCGTCAACGCTGGGCGCACCAAAGCAGACGCGTACGCGCCCGTCATGCATCGAGTGAATGGGTTGCGCGTGTGTGCAACGCGCGCATGAGTACACTACCAAAAAATACTGTACAACAGCAAACAAAAGCGTATATGTAATAATAATACATGTATTGGATACCTTTTTAAGTGATATATTCTCATATCACCCTCAAAGCCACCCAATATTATAGAATTATAGCATTTTGTGTATTAACTTGATGAAAACTCTGATGGATTTTTCCAAAGAGGTATGACAGATTTTGATAGATTGGTTCCCGATCCCTATAGATTGGTTCATATAGGGATCGGTAAACATATAGGGATCGATAAAGGGCAGCCATGACTAGACTGGTTCCCGCTCCACATAATCCACATACAACGACTGAATATGAGGACCGGATATACTGTCGTGCTTAAAATAGCACTTTAAGCATTACGTTTATTTTTAGAAGCACATAACCGTTAATTTTCAAAGCGCGCTGCGCGCTATATGGCATGAGTGTACAACAATTTGAAAGGGGTTATTCCATATTTGACCAATACAAATTGAATATATTAACCCTATAAAATATTAAATATGCCCATTTTAATATACATGATGTATAGGATAGCATCAAAAAGAAAATTCAAACCTTGTCTGCATCACCCAGTGAGCTCCATATTGTACATTAGTTTTAATCTGCTGTTGCAATCCCGTAAGTAACTATAGCCACTGACAGCCACTGGGTATAGTTTTAAATCCGTGGCATCACCGTAAATACACACGCAGCAGCACGCTTACGTGCACGCGACGTCAATTCAAATTCTCGAAACAATGACGAATGTACCCGACGATTAACGGTAACGTCCGGACGAGCGGACGTGCATTCGGGTAACTTCGAGAACCTTCGGAAAAAAAGAGGGAATTCCTCCTGTTTCAAAATGGCGAAATTGGCGGCTGCCGGACCTTAAATTCAGTCTAGTCAAAAGATTTTTGGTCCGGGTACCAGACTAAGCCATGACGGGCAGAATTCTGCCCGTCACGTGGTTATTTATTTATTTAGTGTTTTTGTAAGTGCGCAGATTTTGCATTGACATTTGTAACTTGGTCGTGCGTGTCGAACATATCCAATTATGTAAATAAAGTACATTGCCTAAAGCAAAGGGCTTGGCCAATTTTTAAATTTAAAAAACACAATGCGCACGCGCTTAGACGACCAATTACAGATCAAGATGAAGCGCGCGCCAAGGGCGTGTTTGTTTCGGACGAATCCGCCGATCGCGATCTGCGCAGATGGTTCAGCGCTATGCATAGTTGAATCTAGCTGAACCATCTGCGCAGATCTCGGGATCGGCGGATTCGTCCGAAACAAACACGCCCTAAGTAAGTCAAATACTTAGATAAATTGTGACGTTACAAATGAACGCAGAGCGCAGAACTCCCTAAACAGCCAATCGAATACAGCGTGGGACGCGCTATGAACCGCGCCTTCTCATAAGCGTTTTTCTCACGCAAAACGCACAACACGCGCACCAAAACAAAACCGGTCTAAACCGGTTGCAGTATGCGTGTGATGTATGTAAAAACTTGCTTAAAGGCCCAGTGGATCATTTGCAATGACCCCAAAAAGTAATCGACGAGTTTCCAGGGTAAAAGTTCTGAAAGTAAACATTGAATTAATAGCAACTATCCAATGAAAGGTTTTCGCTCAAAATGATATAATTTTACCAGAAAATAATCCGTAAAGATGAAATTATTTAGATCGTTTGCAAACGATTTACTTATTTTTGGTTCGCATCTACGCGGTCCAAAATGCATGGGCGCTGTGTACTCCGTGTGCGTGTTCCAACGCGATGCATTTTTATGGATCGCGCGCACACGCAGTATGTGCGCCACAAAGTGCATGACGCAAGCCACATAGTACCCGATCAACTGAGAACGAATATTTGAAACACCCCGCCAAGACCAGGAAAATGCATATGGATTTTCATTGGGTTTTTTAAACGTGGTACATTTGACAAAGCTGAAATTTCTTCGGATGAGTTTGTTGATGTCTTTCTTTTGATTTATAATGGTTTTATTCGTTTTTATTCGGTTTTATTTCCCAAAAAGAACCATTTGAATACCAAATGTCCTAAGTATTTCTCTAAAGTAAAAAACTTACCCACTTGCGAATTGAATACCGATTTTGGCTAAGTATTTTACTTTAGCCGAAAACTAAGTAAAATTCTTAAATACTAAGTACTGAATTGAATACCGCCCCAGTGCTTTCCCGAGACACTGTGAAAAAATTCATAGCGGCAAAACAAACTAATTATTAACATCCAGTCTCCCCGGCGCAAGCTAAATCAATTTATAATTACATGTACATATGTAATTGCGATCCCGTTGCGCAGGGATTTGAACTGGCCATTCAACACCGGCTAGCTCGGTGGTCGAGTTTGCCTTGTTTTCAGACACGTCATGAAGTTTTTCACAGTGTCTCGGGAAAGCACTGAGTAGGCCTATACAGTGTTAATAATCAAACCCTAATTATAACATTCCCCGACGCAAGCTATATCAATTTCTTACCCATTCATTCTGATTATCACACCGTTTGTAGGTATAAAAAGCATCGCTATTTACAAGGCACAGAAAAGCTGATTCTGAAATCAAAACGTTCAAACAAAGACTTCAGTCTCATCGGGATGTCAATGTACTACGTGTCCGGTTATGGTGATTCCGCTCTTACATTTTTTCGGGTATTGGTTGGGCCTGATATTCCTGTTGTTGCGGTGGGTGAGGGTATGCTCCTGTGCAAAAAAAGTGGGTAAAGTTTTGTGGTAAATTCACATTAATCTTTTATAATTAGCCTTTTGTGCGTGTTTCACATAAATAGCGCAACAAAAATTGGCACATTTTTGATAATGTGACAAACGATGTGCCAAAAATGACCGATAATGCATTATGGGTAATTCCCAAAATTAGTGGTCCAAAAGTGTGACATGATTTTCTAGATTTTAGTGATTGAAAGTGGTTTCCCTGAAGAAAATATTTTTATTTTCATAAACGCCACTTAAATTTAATGTTTGTGTGTGGATAAGGCACCAATGTTAATGCAAACTCATTCTACAGCTAATTTTCATTGACGTAGGCGTAACCCGGGACACCCAATTCCTATTCAATGTCATGGAACAAATTATGAGCCCTTATGGTCTTTTGTTTGGAATATTTGTCAGTAATCAGAGAACAAAATATTCAAGAAAATGATGCTTTCCCATATGCACAGGCCACAGTCCATTACTGATAATTTGTGATCATGCGCCCGTTGCGATTTTTGAAGCACAGGGTGTCGTACATAACCGGGGCACCAAACGTTTTGGACCCCTAATTTTGGGAATTACCCTATCAAAATATTACACTAGGCCTATCAGTCAATTTTAAGACATTATCACATAGGACAGATGAAAACGTCATTGACAAGTTTTTGACAAATTGCAAATTAGCACTGGCAGAGCTGAGCCATTGTATTATGTCACACGTCTTTTCATTTTAAAATTTTACCACAAAAGACCCTCGTTAAGTTTCCGTTGACAGTTCGAAATTCCTTGATAATACCGACTAAAAGGACCTTAGTTGCCGAAGATGTCATAACATTAAAGGAGCTTGTTTAGATTTTTACATGCAGAAAATGTATTTCGTTCTAACCTAACAATCACAAGAAATATCTCCTCAAAGTACTATCCAATGGAAGAAAACAGGAAATTTTTAATCTCCAATTTGGGATGTGGAAGCAAAAAGGTTGGTGTAGAGACTGCACTGCTTTATGCAACCGGATAAATTAGTTTCCAAAACATCGGTGGTTTTTTGGTTTCGGCGATATCATTAAAAATATACGAATTGAGAGCGCGAAATTTCAGATTGGTAATGAGAACAATATGACAAATGATATGGTATCAAACACCCACGGACAAAAATGTTTGCCTAAAAATGTGGACTCGCTCCCCAACGGGGAGTCATTGTGGAATTTTGTGCTCGAGAATTTACAATCGGGACAGGATTGCACTTCTTGTGATGGGTGCACCACACTAAATAAGGCCCAGATCCGTGCGCGGAGCTTATTAACTTGTTGCACACCCCCAGTTAAACTGAGGATAAAGCGTCCTGGGGGCCCCAAATCAGCCGAGGTGTGACGTGGGTTGCCATGGCAATTGGTTCTAAACTAACATGGCCGTCGGAAAAAGTTCCATTGCAAAAGCACATGGGACACGGTTCAGTGAATTTTAGTGTAGACAAAATATGACGTATTCACTTCGGCAGTCTACATGTATATGTTGTAAAGAAGTAGGTGTTTACACAAAGCCTGGTTTGTGGTCTTGTTGGTAAAAATGAAGGCTGAAAAGTGCTCTAATTTTCCCTGTATAGTGGAGGGATAATTTTCAGACATGGCTGCCTTTGGAATATGCTTATTTTAGGGGTGGTCTTCTTTAGAGCAATTTTCCAGAAAAAAAATCAATGGTCAACTTAGTGCAAATTGAAAAAGAAAACGAAAGTTCAGATCTTAAACATTATTTGTCCACCTTGCGCCATGGCCTGAGAGAGGTTGGAATATTTGTAATTATTTTTGGAAGTTGGCCCAATTAGCACTGTTGTCTATGGATATTTATTTAGTGTGGTACACCCTGATGACGACTGACTTTACTTACCCCACTGTTGCTGAGCTGGCGGTGCGTTAATTGCAAAAGCGCCATGCACGGGCTGACCAGAAACCACTACTTGAGGCTGGGCTTGGTAGTGGATCTGTTATGCATAAATTAAATCCCGATACGTCATTTGCAGTAAACAAACATTTTACCTCACGAGTTGACAAGAAAAACCGACTAAAAAGTGTTGATAGCAATGGTAACAAACACCACATGATTTTGTTCCCGCGTAAAATCGTACCTTTGTGGGAGAAATTGCCAGCTGAAAGTTTTTGTTTTACCATTGTTTTACCATTGTTTTACCATTGTTTTACCATTGTTTTACCATTCATTCAACTCTAAAACAATGCACGGATTTTTGTTTTAGGTTTTCTGAAGTATTACTACATCTATGGCTATGTGGCAGTTTATCGACATTCTTTGGTTAGGCCTACATGTATATGCGGTTGTTCCTGTTTTTAAAAGTTTCTCAATCATTAATCTGTCTTTAAAGTGTTAAAAATGGGAAGTAATGTTGATACCACGGTATGTTGAGCTGGAGTGGCGCAGCAAACGACTTTGCAGGTCAAGCTGGCACCAATGATGGAGACGACGAACTCAACAACAGCGAGGATAACCAACACGGAATACACGCCCATACCAAGGCCCTGCAATCAATCACAGATCACGGGGTATACAACACAATCTCGAAAGGGAAGATAACATTTTTTTGTATTTAATGGGTTTTAATAAACTTCATATCGCAGCCCGAAAGCTAACAAGAATATTACACCTAAACATCGAGGTACATAGGTGGGTGGCGCCATGGGCAATGTTCATTTCATTTTATTGGCAAATAACCAATAAAAGACTTACAAGCAGACAAGGGTTGAATGTATAGCAGGGGTTCAAGGTGCACATTTTAGGCTGCGAAGTATCAACATTGGAGGACGCCAAATATCATACATTGATCTACATGTAAATATATACCCTCCTTTCCCCGAATAGGACCACCGTTTTGGCCAGAATGTTATGAGTGACCACTAAAACCACTAAATTCCGGCAAGAAACTCTTGATTGACACTGATTTTTTCAACTAAATTTCTAAGAAAAATGATTTGCGACCTTGACCAAAATGGTTTGTGACCTAATAAAAATGGTTTTTGACCTCTTTAAGATGCTTTTCGAGCACTCTGCGTTAAGACGACCGGCTATCGGTCGTCCTAACGAGGTCTGGTCGTCCTAATATGCCTATACCACTAACGGTTCATGTATTAATAAGAATATGCATGTTTACTTACAGGAAGTTCACATCCACGGTTGTAGTAGTATCCATTACCGTATCTACGACCAGCAACGCTGCAGACACCCAGACCAATACTGGCCGCGATGGAGACAGAGCAGGCGGACAGGCACGCGAAGATTGACATCACCATGTACGCAATACTCTGTATACCAAGAAATGTTACACGATATTTAATTAAATTCAAAAGGAAAATATTTTCGGCCCAAGAAAAACATTGTCCACATTTAAAAGAGCTTGTTCAGATTTTTCCAGAAAATGGATTTCATTCTAACCCAGAATACTTCACCAAAATATTATCCATGGGAAGAAAACATGTAATTTCCAATCTTCAATTTACATGTGGAAGCGAAACGTTGATGTAATCTTTACAATTAAGTGGACTTTTCGTTTCCACTTACCAGACAGGTATTCTTGCGAACTTCGGCCAATATCCCCAGAGTCCCAGCAATACAGTAAAACTGTAAAAGTAAATAAAATAAATTAAACTAGAGGTATTGTGTTTATGTATAAACACAAATCTTTTCCGTACAAAAAATACCGATATTAAAATTTGGGGTCAAAGGTCTTGATCTTAATTTTTGCAAATCTTGAAAAACACGGTCTTTCACTTTGATCACAGGTCAAAGAGCGCACCAATTTCTTGATTTTAAAATATATTTATATAATTGTTAAAATAGGTCCAATTAAGTGCACTTCCGGTTTCTACCGGAAGTGATCAAAATTAAAGGTCATTGTCTGTGTACGAAATTTAGATCTTGGTCAGCTGTGACTGTTACGGTCATATGTTAAAGTGCTGATTTTTTATAGATTTTTGAAAATTCGGACCTTTAATATTCAAATCATTGTAATATGACACACGATGACGTCATCGCAATGTCATTACAAAATGTCACTAATCTAATTACAGACAACATACCTGCAAAGTTTCATTTGTTCGCGCTGTTGGGTTCTGCCGATATGGGTCATCAAAACTTTCAAATTCAATTGTATGTAAAATTCCACATAACTAAATCCGAACAACAAAAAAACCTTTTCCGCAGGATTTGCGGAAAAGCTAATAAATAAAAAAATAAAACTTATACACGTGAGTAGCCTTTTCAAAAAGTCACCCCGAGTGCATTATAGCGAGATACAAATTGTCCATTGGGGTCACGTTTAAAGACTCATATTATATAGACTGCCGAAGTGAATACGTCACCTTTTGTTGGTTGCCTAGGCAATTGGATCTAAACTAAAAATCACTCAACCGTGTCCCAGTACTTTTCCAATGGTACTTTTTCCGACGGCCATGATAGTTTAGATCCAATTGCCATGGCAACGCACGTCACACTTCGGCTGTCTATTATTTGCATTGCTATATATTGACCCAAATTTTATTTCATTAGTTGACAATAAAAAATCCTACTTAAAGTGTTGTCAGCAATAGTAACAAACACGACAGTTTATTTCTGTCCAAGATGGTGTTTTTTTATAGCGGTTTTTATGTATATGCACACATATTCCTTTACCATACACTTTTACACAAAAACCCTGCATGAATTTTGAAGGTTTTCTGCGAAACATTGACGCATCTATATACATAGCCCGGGAAGGGAGGAGGTGATTTTTTTTTTTAAATATCGTTACCAGGACTTATTATCTTGTTTCCACGACTTATTATGTTGTGGCCACGAGATAATTATCTCGTGGCCACGACTTATTATCTCGTGGCCACAACTTATTATCTCGTGGCCACAACTTTTTATCTCGTGCGGACGACTCAAGGGAGGTTTCGGCGTGTACGGTTAGTGATCACGATACGCGCTACAAATGCCACAAGTACAAAGTACGTTATACCGATGACGCAAAATTCACTAATAGTCGTCGTTTGGCTTAACCGTGTGCGACCGAAACCTCACTATTATCTCGTGGCCACGAGATAATATCTCGTGGCCACGAGATAAACATAATTTTCACCTCGTCCCTTCCCGGGCGCCGTACATTTATGTAGCTAAAAACTCTGCTGACTAGTTTATTAACATACTTCTTTAGATATGTAATCCCTTAGTCCAGGAATTCATAATGTTAATCTTGCACGTAATATATTGGACGTTTAACAGCAAATTAAGAAAAATGTTGGAAAATTTGATTTAATGCATGCTTGCTCTCGACCGTTTAAGGTTATGTGTTTTATAAAACGAAACGAAACATACCAGCAAGCCACACCAAATAGGAGTCCCTATATCGGTGTGGTATCTGTTGGTAATGGCCGACGCAGTAACGATGCCAAGGATAACAGTCAGGGTACCAAGCACAACCTGGATGATCCCTGTAACAGTCTGGCCCTTCCAGTTTCCGGGGGGAGGCTGTTCGGGAGAGCCGACTACCACAGGCCCTGGCTGGGTTGTAACCTACAGAAACACCATGTACACATGGGAACAAATCGGTGGTAATTTCTTGGTGGTTATACTATGCCGATCGTCGGTCCCGATTGTCAGATTTTGGAGAATCGCCGAGGATCGTCAGAGCTACGTGTTAATTCGTGTTGGATTTTTAAAGACAATCTGAGAGAATCTTTGAGGTTCGTAGCCTCGGAAGGTTCAGCGCGGAAATTTTAAATTGAAAAAAAAAGATCGGCCAGTGTCGTTCTGGTGTGGCCAGCTCTGAAGGCTAGTGTCACGTACGTTAGGACAGTGTCACGTATGTTCGTGGCACTGCCGCTGACATACGTACCCGTACCCCCATATCCGCCCCGTATACCTGCCACACATCAGCACCGAATCCGCCATGTATCTTCACGATTCTCCCCGAACGTCGGGGAGAATCGTGGAGGGCACACGTACTCACCCCGAATCGTGTGAGTTTGCGCTGGATCGTGCGATCTTCGGTGATTCTCCAAAACTGAAAATTGGGGGGAATTGGGACCGACGATCGGCATAGTGTAGCCACTAGAAAGAATGAGTATGACAACTTCCTTTCTACGTTCGGCTGGGCTAGAGCTAAGGAGTAGCCGGGGTGTATTTTTTTGTTGCGCCACCTTTCTTAGAAACCATTTTGTATGCGACTCTGTGTCCACGGAATAGTATATACACAAATCACATGTCTATCTATGGGTATGCCCCTACGTTCAGACACAGTACTAAAAGCGGACTAACTTCGGTTCAACCGAAAACGGTCTATCTGCAGTTGTGTCTGAACGGTCTACGTATAGACCGCTTTTAGCACCAAATACATACATCCTTAGGGGTTAGGGTTAAAGATCAACAACGCTCCACTCGATAACAAATGTATATAATTAAATACAATAAAACCTACCTAAAGTCCATGGAAGACTTTATCAAAAACATGGCATTGCCTAAAACACAAGCTACAAGTCAATGAAAATCATAATGATTTAGGCTTGAAAACATCCGACTGAACCACCAATATTTCAGTAAACTAAAAATTAACACACATACTAAAACTACATGTAAATTGTTCAGACATGATGTTGCCAAAAAAAGGTATATTGACTTTTCATCATTTGTGTGCCCTTCCATGTATACTGTGACTTAAAAACATACATGATTCTGCAATTTATAACTAAACTAATGGATTAGCTCAGACCTACGCTATGCTTGACGACGTTCGTGCATTTTGATGTGTCTGTTCCGAGCCAAAAAAAGGTATATTGCAGTGACACCTGGTCTATTTTATCCGTTCGTTTTCAAAAATAAACTTTGAAGCGCAGTCATTCAATACATTCATTTTTTTGGAAATGTATGAGTTTTTGAGGTTTTTTTGTTGTTGCTCGGAACAGACACATCAAATACGGTCTAATTCCGGTCTACGTAGACCGCCGAGGAGACTGAGGCGGTCTACGTAGACCGTTTTAGGTTTACTTCAGGTTAGAGTCTATAGTACCGTGTTTGGACAGTTGAACAAAATACATCAAAATGCACGAACGTCGTCAAGTATAGCGTAGGTCTGAAGTAATCCATTAGTTTAGTTATAAATTGCAGAATCATTTATGTTTTTAGGTCACAGTATACATGGAAGGGCACACAAATGATGAAAAGTCAATATACCTTTTTTTGGCAACATCATGTCTGAACAATTTGTAATGTAGTTTTAGTATGTGTGTTAATTTTTAGTTTACTGAAATATTGGTGGTTCAGTCGGATGTTTTCAAGCCTAAATCATTATGATTTTCATTGACTTGTAGCTTGTGTTTTAGGCAATGCCATGTTTTTGATAAAGTCTTCCATGGACTTTAGGTAGGTTTTATTGTATTTAATTATATACATTTGTTATCGAGTGGAGCGTTGTTGATCTTTAACCCTAACCCCTAAGGATGTATGTAAAATCATATTGATTTTTGAGGATGGAGCAGGGTTAGGGTTAATGTCTATTTTGATCTGTGAATGTTTTTAGTAATGTGCAAACCGAGAGGAAGAATTTCATGTTTTCATGACAAATAAATCAATCAATTCAATTCAATTAAAATGATTCGATTACATGTAATAAAATCGATTTTAATAGCTGACTTACCACTTGCTGCATAATGCCCCCAGGCCTTGTGGGTTAGTAGTGTGAGCCGGAGGTATCGCCATGGTAATGATATTGAATTTGACTGCAATAAGACAATACACGATATGCTACAACAGTTTTAACATTTCTTCAATTTACTATTTCATTTCCTATAGACCGTGTCGAATTGCTGCCAGGGCAACTTTTGTTGTTTAAATTTGTCAACAATTAAAGGTACACACCGGCCTACTGTTTACATGATTTAGTGATGTAGCAGCATTGACAATATTTTTTTGATGGTCGTTGTGAAAAAAAGATCATCAAAATATCCCGTAATTTACTAAAGAAGTGCAAAATTAACAAAAACGGTCAAAAGATGGGTTATACGCTTTACCAGCCGTTGCAACTACGCGCGAGCCTCACGACTTTGATTGTCACAAACGATTCGCTCTTCTCCTGCTCAGGATATCTCCAATTTTCTGCTCACGATTTTACTGGACAGCCCGGACGACCGAATAGGAATTGCCGTTTTCTTTTGAGGAGTTGGCATCATGTTTTTTCTTCACGAACGTACACCGGAGCAACACGCTTGTGTACATTACGTACGCACTGTGGACGTTTCTTTGTATTCGTGCACTTAAGAGAATTGGTCGGAAAATCGTTGTTTTCTCCAAATTCTTCCCTCATCCACCCCAATTTCTTCCTAATCCATGTTTCTAAACTTTACTCCTGAACCCTAACCTTTTTTTTAACCCTCCACCCCAACCCTAACCCCTTTTTCCAAGTTTGGTCAACCTGACTGTGGACTTGAGCGAACGAGTGCAAGTCCACAATCCGTCACTTTTTTCCGCAAATTGTGGACTTGAATGGGTTTCGAGTCCACGGTGCGACCGCGATGCCCACACACGCCTATGTGTGTGTGCACTCAGGCTATTTGCCGTGCTGCGCGGGGCAAATATCCTGCACTCCACGGTAGCCTGCCGTAGCACGCGCTCGCTCCCGTTCTCTGGACTCTTGAAACAAAAATTATGTTCGAATTTTCATACTTATGTTTAACTTTGTTTCATACCTGTATAAATAGTCTCTTTTTTGTCAATTACTCATAAATATTGGGGGGAAATCAGAGTTGAATTTGGTGCAGTTCTGCATGCAGTAACAAACTTTTATACGGCTGGAAATACAACTAACTCACAAGACCACGTGACTTTTCGGAACCAGAATTTGGTTCCGAAATATCACGTGACCTTGAATTTTTCAAAGTGCTCAAAAACGGCAAAATTTGACGGCGTCTTGTCAGGATATATCTCATTTACTCTCGAAGGCGCTTCAGAATAATGTATGGGTCTATTTCGAGCCTAAAATAGCCCAACAAAGCCGGTGTGTTCCTTTAATGTAAGCCCGAATGTGCAACCATGCATGTCCTCATGGAACAAAGAAACTGCCCTTCAAGATGGCAGCTGTTTCCGAGTGAGTGCGTCAAACTATATAATTCGACAATGGTTCAATATCCCGAAACAACCGTTTCTGGTATCAGGACAATAGAAAAGTATTATGGGTCATTCCATGAAGGTACATGGGATACGGTGTCCCCTGTTACATCGGATACTTTTTTAGGCTATATTTTTATACTTATGAATTTCATTAGTCAATAGTACTCATAAATACCAGCGGTTTAATGAGATAAAATAAAAACCTCCATTATTTGTAACAAGATCACTTTCGGGGTCAGAGTGAATTTAGGAAAATTGGCGTGGCGTCACATCGGTAACCATCTTTTTCTTCTTCAAATACGTGTAATTCAAAATTGCGGAACTCCATCAAGAATGAAGACTAAACAAATATCACAGAACAGGCAAAGCAACCATATCGCGCAACATCATTACAGAGAACACGACTCTCTGCTCACTTATTGGCTATTTTGTGGAAATGAAGAAATGTGTCCCAACTTCCTGGACTGAGACGACCCTTATAAGCATACGTAAATTTGTTTATCGTCCGTGTTTCAAAAACCTGTTGCCACATAACCTTTCGTTGGCGCAGCAATTAATCAAGTTAAGTACATGTAATTGTCTTTTGTTAAATCCATGTCTTAAAGTCCCACAATTTATATGCAGTAAATCATTTGCATGCAGGTTATGCCAACTTACCGGTTTGCAGTTATAATTTTTACTCAAAAACTGAATTTGGTATACTAAGTCTTCAAAATGTTGTGGAACATTATAAAGACTGCGCAATTCTCTTGAAAACACAAAATAAATACTTCCTGCTTGATTTTGAATCACACACAAATGTCGTGTATTCGGTTTTTTTAACCAATGGGTTTGCATTGTAAATAAATTAAAATACAAATTTAAAAAATGTAGGCCCTACGCAAACAAAAGCGTTTTACCTTTTTGTAACGCGGAGAGATTTTTGAATAACAAATTTACCTACCTGCGTTTTACAGCGCACTTGTTTTCACATCAAAATGGCGAGTGTTCAGTACTGGCAGGTACTGGTCGCAGTTACTGTATTAAATAGGCGCCGGTGGCACTCCCATAACGTCAATACCTTTAACAATGGATTCGTGAGCACACACAATAAAAGATAAAATGTACTGGAATTATATCAACCTTTGTATGGTTGACTTTAAATGGTCCCGGCTAAGTGTCAAAAGACACGAATGAGGCTTCAGTCGTCACTTTTTGGAACCGAGACAGTTTACTTGATATTGGCTGTGTTGAGAATGTTTTCTTTTATTCTTAAAGCTTTATTTTTATTTAATTTCCCTTATCCGACTTTTATTATTATTATTTTTACCTGCAGTTATACGATCAAAAGTAGTTAATTGGCTGTAATAGTATTTTTTGGACCCTATTATATGTGTATCCTTTTTTGTTGTTTTAATTCGGTTTTACAGTTGGGTCGAATTAACTTTTGTTAATATACAGTGAACATCAATATTTAAATGGCCGCAAATTAGTTTAGTGGCTGACTGACTTGAAAGTTTACTCAAGCAATGTTCAAACTTATTTGAGTGTAGCTGCCATTATCATGTGTCCTTTTAAATATATTTCACTATGGGGATTGCATCATAACCTTTCAACCACTGATACAGGGAATTTCATTGTTTATTTTTATTATTTTTTTGTCATTAATTAGTGTGCTGTTACAACATCAATTCTGACCACCACTCTTTCGTGTCTCCATCATTTCAGCTGGCAATCTCGAGCTCCACCAAAAAAGCCACCCCCGTTTACATATAGAACTGTGCACATTTTGACACTCTCTTTTAAGTCGTTATGATCATTAATTTAAAAAATCTCCCTATCTTAGCAGAAAATATATGGAAATACTTCTAAAAACTGTTCGATCCACTTTTAATTGTACGATCAAGTTTTCTATTGCCACAACAAAATGTGTACATTATGCACTTTTAAAACAAATTTGGCCAAGAAAACATACAAAATTATCATAATATATTAGTGGAAACCAGTTGGGAACTTTCAACTAGATTAAACGAAATCGCTCGATTGGGCTGCGCAGTTCAATCAAGCTGTATAATATCGCTTGATTGTGCTGTGCAAGCTACCTTTTGGAGTACTGGCTTCGCGTAAATAAGTTTGCGCATGCTCTATTGCAAAAAATTCGAGAATTCGTAAACAGCGCAAGCCGGGATAAAAGTCCGGTTCACGTTCATCCACAGTAGGTATACATGTATTTCCAGGTAACAATTGTGCTTTATAACTATCACGTGCTCAGTGGTCCAACTTTGTGCTTTATAACTATCACGTGCTCAGTGGTCCAACTTTGTGCTTTATAACTATCACGTGCTCAGTGGTCCAACTTTGTGCTTTATAACTATCACGTGCTCAGTGGTCCAACTTTGTGCTTTATAACTATCACGTGCTCAGTGGTCCAACTGAGCTTCTCTTACCATTGCCCAAACGAGCTATCGTCTTTTCGCCGTGTGATGGCGCTGCTCAGCGCGCCCGGACAAGATTTTTAGCAGTGGAGAACACTTTTAGCGGAACATAGTAACTCTTCTTTCAGTCACGAACATCTACACTGCGTACATAAGTGCACGATAAAATAATATACATGTACATAAAAGATATATCAATAAGAATTGTGGGAATTTAAGCCTTGCTGAAAAACGATCCTTGCTTAAACGCGCGAGATGGTTGGTCGAAAACGGCTAATTAAAAGGGTCAATTGCTGCCAGGTCAAAAGTGTTTAATATCTCTCATTTGTCAAACAGCCCGGGGGTCTAATACAGACTAGCTCAACTGGTTTCAGCAAGGCTCGTTGTGGACAACGGTCTTGCAACAAGAAGATGACTTCGGCATTAAAATATCAGAATTAATCTGTAGTTTAGGCAATTGTATTTGACCTATAATATTTAAAAATTATGTCCAATTGCTTATTGATCCAAGGACTTGCAGGGCTAATTATCGGCTTAAGAAAACAATTAGCGGTCGGATTTGAGCGTTGTCCACAGGTGTTTTTCTCTGTTGAAAAACGAACAGTAACTTTTCCGTCTGTGTACATTTAAAAAATGTACACGATGATTTGCCGTTAAAAGACAGTTTTGTTCAGGAACAAGGCACTTTCCGCCTTCATGTACCTTACTCTAAGGTACTTAAAAACTGCCTTGGTGTCTGAGAATGAGTTTGCCGTTAAAAGTACCCCAATATTCCATATGAATCATGTAATATGAATTTGTAAAGTTTTTAAAGCTTCCACTGCTCATAATATGAGTTTTTGTCCCCCAAAATGGTACCGACAAGTGTCTTGGCCCATGGACTATATAGAGTTGTTTCCGTGTTCCTTGTTCCTCTAATACCATGAAGTAACGGCACATTATTTGATGTTTGAGTACGTCTGCTGTACTCTTGTCGTTGCGCTGAAACGTTGGTGTAAGCCTTCGTTATGTTGGTCTTGAGTGTCCTAGTGGCTCAGCTGTACGACCAGAGACACCTGGGAAATCCCTAACTCTTGATAAAAGAATGCTTTATGATATTTTAAGTGCGTTACACAACACACTGGGCCAACGGTTTTACATCCCTTCCGAAGGATGGAGCAAGTGTGTTTAAGTGCCTTGCTCACAGGTACCACATCAGGGTATCGAACCTGCAACCCCACGTTTTCACCCGAGTATTGCGAGTCAGTAACCTAAACCGCTCGGACACGGTTGTTTCTGAACAGAAGAACTGTACAGAGTCTATATACTGTAAGCAATATATAGAGTCTACTGTAAAATTGCCCCCGAATCCACTATATTCCTGTACTTTAATAAGCCAGGTTACACCCCTGGTATATAGGTTCTGCTAAACCTATATCTATCTCAGCAGGCACATACAATCCAGGAAATTAAGAGGACAAAACATGTACTAATGTCCGAGATTTGCGGTGCATCTACAACACAAAAAGTGAACCGTAGAGGGCAAGCTTTGTTCAAAAACAAAACCATGCACAAAAAGAACACTTAGTCGTCTGTTGAAAAACAGACGACTTACAATTTCAAATACCAGTGTTGCAGTCGAGTCACCAATATCGAGTCCGAGTCTCGAGTCATTAGCCTCGAGTCCAAGTCACGAGTCAGTTGTTCGCAAAGTTAATGAAACTGAATCTGCTATTATTTCGTGAAATGATGACGTACTAATGCGCTCTTTGCCGGCCTGGTGCATTGTACATATTCACGCGAGTCCGGGACTCGAGTCCAGGACTCGAGTACTACAACACTGCCAAATACAGTAGAGTCCACTTTAAAGTTGCACTGCCCGTGTTTGGGCCGATTTGGGCGTACAATTTTTTTTAAAAAGTTAAATAGGTATTTTTCTAGAATAGAAAAAGTTATCAGCTTTCATTTGGTACCAAGAACGTAAAAATCCGTCAAGGATTAATGCCAGTCGATTAAAAACAAGAAATGATTAAATGGCTGGCAGGTCATTTAATCGACAGGGTTATGACGTAAATGTACATGTGCGCGTACATGTGTACATTGTACACATACTATGTACATATGAGCGTACGCGCATATGTACAACATGTGAAGCACGTTTCAAGAAAAAGGCTTGTATCTCCAATTCCCGACGTCGGAAATTTAAGTTTTTGATATTTTTCGTTACAGACACTATGAACATCTAACAATGGAAATTGGGCACACACCATTGTTACTAACAATGGGGTTACAATGAACATGTACATGTTTTTGCTCACAGTGAGAGACACGTAAGCTTTCTAAATTCGTTCGCTTGTGTAAATTAATTTTTAAAATCCTTTCACCGAAACACGGGCAATGCAACTTTAACCAATAGAGTAGAGCCCACTGTAAACAAACGGAGAAAACTAAAAAGTAGAATGTAGGTGTACTTTACTGTTCAAAAACAGCCAATTGTCAAAACAGTACGACAATAGACTGCCGAAGTGAATACGTCATATTTTGTTGGTTGCCTAGTCAATGGCTCTACACTACAAATCACTGAACCGTGTCCCTGTGCTTTTGCAATGGTATACTTTTTCCAACGGCCATGATGTTTAAAGCCAATTACCATGGCAACGCACGTCACACTTCCGCTATAAATAATTGACATATGAAATGTACTGTAAGCGTACAGATTTTGTTTTTACAGTGTCAGGTAGGTTAGCAAAGGTTAGCCAACAAAAATTATGTTCGCATGCAGCATAGTCTAAAAAAAAATTCTGTACAATTGTTTGTGAAAAACCATCTGCCTAACACTAGTGCACAATGGTCTTGGTACGTACCATCTTCCTTTCGCAAGGGTCTTTGTTGCACACCGAGTTTCCCAAAACCCTTGTTGCATCGAGTTGAGCAAAGCTGTATTTTAGGGCCTCGGGCTGTTCGACCAATGAGAGACAAGGGATTTTTTTGACCTGGCGCTTTTGACCTTTTAATGAAGCCGTCTCGGTGCTAAAATGGTGGTTGGGTTAATTAAAGGTTGTTAGTCAAACTTTTGTAACAATTAACAAAATGCACCTGGAGGCAATGAAGTGATCAACAAAAATTAACATACTGATTGCAAGATTAGGTTACAATTATTCGCAGAGCCCTCCGTTTGTTTAATGTGGTCAATGGTGCAGAAAGAATCCTTGGGTTAATGAGAAATTGCTTGTCCGAATTACTGTAAATACACCTGCAATTCAAAGAGATTAACGTTTTAACACAATCGTTACGAGATCATTGTACCGTGAGGCCTCCCAGACACCCTGTTTACACTTGATCCCGAGCTCGGGATCGAACACCGAGCTCGGGATCAGCCCCGGATCACAACTAAGTGTAAACGCTCTCGGAACCAAATTGGCCCCGGATCAGACCCCGAGATTTTGGTCTCGCGTTGGCGGATGGTTCGATCCCGAGCTTGGGATCAGTTTGCGGTTAGATAAGCAATTAGTCTTTACCGCAACCTGCCACATCCGCTCCACAGCCGTAGCGGGGGAAAAGCCCGCGAAATTCAAGTGGCCTTGTACACTGTACATGCACAACCCATGCACACACAGTGCATGACCTTTGACTGCAACTTCTGGCACCGCGCTCGAGACCAACTACAGAATGTAAACGCGGCACTCAGGATCATTGCGGTTAACACTAACGCCTTCTTATCAGGGGACCCATCTTGATCCCGAGCTCGGGACCAGTGTAAACACGGTGTCTGATACGTATCCTAGTAAATGGTGCTGGTGGTTGTTGTTGAAGGCCTTTTATGCCATCAACTACACGGTATTAACTTTAGCCATACTTTTTTATCAACTTGAGACGATGAAGAGATGCAGTTTTAGAAGTGGGAGGAACCCCCTCCCCCGGGCCCCCTTGAGAAAATTTATCAACCTTCCTTTTTCAGAAAAGGGGGCAGGGAGGTCGCGTGTATTTCTAATGGAAAACTTCTCGACGCCGCCCCACCCCCGACAAATAGGGACTGCAAAGATAATATAGCGCAAGACATACCACTCATCTGGAGGACTACCTGGAGGGGTGGGGATGGGCCCGGCGCAGGCTCGATTGATCGATATAAGGAGACCAGAGGGGTGGGGAAAGAAAGCGAATGCGGCGAAGTGCCGCCGCGGCACGTGTTCCCACACCTGACCTACGTGTAGCGGTTCTTTCCTCGCCTTCCACCACTGTGGCCCTGGTTCGAATCCCGTCCGGGTCAGTATGTGGATTTGGTTATATATCAGTCCCTGCTTGATTCCGTGGGTTTTCCACACACGTTGGTGTGCGGGGTTTTCCTCCCACCTCTAAAACTGAAAATTTCTTCCCGCACTTCGTGGCTGAGCTAAAAAAAAATCCTACAGGGCAACGATTGAAGTCAGCAAATCCTTCAGCAACTAGATCCCTTAAGAAGGTTAATTAACCTAATCTTTGCAAGATAATTGAAAAATTGTAAAATCATTATCAATGGATTTAAAAGGCTATAATTACAGCTTAAAAACCATTGGTGGTTCCACAATTGTTTTAACCATTCTAGCCACGCCATGCGAATTGAGCTTTCTCTATATACATAAAAACAGCGTGGTTTTGGTGGACACATCATTTTGGTTTAGGCAGGCAGGGTCGAACCATTTCAGAGCTTTGGCTGAGACTCCAGCGTGACTCTGGCATCATGCATCGATCATTTTGGACCTTCGTGTTGCTGAGTCTTATTGCTTGTCAAGTGTGTCAGGTGGGTTAGCAAGGGTTCTATTATTGGATCCTTGAACAGAAACCATTATACATTGGACCACAACTACTTGTGGTGCGGAGCTAAATCTTTTCATAAAAATTGGACAAGCCAATTTAACTCAAAACGGTGCAAATTTATATATTTTGTGTATATTTTTAGACAAGCACGCTGTGTGAATCTTGTGTTACTTGATTTAATTAATGTATCGGTCAAAATACATTAGGCCTGTACGTCCCTTACAAAAATCTCTCATGCCATTCCCATTGGATTTTTCCCATGAGAACACCATGGTGAATTGGCCACCATGTACATGGGATTTTCCCCATGGGGTATTTCCCCATGGGGTATTTCCCCATGGGGTATTTCCCCAGTGGGATTTCCCCAGTGGGATTTTCCCCGTGGGATTTTCCCCGTGGGATTTTCTGTTCAGAAAATCCCCATTGTGTTCCCATGCTGTTTACATAACCCCCAGGGTGTTCCCATGCTCTGTCCAAATCCCATGGTGTTCCCATGCCGTCTGTCCAATTCCCATGGTGTTCCCATGCTGTTAAGAAAATTCCCATTGTGTTCCCATGCTGTCTGTCCAATTCCCATGGTGTTCCCATGCTGTCTGTCCAATTCCCATGGTGTTCCCATGCTGTCTGTCCAATTCCCATGGTGTTCCCGTGCTGCCCATCAAATTCGAATGGTATTCCCATGCCGTCCATCGAATTCCCATGGAGTATCCCATTGGGATCCCTTTATTAAACTTACGTGGTGTTTTTGATAACCCAATGGGTTTCACATGGTGTCCCATGGGTTTCCCATGGTGTCCCATGGGTTTCCCATGGGAATCACATGGGACATTTCTAAAAGTGGTTTAGCCAAAGGAACTTGCCTCAGAAATGATTGATTTGCGGCGGAAGCGCAAATTTTGTTTTTATAAGAAAACTTGGAATTTTCCCTCCTTTTAAGGCTGAAGATGAAGACCTGGTTGAAGACGAAGACCTGGTTGAGGATAAGAGAGGTAAGCCAAGATTAACAAACCACATTGGAATGGGCTGCAAGCATACAGCGTATTACGCACTGTCGGGGTTTCATCTAGGATTTTAAAAACTGCCTGTCCTACTTAGGTGCAGTTAAAAGTAAAACTAGTAATACCCGTCCTGTGACTGGCAAAATTTGAAAGGCACACGAATGCATAAAGTTGTTACGGACACCAGGCAAGTGTAAAATTGTGATACATGTACATGATGTGGTCATGAGGTACGTACGTACGTATGTCCATATGTACAAGAGTCACAACTCCTGCCGCACATATTACAATTACAAGGTCTTTTGTTTTTAACAAAAATGCTATCTAGTCGCTCAAGAGACCCTTTCACTAATAAATTCAAATTTTATGCACGTATGTGCATAACGGACGTGGTAGGCGGAAGTGAATTGAGTCGATTTTACGTACACGTGTTTATATGGCGAGTAACGCCTTTGGCCGTTTCAAACTCGTAAAACGCGGTGAATTTGTGTTTTTGACACAAAATAACAACTGGTAATATAGAGTTCAGATACAGATTCAACCTACTGAGTATCTGTATGGGGCTTACATGGGCGTCTAGGGGTGGACATTTTGAGATAACTGTCGAAAATCTGTGGTTACGGTATTGCGTGAAGCCGTGCGTGCATGGCGTCGCTAGTCATGGGTAGCGAGTACCATGACTGGCAACGCCATGCACGCTAGGCTTCACGCAATACCGTAACCACATATTTTCGACATTTATCTAAACAATTCCACCCCTAGACGCCCGTATAACCTCAAAAAAGATATACAGTAGGTTGAATCTGTATCTGAGCTTTATATTACCAGTTAGAAGCAATATTTTCCTTGTTCTGCTGCCCAAAGGGTGATCCATTATGATTTCCAGTAGTTTATCAGTGAATTAAAGCCTTGGTTTCAAGAGAACTGCATTAAATAATAAAAAGAAATTAACAAAAATTTCTGTCCCTCTCTTCTCTCAGTACTAGCCATGCTAGTGCACTTATGAGAATGGCTATTTAAACAAATACATTTTTTTTTTTTAAATCTTCAGTTTTTCTCACAGCTAAATTTGGTTTAAAAAAAAAACAAATATGCACTTACCCCTACTGATGTTTGATACTGAAGGACAAGGAAATGACTCATCAAGTATTGGTATAAGTGTAGATTTGATGGGAAACTCCATATTTGTGAATATGAGAAAATTGTAACATTTTGCATAACATTTTTCGGTAAGAGTTGGGAAGTTGATCATATTTTCTTTAAAATGACTCATCTAGCATTGGAATAGGCAGATTCTCGTCGATGGCGTCGCCAGTCATGGGTAGTGAGTCCCATGACTGGCAACGCCATGCACGCTCAGCTTCACGCAATACCGTAACCACAGATTTTCGACAGTTATCTCAAAAATTCCACCCCTATACGCCTGTATAACCTCAAAACAGATATATAGGTTGAATCTGTATCTGAGCTTTATATTACCAGTTATTATTTTGTGTCAAAAACAGAAATTCACCGCGTTTTACGAGTTTGAAGCGGCCAAGAACTCCGTTAACCTATTGACTTGTGTACAAAATTACGTACGAGAATCTGCCTATTCCAATGCTTATAGATGAGTCATTTTAAAGAAAATCTGATCAACTTCCCAACTCTTACCGAAAAATGTTATGCAAAATTTTACAATTTTCTTATATTCACAAATATGGAGTTTGTTTCCCATCAAATCTACACTTATACCAATATTTGATGAGTCATTTCCTTGTCCTTCAGTATCAAACATCAGTAGGGGTAAATTGCATATTTGATTTTTTTTAAACCAAATTTAGCTGTGAGAAAAACTGAAGATTTAACAAAACAATTAAAATGTATTTGTTTAAATAGCCATTCTCATAAGTGCACTAGCATGGCTAGTACTGAGAGAATAGAGGGACAGAAATTTCTTTTTATTATTTAATGCAGTTCTCTTGAAACCAAGGCTTTAATTCACTGATAAACTACTGGAAATCATAATGGATCACTCTTTGGGCAGCAGAACAAGGAAAATATTGCTTCTAACTGGTAATATAAAGCTCAGATACAGATTCAACCTATACTGTATATCTGTTTTGAGGTTATACGGGCGTCTAGGGTGGAATTGTTTATATAACTGTCGAAAATATGTGGTTACGGTATTGCGTGAAGCCTAGCGTGCATGGCGTTGCCAGTCATGGGACTCGCTACCCATGACTAGCGACGCCATGCACACACGGCTTCACGCAATACCGTAACCACAGATTTTCGACAGTTATCTCAAAATGTCTACCCCTAGACGCCTATGTAAGCCCCATACAGATACTCAGTAGGTTGAATCTGTGTCTGAACTCTATATTACCAGTTGTTATTTTGTGTCAAAAACACAAATTCACCGCGTTTTACGAGTTTGAAACGGCCAAAGGCGCTACTCGCCATATAAACACGTGTACGTAAAATCGACTAAATTCACTTCCGCCTACACGTCCGTTATGCACATGCGTGCATAAAATTTGAATTTATTAGTGAAAGGGTCTAGTACGTATACATTTTAAAGGCACAGGCTCGTCAGCAATGCGCGCGCGCCAAATTCGTGCTCGAAACACGCAGCTCCATGTCTTTGCTATGGCTGCGTATCGTGTGGCACACATTTGGCGGGCGCGCATTGCTGACGAGCCTGTGCCTTTAAACATCGATTTGAAGTTGGTCACTTTTTGAAACAAAAATTTGGCGCATTTCCTTAGGGTCTATAATTTAGTAAAAAGTTGGGATCTTGAATTTAAAATCTGTAGGCCTACTAATAAAATATTAATTTAACCACAGACTTAAATCGGAGTAATTAATTTCGAAATACATTTGTCTCTTTGTGACGGCGCAATTTTCCATTCATAGGGCTGTTTTGCCTATAGGGCGCAGTATGCCGTTTTTCATTATAGACCACCGTGGTTTTTACGTGGAGACAACGTTTTCACCGGCTGCCCGATTTATTTTCGTACGCTGCATGGTCACTTTTTGCAATTAGAATTTCCTGCAATTCTGCAGCGCTTATTTGTAATGTGAAATCTATACATATGAAATGTTTAAATCTTAAATCTCAAAACTGTACCAGTAAAATATTAATGTAGTCCTTAAAACCGGAGTAATTAATTTCCAAAGACATTTGTCTCTTCGTGAAAACACGAAACGTTATTTTTGCCCCGGCGCGCCTATGTTAATTCCGTCTTCACAGACAGGCAAAAGTGATCTTTTTCTCTTCGTGAAGTTTTCCCATGTGGCTAATTACAGTACATGTACATGTAATTAGACTTTTCGTTATATTTTCGACAAATGGACTTTACCGGGTTGTATAGCCGTGCAGTACTTAATTTGTCGTTTTCGAAAACGCGATATTTGGCCACTTGTGTTTCTTCGTAATGACGGTGATTTTCTTTAGGATACAGCAGTGGCAGGGAAGTTCACTTGGTTTCATAGCAAAATATCTAAGCCAAAAGCACTTACAAACGTCTGTACAATACAATAGCAAACCAAGACTCGTTTTTAATTTTAGAAAACAAATCCTAAAAAAAATCAACCGAGTGTTTTACTTAGCGTGAAGTGTGTCCTGGTACACACGTGAACGTTGATATAACGGCGCCGTGTAATTATGTGCGTGCATCCTTTTCTTGAACAGTGGTTTGCAAGTACGGCTGGACCGAGTTCAAGGGTAACTGTTACTCCATAACTCCATATCGCACTTCAAGAAATGGTGTTGAAACAAAGTGCAAGAGAACCGGCTATGGTATGGCAGTTATTAAAGACCAAGAAACTAATGTAAGTGTCGTCACGGTTATTGCATGGCAGGAAATTCGTCACTGAAAGGGCACTGGGTGAGGTCACAATTCTGTGTGTGTTACGTGTTAGTGTTACAGATCTGTTATCTCAATCAGAATTGTGACCTTGGAACAAACGCCGGCGTGTTAGTGTGTGTTGAAAATCGTACGCAGAACCGTATTTGCAGTGATGAGGGCGCAATTCTGTGCCCCGTGTTAGTGTTAGTGTAACAGATCTGTTAACACGGCGTCTCGGGAAACCATATTAGTGTAACAGATCTGTTAACATCTGTTGATTCGGCATTTTGGGAAATGTCAAGTCGGTATAGGATTCTGCACGACTTTCAACACTAACACTAACACAGAATTGTGACCTTCGGTCCGTGTTACACGAGTTTAACCACTAGTGATTGAAATTTTCAAAATATTCACGGACCCCCAAAAGTCTCAATTGTGGGTAAAATGCAAGATCTAACACATTTATAAGTTGTGTTGAAAAATGAAACTCAATTGAGAATCACGAAAATTAACACCACCCACTTCGTTCAGATTAACTTAACAGATCATATGTTAGCAGATCTGTCGCACTAACACGATATGTAACATGAGGTGTTCAACTAACATGAGATGTAACACTAACACGTCTTAAACATCACGTTAACATATCGAGTCAACATGGTGTTTGTTCTGAGGTCACAATTCTGATTAAGAGCCTGTGACATGCTAAACAACTTTGTGCCTAAGCTTTGCTTCATAATGACGGATTACTTGTTCCGCAAGACATACTATTGTTCGTTTGGATGTAAAAATCAATAAAAGGTGGCCTTTTTCAACTGCAATAAATCACAGACAGAGGGCGCTGTTTGGAGTGCATCACATAAGGAAGACAAAAGGGAAAAGTTAAGAAAAAACAAAAGACTTCAAGTTGGACTTGTGACAAATTGCTGCAGTTTCTACCCCCAGTTTTGTCATGGCTTACAGCAGGCAACATGTAAAACAAACTCAAACAGCCATGGATTACAAAGGTTTTTAGGAAAATTGAGAAAAAAGTGGAATCTTTTGTGCACAGTTGAATGTGATTTTCCTGTGTTTGCGTCTTGTGACATAGTGACCTTGGTCATGAATATGCATATTTTCATTAACATAAAAACTAAAAACCTTTGTTTTAACACCCAAAGCAAGCTCCAAATAGGATTTTTATGACTTTAACTGAGTAGAGTGGTTTTAAAGCATAGATTTCATTGATAAAAATCCTAAATAAGGGGCCCTTTAAGTTAACAGATATGTTACACTGACACTAACACGCAACGCAGAGTTGTGACTTCGCCCTATGTACAGTGCAAAGAAATAACATGGTGTTAACACCCTGTAAACAGATCTGTAAACACGGTGTTAACCTGGACGTTCAGTTAGAGGCCGAGATTAATGCCGTATTAACAGATCTGTAACACTAACACGTAACACACACACAGAATTGTGACCTTACCCACTGTCATAAAATGTGTATTTGGAGCAGGGTTGTATAGTCGAGTCCATCACAAGTCTATCACAAGTCCAGTCGACACAAGAAGCAAACTAAAGCCCGCCGCACACGTGAGGTCGTTTGCGAGCAAACGGTCATTCGTGCGGTTAAATTTTGCTGCGTTTTTCGCCTCGCGAGGTAGTCTTGATGCAAGACCGAGTTCGCGATCCCCACATTGTTCATTTTAGCCGCCAGAGGGCGTACCTACACTTACAACGTGAACTCGTATTTCAGGTGCGCCCTCTGGCGGCCAATGGTGAATAGTCTATGTACATCGTGTATTGCGCGCAAAAAGGCAGTCTTTCCGAAAGACTACTCGCGAGGCCGCGTGGCCAAAATCTCGCCCTGTGCGGGGTATGGGTACCGATTGCTGAGCCAAGTGCTATGCTAAAATGAATGTAGCTGGCCAATTAAAACCGTCCCCTATTCACGTGATATGAATACAGCGCGCGCGCGCGGGCACCGCCAATGTCGCCAAACCTTTGCTAAAGTGTGGTGACCTTGGATGGGTTCGCGCGCGCGCTGTTTTCGTATCGTGCGCTAGCCTCGGGGAGAAGCCTGGGGCCGTATTCATAAAACACACTTAACCTAAGGGCAACACTTACACTTAACTTTTAAGGAATTCACTTTACTAAGAAAATCCCTTAAGTGATATTCAAAAACGTTCTAAGTGCAACACTTTACTAAGAGTGTCACTTAAAGATAGTTCTAGATAAGGGAAACCCTTAAGTGAATTATTGATATATCATCCAATCACCGCACTCCATTCAAGCTCATTTGCATACTTGTACATGGCAACGAAATGGCTGACAGCAAAATAAGTCGATCCCAAATATGGAGAAGGAAATGCTTGTGGCAGAACATGGAAAGAGGAGAGAAATCCTGTCATCTTTTGATGCCGCCCTGCAGTTGGCTAATTAGGTAGTCAGCAATTTAAAGGCACAGGCTCGTCAGCAATGCGCGCCCGCCAAATTCGTGCTCGAAACAGGCAGCTCCATGCCTTTGCTATGGAGCTGCGTATTGCGTGGCACACATTTGGCGGGCGCGCATTGCTGACGAGCCTGTGCCTTTAAACTTGCATCTGCGCTGCCAGAGTAGTGTCAAGAAATAATGGAAAATTGTGTGATTTCAACCATGGCTACAGGTTTGTTTGAGTGACTTCTAAAGTCTGTGTTGATGTCTAATTGGATTTCTGAAATAACTATAGGCCTAACCACTGTAGGCTACACCATTGGTTCAAACGTAACTTTGACGTACCGTAGATCAGTTAATCTGAACCTAGGCATGTGTTCACCTACCAAAATACACAGCTAAAAATGCTCAATGCACAGTTTCTTTGAAGATGGGAGCACACATTTTTGATCACAGCAACATTTTGGACTGGTGTAGGCCTAGTAAAAGATTAAATTTAGATATTGAGCTGGGCCTATTAAACGTTCATGACGTTAGGACTAAACATGCTAAACTACAGCCTAGGCTACACGTGATTTTCCATGTTTACATGAAAGTACGACAAGTTCTGAAAAAAACAGCTTAGCCTAGCACCCCTGCACAAAAAACGCAGCAAAATTTCACCGCACACGTGAACCTTTTGCTGAGCAAACGGCCACAAGTGACCGTTTGCTCAGCAAACACCTTAACACGCACAAAGGAATGCGTCTGTTAGGGTTCATTTGAATAGCTTGTGATTTAATTTAAGTCCACCCGGGGACTTGTGGTGGACTTGTTGGACATGTGAGGACTTGTGATGGACTTGTAATAGAGTCGACTATAACCCTGTTTGGAGGAGTATTTTTGAGTTTACCGTGAATTTCCAGCCCTGTCATTGAGGTGTCCAATCGAACATTCGTACATTATACAAAGCAGATCCAGTTCATTGGTTACCTCTGTGTTAATACCGCATATGTCCCTTCTTTTGTTTCTACACCTCTTTGGCATTACGATTGCGCATGGCTGACCTCGACTTCAAATATGGAACCAGGCTAAAATGTACAATTGCTTTGAACAAAATTATTGAAGGCATGGACTTTTTTCCTCTCTTCGTTTTCTCAGAATGTACGTAAGGTTACTTGTATAAAACAAAATACAAAGTAGGGTTTTATCAATCCTCAATCAAGCAAATATATCGGGCAGTTTGTACGTTCCCCAGTCCTCTTCCATTTTTAAAGTTCATTCAGGTTCATTTCAAGATGTTCACAAAAACAGACCCACACCGACACAAACCGACAAAAAGGCCTACAGGCTGACATTCATTTCTGACTTCCCCTGTCTTTTGGGAACAAATACGCGGTGCGCGTTTTATTTCCTAACTCCCCAAATACGTTAAATATCTTTAATAATACATTGCCTTACTGCTACTGTACAATACCAATAACACAATAACTGTCACTTCACAAAAAGCCTGGGTAAAAATAACACTAACCTTTTATGTCAATTTCGTTGCAGAACTTCATAGCGCAGATGGGTAAATCACTGCGCTACGATTCAGTTTTCTGGCTGGGCTTGAACGATAAACAAACCGAGGGCAAATTTTTCTGGAGTGATGGACAAGCAATGACGTATTCGTAAGTCAAAATAAAACAGCGCTTCAATGGGAAATGAAATCCACATTAAAAATATGAATAAACACAACAATAAAAATGTATAATTTGTTTCGTCAGCAAGACACCTACACATTTAATGATCGAACTACATGTACATAACTATAGAAACAACTTGGCCATTTGAAGACGCTTTTTTAAGACAGATTACATGATTGGAAAAACTAAAACAAACAAACAAAAAACCCAAAAAACAAGTACATACATGTATTTACATAATTAAATGTTAATAAACTGCTTTGTATATGCTGAAGAAATTTCAGCCACATCGATGCAGTAATACTTTAGAAACCTTTAGAATACACTGGTTTTGAAGATGACAAATGCCACCGCGTTGTGCATTTGTACGGCTAATAATGAGGTTTGAATGATATGTACACTTAGCCAAACCCGTTTATCAACAGACCGATCCAGTAACAGTAAGCCTCACCCATCAGCCACTTTAAAGTGCGCCTCAAAATACATTAGATCGTTTAGATCACCAAAAGACGATGTCCTTCAATGTCCTTCAAAATGATTGGTTGGTGTGAATTTCGAGGCGGGGCTTCAACACTTCTGGATCAGTCAATATAATCCTTTACTGTTCCAGAAACTGGAATCGAGGAGAACCAAATAGTGTTCACGAAGACTGCGTGACGATGTATCTGAAATCACCAAATGCAGGCAAATGGAACGATGAACGATGTTCCAAAGCATACAGGGGTGTATGTCAGCAGCTTAAAGGTAATCATGTGTTAAAAGACTGTAGTGCGGGTTCTTTTTAGAACACACATTGTACCGTACTAGTACTGTGCATGTGTTTTATTCACCATACGCAGGCCTTCGCATCCTACGGCACCTGTATTAATGGAACCATCTTTGTTTGCCTAACAGGGGGTGATGCTTCAGCGGCTGGTGATACATCTTCAGGTAAATTGGCAAAGAATTACCTTTTGTTTTAAAATAGAAATTCCCAAGTGATGCGTGGCCTTCTGTGCAACAGGGTTATTATTATTATTATTATTATTATTATTATTTCTTTCTGGTATTCATACCAAGGATTCCTCAATAGTGCTCATTGCACTGTCACTCGCAAGCGTGAGGAAACCCATGAAGAATTAGAATTAGAAATGGCCAGAGACACCGGGGATGATCCCCCTTGCTCTTTACGAAAGAATGCTCTGGGATCTTTAGAGTGCGTTTTTCATTACCTAACACACTGGACCAACGGCTTTACATCCCTTCCGAAGGATGGAGCAAGTGTGGTTGAGTGCCTTGCCCAAGGGCACAGGTACCGTAGCCGTGGGGAGGTTCGAACCTGCAATCCCAAGTTTTCACCTATGATTGCGAGTCAATGACCTAAACCGCTCGGCCACGGTACCCCACGTTAACCACACCTATCCTCTTTTTTTTATTTGATCAGAGTCTAGCATGTTAATGGACATGAAACAATCTAAAGTGTAACAAGATGGTCTGCACATTGCATAAAATTACATTGCAGACAATTATGAATGGTATAGTGGCCCAGGTAAATGTTTTCTCACGACACAATTGCTTTATTGCTAATACGGTTTATTTCCTCCATGTCGGCGAGGCAACTTGAAATATCCAGAACTATCGATAACCGCAACCGATTAACTGCAACAAACAATAATATATAAACAATAATTAATACACTATTACTTAACATGGGATTATTTGTGCTGCAAAGCGAACCAGTACATGGTAACGTGCTGAAAACCATGTACCAACAATGTAATCTGCTTCTGTAGACATGACTTAACAATACATCAAACTTGCCAAAAAATAAATGTTGCTCGACATTTCTAAACCACTAACCAAAATAAGGGAAAACAAATAGTCTATAAATGAATTGAAATAACATTAACTCACCAAAGGTAACAGCACCCTGTATCTTCCTGGCCACTATGATGCATACATGTTCACTTCATGAACACTACCTAGCAAGTGAACCACTCCTAGTACTAAACAAAGCATCTAAGGCAAGTCAGTCAGGCATGCTGGCATTCAAGCCCAGGTTGAAGCATGCAGGCATTCAAGCCTGGGTTCAGGTATGCAGGCATCCAAACCTGGGCTCAGGTATGCAGGCATGCATTTATCTACTTTTAGTCACTCAGTAATTTGCATAACAACCAGGGGCTTAGTATTGTACCAACATTTGACTTTGAATGCATTTGGTCTTTACATCCCCACCCCTCAATTGTGCCTTGTCACAATTAACAACCTATAAGTGCGAGAACAAATGTTCAATAATTAACAACGTCCGATAAAAAGTCTCTATGTAAAGTCTGTATCTCATCAGAGTCACTCAGCTAGACAGAATCAGCCTCCAAAATTAAGCACAGTTTTTCCACTGGTCGTTCGACTACTGAAGTTGGAGTTTTCACTTGCACTACTCGTACAAGACCCTTCGAATCCTTCCTGGTGGTGACAACTCTTCCAAGGGTCCACGAATTCCTGGGCATTTTGTCGATTAACAGCACTATGTCACCCACCTGAGCGTTTCTTCTGGGTTTCAGCCACTTCTGGCGTTCTTGAAGTAGAGGTAAGTATTCAGACACCCATCTTTTCCAGAATACATCTACAAGATACTGGACTCTTCGCCATCGTTTGCGTACATAACAGTCATCTTTGGAGAATTCTCCAGGAGAAACTCCTGCACCGTGTGCCAGCAGTAAATCATTGGGAGTCAGAGCTCGAAGATCACCTGGATCTGTTGAACATGTTGTAATTGGACGGCTATTTAGTACAGCTTCCACCTCACAAAGCAATGTGTATAAACCTTCGTCGTCTAGTCGATGATTGAGCTCATACAACAGTCCATACATTATCTTTCTGACAGAACGAATTAAACGTTCCCAGACTCCACCGAAATGAGATCCAGTTGGCGGATTGAATTCCCAGCTGATGCCCTTATTGCACAGCATATCTCCTACTCTCGACTGGTTCAGCTTAGCTAATTCCTGGCGTAACTCCTTCTCTGCCCCAACAAGATTTGTGCCATTATCCGACCTGATATGCTTTATCATTCCTCGTCGGGCTGTAAATCTCCGGATCGCATTGATTGTCGAGTCAGTGTCCAAGGAGTAGGCTACTTCTAGGTGAACAGCACGAGATGAAAGACATGTAAATATCACCCCATAGCGTTTCACTGCAGCCCTGCCACGTTTCACCATCAGTGGTCCAAAGTAGTCCATACCTACGTTCGTAAAGGGAGGCAGATTGGCTTCAAGACGCTCAGCAGGCAAGTTTGCCATCATCTGCTCACTTGGTCTTTTCTGATATTTTCGACAGATCACACATCGAAGAGCAATTCTCTTTGAAGCAGCATTTGCTCCAATTATCCAGTATTTTTGTCTCACATGTGCCAGCATAGCATTTCTCCCTTGATGACCAACACGTCTATGTGCCTCGTCCAATAGCAATGTAGAAACTGGGGAATCCTTGGGCAAAATAATCGGATGCCTTGCATCGAACTGAAGGGCAGATGCTCTATCAATTCGTCCTCCCACTCTCATAATTCCATTTACCAGTACTGGACTCAGCTTACAGACGGCACTTGACTTGGTAATACTTCGACCCTCTGCTAAACGTTTCAGCTCATCCGGGAAGGCTCTTTGCTGCACGTACTTAACCAATGCCACTTCAGCAGCATCCAGCATGTCAGGGGTCAGGTAGGTTAGTTGACCATATTTACCTTGAGCTTTAACCTCGTCCCTTCCGGTCTTCAACAGGAGGAACTGACGTTTAAACAACAATATCCAAGCTACAATTCTTCTTAGTCGGGTCCAGCTCGAGTATTTCGTCAACAACTCATCTATTGCGTAGGGTGTTTTATCCACTAAAGCCGCATTTCCAACTGCTTTAACCTCTGCATCACCAGCATCAACAGGAAGCATTACTTTCATACTTGGCCATTTATCTTCTGTGTTCCACAGGAAAGCAGGACCATTTAGCCATCGTGGCTTGTTCAAGAACTTGTTAACTTGCAACCCTCTTGAAGCATCATCTGCTGGATTGAGCTTTGTTTCAACATACCTCCACTGATTAACATCAGTAGCCTCCCGGATCACCTGCACTCTGTTGGCAACGAATGTGTGGTAGCGGGCCGAATCATTAGCGATATACTTCAGAACTGCTGTACTATCTGTCCAGAAATAGACAGCATGTATGTGGTCATCGAGTTCATCTTCCAAAATCTTATTTATGCGAACCGCCATAGTTGCTGCTGTCAATTCCATCCGTGGCACAGTCACTTTCTTCAAGGGAGCGACTCTGGATCTGCCAATCAGGAAAGAACAGTGAATGTCTCCTCGATCATTCACTTGGCGCAAGTATGACACGACTCCATAACCACTATCACTCGCATCACAAAAGTTATGAATTTGCCGCTGGATAACATCAACATTCAGTGATTTATAGCATCTAGGAACAACCAGGCTTCTCAACTTCTGAAGGTCTGCCAGCCACTCATTCCAAGCTTGTAAATCATCTCCTTTGACCCTTGCATCCCAGTCAGCATTTTCTTTACATAACTTCTGCAGGAGGCATTTGACTGGCAAAATAACAGGGCTGGCAAATCCTAAAGGATCGTACACCGAGCTTACGATTGACAAGATGTTCCTCCTGGTTGGTTCCTTTATTATCGTCGAGTTCATAAAGCCCAGTGTATCAAGTTTGACATCCCAGCTAACACCCAGGGCCCTTTCATGTGGCATCAGAGAAGGATCGCTCACGTCTAACCTGAAGCTCTTGGCGGTATCAGCAACAGGCACAGCTTGCATTACACCTTGGTCATTGCTGATCCACTTGGTTAGATTGAACCCGCCTTTCTTGCAGAGTGCTTGTAACTTTGTGATTAGATCAATCGCATCATCTGAGGACTTGACAGACTTCAAACAGTCATCAACATAGAAGTTTCTCAGAATGGTTTCTGCAGCTACTGTATAGGCGTCGTCAACATTACTCAGTGCTGTGAGCCTCAACGCATAGTTTGAGCAAGAAGGTGAAGAGACAGCACCAAACAGATGCATCTTCATTCGATAGATTGTTGGCTTTGTACACAGATCTCCATTTGACCACCAGTAGAACCGCAGGTAGTCTCTCTCTCGCTCAGGAACCAAAACTTGATAAAACATCGATTCAATGTCGCCCATTATAGCAATGCTCTCTTGTCTGAATCTCATCAGGACGCCGATCAGGTTATTCGTCAGGTTCGGTCCAGGGAGAAGTAGATCATTCAGGGCAATCCCATTATAACTGGCAGTACAGTCGAAAACAACTCGAACCTTTTCCGGTTTTCTCACATTGTAAACGCCATGATGAGGTATGTACCAGATTCGTCCATCTCTCCTATTCACCTGCGACTCTGGTACTACCTCAGCATATCCTTTGTCAAGGACGTTTGACATGAAGAGATTATAGTCATGGCTGAACTTCTCATTATTCTTAAGTTTCCTTTCAAGATTTTGAAGACGCTTCAATGCCATAACAGAGTTGTCAGGCAACTCAACCTCGTTTCTGAAGGGCAGGCCAATCTGGTAATGATCATCTACTAACTTACAGGAATTGCTGACCTTTCTCATAAACAATCTGTCCTCGTGAGACGGCTCCCGTTTGTCATCTACTGTACGCTCCGGAAAGTCGTAGTTCAAACTCTCTCTGACCAAGTTGTTAAGTCTCTTGGCTTCCTCATACCTTTTAGCAACAACATCCACGAAGTTTACAGAAAACTGTTGACATTTTGGAGACGACCTTACGACATTCCATGCTACCCATCCAAGGGCCGTCTTTGTCGCATGAGGGCTACCACGTGGTCCTGTTCTAACTTCTAAGGGTGAGTAAGCATCAGGAACATTGTTGCCAATCAACAGATCAATGTCTGCATCAACTTGAGGAAGATGAAGATCCTTCAGGTGGTCCCAGTGAGACACATCATCGTGCTTTGGTATATGGTGTTTCTTCACAGGAAGGTTGTGCTTGGTATAAGCTCTTGCAATGTTAACTGTATCCGTACCGTCCAAACTCTGTACCTCTAGGCCTCTAATCAGGTAGGTATCCATACTGTGGGGCACACCCATTGTGTCCAACTTAATGCGCATTCGTCTGCCTACGCCACATAACTTCTTCATCAAGGCTTCACTGCAGAACGACACACTACTTCCTGGATCCAGAAATGCATAAGTGACGACATCATTCAGTCCATTAGTGAGTCTCACACGAACGGGGATGATTGCCATCGTACACTCTCCCTCGCTATCGTTGTCACAGGCTACATTGGTATACTCAACGTTTTCATTCGTGGGTTTAACACTCGGCTGTTTCTGATCTCCATCAAACCTTGAGAATTTTTGGGTCATATCACTGCGGTTCACATGCAGAAGAGTTGGATGCCGACCTTTGCAAACATCACATACAGATTTGATGTTACATGTCCTCTTCATATGTCCTCTCCTTAGGCAACCAAAGCAAAGTCGCTTCTTCCTTAAGAACTCTATTCGGTCGCTCAACGGTTTCTCTTTTAGCGTAGAGCAGCCTTTCAACAAGTGTGAACCATCGCAAAACCAACATACCCCTTTGCTATCCTCCTTAAAGGTCTTGATCTCCTCAGTTTCTCTTGTTGCCACAGCTATCTTTGACCTCGTCACACAATTAGCAGCTTTCTTCTGAAAACTTACAGGTGAAGTGAAAAAAGCATCTCTGCCATAAACTGGATCATTAACCTTTCTGGACTCAAACTTGACAAACTCCACTAGGTGATGGAATCGCACCAATTCTCCCCTTTTCTTGCACTGTTGCACACAAGATCTCCATCTGTCATGACAGGTGTATGGGAGCTTCATGACCATGGTCTTGATATTCTCACTGTATTCCAAATACTGTAAACTACCCACACATCTGACGGCACTCTCACATTCACTGAGGAAGATTGCATAAGTATCAAGAGCTTTGGGGTTATCTGCCTTTAAGGGGGCCACGAAGCAGCTTTCTTGATGAATGCATTTGCTATCACCTCAGGGTTTCCATAGCGCTCCGTAAGTTCCTTGACAGCTGCCTCATATCCAACAGCACCGTCGAGGTAGCCATATCCCGTCACTATTTTATGCGCCTCTCCTGTTGTCAACTGCTCCAAATAATACAGACGTTCATCGTCGGTGTCACACAACTTTGCCACCCTGGCATTAAACATTCTCAGGAATCGCTTAAACTCAATTGCCTCACCACTGAATTTCTCCATTTCCAATTTCGGCCTTTGCAGGTGTCTAATCATTTCATTCACTGACCGATCTCCCACCTCTTCACCATCTTGCGGCAGTTTACCCATTGATTTTCGCGGATTGGTCTTTCCAATGGTGGCATCTTGCGATGGTCTGCTTGCCGGTACTTGAACAGCTTTAGCATCCTCCGCTCGAGTAACCTCATTTACAGCATCTTGTCGACTATCAATGACACTAACATGTCGCACATCAACATCGCTGAGAAGTTGTGGCGGATACCTTGCTGGTCCATGCAACAGTGGAGTACCCGCAATTCTATTGTCAGCTGGCAGAGGCGTTTTACCCAAAACAGCACTGTCGTACTGATCCAAGAAATCTGTAAATGACTGCATCCAGTGAGTTGACTCAGGTGTGACCGAGGCCATATCCGATCTTGACTTTTCATCTTCCCTTTTAACAGCTCCGAGTACATCTGATCCAACCTTGGCTGATCCAAACTCCTTCTGTGAAGCTTCTACATAGCTCTCTTTATCCTCGATACTTTCTCTACTTGCTCTTTCAAAACTCTCTAAGACCTTACATCTTGCTTCTGAAACGGCAACCTCTGTCTCCATCTCAATTTCTTCCTCACGTTGCTTTAACTTTAACCTTTCAACCTCAAGAACTTGCTTCTCTTTTAAAGCCCTTTTACGAGCGACTAACTCCGCCATCCATTGTTCTTCCTGAATAAGTTGTTGAGATGTCTTCGAGCGTTTTGATGATCTCGAAGATTTCGATGACTTTGACATCTTTGGCGATTGCTGTTTGACCATCCAATCTTGGATCGTTGTCCTTACATTTGAAAGCCAGATGTCCTTATCCGAGTACCAATCCTTCACAAACTGCAAACGTTCATCTTCATTAAGCAACTTGCAGTATTCATCGTAGCATTTCATAAATTCCTCAAGCGAGTTCATCCACTCCTTATGTAGATGCGTCATCTCGTCAAGCGATGGATTGGTTCCCATCTTATCTCGAATGCCATCGGACTTCACTTTAATAGCCCGCCAAACCTCGCCTAATCCCTTGTACTTCATCTCTCTACTGTATGCAGCACCTTTTTCTGTTTGTTTTCTCTGCCGCTCCGATGCCGACGCCATTGTTCCAAACTGTCTCTTTGTTAATGATATAGTGGCCCAGGTAAATGTTTTCTCACGACACAATTGCTTTATTGCTAATACGGTTTATTTCCTCCATGTCGGCGAGGCAACTTGAAATATCCAGAACTATCGATAACCGCAACCGATTAACTGCAACAAACAATAATATATAAACAATAATTAATACACTATTACTTAACATGGGATTATTTGTGCTGCAAAGCGAACCAAGTACATGGTAACGTGCTGAAAACCATGTACCAACAATGTAATCTGCTTCTGTAGACATGACTTAACAATACATCAAACTTGCCAAAAAATAAATGTTGCTCGACATTTCTAAACCACTAACCAAAATAAGGGAAAACAAATAGTCTATAAATGAATTGAAATAACATTAACTCACCAAAGGTAACGGCACCCTGTATCTTCCTGGCCACTATGGTGCATACATGTTCACTTCATGAACACTACCTAGCAAGTGAACCACTCCTAGTACTAAACAAAGCATCTAAGGCAAGTCAGTCAGGCAGGCTGGCATTCAAGCCCAGGTTGAAGCATGCAGGCATTCAAGCCTGGGTTCAGGTATGCAGGCATCCAAACCTGGGCTCAGGTATGCAGGCATGCATTTATCTACTTTTAGTCACTCAGTAATTTGCATAACAACCAGGGGCTTAGTATTGTACCAACATTTGACTTTGAATGCATTTGGTCTTTACAAATGGGATAAACCACCCTTGGGACCATAAAAAACACTGACACTATAAAAGAGAAAAGAAAAAGGGTGGCCTCTTTATAGTGGTGCATTAGCAGTATACACATGGTATTTGGGACCAAAGACAGGTGGCCACTATAAGCAGGCGCCCTGTCTATCAATGTGGCCTTAATAGCAGGTTTTATTATCACTGGTCTGTGATCTTTCTAAGGATGCCTTCCTGGTTGGACGAAATTTGGCAAAAATTGCTACTTGCTGATCTCCAGGTATAGTAACTGGATTAGTGCGAGTGCGGACTGTAGAGACCGTGGCTATAGCTTGGTGAACATCCAGGACAAGGCAACCAATGTAAGTTGTATCTTTGTACTCGCTTCAGAAAATTAATCTTAGGCCTAACTGCTTTTGTATTGGTTCTTTGTCTTTTTTAGGTGATCGGTGTGAACTCCGATCACCTATCGTTTATTTACGGTTTATTTGTCTTTTCTTCTTTTTCCGAACAATTCCAGAGTTTTTCTTCAGAACGGTTCAAGATACACTATGAACAACTAACAATGGAAATAGGGCACACACCATTGTTAATAACAATGGTTTGTGCCCAATTTCCATTGTTAGTTGCTCATAGCGATATCAACTTGAAACATTGCAAGTGCATGAGTGTTCTCCCAAACAATCGTGGACGTTTTAGGGAGATCTAACAAAGAGAACAATATCGTCCGCGATTGGCAAGCGAACGTCCGCGATTCGCCAACGAGAGTAAGGAAAATCCAAACAAAAGAGGAACAAAGGGACGTCCGCGATTGTCAGTGAGTTCACACCGACCTACCTGGACTTGACTAAGCCCCGAATTGAGGTCTTCTATGTGGAAATTTACCAACGTATCGAGGACGCCACGCGAATCGAGGACGTCCTCGGTTTGTGATTACTACATGTTTTCACTACACAGTGTTACATGTATGGGTGGGGGGCGGGCGTTTCATAGTTATCATAAATACCATCCTCGCTTCTTTGCCGAAAATTACTGAACTTAATGAGCCAATCTCGACCCCCCCTCCCCCCATTTCAATGTTGGGCCTGGGACTCGCCGCGGCGGGCGCAACTCCGAACAACATTGAATTGGGGGGGGGGGGGGGGGGGGGGGGGGGGGCGGGGGGCGGGGGGGGGGTGGTAACATCCTCCTCAACCGAGCTGCGTCAACTGTACAGAATTGCTAACACGTTTTGTCGAAACAATAAAAATACACAGGCGAATTGTAGCAGAAATTAATTTAAATATTTACCAACAATTTATTGCACAAATACATTTATTTCGACGACTCTCCTCGGAGCAACACCAACAGACCGGCGCTGGGTGACCAAGGGTAATAACAGCGTACCTGACCCTTTCCGCAAAAGACCTGAAACGTAATGACGTCACGCGATGTTTACCGCGGTGCATTATGGGTGAAAAGTGGGGCCGAAATCGCTAGTTTTCGAACTTCGCGTGCGTTGCATGCATAGCGCCTATCGTATTTATATGCACGTAACTTTGTGAACTTTACTAACCGCTTCGCTGGCGATAAACGTCCAAAACAAAGATCGTAAATTTATAAAATGGTTCGTGTCAACTTAGTTGTGCCTGCGTGAGTTTTAAGCGCACGACGGACACCGGAACTATGGTGTTAACTTTTAAGGCTTCAAAAGGCGGCGAAAATGGCCCTGCAATAATTGTGCAAACTAGCGATGCAGAGATTTTGTCCCTATTTTGTACCCATAATGCACCGCGGTAAGCATTGCGTGACGTCATTATGTTAAAGGTTATTCTTCCATATCTGTACCGAAAGGTACAAGTATACGGTCTTTCGACAACGTTCGACCGTCGTCAAACACGTTTCGTTTAATTTGTGTTTTATCTCATATTAATTTCCTCATTTCATTGAATGATGCAATTTTTACAAAAGTAATTTTATTTATTTATTTGTTTCCATTGAAGGTATGTAATATGTTAGATTTGGAAAATACATGTGGTTATTGAATGTCAAAGCGCCCCACTGGACAAGCCTGCAACGGTTAACCTTTTAAAAAAATTATATATATATATATATATATATATATTCCGTTCGGCGGTAAATCGTCGGATAAGACCGTGACAGCGGATCGCGTTGTCAGTATGGCCACAATAACAAAAACGACATTTTCAGATTCACAATTCATAAATTGTCTAACTTTTTTTTTTCTGTTTGATGGCGTCTGCCCGGGTTGATTTTGTGGGTCCTATGGACAATCACATTTGAAAAAAATCAGGACAAAAAAGTGTTTTTTTTCCCCAGTTTGTATCCAGGAGACGACTTTGGTATTCTTATTCATCCAAGTTTTGGTAATAAATCATTTTAAGCAGAGGCATTTAGGCCTCATTATGGTGTGGCAATTGTATTTGGGGCTATTACGCAATTCGTTTTACTGAGGCTGGCTATATAAGCACGCGGTCGCAAACTACGTCCTCGGTGTTGTACACGTAGTCCTCAGTGTACGTTGTTTACAAGTATACCTGGGTGCGTGTGTGTGTACGAACGTGTAGTACACTATACGAACCTGCACACAATGAAGTAGTCTTTGTTGAATGGTTGAATGGTTGGTTGGTTGGTTGAATGGTTGAATGGTTTATTCATCTCTTCGATCCCACAAAAGAGGGTATGAGAGCCAATAAATTACAGTCGGATAAGAAAAATAAACTAAATAAAAGTGAGTTACAGGCATTATACAAATAAACAGTTAATTTATTGAATTTTGACATAATCATCTTAATAAATTTAGCTAAGTTACATAGTTGATTTGAGCTGCGTACATTGAACAAAAGTCCCAGTTTGTCAGGATTTGGTCTAGTCCAATAAAATCTCTTGATAAGGGTGGATCTTTCGTGAGTGAGAGACGGACAAACAAGAACATAATGAAATTCATCACAGTTAACGTGGCTATTACAAAGTGGGCAAATATTGACTACTGAAGAATTAGGTACAGAACGAGTCTCAGTATACGGGAGATGATGGTGAAAGATGGTCTAACGTTGCTTGGTTCGTGTGGACAGTGAACTAGTTTATGCGCCGTACGTGCTCGCGGTCGATATTGCACTGTGTGTGGACAGTTCCCTGTCCACACGGTGCAATGTCGACCGCGGGCAGGTACACGAATCAAACAACGTAAGAACGTCTTTCACAAAAACTAACAATGAAGGTCCACATAAACCAGGTAGACTTACACAGGTTCGCAGACGAGTTGTCTCAACATTTAAAAAATGATAATGAAAGTGGGAGGGTTCAAAAAAATGTATAAGGTGTGTAACGATGCCCTTTAACGATTTGTGGAGTTAGGGCGAAATCCTGCATGCGTTTCGTTTTTGAGTAAAAATGTTTTTCAGCCAAATTTCCAACAGTGCACGAGTACAAAGCGAGGTTCGCGTATGTGTATATGTGTATGTGCGCACAAGTGTGACAAGGGCTCAGTACAATTTTTTCCGTGGGCATTTTTATCTAACCCTTCCTTCATGGGTCAAATGAAGGTCAAGCAAAATAAAAAATCACATATTTTTGGTACAAAACCACACTTTTGCAGTGTAGTAATACACCTCAAAAATATACCGAAACTTCATGAAACTTGGCACAGGCAGAGGATCCATGACAATCTTCCAAAAGCCTGTATGTCTTCATGACGCTGTCATTCATACATGTACATATATTCAAACAATTCCTCCGCAGCAATTGCATGTTTTAAGGCATTAACAGTATTTCAATGCATAGAATGTCTTACATTATCAAAATGACGTCATCAGACAAACCGTCATTTGGCCTGATCACCTAGCGTTTGTAACAAAGACAAACGCATTTGTCAATTTTTTTGTAAACATTTTTTTTCTAGATTACAGGCTTTAATATTTTTAACACGCTACATGTATTTATGTGATGCGTCAACAGGTTAACCGAGATTTTGTTTCTAAAATACGTCATACATAGGTACTCGTTAATTGTATGACCTGCTGTGATTTTGTCGCAGGATTTTGTAGTGTCCCTTGTCGCATTAACTGGAAAATACACGTCCGAAGTCTTCATTGGTGCAAATGACAGGAAGTGGGAAAGTCACTTCTACTGGGACCGTGGTAGCAAAGTGTCATACACGTAAGTATTGTAATCGGTCTAAAATCCCTGTGACGTCACTAAGGCATCTTCGATTATAACAAATACAGTACATGTATGACAAAATCCCAATTTTAATGAAAAACACTGATCACACGAAACTTTGTTTTGGTTCGGAAATGTTCTTTTGTACGTTTTTATCAGGAACTGGAGATCAGGAAAACCTGACGTATCCGGGGACTGCGTTAAGATGAGTATGCGAGCACCAAACAGAGGGACCTGGGGCGACGGCAGCTGCTTTCATTACGGACATTATATCTGCCAGCAGTTCCCAAGTTAAAGACCATCAGGAGGTATTGACATGACACTCGGAACGACTTCAGAATTAAGTTTTGATAATAAATCGGTAGCCTAGGGTTTATTATGGTATAAAATAAAATACTCTCTATATCTGAAAGAGTGAAACTAGAGACTATTTCAGAGTAAACATCTCTCTAAGTTTAGATTGAAAAGTTTGAAAAAAGGACCCCTTTAAATTTTAGTGACTATTCGAGTGAAATTTCAGGCTATCGGAGTGAAGAAATTTCACTCCAATTCTTCTGAGAGGGAGTGATTTTTCACTCTCATGAATTTGGAGAGTGCATGTACAGCAAATTATTGTGATTTGCAATAGACTGCCGAAGTTAATATGTCATATTTTGTTAGTTGCCTAGGCAATTGGCTCTAAACTAAATATCACTTAAAGTTGCACTGCCCGTGTTTGGGCCGATTTGGGCGTACAATTTTTTTTTAAAGTTAAATAGGTATTTTTGTAGAATATAAAAAGTTATCAGCTTTCATTTGGTACCAAGAACGTAAAAATCCGTCAAGGGTTAATGCCAGTCGATTAAAAACAAGAAATGATTAAATGGCTGGCAGGTCATTTAATCGACACGTAAATGTAAATGAGCGCGTACATAATGAGCGTACGCGCACATGTACAACATGTGAAGCACGTTTCAAGAAAAAGGCTTGTATCTCCAATTCCCGACGTCGGAAATTTGGGTTTTTTCGTTACAGAGACACGTAAGCTTTCTAAATTCGTTCGCTTGTGTAAATTGATTTTTTTAATCCTTTCACCGAAACACGGGCAGTGCAACTTTAACCGTGTCCCTGTGCTTTTGCAATGGTACTTTTTCAAACGGCCATGATAGTTTAGGGCCAATTACAATGGCAACACTTCGGCTGCTGTCTATTGCAGGTTAAACTTGGGAACAGGGGGTTAAATAATACAGACTGTTTACGTGTACGAAGACATATTACGCACTATAGGCCTACATGTATTGGGAGGTCTTACAAAACTAATCTTATTATTGTTATTATTACTATTATTACTATTATTACTATTATTACTATTATTATTATTATTTCTTTCTGGTATTCATACCAAGGGTTCCTCAATAGTGCTCATTGCACTGTCACTCGCAAGCGTGAGGAAACCCATAAAGAATTATATTTAGAAATGGCCAGAGACATCGGGGAATCCCCTTGCTCTTCACGAAAGAATGCTCTGGGATCTTTAGAGTGCGTTACCATTACCTAACACACTGGACCAACGGCTTTATATCCCTTTCGAAGGATGGAGCAAGTGTGGTTAAGTGCCTTGCCCAAGGGCACAGGTACCGCAGCCGGATTCGAACCCGCAACCCTAAGTTTTCACCCATGATTGCGAGTCAATGACCCAAACCACTCTGAGATATCTCCAAATAAATCAAATTGCCGGAAAACGATGTCAATCGTTCTACATGTAGTTGTTTGCCCATATACAAGGTCTGATTAAAAGCAAAAAAAGAAGAACAATGACATCGTCAATTCATTATCTTCTATTTCTCTTGAAGGGGTTGTAAAGGTTGTTAATGAACTTTGGTGTCACTGCATAGCGAAAACCGGTTTGGGGAAATGACTTAGACCCCGTTCTCACTAGAGAAATCGCTTCGTTCGACGAAGATTAGTTAATCGTCGTTAATTAATGAAGCGTGCGTTCACATATCACTGAAATAAGAGCGGTACCATACACATTATAAGCGACCGCAAACGAAGATCGAATGAAGCTGTGGGAGGTCGTACTATGCTCGACGCGCTGTGTGGTTTTCCAGTGGCACGTCAAAAACAACGCTTGCTCGGCGCTTGACACACAACGCGCATGTACGTACGTGTGCAACCAGCAGCCGATTTGTGCAACCAGCAACGCACTGTGTAAGCCCGCTTGCGCAACGTTTTATTGCGTAAGCTGCGCAACATTCCTGTGATAATTACGGGGCTTATGCCATTTTAAAAAGCTGCGCAAGCTACGCAATTTTTCTTGAAATCGGCTGCAGGCCTGCCAAATTGCTTCGTCGAACGAAGGGAGCGTTCTTATTACAAATGAAGCGATGTCTTCATCGAATGAAGCCATCCTTCATCGAATGAAGCCATTCTAATCATCGTCGAATAAAGAGGCGTGCGTTCACATCAGGAAAACTCTCAGTCGAATCATCGTTAAATCTTCGTCGAACGAAGCGATTTCTCTAGTCAGAACGGGGTCATAGTGAAATTTAATTATTCGCCTCGAATTATACACAATTTAAAAATTGGGTAATTTTTGCCTATATTCTCGGTGTCATATTATACTCCATCTTAAAAACAACATTGACTTGCATTTATTTTATCTGAATAATTTATTTTCTTCAAATAATTTCTTCGTCTATATTGTTTACGGTGTAATAGTTATTGTAAACTGAACTTACATAGGAGTGAATAATTTATTCAAATTAAACAATCATATCTTGGTGGCATAAAAATAATTGCACAAAATCGTTGTCCGGTTTTTAAGTTTTTAAAAAAGTAGCCTATGCTGGGCGATGTCGGTAATTTCGCCCCATCGCCATTTCGCACCAACCAACTTTCACAAAAGGAAAATACATTAGTTTGGCAGGAAATAAAACTTCGAATTGTCTGATCGGTAAAATATTTAGGGGCTGTCCAAAGTCGTCAACATTTTCACGGAACTACAAAGCGTAGGAGGGGGGGCGGAGAGGGGGGGGGGAGAGAGGGGGCGGGGGGAGAGGGGAGAGGGGGAGGGGAGAGGGGGCGCGGTCGAGGGCCGCGTAGGACTTTACGTGCACTGTAAATGTTGATAAAGTAGTACATGTAGGCCCCTATTTCAAAGAAGAGAAAGAGGGGGTTGGGTGTGGTCTTGAGAACGCTGTGTAGTACCATGAAATAGACTATACTAAAGAAAAACGTCACCCTTTGTGTGTTGCTATGGTGTTTGGGCCTACACTAAAATCAGTGAACTGTTTCCCTGCGCTATACCAATGGACGTTTCAGATTACCAGCGATTGTTTAGACCCAATTACCATGGCAACTGACGTCACACTTTAGTAGTCTTTCGTTGACAACTTTGGACGGCCCCAAGCAAAAGCATGAAGAAGAAAATGTAACACATGTGGCTGTCGTTCATAATACATGTACATATAGGTGCGAATCCACATACAACCGCGGACGTCCCTTTGTTCCTCTTTTGTTTGGAAATGTTTTCCTTCAAACGTCGTGCTTATGCCGTGTCCAAATATGTATTCAACTTGGCATGACGTTGGCACGACGTTAGCACGGCAGTGGCTTCGACGTTAGCACGGCAGCCGCTTTTTTGTTTCTACCAAGGCGCCACCGACAACTACTGGTCAAAAGATTCTTGAAGAATAGATTAGGACAATCTCCACAGGTGAAACTGAGAGGGGTAGCCCAAACATTCAACACCGAGGAAGCAGTATAGTTTTCACTTTCCCGAAATAACCCTGATTTACCTATTTTGCTATACCTCTAACTGGAACAATCTTTAAATGTTTACAATAAAAATCGAAATCAAGTTTTTGCTGTACTTATAAGCACTGCTGTATTCAAGATGTTTACATACGTAAAGTGTGTATACATTATTTATGTTTTAAGACAATAAAATATTGGCATCTCAATAGACGTTGACATGGCATTTTAGTTACCACGGCAACAAATGTTGTCCATAGTGTGGGAGATATTTTGTCCAGTTGTTAACCAACGGTTATCCTCAAAATGCCCTCTCTCGTACCAAAGCATCAATACATGTATGTCTGAGAATGGTTGTGCCAGGCATATAGTTAAATAACACTGCGCGGGAAATCGGCTGCTCATTACAGAAACAGATTGATGATAAATTAAAAGGAATACAGGAATGCGGATGTGCCTTCGATTTCGAGCTAAGCTACACTCTCAGAATGTTGGTTAAAAATTTAACCAACCATGTATTACCAGGTGAACATCCCAACAGTTGGTTAAAACCTTAACCAACCCAGGTTGGTTAAATTTTAATACGTGGTTGGTTAACATTTTTAACCATCATCATCGTCGTACGCCAGAGGCGCCTTGGCGGCTATGACTTCTTAGCACCATTGAAGTTGATCTGGTTCCATGTTCCTTCTGTGGCATGGGGGCACGAGCTGCTGCGTCGTCGGCGAGAGCTGCTGCCGGCTTTCCGGACCATCGTCGCAGTCCATCCATCCATCGCAGACGCGGCCTGCCTGGAGTGGGGCGTGCGTCAGTCGGCAGACCAGTGATCAGGGCTGGGTTGTTTGTGTTACGCTGGAAATGCCCCAGCCACGTCCATTGCTGGTTCATCAGAGTGGCCTCAGTGAGTTGCCAGCGATCGCCTATACGTTGTCCAAGTTCAGTGTTTGAGACGAAGTCGCTCCAAACGACACCAAGCAGCTTCCTCCACATGGTTCTGCCAAACGCGTCTATTGAATTTGCGCTTGTGGTGCTGACTGTCCAGGTCGATGACCCATACATCATTTTTGAGAGAATGAGCGCTCTGGCGAGGTGGAGCTTTGTTTCGATGCGTATACGTGATTTCTGGAGGTAGATGCATGAGTTCAAGGCACTCTTTGCGATGGCGATGCGGGAGCGAATCTCGGTGGAGTCATCTAGGGTGTTGTTGATGCTGCAGCCCAGGTATCGGAAATTGGTAGTCGACTTGATGGGGTTGCCATGGAGAGTGACTGGAACGTCTGGAGCGTTCAGTGCTAGGTGTTCGGTTTTTCCTGGATGAAGTTTCAAACCATAGGAGTTGGCAATGAGGTCGAGCTTATCCAGCATAAAAGTGGCATATTCTGCAGAGCGCGCAAGTAGCACCAGGTCGTCGGCGTATCTCAGTTCCCAGTACTTGTCACCACTGACATCTGGAGGGAGTAGATGTGACACCTCTTCTTTCCACTCTCGCATCATCGCTTCTGTGTATAAGTTGAAAAGCACAGGAGACAGGGGGCAGCCCTGGCGTACACCAACTGGCGTCTCAAAGCATTCAGTGGTTAGGCCTTTCCAGGAGAGCGAACCGTGTGCGCCGTTGTAGAGATTGGCGATGAGACGGGAGGTTTCCGGCATAACTCCATACGAGTCGATGATTTCCAGCATTTTGCGGTGGATCACAGAATCGAACGCTTTACGAAAGTCAACGAAGACCATGTGAAGCTGTCTACGAGCTGCCATGTGAGCTTGGCTGATAAGCTTGAGTGTGAATATCGCATCGGTGGTGGACTTGCCGGCGCTGAACCCACACTGAGTTTCGCTGACGGCGACTTTGGCGACACGGTTGAGATCCTCCAACATGATGTTCAGCATGATCTTGCTTGCGTGTGTAATCAAAGCTAGAGTCCGATAGTTACCGCAGTCGCCGTTGTCACCTTTCTTAATTGTACAGTGCGATGTAATTAGACATCAGCGCAGAGGGTGGCCAGTTGCCCGTGGTCCAGATGCGGTTGATGGCGCGTTGGATTGCAGAAAACACGAGTGGGTCATCAAGCATAGCCTTCAGAAACTCCGCTTGAACTCCGTCCGAGCCAGCAGCTCTTCCATTCTTAAGGCGGGAGATGGCGCGTCTGACGACATCGGCGGGTAGAGGTGCAGCTGCAAATTGGTGTGGCGAGTACGGTGCGCGTTGTAGGTTAGACTGGAATAGGCCCTGAGCATATTCATGCCATCTTTTGATTTCATCCTCAGGGGAGTCGCAGAGATTGCCGTTGCTGAGCTTAATGGTGGCTTCCGGCTTACGTGGATCTCCTACCAGGCTCTTCGTGGTTTTGAACAGAAGGGCAGAATCGTTGCGGTGGAATGCGTCGTTGATTTCATCCGCCTTTTTGAGCAGCCATGTGTCGAGGTCCTTGTCGCACGCTGCCCTCACTTGATTCTTGAGCAGACGGTATTGAGGGGTACCCGTCGCCTTCCGCTTCTTTTCAATCAGATCGATCGTTTCGGGTGTAATGTGCGGTTTCGACTTGTTTCGTCTGATGGGGCCACAGAATTTGAGTGCGGCATCATGGATAGCAGAGGTGATATCCTCCAAATCATCTGATGTGGCGATGCGGTTTTTCACTTCCGTCTGCAGGTTTCTTTTGATTGTGTCACCGTTGGCGGAGGTGAGCTGTTGTGCACATGGTTTAGGTGGCAGTTTGGGAGGCTTCGGTACGCGTTTGATCTGCAGCTTCATATTGCATAGGACTAGTCGGTGGTCCGTGTCGAAGGCTGCCGAGTACGAGCGGCAATCGACCAGCTGCTGGAGGTGCTTCTGTCTGACTAGAACGTGGTCAATCGCGTTCCTGGCGTTCCCTGCGCGGCTTATCCACGTGACTTTGTGCAGCATCCGCTTTCGAAACCAGGTGTTTGCTGAGGTTAGTTGGTGGGCACGGCAGAAATCAAGCAGTCTCAGGCCGCGGTCGTTAACGGTGCCGATGCTATGAGGGCCAATGACCGCCGGGTCAATTCTCTCTGTGCCAAGTTTTGCGTTCAGGTCACCAGCAACTATCAATGTATCAGATGGTTTCACTCTCTGAATCACGTCTTCGAGTTGGTCATAGAAGGCGTCCATTACAGCAACAGTGGCGGTGCTGGTGGGTGCGTAGGCGGCCAGGAAGACCAGTGAGCCAGGACCGTTCAAACGAAGCCGAGCAGACATGACACGGTCAGATATGCAATCGTGTGAGATGAGTGCTGCTTTTGCTTTTTAACCAATGATTGGTTAATTAAATTTTAACCAACCTGTTGGTTAATGGTGAGTTGGGCAGAGTTTAACCATGCAGTTGGTTATACCAGAATGGTTGGGCAATTTACTTAAATGCTGTTCACAGAAATTAGGCAATATTTTACCAACAGTTGGTTAATTTATTATGTTATCAGTTCCTTAAGACACTAAATAAAGGCAAATACTACACAATGACATTGATCATTTGACATTTTATTATTTTGAATATATCATGCGATTAGCTTGCAAAGTATGAAAAGTTACTTTGTTCTGGATCAAAAAGTTACCAAAATGCTTTTAGCATACAATCATTACTGTCCACTAAATAAAAGGTTTCCCGTATTCAGGCCTCTCACACCAAATTACTCTAAGGCAGCTGTAGCTCACAAACAAAATGTCAAACGGCAGATCAGATGATTTAGTTATTATGTCGAGCACACTATGTCTTCTTGAATGTTGTTGTTATTAAATTTCTGTATGGATAAAAAAAATGAAACAAAGACTAACGTTGTATGCATGACATCTATCGGAAACAATTTACAAGTCGGACATCACATAAGCCCTCATGCACTAAGCCTATGGGACAACTCAGAAAAAAATTATTTATATTTTTCCCCTCCAAATTTTGGTTTTCTTATTAGATTTGCACTTATTGGTGTTTAATAAATCATTTTAAGGCAAAATTAGTGATGTCCGAGTACTAAATTCTTACCTTTCTGACTAAAAAAATTACTTCCCTTCAAACTTTTAACACATTTTAGTGGTTATTAAATCACTATAAGGAGAATCAGTGGCGACTAGTGGTAATCGGAATTCTTTCCAAATCATGTCCCTATCAATTGTTGCTCCCCCTCCCCCCGCGGTGCCCCACCTCTCAGGTGGCGATTTTGTCCACGACGCATATATAAATAAAATTTACAGCGCACCTGGGGGGAAAAAACGTGCACGTTTTGTCCCCATATGGGCGAGGATTTTGTCATCCAAATTTTCCTCAGTGGCGGGGAATTTATCACACGAAAAGTGACAACCCCCATTTCTTAGTCTTATAGGTAGGACAGCCCGGGGGTGGGGGACTAGGGAGGGGTGGAATAAACGAAGACCGTGCGTATAGCGAGTACATGTACATACTCCACTATCACCAGATACCACGGCCCACGTGTACAAAGCCTAGCCCTGTGCGTTGGTTCTCCCAGACAATCGTGGACGTTTTAGGGAGGTTTAACAAAGAGAACAATATCGTCCGCGATTGCCAAGCGAACGTCCGCAGTTCGCTCCTGTACAAGTCAGGAAAAATAGACTGTCCAAACAAAAGAGGAACAAAGGGACGTCCGCGATTGGAGGTCGATTCACACCTGTGCAGACCGTGTGTGTATAAAAAAATAGCGCGTTCATGTCGGCTTAAACCTTCTGCTAGCAACCACTAATGTATCCACACAGTCTACCGAAATACCAGACAATTAAACGAAGGCTTACCTTCAAATAACCGTAATTTCGGCTCAGAAACACCGCTAACTGTCCGTGAACTTTCGCCATTTTGTGTGTAGATCGGTGCGTGTGTGTTTGCCGGCAATCGGGGACTATTTATTGCTTGAACAAAAAACGGACAATAGGTGATTGAGCAACCGTCCCCGATTGCCATCCCATGCAAATCCTATGGAGGCCTTCGCAAAAAAACTATGTCCAAAAAAGAAAAGCAATAAATAGTCCCCGATTGCCGGCAAACACAAACGCACCTATACTTGTCTTCGCCGGCAATCGGGGAACATCCTTCTAAGCTTTTTAAAACCCAATTATAGGGAATAATTGTTTTAGTGGCACCTAACTTAACTTTACCTAAAGCTACAAATATGAAATTTGAACCTAAATGGTTTGTGCCCTAACTAGACCGGCAGCCCAGAGGGTTTTGGTTAAACGAACGAGGTACCAACAACCGAGGGCAGGAACATTTAGGAAGTGACCTAGTATTTGCAGATCTGGGCGTCTGCCGGGGTCCCTCTGCTGCGTTTGACCCCTGGAGACCCCCAAAGGGGGCCAAAAATTGCGCTGGATCAAACATTCGAGGTACCACATGAAACTAAGTTTAGATGAAAGAGCACATCACACAGAGTACGGAATGGCCCTTGCCAGACGAAATTTCTGCTGCAAACGTCCCGCCAGACGCCCGCCAAAATCTCATTCCATATAATAAATGCAAGATACAACGGCCGTCGACAAACGAGTCCATTTGTTTTGAACGGGTAGCTTTGACATACGCCGGCTGTTCTGTGTTTCATCTGGCGTAAATCTGGGAGCTTTAAACAGAGATACATGTGCGTCTATTGCGGCGCGGGCTAACTAGGCGCGTACTGAAATACACGCAGGTCCGAATTAATCTTTGCATGATGTCAAAGTTGGTGTGCGACGCCTGACGTTTGACGCGTATTGTTTGCGCCAGTGTTGAGCTTTTTGGTGACCAGGAGCCAATTTAATGGCGCTGTTTAGCACCAAATTTGCTTTATTTTGCTAAAATGGCCCGCCAGCCAAAATCGTAGGTGATTTTTTGTTTTTACTATCTTGCTACTGTTTCTAAAAACTCAATTTGCCATATAGGCTAATAATTGGCTGGTAACTCATTTTACAAAAGTAAATAAATTCTGTGCTTGGCACATTTTTGTGTAATTCTCCGATTTTCAGTGACTCATTTCCCTCCATATGGCTCTATTTTTCAAGGAGACGCACTCCAAGGCTCAGTGTGAATCCACCCAATATAAACCCCGCCGATTTACGATTTACCTTTGCGATTTACCGGCCACTTGAAAACCGGATTAATACCAAACCATCGGATGATACAGAAAAATCTAACCAACATTTTTGATTTGTCCCAGACCGGCGCAAACCTTCCCGGTTAATATGTGAGCAGACAGGCCGATTGGCTGGCAAATCGCAAAAGTGTGCGCCGGGTTCAAAAGCGGGTAAATTTGATGCGCGTCAACTCGACAAAATGCTACACGCAGATAATTTGTATGATCCAACTCACTGAAAATCCCAGAATAACACTAGGACATTCTTGTGCGTCGCTTCACTCCAAATTCCTGGCCGTATTTTTTTCAAGCAGCGCGCGTCAAATTTGCATGCAGAACGCGTGAATAAAGTTCAGTGTGCATAAAAACAAGTTCAGTGTGCATATCCAATTCATCTACATGACTTTTGTAATTCATTCCATGCCGCACTCCAAATTCCTTCCATCCCGCATTTTCGTCAAGCAACACGCGTCAAATGTGCATACAGAACACGCGAAAAAATAAGTGTGCATCTCCAATTCATCTAATTTTATAGGCATGTTCCCGGGGCATGTTCAGACGGCCCGTTATCATCAATACGGAGGGTGGATATTCACTGCACACAGCCTTTTTTTGCGTAAACTCGACGCGCGTTGCTTTCACAGAAAGCGGTTTGGAGGGAATTTGGAGTGAAAGGATGCTCTGATAACCACATAAACAACTTGATTTTGTGTATTACAATATTCTGTTCACGTCGCTTTTTCTCACATCGACGCGCGTCAATTTTATTTTTGCCGATGCAACTTATGACGGTGGAAAATGATACAGTTTAGTCACTTTAATTTACACTTCATTACGTACATTGAGTATTTAGGTACATGTACTAACGTACGTATACATTGTAACCCATGGTGACCAAGAAGATTTACGCCGGATGAAACACAGAACAGCCGTCTGTCAAAGTTACCCGTTCAAAACAAATGGACTCGTTTGTCGACGGGCGTTGTATCTTGCATTTATTATATGGAATGAGATTTTGGCGGGCGTCTGGCGGGACTTTTGCAGCAGAAAATTTGTCTGGCAAGGGCCATTCCGTACTCTGGGTGATGTGCTCTTTCATCTAAACTTAGTTTCATGTGGTACCTCGAATGTTTGATCCAGCGCAATTTTTGCCCCCCTTTGGGGGTCCCCAGGGGTCAAACGCAGCAGAGGGACCTCGGCAGACGCCCAGATCTGCAAATACTAGGTCACTTCCTAAATGTTCCTGCCCTCGGTTGTTGGTACCTCGTTCGTTTAACCAAAACCCTCTGGGCTGCCGGTCTAAACCTATAATGGTTTAGAAACCATTAGGTTAGGGCACAAACCATTCACATTTAAATTGCAGCTTTATAGGTACCGTCACCGATTGCCGAAACACGGATAAGTGCGTGCGTGTATGCCAAAGTGTATGCACACACAACGTTTTTACGTCGACATCGACAACGACGCGACGCGTGAAAAAAATGCGCACTGGCGTACTGCCATTTACCAATGGCAGCTTTCGCTGGACACCACGTGAAAAAAAATGCGCACTGGCGTACTGCCATTTACCAATGGCAGCTTTCGCTGGACACCACGTGAACTGGAAATTCAAGTCACGTGAATTTAATCTGCGCAGATCTGAATCTAGATCCGTCCGAAACAAACACGCCCTTGGGAATCGACGTCACGACACCATTATTTACGTCATTCTCTGCCGCCATACTTCAATGTAGTGAATGCTGGCCGTTGTCCGCGTCGGCGTGCAGCCTCGTCAAGTTAGATGCGTGCGGCGCCCGCCCGATTCCATATCACGCAAACAACGACCCAGTAGTTGAATTCGACATGTCGCGGCGCGTCGCACGCATCCTGCACGCGTGGGAACAAAACAAGCTGGACGTATCGTTAAACTGTAGTGCAAAGTGCAGACAAATAACTAGTGCTTAAAGGCCCAGTGGATCATTTGCAATGACCCCAAAAAGTAATCGACGAGTTTACAGGGGAAAAGTTCTGAAAGTAAAGATTTAATTAATAGCAACTATCCAATGAAAGGTTTTCGCTCAAAATGATATAATTTTACCAGAAAATAATCCGTAAAGATGAAATTATTTAGATCGTTTGCAAACGATTTACTTATTTTTGGTTCGCATCTACGCGGTCCAAAATGCATGGGCGCTGTGTACTTCGTGTGCGTGTTCCAGCAGTATGTGCGCCACAGAGTGCATGACGCAAGCCACGTAGTACCCGATCAACTGAGAACGAATATTTGAAACACCCCGCCAAGACCAGGAAAATGCATATGGATTTTCATGGTTTTTTTAAACGTATTTGACAAAGCTAAAATTTCTTAGGATGAGTTTGTTGATGTCTTTCTTTTGATTTATAATGGTTTTATTCGCATAATCGCTCAAAAACAGATCATCTACAGGGCCTTTAACTTACAAGGGTAGACCAATTTGTTTGCCTACTAGGCCTTCGTCAGGGTGGTTGTGGGTCTTTGCACTACAGTTTAACAGTTTAACAGTGATACGCGCAGCTGCCATTGCTTATCTGAACGTACATCGCGCATGTTACTGCCAACAAACATGGCGGAAACCACTGCATTGTGACGTTGCATGACATCACATTCCCAAGCCCTATAGACCAATCCGGTAACTAAGGTCTCCTTCCCTGTATAGTGTTGTTTCGTACGCGCGCGTTGTTGCTGAGGCCGCCATGACATATGACACTCATGTAAACAGCACGTGCGTCCCTGGCGCATGAAACGCAGGATTATGCAGCGTTATGATCGGAACATATTCATCATGCCGGTGGATAGATCCAGTTTTTATCATAGTCTCGGCTCGTGTAAGTGATCGTGATCGTGGACGTAGTGATCAAGTCCCAAGTTAGCCTTTTGTCAAGGTTTGCTTTACAACTCAGGCGTTCACAATCACTGCTCGCGCCCGGCCGGCCAGGTAATTTTTTTTTACATCGTTGCGTGGAGTACACCCCAATTTTTCCAATGACTGATAGGCGTACTTCTCAAGTGACAATCTTGGAAACAGTCAAAACTCTTAGGCCTACTCTCACTAGAGAAAAAAAAAGAAACCGAGGAATTTCGAAAAATCCCAAACAACACTGAGATTCGAACCAAGTGACCTTATGATTGCAAGTCGAGCTCTCTTCTATTAAACCAACCTTAACCCCTAAACTCTAACATGTTTTAAGAAGCTAAACAGGTACGAAACCTCTCGTTTTCCCCTCGCAGTGACGTAAAAAAGCGCCCTCTGGGTGGTACTGGTACGGGGAAATCCGCTAACCGCTAGACTTGACCAAGTCCGACTTCAATGTAACCGCCTCTTTGACACTGTGTGATCGAGGCCGAGGCTGAATGACCACAACTTGGTTTCTAAGTAAAAGGCCACCAGTAAGAAATGCATGCACATGGATGCTTTTAAAGGCCCAACAATATATCTTTTGAAAGATGAAACCTTTTTACAGACTAGTGCAATAACATCAATCAAGAATGTTGGTAAATTAGCCCACAGAAATTTCAGCCACATATACATGCATCAGATCAATGCTTTAAAAAGTTCCTGCATTTAAAAAAATATTGAGTGCACTACCACCTTGCAGAAAGTACCACCTTGGACAGAAATAAATAATAAAATGTGGTTTTTGTTAACCGAGGTAAACAACTTTGGGTCAATGCAAATGATGGGCTACAAAAGCCTTTAAGTTGGTTTGCATTAGCATTATAACTGCGAGAAAAAAACGGCAATAAACATGGGAAAACTCTAATACATGTATTTGTATATTTTGCAATATTTTATTCAAATTCATTAGTCATAAAGTGACAATTGTTTTCAAGAAAACTGAATACATTTGTACTATAGTAAGCGTTCCTCAGTCCACAATACACATACACTCCTAAGAATTAGATTAACCTTGAACAGTGGAACCTTGTTATCCTGATCGAATAAAAATTACCAAGATACATGAAATTGTTTACTATGTTAAAAAGTGTTCCTGAAATTGAGCATGACATGCTTGAGTGCCTTTTTGTGAACTGCCCAATTTGACCTTTCTGCTGAAAATAATTTTCTTTTGACTTTCAGTATAGTAAGAGGTCCTACTTTGCAGATTTCCTAAACAAAATTTACCTGAACAAAATGCGGAACAAAGGGTTTAGACCTACAAATTTCCTTGTTATAAACATAATGCCTGATATTATCCATGTTTGTCTGTGGTCTTTTGTACCTGTAGTTGTGCAACACTGCATATTTTTGATGGTCTGACTTCTTCAAATGAACTGCTAAGGGTGGGTTTATCACACTGGGCCTTTTCGTGCGTAAATTTGATGTGGGTCCTGTTGACAAAAAGTAGTATGACTATGTAGATAATTTGGAGTGAAATGGCAACCAAAAATTACAGAATCACAAAACACCTTTATCCCGAGTTAATTCTGTCGTTTTTAGTGTGTCGTTTCACTCCATGTTTCTTTTTTTCCCCACACCACACACATATCAAATTTATACGCAAAAAGGGGCAGTCCAAAAAACAAACAAAAAACAAACATCCCAAAAAACAAACCCTGTCAATTAGCTGCTGCTTTGGTATTTAATATCTGGCCTCCAAGCACAAAACGCCCCCTTTACCATAAATCCACTCCCCATCCACCCCTGCCACCTCCTGCCTCTTGCTCCGCCCCAAATTATTAAAGAAATATAGGCCTACCCAAGACACAGACATTGTGTACCTTCTTGTTACACAAAAGAAAAGTAAAACAACCCACTGAAAGCGAAAATGAACAAAGAATGGCAATTGCAGTGATGCCTCGTAATGCGAGTGCTGCAATTTTTTCCAAAACTAGGTGAAAATTGTCTTTTCGCATACAGTCCAGTTTTCGGACAAAATGGCGGTGCCCATACTACAAGGCAATTCCATTTGTTCATATCTGCTTTTCATCATTTGATCATCGTCTTTTTCTTTGCACAAGAATAATGTATGAGTAATGAGTTGCACATGTTTAGCACTACAGGCCCTATGTCTGTTTCTTGAGTATATACCTTTTCTTTTAAAGAGCACAAAGCGGGAATAATACTGCGAGCTTAATTGTACATGGCAAAGGTCTAGGCAGAACTTTATTCTGTGACAACCGACTCACACGTTTGTCAACCCACAGCAAATGTGTTTTTTCATTTCATTAAAGTTGCACTGCCCGTGTTTCGGTGAAAAGATTAAAAAAATTAATTTACACAAGCGAACGAATTTAGAAAGCTTACGTGTCTCTGTAACGAAAAATATCAAAAACTTGAATTTCCGACGTCGAGAACTGGAGATTATTGGTCTAAGCCTTTTTCCTAAAACGTCAAAATATAATACGTCAACACTCTCTCGATTAAATGACCTGCCAGCCATTTAATCATTTCTTGTTTTTATTCGACTGGCATTAATCCTCGACAGATTTTTGCGTTCTTGGTACCAAATGAAAGCTGATAACTTTTTCTATTCTAGAAAAATACCTATTTATCTTTTAAAAAAATTAATTGACGCCCAAATCGGCCAAAACACGGGCAGTGCAACTTTAATTTCCATTTCCATCTGCATAATATTATAACTAGTTAAGTCTGTCTGAGAACCTTATGTTGTCTCATCCTTCTCAGTTGATGGATGCATCTGGTAATGTGTCTCTCTCTTGGCTTTTTTCCTCCTTATTTCAAAAGGTGCCGTTTCTTGGTGGAACAGTCCTTGGCTCTGTCATATCTTGTTTTACCTGAAATGAAACAAATCACAAATGTTGATTATGAGAAACTAACTATACATGTACAGGGAATTCCAAATAAAACGTAGAACCTACCCAAAGCCCTTTTTTTTATGTTGAGAGAAGTCAAGAAAATAGGTGTACCTGTATGCAAGGTAAATTGACAAAATGGGGACTTTAACATTCCAGTTTTACATCTTAAAATGTTTGTGATTTTTAGCGACAAGTCACCATTAAAGTGTGTAAAAAGGAGCTAAAACACCACACACCGTTAATACTGGGTCTAATAGTGACATGTTGAATGAACTAAACTGAAAAAGTACCTTGGCCATGATGCGGAACATGTTGGTGGAAGACAGGGTATGCAGTCAGTTGCATTGATTGGAGGCACTTCAATCATCACCTCAACAGCAGTCTGCTGAACAGGAAAACATGAGTAGGTGTGGTCTACTTCATCTGGTCTTAACGTCAGTAGTTTTATTGACACTTGATGTACATCTGTCAGCAAAACTTGGCCGCTGCAAATATGAAAGAAATATTTCAACACGAAACACAGTAACAGAAACAGCATTTTCAACAGTTGCTTGTTTTTTCCTAGTTTGTACGTCTTCCCCGTGATAGTAGAAAACTTCCCCTGAAATGGTTTGGTCTGAAGTGCTATAGTCTTTGAGTGAAACAATAGACCTTTAGGGAGAAATATGTTTTGCACATAAGGTCTAAAGCCATGATCAACTGCTCATTTTTTTTCTGGACAGATACATTTAATTAGTGGCGTACATGCCCGAAAATTTGGTACAAATATCCTACACGTTCGCCACTAATTCGTCCTAATAAAATATGACATATAATGCCCCAAAACGTGCAAATTTGGTTAGAGGTATGAATTCCGTTTACGGAACAGGGCAGTACAAGTTTAAGTATTTTCAAGGAATAGTCAATGTTTTTCACTCCTAAAATCACTTCTCATTAAAATATCAACACGTTTTTGTGGCTATTAAGTCAATAAGGAGAATAAGTGGCGACCAGTAAACTGAATTATTTCCTAGTTAGGAAATATGATTTTAGCAATGAGAAAATATCAAGTTGTTTCATTGAAAACACATGGTATGCGAACAAACGTGTCGGCCTAGTTTTTTCACCTAAAAAATCCCCTTCCCCTCCCTAAGCAACTTCGGCTTGCATGGCCTCCCCCTCGGCAAATTTCTCAGTACATGTAGGCCTATATCCCTATAGCTGCATATGCAATGCCTACCTAATGCCAGGTGCATGCTGACTGAAGGCAGTTGGCCCCGATCACTTTTTTGGGAATCACCAAAAGACATGAAAGATGCAGAGCCGGCCGCGCCGCGCAGTCATGTTCAAAACCCACACATTTTTGTCCCTCCGGGCCTCCACCGCCGGTTGTGGCAGCTCGAAACGGCACAATCTTGAGGCATCGCCGGTACAGCAGCTAGCACCAACACAAGAAAACCTTCTCAAAACTAGGCCGTGTTGCCTGGGACTGAGATTTATGCGAATCGACGACAGCGTCAAATTTTCCGTCTCGCAGTACACTTCGTCCGTTTGTTTACGCGTTGCTGTGCATACACAGCTGTCATATGTCATGGCCGCCACCAAAATGCGCAACTACACTATATCCACCATAGCTGGGGGCGTCCAATGCATAGGCTGTGCGTTTTGTGTTGCCGTTAGAACGAAAAGCGCTCATCCATTACATGCACGAACGCGCCCCCTCCGCGTGCACGCGACGCGCCACCTTCGCGTACACAACCTACAAAAACGCGCAACTTGTTCGAAGTAAACAAATGCAGCTTCAACAAATGCAGCAACAGCAAAAACATAGTTCATTCAGTGGAAGCCCCCCAGCTATGGCGGTGGACAGGGAAGGAGACCTAAGTTACTGGATTGATGTATTATAAGAAGGCATTTGAATTGATCACGTTCAAATGACGTCACTTTCTACAAATTGTCACGTGCATCAGGTTTTTGAGCGTATTTTTTTTGTGACGCGCATCGGTTGCGCCGCATTTCAAACAAATTTCGAGCAACACGCGCGCGTGTTTGGAACATGTTCTAGGGTGTGCGTGCGCGTACTAAATTTATGGCGTTTAGTACGCAGTAGCATTTTTTTACTACGAATTAAGATGGCGTCTGTAACGTGATCAATTGACCACTCTCACAGACGCCATCTTCGTAGGAAAAAAACACGCGCGCGTGTTGCTCGATGCGCGTCACAAACAATTACGCTCAAAACCATGATGCACGTGACAATTTGTAGGAAGTAATTTGTAGGAAGTCATTTGAACGTGATCAATACGAGACAGGTCATTTTCTTAGACAAGCTAAATTATTATACTAAGTAAAGTTTGTACTTAATTTAAGTACTGTACCCAGAGCCCCAAACCGATGTGCGTCAACGCTGGGCGCACCAAAGCAGACGCGTACGCGCCCGTCATGCATCGAGTGAATGGGTTGTGCGTGTGTGCAACGCGCGCATGAGTACACTAACAAAATATACTGTACAACAGCAAACAAAAGCGTATGCAATAATAATACATGTATTATATACCTTTTCGGGTGATATATTCTCATATCACCCTCAAAGCCACCCAATATTATACAATTATAGCATTTTGTGTATTAATTTGATGAAAACACCGACATGGATTTTTCCAAAGAGGTATGACAGATTTTGACAGATATGAGTGCAATGACATAACAATGACCTTTGTTTTGTTTTTACTTACTGTTGAATAGCTAGATTCACTTCATTCAATCGTGCTCTATCTTTATTGCGAATTGGTTTTTAAAAATAATGAAAAATTTGCGAGAATTATATATAAAGGGTAAAATATATGTTTCTGAGTAGTGTACGCACTTATAAGAACTAGAGCTTCGCGTTTGTGTTTTTTACAAACGCAAGGTGATCGGGTGACATGAACATTGATCTTATGAGACGTCACACTTTTAAAATTGGTTGAAAACTTGAGTTGGTCGATGTTGCAAAAGAAACATTCATATATCGATTGCCAGTATTGGAATTCTTAAGACATATGACTCTTTGATTATTCAACGCTAAAATGTTAGTGTGTGTCTGATGACGTCATTATTGGCCCAGGCAATCTCACCATGACGTCACTATTGTTTGCACAAATTGTTCAAGGATCTACTGAAGAACAGGTTCTTACATGTGGTGAAATAATCTTTCGAATATATATATATATATATTACAGTTCTCAAGATTTTGTCATTTGAGATCATATTACGTAACCACCGTGCACGTGATGACGTCATCATTGGTATAGTCATCAAGTCCACATGTGTCATCCTCTTGCAACAGTGCCCCTTTAACGCACTCCCTAACTCCTGCGTACAGTGGCCCTGTTGAAAAGGCCCCATTTGGCGGTGGGACTAGCGACAGAAATCTTGTCGCCTCTGCTGGACCAATCAGGACGCTTGCAGTGCATTGTAGCACGATTGCAGGCATTCAAATGTAACGCAGATTGTAAACACCGTGCATGCATGTGATACATGTACTCGGTAATGCTGGCCGTTGTCCGCGTCGGCGATTGGCTGCTATTTAAAGCATACTGGGGAATCCGTTCCATTACATTCGTCAGCATGCATCCCTGTTATTAATTTGAAAAACTGCGGAGTAAATAAGGTTCGTCGTTTGAAAGTTTGGTAGGAATGGGACAGTCATAAGAAACGGAACCCAATACAATTTCTGGAAAGTATAGAAATTGTTTCTTTTCGGCATAACATGACCGAATTGATTAAATTACATCAAAATGACTCGGGCGTGAGTTGGCTCCAGACAACAGCCGGCTCGCTCCACAGATTTGCGTTATTTCCTCAGGGTATTGTCATGTCCCTTTGCAGAGTGGAAATTCCCTGAGATCTCAGGATGACATGTGTGGGAACAATTAGTTACGTAGAACTATGGTCAAATTCACCACCACTTTGGCACTATTTGCATTCAAAATGCTAAAAATGGCACATTCTCGATTAACTTCCGGTTTAGACCGGAAGTAGGGGTCACACAGGGGTCATGTCGTTGTATGATTTGTTTAGTTCATTTAGACCTATAATGCTGTGAAAGAATTGTTCAAGTATCTATTACGGTTCTTGAGATATGAATTTTGGAAATAATAACCTTTGAATTTTTGTAATTTGACACCTGATGACGTCATGATTACGTCACACTTGATGCCATCATGATATTATACATGCTGGTGAAAGTCTGCCGTATGGCCTATGTCTGTATCTAATTTACTAACGATTCAGCTTGGTTTGATGGGCATTGTTGCTGGTAAGTGTAAAAACTGAGATTTTCGTTTTCGTTGAACTTTGACCTCCAATTGACCCCAGAAGGAAGGGTCAGATGGAAATGCCCACACAACGAAAGTTGTAGCACAGAATGTCATCTATAAACCTGCCAAATACGAAGATCCTGGGTCACGTGGTTTTCGAGATGGAAGCATTTTAAAATATGCATATTTTGGTTTTTTTGGGGTGTAATTTGATACTTGATGACGTCACGATGACGTCACGCTTGATACCATCATAATATTATACACGCTGGTGAAAGTCTGCCATAGGATCTATGCCTGTACTTAGTTTCTTAAAGATTCAGCTTGGTTTGATGGGCATTGTTGCTCAATAAGTGCAAAAATTGAGATTTTTGTTTTCGTTGAACTTTGACCTCAAATTGACTACAGAAGGAAGGGTTATATGAAAATACCCACACGAAGATAATTGTAGGCCATGATCTGATATATAAGCCTGCCAAATACGAATATTATGGGTCACGTGGTTTTCCAGACGGAAGCATTTTAAAACATGCATATTTTGGTTTGTAATTTGATACCTGATGACGTCACACTTGTATGCACACCTTCACATTGGGGTTGATGTTCCTACCAAGTTTCAAGTTGATAGCTTGAACCGTTTTGAAGAAAAGCTCTGGAAACGTTTGAGTGGAAAACGAAAGAAAAGAAAAACTAGAGCTACGTCTGTTCTATGAACAGAGCGTAGGGCTTTTTCACATTTTTTTAACTCTAAAAATGAGCATGCTTACCTTGCAAAATTAGATGTTAGCATATCAACTATTTAACTTTAAAAAAGTTTACCTTTAATGTGTTATCTTTAAAGGATTGATGACGTCATTAATGTTTTAACCACACAGACATGTTTGGTGGTCGACTTACTCTATAAGCAGAACTATTGGGCTAATTTGCTATGAAAGGGTCATTTGAAGACTTTTTAATTTTGAAGCTAGAGGGCGCCCTTTTATGGAATGACGTAAAACTTACATTTTTGGAAACCCTATTTACCTTAGACACTGACACTACCAACCGCATCTCGGCAGCTTTCCCCACTTTTACAAAATAGGTTCATTTAAATGCACTTCCGGTTTCTACCGGAAGTGAGCAAGGTCACAGGTTATGGCGATATTTTTTGGATACCGCACCCTAGTCGAACTCAAACACCTTTGACCCCATCCAAATACCTCTTACCAGTTTCAAATGGCAAGGCAAAGTCTGTTTGACCAATAGGGAATGAGGTCAAATGTGAAGGCATGTGGGCATCTGAAAGACCTTTATTAATGATCGTATATGCCGAAATAATCAAGATCGTAGGTCAAACGGATGATTTTTTATGAATTTGTTAATATGGAAACATTAAATTTCATGCCCCTTTAAACTTACACCTGATGACGTCATGATGACGCCGTTGTTGGGTGCACACCTCTTCAACTATGTCTTTGATGTGACCATGTTTGTTTAAATGCACAGGCTCGTCAGCAATGCGCGCCCGCCAAATTCGTGCTGGAAACACGCAGCTCCATGCATTTGCTATGGAGCTGCGTATTGCGTGGCACACATTTGGCGGGCGCGCATTGCTGACGCGCCTGTGCATTTAGGAACAACCTCAAGTTTGGGAACAACCCCAAAAAGTGCCGACAACGCCCATGCGTTATGTCAATGGGGGAAAAATCAGAAGACGAAATAAACGGAAAAGCCAAAAGTTAACGACCTTTGTATAGTGATCGTATATGGGAAGGAATCAAGGTTGTAGGTCGCATTTTTAAATATTTCATATTTATAATATTTTTATCACCTTTAATGACGTGATGACGTCATTATGAGATCATCAGTTAAATACCTTTGTAAATGACCGTATATGGCGCAGGAATCACGATCATAGGTGAATCGGCTGATTTGTTAGAATGTTTGAATATGGAAAACATTAAATTGTATGTTCATTTAATCTTATAACTGATGATGAACAGTTTTTGAGTTGTGTCAGTTTGCCTGAGTGGGGGAAGTACTGCTATACAGATCTACCACTTCAAGGTGTTTGATGAACTGTGAGATACCAAGTCATGGTGCAGGTAAAAACTTTTGATTACTTAATTAGCTCCTTGAGGAGTATCATAACATGTAGGTTCAGGATTTATACTAAGAGAGTATTGAGCCAAATTTCATATAAAACAAAATAACATGTACATTTAATGGAAATAGTGCAGAAGCCTTCATCGATTCAGAAAATATGTTTAGATTTAAAAAAATATGGCAATTTTCAGTTTTTGCACATTTAAAAACATCGATTAGGCCTAAGTTACTGTCAAATTAGTACTATTTGTCATAATGTCACATGCAGTTATAAATTAAATATTTAAAAAGTTTATCCTGAAAACTAAGTTGAGAGGCAAGTTTTATTTCCCTTTGCGAATTCTAAACTGTTCATTGTTAGTTTGTTTTGTTCACATTTGGGATGGAAATCCGATGTTTACTCGAAAAACTGATATACATATATATTAGTCATCAAAGGCAGAAATCAGAGCACATAATTTGTTAAGATTGAAAAGAGTTTGGCCAAGAAGGAACAATTTCGTAATTAGATTTATTGAAGATGGTTCAATAAAATCCTGACAATAACTTAATGATATCAGGCCTATATTAAGCTTTGCACCTTACTAAACCTAAAAGGAAGAAAACAAACATTGGAATGAATGCTTCACGGCAAAACTACGACATTCCCTCAATAACATACAACTACTTTCGTGTAGAGAGTGGACTCTCTTAAATAAGACTGAAATAACATAAAAGATTGTATCCTACTCACATGTCCTTTTGTTAAACCATCTTCTGTTGAATTACACGTCCGTGGTAGACCCAGTTAAAAGACTGCTTCCACGCAAACAAATAGCGTGTCACTGTCTCGGTCGGCGCCGTGTCACACAGGGCACATGTAATAGACAGCTACGGTAAAAATTCATTTCTGCGAAGTTTGCTTGCATTGAGAACGATCAAATCTAAAACTAGGCTCCTGGCATAACACTGGTCACTGCTCAGTCAACCGAAAACATAATGACATGATCATGGTGTCATTTTTAAGAGGAGATTCAACTCTAACAGATGATATCTCCTGTTCATTCATACGCGCACTACTTTAGTTACAATTAGCAATAATATCTCGGTTTCGTTTTTTTAAAAATCCAACCTGTATATACGGAAATGTTGACTTGCCTGAACTTTGGCCTTCAATTGACCCAGGAAGGAAGGGTCAGACGAAAATGACTACACAAAGCAAATTATAGCCCAGGATCTGATCTATAATGTCTGCTAAATATGTAGACCCTGGGTCATGTGGTTTTATAGAGGGAAACATTTTACGAAATGCATTTTTGGCTCATTTTTATGACGAAAATCCACTTTTTGGCCAATTTTAAATAATTATAATTACGTCATCATTGACGTCATGGTGATGTTGTACATGGTGGTGGAAGTTTGTGATGAGGCCCATGCCTGTACCTAGTTTTATGAAAATCAAGCGTACTTTAATATCTAAAATTGCTTCATAAGTACACAAAAACACAACAAATGTGAATTTTGAAATGGCTGAACTTTGACCTTCGATTGACCCAGGAAGGAAGGGTCAGATGAAAATGCCTACACAAAGAACATTGTAGCCCATGATCTGATATATATGTATGCAAAATATGAATACCCTGGGTCATGTGGGTTCATACAGGGAAGCGTTTTACGAAATGCATATTTTGGTACTTTTCATGATAAAAATCCACTTTTGTGCCATTTTAAAATTATTATAATTACGTAATCCTTGACGTCATGGTGACGTTTTACATGGTGGTGGACGTTTGTGATGGGGCCCATGCCTGTACCCAGTTTTATGAAAATCAAGCATGGTTGAATAGCTAATATTGCTTCATAAGTACAAACAAATACAACAAATGTGATTTTTGAATTGGCTGAACTTTGACCTTCGATTGACCCAGGAAGGAAGGGTCAGATGAAAATGCCTACACTAAGAACATTGAAGCTCATGATCTGATCTAAATATTTGCCAAATATGAAAACCATGGGTCATGTGGTTTGGGCATATTTCGGCAATTTTCCGCTTTTTAGGCATTTTTAAAGTGTTATAATGACGTAACGGATGACGTCACAATGAAGCCATTCTTGGGTGCACACCTCTTATACTATGTCTTTGATGTGACCAAGTTTGGTTAAGATCAATGTTTGGGAACAACCTGAAAAAGCGCCGACAACGCCTATGCGCTTTGTCTATGGGAAAAAAATCAGAAGAAGAAGAAATAAACGGAAAAAAAAAAAAAAATCAAAACGAAAACAAAGGCTTTTTCGTCCTAAACGAAAAAGCCAAAAAGAAATCGTACAATAGTAATAGGTGATCGGGATCAGCCCGATCACCTGATCATGTGAATTTACCACAAAACTTTACCCACTTGTTTGCACTGGAGCCTACCCTTACCCACCGCAACAACAGGAATATCAGGCCCAACCAATACCCGAAAAATGTAAGAGCGGAATCACCGTAAACGGACACGTGGTACATTGGCATCCCGATGAGACTGAAGTCTTTATTTCACCGTTTTGATTTTAGCATCAGCTTTTCTGTGCCTTGTAAATAGCGATGCTTTTTATACCTACACACGGTGTGATAATCAGAATGAAGAAATTGATATAGCTTGCGTCGGGCAATGTTATAATTAGGTGATCGGGCCAACAGCCCGATCACCTATTACTCTCGTACGATTTCTTTGTCTTTTTTTTTTTGGCTTTTTCGCTTTGCGGCGAAAAAGCCTTTGTTTTCGTTTTGTTTTTGTTTGTTTTTTCCAATCAGAGGTTGGGGGTTCGAACCCCACTTCGACCAACGTGTATGTGTCCCTGGGCAAGGCACTTAATCCCAGTTGCCTTGTAAACCGAAGCGAGAAAAGCCTTTGTTTATATGTTTTGATTTTTTTTTCCGTTTATTGGCTTTTTCGCTTTGCAGCGAAAAAGCCCTCGTTTTCGTTTTGATTTTTTTTTTCGTTTTCTTCTGATTTTTTCCCCATAGACAAAGCGCATAGGCGTTGTCGGCGCTTTTTAAGGTTGTTCCCAAACATTGATCTTAACCAAACTTGGTCACATCAAAGACATAGTATAAGAGGTGTGCACCCAAGATTGGCTTCATTGTGACGTCATCAGTTATGTCATTACAATAGTTTAAAAATGCCTAAAAAGCCGAAAATGACTAAAATGTGCAATTTTTAAAATGCTTCCCTTGCCGAAACCGCGTGACGCAAAGTCTTCATATTTGGCAGACATATAGATCAGATCATGGACTGCAATGTTCCTTGTGTGGGCATTTTCATCTGACCCTTCCTTCATGGGTCAATCGAATGTCAAAGTTCAGCCAATTCAAAATCACCTTTCTTGTATTTTGTTTTACTTATGAAGCAATATTAGCTATTAAAGTACGCTTGATCTTCATAAAACAAGGTACAGGCATGGGCCCCATCACAAACTTCCACCACCATGTAGAACGTCACCATTACGTCACTGATTACGTAATTATAATAATTTTAAAATGCTACAAAAGTGGATTGTTATCATGAAAATTACTAAAATATGCCCTTTTTAAATGCTTCCCTTGCCAAAACCACGTGACACAGGGTCGTCATACTTCGCAGACATATAGATGTGATCATGGCCTACAATTTTGTTTGTGTAAGCATTTGTATCCGACCCTTCCGTCCTGGTTCAATTGAAGGCCAAAGTTCAGCCAAGTCAACCTTTGCGTATAGACAGGGTGGATTAAAAAAAAACCGAGATATTATTGCTAATTGTAACTAAAGTAGGGCGCGTATGAATGAACAGGAGATATCATCTGTTAGGGTTGAATCTCCTCTTTAAAATGACACCATGATCATGTCATTATGTTTTCGGTTGACTGAGCAGTGACCAGTGTTATGCCAGGAGCCTAGTTTTAGATTTGACCGTTCTCAATGCGAGCAAACTTTGCAGAAATCCATTTTTACCGTAGCTGTCTATTACGTGTGCCCTGTGTGACACGGCGCCGGCCGAGACGTTGACACGCTATTTTTTTGCGTGGAAGCAGTCTTTTAACTGTGTCTACCACGGACGTGTAATTCAACAGAAGATGGTTTAACAAAAGGACATGTGAGTAGGATACAATCTTTTATGTTATTTCAGTCTTATTTAAGAGAGTCCACTCTCTACACAAAAGTAGTTGTATGTTATTGAGGGAATGTCGTAGTTTTGCCGTGAAGCATTAATTCCAATGTTTGTTTTCTTCCTTTTAGGTTTAGTAAGGTGCAAAGCTTAATATAGGCCTGATATCATTAAGCCATTGTCAGGATTTTATTGAACCATCTTCAAATCTAATTACGAAATTGTTCCTTCTTGGCCAAACTTTTTTCAATCTTAACAAATTATGTGCTCTGATTTCTGCCTTTGATGACTAATATATGTATATCAGTTTTTCGAGTAAACATCGGATTTCCATCCCAAATGTGTACAAAACAAACTAACAATGAACAGTTTAGAATTCGCAAAGGGAAATAAAACTTGCCTCTAAACTTAGTTTTCAGGATAAAATTTTTAAATATTTAATTTATAACTGCATGTGACATTATGACAAATAGTACTAATTTTACAGTAACTTAGGCCTAATCGATGTTTTTAAATGTGCAAAAACTGAAAATTCCAATATTTTCAAATCTAAACATATTTTCTGAATCGATGAAGGCTTCTGTACTATTTCCATTAAATGTACATGTTATTTTGTTTTATATGAAATTTGGCTCAATACTCTCTTAAGTATAAATCCTGAACCTACATGTTATGATACTCCTCAAGGAGCTAATTAAGTTTCAAAAGTTGTTTACCTGCACCATAACTTGGTATCTCACAGTTCATCAAACACCTCGAAGTGGTAGATCTTTATAGCAGTACTACCCCCACCCAGGCAAACTGACACAACTCAAAAACTGTTCATCATCAGGTATCAGATTAAAGGAGCATACAATTTAATGTTTTCCATATTCAAACATTCATAACAAATCAGCCGATTGACCTATGATCGTCATTCCTGCGCCACATACCATCACAGATTAAAGGTGATCAAATACAAGTATATGCAGACGCGCACATTGCTTGACCTTTGACCTCGTTTCCTAGTGGTCAAATCTTCGTTGGCTTATAATTTTAAAGTGATAACAAACAACACGGGACTCATAGCATTATGGTTAGGTATAGCCAAGCTTTTAAAAAATGAAAAGGGTGACCTTTGACCTTGATAACCATTAGTCAAACGGTTTTGGCTTATAATTTAAAATTGTTCAAAAATAGATAATTTAGTTAATCATTGTATTCTGGTTAGGCGTTTTTCAAGTTTTAAAGTTTAAAAATGTGAAAAAGCCCTACGCTCTGTTCATAGAACAGACGTAGCTCTAGTTTCTTTTTCTTTTTTCTTTTTCCACTCAAACGTTTCCAGAGCTTTTCTTCAAAACGGTTCAAGCTATCAACTTGAAACTTTGTAGGAACATCAACCCCAATGTGAAGGTGTGCATAGAAGTGTGACGTCATTGTGACGTCATCGGGTATCAAATTACAACCCAAAAATGACTAAAATATGCATGTTTTAAAATGCTTCCGTCTGGAAAACCACGTGACTCATGATTTTCGTATTTGCCAGGCTTATAAATACGATCATGGCCTACAATTTTCTTCGTGGGCATTTTCATCTGACCCTTCCTTCTGGGGTCAATTTGAGGTCAAAGTTCAACGAAAACGAAAATCTCAATTTTTGCACTTATTGAGCAACAATGCCCATCAAACCAATCTGAATCTTTAAGAAACTAAGTACAGGCATAGGTCGTATGGCAGACTTTCACCAGCGGGTATATTATGATGGCATCAAGCGTGACGTCATCGTGACGTCATCAAGTATCAAATTACACAAACAAAAAACAACATATGCATATTTTAAAATGCTTCCGTCCCGAAAACCACGTGACCCAGAATCTTCGTATTTGGCAGGTTTATAGATGGCAATCTGTGCTACAATTTTCTTTGTGTGGGCATTTTCATCTGACCCTTCCTTCTGGGGTCAATTGGAGGTCAAAGTTCACCGAAACTGAGAATCTCAGTTTTTACACTTACCAGCAACAATGCCCATCAAACCAAGCTGAATCGTTAGTAAATTAGGTACATAGGCCCTACGGCAGACTTTTACCAGAATGTATAGTATCATGATGGCATCAAGTGTGACGCAATCATGACGTCATCAGGTGTCAAATTACAAAAATTCAAAGGTTATTATTTCCAAAATTCATATCTCAAGAACCGTAATAGATACTTGAACAATTCTTTCACAACATAATAAGTCTAAATGAACTGAAAAAATCATACGATGCATGACCCCTGTGTGACGCCTGCTTCCGGTCCAAACCGGAAGTTGTTCGAAAATGTGCATTTTGAAGCGTTTTAAATGCAAATAGATTCAAAGTGGTAGTGAATTTGACCATATTTCTACGCAACGAAATATTTCCACACATGTGGACTTTTTGACTATACCATTGGTGACGTCATCACATGGACGGTGGTTACGTAATGTGGTGTCAAAATACGCAAATTTGGAGTTGAATTGTTTAAAAATACCTTGAAAACTACAGCAGATATTTGCATGATTCTTTCGCCACATTTAAGAACTTGATGTTTATCAAATTGTTGAACAATTTGTGCACAACATTGTGACGTCATGATATCGTCACAGGTGTCAAATTACAAAAATTAAATGGTTATTATTTCAAAAATTCATATCTCAAGAATCGTAATAGATACTTGAACAATTCTTTCACAGCATGATAGGTCGCAATGAACTGAACAAATCATACAATGGCATGACCCCTGTGTGACCCAAACCTCCGGTCTAAATCGGAAGAGGTTCGAAAATGTACCCTTTTTAGCATTTTGAATGCAAATAGGGCCAAAGTGGTAGGGAATTTGACCATAGTTCTACGGAACGAAATGTTCCCTCACATGTGGACTTTATGACTGCATATATACCACTGATGACGTCATCACGTGCACGGTAGTTACGTAATGTGGAGAAATTATTTGTTGGGTCACTTGATAATTAAGCTAACTCAGTCGTTTGAGGGCGCTATGCCAAGCCTCCACTAATCTGACGATTTGCGCCCATATATAGTGCTCTACTTCTAATAATAGAACTTGTATCTAGGCGGCCTGTCTCGGGTCAGAGGTCATAATGTATATTTTGTGGGAGGATGTCTGGGCCACACGGCCAATGATATACACGTACGTGCGCGTGTAGTGAATAAGTCAGGTTGACTGGAGCGTCAGTTTATTCTAGATGCAATTGAACCCCAACTCCCCACACTGCGTTATACTACAGTAATGTGATATCAAATGACAAAATCTTTAGAACTGTAATAGATATTGAAAATATTCTTTCACACATACAGGCCATGTCAAAACTTGTTCTTCCGTAGATACTTGAACAATCTGTGCACACAATAGTAACGTTATGATGAGATTGACAATTATGACGTCATTAGATACACAATTTTAGCGTTGAATAGTCAGAGTCATGTCTTAAGAATTCTAATACTTTTTCAACATGAAACAACTCAAGTTTTCAAACAATCTCAAAATTGTGTCGTCATCATCATTTCAATGTTTATGTCACCCGATCACCTTGCGTTTGTAAAAAACAAAAACGCGAAGCTGTAGTTTTTTTTTTCTTTTTCTTTTTCCACTCAAACGTTTTCAGAGCTTTTCTTCAAAACGGTTTAAGCTATCAACTTGAAACTTTGTAGGAACATCAACCCCAATGTGAAGGTGTGCGTAGAAGTGTGACGTCATTGTGACGTCATCGGGTATCAAATTACAACCCAAAAATGACTAAAATATGCATGTTTTAAAATGCTTCCGTCTGGAAAACCACGTGACTCATGATTTTCGTATTTGCCAGGCTTATAGATAAGATCATGGCCTACAATTTTCTTTGTGTGGGCATTTTCATCTGACCCTTCCTTCTGGGGTCAATTGGAGGTCAAAGTTCAACGAAACTGAGAATCTCAGTTTTTACACTTACCAGCAACAATGCCCATCAAACCAAGTTGAATCGTTAGTAAATTAGATACAGAAATAGGTCCTATGACAGACTTTCACCAGCATGTATAGTATCATGATGGCATCAAGTGTGACGTAATCATGACGTTTTAAAATGCTGTATCTTGAGAACTACAACAGATATTGGTATGATTCCTTCGCCACATTTAAGAACTTGATGTTAATCAAATTGTTGAATAATTTGTGCACAAAATTGTGAGGTCATGATGTCGTCACAGGTGTCAAATTACCAACATTCAAGGTTATTACTTCCAAAAATCATATCTTAGGAACCGTAATAGATACTTGAAAAATTATTTCACAGCATTATAGGTCAAAATGAACTAAACAAATCAGACACTGACATGCCTCCTGTGTGACCCCTACTTCCGGTACCGGAAGTTAATCGAGAATGTGCCCTTTTTTAGCATTTTGAATGCAAATAGAGCCAAAGTGGTAGGGAATTTGACCATAGTTCTACGAAACGAATTGTTCCCACACATGTGGACTTTATGACTATACCAATGATTACGTCATCACGTGCACAGTGGTTACGTAATATGATCTAAAATTACAAAATCTTGAGAACTGTAATATATATTCGAAAGATTATTTTACCACATGTAAGAACTTGTTCTTCAGTAGATCCTTGAACAATTTGTGCACACAATAGTGACGTCATGGTGAGATTGACTGCCAATAATGACGTCATCAGACACACTAAAATTTTAGCGTTGAATAATCAAAGAGTCATATGTCTTAAGAATTCCAATACTGGCAATCGATATGTGAATGTTTCTTTTGCAATTAATATCGACCAACTCAAGTTTTCAACCAATGTTAAAAGTGTGACGTCATCATAAGATTAATGTTCATGTCACCCGATCACCTAGCGTTTGTTTAAAAACAAACGCCAAGCTCTAGTTTAGTTATTATAATATGCCCATTCGGAATGTTTAGTTTATTACAAATCCTAAAACCCGACTTCCCCCTCATTTAATTAAATACAGCTTTCAAAATACAGGGATTATCTAGTACAGACCTCACTGTGATACTTATACATGCGTTTCTCCCATTGACGATATGTACATGGATAAAATGCTGCTTAACGCCACATCTCCGCTCCCGTCAGTCATGTCAGTGGTAGTAGAATGCACGAACGTGTGAAGACTAGAAGAGCGCCCTCCATTGTCCATCAATGGTTAACCTCGGGGACAGATGTTGGTGTGGCGTCAAGTACGCACCAGTATGAAATTATAGAAGGACCATCTATAATTATGCAAATAAAGTCAAATTAAGAAACCTAGCATGATAATGAAAATTATGTTTGACTTTTCTTAAAATTCAAAATGATTTATGAAACAACCTTGAACGTCCAAATATCCTTTTAAATTCTACCCAAACATTTATCAAAATATCCATCCAAAATGTCAATATTCATCAAAAAGTCACTTTCAAAAATACACATGTACAAATAACCATTTCACTATCAAAGAAAATAAACTTACGGTTTCTTTGCCAAAACTCAGATTTGGGTTGCTAATCCAGCCGCCGCCGTCAAGTCCGCCCAGTTGCTCAAAAGCAGCCTGCAAAATCTGCCTCCATCAAAACATTTTAGCGGTACATGTACATGTAGAAAAACGGCACTTCAAAGTTAATACGGCTCTGTTGGACAGCAACTCATTCACTCAATCATATCTAGCAGTACAGTTAAAACATGTCTGCTCCCTCTGCATCCATCCGTGGCTAAATTCAAGATCTTAATCAATGACAGAAATCAAGCTACCGGTAACAACATGTAGATGTAGATGTTGCGCATGCGATGCATGATGACCTGAACGTTTATAGCCACTAGGCGATTTGTGCAGTACCAGACAGATACAGAAGGTAAATGTGGTCTGCCATACTTCACACACCACACCATACACCCATCTACTCACACTCCCAATAACCCACATTCTTTCCTTACAAATAAGCACAAAAGGCTACTGGCCCAACTCACATTCCTACTAGCACACACCCATACAACAATGAACCATTGTGGAGTGCAGTTGCCCAGAAAATACAAAGAAATTCCATGGTCCTAATAAGAAGCTAATGAATATTCATGGTAAAGTTTAATGCCCCAGAAGAATTCAGATGCCCACATGCTTTGACCTTTGACTTATTCCCTATTGGTCAAACAGACTCTGCCTTGTAGTTTGAACGTGTTCAGAGCTAGTCTACTGTGTTATGGTTCAACTAGGGTAGGGTATTCAAAAATATGGTGTTGACCTTTGACCTTGCACTTTCTACCGGAAGTGCATTTAAATAAACCTATTCTGTAAAAGTGGTCAACGATGCCGAGATCGGGTTGGCAGTGTTAGTGTCTGAGGTATATGCTTTCCAAAAAATGCGCCCTCTAGCAGCGAAATTAACAAACCTCAAAATGCCCTTTCATAGAAATGTTTGCGCAAATTAGCCCATAGTGGTGATTATAGAGTACGTCGACCACCAAACATGTCTGTGTTGTTAAAACATTGATTACGTCATCAGTCCTTTAAAGGTAACGCATTAAAGGTTAATATTTGTTTAAGTTAAATAGTTGATATTTTAACAACATCTAATTTTACAAGGTAAGCATGCTTATTTTTCAAGTTAAAACAATGTGAAAAAGCCCTACGCCCTGTTCACAGAACAGACGTAGCTCTAGTTTTTTTTTCCCTTTTCTTTTTCTTCTTTTTCCACTCAAACGTTTCCAGAGGTTTTCTTCCAAACGGTTAAAGCTATCAACTTGAAACTTGGTAGGAACATCAACCCCAATGTGAAGGTGTGCATACAAGTGTGACGTCACTATGACGTCATCGGGTATCAAATTACAACCCAAAAATGACCAAAAAATGCATGTTTTTAATTGCTTCCGTCAGGAAAACCGCGTGACCCAAGATCTTCGTATTTGGTAGGCTTATAGATCAGATCGTGGCCTACAATTTTGTTCGTGTGGACATTGTCATCTGACCCTTCCTTCTGGGGTCAATTTGAGGTCAAAGTTCAACAAAAGCGAGAATCTCAATTTTTGCATATCTATCACGGTTCTCAAGAACCGTGATAGATATTTGAATACTTTTTCACAGCGTGATAAGTCTCAATGAAGTGAACAAATCATCAATTGACATGACCCCTGTGTGACCCCAACTTCCGGTTGAAACCGGAAGTTGTTTGAAAATGTGCCCTTTTTAAAGCATTTTAAATGAAAATAGAGCCAAAGTGGGAGAGTATTTGACCATCGTTCTATGAAACGAAATGTTCCTATTCATGTGGACTTCATGACTATACCAATTGTGACGTCATCACATGCACGATGGTTACGTAATAGGGTATCAAATTACGAAAACTGTTGGAGCTGAATTATTTTAAAATGCTGTATCTTGAGAACTACAATAGATATTTGAATGATTTCTTCGCCACATTTAAGAACTTGATGTTCAACATATTGTTCAACAATTTGTGCACAAAATTGTGACGTCATGATGTCGTCACAGGTGTCACATTACAAGATTTCAAAGGTTATTATTTCAACAATTCATATCTCATGAACCGTAATAGATACTTGAACAATTCTTTCACAGCATGATAGGTCTAAATGAACTGAACAAATCATACAATGGCATGACCCCTGTGTGACCCCTTTTTCCGGTCCAAACCAGAAATTATTGGAAAATGTGTCATTTTTTTGCATTTTGAATGCAAATAGAGCCAAAATGGTAGGGAATTTGACCATACTTCTACGGAACGAAATGTTCACACACATGTAGACTTTATGACTATACCAATGATGACGTCATCACGTGCACAGTGGTTACGTAATATGATATAAAATGACAATTTTGAGCGCTGTAAAAGATATTCGACAGATTATTTCACCACATGTAGGCGTTGGTTCTCCCAAACAATCGTGGACGTTTTAGTGAGGTCTAAAAAAGAGAACAATATCGTCGCTCCTGTACAAAACCAACGAGAGTAAGGAAAAATAGACTATGTCCAAACAAAAGAGGAACAAAAGGACGTCCGCGATTGGAGGTCGATTCACACCTACATGAACTTGTTCTTCAGTAGATCCTTGAACAATTTGTGCACACAATAGTGACGTCATGGTGAGATTGACTGGGCCAATAATAACGTCATCAGACACACAATTTTAGCATTGAATAGTCAAAGAGTCATATGTTTGTCTTAACAATTCCAATACTGCCAATCCATATGTGATTGTTTCTTTTGCAACATCGACCAACTCAAGTTTTCAACCAATTTTTAAAGTGTGACGTCATCATAAGATGAATGTTAATGTCACTCGATCACCTTGCGTTTGTAAAAAAACAAATTTGTCCAGAACAAACATTTAATGTTGTAACTTATCAACTGTTTGTCTGTTTATCTGGTTATTTGATGACGTTAAGTCATAACAACATTACGAAATAAAATTAACCCCGTTATTTTGCGATGATTTTGAAATTTGCCCCAGACAAGTGTTTACAAGTTTGTTATCGTTATGGACTTTGTTCTTATTGCTAAAAAAAGATGGTACAAATTGTTCTGCATAAAGTGTATGCGACGTTCTGGTGTTTCACTCCGTGATCTTGCGTAACACCCAAACGTTTACATAGCAAACTACATTCATCTTTCTTAAACAAAAGCCGTTTTAAGCATACAAAACTCTGATTCTTTCGGGATGATGATGTTCCTTTTGTGGGTATGCGGCGGACTGTTGGCGTTCCTTGCTCCAGGGCATTGTGCTCTTCCAAAGTGCACCAAAGTAGACGACTGCGCTTGCCAGTTGGATGATGGTAAACAGATAAACATACGGTCTCTCGGTTACCAAGGCGAGAAGGCACCTAGGTAAGTAAACAAACAAAGTGCAATATCCGGCCGGGGCGATGGAGTTTGTGATACTGGGTTTACAGTGAGCTTTTTCACGCGATGCGCGTAAATTTGACGTGTATCAGTTGAGGAAAAAACGGTATGGAGGAGATTTGGAATTAAATGCGGCACTTAAACAAATAGAATGAACTGTATGTGCGGAAGGTATGGTGTTCTAAAGACGACAAATGCCTGTCGCGTCGTGCCGTCGCCTGTTTTCCTGTTAAGGCGGATACACACTATAGGCGCGTTCACACTATCGCGGAAAAATCACACTGTTCCATTGGTTTGTACACAAACTGGTTTGCCGCTTGTGCGCGGCCTATCGCGATGCGCAAAACGTTTTCAGCTGGGTCAAAGTTCAAATTTGTTGAACTTTGACCGCGGTGCGCTGACCTTTCCAACGCGCAGCCAATGAGGTATCAGAAAAGCCCCAAGTTACCAGAGTGGAATTTTCTATTTTGGAATAATCGGCGATTGGGAGCTCATGCAATGCGGTGAGCGCAGCGCGAAAGTGCGATTTTTCCGCGATAGTGTGTATCCGCCTTCAGTGTGAATCGAAAACAGTTCGCTTGCGCCATTCAAAATATTGTACATTTGAACGAAAGCGCCATGACATTTGCAATAGCAAAAACTCAGGTAGTTATGATTGACATTTCAGGTTTCTTTACCAGCCCCCAACGTCCGGATCTCAGTACTGGTCTTACGCCTATAATCCGTGCTATAACTTCTCGGACAAGTACTGTCAAAACGTCACTGTAAGTAACTATGAAAGACCTTAAATGTGAAAGACTATACTTTAAAAACAGGAATATAAATTATACCGTTTGCAAACGATTAGACCTTAAAACCTTAAGTTGGCAATTTCTCACATTTTACACAGGAACAACAAAATGACAAAAAAAACAAGTGGTGTTTGTTACAATTGCAAGAAACACTTGAATTTTTTGGTCACTGCAAATGATGTACTAGGCTTTTAATTTTGTCATTTTTAATGTTGTCATTTTTTAGAAAGTAAATAAATTATAATAATAAATCGGTCCAGTGAAAGTCCATGCACAATTTCCCTCAGGCATGTCAAAAAGCAGCACCTAACAATGACGCCCATGGCTTGGGTTCTGCCTCCACAGCAGTTTGGGGAGACAACGGAGACAAATACACCATTACGTACACTGATCATGATAAAAGGAGGTACGTTAAAACGTACAGTTCTCACCATTCTGAAAATTATTAGTATATTTTAAAGGATGTCGTCAGAAACACCAATATTTTATAAACTAATTTATCTGGTTCCATAAAGCAGTGTAGTGATTACACCAACCTTTTTGCTTCTACATGTACATCCAAATTGGAGATTGCACATTTGGGCTATTTCACAATAAGTGGTCATTTGAGTAAATTACAGTATAACCCATCCTGGATAACTTTACCAGTGCAAATACATGTTATGAGTGATTTTATATGATGGGTAAAATGAAGGACAAGCTACAGAACTATTTTTACATAATTCTACGAGTTATTCGTTTTGAATTTCTCTATTTACATGCACTTTTAACACCATTTTGGAGTCTCATTTCAAGTTTTACATTAGTTTAAGTGGAATCATTTGTTGATGATGCATTATTGTGGTGAATTTGGTGATCAATCATGGATATATAGTGTTCAACAATATTGTGAAACTTGGGTTGGTGTAATTCGGTCGAAAAATGTTAATTTTATGAACATTTCAAAATAAAGTGGATTTCCCGTTAAATAAAATATGGTAATGTCCTCTCCAGAACAAGGTATTCATGACAATGGAATAGTTTGGAAATATGTACTCACAAGTATGTTTGTATCATCTACAGGACACATTTGATGGAGTAAATATGACAATTGGATCGTGGGAGAGATTTGAGTAAACATTATCAAGATCATATTCAGGGTTGTGGAAAATCCGTTAAAAATTTGTCCTCTCCAGGACAGCAGTTAATTGTAATATAACATGTCAACCATGATTGAAATATTTTATGTTATGTTTGTAAAATTAACAGTACCATTCCTTCTAACAGGACATTGCATGGCATTACCATTTCAACATTTAGTCTGGCCATTATATTGTGATATTCTGTGTTTAACAAAATGTCCTCTCCAGACAACCAATTACAAATCATTATTTCATTGGAAAAAATAAACATGTTAATCATAATGCCACGCTCTGATATTTTAGGAATTATTAGTATACATCCTGAAGTTTTTAGATCAACAGAGGTTTTGTGAGTTGGACAAGTTTGAAATTTGACCCCCATTTGCCAGTGAGACTGAAAGTGTACACTTATTGTGAAATAGCCCATTTCCTGTTTTCTTCCCATGGATAGTATTTTGGGTAGATATTTTATACGATTGTTAAATTAAATCAAAATCCATTTTCTTAAAAAATCTGAACAAGCTCCTTTAAAAAGTATATGGGTAATTCCCAAAATTAGGGGTCCAAATCTGTTGGTGACCCAGTTACGTACGACACTCTCTGCTTAAAAAAATCACCACTTATGGTCACAAATTCTCAGTAACGGACTGTGGCCTGTGATTATAGGGTGCAGCATCATTTTCTTGAATATTTTGTTCTCCGATTCCTGAAAAACAAAAGACCATAAAGGCTTATAATCTGTTCCATGGTATTGAATAGGAGTTTGGTGTCCCGGGTTACCTACGCCAATGAAAATTGGCTGTAGAATGAGTTTGCATTAACCTTGGTGCCATATTTACACACAAACATTAAATTTAAGTGGCATTTGTTGAAATAAAACTAATTATTATGTACTGGGAAACCACTTTCAATCACTAAAAACACTTGGAAATCTTAAAAAGCATGTCACACTTTTGGACCCCTAATTTTGTGAATGACCCATATACTAATTTTTAAACTGCATTATCTCAAAACTACTGAATGTTGGGTCAAGCCGGGTAGGGGTCTATCTTCGGTGGTTATCTTATTACATGTATAGGGTTTATCCCTCGGTAGGGCTTGTTAAGCTCATGTGATAGCCAATCCCAGTCAGTGACAAAACAACTGCAATACAATGTTTCGAGAACACCAGTTGGCTTTATAGCTCAATTGGTAGGGCAGAAGGTCTGTGGTTCGAATCCCAGTGAAGAAGTTGTTTTTATATTGTATAGTGGGTATGAAGCGAGACTCCCAATCAGAGGTTGTGGGTTCAAGCCCTACTATGACCAGCGTGTCTGTGTCCCTGGGCAAGGTACTTAATCCCAGTTGCCTAGTCAACCCAAGCGATATTTGGAAAGCTGTTAAGGGGAATGCCACAATCTAACTGCTGATAGGGTTGAGCGCCTGGCCAGCAGCCACCTAGTTAAAGCGAAATGGTTCTGGTGATTCCCTGATGGCAGCGATAATAATAATGGCAACAGCGCCAGGAGCACCCCGCAGGGTGGACAAGTGCACTATATAATATAAGAATCCACCATTATTTTTCTTCTAAGAAATATATATATACATGTGGAAAGGTTAAAATATTCCCTATCCAATGGTATTTTAGGTTCATTATATGTCTGAACAAATATTAAACTTAGCCCCAATACATCGTTTGCAGTTACGCAAAATGTTACTGTTCACAAGAAAAACCCGGCTAAAAGTGGCATTTTGGCGAAGTGGCTTTGGGGCAAAGTAAATTTTCATGAGACGAAAATTTATTGTTTCTCAAAGAATATATAGCACTTCAGACAAAACCATTAAAAAATCTTTACCTGATTCACTGCTTTTTTTTCCTGCCAGATCATCAATCGTTGAACTGACATGTAACGAGTCAGCTACAGAGCCAAAACTGCAAGTCATTGGTCAAAAGGACCCATCGAAGGACATATACGTAAGTCTACAGAAACACATTTATTAAGAATCCTTATACATGTACCCGACATCACGAACAATAGGACAATACAGTTTTTTTTACACGTGTAATGAATGCATAGTTCCGACCTGTCAATCAACCGAACCCGCCGACCAATCACAACAGAGCTAGCAGATGTCACCCACATAGGTCAAAGTGCACTGTACGCTCACAACAACATGATCACGCGATATGTTCTGCCGGCCCCATACAGTTTGTACAGCGTTGTATGCGACGATCCGGGTGAATTTTTGGTTTCAAGGCCGGTGGTTTTGTTGTTCATAGGTATGAAAGCTATATTTCGTGATGATATGATATCCCTGTATTACTGGCCCTTTACTCAGTGTGTTCTAAGATAACTGTCGACCCTGAAACATGAATACCTTTGAGTTTTCTTCAATGAATCTGTACTTTCCGTTGAAAGTCCCATTGCTTTGTGCGTTGTGTGTCGCCATTTTTGACGATAGCCTGTGAGCCATAGCAACAATGTCCAAGGGGGCGGGGTTAACTGGGCAAAATCGGAACTATACATTGGCAAACAACTGCAATACTATGTTTCGAGACCACCAGTTGGCTTCATAGCTCAATTTGTAGGGCATCTGCTCCTTAAGCAGAAGGTCCGTGGTTCAAATCCCGGTGGAGCCAATTTATTTTTTACTGCATCCAGATTTCCCAAACCCATCCACATTTCTGTTCAATTAATTCACCTCGGCGGTCCCTGGGACATTATCCCTACAAATCACCTATTTGCTATTTCTTTCTTAAAGGGCATCTTATGCACCTATCAATTGTTTCCCCCACCCCTCCCCCCACCCCGCCCCTGCGCTACCCCACCCCCTAGGTGGGGGGTTTGGTCACATTTTTCATGCCCCAGGGTGGGGCATTTGGCCAATTTTCTGTGCAATTTTGTGCATTTTTGCGCATGTTTTGCACCCGGCCGAGGGTGGGGATTTTTGTCACCTAAATGTTGCCCCAGGGGTGGGGATTTTGTCACGAAAAAAGTGACAATCCCCACCTCTTTAAGGTGGGGTAGCCCAGGGGGAGGGGGGGGGGGGGGAACAATTGATAGGTGCATTAGACAGAAATAAATTCATTTTTTTTATCATCGCTATCAACACAGAGTACAGGGTTTTTCTCCTGCTCTTTTTTCTTCAATAGTACTTTGTTCTGACTTCCAATTGCGCGTGCCCAGGCTTGTGCCTAACAGCACCAACCACGAAAGAACCACCCACGAGAGAAGCATGCAAAATTCACGGCGGACCCACCCCAAGTCCTTTCATGTGCATCGGGTAAGGCTTAGGAAATACCATTTTTTTACAAGTGGGCAATTCCATAAATTCAGATTTGCATTTAAGAAACTTTGAGGGCTTGTAATGCTTCACGTATTGAAGTTGTTTGATTTTAAACACATGTTCTTTAAAGGACGTGTGAAATAGGGTTTTTATTACATAAAATAATAGTAGAGGATGTGTTTTACACATTTCGGTCAATTTCAGAGAATTTGATAGTTGCGTTTTGGTGTAATTGCACATTTTCTATTTTTATGTTAATGAGAATTTCCATATTCATGAGCAAATCCGTGATGTCATCTCAGGAAAAACAGAGGAATTCTCCATAGACTTGTGTACAAAAGTTAATGTCATTTTCAGTGGCTTCTTGATATCATGAACTATATAAGTTTACTGAGTTTGTTTAGTATGTCATTTGCAACAACCCTAACAAGTTTGTTTGGGTCAAAAATGGATCAATGGGCTACTGCTACTGTTTGAAATGTAATGTTCTTTCTTTGTTTTTCCACTGTGGGTTCCCTCCATGACCAGCAACAAACAGCGCCCTCGCCTGACAAGACATTTTTGAAGTAGAGAAAATGTCACTTCTTTTTGAAATGAAGACAAATTTGAGTTTGCCCCTTTGTCTTCAACACTTTGATCTTTTGATTTCTGTATAAAAACAGCTGGGTGATAATTTTCACCTCACAAAACCTTTAAGCATCCTTGATAGAAGTGTAATTCCTGAAAATCCCGTCGTGATCCCATTCTCAACAAGCATATAATAGGTAAAAAAAAACACCTCAGTTTCGGACGTACTCATTGAGAACGTCCGAAACCGAGGTTTTTTTTTTAACGTACCTTGCTTATTGAGAATGGCATTACAATAAGTTTTTCAGGAATTACACTTCCATCAAGGATGCTTAAAGAACATGTGTTTAAAATCAAACAACTTGAATACGTGAAGCATTACAAGCCCTCAAAGTCTCTGAAATGTAAATCTGAATTTATGGAATCCAAAAGTGTGACAGTATCTCCGTTGCACTTAGCCTGTGCAATTTGCTATACAAGTCTGTTCGGAGGTCGTGAGGTCGCAGGAGGTCGTGAGTTCAAGTCCCACTACAGCTAATGTGTCTGTGTCCCTGGGCAAGACACTTGATCTCAATTGCCTTGTGAACCAAGCAGCTGCCTTGATGATGCCCGATGATTCCCTGACAGCAGCAATATAATTATAATGAAAATGGCAGCAATATAATCTAAGTAAAATTCACTGAATTCTATGGCATGGTACTTTCATGTCATTTTTTCCCTCTCTTGGCAGTCTTTCTGTGTTGGTGATCATTTCTTTCATTTGCGGTGCCGTCTTCATGAGGTTTGTTTCTCGTGGTGCACGCAGAGACATCAAGGTAGTGTACAGTTGTAATGACGTTGATCGCAGGTTGCTTTGCAAATCGCATCAAAAGTCACGTTGCAAGTTTCATTGGAAGTCACGTTTCTACCCGAGGCTGGATTCACACTTAAATTTTACTTGCGTTGTTTTAAAAAAAGTTGTGTGGAGTGAACAGACGCACTAAAAATCTCAAAATAACAAAAACCTTTCCGGCCCAAGTTGATTCTGTGGATTTCACTGTCGATTTACTCCACACCACGCGCGAAATATCTCGGTGTGAATCCAGCAAAGAGGCGGGTGTTGTGGGATAAGCAGGGTTGCAACGAGTCTCCCTCTGCTCAAGTCAAGTCAATGAAAATCGAGGCTCGAGTCCCGAGTCTCGAGTCGCAGTCATTACAACCCTAGGGATAAGTAGAATTTTTATAGAGACATGTAGGACTACAATTCTGGGTGGATTTCGTTTTGCAACAAGCCCAAGTTCAAAGTAAAGGTCCGTTCATCTTTCAACTTCATCAAAACTATGACCATATTTTGACTCCTTAAAGTTAATTTCCAGTCCAGCAATGCTAATTTATTTTACTGTGATGGGCCCAACAGGTTGCCCGGAAATGCCTGAATTTTTTTGGGTCAAAATTAGGCGAGCATAACTCAGGAACCGTTGGTCAGATTGAGGCAAAAAATTGAAACTCAGCTTTACTAGCTAAAAACATCCTAGAAACCAAATTTTAGCCTAAACTGAGAGGGTGGGGTGATAGCCATTTGGTGATTTGACACGGATGGAATGACCCAGAATTATGCATCTATTTCATCTCTGCAAATGATGGAATTTATTGTAAACATTCAAATACATGTACGTTTGAATCATTGTAATTTGCTTACAAATTGACGTTAATCAGCATATTTTATTTCTTTTTTAGAATGCGGCAATCTTCCGGAATGATGCGAAATACGATGTGTTGAAAGAATGACGAAAGCACACCCCAAATAAGACGGGAAAATGGACAAACTAACCCAACATATGATATTTTCTGAAGTTTGTATCAGCTTTTTAATGAATAAAAACAGTTTAAACTCCTTCAAATAAAATAAAAAAAGCACACACAAAAGCAAAAGCACCCAAAGAAAAAATAAGTTACACAAAAAAAATACATCCCAAATATGTTCGGTCTCTGGTCCGTGCACGCATCGATTTCAAGCATGCGCGTCAATCATGTTTTTTCACGTGACAGGACAATGAAGGAGTTGTGATTGTAAATTAGAGCGTGTCTAAGCTGAGCTGAACACTGAAATATGCCACTTATTTCCGTGTCCATTGTTTGTGGAGTGAAAACTCTCCGACCATTCGGTGTTGTGTCATGTGACGGCTCTGTAAGTTTACTAAAAAGCAAAATACATGTAGTAAAAAACACCTGGGTCCTATTTCATAAAGGCCACTTAGAAACATTTCTACATAAACATTCTTAACTCATGTTTTTAAAGATAGGAAAAATTTGATTTTATTGTTCCTAAATCCACTTAAGAATGTTTTTTTTTTAACTTTTATGAAAAAGGACTCTGGTCTGTCTAATCCAAGCTTGGGGGAAAAGAGTGAGGGAAAAAAACAAAACACAAAAATGCGTGTCGCATAAATTCCAGAACTTCGGTCTGACCAGAGACAGACTATTTTGTTATCTTTTTTGGCCTAATGTAAGGCGACTCATTTGCACCTAGGCGGCCATGGCATACATACGTTTTTAAATTACAACTTTAATGATAATGGCATTTACTACTAGTAAATGCATAACAGCGAACAACTACGACTTGGGACCAAAACAATTCCTTTGTTGTCTAAAGAAATATACTTGAATCACGATTCCGCTGTATTTGCACTTTATGCTTTGTTACAAAAACACCGTAGAAGTGGTAATTGGGTATTATTGGCAATTTGAAGCAAGCAAAAACACATTTAAGCATCATTAATTTTGTGCATCCGAGCAAATGCTGAAAAAAATGTTGATTTAATGGTTTAAAAGAGCGTGACCAGAGTTTCTGGAAAATAGTTTTCGATGTAACTTACCAATATTATCAAGTAACTCCCATACACACCTCCCATGTCCCAAAAACCCAAAAACATTCGCAATTTCCAGTAAAAAATTGAACAAAACTATCGAGTCGGCTTTCAGCGGATAAACGTTGATACTGGAAAATTAGTTTACAAATAATCGGTGGATTTTCGACGATATCCTCGGAAATATGCGGCCTAGAAGCGCGGGAGTTTCAGTTTCGTAATCAGAAAAATATAACGGATGTTATGATATACAAATCTCATGACCCATAAGGTAAATCCCGGGGAGTTATGGGTAAAAAAAAGTGATCTGGTCACACTCCTTTAAGACAAAAGATGAATTTAAGATATTAATCTTGTTATGCCATTGTACTATAGATATCAATCACAAATGATGCAAAAATGGACGATGTATTTTTTGTGTGTTAATATTAGGATTTATGTTTTAATAACCCTAGGGTGTATGTAAGATCGTATTGATTTTGGAGGATTGAGGAGTGTTAGGGTTAAGGGAATAAAAGTGGGTTTGACCAGTCTTAAACATCAGGGTTGTAGTCGAGTCCATTACAAGTCAGTCACAAGTCCAGTAACAAGAAGCAAATGATGAACACGCACAAAAGAATGCCTTTGTTCTCCACAGGTCAAAATTTTGTCTGGGCGCACTGAAGTTGCTCAACTGGGGGCGGGGGGTTAGCGGTAGCATGCAGCAGCGGTCGCGGTGCGCACGCCGCTGCGCTGAGCATGCAGCAACTCAACAGGTGAACAGAATCGCCATTTGAGGGCAATGTTCAAAAACAATCCATGCAACTGTCATGGCCGTTATTTTTAGCGACACGGATTTGGGTCGCCGATTGTGTACATGTAGATATGCGTGGTAAGTGAACGATAATCATGATAATGACACCAGTGGCTAACTTTGAAATGACATGGCTGTACTTTCATAGTGTTTTAGAGGGAATTTTTATATTTTTTTTGTCCGGTCGCTAACGGTACCTCTGATGATTTTGTCCGGGCAGCGCCCCCGGACAAAACGGGCAGTGGAGAACACTGCATTTGAATAGCTTGTGACTCGAATTAAGACCCAGGGACTTGTGAAGGACTCGACTACAACCTTGTTAAACATACGTTTAAAACTACCTTGATACGTTTATCACTCGTCCAGGTCCCTAGGTGGTTTTAAACGTATTGTTTAAGACTGGCCAGACCCACTTTTATTCCCATTCATAAATACCTTTTTGTGTAAATCAGTAAAACTCACAAAAATTTGCTTACCGTTTTGCCATGTTTTGCATTGTTCAAACTGTGTGTCAAATTGTTTTTGTTCGATCGCTCGCATTATGCGTAATGCAGGCGTGTTGTGCGCGCACGCACATGACGGGGTACTTTGCACATTTTGATTTCAAGTGCGTGCAGTTTCTGTGTGTGTGTTCCATACGCGCTGACTAGGCAAGAAAGTGTTATGACTGGCCGGCTGTTTAAGACTGGCCACGTGATGTGCTCTTAGCCAATAGGGATGCGTAAACTGTCTAAGGTATCTATGAATGTTGAATGAAACGAGATTGAGAATAAATAATGTCATATGATAGCACTTAAAAAGCACACCAAAAATAAATGGTGCACGAGTGTTTATAGCAACAACTACTTCATCAGATGCACATGCATAGAGTGCTAAATATTGGTTGTGTTAGCAGTAGAAACAACCTTCATGCGAACTCTGCTAAACCTGGTGCTGCGGCGGCGGCCACAGTGTGTTTCCATCGACAGAAGAAGTGCTGTAAATTTGCTGTCAGAACCAAATCCGCATATGCCTACTAGTTTTGGTTTTAAAAAATGCTGTATCCAACAATATCTTTCTATGTCGTTTCTGTCATTTGTTTTTTTTTGGTTTTTTTATGGGATGAAAATACTGTTTCGAACGACGCCCGCGCGCCCAATGTTATTGATGTTTGACGGCTTCAAAATAAGACAAACGGTGCCATTTCGAATAAAAAATAATGCATCAACACACCCCGACAGTTCACAAGTATACCACAGCCAGAATTACTAAAGTATTATAGGGGATGGCCAAGATTGAAGAGGATAGACAAAACCTGAATGACAACTTGAAAAAGTTAGCCCAACTTTTTCAAGTTTTGCTATGCATACGCAAACCTTGACACATCCTCATTGTAGAATGCTCATTGTAGAAACACGCTGTATAATTTATCTGATTTGCTAAATACCTTCTACCCAATTAACCTTTTGCACGTTTCACGTGAATAGCGTCTACCAGTATTGACGTACTTCCTTTCACTTGCACACTTAGTATCTACTTGTGTTGCTATGTGTTGCTATGTGGTGCACGCGGTAGGTATGAAGTGCAGAATTAACACCGTGTTCACTGTAGGAGAGAATGGCATAAAGCTACCAGACTGCTCATTGCAAGGCAATGGCGTGCACCACGTAGCAACAACAGCATAGTATGCGACTTTAAAAACTGCACCTCCATTTGAATGTTAAGAATTTGGGGCACCAGCCACAATGCAAATTTATGTTACACACAAAAGCAATTTGGAGAACCTCTTAATTTTCACTGTAGACCATTCCCATAACCATGGAAACCTTCCCTTCATGTCCGCCATACCTGGGACGCGGTCAGTGCATGAACTATAGCGTTATGTGATGATGCTCATTGTGTCGTCACTTCGAACAATTTGGGAGTTTGTTGTAATGGTGAATTCACACTGAGCATTTTTGCGCGTGCGTAATTGCGACGCTTTGAGAAAAAGCGATGTCGCTTTGAGAAAAAGCGATGTGGAGAGAATTTTGAGTGAAACGATGCACTGAAAATCACTGAATTATAAAGAAGACTTTCTCTTCAACGTGTCAAGCTAATTCTGTGGTTTTCGTTGCGTTGTTTTAACCCAAATTCCTTCCACAGAATTAGCTTGGACGGAAAGTGTTTCTATAATATTCAGTGATTTTCAGTGCATCGTTTCACTCAAAATTGTTTTCTCAAAGCGATGCACGTGGCAATCACGCACAAAGAGGCTCTGTGTGCATTTGTGAAGAGCGTGTTGCGCACGTCATGGATGCGCACTGTTCGACTTAACAACGCAAAACACACAGTCCATGCACTGGAAAAAGCTGCATCGCAGCTGTGGCAGACGTGTACAGGGAAGGCATCCTGGGAATGGTCTATAGCACTGGCAAGTTGACTTCAATGAAAACTAAAAAACAGAGTTATGTTAAACTTAGCTGTGCTGCAAATGTGACATGCTGTTTGAGACAGTCCACACTAGGTAGCGCTGTAGCTAACTGTATGGCACTCCAACAGCCATCGTCGCTAGGAGGCGTGGTACCATACGACAGGATCTGGTTGTTTGCAGACAGCGTGCCTGGAAGAGAAAATAAATCAATTAACGATGTCAAAATAGGAGACGTGCTGCAAATAGCTAACATGTCATTATTCTCAAATGAATCAGTTTAATCAAAATTTGAAAATTTCTTTTGTAATTAAAGGCCCACTGTATCATTTGCAATGACCCCAAAAGATAATCAGCGAGTTGACAGGGAAAACCATCCTCAAAGTAAAGATTGAATTGGTAGCAACTATCCAATGAAATGTTTCCGCCCGAGATTATATAATTTTACCAGAAAATAATCCATGAAGGTGAAATTAGATCGTTTGCAAACGATTTACTTAGTTGGTTCGTATCTGGGCAGTCTGAAAAGGGCGCTGTGTGCTGTTTCAACGCGATGCATTTTTTTCTATGGTCGCACGCACACAGGGGCCACAAAGTACGCGACCGACTGAGAACGAAGACAAATTGGGAATAAAGTTGTTTTGAAACACCCCGCCAAGACCGGCAAAACGCACATGGATTTTCATGTTTTTGGAAAACGTGGTAAATTTGACGGAGCTGAAATTTCTTCGGATGAGTTTGTTGGTGTTTTTGGATTTATAATGGTTTTATTCCCAGAATCGCTCAAAAACAGAGTATCTTTAAGTTGACATTAAAATACTCACATAATAGCTTTACTAGGCCTAAACAAAATGTTTTGTGTTGCCCTCGCCCCAGCGACTCAAAAGTCTGAAAATCTCGAGTGGGGATTTGTTTTATTTTTTTAAATATAAAATTTGATTCTACCGTCTTTTTCTTTGCAAATGCATACTATTGCAACGCAATGCATTACGTTTTGGACACAGTTAGACTGGTTTCCGAAGCTCATATTACACACACGTACACGAATATTCCTGTTGGTATGTCAGTGCGTGGAAAATGTGGACTAAGACCCAGTCTACTAAATGTGCGGCTTGTGCACATGTGCAGAAACACAAGTCAAGATAGACTGGTTCCCGGACCACATATTCCACATACATGCAAATATATTTGTGTTCGAATGTGGAATATGAGGTCCGTGAACCAGTCGAGATTGCAAGACCCGAAGATGGTCGGCCATTGGCCGGTTACGTGGTAGCATTACGAGCGGTGGATGTCGGTCCGTGACAGCGATGCTGGGAACTAAACTAAAGAGCTTTTCAGTTGTGTGGTAAATAATAAGTGGCGATTTTGCTGATCTGTTTATGAAGTTCAACCAAGACAACCCAATGTTTTTTTTCGGATGTTTTCGTTTCATTTTCTGCACAAAAATCTCTCCAAACTGACTCGCGAAATCTAACCTGTCACTGTGTTGCAGGGTTGTAGTCGAGTCCAGCACAAGTCCACCACAAGTCCCTGGGTCTTAATTCAAGTCACAAGCTATTCAAAGAACTCCAACAAAGGCATTCTATTGTGCGAGTTCATCCTTTGCTTCTTGTTACTGGGCTTGTGACGGGCTTGTGCGGGACTTGTCACGGACGTGTGATTTTATCGGCTCTGGACTTGTGATAGACTTGTGATGGACTCGACTACAACGCTGCCGTGTTGTTGGGGAACGTGGGTTTCGGTTCGTGCTATTCAATGATGTACAACATGTGATTGGACAATCTCAACTAAGTGCAGCATACTGTGGTTACTATCTATCAGTATTAAAGGCAGTATACATCATTGGTAATCTCAAAAATCAGAAATGTTCACAGATTTACGCCTAACTTACACAATATAAACATGATGACTGCAGAAAACTTCCCCTGAAATGGTTTTGTCTGAAGTGCTATAGTCTTTGAGAAATGAGTAAAACAATTAGTTTTCGTCTCATGAGACGAAAATTCAATTCGTCCCAAAACCATTTCGCCCTAGTGCCATTTCACCCAAAAACCACTTCGTGCACAGGCCGTGGTTCAGGGCGAAGTGGTTTTGGGGCAAAATGACTGCAAACCCTTTTGACTGTTTTCTCAAAAGTTAGAGGATGTACGGAGCTGGTTTTAGCTCTGGTTGGTTTTAATCATTCAATCACACAGGGAGATAATTTGTCCGATTGTCCGACCCTCCTGATTTTTTTTGAGGGGGCGAGGAGGATAACAATTTTGTTTAGGCCCTATACATGACTGCATAAAGCTTCTGTGTGCTAAAAATTACCAATTTCTGCTTTTTTTTAAATCAAAAAGTGGTGAAAATCCTTGCAATTCGCTTGTTGCTCAGAATACATGGACTTACTTGCAATAGCTGGGAAGACTGCCGGCCCTGCCTGTGTTCTATACAGCAGTATGTTGCCTTGTAGCACTATTCCTCCAACAAACACAGCACTGTCAATAGCAAGCAGTACCGGGGAGTCATTCATGACGCAGCCAATCAGCTTATGGCTATGGCTGTTTGTTGTTATGACGATGGAGATGCACGGACCAATCATAGGTGAGGGGGCGAAGTTTTGGTGACTGCTGGCAATCTAGATAAAATTTTCAAAAAAACTAAAATTAGTTGCTTTAACACTCCGTTCTTTTAAGCAGTCTTCTTTAGGGGACTGTTCCAATATGCATAGTTCCGAGATTGCCCAATTAACACCGCCCATTTAGTTACTGTGCCTCACAAGCCATCACAAAAATGGTGACACACAATCAGGGGCGAGATTGGAGAAAGAAAAAACAAATCCGGAAGGAAAAATTACTGAATCAATTGAGGGCGCTCGTCAAAAAAATATGGCAAAAAAACAGAAAATAAAATGTGGAACGCAGAGCACAAAAAAAAAGAGCTGAAATCCGCTAAAAATCTGAGATTTCACAATGAAAAACAGAAAACTCTCTAATCCAGACGTGTTGGTAAAATTCCTGAAATCTGGAAAAATCTAGACAAATCTCACCCCTGACACAATGCACCAAGCAATGAAACATGGAAAGCACAGATTCATTAGAGAAAACTCAAAGGTAGTTATGTTTCAGGGTCAACAGTTATCGTAACACACTGCGTAAAGGACTCAGGGATGTCATAAAATATGCGCTTTCTTACCTGTGAACAGCGAATCACCCGACATTGAAACCAAACTTCACTTGGGGTGACTGCATAAAGGCAATTAACATGATTCGGCAAGTCTAGCCAACACGCCAGTGCCATGACATAGAACGCTGTATGTAGTGCCGCTCGGTGAGCAGACCGAGACTGCAACAAGTAGCGAAGCAGACTTGTTTGAGCCTGTGCCTTTAAAGGGGCTATGTCATGGTTTGCGCATGCGTCAAATCCTTTCATATTTTGACATACGTGCGGGCTCAAATGAATGTAGTGCAATTTCATTACACAACGCCATTGGTGCATGTGCTATAGTTGTGTACATCGTGTACTTAGCACGTGCTGCATGGGCAGTGTGTTCGTTCACGAGTGTTTACAATACGCAGAATTCAACTACATTGTACATCGTGTGCGCACATTTGTTCGATTTGGCATCGCGCGCGATCATTGTCTGGAAAAACAAAATCGTACAGCGGTGGCGGCCACTGTGTCTTTCCAAGGACAGAAGGTATGCTGTAAAATTGCTATCAAGACCAAATAAGCATGTCAGTTTTGATGGGAAAACAAGGTTAAACAAATTGCTGTATCCAACCATGTCATTCATATAATTCGTGCCGATTCTGTCATGTTTTGTCAAGTTTTTTGATGGGATGAAAAAAACTCTTTTTAATGACGGCCGCAAACACGGTGATGTCAATGTTTGGCGGCTTAAAAATACGGCAAACAGTGCGATTCCAAGTAAAAAGTAATGCATCAGGACTCCCTGGACGTCGACAAGTACACCACTGCCAAAATTACTAAAGAATTATAAGGGATGGCAAAGATTGAATAGGATATGCAAAACTTGAAAAAGTTAGCCACACTTTTTCAAGTTTTGCTGCGCATGAGCAAACCGTGACATAGCCCCTTTAAGCACATAAAACGAAATTTTACCTGAAGTCCGACTTCCTTGGCCAGTACTCCGGCATTGACCAGGTTTATGCCATTAGCCGTGTTGGTCCTCAGTAAACCCATGGTCACCGCTGCTCCTAAAAATGACCCTGCTGTCTGCAGACTATTGCCTGTGTGAAATGTCCAGAGAAAAAACTGTTGCAAATGAGCCAATTACCCTGTACAACAGACCAGTGAGATTTTTTACGCAGCTCCATAGCAAATGCATGGAGCTGCGTATTTCGTGGCACGAATGCATGACGCCATAAAGCTTCTGTAACTTAAATTCCTGCTCTCAGATAGACATAAATATTTGCATTTCCTTTGTTGCTCGAAAAAGCTGGGACGCAGCTTTTTCCAGTGCATGGACTCGACGTTTTGCATCGTTATTAAAGATACAATGTAGTATACATGATTGGTAAACTGTTTAAAAATAGTTTTATCCCCCTGTGTGATTGAAGATATGCATGATTAAAACCAACCTGAGAAAAAACCAGCTCTGTACTTTGTCTAACTTTTGAGAAAAATGTCAAAAAAAGTTTTGGGGCGAAATGGCACTTGGGCGAAATGGTTTTGGGGCGAATTGAATTTTCGTCTCATGAGACGAAAACTAATTGTTTTACTCATTTCTCAAAGACTATAGCACTTCAGACAAAACCATTTCAGGTGAAGTTTTCTACGGTCATCATGTTTATATTGTGTCAGTTAGGCGTAAATCTGTGAACATTTCTGATTTTCGAGATTACCAATGATGTATACTGCCTTTAAATCGAACAGCACACATCCATGACGCTCGCAACGCGCTCTTCGCACACACGAATTCACACGTGCGTCACTTTTTTTAAAAAGCAGTATGGAAGGAATTTTGAGTGAAATGATGCATTGAAAATCACTCAATTATAAAAACAGGGTCAATGTATTTACCATAGGTGATGACTTGGACCTGTGTTTGGTTGTTGACTTGCCCATATAGAGCCTGAGCTACGGCCCCAAGGCTTTCCCCCAGGGAGATAATTGGCTTGGTGTCTGGCTGAAGAGCGTTGGATAGCGCTTGGGCATTGATCTAGAATGCACAAGACAAAGTTAGGGTTGTTGTGAACATTCATTATGAATGATGTATGTACAGTGGAAAACTGCTGTAAACTAACATTTCATAGCTCTGCTTAAAAGAGCATGTTCCAGGGGTCGAAATTAACACTGGTCCTGTGGTACGAGACCAGTAAAAAATCTGAAGGACCACTAGATCTGTCCTGACTCATGGAAACATTCCCCGATGCCTAATCCACAGTAAACATTTCTTACTCACTGCGAAAAATTCCTGGTTACCACAAACAATTCCTGATCGCTTTAGACATTTTCAGATAACTACATTTCTTTCTCTGATCTCTCCAGACATGCCCCAGTATTGGATCAAAAACCAATCCCATACATCCTGCACTCAATGACCTTAAACTAGAAAGTGTTTCAGTGTTAAAAGCACCGGTGGACCACCAAATGTTCAGCAGGACCAGTAAAGTTCTCTCCTTCTGACCAGCATGAAATTCAGGTTAATTTCGACCCCTGATGTTCAGATTTTTCCAGGGACTTCGTTCCAACCCAACAATCATATACAATGCCACCCCAAAATACTATCCATGGGAGGAAAACATGAAATTTGCAATCTCCAATTTGCATGTGGAAGCAAAAAGGTTCGTGTATTCACTGCACTGCTTTATGTAACCGGATGTTCAACTGGTATCCTACATGTAGTTCAACTGGTCACCAAGGTTAGGATTAGTCAATAGACAGCTGAAGTGTGACCCGGGTTGGCATGGCAATTGGCTCTAAACTATCATGGCCGTCGGAAAAAGTACAATGTAAAAGAGTAAATTTTGATTTTTCCACCTCTACAAACATATTTTGGCCCATACATGTATTTCAAAACAAGAATCGTTGAGTCTTAAATGTTTTGACTTGATTGCATCACATTTACTCACAGCACCAAAGAGCGATTTGCCATTGACCGCATCCACCATCTGTTGTGCAATCTCCATTGCAACGCGAATCTGCGCCTCCTCTGTACTGGCTCCTAGGTGGGGCGTGCATACCACCTCCGAGTGCTGTATGAGGGCGGTGTTAGTGGGCGGTTCCTGTGGTACAAGAACATTATAACGATATATTTAGAATGCGAGCTATCTTATTGTCACATTTGTAAAGGGAACATGGGCCAATTTGCTTAGCACAGAGTTTATTTTATTTACTTTGTAAAAATGGGCTGCCAGCCAAAATTGCATACATGTGATACTGTATTTACTGATATTCTGCTACATATAATTTGTGTGCTTAGCAGCAGCCATAAAATTGGGCTTAGTCCTTGACATTAACCAAGGCTACCATGCCCTACTGAGTTGGCCCTGATGCCCCTTCAAACTACACACTTTCTGAGGTAAACTTGGCCAGCATACCCTATTATTGTATAAAATGAAGCTTGTGTGGATACCGTGCGTTTCTGATACCGTGCAGCACAAATACTGTGCGTACACGCTGGGCGCACCCAAGCACACGCGTGTCATGCATCGAGTGAATAGATTGCATGTGTGTGCTACGCATGCGCGAGTACAGTAAAACAAATACTGTACAACAGTAACAAAAGTGCATGCAGTTGCAAAGGTTACAAATGAACTGAAGTTTTCAACACCAAACAGACAAACATCTTGCGAAAATCTTACAAAACAACGAAGGTATAAGCTTCATTTTAACAATAATAATATTGGATGTCTTTTCAGGTGATATGAGAATATACCGCACTCGTCATAAAAATACCGAACTCGGCTCGTTCAGTATTTTCATGACTCGTGCGGTATATTCTTATATCACCCTCAAAGCCATCCAATATTATATAACTCCTGATGATGATAATGATAATAACTTCTATAGTACACATATCCACCATGCAAAAGGTGCTGAGGGCGCTGATAAAATGTATCACCCATTTACTCCTGTGTTGAGAGAGGCAATTTAGGGCAAAGTGCCTTGCCCAAGAGCACACACCATGTACGAGCCGGACTCAAATCCATCACCTCAGATTTAACCACGGCCTTTGAGTACGAGCAAATATACCGCTCGGCAATGGCACTCCATAATCCTATTAAATTTCACGACGCTTGTATACACCAGTAACTGGAAGTTTTTTTTGTTGGTTTTTTTTTCTTCGTTTCTTGGGGATCATGGTTCTGACCGAGAATGTCTGATAGGGGTAGGCCAATTGCAAGCAACACACCTGTTCAAACACATCCAATGCTGCACCCCCACATTGGCCGGACTCCAAAGCCTTGAGTAACTCAGCCTCGTCAATGACGCCACCGCGAGCCACGTTAATCACACGCACTCCTTTCTTGCAAAGCGGAAATGTCTCCTTGCCGACCAGACCTAAAAGAAATTATGGATTGCAAAGAAATGTTTCTTTGCCGTGTTGTTAAAAGAGCGTGTCTAGATATTGGTTATGCAGATTTTTTTCTGGGATGGATTATTAAACAAATTGTGTGCATTTTGTTTTCTTCTAATGTATATTTTGTGAATACAGATAAAATTTAATGAGTCATGCCCACCTGAAAGCAAGGAAATTTTGCTGAAAATGGAGTCAAGTCTAGAGCAGATTTAGCAGATAAATGTACACATACAAGCCATGTACTGCAAAACCCAATTCAGTGTGAACATCAACGTGAACGGTTACTGTTATATCTGTAACCGTATTCGTTACGTTACAAAACATAATTTAGTCAATGACCCCGTTCTCACTAGAGAAATCGTTTCGTTCGACGATGATTCAACGGTGTTTTTCTGATGTGAACGCACGCCCCTTCATTCGACGATGATTAGAATCGAAGCAAATAGATTAGAAGCAAATAGCTTCATTCGACGAAGACGTGGCTTCATTCGATGAAGAAATCGCTTCATTCGATGAAGCAAATTTGTAATGAGAACGTTCCCTTCGTTCGACGAAGCAATTTGGCAGGCCTGGTTGCACAAGCGCGTTCTGTGTCAAGCGCCCAGCAAGCGTTGTTTTTTATGCGCCACTGGAACGCCACACAGCTTTATTCGATCTTCGTTAGCAGTCACTTATAATGTGTACAGTACCACTCTTCATTCGATCTTCGTTAAGTGATACGTGAACGCACGCTTCATTTACTAATGATAATTAACTAATCTTCGTCGAACGAAGCGATTTCCCCAGTAAGAACGGGTCAATGACTACCTTTTACTATCAAATTAGACAATGAGCGGGGAATGCCTCATGAACAGCGCCCCCTGTGCCAAAGCGAGGACCATACCTTTCGTTTGTTTAATCAAAGGTACATGTACGGTGATGTAGTCAGCCCTCGGCCAAATCTGTTTCAATTCCAACCATTCCACGTTAAACTCGGCAGCGTCCGATGCAGGAACCAGAGGGTCGTATCCAATGGTCTAAAATTAACACAATCAATTGAATCTTTCAAGTGGGTTATTCCATGAAGTTGGGATACGCTGTCCCCTGTTACATCAGAGACCTTTTTACCGTATATTTTTGGTCTTACTAATTTCATTAGTCAATTAGTACTGAGAAATACCAGCAGTTGAATGACATAAATTAAGAACCTCCATTATTTGTAACAAAATATAGCAGCAACATCAGTCAACTAAATGGTATTTTGTGCAAATGTAGGTGTGACATTTGGTGTTTTTCAACAGATTTCTTTGAAAAACGTGAACATTCAGTGAGATTACAATTCCCAAATTTAGATTACAAATGATTTTCCAGATCAAGAACTGTGTACTAATGTCAAATTCATCAACCATTGTCTTGAAATTGAGGTGCAAAATGGGGCTTGGTTCACTTTCATGTTTAACAAAATCGAACAGAATTAAAACACAAAATGTCAACTTTGTAAGGAGAGAGGAGGTGAACACGTGGAGGGTCGTGGTGAATTATTATGAGAACAAAAATCAGAAACCTGCGTTGGAAAGTGTGAATTAATAAAATCCAATCACTGAATAAGATTGTCATTTTTGTAAAATGTTGTGCCAATTGTGTTAAATTTTGTTCAACATGAAATTGAACCAACCCCCATTTTAATTGCACCTCAATTTTATAACAATCATGACAATGGTGCTCGGTGATGTATGACCCTAGGAAAGTAACCAAGGCATCATTGGAAAGCACATGCCCTCTGCTTTAAGATGCTAACATGCTTTTTACTGGCAAACTTATAGTCTGGTCAATTAAAACAACCTTTCAAATTTGGATTACCCTTTTTTAAACACCCTGTACAACGCACAGACCAGAAGCCGATTTCACGAATCCTTACGCACTGTTATTGCGTAAGCTGCGCAACATTCCGGTGATAATTACACGCAGGCCTATGGGGCTTATGCCATTTTCAAAAGTTGCGTGAAATCGGCTGCAGGTGGTAGTTTTTAATGTATGCGTGACTGTAAGGTACATGCCTAATCACTAGCAATCAAGCAGAAAGAAAATCACATTTTCAACATCTAAATTATGGCATTCATCTGTGCATATGGCAAAATCCCTTTGATATGCTGAAATTCATTTAGGACAGTAATTATAATCAAATGACACACCCCCTCCCAAATAAAAAAAAATAAATAAAATAATTAGGGTTTGTTTTTGCCCTTATCTGACGTATATTAGCAGTGCTTCCCACCCGAGCACGCTATGACGTTTTTCATGGTGTCTCGGGAAAGTACCGAGTATACAGTGCTAATAGTAATATACGTCGGGTAAGGGCAAAAACAAACCCTAATTAACATTCATTCTCCGACGCAAGCTAAATCCATTACTGAAAAAAAAATATCATCTTTAATTATTGTTTTCTAATAAAAAATTATCTCGGTCGGAATCATGGTAATAAATAGTTAAAGTTGCATTGCCCGTGTTTTGGTGAAAGGATTAAAAAAAATTAATTTACACAAGCGAACGAATTTAGAAAGCTTACGTGTCTCTGTAACGAAAAATATCAAAAAATTAAATTTCCGACGTCGGGAATTGGAGATACAAGCCTTTTTCTTGAAACGTGCTTCACATGTTGTACATGTGCGCGTACGCTCATATGTACATAGTATGTGTACAATGTACACATGTACGCGCACATGTACATTTACGTCATAACCCTGTCGATTAAATGACCTGCCAGCCATTTAATCATTTCTTGTTTTTAATCGACTGGCATTAATCCTTGACGGATTTTTACGTTCGTGGTACCAAATGAAAGCTGATAACTTTTTCTATTCTAGAAAAATACCTATTTAACTTTAAAAAAAAAATTGTACGCCCAAATCGGCCCAAACACGGGCAGTGCAACTTTAAGAACCACTTGAGTAAGGTTTTGTTTTCGGTGAAATTGTTGATTAAAACGCTGGAACGTTGCAAGTCCTGTACACTGGCAGAAAACGCACCTAAATGCAACAAAACAAAAATAGACAGCATTGGCCATTTTTTGTCCTCAAAATTAATGTCTAAGCAAATTCCACAAGTTGACATTTGTTTTTTATTTAACAAACATTTATAAAATACTGAACACCACCTGGTGCTGCATTTATTTACAGCTGATGAACATCTGTGTCAGCAATTTACAGCCGACTCCAAACCTTGGCTGATGCAATACATATCAAATTACATATCAGAATGTTCTCACAGTCAGCAGGACTAGGCCACATAGTCAATGCTATTTTTTACAAGCTTTAGGCAGAGGCTGAGAGAGTTGGTAACCTGGGTTACTGGTAACATGTGTACCAGTGTTTTGGGGTCTACCTGGTCAAGGCCGAGACATTAATAGGTGTAGCCTTGTCAGCCTGGAACTCTGAAAAAGTGCACAGATTGCATTAAATGCAGACTTCGTCAAAAAAATGTGTGCATGTATGTGTATGTGTACGCACCTTGCGTACGTGGTGTGGACTCAAAATCCATTCAAGTCCACAATTTGTGGGGAAAAGTGACGGATTGTGGACTTGCACTCGTTTGCTCAAGTCCACAGTCATGTTGTCCAAACTTGGGTTAAGGGGTTAGGGTGGGGGTGGAGGGTTAAAAAAAAGGTTATGGTTCAGGAGTAAAGTTTAGAAACATGGATTAGGAAAACATTGGGGTGGATGAGGGAAGAATTTGGAGAAAACAACGATTTTCTGACCAATTCTCGTGCACGAATACAAAGAAACGTCCACAGTGCGTACGTAATGCACGACTGGGTGTGTTGGGGGAGGTGCTGTACGCTGAGGGCGCGCTGTACGCTGCGCCATTACAGACCAAACACAGGAAGTCAGAATTGGGCAAGTCTAGGCAAGGCGCAAAAACAGCCGTCTCAAATGCTTTAAAAATTTGTTAGGGTGAGAAAAAAAATAGAATTTGCCGAGAACCACGGACAATATAACTTTAAAGGCTAATATTTCTTACCGTCATGCCGAATGACTGCATTCTGATGGCTACTTCCTTGCCGATTCTCCCAAGACCAATGATAGCCAGGGTCTTTCCATTCAACTCATTACCCATAAACAGCTTGCGGTCCCATCTGCCTTCTTTCATTGACATATGACCTTGTGGAATGTGTCTAAATGAAAATAAAAACAGCAGATAAAAAATAAAAAAAAGTACAGTCAATGCAGTATGATTACTTAAAGGCAGTATACACGATTGGTAATCTCGAAAATCAGAAATGTTTACAGATTTACGCCTAACTTACACAATATAAACATGATGAGTGACCGTAGAAAACTTCCCCTCAAATGGTTTTGTCTGAAGTGCTATAGTCTTTGAGAATTTAGTAAAACAATTAGTTTTCGTCTCATGAGACGAAAACTCAATTCGCCCCAAAACCATTTCGCCCAAGTGCCATTTCGCCCCAAACCACCTCGCCCGAGTGCCATTTCGCCCAAAATTACTTTGTCTAAACACTACATCACCCAAACGCCACTTCGCCCCAAAACCACTTTGTGCACAGGCCGTGGTTCAGGGCGAAATGGTTCAGGGCGAAGTGGCTTTGGGGCGAAATGACTGCAAACCCTTTTTTGACCGTTTTCTCAAAAGTCAGACGAAGTACGGAGCTGGTTTTTGCTCAGGTTGGTTTTAATCCTGCATATCTTCAATCACACAGGGAGCTAAAACTATTTGTAACAGTTTACCAATCATGTATACTATCTTTAAACCAATGCAGTTAAATACATTTGAACTTTAAAGGCAGAACACATGACTGGTAAACCGTTGCAAATGGTTTTATCTCCCTGTGTGATTGAAGATATGCATGATTAAAACCAACCTGAGCAAAAACCAGCTCCGTACTTCGTCTAAGTTTTGAGAAAACAGTCAAACAAAGGCTTTACGGTCAATTTACCCCAAAACCATTTTGCCCCGAACCACTTCGCCCTGAACCACGGCCTGTGCACGAAGTATTTTGGGGCGAAATGGCATTTGGACGAAGTGGTGTAAGGACGAAGTGGTTTGGGGGCAAGGTGGCTTTTGGGGTGAAGTGGTTCAGGGCGAAGTGGTGCAGGGCGAAATGGTTTTGTGAACTTTCGTCTCATGAGACGAAAAATAATTGTTTTACTCATTTCTCAAAAACTATAGCACTTTAGACAAAACCATTTCAGGGGAAGTTTACTACGGTCATCATGTTTATATTGTGTAAGTTATGTGTAAATTTGTGAACATTTCTGATTTTCGAGATTACCAATGATGTGTTCTAACTTTAAATCACGAAAAAATTTTAAATCAAATCTGATGTGTACAAAATATGAAACAGAATGCAATAATAGGGAGGTTTAGATGCATGTAATTTGTGAACGCAAAATTCTTTGAGCACTTGGTCGTTACTGTGAGGAAATCTTACAACAGACGAAAACAATTTTGTTATTCGAACTGGCACTTTTTGTAATATTTCTGTTCAAACATCAATATCACCGAGCGTGCGGCCGTCGTTCGAAAGAGGGTATTTTCATTTTATCAAAACAAGACAAAACATGACAGAAACAACATCGAATGAAATGGTTTGACACGGCAATTTATTCAACCTATGATTTCGACCGAAACTGGTATGGGGATTAATTGGTTCCGACAGCAATTTTACAGCACATCTTCTGTCGATGGAAAGACACTGACCGTGGCCGCCGCCACGGCACCGGGTTTTTCAGACACATCGCACGCGAGATGTGAAATTTAATAAAGGAGCGCCACGCGATGTACCTATGTAGTTGAATTCTACATATTGCAAACACTCATGAACACCCACGCAGCGCACGCTACATACACAAACCAATGGCATTGTGTAACGAAATTACACTACATGCATCTGAGCGCGCACGTATGTCAAAAATTGACACAGGCCCTTTAAGAAAGCAATTATTGAAACTCACCTTGACAAAGCACACATCATAGCACAGGTGTGTTCTGCAGCACTCATTGTGTTACCTGCTGGGGTGCTAATGGAAAAACGAAGGGCAAAAAGCAATTAATTTATAACGAAGCAATGTGAAAAACAATGACATACTTTGTGTATGGATTGTTGTCCTAAATGGGAATTTCTGGACCTGTTTAAAGGCAAATTCGTGCCACGAAATACGCAGCTCCGTGACTTGGCTACATGGAGCTGCGTATTTCGTGGCACGAATTTGGCGCGCATTGCTGACGAGCCCCTGCCTTTAAAGTAGAATTTTAAAATGCTTTAAGCCCGTTTCAAACGCGTGCTTGTACCGTGTCTAATACAATTCAATTTAGCGCGACGGTAGCACGCCGTACATGTAAGCACAGCAGTGCTTTCAAACGTCGAACTTAATTGCAAACTCCCAGTCGAACATCCAACAATGGCGGATGAGTCGTGTGCACGTCATGGACGTTGTGCACTGTTTGTTGGTTATGCGCATTTCTTATTGTGAAAAAAATTGCGGACCAACTTTGCACTGGAATTAAATTTGACACGGCAGAAGCACGGCAGATCCTGTCGAGCTAAATTCTTCTGCCATGCCGAATTCAATTTGCCAAGCCAAATGCTTTCAAACGTCCTGCCAAAAATTCATGGACACATGCAAGATAAGGTTCTCAAGAACTATCAGACAAAGTTTAGTGAGGATTGGTTAGCAGATTATTGTGCTAGCCATGTTTTAATCTCCGCCTCTTAAAGTTGCTGCACGGAATCACTCTTCTACCTAGGGGTAGGCAGTGAGTACATTCCTTCGAAGTGTTTGTCACAACACATTCTAGCTTACTTCATAACAATGACACCACGGCGCGACGCTGCATCAACATCGATGTTATCGACGCCGGTCCCCGCCCTTCCAATAATCTTCAAGTTTTTGGCAACATCTATGACATCAGATGTGATTTTTGTGGCAGAACGGACAATGACGCCATCATAAATCTGAGGAAAAAAAAGAAACAAGGTCTCTCTGAAAGATGTTAAACTTGTCATTCACTTTATTTTTTGGAAACAACGGTACGGTAGTTAAGAAAATGATCATAATTTTTTTTTTAAATGACTTATCAAGCATCAGTAAATTACAGATTTGATGGAAAAACCCAAATTTAGGAGAGAGAAATATTTCAGATTTTGTGAGGAAAACAAAATCACATTTTTCTCCTCAAATTTCATTCAGTTAGTGCACAAGATAACCATTTCACCCATGATTGCGAGTCAATGGCCCTAACCACTCGGCCACGGTACGAAAGACAGTTACAACACATTCGATAAAACAAAAAACACTTGATTAAAGGCGCAGGCTCGTCAGCAATGCGCGCGCCAAATTCGTGCCACGAAATACGCAGCTCCGTGTAGCAAAGACATGGAGCTGCGTATTTCGTGGCACAAATTTGGCGCGCGCGCATTGCTAACGAGCCTGTGCCTTAATTTAAGCATGGAGGAAGTGTTTCTTCCTCCATGATTTAAGTGATCGAATATCCAAGCACTGAAGTGAAATAGTGATGTGTTTTTCGATACCCATTGTTTAAACACAAGACAGCTTTTTATACCAGCAATTTCTTACTGGTCAAATGAGCAGCATGCAAAATGACCAAAGGTTAATTAAAAATCACGTCCAGCACCCCCAGTCTCCCACCCCCACCCCCCTTCCACCCTCCCCCACCCCTTCCAACCTCCCCCCTTCTACCCTCGCCCCTCCCTATTTAGAGTGTGCTGTTGTCAGCGGAAGCGGTTTAGTTACCGGTATTTTTGCCAAAAGCTCTTCTTTGCTCAGTTTAGCGACCGAATCTGCCTGGATTCCGTTGTCTTGGAGAACCTGGGCACAGCAGCTGTCGACGTTATCCAAGACTAACACATTTCTCAAGGTAAGAGCCATTCTGCAGAGTAAAGTTGGGCGAAATCCTGCAAACATTCAGCGAAGGAGTCTCGGCGCGGCAGACCATATGGCGCGCGCGATCTTTGTAAAATTTTGAGCACGTTTCCAATGCATGATCGATGACACGTGTGTGTCATGGCACACGTGGTAACGTTGACAAACTGTAAGCGTATGGGCGGCCAACGAAACAAAACTAAAAATACAATGGGCGAGGTCACAATTCTGTGTGTGTTACCGTCACGTGTTAGTTTAACGGATCTGTTAACACGGCATTAATCTCGACCTCTAACTGAACGTCCAGGTTAACACCGTGTTAACAGATCTGTTAACACGATGTTAACACCATGTTAAAAACTCTGCGTTGCGTGTTTTATAGTGTAACCATGCATGGAGGAAGTTTCTTCCTCCATGATTAAACCATGGAGGTAGGTGTAACAGCTCTGTTAACTTAATCAGAATTGTGACCTCAGAACAAACGCTGTGTTAACTCGATGTTAACATGGTGTTTAAGACGTGTTAGTGTTACATCTCATGTTACACATCGTGTTAGTATTAAATAACACCTGTCAAATATCGGGCAAATTTGCTTACTTTTTGTTTGCACCACGTTTGCTTTATTTGTTCACTTTGCACCACATACCTAGTTTAGTTTCCTCTCAAGGCGTTAAATGAACCGATTTCAAAAGTTGACTCGTCTCCTCTCAAGCCGTTAAATAGACAAACTTGCAGGGGGCGGAAGGAAGGAATAGCAGTCGATTTCACGAAAAAGTGCTTAGCTTGCGCAACTTTTGAAAATGGCATAGGCCCCATAAGCTGAGTGTAATTATCGCAAAAATATTACGCAACTTACGTAACAAAACGTTGTGCAAGTGGGGTTACGTTTCGTGAAATCGGCTGTAGGTTTTTCTTCATGATTAATTTTGGAGTCCTTGATTATCCCATTCACAACAATTCATAACAGTGTATCATGGCTGAGTGGTCCAGCAAATCAAACTCAAAACCTTAGTTAATTCTATGGGTCATATCCGCATAAGCTGTTACTCTTTTCCCATCCTGAGATATCAGGGAACTTCCACTCTGCAAAGCGGCGTAACAATACCCTGAGGAAATACACGCAAATCTGTGGAGTGAGCCGGCTGTTGTCTTGAGCCAACTCACGCCCGAGTCATTTTGATGTAATTAAATGAAATTAGTCATGTTTTGGTTAAAATTCCAAATATCTATATTTTCTAGAAATTTTTTGAGTTTTTGTTCTTTGTCACACGTTAATCATATCGATAATTCCTGCAACATTTGTGTCTACTACGCATTTTTTAAACAAAATTAATCAGAGGGATGCGGAACGAGTAACAGTTTAATGTCCTGTTCATTAGAAATAGCGACTAATCGGCGAGCGCGTTAAATCGGACAGCTGGAAGTTGGCACTGGTATAGGTGGATCGTGGAAACACCGAACGCCACATATAACAAGCCTCATGATTGGTCTAGAGAGGCGACAAGATTTCTGTTGCTAGTCCCACCGCGAAATGGGGCCTTTTTCAACAGGGCCACTGTACGCAGGAGTTAGGGAGTGCGTTAAAGGGGCACTGTTGCAAGAGGATGCTCTTTTCCTAGCAATGGAACAAAGTTTACGTATTTCCCATTCTTTGTGAACACTTCTTTTTGACCTTTTTCTTAATCTTTGTCCCAATTGTATTTGTGTATGGATGCATTTAGACTTGGTTCCAAGTCCGAGATCGTGGTTTGTTTTTCGTAGTGCCATCTTATGATTTGTGAAATGTAGGGACAGGGAACTAGTCTATTTCGGTTCACAATCTCGAGATAGATTGGTTCCCGATCCTATCGCTTATTGCGAAAATATATTCTCCTATGTGCAATATGTGGACGGGAACCAGTCTAAATCGGACCGAAATAGACTATTTCCCTGTCCCTACATTTCACAAATCAAAAGAGGGCGCTACGAAAAACAAACCACGATCTCGGACTTGGAACCAAGTCTAGGAAGCATTAGGCATCATTTGCCATGGTAATTAGTTCTAAACATTCACTGGTAATCTGAAACGTCCATTGGTAAAGCGCAGGAAAACAATTGACTGGTTTTAGTGTAGACCATGCAGTAACCTTGGCAACACAGAAAGGATGACCGAATTTTGAAGACATTTATTCAATTATTTGGTAGGCCTACATAAGGAGACATTTCCATAGAAACGTGCACAAAACTTTAATGTCACTTATCTTCTTCTTTTTTTTTAACCTAAAGCTAACGAACTGGAATTTGAAACATTAATGGTTTGTGCCCTAATAAGTCAGGTTTGCGCCCTAATTTTGTTAATGAATTTTTGAAAATGAGGGAGACACCGAAAATGTCTCCATTATTTTAAATGTCCCCCTAATACCCAATTTTTACCCCTAAGGTGTCTCAAATAACCTATTTGTACAAATAAATACATGTTCTATACCTTTTTAGTAGAGTGGCAAAATTTAGGTAAATGACTTGGGCGATTATTTTACAACTTACAAGCCACCTAAAAATGCAAATATTTCAGCAGTTACCTTTACTTTTGCCTTGTTTTAAAAATGTTTCCAATTTCATAATTTTTATATCAGGAATATACATTATTTATAGCCTTTTATGCAGAAAATACTATTCGGATTACTTTTTATAATACATTGTATCACTGGTGAAAAATATTTACGGGGCATCTTAAAACATAAAATTCCAGATCCATGAATACATGTACTGTACTAGTATATAATGGAAAATGACAATGACCCCGTTCTCACTAGAGAAATCGCTTCGTTCGACGAAGATTAGTTAATCATCGTTAGTCAATGAAGTGTTCGTTCACATATATAGCGACCGCTAACGAGGATCGAATGAAGCCGTCGGAGGTCGTACATAAAATGTGCGTCGCGCATCAAGCGCTGAGCTTCAAGCGTCTATAGACGCGCTGTGTGGCTTCCAGCGGCGCGTCAAAAACAACTCTTGCTAGGTGTTCGACAGTCGACACACAACGCGCTTGTGCAACAGGCCTGTCAGACCGCTTCGTCGAAAGAAGGGAGCCGTTCACATTACATTGGCTTCGTCGAATGAAGCGATCTCTTCATCGAATGAAGCTATTTGCTTCGTCGAATGAAGCGATCTCTTCGTCGAATGAAGCTATTTGCTTCAAACGATCTTTTCGTCGAGCGATTCTAATCATCGTCGAATGAAGAGGCGTGTGTTCACATCAGGAAAATTCTTCGTCGAATCATCGTCGAACGAAGCGATTTCTCTAGTGAGAACGGGGTCAATGTTAACCATTTTATGAACAGTTACAATATAGGACAGGTTGCAGGAATATAACAAATTTTGTAATTATTAAACAGAAATATGCGAGTGTGTCTTGCTGAATTTCTTTGTAAGAATATAGCACAATCTATAGTTTAAAAATTCAACATTTGATCTGTACCCCTCAGGGCTAAGAAACAGCTCTGGAGCAAAATATTAAACCCTAAGCAAACCGTTTAGGGACGAACAAACAACAAACCACGTTCATATAACATCACATCAGTAAATCTACCATTTAAAAAAAAAATTTGCCACACCCAACTTGGAAAATTATAATACAGTGTATACTAGGCCAATGCATTTTCGAATAATTTACTATTCAAAAAATCGGTTTCATTTTCGATCGAATATTTGATACGTGAATTTCTTCCCCAAGATTTTGACAAAAAACGTTTGCAGTGAAAATAATTGATTTTGGCACCTCCGAACTCATCACAGCTCACAGGAATACAGCAGCCTTTTTATTGCCGAATTTGCCAGCTAAAAAAAAAATCTGTGCTCAAATTATAGACTTCATGTTGTAACTTGCATTTAACTTGAATAATTGGTAAAAAAAAATTCTGTAGATGATTGTTTTAAAAAAGCACCTTCAGTTGGCAATTTCTCCCACAAAGGTACCATTTTACACGGGGAAAATATCATGTGGTGTTTGTTACCATCAACACTTTTAGTCAGGTTCTTCTTGTCAACTTGTAAAGTAACATTTTGGGTAACTGCAAATTATGTATTGGATTTTAATACGTTGACTGCCGAGCATATACTGAAACGCAAAAGAAACTTACCACTTGTTTAAAATGTAATAAAATTGTAACAGTTCAAACAAACCAACAATTACTAATTGAAACATTGGCATTTTATTGATGACATGTCAAGTTTTAGACCAAGATACACCATCTCATCAGTTTGTTCTACAGTAAAGAACAGAAGAGGGTGCAATGTCAGTCCCCTTTCAATAGCGTGTGTGGCCACCATTGATTTGGATACAGGCAGTGCATCGTCGGCGCATACTGCCTACCAGTCTTTGATCCCCCGACAATCGTGGCATGTTGCTTGAAATGCCCATTTTGCACTGGCCTTTTTAAAGCCAACATCAAGACATCACGTGCAGCTCATTACAATCATCCCATACCCCTTGGCTAATCACCGACAGTCAAAACAGCTGTTCAACAGCTCTTTCATGAAGTGACCATTTAAGGTTTGGTCTGACAGTGAGGACACAAATTGTTCACACATAACTACACGCAGTGTTATTGTTGCTATTTAAAGGTTTAAAAGGTGGTAAGTTTCTTTTGTGTTTCAGTATAGTTTCACAGGGCGTTCCCCACAGGGAATTCCCATTTTCTATGAGTATACTCATTATATTGGCAGAATCCGGTACACCTGTTACTACCAGTATAGAACGTATCGAATAGCTGCCATTTCGTGAAACGAAAGGCACCTTTCGTTACTTAAACCGTTCAACAATGGAAGCACAATATGTGCAGCCATGCATGTGACGTCCTCAAGGAACAAAGAAACTGCCCCACGAAATGGCGGCTATTCGATACGGTCTATACTCGTAGTAGGCAGTCAACGTGCTAACAATGTTTGGCTGTACACTCAGTGCTATGGGCTGATTTCAGTTTGAAAACGGACTTTAATTAAAAGTGGATAATTTTCTAAATTTCCTGAAGTTATCAGATTTTGAATTACATACTGCTAAAGACCCAGCACTAAGAAGTTATACAAAAATTGTAAAACAGTGCAGCTAGAATATCAAATTTTATATATCTTTACGATGCATAATCTTGAGGATGGATTTTCTTAACCAAAATCTCAGTTGAAAGCTAAACTTTGGCGAAACAGGAAAACATTCCTGTTTTCCATAATGAGCATGTTTTAGGCCGGGGGTCACACGGGAAATCTTGTAATTACTCTATCATGATACAATCATGATACAATCATGATAGAATGAATGACGAGAGCGGTCACACGCGAATCTATCATGATAGTATAACAATAAAAAACAACTCGATAAGGGGCCGTCCATAAAGTACGTACGCCCGGAGGGGGGGTTGTTGACATTGCGTACACAATGCGTACAGGGGGGGGGAGGGGGGGGGTCCAAGCCAATGCGTATGTACGCAAACCGAAAATGTCTTTTTAGTAAATCGGGAAAGGATGGACAAGTTGACCATGGCTTATGTACGAAACATATTAGACAGGCCACACATTTTTCTCACACATCTCACATTTTTCTCACTCCTCAAATTAGTTTTTCCCATTAAATCCCCAGTTGAATGATGCTTGATGTGTCATTTTATTTTAAGTAAACAAAACAAAATGCAAAAGAAATCTATACATTTTGTCATTTATTTCAGACTTAGGTGGCGACATGCGAATCGTACTACACGTAGTAGTATATAGCACTATACATGTAGTACTGAACCATTTTTACCAATGCTGAGGTATATATGGAATGCGTATGCGTACAGGGGGGGTTGGAGCCACTGCGTACGCCATGCGTACAGGGGGGGAGGGAGGGTCTAAAAAGTCGGCATTTCATGCGTACGTACTTTATGGACGACCCCTAATGAGAATTCTGGTCATTCACCTATCATGATACTATCATGATAGATTTAGGGTCACACGGACAAAATCTCCTAATGCTACTATAGTAATACTATGATAGAATGGAATCTCGTAATTTGTGTGACCCTGGTCTAGTAACCGACTCATCAGCTGCCTATGCATCCTCGTCTGTATCCTCCTTCCATTCAGTTGCCAGACCAGAGATCCACGCAGACACTGCCGACTTGGCACTACTCAGAGCGCCCCCTACTGCCTTGCCCGTGTGCACCATGGCTACACCAGTCCGATTGAGGGCGCTGTTTAGTTTCTTGCCTCGGTCTGTCGTTTGCATAGCACTGCAAGTAAGAAAATATTTAACTGAGTTTTCAACTTGAAATTTATCCGAGAGGTTTTTAGAATGGGAATAATGTTGATAAACTGCCTTGTAGAAATTTCGACAACATATACTGAAACGCAAAAGAAACTTACCACCTTTTAAACCTTTAAATAGCAACAATAACACTGCGTGTAGTAATGTGTGAACTTATTTGTGGACAATAGTGTCCTCACTGTCAGACCAAACGGTGTCTGAAGGTCACTTGAACCTTCAATGGTCACTTCATGGCACAGCTGTTGAACAGCTGTTTTGACTGTCAGTGATTAGCCAAGGGGTATGGGATGATTGTAATGAGCTGCACGTGATGTCTTGATGTTGGCTTTAAAAAGGCCAGTGCAAAATGGGCACCGACGATGCACTGCCTGTATCCAAATCAATGGTGGCCACACACGCTATTGAAAGGGGACTGACATTGCACCCTCTTATGTTCTTTACTGTAGGTCAAAAACTTGACATGTCATCAATAAAATGCCAATGTTTCAATTAGCAATTGTTGGTTTGTTTAATTTTGAACTGTTACAATTTCATTACATTTTAAACAAGTGGTAAGTTTCTTTTGCGTTTCAGTATAGATGCAGTAATATTTCAGAAAACCTGAAAAATCCATGCAGGTTTTTTGTGTTGAATGAATGGTAAAAAAGTTGTCTGCAGACAACTTTAAAAAAAAAAAAGCACTTTCAGTTGGCAATTTTTTCCAAAAAAAATTATGTGGTGTTACCATTGCTATCAACACTTTTAGTCGGATTTTTCTTGTGAACCCATGACGCAAAATTTTGGGTAACTGCAAATGTTGTATTGGGGACTTTAAAAATTGATGCCTTTAATTTGTGTTGACACTTAAATTGGGTGTTAGGCCTACCTCTGTAGTCTGATTTTCATGTCGTGCACACTGAGCTGTCCCTGGCAGGGATGCCTGTAAAACAAAATTAAATTATTCTGAATTTTCTGCTGATTTCCGACAGTGCCAAAAAGTGTGGTTTGAGGTTACCTCAATGATAAGACTACAGATCGTAAACTTTACCTCTGAATTGCCAAAATGTGGGTAATTCACAACTGTTCCACAACTAAAAACTCATTTTAAATGAAACAAATGCAGTGTTCTCCACTACCGGTTTTGTCCGGGCGCGCCGCCCGGACAAAATCATCAGAGGTACTGTTAGCGCCCGGACAAAAATTTGCCGCCCGGACAAAACATTGTGCCGCCCGGACAAAACAAATATAATTTCTCCTCCAAAACACTATGAAAGTACAGCCGAGTCATTCCAAAATGTGGTGTATATTCACCTAACGTGATTCGGTAGTCACTGGTGTCATTATCGGTCATTTACCACGCAAATCTATCGGATCGGCGACCCAAATTCGCATCGATAACGGCCATGACAGTATGCATTTGTTGAACAGCGCCCTCAAGAGCCGTTTTTTTTTTTACTCTTGAGGGCGCTGCATGCCAACCACTGTGTCGCGACGTACGTCCGGGTGCGTTCGTGGTTGGGTGAGTACGTGCTGTAGTGCTGCCGCCATCGCAACGCAACCCAACCCAACCCAACCCAACCCAACCCCCCCCCCCCCCCCCCCCCCCCCCCCCCCCCCCCCCCTCCCCCTCCCTCCCCCGCTGAGCGACATCGGCGCGCCCGGACAAAATTTGGACCAGTGGAGATCACTGAAATGGTAGATATTGGAAAAAGCATTTTAGTTCCTAACCACTTGACGCCAGAGGACGTGTAAAAATGTTCTGGCAATGGATAGTCACAGGGGCAGTAGACGAGTTAAAACGTGGAAGACAGCTTTTCCGCCGTCTTACACAGTTGACGTGTAAACACGTCCACTGTCCACCATTCATTTGTACACACAGTGTTTTGAACTTGACGGCTGTGGAAGGCCTGTCAGTGTAGTGTAGCAAATCTTGCTCCGTGGCGGCCAAGTTTAATCTTTTGGTGAGAAGATTCATAGAATGAAAGTAAAAATGACTCACAAGAGTCAGTATTTGTGGCGCTTGACCTGTTCTTAACCTTTGGCTAATCACATTTGCCTTTTTAAAAAGATTTGTATTTTTTTCCAAAATTAATCTGAGCCGTTTAGTGGAAATTAGTGCTTACAAATTATAGTTAACAAAAACAATTTACCAGGTAAAATTAAATGTCATTTGTACTGATATGTACTGATTTTGAGTGCAAGTGAGTGCCTATTTTTTGCTCAGCACAAAAAATGGCCCAGGTAAGGGAAGATAGTATACATGATTGGTAAACTGTTACAAATAGTTTTATCCCCCTATGTGATTGAAGATATGCATGATTAAAACCAACCTGAGCAAAAACCAGCTCCGTACTTCGCCTAACGTTTGAGAAAACAGTAAAAAAAAAGGGTTTGCAGTCATTTCGCCCTAAAACCACTTCGCCCTGAACCATTTCGCCCTGAACCATGGCCTGTGCACGAAGTGGTTTTGGGGCGAAGTGGAATTTTGGGCGATGTAGTGTTAGGACGAAGTGATTTGGGGCGAAATGGCTCTCGGGCTAAGTGGTTTGGGGGCCAAATGGCACTTGGGCGAAATGGTTATGGGGCGAATTGAATTTAAGTCTCATGAGACGAAAAATAATTGTTTTACTCATTTCTCCAAAACTATAGCACTTCAGACAAAACCATTTTAGGGGAAGTTTTCTACGGTCATCATGTTTACACTGTGTAAGTTAGGCGTAAATCTGTGAACATTTCTGATTTTCGAGATACCAATCATGTATACTGCCTTTAAGAATTAAGACGTACCCTGCCAGAACAAAGTCAATGCCTGGATGCTCCTTACTCATCCAGATGCGATAGTTGTGAGTCGTCTTCCAGGCGTTGACAAAATGATCGTTGAAATCACTCATGTCTTTTTCATGCCCTGGAGAAGAATTAGATTTTATTATAATTATTGTACAAATGATTATAATCCCAAGTTGCAACTGATTGTACAGGCCGCGTCGCAGGCCGCGTCACAGGTTGAAATGCAGGTTTAAACTTAGTCGCAATGCAAGTTAGTAGCAATGCAAGTTACCCCCATTTCATACCTGGCGCTCGAGAGTCGCACCGAACTAAATTGCCAGAATTTGAATTAAGTTCGCAAAAGGAGCGACTTGGTTCACCAGAAGTCGAAAAATCGACTGTTGCAGTCGGTCAGAACGACTGAAGAGCGACTTGGTTTCATACGTCGATCTTAAGGCGAGCCGAACCTAATGTAACTGAATGCAAATTAATGTAAATGTATGTAAATCAGTGCAGTCACCTTTGAAACCCACTATTTCTATGTCAAATACCCACATTTCATGCGGTTTTGGCATTCTGTCTGATCCATCCAATTGGACCAGACGTGCACGGCAGTGACTCAGTGATTGTACGGTTCCTTTTTTCCATCTTTATTTGCAAAATATCTAAATCCAACTTCGGGCTGTTAAATTGTGGTGTCCACGTTTTGTATTTACCTATTTGCTTCGACAGACACAGGACATTTCTGCTTTTCATAAGCATAGAAAGCAGACGTACGACATTTAAAAAATATATTGCACAGTTCTCTACAAAGGTTTCGTGTAAACGAACACGTTTCGAAAATTGATAAATTATGGCACGCGCGCGTTTTGCGCAGCGAAACTTAGGCCCAAAAAGGGTTACAAATAGTGTGACCGTAACGGACACTTGTGTTACATTTTAGGCTGTCCCGGTTACGAGCGTATATTGGACATTTGTACACAGGGTTTTTAGAAAGGTATGTTGTCACACTATTTGTAACCCTTTTTGGGACTAAGTTATCTCTTCAGAACAACTGAAACTGAATTCTTTTATTTTGAGGTATTTTCTGAAAAATATGGTCTGTGTTGCCAAAATGCCCCCTTTACCGTGGAAAGACTCATATCACCATTCAAAGTCAACTTACGTTGCTGTAATGCAGTAGTGAGCAATGACAGGATATAAACCTTGAATTGAGCGCGGATCCACTCATCACCGCCTTCCCAACCTACATTCACAAGGAAAAGTAAAGAAACATACAGTTAAAGTCAGAAGTTTACATACATGTACACCACTACCATCATCACCCAAAGTGGTAAACAGGACTACCCCAACCATTGCAGGGTGTGCAAGCTATGTTTTAAGTACCGCATGCACGTGAGGAATTCCACAAAATCAAGAATTTATTAATTTACTCATTTCTCAAAGACTATAGCATTCAGAATAAACCATTTCAGGGGAAGTTTTCTACGGTCATCATGTTTATATTGTGTAAGTTAGGCGTAAATCTGTGAACATTTCTGATTTTCGAGATTACCAATGATGTGTGCGTGTTTTTGTAAATGCCAAGTCACACCTACTCTCACCAGTTTCAAGAACTATTGAAAATTCATGGTTAGTAACATTATACAGTTAGTCACGTTACAGCTGTCCCATGCTTACAATTTATGACATTTCCCACACGAAAATAAATTTGTAGTACATTTTCCACAACAATTCAACACCAAACATGTTTTTGCAGAATCTTTTTTCATATGCTATCATTTAAAGTGGGTTTATACGCAGATAAATACTTGCAAATTTTGTGGAAATGTCGACCTGATCATGGAATTGTCCATATACATGTAGCTAATCCGAACTCACCAGTGCCATCAAGGTACAAATCCTCCGTCTTTTCAGAGACATTCTTGATTAAGAAATCGGCAAATCGCAGGTCGGCCGTGGACAGACTCAACTGTTTCCGGAGCTCAGGATCAAATACCGTAACTTTTCCCTCTTCGACCTGGTCGTAAGTAGAAACAGAGCGTGTTAAGCAGCAAACCTTTTAAAATCAGTCAATTTTACAGCTTATGCTTAGTTTACATTTGGCCTGCTATTAGTCTACGGAGCCCATATCCTGCCCGTTTCCCCCTTTCCGTGCGGCCTCCGTGCAGAGGCAGGAGGCGGCCGTGAGATTTTCTTACGGATTCACGATTTTTCGGTGAACATGGGGGAAAAAAAAATCGTACAGAGATTGTAGACTCGTGGGACATTCGCACGGCCATCGCACAGCCATCGCAAGGTTGCTGCTCGCTGTCCGTGCAGTACCCGTGATATTGAGCAGTCATCCTGCGGCAACCCCACAGCTCCCGCACCATGGCCGTGCAGCCGCCTTGAGGCGGAGGCTGCGGAGACTGCACTGAAATTGCACGATTTACGTACAATCTCCGAGCAGCCTCTGTACGGATTTGCCCCGGCCTGCCCCCGAGGGCCAATACAAGAAATGGCACGATGCTCGTAGATAATGTAAACACAAACATCGTAGCCCATAGCCTCCTACGCACGAAAACAAATCGCACTAAAAATCAAAGACCAATTTATCGTACGGCGCCCGGGGCAAATGTAAACTAAGCATTAGCAATGTTTTTTATGGGGAATCAATTAGCTTGTGGCTGGTTTTAAACCCATATTTTTAGCAAGTATGTGTAGTTTATTTCCTACTGAGCAATTTTGCATCTTGGTGAAGAATTGGGACAAATCTGGGAACGAGGTTAGGTTTTTTTTATAGGCATTATCTTCAAGCAAACTTGAATCCATGATTCTGATTGGTGGATCCATAGCAACAGCAATGTGACGACGTTCTCGTCAAGTTTGCTTGAAACAAAATTTGTTTATCCCACTTGCTCACCTCGATAACACCAAATGCTTACACGTCTAAGGATTTTTTGTCTCCTATCAAATGAGCGTGACAAGATTTTTTTGGGGAAAAAAATGGATTTCATCCTAACCCAACAATCATATAAAATGCCTCCCCAAAATACCATCCACGGGAAGAAAACAGGAAATTTGCAATTCCGAAAAAACATATCCTTGGAAATATGCGAATTAAGAGCGCGAAATTTCAGAATGGCAATGAGAAAAATATGACACATGATATGGTATCAAAATTTCAACACCCATGGGAAAATGGGGGAGCTCAAAAATGTGATCTGAACCATGGTGCTTCATACCTCGACAAGTACGTCTAGGAGATGTCTACGCTGCTTGAAGAGCATGTTGGACGCACCGATCAAAAAACACCGCACATTGACATCTTTTAGTAAATCATGCTGCTGTAGAGACATGTAGGGATGACATAATGAGCCCTGCCAAGCAAAAAGGGGGGAAAATACGGACACACTTTAAGAGAGAATTTGCAAGATAAAACTTTTTACAGATTCGTGGAATAAGAGTGTAACATATCTAAGGAAGAATGTTGGTAAACTAGCCTGAAGAAATTTTAGCTACTTGGATGCATCAATGCTTCAGAAAACCTAGAAAATCTATATATGGATTTTGTGTACAAGTGAATAGTAAAAAAGTCCCGTGCATTTTAAAAACTACCTTCGGTTGTCAATTTCCAACATGAAATACCATTTTGGACGGATATAAATTCATGTGGTGTTTGTTACCATTGCTATCAACACTTTGAGTAAGGTTTTTCTTGTCAACTCATGAAAAACAAAAATGGGTCATTGCAAAAGCCCCAATACATCATTTTACTTCACAAATTGACAAAAAAAAAGATTAAAAGTGTTGATAGCAATGGTAACAAAAACCACATGATTTTTTTCCCCCGGGTAAAATGGTACCTTTGTGGGAAAAATCCACTGAGGATGGACTTTTTAAAAAGTTGTCTGCAGGCAACCTTTTTACCATTCATTCAACACAAAAACCATGCATGGATTTTTCAGGTTTTCTGAAGTATTACTGCATCTATGTGGCTGAAATTTCTACAAGGCAGTTTGTCAACATTATTAATTAGTTATGTAATGCTGTTCCAGTTTTTAAACGTTTTCCAATAATGTAATCCGTCTCTAAATTCTGCTGATAAAGGTGTGGACATTTAAAATATCAAGTTTTTTGCTTGAAATCTTTGGGTCCTTGGTGGTCTGTGGAACCAGTTTGAGAACCACTGATTTTAAAGGCAGTATACATGATTGGTATCTCGAAAATCAGAAATGTTCACAGATTTACGCCTAACTTACACAATATAAACATGATGACCGTAGAAAACTTCCCCTGAAATGGTTTTGTTTGAAGTGCTATAGTCTTTGAGAAATGAGTACAACAATTAGTTTTCGTCTCATGAGACCAATTCAATTCGCCCCAAAACCATTTCGCCCAAGTGCCATTTCGCCCCAAACCACTTCGCCCGAGTGCTATTTCGCCCCAAATTACTTCGTCCAAACACTACATCGCCCAAATGTCACTTTGCCCCAAAACCACTTTGTGCACAGGCCATGGTTCAGGGCGAAATGGTTCAGGGGCGAAATGACTGCAAACCCTTTTTAGACCGTTTTCTCAAAAGTTAGACAAAGTACGGAGCTGGTGTTTTCTCAGGTTGGTTTTAATCATGTATATCTTCAATCACACAGGGGGATAAAACTATTTGTAACAGTTTACCAATCATGTATACTATCTTTAATGGTCAACATAGATCACATTTATCTTATTCAAAATTATTTGAATTGAGTAAAGAAAACTGGCCGAATAAAGATTCAAAACCTGGCCTCGTCTTTGCCCAAAGGGTGCGCGTGCCAGTCAATCTCGTTTCTCCTGAATGTTAACCTACCTTTCCAAACAACGACAGTGGAAATCCAAAATCATCCGCTTTGATGGTCGAAACGGAGGGACAGTTATTTTGCAGTATGACAAAATCTTCGGCTCCACTTAGACGCTGGCTGCTGCTATCCTGCGCCTCTAACAGAGTCAGATGGTCTCTGCTCTTGCTAACCGACTTTGAATCTTCTTTGGGGGGCTCAAATGTGGGCGCGTTTTGCCTATGGTTTGGGTCCGATGGATTAGTTGTATCCGGTAACGTTCTGGAATTCGTGTGGTCTTGGTCATTCTCGTCAACTTCACTGCATTTTCGCCCTTCGAAATAAGGTCCATATAGCTCCTGGTCAATCATGTTAAGTAGATCCTCCTCCATTGATTGGATGGATGAGGTCATGTGATCATCAGCGTGATGATCGATGGACGATACACCACTTTCTTCCTTGTTAGATTCATACTGCCTTTGATCCGTTTGTTGTCCATTGACCGTTTTGTTGCACTCTGAAGCGGCAAACTCGTTTTGGTTGGAAGACAGCGAGTTTCTTTTCTCCACTGACGACGAGGAAATTATAGATTCCGGGATTGCCGAGTCTCGCGTAAGAGTCGAGTCTCCTGATCGCGAGCCCGTTGACTCCAGGGGATCTTCGTGTGAAGTTTCATTTTCTCGATTTGACTCGCGATTCTGAATGACGGCCATTTTGTTTTTCGATTCATCTGGGGATTTATCTGTTAAGTGTGCGTCACGTTTTTTCTTTTTCTTCCTGCGGTAGTTCGGAACGTGCGACATCTTCACGTCTTCGTATTCGGCGGTGTCAATGCCAAAGTCGTTCAGTTCCAGGGAGGGTGTTGAGGGTCGATAGTGTTTGTACGATGCTGCTTCTATCATGCCATGCTCCAGCATTGCTAGAAACAGAAATAATCAAGGCTTGCCAAATTAGTTTAAGCCTAGTGTACATTGACCTTGCAACTTGAAGCAACTATTGGCAACTGATGTTTCCGGCAACTAGAAGCAACTCGCGGCAACTGGGAGCAACTGATCAGTTGCTTAAAAAGAAATACTGGAAACTAGTATCAAGTTGCGGTCAGATTCATGGATATACGCATACTTGCAACTGGTTGGTGTCAGTTGAATGAGTGCGTCTGATCACATGCTTTACCCGAGTTGCCGTCTCAATGTGCGCGCTCTGGAATTGTAGACCCGGCTGGATGCTTCCAGTTGCCGCTAGTTGCGCAACTGATCAGTTGCTCTCGATGTGCGTGCTATAGCACGCACCAACAGCAACAGATCAGGGGCCAATTTTATAAAGCTGTTTCGCAGAAATGTTTGCTTAATCAAATTTGTTTGCTTTATAAAAATGGGTTAATAGTCAAAATTGCATGTCAATTTGTATTTTTCACAAGAATATCTGCTATTCTTGCTAAGAACACAAGTTGACATAAAATTTTGACTATTAACCCATTTTTATAAAGCAAACAATTTCTGCTAAACAGCTTTATGAAATTGGCCCCAGTTGAGTTGCTTCCAGTTACAAGGTACGCTAGGCTATATACATGCAGTGACATTTTGTATTTTCTTTTAGGGTCATTTCCGAGACATTTTTATTTCTTTTTGGTCAATTTTGACCACCATTGTCGACGGCACCGGACCTGCCAAAAATTTAATTATTCTTAGAAATTTTGAAAACTACCAAAATGAGTTAGGTAAAAGCTTATTTTTTGTTGACTTTGACCACCCTGGATCTGTCGGTGTCGACGACACTGGACCTGTCAACAATTTCATTTTTATCAGAAATCATTTTGAAAACTGCCGAAATAGGTACTGGGCAGGCTTATTTTTCTTTCAGGATGACATTTTTTTAAGTGTGAACACAGCATTAGATGACTCACCTGGAAACAGCGAGACAAGAGATAAGAGTGAAGTGCACAGCTTGTGAACTGGTTGAGCAAAGAAGAGAATACGTCTCTCTAGAAGCAACAACTTGAATAACACCAGCACCTGGGACATTCATGCAAAATTATGAGAAATCGTCAAAACTAAAACAAAAGTTAGTTGTGGATCATTAAATTTGCTTGATTTGTACTACAGGTGGAAGAAAATACAGCCACTTATAGAATTGTTCTCTTCCTCCTGTATGGCAAGCATGGGGGAGTGTACTGTACATGGTGTCCTAGAAAAATTGAAATCGAGATTAAATTGCCAATTACATTGTACTTGGTAATGATTTAGAATTTGGAAAACGGCCACTACTTTCTGTTTCATCACCTTGTCCTCTTTTAGTCCATGGGCCAGAGGGGCCCACCGTGCACCACCCCCCACGGTGCACCGTGCACCACCCCCCACCCCCACCTCCACCCCCCACCCCCACCAGCACCAGCAAACTGGAAAGAGGAGTCCGGCCCTCGCTAATGAAAGAGAGATGAGCACTCTGGCTTGTAAGTGGGTCTGTCCACACTAATGGATACATTATGATTTGGTGTGACATTTTTGAAAAAAAAGTTGATAAAAATGATATAATTGATTTTGATTTTTGTTTTTTTTTATTCTGAATACATCCCCAGTCTTCCAAGGATTATGTGCACTCTCCTGACTTTACTTTACAACTTTGGAAATTGTGACAATATCATGAATAAAAAGTAGTCTTCTTAACTCTTTCAGTGCCAAAAACGTAAATTTACAATCTACCGCATGTACCCCAAAAGTGCCAATATCGTAAATATACGATCAGGATTTCAACATTTTTTTCCTCAAAAACGCCAGACACTGTAACTATACGAGCTCTACATATCGCTAGAGGGCGTATTCATCTACCTTACGGTGCAATTTCATTCCCGTACAACCTGGGGATTCCCCGTAGTACGCAATGTCTCCGAGTCGGGAGTCGGATTTGCGACATTTGCAAAGATGGCGGCCCATAGAGTCAGACGGGATACGCGTTTTTTTTTGCAAAAAGTGTCAAATCGCCCTCTGCAAAGGAAAGTGTTTCAGTATCTACCACTCCAAAAAAACAATACTACTAAGGCTGATTTGTGCAGAAGACATAACAAAGACCAAGATACAACAAGTTTGATGAGTTAAACTTATTTACTGATTTGTTTACAGAATTTCAAAGAATTACCAAAAACGTTGGAAGTCTGGCACTTTAGGGGTACATTTTGAAAAAACGCTGGCACTGAAAGAGCTAACTGAGATACATGTATTATGTACATTTACATGTATTATGTTTGTAACTGGACGAAAAATTTTCACAAAATGTCCGTCCATGTTACGTGCATGACATATTTTTTTATCATATTTTTAAAGAATTACCCAGAAACTGGCTGATGTTGAGATGAGGAAATCGTTTAGTGTTGCTAGATTTGAAGTGGGTATTATGTTGAAATATAATGAATTCCGTTATCACTTTCCAGATACAATTGTCCGTCCATGTTATGAACATAATGTCTTTTAGAAACCCCAATAATTTCTTAGAATTTCAGAATAAATAGGAGCAAAATGGGAAAACATGCTTCAAATACTTCATGTTATAGTTACCGTATTTTCCTGCGGATAAGACGCGTCTTATCTGACTTTTTAGACCCCCAAAACGTCGATGCGTCTTATCTTTCGGTGCGCCTTGTCTGCTGACGATTGATTTTTTTTTTGATGATCACTGCGTATCCTATTTTAAAAAGAATCTAACAACCTTTTTGTTTTATTCCAGGAGAGTATGAAAAGCTATGAAAACGTTTGAAAACGTATGAAAAGGATGGTTTCCGAAAGCAAAAACCACGAAAGAAGAACAAGAAAAGATCGTGGATGCGTCTTTTGTGTCCACTTATTCTAGAAGTGCCGACATTAACGGCTCCCCTTTGAGGGAATTCACTGCCCATTGATACTTGGGGAGTATTGTATTACATTGTCTGTGCTCTGTGGTGGTTTCTGTGATGTGCCACTGCTGGCAGCTCAATGTAATACAATGTGATACATTAAAAGAAGCTTTGGCCTAGTTTATTTGGTGTGCGTGTGATTATTTTTGATAAGCCTACTCAGTCTATATAGTCTCTCAAATTCTCTCAAACTTTGCTGCTGATCGTGCATCAAACTTTGCAACCGGTCGTGTGATCGGAAATCTTGCAAGTTTGGCTGCATTTTGAGAAAGTTTGCCTGCATTTTTAGAATGTTTGCCCAAAAACCATGGAATTGATAAATAGGCAATGTAGAATATTTTCGGGAAAATGGGACAGAACTCGTCGCCTGGGCAGTTTGGTCGCCGGGAGTGCAGCCCAGCAAAGACCGAGAGAATGAATTGCGGACGCAAATTTGTTTTGGACGCTGGTTTACAGCATTTCTTCGTCATACCATGGTCATACAGACAGAAACCGACTGAGGACGGGTACATGTATATCTGCATAAAACACGCCCAAAAGGTAAGCAGGAAACAGCTTTTTCACTGCATGCATGACAGCGAGCGCTAAATTACCGCAAATGATTGGAGGTGTTATTACGGGTTGTATGTAAAAAGCTTTCCTATTGGTTGTCGGTCTGTGCATGGTCTGCGTGAAGCAGCCAATGAGTGCCTTCGGGGGCCGAGCTTACCATCGGCATTCGGCAACTTGAAAGGCGACAATAACACTAAGCGGCAGTCGTGTCAAGATGGTCAGGGTGCGTGCGATGGTGATTGAATATTTGGTTGTACAGTTAGGCAAGCTGCGCACTCTTTCGTGCAGTACCTACAATGTCATGTCAAGTTCTGTGCCACTGTCCTTTGTGGTTTTAGTTTAGGCCTATTCGGGAATCGGATGGGACCGAACGCGACAAAAGCCATGTACGATAGTACAATAAAAAGGGAATCAAATACCTTTAAAACGTGTGGCATAGGGCCTATATATTTTATTTTGGGCAGTAAGATCGAAATCGCTGAAAAATGTACTCTGAAGTCGGCCGTACACCTTGCGTTCGGACTCCGTTGCGATTCCACACTGAGACGCGATTGCGTTTCGACGGACACGTAGGCCTACACAAAATCGTGACCACATCGCCATCGGAACGCATCGCAAAACCCGTACACCTTGTGATGCGACTGCATAACGTGCGCTATACCGCTATCGTGATCGGATCACGGACGAAACGCAAGGTATCCGGCCGGCTTTTTGCGCTTAAAAGTCACCACGTGCACTGAAACTAGCCAATCGCCGTGGGCGTAATGGAGCGACTGGGCCAACTGTTATCGTACAAAGTTGAAGGCACTGTACAGTTTGTACATGTGCCTTCATACTTACCGTGTTTTGTGCACTAGTCTGTGCACTGTGCGGCTGCCGTCGGAGAAACCGGTGAATTTGTTGACTTGCGGACTTCGTCATCGACGTCATCGACGTCTTCAACTCTCCGTAAATTTTTCGAGATTTTTCTTTATTATGCACATCCTTCAAAGGTATTTTTTATTATGTCTAAGTTACATAAACTTTATTTTCAAAACAATCTACACAAGATGCATGTAACTTTGAGTCTTTGACTTCATATGAACCTTGCTATAAATCATATACAAACATGTGGCGGTCCGGCGGCCGCTAGCGGTTTCATTCATGCTTCGAAAACAAAGTGTGAACGCTCCAAAAGGCAACAAAATGACGTCTTTGTGTCAATGTACCGACACTGGGTGGCGCCTGGTGTTCTTCTGTGTGCGGTTAAACCTGCGCCTTATGCGGCGGTGCGCCTTGTCTGCTGACGTTTGAATTTTTTTGGGTCATTTTAGGGTCCTGCGTCTTGTCCGCCGAGCGTCTTATCCGCAGGAAAATACGGTACTTGTTTGTTTTTCTTATCTATACTTGTCAAATGGGTCCATTAGTGTGCACAGACCCAATTAGAAGTACGACCTTTACCTTACATGGTCATGAAACGGATAGTTGTTGCCGTTTTCCAATATTTTTAGCCATTACCAAGTAATCAGCAATTTAATCTCGGTTTCGTTTTTTCTAGGACACCCTGCATGGTTATGTTCATATACCTTTGCTCTTTGCAAACAGGGCAATTCAAATATTATCAGTAAGATAAGATAAATATTTTGACAGCAGAGATCACACTTTCTGTGTAATTTAAAATCATTTCCTTCTTCCTCATTGTGGTGAACTGCAAACTGTAAACTCATGTAGCAGTGCAGTGAATATCCATGGACAAGATGGATAAAAATAGACCAATTATGATTAATCCAAGTTTACCGCAATTGGAGAAATTCAGATGTACATTTTAGATGTACATTTTAGAGAATGGTAATGCTTTGTGTATTTACATGCAAGTTGTTTGACTAAAAACACATGTTCTTCAAGCATCCTTGATGAAAGTTTAATTTAGGCCAAACAAAATAAATGGTGTGTTTACGGTAACCCGACCTACCTGTAATTTTTGAGGCCAAATTGCCGACCTCAAACTTTGTATTGCCAATTTTCAAGTTGATAATTTCAAATGAGCACTATTTGCAATATATTCCAACAAACATAACATTTTCTGCACTTGTACATGAACATGGTTAATAGTGTTAATAGTGAGTTTCAAACATTGCAAAACAACACGCAAATGCATGAACTGAAATGTTACCGTAAACGCACCATTTATTTTGTTTGGCCTTAGGAAAAAAATTATCATAATGCCATTCTCAACAAGCATGGTACATGAACGTTAAAAAAAAAATCATACATGATGCATATTGCGATTGACTGGTATTCTGCTACTGTAGCTGATATGAGAACACAAGTCGATATAAAATTTTGACTGGTAACCCATATTTTTGTGCTTAACATCTCCTTGAAATTGTCCTCTAATCTTGCTAAGGCCTATTTCAAACATCGCGCTTGTGCCATGTCGAATAAAACTCAATTTAGCACGATGGTAGCACGATGTAAGCACGGCAGTGGTTTTAAACGTCGAACTTAATTGCAAACTCCCAGTCGAACTTGTACATCCAACATGGCGGATAGGTAGTGTGCACGTCATGGACGTTGTGCACGTGCGTTTTCCATTCTGTCCATTGTAAGTCGCCATATTTATTATTTTGATGCGCTTGTTTGTTGGTTATTTCTTTGCTCACATACGCGCTGTGAGCATGCGCTTCTTAATTGTGAACACAATTGCGGCCCAACTTCGAACTGAAATTAAATTCGACACGGCAGAAGCAAGACGTTTGAATCCGCGCCGTGCTACTGCCGCACTATATTGAGTTAGCACGGCAGACCCTGTCGAGCTAAATTTTTCTGCCGTGCCGAATTTAATTTGCCGAGCCAAATGGTTTCAAACGTCGTGCTTGTGCCGTGTCGAATTCTAAAAATCAAGTTTAATTTAATTCGACACGGCACAAGCACGACGTTTGAAACGGGCCTAAGACTTGGAGAAAAACTCAATTCCAGAACTGGTAAATTTTTAAATTATAAAAAAGAGACCACATGTATTGTGTAGACAACTAGGCTAAGATAGGCTTGGGCAATAGACTACTAAAGTGAAAACGTCACCCTTTGTGTGTTTCCATGGTTTTTGGGTCTACACTAAAACCAGTGAACTGTTTTCCTGCGCTATACCAATGGACGTTTCAGATTACCAGCGAATGTTTAAACCCAATTACCATGGCAACTGACGTCACACTTTAGTAGTCTATTCCACACCGAAGTTAAGTAGAATCAATTCCACATTGGAAATCAGAATCGTGCTTCCTGATTTTTAAGGAATTTACTCCCTTTCATATACATGTAGATTCGATTCCCAGCAATAGCCTGCCGATTCCAGAAATTTAACCTCTGATCATTTCAATATTATTAAGAACGTGTGTGTAGCACAGGCCGGCACCATTTCATGGACGTCAAGTGCCAATCCATGCCAATAACCACTCCATCGTCGACACAATATGTAGTATCATCAATGTACACGCACTTAAACACACTCAGTATATTTAACATATTCTCCTGAAACATTTAATCGATTCCGAATGGAATCGCGATTCCTTTTTGGAATCGGAGTCGACTCTGAAATTACTGGAGTCGCCCAAGCCTAGGCTACGAGGTTCATACAATGTTGTACCTTATGCTTGAATGTCAAGATCAAATCCCTTAGCTGGAGGTCCAGAAATGCTTGGGAATCATCCAGTTGGCCTGTGGTCAGGCAACCATTCAGGCTCTCATACAGTTCCTGTGGTGTAATAAAGGAGACCGACTAATAATTAGGGAATAAAAGTACGTTTGGCCAGTCTTAAACATACATTTAAAACTGGCCACGAATTTCACCGCGCTCCATACCTTGCCCGAGTAGGGCAGCTGCTCTTACAATCCCAGAGGGTGGAGGCACATTATTAATGCGAGCTCGCCACAGTGTGTTTATGCGTTGCTAGGCTAATCGAATCACGCGCGCGCTTGCTTATTGTATGTCGTTTGAACCAAAGAGTTCCCACAGTCAATTCAACCATCTATATGACACATTCTTGAAGCAAATGTGACCATATCTGTAATGTGTGAATATGGCCGAAACTAATTGTCATGATTTTACAAAGGGTGTGTTTTCTGTGATAAATATTTGATTGCGAAAAGATACACACCCTATTTGTAGAATGGACGAGGCTATTACTAGCCTGCACCATGGCCCTACACCCTCTGGGTCCGTAACAGCGCCTGCCATGGCAAGGTATGGAGCGCGGTGAAATTTGTGGCACGAATTTGTCTGTCGCGCATTGATGAGCCTGCGTCTTTAAAGATTCATAAATTGTTTAAACTGTTATAAGACCCACAGCCAATCTGTGTTGGCATCGTTCCAAGGGGACAGCAATTTACATACATGTATCAAGCGAAGGAAAAATATGCGCAGGTTCATACAACCGGAGGGCGGATTCACACTGAGCCTTTTTGCGCATAAATTTGACGCGCGTCGCTTTCAGAAAAAAAGCTGTTTGGAGGAAATTTGGAATGAAACACTGAAAAACCACAGAACTAACTCGGGCAGAAAGTATTTTTGTGATTCTGTGCTTTTCAGTGCGTTATTTCACTCCAGATTCCTTCCAAACCGCTTTTTATCAAAGCAATGCGCATCGCATTTACGTGCAAAAATTAAGGCTCAGTGCGAATCCACCCTCGTGGAAGCCCACATTTTAAAATTTAAGTCTGACTAAAGATCAGATATAAGCAAATAAATAAATAGGGAAAAAGTGACTATGTGTACTAGCTTCTGCCAAACTTACAATGAGAATGGATGTCTTCGAGAAATCTAGCTCGCAGAAGTAGGCATGAGTGATCAGCTTCAACTTGGCTTGGATTAAACCGTATAGCGGCTGTAAATGTAAACAAAAGTACAATTTAAAAAATTAAATGAAATTAACGTCCAAATGCAACATGAGTTAACTAAAGAAGGCTGCTGTATGTTCAGTGAGTTCGTATGTGCCAAAATCAATTAATTTCACGGCAAACGTATTTGCCAAAATCTTGGAAAATGTTTACGCATCAAATACCAAATATTCGATCGAAAATCAAATCAAATTTTGGAATAGTAAGTTATTCGAAAATAAACAGGCCTAATACATAAAAGCCATGCATGTGTTTTTCAGGTCTTCTGAGGTATAACTGCATCTAAGTGGCAGAAATTTCTACAAGGCAGTTTATCAACATTATTCTTTAGTTATATAATGCTGTTGTTCCTGGTTTTAAAGGTTTTCTAATAATGTACTCTGTCTTTGGGAGGCGTGGTGGTCTAGTGGATAGCGTTTGGAACCTGGCCATTGCACTGTGTTGTGTCCTTGGACAAGACACTTCACTCCACGTTGTCTCTCTGCACTTAGGTGGATAAATGGGTACCAGCAAATACGGTTGGGGAAACCCAACTAATTGCTGGGGGTAGACTTGCGATGGACTGACATCCCATCCAGGAGTAGCATTGTTCCTAGTTACTCCATGTCACAGAAACCGGCCGTATGAGCCAGTATGGGCTCGTAAACGACTTACCTACCTACTCTGTCTTTAACATATTGTAACAGTAAACCTAACTCAAAGTACCGTAACTGAGGCAATGGTAACAAACAAAGCCATGTAACAATCACTCACCAGCTTGCTGAGCACACAGACACTTTTCTGCACAGTTCCTCGTGTGAACTCCTTGTCTTTGCTCACTAAATCCTTTTAAGAAACACAAACAAATTATAAGGATAAATCGTTAGAAAAGTTATCAACCACGGAAATAGTTAGGATCACTGTTTGACAAATTTCCGGTGGAAACACCAGGAGATTGTGGGAGATTGTCCAGATTTTTCCAGAAAATGGATTTCGCTTTAACCTAACAATCATATAAAAATACCTCCCCAAAATACTATCCGTGCAGGAAGAAAACAGGATAATCACAATCTTCCAATTTGGATGTGGAAGCAAAAAGGTTGGTGTAATCACTTCACTGCTTTATGGAACGGATAAATTAGTTTACTAAACATTGGTGGTTTTTTGACGATATCCTTGAAAATATACGGAATGAGAGCGAAAAATTTCAGAATGGTAATGAGAAAAATATAACAAATAATATGGTTTCAAAACCTCAACACCCATGGGATGGAAATATGTCCCGGACGCCTTCCCTGTACACGTCCGCCATTGCTGGGATGCAGCTTTTTCCAGCACATGGACTGTGCATTTTATGTTGTTGTTAAATCGAACAGTGCCCATCCATGACGCACGCAACGCACCCTTCGCACACACAAATTCACACCGAGCCTTTTTGCGCGTAATTGCCACGCGCGTCGCCTTGAGAGGAAAAAAAACGGTGTGGAAGGAATTTTGAGTTAGACAATGTACTGAAAATCACTGAATTCGGAAAACACTTTCCGTCCAAGCTAATTCTGTGGATAGAATTTGGCGTGAAACAACGCACCAAAAACCACAGAATTAGCTTGGACATGTTGAACGTAAAGTGTCTTCATAATTCAGTAATTTCAGTGCATCGTTTCACTCAAAATTTCCTCCACATCGCTTTTTCTCAACGCAACGCGCGTCGCAATTACGCAGGCGCAAAACGGCTCAGTGTGAATTCACCCCTACAACAAATGCGCAAATTGTTCAAAGTGACGACACAATGACCATCATAACAAGCACTGGCCGCGTCCTAGCTATGGCAGACATACAGGGAAGGTTTCCATAGTGTAATGTCAATTTTGACAGAGCCCAAGAGCATTTGTTGGAAGAGAAGGGGATGCATAGTTCCGACCCGTCAATCAACCGAACCCGCCGACCAATCACAACAGAGCTAGCAGATGTCACCCACATAGGTCAAAGTGCACTGTACGCTCACAACAACATGATCACGCGATATGTTCTGCCGGCCCCATACAATTTGTACAGTGTTGTATGCGACGATCCGGGTGAATTTTTGGTTTCAAGGCCGGTCGTTTCGTTGTTCAAAGGTACGAAAGCTATATTTCGTGATGATATGATATCCCTGTATTACTGGCCCTTTACTCAGTGTGTTCTAAGATAACTGTTGACCCTGAAACATGAATACCTTTGAGTTTTCTCCAATGAATCTGTGCTTTCCGTTGAAAGTCCCATTGCTTTGTGCGTTGTGTGCCGCCATTTTGACGATAGCGTGTGAGCCATAGCAACAATGTCCAAGGGGGCGGGGTTAACTGGGCAAAATCGGAACTATGCATTTCCCTCCATTGTCTCTGGATCGGCTGCCAAAGGCACAAACTACCACTGAATGCAGTTTGTGTAACATTTTTAATGTTCAATGAGATATGTCCAATCTCATCCCTATGGTCTGATGCATAGCGCCTGGAAAGTATTCCAATTAAATTCCAATTAAAAAAATAAAAAATAATGGGGAATATCACTAAGTCTCAATTAAATAATTATAAACAATTTAATTTTCTCTCCTGCTGTGAAGTGCCATAAAAAAAAACATGCACAGATGGAACATTAGTCAACAATAGATTTCTACCTACACGTTCTGTACACCAACGCGCACCATATGTTTTTAATGGTCTAATTTATTTTACTTGCCTTGAATTATATTTATTGATTATTAAGAATATAAATTAACTTTACTGAATACATCATACCTTTGTGTCAATTTGTCTATAGCAGGACACACCATAGATGGTGTTGCGTGCCTCGTCCCTTCCAGGCAGGTGGAAATAGATGGTGTCTGCAAAACACAAAACATGTTTTTTTATATTTTTTATTTAAAGGGCCTGAAATGCTCAATAACTTTATGCACAGTTTTTGCTGCATATGAAGGATTACTTGTGTAGAAAGACAATACTACTGTTCATTTTGATGCCCCATGAATAAAAAGTGGCATTTTTCAACTTTGAAAATTTCTTCGCTATTTGGGGCATGTCACTTCAGGAACACACATCAGAAAAGCAAAGAAAAAACATAAGACTTCAAACTGGAATTGTGGAAAAATGCTGCAGTTTCCAGCCTTAGTTTTTTCATGGTTTGCAACATGTGAACCAAACCTAAACTGTCATGGGTTACAAAAGTTTCAGCAAGTTGGAGAAAATTGTGGAAACTTTTGTGCACAGTTGAATGAGATTTTCCTGTGTTTTCCTAATGTGACATCACCACTTCATGCATATGCATATTCATGCTCATGCATATGTAAATTTTCATTAGCATAAAAATCAAAAACCTTGATTTTAACCCCCCAAACAACTTCCAAGTAGGGTTTTTATGTTTGTAAATTAATGGACAAGTTCCATAGCACAGATTTCATTGATAAAAACACCATTTCAGGGCCCTTTAAATTTTGGTGTACACGTTCTTAAATTTCAAATAATTAATACACACAGAGTTGCCGCTGGGGCATAAAGTACAATCATGCAGGGCCGGCTAGGGCCGGCTAGGGCCAGTCCAATAATTTGCCAATATTTTCTTTCACTGTGATTCCCCACAAAGTACAAAGCGGTTATAAACTTGTGTCAGTATCGTAATCAGAGCAACGTAAATTACTTGATATGCTTAGAAGTTTGCTCCGACATATTTGAATATAATTCGATACAAATGTGGACAAATGTCCACGAGTTTGGGAAATCTGATAAAGTGAAAAGCAACTTGGCTCCACCGGGATTCGAACCGCGGACCTTCTGCTCAACGTGCAGACACCCTACCAATTGAGCTATAAAGCCAACTGGTGGTCTCGAATCACGGTAGTGCAGTTGTTCCTCACTGATTGGACTCAGGAAAAGTTACTGAGAGGAAAATGTCCCAGGCTGTCCGCATTGGACTTAAAATGGGAAAAGTACCCATCGTCTCGGTAAGTTTTCCCAAAAGAGTCCAATGCGGACAGGGCTGTAGGACACCCCTTAGAATTTTCTGCTATGTGCCTCACCTTCTGTATAATTGTGAGCGCCATCTGGTAGGGCTAGGAATGGGAGGTGTTTCCATTCAGGAGGTATCTCGGTACTCTTGCTGTTCTCACCCTCGATCAAGGGTGGGTAGGAGAAATCAACCTGTTGAATATATGCACAAAATTACGAGTTCATTCTTAGAGTGTTTTCATTTCTAGAAGAAAGAATTGAAAAAACTACCATACATGTTTGCTAGTTGAGACTTCATGCACTAAATCTATGCAGCATTCATAAAATTCCAAGTGTTTTTAAAAAAAACCTGACATTTTTTTATCGCTAAAATTATGTTTCCTAACCAAATTTACACTTTGTCATGTCATATTAGAAAGAATTAGTGGCGAACGTGTACGGTATTTATACCCAAGAATTAAACTCAAATTATGCCATGTAGACCATACATGCATACACCCGTAAATGGAAATGGGGCTTGTACTTTATTAATTAATTAATCGGGTCTAAGTAAAATCTTGACCTTTTTCCTCCTAATTTTGTGTTTTTATCAAACTTGCACTTTACATGGTTCATATGTCAAGATAATTGGTATGAATTCCATTCACTGGTCGCCACTGAGATGCCATGTGTTAAGTCTATGGAACAGGGCAGAAAAAGTATTTTCAAGGAAATTGTTGATTTTGTTCACTCCTAAATAAACCTTATCGACGTTCTCAATGCATCATGGGATTGGATGACAAATATTGCCCGGCCAATTGTGCATAAACATGAGGCGGAAGCCAACTCGGCAAGTTTTTTTACTCATTTTCACAAAAACCAAAAAGAGTTCAAGAATCGACCTCATCACCACTTTTTCTTTGATACATATCAAACATACTGACAAACATGTCCGAAAACAGAAATGTTGCAAATGTGAGAAATCATCGGGGATTCCCTTCGTGGCGGGGGAGTCCGTGTACAGGAACTCACAGTGCAGCACACTTAATCCAACCACGCTGTTCCAATGCGGCGCATGTTGCATTGCGCATACATACCGAGCTACAAGCGCGGTTCTTGACTTTACCACTACGAGGGGAATCCCCGATGATTTCTCGCAATTGCAACATTTCTATTTCAGAACATGTTGGTCAGCATGGTCAGTATGTTTGATATCTCTCAAAGAAAAAATCCTGAAAGATTAATTCTTGAACTATTTTTGGTTTTCGTGAAAATGAGTGAAAAAGTTGCCGAGTTGACCTCCGCCTCATATGTTTATACGCACTTTGCTGGTAATTTTGTCATCCAATCCCATGATGCATTGAGAACATCTATAAGGTTTATTTTAAGGAGAGTAAGTGGCGACCTAGACCCAGTAACTGAGTCGTTGGCTCCGTTTTTGACGATTTTGGTTTTTTTCTTTTCGCCTTAAATTGTCAAAAACGGAGCCAACGACTCAGTTACTGGGTCTAGTGGCGACCAGTAAACAGAATTCTTTCCAGGTAATTTTCTAATGACTTGATATATATTTGGTATCTTTTTAGTTTATGTTACAACTGGAATTTAAGGAAAATAATAATTGGAATCGATAGCTTGGATGATTTTGAAATACCTTTTTCATTGACATTTCCGTCGCAAATGTTCTGTGTTTTTGTCACAAAAATTCTGTGTTTTTGTCACGCCCATCCTCCATACAAAAGTGTATGAAACTGCTGCCGGCCGAGGCAGTGTGTGAAGCGCGTGGGGAAATCAATTGATAGCTGCATTATGTATAACGGTAGGAACGTGACAAACGACGTCACGTGACCACATTCGTGTGACTAACTTACGTTCAGTTTTTTTTTCTGTCGCCCGAGGTGTATGATTTTCAAACATCCATATCTGGGATGTTTTAATTTTGTTTAAATATGAGTTAGTCGTACATTGTACACAATGAAACTATTTATAGCCTGATACCCAAAATCTTGGAATCGTCGATGCTGCTCAAGAGGAAAAAATGGAGTAAAAATGAGACCACAACAAACTGTTAAGTTCCTATCTTCATGGGCAAAAGTAACATTTCTAAGGAATAGACAATGAAATCGAGATTTATTCATGCAATGTGTGAACATTTGAAGACAGTTTCTCGTTGCGACGATGGTTTGCTTTGATTCGGAAAATCGGTTATAAACCGACTCGCCACGTGCAAGCTAAATGAAACCCCTATTCTGTGTCCAATAATGGTATAGTCCGACTCTATACTCCAACTTGGAAATGCATATTTATGAAGTGGGCGTGCAATCCAGTTCGTAAGTGAACGCCACGGCAGCATTAGCCACCCTTTACGTGTAAATAAAGCATTTGGATTATAGAAGTACAGAATGGCGGAACAAAAGGAGAGGGCACAATTTTATTTGGGTATGAATTTGTTGAACAATTGTATTTATTTCCAAAAACATGATTTTCATGTTGCAATTATAATACAAAGAGAGTGCAAAGTGAAAAATGTTTTACCCACTTCAACGCGCGCCCTTATAATATTGTGCCCGCCATGCTTCAAAAAGGCTAATTTTATTCATTTGGAAACATAAGTAAATACAAATCGTGCGTACATTTGATGCACACGATACCGCTTTGTGAAAAAAAAACCAGCGACATGGGAGGAAATACATTTATAAAGTTGAACGATGCCCCGAAAACCACCAATGAACCCGGGTGTGATTTTTTTTATGTGTGTGATTCTATGATTTTCAGTGCGTCTTTTAAACTCCATATCGATATTGCTTCCACCTCGCCTTTTCTCAAAGCGATGCGCGTCAAAATGTACGCGCAGAAAGGCCTTAAAGGCACAGGCTCATCAGCAATGCGCGCCCGCCAAATTCGTGCCACGATCGAAATACGCAGCTCCACCATAGCAAAGGCATGGAGCTGCGTATTTCGTGTCATCTTTTCGATTTGTGTACTGAGTACTAACCCAATAGCTCGCACAATAAAACCAAATGAGTTTGAAACATGAAATAAAGAAGCGTCGTGATTTAACGTGATCACCTAATGGGATCCAGTAAGAATTATGCTACTTTGTGGCGTCAGTTTGGATGTCTTTTGGATGGAATGGTGGTTTTTAATGAATTTTTTTTCATTTTGCATGCTGCTGATTTGACCAGAAAGAAATCGCCGGTCGAAAAGCCATCTTGTGTTTAAACAGTGGGTAGTCGTATAACACATCATTATTTCATTTCAGTGCTTTGAAATTTTGAATTCTTTTACGAGACGTGTGTGTGTGTGTGTTTGTTTGTTTGTAGTAGGCCTAACAAGTGTTATTTCCTTAATTCCCGCACTTAAATGCCAGAAAAGGGACACAGTCACAGGATTTCCGACTCCACAAGAAAGACAAAGCCGAGTTATCATTCAATAGTCTCCAACTTTTACTACTGCACAGCTAACATACCGCAACACAACAACGAAGTCCCGTGTGCATCATAAGCACACCGCACAGGAAGCAAGACTAATACAAAGAATTAGTAATACATGTACAATGTTATACAATGTAATACATAACCCCAGGCGGCACGTGGCCAGACTCTTCTGGCACGCGCCAAAAGGATTGGCGCGTGCTAGCTCTATACGCAAACTAGGTCAGTGCTCGGCAGAAGTTCCGTTCTGCCTCCAGAGTCTGATTAAAGGCATAGTCTCGGCAGCAATGCGCGCGCGGCATATTCGTGCCGTAGCGCCACGAAATACGTCGCGCAATATCTGACTGCTTGAGCTCACGTATATATAGTCAAAAGCGGTCCCAGTTTTCTGGCAGGCCTAGCTTGTTGGCACAATGTATGGTGTCTGTTGCAAAACTTTATTGCAATGCGGCGGTGCTCGGCCCGGTCACAAGTGCAGATACGTATTTTAACCATTTGTTTTGACAAAAACATCCAGCAATGACTGGTCACAATTCTTTTAACCAAAATGAGTCTCATTTTAAGGCAAAAAATACGACTTTAACATTTCAATAACTTGAGAAGCGCTCGCCCTATGGAGCTAGGAGACCCCTTATTTAATTCCATTTTGAAAGTTCTTTAAGATAAAATAGGTTCCACAACTATCAAATAAACTTTAACATTTGATGATTCTACCTACTTATGAAGTGACAATCTTGGAAATAGCCAGAACTCTTACTCTCAGAGAAAAAGAAGAAACCGATAATAAAATTTCGAAAAATCCCAAACAACACTGAGATTCGAACCAGGGACCTTATGATTGCAAGTCGAGCTCTCTTCTAACCAGACCACGAAGCTTGTTGCAAACCGACCACATTAAAAACCCTAAATTCCTTCAAAATAACCAACCCTAAACCTTAACCTATTATAGTCTCCTTTCAAGACGCTAAAAAGGTACAAACCCTCCTCATTTTCCCCTCGCAGTGGTTTAAAAAAATACGCGCGCGGCTATAGGCCTACCGCAACGCGCAAAACGGACCTACGATATGAGAAGGCGCCGGGCTTTACCGAAAAAGGGGACTATCCTTCCGATGGTCCGATTTTTATTCGTTTTGCGTGCGTTGCGTTGGCGCTGCGCTCGTCCGTCTGTACTATGGAGCAATTCAGACGCAAACCCTATGCAAACGAATGGAAAACGCATGACGAATGGAAAACGCATGACGAATAAAAAACGGACCAATGGAAAGGCGCCTTATCCTTTTTTTTCATCCGTCTTGCGTGCGCGTTTTGCTCCACCTGTTCGTCTGTATCGGTCCATAGAGCGATTGAGATGCAAATGGATGAAACATGCAGGATGGATAAAATAAACGTATCGACCTGTAAAGGAAAGGCGCCTTTATTTGGTGTAAACCGACACACAGAAAATTAAACAATCGCAACCACCTAAATTCACCATCCAAAATATATTCGTGCCGCGTTTCTGGTTCCGTGAAGTGACACGCACAAAAATGCACGCACAACAATCGCCTAAAAAGATTCAGTGTGAATGAGCGTTAGTAAACTCATCCAAAAAGTTTGCAAAATTGTTTTGATAGAATTAATGTGCACCCACCACCAAACTAAAAAGAAAAGACAAGAAATCATGAGTCTTGTAAGCACCCAAATTAAGTTGTCCCTCACTTTCAAAGGTCTGGCGACGCCGCTGGCCTACGCCTATAGAACTTTGTGGCAATGGGTACAGTATGTGTAAGGCCACTTTATGCCCAACACGTGTACGTTGCTAAGCCTGCTGTTGTATATGAATATGTATCGCCTCTCCGGCAATCGCCGCGGTTTCATTGGAAGGTTGGGATAATAAAAATGGTTTAGCCTATTCCATCAAGGGGGTTTCTGACTTGCTGCACATCTTTTTTGAAGCAAATTACAATTTTTTTTTTTTACTGCTTAGGAACAAACTTTCTTTTTTCTTTCAGGATTGACCAAATCTTTGTTCCAAAAATTAACATTTACTGACGTGATATTTTTATTAAAGTTTCAAACCATCAAGATCGGCGGCGTCAAAAATAACAAAAATTGGGAGTTTTTTATATAATTAGAAAAACAAATTTTATTTAATTAAACTAATACAGTTATAAAATAGTATTAATCTACTAACTGTGGAGAAAATTTGATGACATTCGGACCAGTATGAGGGAAGTTACGGCTTTTCAAAGTAGCACATGCAAACGCACATCGGCGATTACGGTTTTTTGCATAACCTATGGAAAAAAAGAGACGTCAATTTTCATGGTTCAACTGGCCATATCTTTTGTTTTAGGCAAAGTTGTCAAATTATTTTTACGTGGTCTTATTATTGACTCAAGACTGCACATTTTGGCACAAAAATAATTCCAATATCTAAAATTTAAATTTTTTTGTCACGTTCCTAATAACGGGTTGCATTTTTCATTGATAAGAAATAATGAATAATTAATAATTAAAAAAAACCTCATCAAAATTTGAAAAGTGGTTGACGAGAAACTAGTAATCTAATTTCATTGGCCTAAAACTAAACCTTTGCGACGGAAATGTATGTAAGTATTCATATTCTAAAATCATCCAAGCTATCGATTCCAATAATTACTTTCGTCAAATTCCAGTTGTGACTTAAACTAAAAAAATACCATATATTTCAATGATAAAAATCATAGGCTAAAACCATAAAATTAAAAACCGACATCTTAAAACAAAATCATAAAGTTGTGCCACCTGCCGGCCGGTATATAGGTTGGCGTGCGCGTGGGCAGGAGTTGTCCCGGTTACGAGTGGAACAACCCGGGTCCCACATTTTATGACAATGTACAGTTGCACGATTTGGGGCCGAGTTGGCATACCATCTCGGTCCGAGTTGGCGAACCGTGCGTGACCGAGCTGCCGAGCGAGGCCTGCCGGCCGGCTTGATCATTGACCATTTTGACACCGTTTCATACTCACTTGGCAGCCTTTTTTGTGGTGAAATCCAATAACGAGAATGTGCAGAATTGGGCCCCTGGTGAATTCACTCCCATCTGTTTCTTTACAAGATTTAGCCATCTGTAATAAGATGAATTTTAACACTTTTAAATGACAAACACCAGACGACGACGAGTATTTTGTTTACGACTCTCAGAGGTCACGTGTACTTTTCTTCAGTAAAAATGATTGTCATTGGTTGGATTATAGGATGTGTCTTATTTCTGACCAATCATCAAAGCTGTAGCAAACCACATAAGAAGACCAGATTTAGGCTACTTTTTTGCACAATACACCTTTTAGTAGCGCCCAATTTGGGCGATTCCACACAAAAACATGCCAAAACGTGCGAGAAAATTGGGCTACAAGTGGTTTCATATGGAAAATCGAGTATCTAACGTAGAACGCATCAGATTGCAAAGCAAAGTTCACTTTTCCCCTTTTAAATATGTAATAAATTCAGACGAACCGCATTCAACTTATGCAGTCTAGTCACGGTCCGGTGGCGTCGTGCACGAGTACTAGAGGATTTTATTTTCTTTTTCCAAACGAGGCTATTTTGTGAAGTTTTTGACGTTACGTTTGGTACGTGGGCTAGTCATGCTAGTGGGATGAGGGCGCTGTTCATCTTACACGTGGGGAAATCATTTTTAAAGGAGCGTGAAAAAAAAGTGGATTTCGTTGCGACTTAAAAACAGTAAAAATCGTATAAAATACCTCCCTAAAATACTATCCATCATGTCCATGGGAAGATAACGGGAAATTTGCATCCCCATCATGCAGTTTGGATGTGGAAGCAAAAAGTTTGCCTGGTTGATATAATCACTGCACTGCTTGGAACCGGATAAATTAGTTTACAAAACATCGGTGGATTTTTTACAATATCCTTGAAAATATACAGATTGAGATTGAGTGCACAAAATTTCAGAGTGGTATCACAAGCTCTCCTGCACTAAACCTATGGGACAACTCGGAATAAGTTTTTCCTTGTAAAATCTTCATATTTCCCCCCACCCCCCCCCCCCCCCCCCCCCGAACTTTGGATTTTTTATCCATTAGATTTGCACTTATTGATGCTTAAGTAATTTTAAAGAAAAAATAGTGATGTCCGAGTACAAAACCTACCCACGCTTTAAAGGCCCAGTGGATCATTTGCAATGACCCCAAAAAGTAATCGACGAGTTTACAGGAGAAAAGTTCTGAAAGTAAAGATTTAATTAATAGCAACTATCCATTGAAAGGTTTTCGCTCAAAATGATATAATTTTACCAGAAAATAATCCGTAAAGGTGAAATTATTTAGATCGTTTGCAAACGATTTACTTATTTTGGTTCGCATCTACGCGGTCCAAAATGCACGGGCGCTGTGTACTGTGTGCGTGTTCCAACGCGCGTACGCAGTATGTGCGCCACAGAGTGCATGACGCAAGCCACATATAGTACCCGATCAACTGAGAACGAATATTTGAAACACCCCGCCAAGACCAGAAAAATGCATATGGATTTTCATGGGTTTTTTTAAATGTGGTACATTTGACAAAGCTGAAATTTCTTCGGATGAGTTTGTTGATGTCTTTCTTTTGATTTATAATGGTTTTATTCGCAGAATCGCTCAAAAACAGATCATCTACAGGGCCTTTAAGTTAAAGACTGCAGGTACATATGTACACAATTAGAAAACATTTAAAAACAATTAACAACTTTACATAACTCAAGAGTAAACCCAGAGCTGCCAACCCTCCTGGATTTTGCAACAGATTCTTCGGAAAATGACTAATTTGGTGAGTCCTGACATGGATAAAAACCCTCCTGGATTGTCAATTAACAATCTTGGGGTTTTTTAATGTGTCTGGAGTCATGAAATGAACCAGCTTTCCCAGATGTCTTCCCCAAAATCGGGAGGGTTGGCAGCTCCGGTAACCTTGATAACAATTTCAGCAACATAGATGCAATATAAATATACTTCAGAAAACCTGAAAAAAATTCAAACCTGGTTTTTGTGGCACCAAAAATCCCCTGCAGACGATCTTTGGAGATTCAAAAATTTTGTAATTTTTCTCATGAATGGGGGCACTTCAGACAAAATAATTTCACAGGATGATTACTACCATTACCATCTTGATTAAACAAGTAAGCTTTTAGATAATAATTCAGTCATTTTTTGGAGGGTAATTACCAATCCTGTATATTACCTTTAAATCCATAATTTCGTTGGTATTTTTTTCGTATACATTGAACAAAGATTTGAAGGAAATTAGCCCTGGAATCAACATATAATCTAATTTTAAGATATACTTCCCACTTGCACTTTTGTCGCAAATGTTGCTTTTCTGTAGAAAAATCACATTTTCCCCTCATAAATTGCATTCAATTAGTGCACAAGATTAAACTATTCACGCGTGCGCCAGCGCCCTCTGTTGTTGCACTTACGCACGGACCGCTCGCGCCGTAATTTTGTTCACTACTTCATGCAGTAATTTTATCCTTTATTTATCTCAGAAATGCAACATTTGCGACAGAAGTGCAAGTGGGAATTATATCTTAGAATTGGATGATCTGTTGATTCCAGGAGGTAATTTCATTCAAATCTTTGTTCAATGTATACGAAAAAAATATTCTTTCTTGTATTTTGCAGATTCTGAAGATGGCCCAACTAGCGTGGAGTTCACAAAATTTTGTGTTGTTATCCTGCGGCATTGTCTTGACGTTGCTCCTACCGACGACCGTAAATGCGTCATGGGGTGACAAGCATCGCATATTCCACAACGTTCGCCGATACTGCCTGAACATGAACTGCAGTACAGACAGCAAAGAGATAGCGTTTAATACCAGGCAACCTGTACTTCTGAGGCTGTTGGGGTGGGATTGCTGGTCCGAGTGCAGCTATGAGAGCATGTGGTATTTTACAAAAAAAGCCATGGATGAGACTGGACTGGTTCCGCAGTTTTATGGCAAGGTATAATAATCTTTTAAATTTAATTTTTATTCTTACACACACCCCATAAGGATCATCCTCTTGCAACAGTGCCCCTTTAACGCACTCCCTAACTCCTGCGTACAGTGGCCCTGTTGAAAAAGGCCCCATTTCGCGGTGGGACTAGCGACAGAAATCTTGTCGCCTCTGTTGGACCAATCAGGATGCTTGGCAGTGCATTGCAGCATGATTGCAGGCATTCAAATGTAACGCGCGCAGATTGCAAACACCGTGCATGTATGTGATACATGTACTCGGTAATGCTGGCCGTTGTCCGCGTCGACGATTGGCTGCTATTTAAAGCATACTGGGGAATCCGTTCCATTACATTCGTCAGCATGCATCCCTGTTATTAATTTGAAAAACTGCGGAGTAAACAGCTGGCTCACTCCACAGATTTGCGTGTGTTTCCTCAGGGTATTAATTGTTACGTCGCTTTGCAGAGTGGAAATTCCCTGATTTCTCAGGATGCATAAGGATATGTTCAGTTGAGTCCCGAAATTAAGCAGGGCACTAAATGATGTGGTGGAGACGTGGTAGTCGAGTGGATAGCGCGTCGGACTTTCAGTCGAGATGTCCATGGTTCGAAACCTGGCCATTGCACCGCGTTGTGTCCTTGGGCAAGACACTTCACTCCACGTTGTCTCTCTCCACCCAGGTGTATAAATGGGTACCAGCTGGGGGTAGACCTGCGATGGACTGGCATCCCATCCAGGAGGAGTAGCAATGCTCCTAGTCACTCCATGCCACAGAAAACGGGGATGATTACCGGCCGTATGAGCCAGCATGGGCTTGTAAACGACTTACCTACCTACATACTAAATGAAAACGTGTTGTGAATAACACTTAACATTAAGATTTGAATAAAGTCTTGAATTTAAAGGGACATACCGGCTTTGTTAGGCTATTTTGGGCTCAAAATAGACCCATACATGATTCTGAAAGTCTTTCCAAAATAGACTGAAGAGAACCTGAAAAGAAACCACAAAATTTGGCTGTTTTTGAGCATTTTCAAAAAAATTAAGGTCACATGATTTATCGGATAGTTTTATTTCCAGCCGTAGAAACCAGCGCGAAGTGCGAGTTGCTTTTGTCATTCACAGTTGGTTTTACTTCTTGTTGGAAAATAATGTCCTACGAACACTATTTACACAATGTACATACCGTATTTTCCAATTTGTACACAAATCTGCCAACAGATTTCATAAGAAGGGTTTCTGGGTGTTGATATGGACGAGAGAATCTCTTAGCTTCGCGGCGATAAATAATAATCCGAAGAAAAAAACAGCGTAGGCCTATTGCGGGCGCTAAAGACACCAAAAAGTTGCGTTCGAGTTGCTTCCTCGAGTCAGCGCTGACCTTGGGGGATCATGCAAGGTGTGATGAGTCGGGGAAAAAAAGGAAACGAGGTTAAACACGTGTCGACCCATATCGAACGCCACCTTTATTTACAAACACATTATACATAATACATCGCGACGGCTGGTAAAGTGTATAGCCCAACAATTGTCTCTTATGTTAATTTTAAACATTTCTAGTTAATTACGTGTCATTTTGAGAATTATTGTCAAGGATGCTAGATCGCTACATAATGTAAACAGTAAGCCAGTGTGTCCCTTTAAGCAGGATACATAAATTTTCTTACTTAAAGGAGCGTGTTAAGATTTTTCCAGAAAATGGATTTCGTTATAACCTAAACAATCGTATAAAATACCTTCTCAAAATACTTTCCATGGGAAGAACATGGGAAATCTGCAAACCCTAATTTAAATGTCGAAGCAAAAAAGTTGGTGTGACTGTTTATGGAACGGATAAATAAGTTTACAAAACATCATTTGACGATATCCTTGAAAATATACGGATCGAGAGTGGGAAATTTCATAATTGTAATGAGAAAAATATAGCAAATGATATGCTATCAAAATCTCAACACCCATGAGAAAAAATTGGGCTAAAAAAGGGTGATCTGGACACGCTCCTTTAACAAAGAACACCCCACCCCCACCAAAAAACAAAAACAAAAAAAAACATTTTGGTTTAATTGTCTTTTCTTTTGGTCTCCCCTAGTGGCCCTTTGTGCGGTTTCTGGGCATGCAGGAGCCAGCTTCTGCAATCTTCTCCATTCTGAATGGTGCCATTGCAATCTACATGCTGATTCGACTCCGTAAGCGCGTTCCTTCAAATGCTCCCCTGTACGAAGCATGGCATGTTTATTTCACAGTAAGTATACTTATAAATATATGTGACCCGCTCTGAAAAAAAGGCTCTTAAGTCGCGCATGTTGAATTGGAGATTTCAGCTTGTTCCCCTGAGGTTTGAAGTGGTATTATTTCAATGTAATTTGAATGGATAGTGTGTTGTGTGTTTTCATCATGCAGATTCAAATTAACACGTGGGTGTGGTCAACTGTCTTTCACTTCAGAGACGTTACATGGACAGAGGTGAATACACAGTTTATCTAACTTTTAAAAGGTATTTCACCCAAGATTTGGGTGTGGCACCTCGAAAAAATGTTTTTTCTAGAAACATAAAAGTTATTCTCTTTCAAATGAGACATCAACGAAAAAAATCGACCAACGTTTAGTTATCGCACAATCACTGGATGATTTTTCTTTTCAAATTAGTTAGTATTTTACTCAGGACAAAAACAAAAATTCCATGTTCAAATAAGCTCTTATCTCCTCTAATTCCTCTTTAATATCTTTTAATTGTGACAGAAAATGGATTACATCTCGGGATTTTCACTCATAATCGGCGGTCTGGTGATGGTAATTTTAAGGTAATTGGTGTGCAGTTTTATTTGAGCGTTTATAATAAGTTCTAAACAAATGTTTCTCATAGAATCCTGTAGTTAAAGGTTCCCAGAAAATTTATTTTATTGGATTTTCAACATGATTAAACCAGAATTCAGACATGGCCTCATTTTTCAATGGATTTTGTCTTTCAGATTATTTTGCTTGCGGGAAAACACCATCAACATGAGGTTGGCTGTGACAATAATAGCACCAATTACAATCTTCTTTTTGTGTCACGCGTTCTATCTCGGCTTTACAAAGTTCAGCTACAGCTACAACATGAAGGTCAATTTAATAGTTGGTAAGTTGTGTCCTGGATTCCTGCAGGGGCGTTCGAGATGCTTACACCGAGTCACACCAGGTTTACACCGGAAGAAGCCCCCAGAAGATGCAAAACGAACGACACAGGGTTTCGCTTTGAATTCTGGGAACACGGGTCAAAGGTTGTTGCCAGGCGTGGCTTTTATAAACACTGTTAATCGTTTGACTCGCGAGGAAAAATTTAGTCGGTGCCACGCAAAATAAGTTGTCATAAAGGTACTGTAATAAACCTTATCAATGCCCACAGACATCTACTGATTAAGCAAAATGTATACACCCATTTTCCCTCCTATTTGTGTCATAAATATGTGTTTTTCTTCGTACTCACATCACGATTCCAAACTGTCCGCAACTTCCACACGGTTACTAGGTGACATCATTACACTGAGCCTTATACACCAGAGACACTGCCGTGAGCTCAAGCAGTGGTGGCTAGCATCAGGGCAGACTCGTGTATCACGTGATGGCAAAAACATGCTCCAGTGCAAATTGGTGTTACTTGGTGTAAGCATCTCGAACGCTCCTTTTAAGATGGATTCATACTAAACTTTTTTAACGCATTACGCATGTATACTTGATATGCGTCACTTTGAGAGAAAGTGGTGTGAACCCTGAAAATCATATAGAATCACAAAAAAACACTTTTCACCCAAGTTGATTTTGTAGTTATCAGTGCATCGTTTCGATACAATTTCTCCCCATTTCATGAAGTGATGTGCATCAAATTTAAATGCGTCAAATTCCTTGTTCTTTGCATACAAATAATGTGCGAGTTAAGGCCCATCTACACTAGGCTTGGGCGACTTCAGCATTTTCGGAGTCGACTCCGATTCCATTTTTCGGGGGAAAACATTAAATATACCGATCGTGTAAATTAAACACATAGACGATACTACTTACTGTGCTGACGACGACCCAATTATTGGCACCGAGTGGCACTAAACGTCCCCGAAATGATGTCGGCCTGTACCACACACACTTTCTTAATAATGTGGAAATGATCAGAGGCTATTAAAATATTCTTACAAAAGTTGGAGCCTTCGGAATTGCTAGGTAATTTCTGGAATCGGCAAGCTATCACTGGGAATCGAATATAAATGAAAGGGAATCGATTTCTACTGAGAAGCGATTCCTCAAAAATCTGGAATCGTGATTCCGAATCCTAAAGTGAAATCGATTCTACTCGATCTCGTCGTGGAATCGGCCAAGCCTAATCTACACCAGCCAACATACAAGGACCAACAGGAAGTTGGAACTTGTGGGGCGGTACATGGATGTGCTCGACCGCGCGAACCAACATGTTCTGGCATATCTAGACTGCAGTTGGTTGCTGCCTTCACGTGACGGGTGTTCTTATCTGCTATTGGCCCGTTTCTCCAACAAGCTCCAACAAAGTCGGCCGACAGCTACATGTTCCAACATGGACCAACTTGTTGGATGATGTTGGGCGTTGTCTGGAGTGGCGTCCACACCATCAAACTTTTGGTCGGCCAACATCATCAGACAGATGTCGAACCTTGTTGGCCAACAAATGTTGGCTCATGTAGACGTGCCTTTGTTTCTTGGGTGTAATTCCTCTTGAACGGGCTAAATCAAACCTTTGATTTCTGACCTTTTCTCAGGTGTAATGAATTCCACTGCATGGATCCTATGGTCCATCTTCGTCCATTCTAAGCAGCCCTACGTGTGGAAGGCAGCAGTGCCCATCTTCCTAGGCAACTTGCTAACTCTCCTAGAGGTTTTTGACTTCCCTCCATTATGGTGGGTGTTCGATGCTCACTCGCTATGGCACGGTGGAACGGCACCACTAGCTTTCGTATTCTACAGGTATGTATGGTAGTGTAGTAAATAACATTTCAGACTTTTAAGCAATAAGTCCCTAGTTTGAGGCCCTGGGGTCGATTTCACCAAACTCTTCGTAAGTTAAGGTCCATAATAAGGCTTGCGATGGATTGTAGGGCTGCGATGGATCGTGGCTATGATGGGTGCTGCGGTGGATTTCACCAAACCTATCGTAAACGTGATGCGTTCGATTAGCGATTGGGGATATTTGCATATTTACTCTAAGGCTGTTTGCTGTGCTGAATTATGTTTATAATAAAACGGTCGTCGGCTACACGAGTTCAAAAAGTCTCTGTGTTCGTTCTGCGTAAAGCAAGCGCGCGCGTCAAATGTGGCGCGTAACATACATTTCGTACAGTGACCAAGCGTGTGAGCGCAATTTATTTTGCGAGTTTTTAAGTCGCGCGTAGGACACGTGTAGAACACAGTGGCATCAGTCAAATTTTTATTTCACATATGCGTACATGACGTGTACATGTAGACAATGGATGGCCAACTGTGGCGTAGCTTCCGTGTTATTGCATGCAGCAAAAACATCGGAAACCGAAGAGTTTTGAAGCGTCCATTTTAAGAGGCTATTTTTACATCGTCTGTCATTCACTTTTCTCTCGTGTAAAAAAAAATGGGAAAAAAATTTACACAAGCAGCAAAATAGAAAAACAGGGCAGAAAAGCGATGATGAATTTGGAAAATTTAAACTATTTCCGGCAGGGGACAGCACTTACGCATGCACACAATGCTCAATTATCACTCGCCCAGGGTTGGCGTTCCACAAGTGTGAATCCTCCCAGTTCACCTCGAGATCAAGCCGGGGCGAGATCAACCAGGTTTGACCGAAACAAGTGTGAAACGATTCGGGGTTGAATGTGGGGTTGAAAATTTGCATTTCAACACAGGGTTCGCCCGGGGTCGAGTTCATCCCGGGTTGAGGGTTGTAGTTTGAAAAGGCCTTATAAGTATTTCAAACCCTGCTTGCTAACAATTGAGGGAATTTTTCCCTAAAAAGTTTTTAACATTTTTTTTCTCAAGCGAAATTTGTATTTCTCTATGTCAACAGTTTCGTGATAGATGACTGCCTGTATTTGTATGAGAAGTACAAAACCACACGCGAGTTCCTAAAGAAAGGAGTATGACAATTTCTTATGGTTGTAGTTGAAGGGATGTTGGTGAATAAGGTTTGTGTAATGGAACTACCCTCGCTTATCACAAGAGTTGTAACGAGTCATTAAAGGCACGTCAGCAATGCGCGCGCGCCAAATTCGTGCCACGAAATACGCAGCTCCATGCCTTTGCTATGAAGCTGCGTATTTCGTGGCACGAATTTGGCGCGCAGGCATTGCTGACGAGCCCGTGCCTTTAATAATTACAGTGATATGGACTTGTACCGTGCACTTATCTGGGGAAATGCCGATCAAGGTGCCAACATTAGTACCCAGGGATGTCAGCGGCCCTTACCTTCAGGGCCGGAAAAAATCTACGGCCACTATCATAACTGGATGTATGTATGTGCACATGGACTCGCCAGCACAATACACTGTACTGTTGACAGTATGTATGTGATCTAACCACTGCTGTATGGACACAGCGCCCTCTGTGTACTTCTGATCCATAGTCTGGTTTCGCGGTACTTTAGCCGTGAATTATTACGGCCGGGATACAGACATACTGCATGTGTGCAGAGATTTTTCCTCTAGGTCTCTGATGATGTGTGCAAATCATTGGGAAAACGTGCTACGTGTACATACATGTACATAGGCTGTACATACACATGACATACGTGGCATATCCAGACATCGTTGATCAATTTTCCACATTATTTGTTTGGACTTGAAGAGTTGCAAATATATTCTCCTTATATTTCCGGCCGTTTACTTTGCCGGATTTTTTTTCTCTAAAATAAGAAAAAGCCGGAATTCTGGCATCCCTGAGTACCCCTGATCACAGGGCTCCATTACATCACTCCATATACGTACACAGCCCTGGCTGCCTATCAGGCGCTCAATGGAATTGTGCAAAATGATGTAAAATTCTTTATATTTTTTATTTTTAAGAAGGAATAAATGGTAGTTGTTTGTTGGGACCTGTGTATATATTTTTCCAAAGGGCAGACTGCTTGTAGTAAAAACAATCTCAAAATTAAAACAATGCATTTGTACATGGGTCGTTGCATGAAATTGGGACACAAAAACGTGACATTTCTTCATTTCCACAAAATGGCCAATAAGTGAGCAGAGAGTCGTGTTCTATATAATGATGTTGTACGATATGATTGCTTTGTCTGTTATGTGATAATTTGAGTCTTCAGTCTTATTTCTCTATTTTATCCAATGGGGCGACACTTTTTGTGTAGAGAGTCATAAGGGCGACGCGGTTGGTTAGGGCGACAATTTGGCGTAACCCCAATATTTTGGAGGTCAAAAACCATCTTTTAAAAATCGAGAACCATTTTTATTAGGTCTAGAACCATCTCTCTTAGGTATGGAACCATTTTTGGAAGCTCTGGGTACAGAAATTTGGTGTCCAATCGATGTCTTCTAGCCGAAATTTTGGTGGTCGTTTGGTAAAGTTTTACCGGTGGGTCGCCCCTTTGCAGCATTAAGAGATATTATTTCTCATTATTATTATTATTTCTCATTATTATTATTATTTCTTTCTGGTATTCATACCAAGGATTCCTTGCACTGTCACTCGTAAGCTCGAGGAAACCCATTAAGATGGAGTTTAGCAATTTTGAATTATTTGACAAAATGATGGTCACTGATGATGTAACGGGGACACCACGCCAATTTATCTCAATTCACTCTGACCCTGAAAGTAATCTTGTTGAATTTGACATTAGCACACAGTTCTCGTATCAAAACAATCATCTCGTAATCTAAATTTGGAAAATTCAAATTTAATTTTCATGTGGTTAAAAAAACGCCAATTGTCACACCTGCATTTGCAAAAAATTGCATTTAGTTAACTGATGCTCCTATATTTTGATACAAATAATGGAGGTTTTTATTTTATCTCATTAAACCGCTGATATTTCTGAGTACTTTTGACTAATGAAATTCGTAAAAATATAGCCTAAAAAGACGCCGTATCCCAACTTCATGGAATAACCCACATACATGTAATATTTGTACGGGTTAAATGTGTATAATGATCAAGTTAGGCCGTGTCCTAATTAATTGGTTGTGCCTTGAAATTAATAATAACAATACATTTAATGTGTAGCGCATTTCACAATCATGTATTTTATTATCACTGGTCATTGGGCTCAATAGAGCCTGTGCACGGCGGCCATGACAGGGGGCAGTCGCATTGTCACTGTGTGTCATGCATGAGTAGTTGCTTTGTGGTTCTATTGTTACATCATTTAAATAAGAAAACCTGCCCCTGTCATGGCCGCCGGTGCAGAAGCTCTATAGACCTTCACGGTGCATCCATCTTTGTCTTGTTCCCCACTGCATAGTACGTGATGCACACAATGAACAAATGAACATTTTCAACACTATTTTATTTCGGCACGTTCATTTTAATAGGGGAAAAGGGAAGATGGCCGCACCGTGATAAAGGTCTATAATAGCATACCTCAAACGTCAGCTGATCGGAACAAATGAAACGTCATCTTTCACTACCCTCACAGGTACCCATTTACTCCTGGGTGGAGAGAGAGGCAATTTATGGCCAAGTGCCTTGCCCAAGGGCACACACACAACCGTGTTTTTACACACTTATAGGGTACCTCGTTTGTTCCCACTCGTCTAAACCAACTCCACAGACTTAAAATATGTTTTACTCTGTCGGGTACTAAGTAGACAAAACCAACTTATCCACACACCACGGACTCTAACCCACAACCTGTCGATTTAATTCGCTACACCACACCACACCACTCGGCCCCAAGTCAATGAAAGATGCTATGGTAGCCGGCTGGATTGATCATTTTCTATAGAGTTGTGTGTAACTTAAAGATACGTCCTTGGGCCGTTTATGAATAACAACATTTTATAATGTTGACCATTTCATAGTTTTGTAGAATTTGTTTAATGACTATGCACGCAGATTTGTAAATATTTAATTTACTGAAATTTATACAGATGGAAAAGTCCAATTATATTTTTAAAAATTAATGTCGCTGTTATTATGACAAAAACATGTATTAAATGCAGCTGGGTATTCTCAAATGCTGTCTGTTTTTTAATTTTTTTACAAATGTCAAAGCAACATTTACCAAACGAGTATGAAAATGGACGGATCTGGTAACTGATTTTGGATGAATATCAAGAAGTGACATATTGGGGAGGTGATGAGCATTGAGCAAGTTTGATTGATGAGTAGAGTTAACCACAGGTCAAACGTTATCCCGGCAACACACATGCGCACTGACGCTTAACCACTTCGCGACGAGGAACTGCATATGCAGTTGAGTGCGAGTGTCTTGGGGGCAATTATACGGAATTAGCTCATTAGACCAGGGCAGAGCTGGTCACTGTTATCTTGTTAGCTTGGGGTCAAGTCAGTTTTTGGTTTTTGACCTGTGACTTGACTCTGGAGAAAATTACTTGTGACTGGACTTGGGAAATAAGATTGATTTACGACTTGAAATAAAAACTAGTCATCAAGTCTCCAGCCCCAGAGACATACATGTATACTGCATAACCAAAACTGCTAGTGCAGTCTCCCGCTCCAGGGGAATAAATTGCAAAATGCCTAGCCGTCACGAAGTGGTTAAGTGCGAATTCCTTTGGTTAGTCGATCGGTTCCATGCAAAATGCTGCATCAACTCGATGCCTGATGGGTACTAGTGACCAGCGCGACCATGCTCTGTGGGCTGGTTCGAAATGGTCGACCAGACACCACTAACCATCATTGACTAGACTGCGTTCAATTGGAAATAGTCGAACTACAGTTAACAATAGTCGTGAATCAAACTTGTCCTTGGATTGCAATGGGAAAAGAGGCGGGACACGTGTACTCTACTACAACTGCAGTAACATGCCCAAAACCATGCAAACACTGGTTTCAAAAAATGAATCACCCCCAAGTAACTCGGGGTAGTAGCAGTCAGGCTAATACAAGCATGTGCATATAAATCAGCGATTGTTTGTGAGCCAATATGTTAATGCATAGGTGGGCACTCTGCGTAGCTCTGTTGTGATTGGCCAAAAATGCTCACACAGGCTCGATTTGATTGACCACAAATATGTTATATCTTATGGGAACACTTATAAAGAAATCCGAATAACATTTGGTGAGCCAGCCCTCTTGTGGTTATTCCATTGTTACTGCGGTGTGTGACGTCATGTAGATGCATGAGAGATACACCACAGTTTTCGTTCATCGGATTAGTCTATACGGGGTACGACAATCCTATAGTATAGCACCCTCAAGGAGGAATAAAAAACAATCGTCACTAAATTTCTCTTAAACTTTTCAAACAATTATTTACAGAATTTGTTAACAATGCATTTTTACCACACGAACCCTAGCCTGTTAGTGGTTTTGCCTGTATTTCCCGCATGTGAATACTTGACAGCGTCCGTGCTGTTGCGCTGGTAATGCGGCAACTCCACGTCGGTGTAATCGTTGACGAGATAACTTGGACGGATGCCACCTTTGCCCTCGAAGACGGGCCCTTGTCCGCCCCCGTGACCCTCCCTCGCAGCTTTGCGCAGCGGGTACGTATTCCTCTCTCCTTTCTCGCAGTGGTCGATGACTTTTTTGGCGTATTCCTGGAACTGTTGTTCCTCCATGGCGAGGAGTTCGAGATTTTTCTTGTCCATTTCAAGTTTTTCTTGTTCCTCCTTTAAAGGGTAAAAAAAAAAACATGGTTTTGCAAATTTTCAAAAAATAAATTAGTACTTTTTTGGGTGGTGGGGCATGTGCCCCTCACCCCCCCAAGCTCCCTCCCCCTTGGCGACGCCGCTGTATACAAAAACACAATTTGAACTAATTTTGAAAAGGACTTGAATTGACTTGAAACTCAAAGATAGTTTGACTTCACTTGAGTTGACTTGGGACTCGAGCAGAGAGACTTGTTTCAACCCCACTAAAAACGAACCTACCTTTACTGTCTTTTCCTGTCTTTCCACAGCCTGTTTAACGTGGAACTTGGACAGCATGACATTGCCTTCTCTGGTTCGTCTGTACTTATCCAGTTGGTTGGTTGCAAACAGTTTATCAGCCTCCATCTTCACATGAAGTGCTTCCAGCTCCTTGCGTTTGACATCGCGTTCCTGCTGTTCCAGTTGCTTCATCTGCAGCTTGCGATGTTCTGCCTCTTCCTTCAGGTCATGTTCCAGTTTGCGTTGCTTCTCCTGCCCTTCCTTTTCGCGCGCTGCCTCGCGTTCCTCTACGGCAAGCGCGATCCGGTCGTCCTCGTCGTCCATCTTCATTTTGAGTTGGCCGTCGAGTTTACCCACCATTCTGTCGACGTGGTCTTGTTTTATCCTTTAAAAAAAGGGAAACCAAGATTGAAATAAAAATAAACGCTTTTCTGGTTAAAACGTCTGCCTAGTATGCAGGAGGTCGTGGGTTCGAGTCTCACCCGAGCACGCTTTGAACGAAGTGATTGTAACAGTAATGAAATGTGGCATTTTCTTTTTCTGGGAGAATCCGGCAGTGACAGACTCACAATTTTGTTGGGTTATCAACCTGATTGAACCTACGTGGGGTGGGATGGGCTGACCTCTGCATTGCGCGTCTCCTGAACAGTCCTATAGGTGCAGGAGCGCGGAGAGGCATTTCAGTCAGAGTGGCGCACCCTGCCTCAGCGGCTCTTACGGAGGCTGGTGCAGTCAGCCTTGCCACGAGACGTGGTCACACACGTTACTGACCGATAAAAGCCTCCTTGATCTTTCGGTCAAAGTATAGGATTTCCAATAGCACTTGTATCAAGCAAATTCACTTTTTCAATTGATTGCTTTCCGATGACGTCACGCCTTCCATCCACCATATTAAAAATCGCGATCAAGTAGAAGCACTTTCGTTTTTACAAGCTGAGTGCATGCTCAATAATTTGAACGTATCACAGCGCACGCGTGCGGCATCTTCGAATGAAAATATTTTGTACGCGTGTTCATGTGCGTCTATTGGCGCGCGCGCGCGTGTACGCGCATGACCGTTGACCACCAAACATTCCCGGATGTTCTACGTCACGGAAAGCAATCAATACAATGCCGATTACCACACAAGACGAATTTAACGCAATTACGACGAATTAGAATGCTGCCAACTTGAATTCTACTGCTCCACAAATGAAATCCTGTAGTGGCTAGTCAAAATTGACATTGAGAACTGAGCTCGTCGCTGTTCGGGGACAAAATTACAGTATCATTCTAGGGAATTTGATATGAGTGCTAAAATAACTGGGAAATCCTATATAATTTTTTTTTTCCAAGCGGATACTCACTGCCAGAGATCCTGCTCTCGCTGTCTCCTAAGTTTAGTCATCTTCTTCTTAGCAGCAGCAAAGATTCGGATCTCCTCTTCTTCTTCCTCCTCCTTCTGCCTCTCAGCGGCTCGGATCAGATCACGGTCGGCCACCGTCTGCTTGTGAGCTTTCATCAGGTCAACCTGTAACAGATGTTGATACTCATGGTAACTTACTATAGGATCATTATATGAAGTTGGGATATGACGTCCCAGTTACATCAGTGACCTTTTTACCATATGTGTCTGTTTTCAATACTGGAGAGACCTTTTCCTCCAGGATTATATCTCTGTACACTGTCATTCATCTTCTCTCAAAACAAAAGAAATATCTTAAGAAATATCTTAACTTCAGCTAAAGAACTGCAACAAATAGTGTCACAACATACCTTCCTGAAAGCCCTGTGTGCAAATTTCCAATATACCGTATGTAACAAGGACACCAACAAATGTCACAGAGTATGTGTCCTTTGTTACCTACGTTAAATAGGAAATTTGTACACAGGGTTATCAGAAAGGTATGTTGTTGCACTATTTGTTGCTTAGGTTATCTTCTTAGATCTGTCTTAAGATATTTCTTTTGTTTTGAGAGAAGATAACTGGCATTGCACAGAGTTATGATCCTGGTGAAAATGTCTCTCCAGTATTGAAAATGGACTTATATATTATTAGACTACGGGTTTCCTTAACTAATAGTGCACAGAAATACAAGCGGCTGAGTGAGATAAATTAAAAACCTCCATTATTTTTATCAAAATAGAGAAGCAACAGGCAACCAAATGGGATTTTGTTCAAATGCAGGCCACATTCAGTGGTTTTTCAACAGATTTTCTTGAACCACACACATTCAAGGTAGAATCCTCCAAATCTAGATTACAAGCGATTGTTTAGATTAAGAACTGTGTGCTAATGTCAAATTCAACAAGCTCACTTTAAAAGAATGAGTGAAATGGGACAAATTGGCATGACGTCCCGTTACATCAGTGACCATCATTTTGTCAAATTATTGCCAAAGTCACTCAAGACTGAAGACTAAAAAAAATGCCACAGAACAGGCAAATCAACCATATCGTGCAACATTATTATATAAATGACGACTTGCTGTTCACTAATTGGCCATTTTGTGGAAATGAAGAAATGTCACCCTTTGTGCCCCAACTTGGTGGAGTGACCCTATAGCGTCCTTCTGAGACGGTACCTACTTCAAACTTTTGAGAGACAAGAAACACGTTGAGTTTGGGAAGGCTTACAGTTTTGCAAGATTATTTTTGGCAAATCTTCACCTGTGAGCCTGAATTTTTTTGCATTTGAGAAGGCATGGAGGTATGGACCCATGTTGTTCCTAATCCTTGCTTTATTTTAAGTTAAATTTTAAAGTTCTGCGGGACTCTGTTGAATGCATGTGACAGTACTGTTGACAGCAGTCTGGGCTCGAACTTCATGACGACATCAATGTTGCCGTCTTTTCCCGGTACTTTTGGCCACAATGCCACTGGGTTTTCGGTAGTCAATATTGTTGGCTTTATATCAACTTGACTTTATTGCTTTGAATCCATTTACAAAACAAAAAAAAATAAAAACAAAAAGCCGCATCACCACATCATTTTGGGAGACTTCAACTTAGTCTAAACACAGTTCCTTTTTTTGGCATAGCCAAGTCTGTGACAATAAAACACTTCAGTGAAACCCAGTCTAAACTTTGAGATCTCAGAGTCAATGATGCTACCTTCTCCTGTCGACGGATGCCTTCGATCTTGGCCTTCTCAGTGTCGTAGTGGATGACTTGTTGTTTGAGGTCCACGCCTTCGCGGATGTCGGCCACTTTCTCTCGCTCCTCGCTGGCGATGTGCACTTGAATTCTATACAAGAATACAGTTAAACACGTCTGAGAGCATGTTTCCACTGAGCAAAATTACCATTTCGGAAATGCATTGTAAAATTTTGGGTAAAAAACTGCAAATGATGTATTGGGGCTTTAAAAGTGCTTCTCAACACATCGCCAAAAAGCATTTAAAGGTAATCTACTTGTTTGGTAATATCCCTCCAAAAAAATTCTCAATTATTATCTTTAAGCTTACTTGTTATCAAGATGGTAATGGTAGTAATCATCCTGTGAAATTATTTCGTCTAAATTGCCCCCATTCATGAGAAAAATGACAAAATTATTTGAATCTCCAAAGATCGCCTGTAGGCGATCTTTGGAGCCATTCATTCATGCACAAAAACCATGCTTGGATTGTTCAGGTTTTCTGAAGTATTACTGCATCTATGTGGCTGAAATGTCTGCAAGGCAGTTTTCTTGACCTATGCTTTCAATTACCAGTGGAAATCATGCCGTATTTAACAGTTTACCAAACAAGTATACTAGCTTTAACATTTGTGTTTCAGAGTCTGCTACAACTCACTGTTTAATCTGGAATTCGGCCACAGTCTTCCTCTCCTCAATGGCCTGAGATGCCTTCTTGTGGTCGTCTAAGATTCCCTCTTCCAGCTCACGTTGGTACAGAGCCAGCAGGTCCTTGTCTTTCCCTGCTCGGGCCATTTCACGTTGCTGCTTCAGCTTGATTTGGGCTTCTCGCTCCTTTAGGACTTCTGTTAGCATGAGTGCACCCTACAGAAACAATTGTTTGGTATGCTCAAACTCAGGAATTATCCAATCCCTACAATGCCTGCAGTTTAAAATAGGTTACAGGATTAGAAATCTAAGACAGATTACATGATTGGAAAACAGGAACAACAGCATTACATAAATAAAGAATAATGTTAATAAACTGCCTTGTAGAAATTTTAGCTACATATAAACTCCTCAAAAAAAGTTCGGAAAGTCAAGTTTGACTGACGATTTATCTCTTGTTGCAAAATAATTTTCCTTGAATTTTATATCATTGGAAAGCCCTGTTATTCCTCTTTACGATGTGTCATTTGTTATGATTAAGCAATTGGGGGATGTGCAGCACAGCTGAATACGGGGGCGGGTGTAAAGTGTAAATGCATTGCTTTTGTCAAAAAGTGCATTAAACACATTCCCATCCTCCAAGCAACAGGGGAATGCACTGCATGACAATAGCAGTGAATTTTGTGACATTTCACTTTCCACCCACCCCTGTATTCCGCTATACTGCACATCCCCCAACTGATTAATCATAACAAATGACACATCATTGTAAAGAGGAATAACAGGGCTTTCCAATGATTCCAAATTCAAGGGAAATGATTTAGTAACAAGAGAGAAATCGTCAGTCAAACTTGACTTTCCGAACTTTTTTTGAGGAGTTTAGATGCAGTAATACTTCAGAAAACTTTTTAAAATCCATGCATGTTTTTTGTGTTAAGTGAATGGCAAAAAAATCGTTTGAAGGCATTTTTTAAAAAGCACTTTTAGTTGGCAATTTCTCCCACAAAGGTACCATTTTACACAGTAAAAACCATGTGGTGTTTGTTACCATTGCTATCAACACTTTAAAGGGCCATGACATGCTAAACAACTTTATGTATTACTGCATCTATGTGGCTGAAATTCCTACAAGGCAGGTTATCAACGTTATTTGTTAGTTTTTTAATGCTGTTGTTCCAATCATGCAATTTGTCAAGTCACAATAACTACATGGTTTTTGTCAACTTACATGGAAGCCCTTGACTCGATCTGTCTGGTAGTACTGCAACGTTTTAGCTTTCTCTATTGCTTCTTTCCTGCATTGTGCCTGATACTTTGCCTCATCGATATCGACCTGTACTCGTTCCTCTTCTTCTTTCGCTTCTCGAAGTGCTCGAGCCTCAAGTTTCTTAAGACGTTGACCCTATGGGATTACCAATGACATAAACAAGTATAAAATGGAGGGGAAATATATTTGGAAATATATTTTAAAATATATTTGTAAAATATGCACGTTCGACACTCGTTCTGCTGTTTGGAAGATTTATTGGGGAAAAAAAACAATTATTTCACAGAATTCTTGAGAAGAAATCCTTTGAAAAATAAAACTTTTCAAAGTTTTATTATGACTGTAACATGATATTTCTGACACGTGTAAAATAACTAAAATAGAGGATCCAACACTTATTTGATGGCGACTAGCATGTTTTTGGGATCGACTAAAAGTGACTCTTTCCATCTTCATAGGTCAATGTAAAAAGTCACTTTCAAGCCCCACTTAACTGGGCAAGGCACTTAATCCCAGTTGCCACGTCAACCCAAGCGATATTTGGGGAACTGTTAGGGGGAATGCCACAATCTAAATGCTTATAGGGTTGAGCGCCTGGCCAGCAGCCACCTAGTTGAAGCGAAATGGTTCTGATGATTTCCTGATGGCAACGGTAATAATGGCAACATCGCCAGGAGCACCCCGCAGGGTGGACATGTGTGCTATATAAAAATCCACCATTGTTATTATTATTAAATGAAACTCATATGGGTTGGGTTGCTTGCTTGCTTGTTTGCTGGGCTGTTGGGTTGTTTGTTTGCTTGTTGGGTTGTTTGTTGGGTGTGTTTGTTGGTGTGTTTGTTGGGTTGTTTCTTGTGGGAGTGGGCGAGGGGGGTTGTGGGGCGGTGCGAGGGAGGAGGGGAGTGGTACTGTGCAAGGGGGAGTGGTGCGAAGTGGTAGGGAAGGGGGAAGGGATAGGGGTACGGGAAGTGCCTTGTTATCGACTTTGACTTGTTGGTGTTTGTGTTTGTTTGTTCGAACTTTCCTTGGTCTTTTTTGATTGTTTACTTGTTTACTTGAAAGTTTTATTTTGTTTTTTGCCAATTTCCTGTAGTATTTAAAAAAATATAAATAAAAAATAATTAAAATATAAAAAACCATTTCACAGGTTGTTATGTGTTTAATATGTTTATTCCACAATCTTGCCAATTTGTTATTCTAATTTCATTCGTTATATTTAAATGTATTGCCTGACCACACACATATCATTTCGTACTAAATATATTTTAAATTGCATTTTGCTGTAACACCTTATTTTATCCACCAGTTAATCTGCCGTTATATTTGTTTCTCTAATCTTTTATTTAATTGATAAGTTTATATATATTTTTATATATTTATATTTGTCTATCCTTTATGTGAACAGTTCAAGCTTTAGGGCTATAGTGTTTAGGTTCACTTTTGCTTACCCTGGCCGGCTTGGACTGTTTTGTCCTAGTTCACTCCTGTCTATTTTTCTCTGCATTATTACATCGTAATTTGCGCTTTCTCTGTAACTTTTGTTTATTATTCACTGCATGTAATTTATGTGTGCTTGTTTTTTTGATGTATTGGCCAAATAAATAATAATAATAATAATATTTAATTTGAATGTCTACACAAACTCACAGCAATCGTGTTACTCCAGTTTTTAACCATCTCTTTTGAGCGTTGATGCAACGCTTCTCTCTCCTCTCTCTGTGCCCTTAGTCTTTCTTCCTCCCGTGATTTCGTCTCCAGCTGGGCAGTGATACGGTTCCAGTCAGCCTTGGAGAGGATGGTCACTTGACGCAAATCTTCTTCAGTAGGAAGTCCATGCATCATTTTATTGCCATTGGTACCAGTACCAGAGGGTGGAGTCGAGCCTAAGTTGAGAAATAAACATGTCAATAAAGCAGATTCACCAAAATTGCCAGGTACATCAATTTTTTTTAAAAGGCTTGAAAAACCTTTAAATCGTATAAGATGAAGGGAAGTAAATGAGGACAGCGAACCAGTCTAGCTTGTGTTGACCTCTCCACTCTCGCGCATGCGCTTTTTTGATTTTTGGGCAAACAGTCTATTTTATCGCACGGATCGAGGGTCTCAATAAATTTTGCCCCACGATTTCACTGACATGGGATCGATGTGTACTCTTCGGAATATTTGAACATTATTGGAGCGAAAACTAGTGCACCGGCCTTTAATTGCATGTATTGAGCAAATATCAGAGCCAAGGGACAAATTTCATTTGCGTGAGTTTGCCACAGATTTGGGGTTAGAAACGGCACTGTTCACGGCCACGGGTCTACACTGATGCCAGTCGATTAAAAACAAGAAATAATAAAAGGCAGGCCCTGCTTTTTAATCCATGCACACGTGCACTTCTTCACCCAAAAACATGCCAAAACAAATTACACTCACATGACTCAGGGCTAGGCCTGGGCCTTCTTATTCAGTTTACAAAGACAAGTAACAGTAACTCAGTCAGCTTTAAATACAACCGTACCCCTCAAACTCGAACTTCGAAGAACATTTAATACTCAGCCTACAACTGGTTCATGAACATGATGAAGACGTTTTTCTGAAAACTGCAGTATTAAACATTCGTTTAGGTTACACAACTTACCCCTGGATCGACCTTTTCTACGCCCGTGTTTCACAGTTTCTCCGTTTATTTCCATCACTTCGTTTTTCTCAAAAGCTTCAGACGAAAATTACACTTGAAAATAAGGAACTTTATGTCGTTAAACGACCGAATATTATTCAGTTTAATGCCACCGCACGCGCGCTAGCCAGCGGTCCCTGTCATATGTGTACCGCGTACTAGGCGTTGCTAGGGGTGTTGTCAACACAACATCCGCACATGCGCAGTAAGAGGGGATTCCCTCAGCAGTAGACTAGTTTCCGGTTCATGCATTCGACATACAAACACATTTCACTTGCGTATGTGGAATATGTGGTCTGGAAACCAGTCTACTTCATATACATGCAAAATGTGCAACGTCATGTCTAGTCTCTGGTCAGTCGGGAGGAAGGAGCCGAGTCGAGTGCAGTGCTAGTCTTTTGTAGGTAGGGCGAGGCCGGCGCCACATTCGATCCAACCCTTGACCTTCCATATACCTTCCATACATTGCGATGTAGTGATTTAACCTTGAGCTACATACATGACATAGGCCTACTGCAATGTTAATGTTCTTCCTTTTTCGTTGAAAATTTTCAACATATTGGGGGCGTTCGAGATGCTTACACCGTTCTGGGTAATGGTAACACTAACTAGAAAACAGGCATGACAGGGGGTTAGACTGGTTCCCGTCCACATATTCCACACGGGAGAATATAAGGACAGGTAAAGGGCGCTTCATCTTGATCTGTAATTGGTCGTCTTTGCGCGAGCGCCAGGGGCGGATCCAGGAATTTTTCCAGGAGGGGGTTTTGCCACCAGGGAGGGGTTTTGCCTATCAGATTTTTATGTCTGCTTGTTTCGGACAGGCGGACACGCAAAAAATGCATTACATTATATTTTTTGGTGTCGGAGCAGGGGGTGGTTTTGACCCCCAAAACCCCCCCTCTGGATCCGCGCCTGAGCGCATTGTGTTTTTTATATTTAAAAATTGGCCAAGCCCTTTGCTTTAGGCAATGTACTTTATTTACATAATTGGATATGTTCGACACGCACGGCCAAGTTACAAATGTCAATGCAAAATCTGCGCACTTACTAAAAAAATAAAAATAATAATAACCACGTGACGGGCAGAATTCTGCCCGTCATGGCTGCCCTTTACCGATCCCTATATTTTCGCATTAAGCGAACCAATCTATAGGGATCGGAAACCAATCTAGACAGGTGGTTTACACCGGAGGAAGCCCCTAGCATGCCTAGAACCATGCTAGAACTAAGATGCAAAACGAACGACACGGGGTTTCGCTTTGAATTCTGGGAGCACAGGTCAAAGGTTGTTGCCGGGTGGTGCTTTATTATTGTCGTTATTGTTCGACTCACGATGAAAAATGAAGCCGGCGCCACGCAAAAATAGTTGCCCTAAAGTGCCGCAATACTCTGTCTCTGTCAATGCCCACAGACATCTACTGATTAAGCAAAATGTATTTACAGCCCTATTCCCTCTTATTTTGTGTCATAAATCTGTGTTTGTCTTCGTACTCACGTCGCTATTCCAAACTGTCCGCCATTTTGTACTGCTCACGGTTACTAGGTGATGTAATTACACCGAGTATACACCACAGACCCGCTCGCGAGCTTGGGCAGTAGTGGCTGCCACCGGGACAGACTCGTGTATCACGTGATGGCTAAAAGAATGCTCCGGTGTAAGTTGGTGTTACCCGGTGTAAGCATCTCGAATGCCCCCTTTTTTTGTCCGGCGATTGTGCAACCCAGGCCTATGCTAAAGTGCGTGTACCATGTGTACCGTAGAGTAACAGACTGAGAGTACCCGGTACAGTCCAAAACATATGGGATTAGGGAATTGGTAATTATATTTCAGCGTTCCAAACGGCAAGCTAAAATGCGCACTTTTCGATGCTATGCCGGTATGTCAGCCGGTCATGGGGCCGATTGATTGTGTGCTTGGTAATAGTAGCCTAGGCCCTAACTGAGGAAAAACAAATTGTATACTCGAAAAATATAATTAGGCCGAAGTAACGACAAAGACATGCTAAAGCTTTTCGACTTGCAAAACGCAAGAATGGCGTGGGTGACGCTATCGATAATAATATGAGGCTAAAGGCGGGAATGACGTGTTTAGAATGCTGCACGAGTGCAAGTCAAAAAGCTTTAGCATGTCTTTGTCGTTAATTATATTTTCCGATTTTGCAGTAGGCCTACCAAACACTTATTTAAATTGCACACCGGTACATGTACTGCTTATTAATCTAACATTGCTTGCTAGCCTGGTAGGTTGGAGCAGTAATAGAATTTAAACTTAACATTTAGACTTTCCTTTGATTTCAGCAATACATGTATGATCTTCCATAAGAATGGCATCTTCTAAACTGCTCCTCATGTTTGACTTTGACAAAACTATCATCGACGACAATGTTGATACGTGGATCAGAAAGCTCCTTCCCAATGGCAAAGTGCCACAAGACATCAAGAACGAGTACAAAAAACACGATAGCTGGACGCGGTACATGGAGGACATCTTCTGTCGTCTGCATCAGTTGGGCGTCGGAAAGACAGAAATGCTCGAGAGTGTCAGAGGAGTGCCATTCACACCGGGCATGCTGGATTTGTTAAAGTACCAACATGCCGAGAGCTCTATTCACGCGATCATCATATCCGATGCAAACACCTTGTTTATTTGTCACATCATGCACGAGGCAGGGCTACAGGACGCTTACAAGGCGGTCTTTTCCAACCCCGCGGAATTTGACGCCGGGGGATGCGTTCGGATCAAACACCACCATCAGCACAAATGCCCAAGGTGTCCTGAAAATCTCTGCAAAGGAACGGCGCTGAAAGACTACCTGCTGAACTGTAAAACGGATGGGATTTCCTACGATAGGGTAGCGGTGATCGGAGATGGCTTCAACGATTTCTGCCCGTGTGTTGGACTCGGAGAGAATGATATAATTTTTCCAAGAAAGGGCTACAGGCTGGTGGAGGAGATTGAGCAGTGTTTAGGAGGCGGCGCCGATGGAAGTGATGTTTCGGGTTCTCATGGTCTCAACATTAAGGCGACTGTCGTACCTTGGGACAGTGCACATGAAATACAAAAACATTTAGAAGGGTTAATAGATTCGTAAAAAAACTTAGTGCACCTCGAAATTGACCTCAGAGTATTGAATTGAAAATGTCACCCTTTAGGCCTGTTCCCACGAGAACGTCAAACCATCACCCCTGGGGCTGCCCCGGGGTGACTCCTCCCCTGAGTTCAACCCCACGCCCCAAGGCGACTGCATCCCGGAGATACGCACCTCATCCCTCACTTGAACAAGTGAGAACTCGCCCCTGCCCCTTTTCCCACTACCGTTCTGACCCCGGGGAATGAGCAATCTCGGGGGTGAGACTTGCAAGTGGGAATCGGGGCTTACTGAGATTTTGTCTAGTGGGAAAAGGCCTTTTGTGTGTTGCCATGGTTACTGGGTCTACGCTAAAACCATTGAACTGTTTCCCTGGGCTTTAGCAATGAAGGTTTGAGATTACCAGCGAATGTTTAGACCCAATTATCATGGCAGCTGACGTCACACTTAAGCAGTCTGTTGCGCATTTCCAGTTCTCTACATGCTTCGTTGTCCAACTGGTACTTCGACCATTTTGAAAATGATCTTTGGAAGCTTCACAGACCAGGGGCGCGTTCAATAGCACAATACGTACGCTGGTATTGGGTATTTTCCTATACCTTCACCGTTGAAGGTATTGTCGGTATGCATACGTATTGCACTATTGAACGCGCCCCAGGAGTTGCTGGGTATTCTGCAATTGTGCTGAAATCGCATGAAAAAGCTAGCAATTATATTGCAGCCACATTAAAACTGGTAATAAATTTTACAGACATTTCAAATAATTAAGGGGCCCTCCCAGCAATTCAGAAGAAATAATTTCACAGGATGATTACTACCATTACCATCTTGATAACAAGTAAGCTTAAAGATAATAATTCAGAAAATGTTTTAGAGGGTAATTACCAAACAAGTAGACTACCTACATGTACATCAATTGCAGTTACCCAACATTTTACTTTAAGTGTTGAGAGCAATGGCAACAAACACCACATGAATTTATTTTCGTACTTTATGTTAGAAATCGACAACTGAAGGTGGTTTTCTAAAAATGTTTACCATTCACTTGTACACAATCCATATATAGATTTTCAAGGTTTTTGGAAGCATTTATGTAGCTAAAATTTCTTCAGGCTAGTTTACCAACATTCTCCCTTAGATATGTTACACTCTTATTCCACGAATTTGTAAAAAGTTTTATCTTGCAAATGATACATAGGGCTTTTAAGACGAAGTATTGATCACGTTCAAATTACGTCACTTCCTACAAATCGCCACGTGCATCAGAATTTTGAGCGTATTTGTTTGTGACGCGCATTGGCTACGCAGTATTCCGAAAAAATTTCTAGCAACACGCACGTGTGTTTGGAACATGTTAATTGATAGCGTTTAATACGCAGTAGCATTTTTTCCTACGAAGATGGCGTCTGTGAAGTGTGAACGTGATAAATTCAGACATAAATAGTAGGTTGGTTGAACAGAGTGGGGTGGGGTTGATTACAGCCCAAGCTCGAACATAAATACAATGCAAACAACTCAGCAAGATGTAAAAGAACAAATCAAATATATTTTTTTCATTTTCAAAAGAAAAATAAATGCAACAACCGTATGCATTTACAACTTACTGTAAAATGTCTCACCAACAAACCAATAGACGTTATGAATAAAAGCAAAATATGCAGTTTGCTTAGGACAAGAAATTTACAATTTTTCAAAAAATGTTGCTTTGAATGAACTCAAACTTGTATTCATTTGTGAGGAAGTTAAATAGTAAAATGTTGTTAATAGTCTGGGAATGTTGCTGAAACCTGGGAACTAAATCCTTGCCAAATAATTTCTTCACCAATGTGTTAGTGAAGGTGTCTACTAACAGTTGAAATTCAATTCCCTGAGGAAACCACGTGACAGCTTCTAAAAGTTTGACCTTAAAAATGCAGTGTTGACAAAGCGCCCATTTGTTTTGAATCGTGTGCGCCCTAAGCAGACGACTGTTTTGCATTTCATCTGGCGCAAATGCGGGCAGAGCTGTGATTGTTAAAATAGTTTTATTGTAACGCAGCCAAGGTTTTCCTACTCAAATTACATGTACATGTATGTGACACTATTTTTGCAATCCCATGGCCGGAGAACTACACACAGGATCTAATCATGGCCGTCTGACCCAGCGTATATGCTATTCAAAACAAATGGGCACTTTGCCAACGGCTGTTGTCTGTACTGCATTTTTAAGAAAATGTCCCGGGCTTTCCTAGTGGAATTGAATTTCAACTTTTTAAGGGGTGTTAGTAGACACCTTCAGTAACAAATCGGTGAAGAAATTATTTGTAAGGAATTAGTTTTCAAATGTCAGATAATTTTCCCCCCGACTATAAACAGGGATGTGATTGTTCCGTTTTTTCCCGGAACTTTCTTTTGTCTCATTGGTTTGTGACAAAGATTATTCCGGAAAAAAACGGAACAAATCACATCCCTGTATAAAGCCTCAACTGTTCTATCACAGAATATCTGTTACAGACACCGGCGATAAAGGTCCTAACACACTACTAAACAAATTGCTAAAAATCACCTACAATTGTTTTTTAATTTTTTCTACATCTGAACACTGAAAGTTATGCAAGATGTTGTAATCTGTTTTCTTATATAAAGGATCAAGAAACATAAATTATTTGTCTGGAAGATTCTTACTTATTACTTTTACATGCAATAAAATTATATATGAAAATACAGCAATTCTTGTCAAATTTTGAATAGTATAGATATCTTTAAGACCGATATGTTAACTAGGGACTCCTTCCCTGTACATGTATATCCCTCATGTTTTGTAGGGTACCGTGGTTTGGGTCACTCACTCGGGGTGGGGATTCGATACCCGGCCATTGTACCTGTGCCCTTAAAGGCCCAGTGGATCATTTGCAATGACCCCAAAAAAGTAATCGACGAGTTTACAGGGGAAAAGTTCTGAAAGTAAAGATTGAATTAATAGCAACTATCCAATGAAAGGTTTTCCCTCAAAATTATATAATTTTAACAGAAAATATTCCGTAAAGATGAAATTATTTAGATCGTTTGCAAACGATTTACTTATTTTTGGTTCGCATCTACGCGGTCCAAAATGCATGGGCTCTGTGTACTCCGTGTGTGTGTTCCAACGCGATGCATTTTTATGGATTGCGTGCATGACGCAAGCCACATAGTACCCGATCAACTAAGAACGAATATTTGAAACGCCCCGCCAAGACCAGGAAAATGCATATGGATTTTCATGGTTTTTTTTAAACGTGGTACATTTGACAAAGCTGAAATTTATTCGGATGAGTTTGTTGATGTTTTTCTTTTGATTTATAATGGTTTTATTCGCAGAATCGCTCAAAAACAGATCATCTACAGTGCCTTTAAGCAAGGCACTTAATAACACGTTGACTCGTAGAAAATGGGAATGCCCTGTGAAACTATGTTTGGCAGTCAACATGTTAAAAACACTTGCTCCATTGGTCCAGTTTGTTGTGTAATGCACTTAAAAGATCCCACAGCACTCTTTTGTAAAGAGTACTTGGATTCTCTGGCCGCCGGCTGCCAATGGCACCACCCACCTAGCTATGTATCTCGATGTTGCAGCTTGTTCAATGTGACAATGTATTGTTTTAGCAGCAACACAAAACATACAGTTCAAGCCCGAGAAGCACCTAGTTTCATCCGAAAGTTGGAAAGGGGCTAAAAATAATGTTTATAATTACCCATACGTACCAAATCTTTGGTTATTAAGAAAGCCAATCTCGGACACCCCTGGTCTACTTCCCAGAGTTAAGAATTTTAGTTTGTCAAAAAATTGCATTAAAAAGATAGTAAGAAGAATTTGCATTCTGCGCATTTTTATACACTACTCACAATAAGTTAGGCATATTGGTATGTTAATTTTGGGGAAAAAATGTTTCTTCAAATGACTGTTTTGACCTTTTTCTGTGACAAGGTGTGTCTGTCATGCAGATACAATTGTCTAATCGGATGTCAGTCAAGTCGACCGAATACAAACTCGACTCGGACCAACTCGACCGAGAAACAAATCTATCGTCAACCAACTCGACCGCGTACCAACTCGACCGCAAACCAACTCGACCATACAATGCAAAACAGGAGAAGCCGTGTCGCGTCGCTGGATTCGGCCAGTGAATGTCGGCTCGCTCGCACACTGAACATGACACGCGCGCGGCCGGCCGTGGGTTTGTCGGCATGTCTTTGCCGGCGCCGGGGTTGGTTCGGTACGCGGTCAAGTTGGTTTGCGGTCGAGTTGGTACGAGTCGAGTTGGTAAACGGTCGAGTTGACCTGACTATTACTATATTGGACTTGTTACTGCACTGCAGAATTTACAAAAAAATATATATACTGCAGAGACAAATCTCACAATTTCACCTCCCTATGGGTACTATTAAAGTCCCCGTCACATACGATATGTAGCAGGACGTGGTTACGCCGGTTCCACGAAAGAAAATAGGGCCAAATCGTGAGACTGTCCTACGATATTCGGGTGTCCTGCGACGAAAAACAGCATCGTGAGCTTTTTGTCCAGACCAAAATCAAATTGTTGTAGCATAATTGTACGACTGTCCTACGACATGCGATTATCGTACGATTTTAGGGTCTTCCAAGGCCCTCAAAATCGTATGTGACAGGGGCTTTTAAAGTACATGCACATGTATTGCAGAAAGTTAATATGGTAACTTATTAAGCCTCAATAGTCGCAGAGCAAGGACGTAGGTTAATGTGTGTACAACAGCATAAATCTGGCCTCCCACTGTGCGATATTTGCACGATTGTGTATACAGTCTATACACAATCCATAGAGCAAGGAACAATCTGTACCAAATCGTAGCTAATCGTACCCAATTCGTGGCCAAAATCGCACAGTGGGAGGCCCGCTTTAGACGAATCTTCATCCATATTTTTACGAGTTACACAAATGATACAGACAGCCGAAGTGTGACGTGGTTGCCATGGTAATTGGCTCTATTAAAAAGTGCCATTGCAAAAGCACAGGGACACGGTTCAGTGATTTTTAGTGTAGAGCCATTGCCTAGGCAACTAACAAAAGATGACGTATTCACTTCGGCAGTCTATTTGAATCAGGATCCAAACGTTAGCCTCTAGACTAAGCCAGTTGGGAAAAATTTAAAATTGCTGTATTTTGTGTACTTTTCCTGGGGGTACCAATCTCATTTTTGTGACAAACGTCTTCACAAAAGTCATTTAAGTCAATGAGTATCAACTTCATTGAAACCTAGACGAATGTCATGCATTCAGCTAACATGGCTAACAAAATAAAGGAGGTTTAAGATAATGTAGCCTTTGACACTTAATTCTAAACATTACAAACTAATTAGGGAATACAAGTGGGTTTGGCCAGTCTTGAGCATACGTATAAAACCGGCTAGGGGCCTGGACGAGTAATAATAGCCCGAGCTGCAGGCAAGGCCTTTAGCCGGTTTTAAACGGATTGATTAAGACTGGCCAAACCCACTTTTACTCCCATTCATAAATACCTTTTTTGTAAATCGGTAAAACTCACCAAAATACTTTTGCATTGTACTGTCATTGTAATGCCATTTGTTCGTGCGCACGTTACGCGTATTGTAAGCATTTTGCTTTTAGGCGCGTGTTCCATAAGCGCTGAATAGGGCGCAGGCGCGTGCCAGGCTAAATAGTGTTTAAGACTGGCCGGTCTTTATCGTCCGTTTAAGACTGGCCACGTGACGTGCTCTCAGCCAATAGGGATGCGTAAACTGTCTAAGGTATTTATGAATGGATGTTAAAATTATGGTTTTAATCTTCAAGTATTGTAGAATTTTTGTTCAGGTTATATACATCCCTTCATAGAAGGTAATAGTTACCCATAATAATAACGGTTTCAGAAAATGCATTGTACCAATTTCAACATGCACAGAAACTCATCTGAAAAATCACCAAAAAGGAAAACAAATGATTTTAAAAATGCATACTTTCAGAATAATTAACTTTCAGTTAATGTTTTAGCATTCTATTGACATTTGAACATTTGTAATAGTTTTTGCCAGAAATGGAGCAGAGAATTTGTTGGGAATTAGTTTTAAAAAACATTAAAAACCGTTTACAAATTCTGTTAAACGGTTAAAGGGGGAATTAGAGTTTGTAGTGTTTGAAAACTGGGCCTCGCCAAAAGTCATGATTTATTTGAACCAATCGATAGTCTATGCAAAAAAAATACAATCCTCCACTAGCTTTTTCGATCCACCACATTATGATTTTGAAGTATTTTCCCAATGAAAAGTAACGGGTCGGCGGGCAATTTATATGCAAATAGCAGTAACCAGGGCATAGCTATATGCACGTGATACGTCTGGACGTGTGGATAAATGCGCAAAATCTGTTCCAGGCCGTTTTCGAAACAGGGGTGGAATTTTGTATTCGGAATTTGTCTCTCTGGTAACCGAGGATCAATACAATACCTTTTTATTCTCGTGAAAAGCGGAGAAATAAACTCCGATTCCCCCTTTAAATGAAGCACACTTATAAAGACTTCAGACTACCATGTTAGAAGTTCAGCAACGAAATGATATCAATAACTGTACAGGGTGTTTTTAAAAAAAGGAAACCGAGATTAAATTGTTAATTTCGTGGAGATGGCTAAATATTTTGAAAATTGGCAACGACCATTTTTAGCTAATGACGTCCTCTTTCTTATGACACCACGAAATCCAATTTACGGCCACACATGACTGAGCACGGAGCAGTGTAATCAACCATGTCAGAACTGGTCTTGCACCAAGAAGATGTTTTCATAATGAACCATGTCAGTTGTCTGCCCAGTGCAGGGCTTTTGTTGGGCCTCCAAATTATGCAATCCTCAGCCTGTTATTTCATTGGACACTCCTTAAAAGTCGAAGGACACTGGGGTTAGGTCGAGACAGGGAAAGGCACCAAAAATGTGTAATAATTGAGAATAATTTTGGTTGAGGACACACTGGTCTTTCTTCTTTTTTTTAGGTATGAACATTGTTGGAATTAGGCTGCGGTGAATCTGGTGCAAGACCAGTTCTGACATGGTTGATTACACTGCTCCGTGCTCAGTCATGTGTGACTGTAAATTGGATTTCGTGGTGTCATAAGAAAGATGACATCATTAGCTATAGATGGTGATTGCCAATTTCCAAAATATTTAGCCATCTCCACGAAATTAACAAATTAATCTCGGTTTCCTTTTTTTTTTAAACACCTTGTACTTAAAATAGAAGCAGTTAGTATTGGGTCGTATCAACAGAGGTTTTATATGGAATACATTTCTTACTACGGGTAATCGGCCACCTGTACAACCTATTTATACTGTATATGTACATTTTTTGTGTGTTAATGTTTTCATTATGCCGCTGGGTCAGTTGGGGTGCTCGAAGGTGGTGTGCAATAGGCTTGGGCGACTCCAGCATTTCTGGAATCGACTCCGTTTCCAAAGAAAATCGCGATTTCATTTGGAATCGATTCCATTTTATACAGGAAAACATACATGTACCGAGCGTGAGTAAGTGCATGTACATTGACGGTAATATTGTGAAGACGACGAGCCAATTATTGGCACCGAACGGCACTAAACAGCCTGTGTTCCAGAGATTTGGTGAACAATATTGAAAATATTGAGTCTTAAGCCAGCCGTACACCTTGCATTCCGACTCCGTTGCGATTGCACAGACACGCCAAAATTTGAGCATTTTTGCTCGAAATTCTGCGATTGCATTGTGACAGACACGTACACAAAATCGTGACCACATCGCCATCGAAACGCATCGCAAAACCCGTACACCTTGTGATGCGACTGCACAACATGCACTATCACGGACGAAACGCAAGGTGTATGGCCGGCTTTAGTCCTCATAATCGTGTCCAAGTCCGAGTCATTTTCCAATGTGACTCGAGTTTGACTCGAGTCCGAGTCCTACACTCGAATCCTACAATACTACTGTGACCTCAGATAGACTATGTTTGATCTGAGGCCATATCTGAATGTCAACTTTTGCAGCTAAAAATATGTACCGCACTGTGACCGCAAACATTTTTGGTTTCAGTAGTACTATGACTCAACATATAATTCTCAATCATCCAGGAAATTATAAAGTTGTGAATTTAACTGTTAGAAAAGTTGTTTATTGGTAGCTGATTGTTTTTAATTCTTTATTCCCAATAGCATTCTGTACTGATGACATGGATAAGTGACATTCCCGGTCTGAAGGTGACACAATTTGACTCCAGCGATCTTAAAACACCCATACCATGGTTAACCAGCACTTGAAAACAAATAAATGCAAACTAAATTTAACAAAAACTGTTGTGTTTTGGTTGTTTTTGAAATTAGGTTACCCAACCTAAAATACTGTTGATAAAGGGAGCTCGGTAGGGCTGGGCGAATAGCTCGATTAATCGCGAGTAGTAAACAGTACTCGGACTCGCGATTAGCATTTTTAAACTACTCGATTAATCGCAGCGCCGCGAGTACCGTTATACATACTTGTACGCTATACTGTTACACTGTGACAGTCCCCTTTCTTAAAAGACGGCCTGTGTGCAACTGAATTTTATGGTGTAGGCCTATGCTGACAATTTCAACACATAGGCCTACACGTACAATTACGTACATGTACGTGGTTTTTATTATTTTTCTTTTGCCTTTTGATACGTTGCCAACTACTCGCGATTAATCGACTAGTCGCGAGTAAATGCTGCAACTACTCGCGAGTAGCAAAATCCACTAGTCGCCCAGCACTAGAGCTCGGTGCTACCGTCTGTTTGGTGTAATACCGAGTTTCGACTAGTCCGGAGTAACACTTACCCCTTCCAATATTACATTTTGACCTTTGACCCGAACAGGCTTTTTCAGTATTTATTGATGTTGAATAGTCTGAATCCGTGAAAAATTGGCAGTTTGGGCAGGACAATAATCAGTGTGAAGACGCCGTTAATAAGAAAGTGAAGAGCTTGGTACTTGGTGTAGAAACTGGCCAGGAAAAACCTGCAATGAAATCATGTCAAAGAGAGAAAAAACCTCAGCAATAACATGAATTTAAAAAGGGGAGAAATGGGTGTTTCCACAGTAAAGGGGGGATTTTGGCAACACAGACCATATTTTCGAGGAAATACCTCTGTCTGGTCTAAAAATATAAGAATTAAGTTTAAGTTGTTCTGAAGAGATAACTTAGGCCCAAAAAGGGTTACAAATAGTGGGCCTACGTTATCTCTCCAGAACACTGAAACTTATTTCTTTTATTTTGAGACTAGACAAAGGTATTTTCTGGAAAATAATGGAAAGACTCAAATGCAAATTATACTTTGACCGAAAGATCCAGGGAGACTGAAAGATGCAAGATATTTCATCGATCAGTAACACGTATGACCACATCTTGTGGCAAGACTGACTGCATCAGCCTCCTTAAGAGCTGCTGAGGCAGGGTGCGCCACTCTGCCTGAAGTGACTCCCTAGCTCCTGCACTTTTAGGACTGTTGTCAGCTCATTCCATTCAGGTTTAAGCAGGTTGAAAACCCAACAATATTGGTTTTCTGAGAGCCCTCAAAGATCAACAGTAACGGATGCCAAAGTATTGCCATAATTGTTTATTATGTTAATAGAGTAGATACTAAATTACCTATTCATCAAAAAATTACGCTTGGTTTGCATTCCCATGGCGAGATATTTGAACTCAAAATTGCCGAGCGTTTCTGCCCAATTTATGAAAACTTTTCACGAATTGAGGCCAAACAAAATAAATGGTGCGTTTACGGTAACAGCCTAAAATAAATCCAGGTAGGTAGGTAGGTAGGAAAAACAATTTTTTTTGTCATTTTTTTTTACATTTCAGTTCATGCATTTGCGGGTTGTTTTGCAGTGTTTGAAACTCACCATTAACACTATTAACCATGTTCATGTACAAGTGCAGAAAATATTATGTTTGTTGTAAATTATTGCAAATAGTGCTCATTTAAAAAATTATCAACTTAAATTGGCAATAAAAAGTTTGAGGTCGGCAATTTGGCCTAAAAAATTCCAGGTAGGTCGGGTTACCGTAAACACACTATTTATTTTGTTTGGCCTGACCGTTGGCGGCGCTGTACAGATTCTGTAAATTGTTGTCGCGATACTGGAGAAAACAAGCAAACTGGTACCCGGCTGAGCGCATGGCATTGCTGGTGACCCACATGTATCATGTGCATTACAATACACGTGCTTTCATCGCATCGCGATCGATCGAGCTGCATGCCGCTTGCAAATCACGAGATTATTTTATATTTTGTAGTGTTTTAGCCAGGATTTCTCCCGAAAAAGCCCAGAAATTCTGCAAAGGAACCAGCCTTGAAATTTTTTGAGTTTCCGAATTCATCCTGTTCGTCAGGGTCCGCGATAGGCTCGAAGCGGTATGGCTCCAGGCCGCGGAATTCATCGTGATCACCTATCGCGTTGGCATCGGAATCATCCCCCGACGGCAAATCTTCCGAACTGCTAGTAGGCCTATCTGAATTTAAATATGCATGAGATGTTAATGAGCTGTGACGTCAAGCTCCTTTTCACAAAACCGGGCCCGACTCGCGAAAAAAGGGGTCATTAAAAATGCCTCAAAAACACACAAAACTCGCGCAAAAGTTGGGGAAACAAACATGTGGTTATTTATCATAAATTGATCTTTAAAAAAAAAGTAAAACTATTAAATTACGGCATCCGTTACTGTTGATCTTTAACAATAGAACTCTCCCTGGTCAAAATCACTGAAGCCTAGTACAGTCTTGAAAGTGATTAGCTCATCAGTGCCTTGTTATCTACAAGTTCACTGTATTCAACAAACTGCTGTTCTGATCAAGAATTGATATTTTAGGAAACTTGTGTTTCTTTTGGAGGAGAATACATTATGCAAGCACTTCTAAATTATTCGTTTCCTAATGAGAATCGATTCCTCAGAAATCAAAAATCGCGATTCCGATTCCCAAAGTGGAATCGATTCTACTCGATTCCGGTATGGAATCGCCGAAGCCTTGTTATGACTTTTTGGTGAAGCTAGCAGGGCCAATTTCATAAAACATGTTAGCACCCGATTTTTTATTAAGCAGCACTCTCTCCATTTCATAAAACTGTTTAAGCACTAGCAAACCAAACGGCATGCTAACCTACTGATTTTTTGCTAACGTGACGCCATCTTTTTTCTTCGCCATTCTCGGCAAAATTCGAGACACATTTTCCAACAGATACACAACTTTCAGCTGTTGTTGAAATATTCCAGTCAGCGACAGGCAAGGGTCTTCTGTGGTAGTGATAATCATCCGAAAATGGAAACATAACCGATGATGGTATTTGAAAATGTTTACGTTTACTTATGAAAGCAGACGATGAACGCGTTCGAACAAAACAGACGACAGCGTTGCGCGCGCACTCTCTTTGCGCGCTTAGAACAACAAGCTTTATGAAATACGCCCTTGCTTGAGCGAATATTCCTGCTATGCTTAATCCAAATTTTTGATTAAGCGTAACATGTTTTATGAAATTGGCCCCTGGTTATTTAGCATACACTAAAAATCTGCTAAATGCACTCACATGACAATAGGTACAACCGTCAGGAATTTTCTGGTGGTTGTGAACTGGTCTCCGTTGTCGATTTGTTCCCACTGTGTTAAGTATCGCTCTGTCTGTTGGCTGTCTGACCAGAGGGATCCCTTGATGTAGTGAAACAGTAGATACATCAGCTGTAGAGAATGAACACAATAAGACAGGACAGGATAGTACATAAAATTGAAGACTTAACGGTACACACGTAATTTAGTGATACAGCATCCTTGACAATAATTTGTTGATGGTTCTTGTGAAAATGTCTCGTAATTAACCACAAAAGCTTAAAATTAATAAAAACGGTCAATAGTCGAATTATACGCTTTACCAGCCGTTCACTATCGCGCGAGACTCACAACTTTGTTGGAAACGATTCGCTCTTCACTTGGCAGCTTTTTGCTTTGGATATCTCTAATTTTCTGCTAAAGATTTCACTGAACAGCCTAGCCGACCGAATGAGTTTTTCCGTTGAGGAGCTGACATTCATGGTTTGTCTTCACGAACGTACAATTGTAGTTCCACGACGGCACTGTACCGGTTTTGGGCGGGCAACGTGTGTGTGCCGTGGGGCTAAATGTCACGGTAGACTGAGCACGGTGAAACTAGCTTCGGTTCCTCGGACTTTGTGTCAAAATGTTGTTCGATTTTTCAGAGTTATGTTTAACTTTGTTTCATAACCTGAATAAATAGTCTCTTTTGTCAAATACTCATAAATATTTTGAAAAAAAATCAGAGCTGAATTTAATGCAATACTGCAGTAATAAACTCACACGGCCATACCGCTGGAAATAAAACTAACTCCAAGGACACGTGATTTATCGGAACCAGAATCTGGTTCCAATAAATCACGTGACCTCGATTTTTTGAAAAATTCTCAAAAACGGCAACATTTGGTGGTTTCTTTTCAGGTTCTCTTCAGTCTATTTTGGACTTTCAGAATCATGTATGGTTCTATTTCGAACCTAAAATAGCCCAACAAAGCCGGTTTGTCCCTTTTACCTAACAATCATAAAAAAATACCTCCCTAAAATACTATCTGTTGGAAGAAAACATGAAATTTACAATCTCCAATTTGGATGTGTAATTACTACTGCACTGTTTGGAAAGAATTTACAAGTCAGACGTCACATAAGCCCTCATGCACTAAGCCTATGGGACAACTCAGAAATATTCTAAGTTTTTCCTAGTAAATTCTTTATATTTTTTCCCCTCCAAATTTTTGTTTCTTTACTAGATTTGTACTTATTGATGTATAATAAATCATTTTAAGGCAAAATTAGTGACGTCCGAGTACTAAATTCTTACCCACTGTTTTATGTAACCGGATAAATTAGTTTTCAAAACATGGGTGGTTTTCTTACGATATATCCTTGAAAATATATGGATTGAGAATGCAAAATTTCAGAATGGTAATGAGAAAATATGACATGATATGGTATTAAAATCTCAACACCCATAGGAAAAATGGGGCTCGCCTCAAAAATGTGATCTGGCCACGTTTCTTTAAAAACACAGGCTTGTAAGCAATGCGCGCGCACTAAATTCGTGCCATGAAATACGCAGCTCAATAGCAAAGGCATGGGGCCGCGTATTTCGTGGTAGGAATTCGGCGCGCATTGCTGACGAGTCTGTGCCTTTAACAGGGACTCACCTAGACAGAATGATTCTGTCCCTACGGGATCTCCCGTAGGGACAGAAGGTACCCCTTTCATACAGTGGATTGTTGTCATTTTGCCTCGAAATTAGAATCACACCCAACTATTTCCAGCTAGTTGTTTCCTGTAGTCGTTTTAGATATTCTTGATTAGAATACAAATAAAAAGCACTACTTACATTGCCGTTTTTGAATCAAAAACGTCTATTTCCGACAATCTTCGACGAGAAAATATGTTGTTACGATGTGACCAGCTAAAATAAAGTTGGCTAGGCTTAACGCTTGGGGGCGCTGCAGCATTTGACGTGTAGTTGTGCATTGACGGACGCCCAAAGAGAACGTCAAACGAAACTGTACATTGTATGCCGCGCCGTATAAATGCACGTGACATAAGAGCGCCACCCGTACTCTCATTGGGCCTCCGTAGAAGCACACCAACTGTACGTTCGCAAAAAAAGACCACTTCGAACTTTGGCGCGACTCCACACTAGAATCGATTAGAATGGGTTGTCCTGGACACAATAAGAAATCGCAATGTACACGTATGTTTTCATACGATAAATGGAGTCCATCTGGAATAGACTTTTGATTCTTTTTTGGAATCGGAGTCAACTCCGAAAATGCTGGAGCGCCCCCTAGCGTTAAGGCTAGCCAACATTATTTTAGCTGGTCACATCGTAACAACAGATTCTCTCTTCGAAGATTGTCGGAAATAGACGTTTTTTATTGAAAAACGGCAATGTAAGTAGTTCTTTTTTGTTTGTTTTCCAATCAAGAATATCTAAAACCAGGGTTCTCCCCACGTACAAACGTGCGTATCGGCCCGATACGCTGAAATTCCGACCCGATACGCAGGAAAAATTGCCGATCACAAAATTCAGCTCCCGATACGCACAACAAAAAATCTAAAATATCACACATGGTGCTGCTAAAAAATACAATAAAATTACCAGACATAAATTCTCTCTCGTGGAAAAAGAACCACAGAGAATTCATGGCAAAAAATACTTCATTCTGATTCGCACGGCCGACCAAAAACAGCTCTCGATACGGTACGGCTGGCTCGGTCCGATCCCCGGTGCTGGTGCACGGGCGCCGGAACGTGCCTAGTCTGGTTTCCGGACCAAAATATTGCCGACTTTAGTAGGGCGGTAACCAGTCCAACTCATGCCGATCACCTTTTGTTAACTTAACGTCATTGGCCAGAATTTACCAGCAACAGGTCATATCATTTTTATCAGCCAATCAGCATGCGTTTTACAACACGGGTTGGCCTCTTACTCCGAAGGGGAAATTCCCTGCACGTGAAATTCCCTGCACGTGGTCGGATTTCGCTCGTACCCAGCCCGCCTTACAGGGGGGCTGGGTACGAGCGAAGTGGTCGGATGTACCCAAAGGTACCGACCCGGAAGTATATTGTGTCCAACGCAGCTTGTGTGCAATATACGTGCATAGCCATACACACATCTGGTATCCGACTGCGGCCCCAGACTGGCTCGGCCCCAAACTCGGCCCCCATTGCCATGTGTACAAACTCGGCCCCAGACCAACTCGGCCCCCATTGCCTTGTGTACAAACTCGGCCCCAGACCGACTCGGCCCCAATTGCATTGTGTACAAACTCGTACCCAGACTGACTCGGCCCCCATTACATTGTGTACAAACTCGGCCCCAGACTGACTCGGCCCTAATTGCCTTGTATACAAACAAGTTGAAAAAATAAAAATATTTTTAAAGATTTTCAAAAAATAATTTTTTTTTTTAAACAAAAAAATTCATCTGCACAAAAACAATCTTAAACTGAGTTAAAGAATTCATAACAAGCCCTTCAAGTTCAGGACCCCAGGATAGCTCTAAAATGCACCAAAAAGCTTGTAAAGTCACAAATTTTTCGGGGCCCTTAAGCGGGCCCCGGACCCCACGCCGTGGCTTCGCAGTTGGGCCCCACACATTTTCAAATAACCTGGGGAGAACCCTGCAAACCAATGCAGGACACGACCAGCTGGAAATATTTGGGTGTGATTCTTATTTCGAGGCAAAATGACAACAATCCACTGTATGAAAGGAAAGCTCACTGACTAGGACTCACCAAACTATGTGTAACTGTGGTTAGAGTCCACACCGTCGCTACGTTGAGAAAAGGCAGACTCAGGAAAAATAGGTGGAGGGCGTACGTGCCGATCAGGTACGATATCCACATGCCACGGCTGCCCAACCAGGAATGGAACGGAGTCATGTTGGACTCAATCACTCCGTTGGTAACCACGCTAGCCTCGGTCGACTGCTCCGAGATTTTCATTTTCATCTTGAAGAAATGTTGATATTTTGCTCAGGTGAATTGATGCTGTAGGGCTCTGTAGGCTTGCACTGATGCTGCAGTTTCAGTGTGTTAATAAGGCTTGCTCAGTCGACACAACTTGACTCTTTTTCTGTCAAAATAAGTTTTAAAGGTAATATTATACACATATGGACTGGCAATAAGGTCACTAGTGCACGTCTATGGGCCCCGAGGGACTGTGAGTGACCACAAGAGGGTCATATTTCCTGAGGCTAAAGGCCGAAGGAAATAGGACCCTCTTGTGGTCACTCACAGTCACTGGTCAGTAACCAGCGCAGTACCCGGTCACTAGTTTTTGAGACTAGTGACCGGTCAGGGAACACTAGCAGCGAATCATGCATGCGTGAAGTCTTAACACGCGCGCCCGAAAATTGATATGCGCGTCTAGTTCACGCTGGCACAAATTTCATGCACTAGCCCAGATTAGTGAACCTCACATAACTGCGTTTCAGCTAGTCAGGATTGAGAATCAGAAAAATGCGTGTTATAATTGACCTTATTACCTGCGCTGTTTTCCTGTTGCAGCTTATCAACTTACTACCAGAGAGTGAAATTCTCTTCGGAAATCATGATTTTATTGTGGAAAATTTGTTGATGGATTTTTATGCAAATTTTTAGGAATAAATAGTATGTCTGTTGTGTGAAAGTGCTTTTAACTCGAAATATAAATTGATTTTTTTTTTCAAGTCGCTACACGAGCTGCACGGGCATGCGCACAAATCAATGTCACCGTGCGAGTACAGCAAAACCCGAAAGAGAAACTTTTGCGCCTCGAATTTGCAGTTAGTTTCAGCATGGAGGAAGTGGTTTCAGCTTGCACAAGTGCTCGCAGGGAAGTGTTTCACGTCATATTTGTTAACTTCGCTGATTATTCAACTTTGGTTTTGTTTCGCGAATCACCACAAACTTTTCCCGTTGAACGCACAACGGTCAAGTTAGACAATGGTCGAGTTGGACAATGGTCGAGTTGGTACAACGGTCGAGTTGAAGTTCTGCGGTTGAGCACACATGATCAGTCATCAACAACGACGTAGTTATGAGTCGAGTTGGCAAACGGTCGAGTTCATCAGAACCCCAGTCACTCATGCCAGTCGGTTGTCAGCATGGTCAGTAATCAAAGGCGTTTTTCGGTAACCCGGTCACCTTGGTGGTTGTTGCGACACCTTTACAAGAAACTGCGGTTTATTTTCTGGTTATTTTGCGCAAGTTTGTTTTTACCTTTTCCCAAGTAAAACAAGCCAAAGAATTAGTTTGCCAACGCAGTCTGCAATATATCCCAAGGACTCAAAACTTTAAATTACATCCGCCAAAAGATTCACTTTCCGTATAACGTACATAAACAAAGCTGTTCAGCAAAACAATTAATTTGTTTGCTTTATAAAATGAGTTAGCAGTCAAAAGCAAATGTGATGTGTATTGCAATCGACTGGTGTTCTGCTATTCTTACTAAAAACACAAGTTGACACAAAATTTTGACTATTAATCCATTTTTATAAAGCAAACAAATTATACTTTACACCCAGTTTTAACGTGGTGTGTACACACTGGACCAACGGCTTCACATCCCTTCTGCTGTTCAGCAAAACAATTAATTTGTTTGCTTTATAAAATGAGTTAGCAGTCAAAAGCAAATGTGATGTGTATTGCAATCGACTGGTGTTCTGCTATTCTTACTAAAAACACAAGTTGACACAAAATTTTGACTATTAATCCATTTTTATAAAGCAAACAAATTATACTTTACACCCAGTTTTAACGTGGGGTGTACACACTGGACCAACGGCTTCACATCCCTTCTGAAGGATGGAGTAAGTGTGGTTGAGTGCCTTGCTCAAGGGCACAGGTACCGCAGCCGGCGGGAGGTTTGAACCCGCAACCCCAAGTTTTCACCGATGATTGCGAGTCAATGACCCAAACCACTCGGCCACGGTACCCCAACAGAGGAATAATGGGCCATCATATTAAAAGGTGCTAAAATTGCCTTTATTTCACTGACATCTCAGTACTGTTGTTGTTGTTGTTGTTGTTGTTGTTGGGTTGGCACATTGGAATACGAAGTGCTCTTTGCGCCAGTCACTGTAGAGAAAAATAAATCCGAATGCTGCCAAACAGCTTAATCCTGTTTATTCTGCGGCCACTAATTAAATTCTAGTGCATGCAGTTGGCAATTATCTTTGGGTGTATGTATTTTAGATTCTGAGTCAATCGAAGATTCCGCCCACTTCCGAATTTCAGGCTAGTTTTATCTTGTAAGTTGCTAACCACAGTCACGTGACTTGTGTCTAGACTCTAGATTCATACGTTGTGGCTCCCAGGGGCACACAAAAATGACAACGAGCACCAGACTAAAGTGACAGTCGCGCGCGCGATTGTGCGAAAGCGACGTTTGTTGACAATTTCTGGGCAAGAAAAACGTAAACCATGCTTGTAAAGTCTAGATCTTGTGCTTTACACTAGTACTAAAGTACAACTAGGCCTATTTACTATTACTAAAGCACCTATTTGTCAATTGTTCCTTCACCGCCCCCCCCCCCCCCCCCCCCAGCCCCCCACCCTCACCCCCCCCCCCCCCCCCTCCCCCCATTTCCCCCCACCCCCTCTCCCCCGGGCTGCCGGCCAAACACAGGTAGGTGGGGATTGTCACTTTTGGCGTGACAAAATCCCCACCCCTGTAGCTAAGATAATCTCAGCTCTTTTTTTATCATTTTTCATTGGGATGTGGTCTTTTCACGTGTAGAGCTGAGAGAAGTTATGAACATGAACCCGCCATCGCAAAAACAGGACAAAACAAATGTGTCATTTTCTCACCGTGACACACTAATTCCCCCTAAAACTCACCCAAACCTTGTCAGGCAAAACCCATACGCAGGTCCTTGAGGGAAATAACCAGCCACGATGATTATTTTGCCAACAATTCCAGCAAAACAAACCGGTATGCTCACAGCCTAACCGTTGTCATGTTGTGTCATGTCACTTGACCTTAACGTCTGGACGTAAAGGTCAAGTCTGGTAACCAATGCGCATTGGTATTCCTTTGTACACAGACTAGACACTTGGTTGTTTTTGAACAAGACAAAAACGGCTAGGCTGTGAGCATACCGGTTTGTTTTGCTGGAATTGTTGGCAAAATAATCATCGTGGCTGGTTATTTCCCTCAAGGACCTGCGTAGTGGTTATGCCTGGCAAGGTTTGGGTGAGTTTTAGGGGGAATTAGTGTGTCACGGTGAGAAAATGACACATTTGTTTTGTCCTGTTTTTGCGATGGCGGGTTCATGTTCATAACTTCTCTCAGCTCTACACGTGAAAAGACCACATCCCAATGAAAAATGATAAAAAAAGAGCTGAGATTATCTTAGCTACCACCCCTGGGGCAAAATTTAGGTGACAAAAATTCCCACCCTTGGCCTTGGGTGCAAAACATGTACCCCTTGCTTGCTATTTATGTACAGAAACTTGTATTTCTGGGGCACGAAAAATGACCAAACCCCCACCTAAAGGGGTGGGGCAGCTGCGGGGGATGGGGGGAGGACATTTGATAGGTGCATTTATACTTTCTTTTCAGAAAGCGCACGGGAAACTGGGACTATAGCCCCATTCTGTGGCCAAATACTACGCGGGCTCCGGATGCTTGGCCACAGTGGCGTAGCCTATATTATATATAGACCTTTCACGAACTACTCCAACAACGAGTGCTTTTAAACTACATGGTTTCAAAAGCCGTAACCCACACTATTATTACCTAACCTCACCCTAAAATGATACGCATTAGGTAGGGTATCGCACGATGCCTACTTTCCGAGAAAATACAGCGGGAATTTCACCCAAGTTTCACCTTTTTCGTGCAGCACTCCATGCATCTTACTGCACACACTTCTCAACACAACAACGGCGCGACGCGCAATACTGTCGGAGTCGATGCATGGAGTGCTGCACGAAAAAGGATTTTAAAGCATGCGTTAAGAATGTTTATTTAGGAATGTTTCTAAATGGGCTTTATGAAATTGTACCCAGATCACACTTTTGAGACCCATTTTTTCCATGGGTGTTGAGATTTTGATGCTATATCATTTGTCATATTTTTCTTGTTACCATTTTGAAATTGTGTGTTGCTTCGACATCCAAATTGGAGATTGCAAATTTTCTGTTTTTTCCCCATGCATAGTATTTTGGGGATGCATTTTATATGATTTTTAGGTTAGAATAAAATCCATTTTCTTGACAAATCTGAACAATCTCCTTTAAATGGTTTCTCTTTTCTCGTACTAGTAATTTTCAATCATGGCGTCAATGCAGAAACTATCTGCAGACACAGTACGGCTGATCACAAGCTCCCAGGTCATTACGTCTGTCGTCAGTGTCGTTAAGGAAATCATTGAAAACTCCCTGGATGCGGGAAGTGACAACATTGAAATCAAGTTGGTAGGTATCTTCCACTGTGCGAGTATCGCTGAAAAATTTGAAAACATTTATTTTGGATTGTAAGGAATTTCACAGATGCCTGATCCCACCCTTGCCATGCCCATAATCCCTTGCCATGCCCATAATCCCTTGCCATGCCCATACCCCTGCCACGCCCATACCCCTGTCACGCACACACCCCTGCCATGCCCACACCCCTTCCATGCTCACACCTCCATGCCACGCCCACACCTCCATTCCACACCTCCATGCCACGCCCACACCTCCATTCCACACCCCTGCCACGCCCACACCCCTGCCACGCCCACACCCCTGCCACGCCCACACCCCTACCATGCCCACATCGCTACCATGCCCACACCCCTGCCATGCCCACACCCCTGCCACGCCCACACCCCCCTGCCACGCCCACACCCCTGCCACGCCCACACCCCTGCCACGCCCACACCCCTGCCACGCCCACACCCCTGCCACGCCCACACCCTTTCGACGCCCACACCCCCGGCACTTTCCTTGATTATTGCTGGTACTTGTTTTCCTGCAATACATGTTTTCTTCCATTACTACTAAAACAATCAAAATGTTTAAATTTATTTACTTTTTATGCAACAGGAAAATTATGGCTTTGATAAAATTGAGGTCCGAGACAACGGGCGTGGCATCAAAGCGGAGGATGCGCCATTCATGGCCAAACGGCATTTTACATCCAAGATACTCAACCATGGCGATCTGGAGTGCTTAGCAACGTACGGTTTCCGTGGTGAAGCTTTGGGATCACTCTGTGCCATGTCTTCCGTTAGCATAGTCACCAAGACGGCTGGTGAGGATTTTGGCCGACAGTATGCATTGGACTGCAATGGAGGGGTTGTCACAACAAAACCGTCACACCTAGGAAATGGTATGTAGTCTCCCAGTGGGCATGTGTGAACATCCAACAACATCAAATACTTACAGACAGCAGAAAGTGCAGTTTCTTTAAAGGGGTGTGTCCAGATCACATATTTTGACTACCCATTTTTCTCATGGGTGTTGAGATTTTAATACCATATCATTTGTCATGTTTTTCTCATTGCCATTCTAGAATTTCACACTCTCAATCCATATGTTTTCAAGGATATCGTCCAAAACCACCGATGTTACACCGTGTTTACACTCGAATCGGCAAAGGTGGATACAGATCCAGCATTTTTATTGCGACCACAAAACTGAACATTTGCCGCGTTTACACTACAACCCAAATCGCTTCAACTCGCCGTCAGAAACCGCAAAAGTCACCACTAAATGTAACTGCAGCGCATGCGTGAGCTGTTAGGTGTTGCTGCACTAGTGCCAGATTGGTCAATTAAATAAACTACACTGCGGGCACCGCCCCAAGGACACTCAAATTGCCGAATCTGTATTCGGGTAGCAGTTACACTACAAGCGACCTTGACGATTGCAGGGTTCAACCCCGCAATTGCAGGGTTCAACCCTACCCCAAAGGTGACTTGAAAAAGGCGAATCTGACCCGGGTCTGATCCGCCTTTTTTAATTCACCTTTTGCGTTTACACTTAGTGCCTACCCGGCTTCAACTCGCCTTTTTGGAAATTGCAGAGTTCGATTTGGCAAAGGCGAATCGAGTGTAAACGGGCTGTTACATAAAAACAGTGCAGTGATTACACCAACCTTTTTCGCTTCCACATCCAAATTGGAGATTACAAATTTCCTGTTTTCTTCCCATGGACAGTATTTTGGGGAGGTTTTTATATGATTTTTAGGTCAGAACAAAATAAATTTTCTGTAAAAATCTAAACAAGCTCCTTTAACGTATGAGACATCGGCATAATCACTCTTAAAAAAATGAGGAAGTTGGTTGGTCTTTGGGTGTTTGCATGTCACTAATTAGCCAAAAAATTGTCGCTATTCCTTTGCCAAAATCTTCAAATTATAGTTGAGATGGGCCTCAAAAGTATGTAGTGTTGATTTTCCATGATAAGCAAGTAATTGATCACATTGAATCTCACTTTTGGAAAACAAGACAATTTTGTCATTTCAAACTTAGGGGCTGTCTAGAGTTGTCAACATTTTCACAGTTCTACAGAGAGTAGTATTTATTCAAGACTCCCCTCCCTCCCCTCCAAAATACTAATTATCAACATTTTTAAAATATCCACAAAGGTCTGTGGCTACCATGAGCAATTTCATAAAGTTATCAACATTTTTCTGTTACTACCATCAAATGTCAATATTTTGTATATAACGCCCAAGTAGATCCTTGTGATCTGATTGGACGATAGCAGGTCACGTGTCATTCAATATTTAATCCATTTAATGCTACGTCACTAACCGTGCAATTTTGTTCCATTTGCCGTGCAATTTTGTTCCATAACTTTTTTTCCCATTGAATGTATGACGCGAGCGCGACCCCTGATGGACAATGAAATAAACTTGAAGGGTAAGCCCTAATAATTTGTAAAAAAAGTAGGATGACAAGGATCTACTTGGCCGTCATATGGAACATGCAAAGTCCTACGCGACCCTCGAACCACCAACCCCTCCCCCTTCCTACACATTGTAGAACCGTGAAATGTTGACAACTTTAGACGGCCTCTTAATTAACACTGGATATTTCACATCCATCCTTCTTGTGAATGTATTTTTCCAGGAACAACGGTCACTGCCACTCATCTTTTCAATAACATACCAGTCCGCAAGCAGTACTACGCTAACCCAAAGAGGCGACGCGACGAACTCAAGAAAGTAGAGGACTTAGTCATGGGCTATGGAGTAGTACGCCCAGATGTGCGCTTTTCGCTCAGTCACGACAAGAGCGCCCTCTGGCAAAAGAGCCGAGCGGCCAATCACAAGGCTGCGTTACTAAACACGCTGGGGTCTAACGTGATGTCCCAGATGCAGTATGTTAAACAGATGGATGATGAAAGAAGAGTGAGTATAAAGATAGATCACATTATTTAAAAAACAGGAACAGCATTACATAACTAAAGAATAATGTTGATAAACTGCCTTGTAGAAATTTCAGCCACATAAATGCATTATTACTTTAGAAAAACCTTGAAATTCCATGCATAGTTTTTGTGTTGAATGAATGGTAAAAAAATTGTCTGCAGATTATTTTTTTAAATAAAGCACCTTCAGTTGCCAATTTCAGTTGTACTGTTTTACACAAGAAAAAAAGTTGTGGTGTTTGTTACCATTGCTATCAACACTTTTAGTCGGGTTTATCTGGTCAACCTGTGAAGTAAACGTTTGGGTAACTGTAAATTATGTATTGGGCCCATTGTATCATTTGCAATGACCTAATTTTGTTTTTCATGAGTTGACAAGAAAAACCTTACTCAAAGTGTTGATAGCAATGGTAACAAACACCACATGAATTTATTTCCGTCCAAAATGGTATTTCATTTTGGAAATTGACAACCGAAGTTGGTTTTCTAAAATAGTCCCGTGCACGGAACCTTTTTTGACCATTCACTTGTACACAAAATCCATATGGGTCTGTCCACGGTAATGGGGTACAATTCTGTAACATTCAAGATCTTAGGTCCCAGTTCACTTCAAATGTCTTAATTTTATCTTTAAATTATCAAGCTAAACTGAGGAAATAACTTTTTCAGCAAGGAGTAAGAAAAATAGTCCTACAACATACATTTGTGAAAACCTCCTATTACGCATGTAACAAAGACGGAAAAATATGTCACAAAACTGTCTGTCCACGTTACATGCGTAATAGGAAAATTTGTGCACTTGCTTTTTTTAAATGTAATGTTGTTACTTTTTTTGGCAAAAGTTATCTCCTGAGAACAAAACAAGGACATTTCTTGAATTCTGAGATAAACTAAAGACATCTGAAAGGAATTATTGACTTATTTTTCAAATGTACCCCATTACTGTGGACAGACCCATATATAGATTTTCAAGGTTTTCTGAACCATTGTTGCATCTAAGTAGCTAAGATTTCTTCAGGCTAGTTTACCAACATTCATCCTTAGATATGTTACACTCTTATTTCACGAATCTGTAAAAAGTTTTATCTTGCTAATGATACATAGGGCCTTTAAAGCCCATATACAGCATCAATCATTTGATTAGGAAAACTTACTTAACTCTTTCAGTGCCCATTGTTGTTAACATTTAAAGGCAGTATACATGATTGGTATCTCGAAAATCAGAAATTTTCACAGATTTACGCCTAACTTACACAATATAAACATGATGACCGTAGAAAACTTCCCCTGAAATGGTTTTGTCTGAAGTGCTATAGTCTTTGAAAAAATTTATTTTCGTCTCATGAGACGAAAATTCAATTCGCTCCCAAACCACTTCACCCGAGTGCCATTTTGCCCCAAATTACTTCGTCCAAACACTACATCGCCCAAATGCCACTTCGCCCCAAAACCACTTTATGCACATGCAGGCCGTGGTTCAGGGCGAAATAGTTCAGGGCGAAGTGGTTTTGGGGTGAAATAACTGCAAACCTTTTTTTTTACTGTTTTCTCAAAAGTTAGACGAAGTGCGGAGCTGGTTTTTGCTCAGGTTGGTTTTAATCATGCATATCTTCAATCACACAGGGGGATAAAACTATTTGTAACAGTTTACCAATCATGTACACTATCTTCAAACCTAAAGTGCCCAACTTTTTGCGTTTTTCGTAATTGTTTGAAATTGAAGTCTTACACACGCGACAGTTTTGGGGAAAACATTTTTACAATCGAGATCGTACATGTATTATAACACTTTTAGAATGCATACGACAGATCGTACATGTACGACATTGGCACTGAAAGAGTGAAGGATAGAAGTGGTTCCAACTGCCCAATGCAATTATTCCGCCTGAGATGATATCTTTTTAAAAGAAAACGGTGAATAAAGATGAATTTATATTTATAAATGTGCACTATAACTACAGAACCAGCCTGAATATAACGGCATCTTCGCACAATTTTGTATTGTTTTCGGAACATAGATGAAGTACTGAGCTGACTTACACACAGGCTGGGTTTTATCATACACATCCTTAATAATCACACAAGGGGATAATGCCATTTTCCAACTGTTTTGAAATAATGTAATCTGTCTTTAAAACCTTGCAAAGCACTGAAGGTTTACTATTTTGTTTTTTCGTTGGCAGATAACAATAGAAGGCTTTGTTCCAATTGTAACGGCGGACATCCAGACAGTAACCAGAGCTCTACCAGACAGGTGCTGGATTGCAGTCAATGATCGGCCCGTCATGTTCAAGGAAATTGAAAAGGTGAGAGGTATTAAAAGACAAAATACCACGAATGCGATGTTCACATTATCGCGGAGAAATTGCACTCGTGCTTTGCATGAGCACCGAGTCACACGTCTTTTCAAAATTGAAAATGTCACTCTGGTGACTTGGAGCTTCTCCGATACCTCATTGGCTGAGAGTTGGAAAGGTCAAGTGCTCTGTGATCGAAGTTCAATCAATTTGAAATTTCAGCGCTTCGCTCTGATTATTGTGCATCACAATAGGGCACTCACAAGCGAAAAAAAGCGTTATGTGGAAATTAATGGCACAGACGCGCGCAAAACCATTTTTCTGGGATAATGTGAATGCTGTTTAACCCAAGTTTAATTACTGTTTGATCTTGTAGTTTGTGGCGATCTTCAAGAAATGCATTTTTGGTATTCACCTATAATCTCTAAATAATGCGGATGACTTACTATATATGGTTTTTTAAAATGCAGTTTTCTTAGAAAGATGAATTTAGAAACACGAGAAAGATGCAGTGCCCCGACTGGGATTTGAACCCAGGTCCTTGGCATACATGACCAATTGCTCTACCAACTGAGCTATCTGGGCATCCCGCCGGAGCACCACAAAATCTCGTGTTTGCCTCTCTTTTTCCAACAATGCAGTGGGGCAAATCCATGCCAACCAATTTCGCTACACTGATGGCCTGTCGTAAAGAGAGGTCTTACCTCCATAGGGGGAGAAAATCCATGCCAACCCATTCACTATAGAGGTCATTAATATTATATATAATGAGGGTATATGATAGGATTGACAATCGAAAGATGAACTTATAAACACGAGAAAATTGCAGTGCCCCGACTGGGATTCGAACCCAGGTCCTTGGCATACGTACATGACCAATTGCTGTACCAACTGAGCTATCTGGGCATCCTGACGGAGCACCACAACAATCCCAGTCGTGGCACTGCAATTTTCTTGAGTTTCTAAATTCATCTTTCAATTGTCAATCCTATCATATACCCTCATTATATTTAATAATAGTTTTCTTAGAATACAATTTTCTTACAGTACAATTCAAAACAGAAGTTGAATATTTCCTCGAGGAAATGACAGAAGTGGCTAACGGTGAAAACGGAAAGTGTCGGGTGAAATGTGGTACCAATATTTTGCTGTAAATGCCAACCTTTCCACCGTAGACCAGCTTGCAAAATCGAAACTTGATGGACTACAAATTGTCAGGTCTCCCATAGTCGGATCTACTTTTTAACAAAAATCTACAAATTCGGTATATAAAACAAATATTGACTGCTTTTTATTCGGGTCATGGTTAATGTAACCGAGTTGGTAAAATAAAGGATGACGAACAGAGACATAAAATAATGCACAAAACAGATGTGATTCAAAAGTAGTGGGTTATTTATTTAAAATTATATGTGACCCGCTCTGCAAAAAAGAGTCACAAGTCGCGCTGGCTAGTATTCTTTTTGCGACCATAAAAAGAAATCCGCGGCAAATCCACGCTCAATAAAATACCAAAACACAATGGAAATTCCTGGCGGTGCCTAGATACCGCCTGGAATGTCTGTGTTCCCCCTGGAATGTCTGTGTTACGCCTGGAATTTCTTTTGTGTTTAGGTATTTTAATGAGCGTAGAAATGCCACAGATTTCTTTTTATGGTCGCAAAAAGAATACTAGCCAGCGCGACTTGTGACTTTTTTTTTGCAGAGCGGGTCACATATTTTATTGTTTACAGTATTAATTTCTTTCGCAATGTATTGCAGGATAGTAGTGTATGCAAAAAAAAACGAATTAAAACGGAACAAAACGGCAGTCGAGTAGCATAAGTTGAGCTACAAGAAAGGAAAAAAATAGATTTTTTTCAAAGGATTCAAAAGCAGCAAAACGTATTTAAACAATTTATAAAATAAGCTACTTTTCAATAAAAGAAATAAACTGACGCAGATCATAGCAGCAGCACCACGGCCCATGCACACGCACTGCACAGCCTGTGTTCCACCAGCAGCCAGAACGGAAGAACTGCAGAAACCTGGCCTGCACACCCTCATATAGGAACACAGACTGAGCACCTGGAATCCCAAGTATGCCAGAATACAAAAACAAGAATGTAGGCTAGCTCCTGCCACCTGCAGCCAGGGAACCCACTGTAAATGCAATTGTTCCTCACAAAAGAATTCTAGAAATTTTAAGGAACAATTGCACACAGTGACACCTCCCAACATGCAGATGGCAGAGCTTTTAAAAATTACCGTGACAAGACAAGCTGGCCTGGTCACACTAAGATTATGCCCCTCAACTTCCACCTCGGGGCATAGTCATGGCTTCGAGATCACCTTGGGCCTAACCCTCATTGCAATCACTGTTGTATTTGTACACTGAGGCCTACTCTATTTGCAGACGGTAAAACAGGCTTATTGCCAAGCAGCAGGCCGTGACACTGCATCCATTAGGCATCTAGTCATGTTCTTGAGCATCACTCTACCGCAGCATCATGTGGATGTGAACCTGGAACCAAACAAAACACGGGTTTTACTTCAGAATCGGGTAGGTTTATGTAGATCTAGTTTTAGCAGTCCAGACAGATGTCATTAAAGAAATTAATAGAATGTTTAATAATAATTATGGTAGATTTTTGTGTAGCACCCATGTCTATCCTGCAGGATACTCCTGGCGCTGTTGCCATTATTACCGCTGCCATCAGGGAATCACCGGAACCATTTTACTTCATCTAGGTGGCTGCCCGGCCAGGGCACACAACCCTATCAGCACTTGGTTCCCCAAATATTGCTCAGGCTGACGAGGCAATTAATATTAAGTGTATTATAAGTGTCTTGCCAACGGACAGATATGTTGACACTAGTCAGACTTGAACCCATAACATTTCCATCATGACCATTGTCTGTGTACCCACTAAACCACATAAATGCCCCCTAGAAAAGGGGGGTGTTATAAAATAATTCCAAAAAAAAAAGGAAAACGGGAGTCAGATTTTTTTTTTGGGGGTGGGGGGAAATCCAGACACGTGGTAGTAATGCTTATTACTTGGTCTAATTCAATTAGCCTTTTAGAAGTATGGCGGAACAAAAGGAGAGGGCGCAATTTCATTTGGGTATGAATTTGTTTATCAATTGTATTTCTTTCCAAAAACTTGATTTACATGTTGTAATTATAATACATAGACAGAATTATCAATAAAATTAATAAGTGTAAAGTGAAAAACTGAGTTATTTTGCATTTTAGTCGATTTTATACCCACTGCAAAGTGCGCCCTCCTATTGTGTCCGCCATACTTCAAAAAGGCTAATTGAAGAAACTCGCTTACCAGAAATACACTAAAGTAGCACACTTATCAAGAAAGTTCTTTAATTTTTCCAGGATGATGTTTTATCAGTACTCTCAGATTTACTGGATGGCATCTACAGGCTTAAGGCCGATAACCACCCAGCAACACTACCTCGCAAGGAGAACAGTATTGCTTGCAACACCGAATCTGCACAGGAGGGACAAAAACAACAGGAGGATGATACTCTTTGTAGTACTAGAAATGGTGTGGGAGAAGAGGATGAAATTCATGGCGCGAAAAACATAAGATCTGCAACTGATGTTGATTCAGAAAATAAAAATATAGTTGTGCAACGACAGAAGAATTTTGACACATTAGTTGCAAGGGAGCCAAATGAAAAAACGTATCCACATCAAATTTATGATGGTTTATCAACCAATCAAAATCTCCCAATCGCAACAGATACAGCTGTTGATCCTGGAGATAATTTCGAACTGAATTTTGACGTCTTTGAAGACGATTCCCAACAAGAAAACTTCGATAAAAATACTGCTTCAAACACAGTTTATGAACTGAAAAAAGAAGTTAGTCACTGCGCGCCTGACAATACACCACATAAGCTCTCATCTAACAAAGCAGCTGATTGGACAACAAATGTTGAATCCTGTGACGGTGTCCAATCAGGGCAAGCCTCTCTGAGTCTCACCGACTGGAGCAAAGGAAGAGGATTGATAAATGAAGATGGAAAACCAGTTGAGCCAGCAATGCTTCTTGTTCCAAAAAATGCTAATTCTGACGATTCTGCAAACAATCACACAGATTTCAACAAAGTTTCAACCAATCAGAGGACTCCATATTTCAATAGTATGCTTTTAGAATGTGCAGTCAGGATACCAGACCGATCAGCAGTAACCAATCAGAAAACAGCAGGTTTCTCTTCAGCCAATCGGAACGTCAGTGTTAGTGCAAATGATGGTGGTAAATTACTAAATGCACTCAGGATACCAGACCATGAAGCATCAACCGTATCAACAGCAACAACCAATCAGGAAGCAGCATGTTTGTCAGCAGCCAATCAGAAATTGAGCAATGATTCAAATGATGATGACCTCATACCAAATACACCAGCAGCAGCCAATCAGGAAAGCATATCAGTTCCCTTAGCCAATCAGAATGTCAGCCCTGCCAAACGTAGACTGTCACTGGAGAAGAAAATGGGCAAAGGAACCATGTATGATCTCATTAGTCAGACGCCAGTTCGGAGGCCTCAGACTGCATTTGAGTTTTTCTCAAAGGATATAAGGCCACAAGGTAAGATTTTGCGCTGCGTGTTCATTCAAAATTTATACTTTTGGCTCTGTTTGGTTGATTTTAACATAATTACAACATTGAAGTCTGTTTTCAATACTGGAGAGACTTTTTCACCAGGATCATAACTCTGTGCAAAGCCAGTTATCTTTTCTCAAAACTAAAGAAATATCTTAAGACAATGTAAGGAGATAACGTAAAGGCACAGGCTCGTCAGCAATGCACGCGCGCCAAATTCGTGCCACGAAATATGCAGCTCCATGCCTTTCCTATGGAGATGCGTATTTCGTGGCACGAATTTGGCGCGTGCGCATTGCTGACGAGCCTGTACAAATTTCCTATTTAACGTATGTAACAAAGGACACATACTTTGTGACATTTGTTGGTGTCCTTGCTACATACGGTATATTGGAAATTTGCACACAGGGCTTTCAGGAAGGTATGTTGTGGCACTATTCGTTGCAGTTCTTTAGCTGAAGTTATCTACTTAGCTCTATCTTAAGATATTTCTTTTGTTTTGAGAGAAGATGAATGACATTGTAAAGAGATATAATCCTGGAGGAAAAGGTCTCTCCAGTATTGAAAACAGACACATAAACTCCTCAAAAAAAGTTTGGAAAGTCAAGTTTGACTGACGATTTCTCTCTTGTTGCAAAATAATTTTCCTTGAATTTTATATCATTGGAAAGTCCTGTTATTCCTCTTTACGATGATGTGTCATTTGTTATGATTAAGCAATTGGGGGATGTGCAGCACAGCTGAATACGGGGGCGGGTGTAAAGTGAAATGACACAAAGTGCATTGCTATTGTCAAAAAGTGCATTGACACATTCCCATCCTCCAAGCAAAAGGGGAATGCACTGCATGACAATAGCAGTGAATTTTGTGACATTTCACTTTCCACCCACCCCTGTATTCCACTATACTGCACATCCCCCAATTGATTAATCATAACAAATGACACATCACTGTAAAGAGGAATAACAGGGCTTTCCAATGATACCAAATTCAAGGGAAATGATTTAGTAACAAGAGAGAAATCGTCAGTCAAACTTGACTTTCCGAACTTTTTTTGAGGAGTTTATATGACAGGATTGATAATTGAAAGATGAATTTTGAAACACGAGAAAATTGCAATGCCCCGACTAGAATTTAACCCAATATATAATACTGACCTCTATAGTGAATGGGTTGGCATGAATCCCCCCCCCCTCTCCTCCCCCTCCCCCCTCCCCCCCCCCCTTCCCCCTTCCCCCTCCCCCCCCCCTCCCCCCCCCCCCCTAAGGAGGTAAGATCTCTCTTCACGATAGGCCATCAGTGTAGCCAATTGGTTGCCATGGATTTGCCCCACGGCATACCGCATTGTGGGGAAAAGAGATAGTTGTGGTGCTCCAGCGGAATGCCCAGATAGCTCAGTTGGTAGAGCAATTGGTCATGTAAGCCAAGGACCTGGGTTTGAATCCAAATCGGGGCACTGCAATTTTCTCGTGTTCATAAATTCATCTTTCAATAATTATAATAGCTTTACATTGCATTTCAGTGTTGGAGGAGAATCCACGTGCCCATTCCAGTGACCATAACAAGATGGTAGAGGAACAGTGGAGACACCTTGAGGAAGATGAAAGGGAGAAATATGTGGAGATGGGAAGGAAGGATGCAGAGAGGTATTATGATGCTTCTCATTACTACCCCTGGCCATTGGGCTCTTAGTAGCATTCCTTAATTGAACCTTCTCAGCTCCCTGGAGAGCACACAGCACTAGACTTGAAATCGGGTCGGTATACGGTTGTGTTTCCGTCCGTCTGATGCCTTTTTACCACACATTTATTTATTTATTTATTTTATTTATTCCATTTATTTACC